>OW799226.2:12430370-13680370 GCA_941918905.2 Xestia sexstrigata
CCTGCTAAGATATACAATACGGACGATTTAGTCAAAATTACTAAAGTTACTTTTAATAATGATAGGAAGAGTAAGAAACTTCTCCCGTCCTACATTGGACCATACCGAGTCATTAAAGTTTTAGGTCAAGATAGATATAAGATAGCGTTAGCCGGTTTCAGTAATAGTACAAATAAACGCACTACCACTGTAGCAGCTGATCGAATGCTTCCGTGGGTACATACTTTACAACTCAACAAATCTGATTCACGTGAATCTAGTGATGAGAACGAACTTAGTGATTCATAGTGGTCATGAATGTACGATTCTACGGTACAATTATTACAGAATGTTTAATATTGTTGTTACAGACCGAACGTGAGAATTGATTGATTCACGTCATCGGTTATTACTCATCTGGAGGCAAGAATTGATTGGTTTGCCTAGGGTTTTGGAGTCTCTGATCAGGTGTGAGAATTGATTGGTTCACAACCTAATAGAGTACGCAAGTTCAGTAGCGAGAAGTGATTGGTTCGTAGTAGCAACAGCTCAATTATAAACGTTTTGAATGATGGATAAATAGTTTATAATCCGATTTTAAAACTAGCCCTATAAATATACACATTTTTGGCATGAATTGAATGATTGGCTTGCCAAAATTGTTGAAGATTCGTTTTTGTTGTGGAAAACTGATAGTACATCTATTATTATAGTTGTTTAAACTTTTATTCAATAAGGATATGGATTATGGATTTCATAAATGTATTATTTTAGTTAAATCAAATTTAATCATGTTTGTGGAATAATGATAAATGTTTTGTTTGGATGGAATTGATAAGCTTTAAAGTGTTTTAAGGATGAGTGTGCTCTAATTGTTTTTGCTGTTAATGTTTAGAACAAATTTAATTTCTAAATCACTTGGTTGTCTATACATTTTTTTTTCTCTCTTCTTTTCATCATGAGTTCTCTCAGCCAAGAGTGTAGGGTATTTAGTTATCACATGAGGCGTGTATGAGGGCATACACGTCGTCAGGACGGTCGAGTGTAGGGTTATAAAGATTTTTTTAATTGGTTTTTATTTTTGAGAAATGGCAACACTGCCCAACCGTCAGTGTTGTAGCGGAAGGGGGTTTTATAAAGCATGCCACTTGGCCGAGAGAGCTCAATTCGGTGGAAGAAACTGTGGTGACTGTATCTCTGAATAAGTGAACAGAAAAATAAAGAATTAAGTCTACATTTAGTGAGTTTTTATTACAATCCTAAGGATGTATATTTGAAAAATGCCGAAACGAAGGCTTAAATCGTTATCAGTACGTGAAAAACTGAAGTTAATATCCGTTTATGACAAATTTCTAAACACGAAGCAGTAAAAGCACTGGAAACTTTGCACAGTTAATATTTTTTCATTACTCATACTTACTCGGAAAGTGAAAGTGTTGAGGAGCTCGTGGCTAAATAATAACAGCCGCTGGGGTCGATCGTTAGGTTAAGCCGTGCTTGCCTAGGTTGATCTGTAGATGGGTGACCACCAATTACATACCGAGTTTCCTCCGTGCCTCGGAAAGCACGTTAAGCCGTTGGTCCAGGCTTTTTTTTTTTAATTGGGACAAGCCCGCCACACTGTTCCCAAACCACTGTAACTCCTGAAAGCCAGAATCAACAGTGGCGACCACCAGAAAAGCGCCGAGACAATGAAGCTCGACGAAGTCCCAGAGAATGAATTTAACTGTCTTGGATCCCGCAACGAAATTAATCAGAAAAGTATAGTGGAGGAGTAGGAAAAAACCGTAATTTCCACTTCCCTCCATTTCAGCAGGAGACAGAACGAAACAAGGCCAATAGGCACAAAGGGACGTTTACAACTGGGATAGGCCCAGTTGCCTAGCACCACGGATAAATATTAACATTAATGGGTCCTAAGTTGTGAGCTGTTATATTTGATTCCAATAATAGGTATGGCAAAAACGCTTGAACGCACGGAAATTTGTTCTAGTTTCCACAAGGTCTGTATAGTAAATAACTCCGGATGTAACCTGTACACTATCCAACATAATGTTGCGTTCATTCTGCCAAAGAGTTGGTCCAGGCTGTCATTTGTAGATCTTTGACAGTCGTTAGGTAGTCAGAGGCCCAAAAAGTCTGACAACCAGTCTTACCAAGGGGTATCGTATAGCCCGGTACTTACTGGGTTGTGGAGGTCAGATAGGCAGTCGCTTCATGTAAAATACTGGTATTCAGCTGCATCCGGTAAAACTGGAAGCCGACCCCAACATAGTTGGGAAAAGGCTAGGCAGATGACTCATACTCTGAAAGTAGGTCTGAAACTTCAACCCGCTCTTCTTAAAAGTAATACTTTTCAGCCCTAGGGAGAATCGTTTTCAACTGACAGCTATCAAATTATAAAAAAAAAAAGTTAATTTTTCTATTGAACCATGTTCCAACTTTCTATACAGCCACGATGTAAAACTGAAATAACATAAAGTTGAGTAACTTTATTATATTATATGTATTTAAGTTTCAACTATTTCTTTAAAATAACATAGATTTGGGCAAAATATTTACCATTTTTTCGATGGTGAAAATGAAAAATAGGTAATGGCTGAATGGCTGGTCGGCCACAGAAAAAAAAGCAAAATAGGCGACAATCCGATCTTCATTTGTGTTTTCGAGTTGATTCATGTTTTTATTTTTACTTTCCTTGTATTCGTAATGAAAAGCACAGTTACACAAACCCATTTATTAGCTGATGCCCGCGGCTTCGCCCGCCCACAAATTATACATATACTAAAACCGAATATTTCTATCTATTACAAAACCCGCATCAAAACCCGTTGCGGAGTTCTAAAGATCTATCTGAGACACTGGGTAAGTGGAATACAAAACAAATATAGTAAGACAAATTTGCAGGTCCCTTAATGTCTCACATTACCAAGTTTTAGTATAAGAACCAAATTCCAGAATTTGTCTGAAACCATTATCGTTTTTGACTGCATCGCAAGCGCCACTGCTGAGCACTAGGCCAGACAGAGAATGAGGGAAGACCTAATGCTCAGACGTCGTGTTATTGGGTTTTTTTTTTCCATCAGGAACTTTTCAGTAGCAGCCACGGAGTTTTGATTTGTGATGGCAATAGACTCGCCCCAATCACAACCTAAACGAGGAAGAGTATTGTCAACAGTTCATGGGTGAACTAAAGTTTGTAGGACCGACACGGGGCAAAGGTGAAATTGTGTTGCGTGCGTAAATTATTTCGGAACCGATTCAGGGGCTCAATCCAACTATATTTACTTCCACTGCAGTATCATGGCAAGCTAGTTCCCCTTCATCCACTTCACATCTAACAACCCAAGTCTCAAATTAATAATAAAACGCAACATTACCGTAATTTCCCACTATTCGGGGTGGAGCGGTCATTCTGGAGTTCCGAACCGATCCGGGGGCTAATGGGGCATGAAGGAACAATTAAAATAGTCCGCTTGCCTTTATCCAGTGCAGTGCTGGTAATGAGACGTAAACGATAGAAACTGGAGGATGCGCGGGCAAAGATACGCTTGAAATGTACAGGCAACGTTGCGAGTGGAATGTAAAGGTACAGTTGTAATTGGCTGCCTTTTGTAAGAAGTGTCTGTGTAGATGTTAGTTTAGTAAAGTTTACAAAAATACACCCTATTTCCCCCTCTTAGGGGTTGAATTCTGAAAAACCCTGAAACCCGTTTCTACTGTATTATACGTATTTTCGGTAGGGCAACATTTATTAGAAAATAATTGTTTTCCATTTAGGCCAGTGGTTAATCTTAGTCATGGACGATTTGACAAAACATACATTTACATTTGACGAAACATGCTATGTCGCATACCACCGCTCTGTGAACTTCTGGTGACGTTATGCCTGCTAGTGCATACAGCATCTGTACCGGGGACGGTTTGAGGCAACTAGTGATGATTGGCACGTTTCATTCAGAGCTGTGACCACTATAGACAAGACTGTCTTAAGACAAACTATTGCTAAAGGGAATAAATAGTCTCGCTCGCACTCAGGGAAATAGTCTGTCTTAAGAAAGTCTTGTCTATAGTGTGCGAAAGCTCTAACTTTGCATAGGCTGAGTGACTACACACGGGACACGCGCAAGTCATCAAGCATCTGACAAGTTGGCTTCGACCTCCTCGACGGCTGAGGTTCGGCCTGAATGTGGGGTGCACCGAAGGAGCCTCCCCGAACGACATATCTACTGGGAAAAACTGAAAACCGTAAATATGTAGTTTAAAAACGAAATAACTTAATGTTTAAACGGAGCCCTTGGTGCGCGAGTCCAACTCGCACTTGGCCTAGTTGTTTTTTAAATACGTTAGTATTTTCGCTCATTTCAGAATGAGCAAATTGCTTGAGCATTCATTTTATTATCTAACATCGTTCATGATCTAACACTTCAACTCTGATAAGAAAGATAATTGACTGTGTGTGTTTTGTTCCTTTTGTTGAACTCAAACGAATCATATAAAGCTTTGACACAATAAATAAAACAGAAATGTAGTCTTGTTTCATCTTCCTGTGTTTATTTTCCTTTTTCAATGTACGTTTTTCAAAAATAAACAAACACATGCACACAGTTTCTCGTCAAGAATACAAGGATTCTTCCTTAAAAAACTCAATACTTTAAAAAACCGAATTCAGTCAAACTTTCGGGATTCTGACTACCCGTAACGATTGTCAAAGATCTACAAATGACAGCCGGGACCCATTCGATTATTTGGTATTCGATATGGCATAGTACACCCGGGATCAACGGCTTAACGTGCTTTCCGAAGTACGTAGGAAACTCGGCATGATGATAGTCACCCATCCATGGACTGACCTAGGCAAGAATTGCTTAACCTTGGAGAACGACCTCTGTGGCTGTTCTTATTAAGCCGCAAGCGGCAAGCTAGCAGCTGCTGCTGCGGAAAGCTGCTGACATTTCAAAATTTCCGCTATCGAGCAGATGGTTTTTTCAAACTTATGGAGAAATGTATTACGAATTTCCTTCAACGTCATTTTTCATCAACCTTATCTCTTTTATCCACTCAGGCGTATCCCTGTTAGTATCAACTAATGAATTCAAAGTACGTCGTATAAAATAATTTCGCGTGTCTGTTGAGATATTTTTGGTATTAACGATGGATACACTTTTAAAATTGCATCCACGGTAATTGGTCTAGACTTAACAGTTACATGTTTGGAATAATTAATTGAACCTTGTTTTATGAGGTAATTCTAATCTATATAGTTTGAAAACCTTGAATTTGGGGTCGTAGGTAATCTTTAAGGGTAGGAAAACTTTTTTGGGGATTATTTATCTTCAATAGAGAATCGGTTTCTTCTAGGCAACCGTAGGCCGCATCATCGCTTCACAACAGGCGAGTTGTGGCCAAACGAAAACCTATTTCGGGTCAAAAAAAAAGGTTGCTTATGCCACAGCTGATACTTATACTCGTTCCTTGAGAAGAGGCTTTTATCCTACACTGTGACCATTCACCATCATCCTGCCCTTGTCGCATTCTACTTGGGGTCGGCGCAATACGTTTTGTTCTCCCTTTCTTCTCTGTCAGACGTCACGGCACCATTAACTCCTCTTACAAATCATTTCTCACACAATTTAAGTTTTTTTTGGCCTTCCTCTCCCTCTACACTACATCCATCAATATTATATTCATCCATCTTAATCATTTTTTTTTGTTCCTAGCCTGCTCCGTCCCACTCCTGGGCAAAGGCCTCCCTCCACTCTTTGCACTTCTCGCGAACCCGCTCGTCCTCCTTCCAGTTTGGACGAAACTTGTCCAGTTCGTCCCGCCATCTTCGTGGCCTGAAGCGACGTTGCCTCCTTGTGTCAGGGCACCAGTTTCCTCACAGTGTTTTGGAGCGCAGTATTGTGTTTCGAACACGATCCGTTAATTTAATACCTAGTATACTGCACTCCATTGCTAGTTGGCAAACCTTGACTTGGACTTCTGAATGTTAGTCAAAGACCAAGTCTGTGCACGGTTAAGACGGGGAGAATACACATGTCCATAAGTTGGCGTTTCAGTGCCATTGGCAACTCACCTTTGAATAATTCCTTCATGGACCAGTAGCTCTTCCAGGTGTTTTCTATTCTTTAACTTGCCTCGCCTGGAAAGAGACTACTTGGCCTAAGTAAAGGTACTCCTGGACATGTTGTATTGTCTCCCCTTCTACTTTTATGATTTCAGGTGTTTCATTGCACATAACTTTGGTCTTCGACATAATATTTTTATTCATTTTCAGTCCAACCTCAAGTCCATCCTTTGACAATTACTGGCCAATATTATTGATCTATAACAACAATAATATAATGATTACCAACTGATTGCTATCTCTGCCAATTATAATAATTGATGATAATTACGTGCGGACCGATATCCCTAATGGTAGTATACTCGTGGAGCTATTTATTTAATTACTCTCCCTTGCGTGGTCTGATCAAATACCTATTGCCTGATTGTTTGCTTCGTTGGTTTAGAGGTCGCAAGTGCCACTACTGAGCAAGAGGTCCTGGGTTCGGTTCCCAGTTTGGACAAGGGTTATTGGGTTTTTACGTCTGGAATTCTGAGTAGCCTCGAGTCTCAGTTGGTTATTACGTGGGACTTGATGGTAACTGGCGTGGGAGTACTAAAGGTCAGTTCTGCCTAAGCCTTTGGGAAAACCAAGTGTGACGTTAAGTTGTTTAATTACTTACTACTTTAGCCAAAATTGATGAGCGAGCTCCTTATACAAGATGACTTTTTAACACTTTCCAAAAAAAGGGTATATTAGGTGAACGGAGTAGAAACTTATGGCATACCTAGTTTTTTTTTTCTTTTTTCCACAGCTTAGAAAAAAATTGATCTATCATCAAAAAACGTTACAAATTTCAAGTAAACTTTTCATATTAGAACAAAGAAAGACAAATTTTGAAAAAAAAAAAGATAAAAGTGTAAAAAAAGTCACCTGTCTAAGGATAAGGAGCTCGCTCATCAATTTTGACTGTTTTTACACAAATGTTTTGCTGAAAATTCGAGAAATAAGCTAATACAGCAAAGTATCTTTATGAGACCTCCCTCGAACAAAGAGCAGGCAACTGCTGCCAAGGTCAGTCTGTGGATGGGTGACCGTTTGTATTTGGATTCACTCTTACGAGCCCCAAGAACGAGGTTAAGCAACTGTTGTCAAGGTCAATCTGTGAATGGGTCCAGTCATACTACTCTTCGTATCTGTATCTGGCAACGAGGTTAAGAAACTGTATCCAAGGTTAGTATTTGGATGGGTGACCATTATTACAAATTACAGAATTCGTATCAGAAACACTTTTTGTGTTTTGATACTAATTTTGTCAATTTTACACCAACTTACTGCCGAAAATGCGACACAAGAAAATATAGGAAGTTTCTCTAAGAAACCTCTCTCCAACAAAGAGCGGGGCCTCACAAGTTGGCAGACCAGTGTAATTAGTGCTGCATCGGATCTGGTTGACTTAGCGCCGGGGACCGGGGCGCCTCTCAAACAAACACACGACTTATACAAGTTTAATTAATTACAAGAGTCGTACACTGGCGGGCACAGTCAAGCATGCAGCAGAGAAATTGATTAAATTTAAATGAAATTTTCCTTACAAGTATTTTACAGGTTTATAATTCATGTCCTTATGCGAAATGTGTCTCGCAAAATTTATGCATATTCCACAGTTCCTGATAAACCCACTTTGCTCGACCCGGGAATTGAATACAGGACCCCTTGCTCAGCACTAACAGCAGTGAACACTAGACCATAGAGGCAGTCGTTACTATCAAATCGTCATCTTCCTTGTCCCAATATGTTACTTGGGGTCAGCGCAACACGTTTTTTTTCCATTCTTCATAAACTGTCATTAATTTCCATTTTCTTTCATATTATTCGTTGCACAAATGCACCCAGAGAGGTGAGCAAAGATCGTCACTCACTGGACGCCAGAGGGTGGACATCGCCGACGAGATCGACTGCAGCGAAGGTGGTGTGATGATCTGATCATGTTCGCACGGCAAACATGGCCAGAAATTGCACAGAACAGATAGGTTTGGAAGCAAAAAGGGGAGGCCTTTGCCCAGCAGTGGGACACAATGTAGGCTACCATCATCTGCAACAATGTAGGGGGCGGCTTCCAGTCTAACCAGATCCAGCTGAATACCAGTATTTTACATGTAGCTACTGCCTATCTGACCTCCACAACCCAGTTAGTACTGGGTAATACGATACCCCTTGGTTAGACTGGTTGTCAGACTTTTTGGGACACTGATTACCTGTAACGACTGTCAAAGATCTACAAATGACAGCCGGAACCAACGGCTTAACTTGCTTTCCGAGGCACGGAGGAAACTCGGTTTGTAAGGGTGGTCACCCATCCACAGACCAACCTAGGCAAGCACGGCTTAACCTAAAGATCGACCCGAGCGGCTGGTATTATTTTGCCACGAGCTAATCACACTGTATGCTAACAAAAAAAAAATCCTCACAATCCATCCATCCTAACTCTGCACTCATGCAAAAAAATAACTGTGCCTTTAATCCTGCGTACAGTGCACAAGTAACCTATTTCTACAGTATGCCCGCAGGCATTGTCTTATCACATGCTTGTAGCCTGTTCAATTGTTTTTACAAGTATATAAGTCTGTAGGCTGTACCTAAATCATGTTTAAGTTCGTTATTTAGCTAACAGGGTGGATTTTTCAAGTGGGCGTGGATAGCCAAATCTGAAACTATTAGGAGTCTCGAGCCTGAAACTAAAACTACAGAATTGGATTTTTGGAATATCTATATACCTAGCCAGGAATCAAACCCGGTGGTTTTGAAAAAAAAACACACTGTGTTATTATACCCTTTGATAGCGTCGCTAAAGGATCAAATACTGGGAAGTAATGACATAAATACACCACCGGTAGAGGAGAAATTACTAGTGTTTTGGCAAAGTTTTCTTTTTAAACAAAAAAAAAACTACATTGAGTACTAACTTCCCTGTTTCATATAATATTAAAATCACAAATGTAACTCTTTGTTAGTACCTACAGAATGAAAAGTGGTAACGACATGTTACTTTACCTAACAATTACATTCCCTGACTAAACATATATGACTAAATATAATGACTAAATATAATGATAACCTTCCCTAATCTCTTCTAAACTTAAGGAATTTCAATCTCTAAACGTAACGTAAACCCTCGCGTTACCGGTTACCGTAACACACACATTGAGTTGCTCCGGGATACATGGACCACTATTGATTTTGGGTCAACCCCGGTCATCGGGAAATGGGTAACTGTAATTATTTTGGGGTTCAAACTTAAGATATTTGTTTACTAATAAATCTTTACGGAAACGGTTTAAAGTTTGTTTATTAATTGTGGGGACTTAAAAGTTCGGTAAGCGTTTGAAGATGTCTATTAACGATAATGTAACATTTACTGCAGGATTTAAGACTAGGAGAAGACCATAGAAACGATTGATGTATTGTGCGTGAAAGATGTTAGGGGGTGAAATATGATTGGGGGTGAAAGATAAAAAGGGGTGACCACTGAGATGATTTTTGAAAGTGACAAAAACTATGAAACGTGGCCTGCAACGATCCTTACCTTTCTTTTGCTTTCTCCAAGTTTATACATCAATCACATACATACAAGTTGTAAAATAATAAACCCAAAACCTACCGTGTGGTCTGTCGGGTCAAGAAACTGAATAACGTTTGTTCTAAGAAAAAAAATGGACTATCTATACTTACTATAGTAACTCGTACGATAAACTGATCGCCATGCATGGTAAAACTAAAACAAAGTTATGAATTTCCAAAAATCATAGAACAAATTTGTTCAATTTTATGGTCTGAGACACCACACGAGAGGTCTTGCGTTTATTATGTTACACCTTGTATTATAGAAATGCTTCATCGACAACAATTTAATTGGTACAAGACTGCTAAAATAAAGTATTTAGAGTGTTACCTTCAAAAATCATATTGGTTTAATACATATTGGTGTTCGCAATCTTACCTACATGCCTAAAGTTAGCTGTAGTACTCGTATAGGAAAATAACTTTGTGTAAAATTTACCTATAGATTAACACTAGCCTCGTGACAGCCACAATTTAAGTGGGTTGATTTAATAAAATTGTCAATGGTGTCGATTCTGTTGTGCACAAACTAAACTGAATTTAGGCTATTGCTATCTTTTACTAAAAGGCAGTGTGAGAAAAGGACGGCTATAGCCATGAACTAAGTTAGAGATGTCAAACTAGTTTATGCCTTGCGCTTCACGGTGTTTTTAGTCGACATGTTTTTACGTGCACCCTTCATTTGTATAGAAATATTAGTTCCAACTTAATTTGACAGCTCTAAATTACGTCCGTCTCTTTCTCGTTTTATTAGAGAAAAAAGATAGCAATAGCCTAAATTAAGTTTAGTTTGTACGCAACAGAATCGACACCATTGAATTATTTGATGACTTCTAAACCAAAGCAATTAGTTCTAATAAGGTTGTCACTGATTTTAAGGATAACGATGTT
Source organism: Xestia sexstrigata (assembly GCA_941918905.2). Classification (NCBI taxonomy): domain Eukaryota; kingdom Metazoa; phylum Arthropoda; class Insecta; order Lepidoptera; family Noctuidae; genus Xestia; species Xestia sexstrigata. The sequence continues at coordinate 12,440,911 of OW799226.2, forward strand.
TGAGATTCAGGAATAATTTTCGTATGTATTGATAAATGATAAATGATGTTTATTTTGCAAGTAAGTTTTTACAAACACTTTTACACGTCAATTTTTTTAAAACTAGATGGTGCCGGTGTTTTGTACCTGACTACTCTGAGAAGAAACAGCCGAAAGAAACTCAGAGGTGAAGTCCAGACATAATTTTGCTCAATTCACATGAGGACTATGTAATGCAGATTAGTGTTTGAGATGGTCTTTTGAAGAAAGAACCACACCGATTTGAGTGGACCTGTCCAGTCAGTGCAAGCATTTGTCAGTTATCGTGTAGCTCGACTTATAACTCAAGGAGCTCAACGAAACGATGAACAATACCAAAGAAAGGACATTTGGGTAGGTCGCTTATAGTACTCAAACTGCCAGACAGTTGTGGGAAAAAAAAAAGAAAACAAACAAAAAATATATAAAAATGAAACCCACATGGTCCCCACATTCACAATAATCAAATAAAATTAATAATAATTTACAAAATCAATGTCAATAAAAATCACAAAAATCATATGTCAATAATATAGTAAGATACGTAAAAATTCCTGTCAAATCAGTAGGTAAATGTAACATAAAATAAAATAAAAAGTAAAAAATAATAAAATACTGAAATAAGTATTCATGTCAAATCATTCAATGTCAGAGTGTATAAAATAAATAAAAGAAAGGAATTAATTATAAACAAGCGTCAACAAGTCCGAAATTTCGATTTTGTAGGTACCGTATAAATGTTTGCATGGTTACAATGATTGAAGATACCTATATAAATTATGCTCCGTAATCTCGTCCTCATTTAGTACTTGTAGTTTGCACTTCTTGCTAACTCGCTATCACATTTTTTTAAAGATGAATCGATTTCATCAAAACGAATATGTTGTCTGTGGTCCGGTCTTGGCACGTTGTCTGGACATCTGTCAACTTATTGTACTTTTTTGTGAAGCGCGCAGGTCACGTTTCCGATAGTAAAGTTCCGAAAATTTTGTAATTACGAAACCGAGATGGGAAAACATCGAAGAAAACGAGGCGTAAATATGAGAGAACTCAACGAACGTCTGCGAGAACTAGAAAATCGGTCGAACAAGCGAAAACGGAGTCGTCATCGAAAATCTGGTAAGCTTTTTTGTTTAAGTACCTACACTCGTCTTTTCCTAGAAGTACCTGGCATGAGATGCACATGTCTCTAGAGTTTTCACGAGAGGTTACCCATGAGAACACCAATTGTGCCAACCTATTATTAAGACATCATTAGAGCTTTCACGAGAGGTTAGCCGACGATATTAGCCATCTAAAAATAGAACGACATCACAAGAGCTTTCACGAGAGGTCAGCCGATGGTGTACACGTTCAGTTGTTCGCACATGTCTCTAGAGTTTTCACGAGAGGTTAACTATGAGAACACCAACTGTGCCAACAATTAGTAAGACATCGCTAGAGCTTTCACGAGAGGTTAGCCGATGATCTTAGCCATCTAACAATAGAACGACATCACAAGAGCTTTCACGAGAGGTCAGCCGATGGTATACACGTTCAGTTGTTCGCACATGTCTCTAGAGTTTTCACGAGAGGTTAACCATGAGAACACCAATTGTGCCAACAATTAGTAAGACATCGCTAGAGCTTTCACGAGAGGTTAGCCGATGATCTAAGCCATCCTACAGTAGAACGACATCACAAGAGCTTTCACGAGAGGTCAGCCGATGGTGTACCTACACATTCAGTTGTTCATAATTGCGTCCCTACTGCATCCCTTGAACTATCACGAGAGGTTAGCCGTGGATTTAAACTCGACCAGTCAGAGGCCTAACTCTAACTATTCTTTCTAGACGAGTATGAAATCCGCTCCAGTCGAACACGCTCGAGAAGCTGTGGGTATCGCGACCGAAGTTGTGAGACACGTGATAAATTCCGTCGCAGCCTGACTCGCCGCGACAGCTTTTCCCCATAACGCCACTTACCATTTACTCCTTGCCATCAATTATCACCTATTCCGCCACTGCTGACTACAGACAGTTGTCCTGTATCACCTAATGAAGGAAATATTTAAAAACTAAATGAAGAAGTGGCAGCCGCACTGAGGATGGTGGAGTAAAAAGGGACCAACGAATCAGGGGGCAGCAGATCACCTCGGCTGCTGCCATTACATCAATAGGCAAAGTTTTTTTCTTGATTGTTAAACAATCTAATCACCAACTAACTCTCTCGCTTACTAGCCGACGCCGCTCGTTCGGCCGGAGAATGTGTGATCTGTTTGCGGTCTACCCGCTACTTACCTTATATTAGTATAACATAATTATTATATTATAAGCGTACATTCTGTACAGTCAAACATTCTTAAACTTATGTGCGTCAGTACTAAGACTTGCACATACCCCGTATTTGAACATGTAATAGTAAGTAATTTATATAATTGTAAAATAATATTAATAGTAACATGTTTTAATGTTTGTAAAGGCGATAGCTGCCTGTGTAACGACATAAATCGTGATTGGTGTACAAATTGAATAAGATCGTTTGTAAACTGTATTGTAAACCTTAAGTACTAATAAAGACTTTGAAAATGAAAAAAAATGAATCACCAACTAAGAGAGTAGTGATCAAATTTTAACTCTTAAGTGATGCAGCCAGACTACTTTGTCACATTTATCATGCAAATGCATCACCAGACGCTCCCTAATCCTGCCTGGCCTCAGTATGGAAATGAAGAAGCTAATGGGGCAGACTCCAATATCTGAGTACCTGTTCGGGGATAAGCTACAGGACAAGTTACACTCACCACAGAGGCGCCAGCCGCGACGTCGGGGGCAGGAATACGTCTAGCTCAGGTAGACTGGTACATTTCAGTATTTCACTGAAGTCTGGAATAATGTTATCACCTATCCAACAATACAACGATTGGATCAAGGGTTATAAACTACACTTTTATGAAATTCCAGTTCAAACTTCAATTCCTAAAAACAATAACTTCAGTCAGAAAGAAAGCAATCTTATTTAATGGAAATGAATAAACTCCTACAGTTATGGTGCTATTGAATGATGTTTATCAATCAATTTTTATCCAGCATAGTTTTGCATCCAAAAAAATATATTTATACCCATCACTTCAAGCTAGAAGACTTAAGGACAGCAACCAAACTCATGACCAAACCCAGGTTGTTATGGCAACTATAGATTTTAAAAAAGCTTAAATACTTATTACCCATACAAAATATGATAGAATTCTCCGGTTTCAGTTTCAAGATACATTGTTTGAGTTTACATGCCTTCCATTTGGGCTTAGCATAGCACCATTTGTGTTCACAAAGATTGTGAAGCCAGTTATGTGTCACCTGAGGTCAATGGGGTTGCTTTTCTATAATATATCTGGGTGATATTTTGTGCCTTGGTGATTCACATGATAAGTGTTTGAAAAATGTGTCGACAAATCAAATTTTCTAAAAAAAAAAAAAAAAAACTAGTGTTCGTTGTCAATACTAAAAGGAGTGCCTTAGAACCCAGACAGTGCTGTCAATTTATATAGGTTTTCTGTTAGATACAGTTCAGTATTATCTCACTTCATCAGAAGAAGATAGATAAAATTTCATCCCTAACTTATTAAATAATTTTAAATCTAAAATATTTATGCAAAATAGTAGAATTTGCTCAGTTGCTAGGTATACTTGTTGCTGCATGCCCAACAGTGGAATATGGTTGGCCTTACACCAAGGTTATGGAAATTAACAAAACAACAATAAAAATTACAAGGCTCTGTTACCTATCACAAAATGAATTTGGATAGGACTAGATTAGTGGTTGTCTCACATTCCAACAACCTACAACAGTATAAAACTATTTGACCTTGTTCTAGAAATATTTTCTGATGCTTGACAAACTGGCTGGGGTCTGGTATATAATGATGTCAGAAGCCATGGGCACTGGACAACTGATGATAAAAAGTTTCGTATAAATTACCTTGAACTATTAACAGCAGACACTGTGAAGTTTTACTTAGAATTAAATAGATAACACAACTGCCATAGCCTACATCAATAAAATGGTGGCACTCGTTTTCCCCACATAATAATTTAGCCAGAAAGTTGTGGCAACGGTGTGAGGAAAGACACATTTGGATCTAGGCATCCAAACACAGAAATTGAATAGAAATTATGTGATGTAGCTTACAAGACTATTATTGTTAAACCTCAGATTGACTTTTTGGCAAACAAGTTTAACACTAATTGTCAGAATTATATATAATAATAAATTCATTTATTTCAGACATATAATAAAAATAATAATAAATAATGCACAAAATAATAATAATAATGCTAATATATCATGCACTGTCAAATGGTATGGTGATTTCTTTTATACATTCCCACCATTTGCGCTTACTAGTAAGATGTTACAGAAAATAAAAAGGGAAGGGGCAACAGGCATTGTTGTAGTACCTTGGTGGCCCTCACAACCATGGTTTCCCTAATTTGAACCCAAGGTTATTTCTGAAGGAATAATAATGGAACCCCATCATAAAAGTGATACGAATCTGCTCTGAATCAGGGATTTCTTATTGTCAGAACCAAGATATTGACCCTCTCCTAGACTCAGTTCCCACTGTGATATCTTTTCTGACCAAAATTTTAATGAGGGACTATCATAAATAGCTCACTCAAGACCATTAAGTTAGCTATTTATCTAGTTCTAGGGCCCCAAATTGGCCTAGATGACCGACTGTCAAGGTTCTTCAGGGATATATTTAGGTTAAGACCTAAGAACCCCAAATATGAAGTAGTATGGAATCTCAGTATCGTTTTGAATTATTTGTGTAAACTATTTCCTAATGAAACCCTTAGTTTAGAACTAATAACTAAAAATTAAATTACCATAATAGCCCTTGCACACAGAATTCGAACCTTGTCTCTCATAAGTATACTGATAACATTCCTTGTAATCAGGATAATTATTACCATAAACATTCCAGAAATTATTAAAACCTTTGAACCTGGTAGATATCAACCTAATTTGATACTACCATCTTTTAAGGAGAATTTGTCTGTGTTCTGCTACTACCCTTTTGTTCTATCTAGATATTACAAAAAATACCTATAAGACAAGATTGTAAATCACCAATTATAACTATAAGAAAACCATATCGTGCCGCCACTACTGCAACTATTAGTAGGTGGATGAAACAAATTCTAACTAATAGTGGAATAAATACTCCCAAATTCACATCACACAGCACAAGGCATGCTTGTGCATAAAAAAAATATATATATATATATATATATAAGAAAAGCAGCTGGTTGGACCATAAATTCCTCAACTTTGCTTGCTTTTATTATGAGACCTAGATATATGAGATGAGATAGTTCATCATCATCATCATCAGCCTATTAATGTTCCCACTGCTGGGACACAGGCCTCCTCTCTATGAGGAGTGATTCTAAATTCTAGTGCTTTTGCACAAGCAGTGTTTTCTATAGTCTCTGTAATATAGAACACACTGCTTCTTATTGTTGGTTGATTAAATTTAATGTTAATGGTAACTGTCTGATTAAAGTAATTAAGCTCATTATAAGATTATCATGACACAGGTTGTTGAGTTAGAGAAGATTTATGTTATGTTACCTTTTATTTAAATAAATGTGTAATTAGTACCTAAGTAATGATAATCAGAATAGTATGTTAGGGTCAATGATTATAAGATGTTGACTAGATTACCAACACAACTTTCTTATTTGAACATCTACAAGTACTAAATGAGGACGAGATTACGGAGCATAATTATATAGATCGGACTAACTTACCTAGTGACGTCCGATCCTTAATTATGTGAAGTAATCTCGTCCTCATTGTATCCCAACCCTTCCCAGAAGATCAGCCTACTTATATGTGTTTTAAAGTGTCTTATCTACACCCCTTTATAAAGTTGTGTTGACTAATATATCGGGACTACGATAGATAACCGTATCGGTCATCTTGAAGTCCCGATCATATGCTTTGAAAGAATGAGTTGACAGATGTCCAGACAACGTGCCAAGACCGGACCACAGACAACATATTCGTTTTGATGAAATCGATTCATCTTTAAAAGAATGCGATAGCGAGTTAGCAAGAAGTGCAAACTACAAGTACTAAATGAGGACGAGATTACTTCACATAATTAAGGATCGGACGTCACTAGGTAAGTTAGTCCGATCTATATAATTATTTGTTTTCCTCCTGAACAGAGCAAAGCTGCTATAAGTATCTTTATTTTATTCGGGAAATACTATTATATAATAAGATTATCTTCTTATTGCGTACTTAGTTAGTTTAACTTCGCTGTGATCAAATTTTCCCCACTAGACGCTTTTTTTAAATGAATGCCTATTATTTAAAGAAACGGATAACGTAAATATCGAGTATAAACGACTGAACAAAGGTAACCGGATTTACATAAATAATGTTATTAATTATTTCATGTGTCAAAAGCCAAAACTGAAGAATAACTTTGAGGCTAAAATATAATTCAGGTGAGGCTTCATTTAGCAATATTTATTTATGTGCTTAACCTTTAACTTTAAAATGATTTAATTGACTGCCTCGTTGGTCTCGTGGTCGCATGCGCGGCGGATGAGCATGAGGTCCTGGGTTCGAATCCCAGGTCGGGAAAAATGCTATTCGAGTTTTTCCATTAGGAATTTCTCAGTAACAGCCACGGAGTCTGGATTTGCGCCCGGTTGAAGGCAATAGGATCGCTCCCTATTACATGGGATTTTAATAAAACTGGCGAAATGTGGGTTTACTATTAGGTACACCTCTGCCTAATCCTTCGGGGTTACAGGCGTGATGTTACTGTTAAATTCTATCACCTTAATTTCATTCAACTGAAACGATTTACTTAATAAAGCTCATATTATCATGACAGACATAAAACTATTTTGAATGTCCGCCATGTTGTAGTTAGTACAAGCAGTTTGTCCATAGTTCCAAGAACTACAGAAAATAAAAGAACATTGTAATGCACACTACACCTTAATTTATAACTCGTTGGCTTGTGAATGAATCTCACGATGGACGCTGTTACACCGAAGCGTAAAGGAAGGTGTAAATACCCACGAACAAAGATAATAGGTATGATGGCTGACTTGAAAAAATATTTTTCTGTTTAGTCCGTCAGTTAGATTATCGAAAAATATTGTACACGTGTTTTTTGTTTTATCAAATTAATAAAAATTGACGAAGATAAAACGTGTCAAAGATCATGAGTGGGGGCTTGTGACGTCACATTTGAGCACATTTTTTACTCAAATGTGAGTAAAAAATGTACTCAAATGTGACACGTCACACGAGTTTTTGACGCACTGTATCGTCTTAATTTTTTGTTTACGTGAAAAAAGAATAAAGTATTACGTATCCAAAATTTTTTGTCATCTACCTTTTTTTTTTTTTTTTTATGTGGGACCACTCGCAGACACAACACGTTAAGGTTGTCAAACTGCTTAACCGGACTATCCTGTGGTGGCCAAAAATTACTTTAAGGCCCCCAGCCAGGGCTTACAAACTATGGATTTTCATTAAATGAGCGACACTAAGGGCACCCCCTGTGGGGTTCGGGCCTCGGCTTAGTGCGTCAATGAGGGAGGGCAGCAAGGGTGGCTGGGTCGGATTATTATTTGGGGAATTTAAAGCTACATGCTCAGCGGCGCGGGCTGGCTCGTCGAGCAAGGGTCGGTCGGTGATGTTACAGGGGGGTCGCGCTCGCGGTACGTCACGGCGGCGTGGTCGGTTACGGATTCGCGGTTTGTATTTGTGTTTGAGGTTTTTGCGTAGAGTGCTACTTTCCCTACAGCTTTCTTGAATGAGGGTGGTGGGGTCGTCGGGGATGAGTAGTGTAAGCCTGGGACGGCGAATCTTAGAGATTTTAGATGGGGCATAGTGGGCGGCTGAACGAATCAAGGGGTTGGTGTGCTTCTCGGCCTTATCAAAGAAACTCTTAGAGAGACGTTTCATGAACTGTTGAATGGTTGGGATTTTGAGATCTACATGAAGTTGCTCGTTCCTAAGGTACCACGGTGAGCCCGTGGCCCTTCGGAGAAAACGGTTTTGGAGGGTCTGCATCCTGTGGATTAGGTAGGGTTTTGAGTGCGCGAACACGGGGCACGCGTATGTCATGATAGGCCGAATGTACGCGGTGTAGATACGCAATTTGCACTTAAGTGACAATTTGCTGCGTGCATTCAGCACATAGTGGAGCCTACTGAGAGCGAAGGCGGCACGCGAGCGTACCGTCTTTATGTGTTCTCGAAAGTTTAGGCGTTGGTCTAAGATGACCCCCAAGTATTTGGCTTGCGTCTCCCAAGGGATCGGCTTGTCAAACATGGTGATCGGACTAGGGTTCGTGGGGATAGGGTGGTAGGGTCTGGTGAAAAGTACCGCCTGGCTCTTGTCCGGATTGACTTCTATTCTCCATCTCCGGAACCAATCGCCTAAGGCGTTTGCGGAGGTTTGGAGAGTGCTAGATATTTTTGAGAGACTCCTTCCAGAGTAGTAAATGGCCGTGTCGTCAGCAAAAAGGGCTAACTGGGTTGTATTACTCTTTGGGATGTCGCTAGTGAACAGCGTGAATATTAATGGGGATAGCACCGAGCCCTGGGGGACACCGGCGCGAATCGGATGAGGGGCGGAGAGCGCACCCTCGATGCGGTATTTAAAGGTGCGGTTCGACAGGAAGTCTCGGAGGATGAGAACGAGACGATCTGGCACACCGAGCCGATACAACTTGTATATCAGCCCGTTGTGCCAGACCTTGTCGAATGCTTTCGCAACATCGAAGAACAAGGCACCTGTTATCATGCCTCGCTGAAAGCGTTCGCTGATGTGTTCTACAATGCGGTGCACTTGTTGGACACAGGAGTGTTGGGGTCTAAACCAAAACTGCTCTTTCGGAATTAAACTCTTTGCTTCGGCGTAGTCCTTGAGACGCTTATAAATGAGCCTCTCGTAGATTTTGCCTATGACATTGAGGAGACTAATGGGGCGGTAACTACTCGGGGAGGATTTAGGCTTGCCCGGTTTGGGAATACCAATAACGGTAGCCTGTTTCCACGATTGTGGGAAGATATTATTGGCCATGGCGCCATTGAAGATGGCGGTTAATAATACTATGAGGGCAGGGGAGAAAAGTTTAAACACCTTATTGGTGATTTTGTCAGAGCCAGGGGCTTTTCTAGGTTTAAGACCTTTTATGATGTCCTCCACCTCGTCTGGAGTGACTGGGGGTAGGGGATCATCAGGGTCTTCGAAGGGGGGTAGGGAGGCCCGGTGTTCGACTTCAGCATCCACCTTAGCAAGGTGAGCTTGGTCTACTGGCTGGGTGCTGGGGGAGCATTGAGATTCCAAACTGTCGGCCAGACATTCGGCTTTGTCGTCGTCGTCGAAGGCAACGCTTTGATCGGATTTAATGAGAGGGGGCATGGGAGTGACCTCAGAGGAGCGCAGTTTCCTTTGCAGGTCCCAGATGGCCTCATGGGTCGGTTCTAGGTCATCGAGCATCTTGTCCCACTGTTCGTCTCGTAGTTTTTTGACGCATCTACTTACTTTGCGTTGTAAGCGACGCATAAAAACTTTGTTATTGACACAGGGGAAAGCTCTGTAAGCACGGACAGCCGCGTTCTTCTCGGTCACCAGCTCACGCACGTCATCCGGAAGTTTCCAGCGGAGGTGATCCTCCGCCGGAACCTCTCTTGAACACTCGTTCAAGACTGACTGTACGTGACCAGTGAACAAGCCGATCGCGGCCTCCGTGTCGGCTACAGTTTCGATGTTGTCCGGGATTTGATATAAGTGAGGGGACTCGGTGGATTTCAGCAATTCGCTTACTTTCCCCCAGTCCGTGATCACTTTGGTGAGGGGGGGTTGTGAGGGGTCAGATGGACCATGTCTGGGGGCAAACTCCATAATCACAGGTCTGTGATCCGAATTGAGTTCGTCGATCGTTTCTATAGAATGCAATCGCAAATTAACATTCTTCAGAAGCGCGACATCTAGCACATCGGGGGTGTGATTGGAGTTGTTTGGAAAGTGGGTAGGATGCATCGGAGCGATGACATCAAAATTGAGGAGGGAACAGAGGTTGAAGAGGACATTCCCTCTAGAATTGGACAAGCGACTATTCCACGCGGGGTGCTTTGCATTAAGATCCCCCGCCAGAAGGACGGAGTCACTTAGATTGAGGAGGACTGTGAGGTCTTCTTTAATGGAGGCGTTAATCGCCGCGGAAGCGGTGTTGGTGTTGGGCGGCGGAAGGTACGCCGAGACAATCGTGATGGGTTGATGGCCTGTCATGCCCAGCCGACAGACAGAGACCTCACGATTGGTAAGGGAAGGGGGGTCTAAGGGGATGCAGTACAAACTGGATTTATAATATATGAGAGTACCTCCATTGTGACAGCGAGTCCTGTCGTTGCGAACTAACCTGTAGTTGGCAATTTTCGGATCTCTCAGGTGGGGTTTGTAAAAGGTCTCTTGGACTAAAAGGATGTCTAGTTGATGGTCGCGGAGGAATGTGGCGATCTCATCACGTTGGCCATTTAGGCCTTCAGCGTTGAAGGTCCCTATTTTTAGGGATTTCGGTTTTAACCTACAGATTGGGAGGAGCTCTATGGATTCCTGTTATGGGGGAGGTTTTGAAGAGCTTGCGTTACGTCCGGGTACGCATTATAGACCTGTAGCAAGGCGAAGAAGTCGCCGTTGCAGGCGATTATGTCTCTCGCCATTTGGTTCCCTCTTGGGGAGTGGAAAATAGCGAAGGTGCTAGTGATAACCCTGAAGGGGTCAAAAGGGTTGGGGTGCGATGTCAGAAGTCCTCCACGTGTGTCTGGCGGTTGCTGGTCCCTCTCGATACGTCTGGAGGGAAGAGCAGCTGCTGGGCCGGTGCACCCTGGGCGCGGCAGTATCCTTCTCCGGGGAATGAGAGGAAATGAGAATTTCCTTTTATCCCTCGGGGAGAGTTACTGCCGCGGCTAATTATTCTGACATGGGTGGGGTCCTGCCAGGACCACCGGTGCGTTCCTCTGCGTGACCCTCTGTACAGCAGAGGGCATAGCAGAGGAGTGAGGGCGGGCTCGGTGTGCACTCACCCTGCCTCCGAGCAGACAGAGTAGGATGCGTCCTTGTTTGTCACCGGCAGTCTCGTAATCCCATTGTCGAAGTGCTGTGGATCACGTCTCGCGGCTTCGATAGGGACCGAGGGTCTTGGCTTAACCGCCCGGACTGCGAGGTAGAAAACCTCTATAAAAAGTTACCCCGAATCCCAAGCGGCGGCGCACCGCGAGGGTATGTATGGCTGACGGGTGTTCCCATGGAACGAATCAGTCGCTAGTGCTCACCCTCGCCAGGGTACCTGCAGACCCTCTGGCGAGTAATAAATACTCAAAATCTGCCCTTCTAGGTACAGGGGTCTCTGCCTAGATTGAGAATGTTTCCCCCATACTCGTGGGAACAATTATGGAAAAAAATACAAAACCCAAAAACACCGCCGGTAACGGCAAGGAAGAGGAGAGGAGGGATGCGGGGTCGGAGTCCGACCTCGTATCCAGCGATGCGAGCGCGGGAGGCTCAGAGAGCTCCCGCCGCGTGAGGGCCGGGACTGCTGCGGAGAACGGCAAGTTCTTCCGCAAGCGGTCCAGGAAGGATGGCGACCAAGCGTCATCATCTGGGGAGGAGGAGGCCTCGGCCAGAAAGATCCCCACCAACAAGCGTGGTGGGATCAGAGGCAGGGGGAGGGGGTTGTCTGCCTCCGAAAGGTCAGTGAGACTGGCCGAAGATGGCCGCCACCCGGGCATGACTGCTCGCGGGTCTGGCGAAGAGGTGGGTGCACCTGGCGGCTCCGATGCGGAGCGTAAGGCCAGGTTCGCAAAGGAGGTGGAAGCCGCAATAAGGGGCGTGGCCTTGAAGGTGAAGACATCTTCAAAACTCAAGGCCATACCCGCGGCTTCCGCCTCCATCATGGCGGATGCAGAGGCCAACTTTGCGGGGCCTCCCCCTCCTCCTCCTCCTCCGATAGGTGGAGAGGAGGTGGCTAAACTGCGGGTGGAGTTAGCCCGCCTGACGGCGGCCATGGAGGTTCTCCAAAAAGAGAACGCTAAGCTCCACGCAGACCTGGCCAGTCTACGTGAGGCTGGCTCCCGCACGGCACCTTCAAATAGGGGCCAGCAGCAGCAGCGACAAGCCCAGCCCATGCCGGTGGAGAACCAGGTCCTAAACTTGGTTCGGCAGGAGTTGGCTTCCTTCCAGGCGCGGTTTTCCGTCCTGGAGGGAATTGTTCTGCGCCCCACCCTGGGTGCAAACAGGGCAGCCGCGGGCCTAAGCACGGTGTCGTACGCGGCTGCTGCGGCTACCGCACCCGCACCGGGGCCGTCCAGCCAGCCCTCCGGCAGGGCTGTGGCGCCCCGCCCCCCCGAAAAGCCGGCTCCGGCGAAACCAGCGCCGAATAAAGAGGCGGCCAAAAAAGGGAAGGGCAAGGCAGCTGCACAAGTGGACACTGTGCCAACGCCAGTGCCTACGGCGAATGGGCCAGTGCCTGCGGCACGGCAGCTGCCGCAGCCACCACCGCCCCCCCAGCCCCCTACACCTCCCTCGGCTGAAGCCGGATGGCAGGTGGTCGGGGAGAAAAAGAAGGGGCGAAAGGCGGCCAAAAAGGCCCGGAATGAGGAGCGGCAGCGCCAGCATAGGGCGCGAAAGATCGCGGCTAGGCTCCGCGCCCCGAAGACCGCGGCTGTAGTGATTACACTACAGCCGGAGGCGGAAAAGAGGGGCGAGTCCTACCGCGACTTGCTGGCGAAGGCGAAAGAGACGGTGGATCTCGGAGAGCTCGGGATCACCGGGGGCCTCCGGCTTAAAGTTACCGCAACGGGGGCTCGCATGCTGAGATCCCCGGAGAAACCAGTGGGTCGTCCGCTGACGCTCTAGCTGAAAAGCTCAGAGCGTCCTTGAACGCGGACGACGCCCGAGTGTCCAGGCCCGTCAGATGCGCAGACCTGCGCATCCTGGGTCTGGACGACTCGGTGACCAAGGAGGAGGTGGTGGCCGCCGTCGCCAGGTCCGGTGGGTGCCCTGCTGAGCAGGTCAGGGCAGGCGCCCTACGTCCGGACCTCACGGGTATGCATACCGTTACGGTATGCTGCCCCGTAACGGCGGCCAAAACGATAGTGGAGGGCCGAAGGCTATTGGTGGGCTGGGTATCAGCGCAGGTGAAGCTGCTGGAGCCCAGACCTCTGAGGTGTTATCGCTGTCACGTGGGGCACCACGTGTCAGTACAGTGCGCCTCGGAGGTTGATCGCAGCGGCCTCTGTTTCCGCTGCAGCAAGCCCGGTCACGTGTCCTCGGCTTGCTGTGCCACGCCGCACTGCGGTGCCTGTGCGGCAGCTGGCAAGCCGGCCGATCACCGGGCTGGGAGCAAGGCCTGCGCTCCGCCCACCAAGGCCACCAGAGGCAAGGGAAGGCCCTCCACCGCCACCGCCACCGTCGCCACCGCCACCGTCGCCACCGCCGCAGCCGCAACTGCCGCCGCTGCCGCTGCCGCTGCCGTAGAGGGGCCCTCACAGGGGGCCAGGGAGGAGGAAGCGGTAATGGAGTGCCAATAACGGCCCCATTACGCTTCCTCCAAGCGAACATCAACCACTGCGCCTGCGCTCAGGATCTGTTGCTCCAGAGCATGGCGCAGTGGTCGATACACATCGCTGTGGTCGCTGAGCCGTATTTCGTCCAGCCCAGGGAAGACTGGGTGGCGGACATTAGCGGGTCAGTGACCATAGTGTCGTCGGCCGCCGCCGGTACCCCGACCCTTGAAGGTGTCAGGAGGGGTCGGGGGTGCGTAGCAGCACGGTTCGGGGAGATCGTAGTGGTGGGAGTCTACTTCTCCCCGAGCCGAACTCTCGCCGAGTTCCACAACTCTCTCGCAGAGTTGAGTGTTGTCGTCGGAAACCATTCCCTCCCCGTGCTTGTCCTCGGGGACTTCAATGCCAAGAACTTGGCTTGGGGTTCTCGTTGCACAGACGTGCGGGGACGGATGGTGGAGGACTGGGCTCTGGAGAAGGGCCTGGTCGTCCTAAATCGGGGTTCTGTCGCCACGTGTGTGCGGATGCGGGGCGAGTCGGTGGTGGACATTTCGTTCGCTAGCCCCGCTCTGTCGCCGCGTGTCGTTGACTGGCGTGTCATGGAGGGGGTGGAGACCTATTCCGACCACCGGTACATCCGGTTCGACGTCTCCACCCAGACCTCGAGCGCGCCGGTCCAACAGGCCCCGAGTGGTCCGCGTTGGGCGCTGAAGCAGCTGGACCGGGAGCTCCTCCTGGAAGCCTCGATCGTGCAGGCCTGGGTGACATCACCAGACAGGCCTGCCGACATTAACAATGAGGCAGGGTGGTTCCAGGAGGCCATGTCCGATATATGCGACGTGGCAATGCCCCGAGTCCGGCCAGGAAGCGCCCGACGTCAGGTGTACTGGTGGTCGCGAGAGCTGACGTCTCTGCGAGAGGCGTGCGTGGCTGCGCGACACCTGTACGCCAGGCATCGCAGGCTCCGCATTCGCCCACCGAATGCGGCAGCCATCGAGGCGGAGCTTTATGAGGGGTACAGAGCGGCGAAGACCGCCCTCCGCGAGGCTGTCCTGCGGGCCAGGGACCTGGCCCACGAGGAGTTGCTGGGGACTCTCGACAGAGATCCTTGGGGGCGGCCTTACAAGATGGTGCGGGATAAACTCCGCACCTGGGCCCCCCCACTGACGCAGTCTCCGGCCTGAGCTCGTGGAGGACGTAGTGAGCACTCTGTTCCCTACGCGGGGGGAACATCCCCCCCCGCCTATGGCTCCGCCACCTGCGGTGCTGGAAGCGGACCACCAGGACGACGACGACGACACTCCGGTAGTGACTGGGGTAGACCTGAGAGTGGCGGTACGCAGGCTCAGTGCCAAAAATACCGCCCCGGGACCCGACGGCTTGCCTGGCAAAGCCTGGGTCCTGGCCTCGGAGGCTCTCGGGCCCCGACTGGAGGGGTTCTTAAGCGCATGTTTGGAGAGAGGCCAGTTCCCGCTTCGTTGGAAGACGGGGAAGCTGGTCCTCATTCGGAAGCCGGGGCGCCCTGCGGACTCTCCGTCCGCATACCGGCCCATAGTGTTGCTTGACGAGGTGGGCAAGCTCTTTGAAAGAGTAATTGCAAACCGCCTCGCCGAGCACCTTGCGGGGACGGGGCCGGATCTTGCTGAACACCAGTTTGGTTTCCGCAAGGGGCGCTCTACGGTGGACGCCATCATGCGCGTGAGAGCCCTCACGACGGGGGATGCAGTGTCCCGGGGTGGGGTTGTCTTGGCGGTGTCTCTAGACATCGCCAATGCCTTCAACTCCATGCCCTGGAGCTGCATTAGGGAGGCACTCCGGTATCACCGGGTGCCGACCTACCTTCGTCGTGTGGTCGGGGACTACCTGACGGATAGAGCCGTCATCTACCCCGGTCGCAGCGGAGAATGGAACCGGCGAGAGATGTCGTGCGGTGTTCCGCAGGGATCGGTCCTAGGGCCGTCCTTGTGGAACATCGGGTACGACTGGGTGCTGCGCGCCGACCTCCCTAGCGGCGTCAGCGTGGTCTGCTATGCAGACGACACGCTGGTGCTTGCACAGGGGGGGTCGCACGAGGCGGCGGCCGAAATCATGACATGCGGGGTTGCGATAGTCGTTGAGAGGATCCGGCAACTGGATCTCGAGGTGGCATTGCACAAGTCTGAGGCCATGTGCTTTCATGGGCCTCGGAATGCGCCACCTCCGGGATCCTTACTCACGGTAGGAGGGGTATCCATCGGTGTCGAGTCGACTTTGAAGTACCTAGGACTCGTCCTCGACAGCCGGTGGAACTTCGTGGAGCACTTTCGACGTTTGGCCCCCAAACTGGAACGGACTGGGGCTGCCTTCAGGCGGCTCCTGCCCAACCTGGGGGGGCCAAACGCCTCCTGCCGGAGGCTCTACGCGGGAGTCGTGCGGTCCATGGCCCTTTACGGGGCCCCGGTGTGGGCGCGTTCCTTGAGGCTGCGTGCAGCCCACTACCTGAACGCGCCCCAAAAGGTGGTAGCCGTAAGGCTGGCCCGTGGGTACCGCACGATCGCCCGCGAGGCGGCGTGCCTCCTTGCCGGATTGCCGCCATGGGATCTGGAGGCGATAGTCCTCGCGCGCCTGCATGAATGGCGCGCGGAGGCGCTTCGCCGGGGGGAAACTCCGCTGCCGCGACAAATTGTCGCTCAGCGGACAGACTTCCGGCGGGATCTCATGGCGACATGGAGAGAGCGACTGTCGCAACCCCGTGCAGGGCACGCCACGATAGTGGCGATAAGTCCCCTCTTTGAGGAGTGGCTGGAGAGACGCCACGGCGTCCTCACCTTCCGCCTGACGCAGGTCCTCACCGGACACGGTGTTTTCGGGAGGTTCCTGCACCGAATCGGGCGGGAGGAAACGCCCGGGTGTTTCCACTGCGAGGATCGACCGGAGGACACGGTGGAGCACACGGTGGAGGTGTGCCCCGCGTGGGCAGAGCACCGCCGTGTCCTCGAAGCGGCGATTGGCGGCGGCGACCTCTCGCGTCCGGCCCTGGTGCAAGCCATGGTCCGGAGCGAGACGGAATGGGACGCCGTCACCTCCTTCTGCGAAGCAGTAATGCTAGAGAAGGAGGTGGCGGAACGTGAGAGGGAGAGAACCTCACAGCGTCCCGGCCGCCGCGGGAGACGCCCCGGGCGTCGGGGGCCACCACGTGGCCCCCGGCCACCGTAGGCGCGGGCCTGTGGACGGTGGGCTATGGGCTAGCTCGCCGTCCGTCCGTCTCATGACGACAGGCCGTGTCGACGGCGCGTTCGTGTTCCACGCGCGCCTCAAAGAGAGTCAGCAAAAAGGAAGGGGTCCGCAAGGACCGATGCCTGCCGGGGTTGCGGGACTGTTCGAAAGAGATACCGCGGCCCCGGAACACAAAGGGCGATGAAGGAACATGGATGGGTTTTAGTCAGTAAAAGTCTGACACTCCCTCCTGCTCCGCCCAGAGCGGGAGAAGTCATTTGATGATTTCCCATCCGAAAAAAAAATAAAAAAAAAAGGGGTCAAAAGGGTTAAGTGCCGGAGCGTTGTTCGTAGGGAAAGGGGGGGGGGCGAGAAAGTGAATGGTGCATGGTGCACCTTGGCTGGGTGACGAGGCGCTGAGGGCGCTGGAGGACGGGGCGCTGAGGGCGCTGGAGGACGGGGCGCTGAGGGCGCTGGAGGACGGGGCGCTGAGGGCGCTGGGGCAGTGTGTTGAAGGGGGGGTCGGGGCGCTTAGGGCGCCGTCGCTTTTATAGTTGGTCTGGGGGGAGGGGGAGGCGTGACTGCCGATGCCATCAGAGGTGGGATGGGCTGGTAGAGCGGCGATTGAGTGGGCCTCAAGGCCGGGAAGTGGGCTTGGTGGTTCAGTGCGTTCCAAGGGCTGGGCCGCTGGGGGCTGAGAGAGGTGGGGAGTTTCTCCACCAGAGAAGGGCACTCTCTCAATTGCGTGTTTCTGGCACGATTTGTTAGTTTGGGAGCCGAAGATTTGGGGGCCTTAGGGCAACCGCGGTAGTTAGCGGGATGCCCAGACTCGCCACACAGCACGCAGCTGGGAGGCTCCGTGCAGAGTGTGCGGTCTTTGGGACGGGTACAGTCAGCAGTGCCATGGTTTCCCAGGCACTTTACGCAACGTGGTTTGCCGAAGCAATTGCGTTGAGCGTGGCCATAAAGTTGGCAGTTATGGCACTGGGACATAACGCCACTTTTATGGGGTTTTTCGATGCGGATTCCTGAGAGTCCGCATATCTTATCAACTTTGTGGATGGGGTGGTGCCCATCCACGGGGTCGCACACTACAAGAACCATATTGTATGATTCGGAGCTAGTGCGGCCACCTACTCTGCGGTGCATACGGTGCACCTCTGATACGGGGATATTTTGTGACTGAAGGTCACTTAGAATCTCCTCAGGGGAGATTTCAATCGGGACGTTTTTAATCACAACCCTGGTTGGGATGTTCTCACGTGGGGTGTGAGTATGGTAGAATATATTTTTGGAGCGAAGGAGCTTGGTTAGCTCTCGGTAATCGTTTGGCGTTGGTACGCTGACTTTGATGCCCTGCTCAACAGCACGGGCACTGGTGAAGTTAATTGAGCGCTCACTGCACGCTCTCGACACCTCTGTCCATCTCCCCTTGTCGTGAATGAAAACAGGGGGGGGACGGGCGCTTTTGGGCGGGGCAGCCTGGGTGGCTGTGGCCATAGGCCTAGTAGGGCGGCTCTGGGGAGAGACTGAAGGGGCAACCTGGGTGGTTAGTTGAGTGGCGATAGCCGGGGTGGTTATGGCTATGGCCATGGGGGAGGGGGGGCGACTATGAGAGGAGCCTGCATTCTCCTCTGATGGCATCGGGCTTGTTTTCTTGGCCTTTACGACCGATTTGTCATCTACCCTATTGTAAATAATACTTATACAAACTAAATTTTTATTCTATTCTTGGAGGTCGGATAGTCGGTAGCTCCATGTAAAATTCTGGTTTTCAGCAGTAACCGGGTAGACTGGGAGCCGATCCCAACTTAGTTAAAACAAGGCTAGGCAGATAATGCGTTGTTCAGAATTTGTTAAAAAACCAATGTGATTAGATTTTTTCACAAGAAAAGATAGTTTGATTGTGCGAGGAAAAATAAGAATCAAAAAGAAGTAAATGGTATCATAGTGATACCATTAACATAAACTGGAAGAAAATAACCTTTTCAGTCGACTCCGAGTATCATGGACCAGGAAAAGAAAGAAATGACTGCTATAATTTAGACGGAAATCCAATCCCTAGTTCGGAAATCTAAATGTCGATAATGATGGTTGAGCCGAATAAAATCCTTCATTTCAACTTTGACTCTCTTTTCGAATAGACTTTGTGTTTAAGAAAGAAAGAAAGAAAGAAAAGAAAAAATATTTATTTGGGACAAGCACAGGAACTACAAAAAAAAAAAAAAACTTAAACTAAATAAAAAAATGAAGACCTGTGCGAGGCCAAAAAGGCTCCTAAGGTGTAGGGCCTATAGAAGTGCAAATTATTATCCATCTGCTTACCTGTTTTCTAACTCAGTGACGAATCAATGACTGTATATTACCTGTAAACACTTTTGTACTAACTTCAACAATACATTGCAGCAATCATTGACCTTTTCCCCACAGTATTACACTCCGGTGTAACAACACCTCGCTTCGCTAAACCGTTGGCTTCCTTTCCATTCACTAGTTCATTCTCGTGGCGACGCAGACCGGTTTCCACGTTAGCAGTAGCTGCAAGTTATAAGCGTTGTTGTTGTAGTGTAGATAGTTCAATGAACAGGTGACGCCAAGGTTGATATCTCTGGTGATAAAGATAGAAATAAAGAAGACAGAAATAACATATTTTTTCAGCACAAACTAACACACAATAAAGGGTGTAAAAAACCTCTTAACGAAGCCGAAAGGCACTTGTGTTCCCCGTTATTGCAATCATTTTTTTATTCTACACCATACCTGGGAACCTTCTAGGTACGGAGATATTGGGGGTCAAAGTCCCAACTTTTAGAACTATTTAAACACCTCCACGACCTCCGTACTGTTGACCATCCATCAGCACAATGTTTTGAGTGCGTTACATTGAGTTCTACCACAAAACAAGATTTTTCACCCAAAAAAAAAAGTCCCAGCAATAATTTTTACGTAACGTTACTTAGTTTGATGTACAGAATGCCTGGTTGACGGCTTTGTGATGAGGTTGTTTACACCCTATATAGTGCTTCATCATCATCATATTCCTGCCCTAGTCCCATTCTATTTGGGGTCGGCGCAACACGTTTTCACGTCAGAAAGAAAGAAAGAAGCTTATTACGTAAATCATTTTTAAAAAAAAGTTTTTTTGCCAACTTTTTTAGTTGATACTCATATCATAAGGGTGCATAAAAAATAACTAGTCTGACATCTTTAGGTGTCCGCCATATTGGATTTAGAATGACGTCAATTAACTAACCATGCATTGTCATCCAAATATAAACGTCAAAATGTATGACGTAACGTTTGACAAAACGTAACGTAAACGTAAAATTTTGATAATGATAAATGATAAAACGTAAAATTGATAATCGGTTGAAGATAACACATACAAAGTAAAACCTCGATTCTCGATACTTTGTACCACAACCTCTGCCTGCCCGTGAACCAGTTGCAGGCCGTAATGATAATAAAAATGTAACCACTTCCTCTGGACCGATGTGTTTTATACTTTAATCAATAAGTATTATGAAACGTTGAACGAGTGTAGTTATTTTGTTGCAGAGTGTCATTCTGTAGAATACGGAGAGGTTTCTTATAACTAACTATTCTATTGACAACCGGCCACATGTCATAACAATGGACCAGAATGGTCCAGTTGGACTGGAAGACGACTGGGTGGGATCAACATAGTTTGAGAAGGCTAGGCAGATGATGTTTTTGGATCACTGTGTTGCCCAATTTCTCACAACGAGACATAGAGCAGCGGTGGCCTAGTGGTGGCGGCCCCGACTTACGAACAGTAAGTCGTAACTTCGAACCCAGACAGGCGCATTACTTTGTGTAATTTATTTCATCACTACTGCTCTCAAAACGGTGAAGGAAAACATCGTGAGTATTAAAGCCCGCGTGGTGTATTAAAGCCCGTTTCCTCTCATTGAGAGGAGGCCGTGTCCCAGCAGTGGAAACATTTTAGGCTGATGATGAATTTCTCACAGGTCATTGTAACTTCAAAAGTAAATTATTTTCCTTCAATATTGTCAATGTTTTACATCTGACTGCAAATATTAACAATATGCACATCATATTTTATGCGAGTGCAGTCTTTGGCGGAATGAACGTAATATAATTAGGTGTGTAAGATAGTGTACAGGTTATATCCGGAGTTATTTACATACGGACAATAAACTAGAACAAACCGCGTTCAAGCATTTTTTCCATACCTATTTTGGAATCAAATACAACAGCTCACAACTTAGGACCCATTAATAATAATTTTATCCGTTGTTCTAGGCAACTGAGCTTATCCCAGTTGTAAACGTCCCTCTGTGCCTATTGGCCTTGTTTTGTTCCGTTTCCTGCTGATATGGATGGAAGTGGAAAATATAATTTTCCTACTCCTCCACTATACTTTTCTGATTAACTTCGTTGGATCCAAGACAGTTAAATTGTTTCTTTGGGACTTCGTCTAGCCTCATTGTTTCGACGCTTTCCTGGTGGTCGCCACTGTCGATTCTGGCTTTCAGGAGTTGCAGTGGTTTGGGAATGGTGTGACGGGATAGTCGCAAAATAAACCTCTCCACCCCTTCAAAGACCCGTGAGAAGATAGAAGCCTATTCTTATTTAGCAGAGAACAATAACGCAATATTTTCATAATATAATCGATGTGAGTAAAGATTAATCTTAGGAACGATACTGTATACGAAATTATATAAAATAAAGTATACGAGTTGGTCGCGGACTATTTTTGTAAAGGTGTGTGCTTATTGGAGGTAGATTTTTTGGAAATGTTAATGATACTCGTAGTTCTACACAAAAACAAACCATCATCACCTGCGTAGCCTTTTCCCAACTATGTTGGGGTCAGCTTGCCTTGTAACTGAATGCAGCTGAATACTAATATTTTACATGGAGCGACTGCCTATCTGACCTTCGGAACTGACCTACACAATAATTGTAAATGGATAACTCACTGGCGAGAAATCCAAATTCCGGACTGCAACTGAGAATTTCCTTATAGTAAAACTCAATGACACTATAATATTCCCGACCTAGGAATTGAACCTATGACCTAATACTCAGTAATAGCTTGACCACAACCTTCTTTCATACCAACATGAACATTTCTGCCTATCCCCATCAGAATCACCACCGTAACGTAATGATGGGAAAAAGCCAACAGTTTCTAATCACCGTTAATCATTTCCACGCTCACTTAGGTACGTACATGTTTTAATCAATTAGTCAATTAGTATAGCGACGAGAGATTTACATAAATTTAAAGTAGTTGCCGGTTTACCACCGATATTCTTTACATTTTAAATCACGTATCACACTCAGTATGAATGTGGTTGGGTATAGAAGTAGAGGAAGACCAAAGAAACGATGGATGGAATGTGTGAAGGATGATATGGCTAGACAGGAGGTGTCTGATGAGATGACGAGTAATAGAGAAGAATGGAAGAAGACGACATGCTGCGCCGACAGCAAATAAATCGTAGAAGTTCAGGAAAAGGAAACCATTAAAGATTTTTGGCAGGCTTTTGGACTTGTAATGGATTAGTATCAGCTAAACAAAAACAAAGTGTCTCCAGGTTCGAAACCATGACCTACAATGCTGCCTAGCACTAACCTTCACGAATTTCAGAGCCAGCCTCACTCAGCCACCAATCAGACAATAGCATTGACGACCCGATTAGCCCAGCTTTAGTGAGGCTGCCTTACGTCCCTAGGGTCCCGGGTTCGAATCCTGGTAGGAGCAAATGTTTGTGTGATGAGAATGGACATTTGTTTCCGAGTCATGGATATTTATTATGTATGTATAATACAAACAAAAAGTACCTATGTTATATCAACTATCTGGTGTCCATGACACAGGCCTCGTTGCTTAGTGTGGCACTAGATGGCGCTGTGTGTAATGTCCAGCGATATTTATTATATTATTTATATTTATTTATAGCAGCCCAAGACAATGTGGAAATCCAGACTAAAACACGAAGTAAACAAACTCCTGTGTACCCACGCCCTTACAAAGGAAGACCTGGCTTTATTTATGACACCACAATAAACCAGTTGGAATCCTGCCTTGGTATTATTGCGCCGTTTCCCAAACGGACCGGGCAGCTTTATAATAGATACATTTTGTGTAGGGAAAGAAAAGGACAAAGTAACTTTATTTTATAAACAAATGGTTTTGTTGGCTGTTGTTGTCTCTCTTTAATGTTGTAAATATGACAAGGAAAGGTAGCATTTATTTAATATTTCGAAAATTTAAGAGCAGGTTGAATTTGGTTTTGACAGTGCGGTTGGCGCAGTGGATGAGCGCTTGGCTGCTGCGCCGCTGGTTGCCGGTTCGATTCTCGCACGGTACGAATATTTGTATGATCTACAGTAGTTCCGGGTCTAGCTGTTTGTGTAAGTAAGTTAAAATATTTGAAAGCGCACCCCCGATACAGTAGAAATTCCTCGCAAATAGAATGCCCGTTTGCCTAGCAGGCTCCCAGCAGCTCCATAAATCTAAGTAAGTATATCAAGGTACCATACCAAAATAAAAATAAAATACCATTAATTAATCTTTTCACCAACAAAATCAGCATGAATTTCCACTTACAGGTCGTCCACCTACATTGAAAACGCCTAAACAGCAACAAAAGATATTTGCCCGAATAAAGCAAAAAGGGCTCTTTAATAAATAGCCTATATATAAGGGTCAGCGCTCTTAATGAATCAAGTAATTAGCCCTGTTTCGGGTTTTTTCTTTACTTTTCATTCGGGCTCAGAATTAAATCTCTGCCAGGGTTTTAGCCTACAATCAAAGTGATTTTTCTTCTATCTTACTGTACCTACTAATTACCAATATAAGAAAATTAAAAAAAAAATTTGCTCGAGGCTAAATAATAAGCAAATAGTTAAATAAAGCTTGCCTAAGTTATTCATCACGCATCGAGTTTCCTCAGTGCCTTGGAAAGCACGTTAAGCTGTTCGTCCCGGCTGTTTAGATCTTTGACAGTCGTTACAGGTAGTCAGTGGCCCGAAGGTCTGACAAACAGTGTTACCAAGGGGTATCGTATTAATTACCCGGTACTAACCGGGTTGTGGAGGTCAGATAGGCAGTCGCTTCATGTTATTCAGCTGCTGGAAGCCGACCCCAACATAGTTGAAGGCTAGGCAGGTGATGACTGCATTTATGTGAGCTTCACAATGTAGTCACATGGTAAGAATTATTGTCAGACGAAATAGACGAGAAAGACTCTCAGTATGAAATTGGATTATCATCCATCCACGAACAGATCTCGGCAAACCTTGCTTAACTTTGCCCGATCTACCTTTACAACTTTTACTTATCGACGTGCCTCGAAAGGCACATACGAGACTGAAAAGCCATAAAGTCGTGTATCGAGTTTCACTTGTTTTTAACTCAATCAATGAACCCTTTTCAAAACATCATGAAGGTACCTTAAAGTAAAATAAAAATTTGATTGCAAAGAGAGAAAGAGTCTCCAACAACAGATATAGATATCATTATTCCTAGGTAACGCATGGAGCACCTACCTCGCGTGCCTGGCATAAGCATTTCATGCTTAACGTGGCTACTATCGCAGCAAGCTAATTTGTTTAAAACAACAACGTTACAACTCAAGAACTTAATTCTAGACGTTTAAATAACAAAAACTTGGGTCTGTTTCGTATAATAACTTGCTTGGATAGTAACTAAATAGTCCTTATCACGTCGTAGTAGGTTGGGTAGTCAAAAAATGGCACGCTTGGTTTTTCATACGGATCGAGATACTTGTGTTATCTAGGTATATCTGTATATGTGTCTCACCGCTTAGCTTCGTGGCTAGACTCCCAAGTAACACGCGTCAGCAACTACAGCAAAAACTAACGAAAAAAGATGCTTAGGGCCTTCGCGCAGGATGCCTTTATGAAAGCGATGCTTGTACGTTTACTGCAATGCGCGACAGTAGTGATTCAAACGTGCGTCTTGCTAATATGACAAGCGCGCGACTTTTGTCTTGACAGGGGGCATCTTGCAACTGCAGCGTTGACAGGCTTTTCTGTATCGATGATGAATCGCGTTTGCATCGCGACTGAACCTCAAAAGTAAACCGTAGTCATATGTATCGCGGTTACGGCTGCAAAGAAACACAGAAGGTGATAACATCGAAAAGTAAAAGGGCCCTCAGAGCATACAACGAGTCACCGCAACGCGACGGTACTCACGCGAATAAAACAAATGACGCACACGCCTGCTTGACGTGGATCCGGCCCTGCTTCAATCCATGGTCCGGAGCGAGACAGAATGGGACGCCGTCACCTGCGTCGCTGCGAAGCAAGCATGCTAGTGAAGGAGGTGGCGGAGCGTGAGAGCGAGAGAACTTCACGTCCCGGCCGCTGCGGGAGACGCCCGGGGCGTCTCAGTCGCAGCTCTACGGAGGCCGGGGGCCACGTTGTGGCCCCCGGCCACCGTAGGCGCGGGCCTGTGGACGTCGAGCTATGGGCTAGCTCGCAAGTAAAAATGTCCATAAAAGGAAAACAACTAGGCCAAGCTGAACTGTGACGACCCGAATGGCGTAGTGGTAGTGAGGCTGCCTTATGTTCTAAGGGTTCCGGGTTCGAATCCCGGTTGGAGCAAATGTTTGTGTGATGAGCATGGACATTTGTTTCCAAGTCATGGATGTTTATATGTATAATAAGTATGTATTTACAAACAAAAAGTATCTATGTAGTATATCAACTATCTGGTGTCCACGACACAAGCCTCGTTGCTTAGTGTGGCACTAGATGGCGCTGTGTGTTAATGTCCAGCGATATTTATTTATTGTATTTATTAAACTAAGTCATGTATGTAAGAATCACGTAAATCGGATCATAAATCTCAGTGCAATCGTTGTACATAAATAAAAAATACCTATCGAATTGAGAACCTCCTCCTTTTTGAAGTCGGTTAAAAAACAGGCAATGCTAAATGTAGGCTCCTTCCAGATCTCTCCACTTTTGGTGGTAATCTGTTGGCAATAGGCTCACCCCTTATTACATGAGCAATGAACAAAATTAAAGAAATGTAGGTGTACTTTATTTACACTTCTATCTCACTCTTTGGAGAGAACAGGCACGATGTTTTTCATTATGTAAACCACAGGTTAAAATAACACTGTAAGAGTACCTACCTAGTTATAAAATAGAAGCCCGCTTTCAGTGGTTTTCACAACAAAATAATTAAAAATTGAAAACAGATATTTTAATCATAATTAAAATTAAGCTAATTAAGTTTTAATTTTAATAATTGGTCGTTTAATTAATTTAACATGATATGCCTTTGATACATTAAAATTTTAGCTTTTTGAGGTAAATATGAAAACGGTTCTCATCATTTTAATGATGGTTTGCAATAAAATAACATTGGCGCAAATACATATTTTAAACCAAGTGATAAAATAGATTTTCCCCGGTCAGGGCGTAGACACGACATGTCATCATCTGCCATGGAGTTTCTTGCCCGTTCTTCTCCATAGAGATCTACGCTAGAGAATGGGCAACTACAGTACTTTCTCAAGTTATTATGCCTTGTGACTGGGACCGTAGCTTTGTTTTTTATTTGTATTTTTGACATTCAAAAGTGCCGTAATGGTCTAACTGAAATAAATGCTTTGAGTTTGAGTTCTGCCTAGCCTTTTCCTATGTTGGGGTCGATTTCTTCGTACCATGTGTAGTTTCATCACTACTGCACTCAAAACTATGAAGGAAAACATTATGAAGAATCTGTTATGTCAAAAAAACACGAAGATGTGTGTCATACCCACACCGACCCGCATTGGGCCCACTTCATGGTTTACAGCCTATTGACTCTCCCAGCAAAGGTGGTCGGTGTGCCAGCTGTGGGGCTCTTAAAGAATGATTACGGGGCTTTTTGGCGGGCCTAACTCTTCCCATCAAGACTGGCCACAAAAAGCAGTACATAGGACAAGTTCTTCTTCTTTCTCGTGTCATCATCATCATCATCATATCAGCCGCAAGACGTCCACTGCTAGACATAGGCCTTCTTCAAGTGTCGTTACATTGACCGGTCCCGTGCCACTCGCATCCAGCGGATTTCCGCAACCTTCACCAGGTCATCGGTCCACCTAGTGGGAGGCCTTCCAACGCAACGTCTTCCGGTTCGCGGTCGCCACTCCAGAACTTTTCGGCCCCATCGGCCATCCGTTCTGCGAGCAATGTGCCCTGCCCACTGCCACTTAAGTTTGGCAATTCTTTGGGCTACGTCGGTCTCTTGCGGATGTCTTCATTTCTGATTCGATCACGCAAAGAAACTCCGAGCATAGCCCTCTTTATTGCGCTTTGGGTGACTTCAAGCCTTCTGATGAGGCCCATTGTGAGCGACCATTATATTATTACTGTCAATATTATTATCTTTCTCGTGTAGTTAGTGCTTAACCTGGTGTCAGAGTTTTATACCACCCATGAGCCTCTGACTTGGCTTTACATGCCGTCAAGAAATGCCCGAGAGCTAGGACAAGTAAAAAAATGGGCAGGGAGGCCTTTTTCCTGCAGACACAGATGACTTACAGTAAATGGGGTAGGTAATTACAGTCTTTAAAATTTCGACATCAAAGTTCAAATAATAAAATAATACGGATCATGCACATTCAAAGCTTCCAACTGACTCACATCCGGTCAAAACCTTAGAATTTATTCAATTGATGCATATTTTAATTTCTCACAGTAATCTTGGGACATATTCCCACGGAATTAGCATATAGGAGTGCCCTTACAAGGAGTCTGTATATCAAAATAGATTCTAATGTTAAAAAAAGGATTTGACGTTAAATTTCAAGTAAAACTTGTAATACTGAGTAATAGAGAACTGGTTTACGCGTCAACTGGGTTCATAAACTGAATGGACTAGAAATATTTGGACGATGGGCGAGTCTATTAAAAACATAACATTACGCCTGTAATCCCTTAGGCTTAGGCAAATGTGTACCTCATAGTAGGTACGCCCACATTTCGTATTTCATGATAAGTATCATTTAATACCTGGTGACCTGATACCTGGTGGACCTGGTGAAGGTTGCGGGAATCCGTTGGATGCGAGTCGCACGGGACCGGTCAATGTGGCGACACTTGGGGAAGGCCTGTGTCCAGCAGTGGACGCCTTTCGGCTGAAATGATGATGATGATCATTTAATAGGGCGAGAACCTATTGCCCTCAACCGGCCTCGAATCTGGACTCCGTGGCTGCTACCTACAAATTCCTGATGGAAAAACCCAACATCACTTTGCCTGACCCGGAAATCGAACCCAGGACCTCATGCTCAGCAGTCGCGCTTGTGACCACTCGACCAACGTAAATCCATACTTACTTAAATTACAAATCTAAATCCAAACTGGGATAAAATTTTGCACAAAGGACTTGGCATGGTCCACCTTTGTGCCAAATGTCAAGCACTTAAAAAGGAATCTGACAAAAAAGTTTTTTTTTATGTCAAAGGATTTCAAATAAAGTTGTTGATGGATGGAGAGGGAGAGGAATGCCGAAGAAACGATGGATGAATTGTGTGAGAAATAAAGCTTATCGCAGACCGGAACTGCATGGCCAGGGATTTAAATTTTTGCCAATGGACATTCAAACGTATTGATATATAAATACGACCGTAGCGCGTCTTTCAATACAAATCCCTTTCGATGCCACGGCACGCCACGGGATAATTTTAAAGAAAAGAAAGAAATAAAAGTATTTATTGAACTTACACAGGACATACAGAAACCAAAAAGATAGAATAAACATGACAAAATGATTAAACAAGAGAAAAAAAAAAAAAAAAAACGGAATGGTCCTGTGCAAGGCCAAAAGGCAAGCAATAGCAAAAGCATAGCAATTTGTCGTTTTTCTATATCAATACGTTTGATTGTCCATTGGTAATAAATAAAAAAATCCCTTGTCATGCCGTCCCGGTCTGCGTTCAGCTTTTGTGAAATAGAATGGAGTAAATGATGCCGTGACGTCTGACAGGAGAGAATGGAAGGAGAAAACGTATTGCGCCGACCCCAAGTAGAATGGGATAGGGCAGGAAGATTTCATGATTTCAATAAAGTCGATAGTCCATTAGCTCTTATATAGAATTTCCCGATGAGTGCTCATTCTTATACACCACCTTGTATACAAAGTTGAAAAGTGTCATGTGCCTGTAATTTTACTGGCGCCCATACCCCTCAAACCGGAATACCAGTAATGTTGCTTGACGGCAAAAAATAATACTTACACCTAAGTATGGACTAAAGCATAGAGTATCCGTTTCGTTACAGTTGTGTAGTAAAAAGACAAACCGAAATCATTATTTATGCCTAAAATAAGTTCTGCCTGGAATAGTCTGACGTGGTGTTCGCGTAGTCCGATCAGAAACATGGCGTCTTCCTAGCTTTTTTTCGAGTATATTTGGGTCGGCTTCCAGTCTAACCGGATGTAGCTGAATAGCAGTATTTTTCACTTAGTGACTGGCTGTCTGACCTCCAAAATCCAATTAATACTGGGTAAAACTGATCGTCAGACTTTCGGCCCTCTGACTACCTGTAACGACAGTCAAAGATCTACAAATGACAGCCGGGATTAACGGCTTATTATGCTTTCCAAGGCACGGAGGAAACTCGATAATGTAATGAGTGTTCACCCATCCACAGACCGATCTTAGCTTGGCGACTGTTATTATTTAGCCACGAGCTCTTCGTCGAAAAGAGTGGTCTCTTTAAATTGTCGCCAATACTGCTTACCCGAATTTGATAAGACGAAGCTTCAAGTTTCAAATAATAGAATGTTTCTCACTATTAGTTAATAAAGTAGATCCAGAGATAATGTGATGTGGTGGAATAAAAAATAGTTCGGAGTCGCGTCCGGTCTACGATGCACTTATTGAACAAGTTATGGCAGAGAGAGGCAAGAAATTAATTATAATCACATAAATGCTGTGAAAGATCAGAAATGAAAAATCAGCAAAAGTAGCGCCTGCATAATAATGGGGGGCCATAATACATTTTTTTGCTTCAGTATTTTTTTCTTCTTGTCTACATTAATAGCAATAATTCACTATTTAAGGCAGATACAATTATGAATTGTACCATTATCAAATCTACTTGAAACCGACATTATTTTAAAATTATTGTTCACTCATGTATGCATTTTACATTACATTTTTTATACCTAAGATGTTTAAACTTTGTTTAAATTTTTTTTCATACTAATTTTCCAAAATAAATGATTTTGCTTACAGGTACTACTTATGATAGATATTTTTTCGTATTTTTTTCTAAATGGCCATAAGTTCAACAATAAGCCATAACAAGGTTATCCATTAATTACCGGACCACCTGTATAAAGTAGGTCATGTAGGTATTGAAAGACAGCACGTGTTTGGGCCACATTCAATCACCACCTATAATTTGGCTTATTTGGCCCAAAGTGGCCTATACTTTAAATCTGGCGATATAATGTTGCCTAAACATGGCCCCAGTTTAAGAGAAATGGAGACAACCCCCTCTGACTTTTCCAATATCATAATTATTATATTTATGAAAGTACTTAACAGATCTTAAACCTGTGAAACAAGGCGTCGTATGAAAACATGGAACAAAAAGGTCTGAATCGCCAACCAGCACTGGTCAATTCTTTGTAGGAGAAGAGGTCTTGAATTAGTCAAGTTAGACATTAAATAATATGGCGCATCATCATCAGTCTCCTGCCCTTATCCCAATTTATTAGTGTGTGTTTTTTTTTTGTGGTCGGCGCAGCATGTCATCTTCTTCCATACTTCTCTATTACTCGTCATCTCATCAGACACCCCTTTTCTTGCCATAATCATCCTTTACACAGTCCATTCGTCGTTTCTTTGGTCTTCTTCTACTCTTATACCCATCCACATTCAAACACAAAAAAAAAAACATTGAATGTGTACATTCTTCACAATTTGTTTTTGTTTTTGACCAGAACCTTGGTCTTTGCTTAGAAATCTGAGAAACCACGACATCAAACCAATTTCTTAGACATAGTTTCATCTCAAAACTTTCTTACCTAAAACTTATCTTACTAACTCAAGAATCCCACAAAACATTAGAAACATTTTTTCTACATTGTTCTTGAATGTTTGACAAGCCAAACTGCGAGTCACGACAAAGATGGGATACCCAAAACTAGATAGGTACGGAATAAAAAAGGTCAGGTCTATGCAACGAGTGAAAACGCACGTACTATTTGGACATAGAGGAGCTCGTGGCTAAATAAAAACAGCCTGATGGGTTGATCTTGAAGGTTAAGCAGCGCTTGTCAAGGTCGATTCGTGTGTGCGTGACCATGTACTACATACCGAGTTTCTTCCGTGCCTCAGAAAATACGAAGTAAGAAGCCTCAGAAGTAAGTAGGAAAGATATTGGGCCCGACTAATATTAATATATAATAGTAGATCTTTGGAAAGTTTTTACATGTACTCTTCGGCACGAAAGTCTTACAACCAGTCGTACCATGGGGTTTAGTATAAACCAGTACAGGGTTGTGGAGGTCAGATGGGCAGTCAGTCAGTGTAAAATACTGGTATTCACAACATAGTTTGGAAAAGGCTTAACTTCTTACCCGCTATTGGGTCACTTGTTTCCTTCGCACGAGTACTGTCACTCCATAAGTCACGTCTCGGTAACTCGTGTCATGCCCTAATCAATTTCTTTCATTATGTTGTCTCCCTGAATCGCTGTCAGGACACGTGTGTCGTTTGAGAGGGTAGTTCCTGACCAGGCAGATAAAGCCTTCTGTATCCATCTATTCTGTGGTCTACCTAAACAAAAACCGTAATGACTTGCGCCAGAACCAAAATTGAAGAGGCGTGGAATATTTAAGTTTTACTTTTTAGGGTATTTGGTAAAGCAAATTGTAAATAGTGTTTAGAAACTCGAGGAATTAAGAAAGTGGCGAATCATTGATGAAGTTGTGGTATTTTAGGCAACAGTTTTACGTTAAAAATATTTGAGATTATTTTTGACATATAGCGGAAAGATAAATCGCAGGAATATGAGAAATTATGACTAGTATTTGATTAAAGGTTGAAAACGGTTTCAATCTCTGAATAATTTATCGTTTCAGTGTTTAATCAAACTACTCCCAAAATATTAGTGCACATTGCACATTTTCAAATTTGACAATCGTGATTACTCAAATATTTATACATTTTACTTACTGCCTCTATCTCACATAGACCCATCCAAGCCAGCCTGAACCGGTTCGGCTATAAAAAGCGACAGTAACAGGTCGTCAGCCGCAGGTGCATCGCGACCGGACAGATGTGAGGCTTGGGGTAGGCAGACTTACAGGTAGGGCAAATGGAGAAATTACTAAATTCAGTTTTTGGGTGTAAGTATGGTTGGGTTAGGTTAAAAAGTGTTTTATATTTTAAGTTTTGGCTAGGAGGAGGCATACATATTATGTATATAGAACTAAAGGATGATAATAATATTATTAAAGATTACATTAATTTTACCAGGGTTTATCTAAAGGGGTAACGAGTAACTACGTTGTGGAGGTCAGATAGGCAGCCGCTCCATGTAAAATACTGGTATCAGCTACATCCGGTTATATTGGAAACCAATCTCAACGAATATGAGAAAAGACAGGCAGATGATGGTAATTATAAATTAGGTTATTCAAGTATTAAGTGTTCTTTGTGTCTTCATTGATATAACAAGAAATTGTAAAAAAAGTCTGAATTTTGGATTTAAGTTATCAAATTGAATGCTAAAGTACCTAAAATTGGCATTATCTCGTCTAGTGTTATTTTACTTCATCTTATCATCATCATCAGCCTATTAATGTTCCCACTGCTGGGACATGGCCTCCTCTCCATGAGAGGGGATGGGCTATAATCCACCACGCAGGCCCAGTGCGGGTTGGTAGATGTCACATGTCTTCGAATTTTTGGTTTTAGAACATGCCAGTTTCCTCACGATGTTTTTCTTCACCGTTTTGAGAGCAGTGGTGATGAAATATTTTTTTTCTATTAAAATATCGAGTTAATACTTTCTGTACCTTCTCCGGATATAAAAACAGTGTCCAACCAAGTATCATTGCAGCTAATTCACGAAATGACCAAACTTCTTGTTTACCCGCAACAAAATTCAAGTTTGATATACGTTTAGTGTGTCCGGAAGAGGTAATCGATAATAACGTTAAGATATATTTGGCCCTTAATGAAGACACAGGAAGAGGTATATACATATTGATTTTCCTTTTAGAAAGTGAGTTGTTATGAATAGGTTCTTATATAGTCCTAACGCGTGTATAAGGCGTCTGTCTAGCCTTTCCCTAACTATGTTGGGGTCGGCTTCTAGTCTAACCGGATGCAGCTGAATACCAGTATTTAACATGGAGCGACTGCCTATCTGAGCTCCACAACCCAATTAATACTTGGTAATACGATACCCCTTGGTAACACTGGTTGTCAGACCTTCGGGCCACTGACTACCTGTAACGACTGTCAAAGATCTACAAATGACAGCCGGAACCAACGATTTAAGGTGTTTTCCAAAACACTGAGGAGACTCGGTATGTAATGGGTGGTCACCCATCTACGGACCAACCTAGGCAAGCGCGGCTGAATCTGAAGATAAATCCGCGTGGCTGTTATTATTTAGCCACGAGCTTCTAAGATTGAACAAGTGATTACCAGTATACAGCCATATAGATTATAGATACTTGATTGGATAAATCGAACAAATACAGCATTAATTAGTAAGTTTTCATTTGTATTTGTATGTCGGATTTATGTAACATTTCCGAACTATATTTATTTACCAATCTATTTAAATAAGTAAACTATGTTTTGTAACTGTTCTGTAACTGCATTTCTTGCTTCTATGTTTAATGCATGCAGTGGCAGCCTTTTACCAAGGCACTATTTTTGACACTATTAACATATTTTTTGGTGTATGTGCTTTGTTGTTTGTCATTAAATAATTAAATAAATACTTCTTATCATTTCATTTTCATCTTATCATCATCACCTAGAACTATAAACTCTCCCAGTTACGAACACTCACACAACAGGTTTCCTTACACATCCCGAGTCCCAACGACTCCGTCCGAAGTTAAATATAGATTGTCGGGTCTCAGGAACTCGATGCGTATGTAATTGCCTTTCTATTTAATATAGGGTGAAGGAAAGGTAATATAAGGATATCATGAGCAGTATATAAAGGAATACCGTATGTATTCGCTATTTTATGTAGCGGTGAGGAATTCTTAGCGGGAACTTTGATTTCCTGATATTTGTTGTTAAGGTAGATTTCTATAACTGTAAGCCGTGTGGTATCCGGCTGAGTAGAATAGAACCAACCCATTACACTCACGGGTGTCGTATAAGGCGACTAATGTCTGAGGCAGAACACCTTGCGCCTCCGTAGACCAGAGAATGGGCAGCAACGTTTTCTGTTAGTCTTTCATGACTGCGATCTCCAATACGCCTGCCAAGCGTGGAGATTACGGCAAATTCCTCCCATCATGGGAGAGGCTTATGTCCAGCAGTGGACGTTATGGGCTGTTGTAGTAGTAGTGTAGTAAGCCAAGCGTTTATAAAACTTTAAATTAAATTAAATAAAGTATATTACTAATCCATTTATATTACGAAATAGGAAACATTTTCGAATCGACAAAGTAAGTCATTTATCATAATCATCTCCTGCCCGTATTCAAATTTATTTGTGGTCAGCGTAACATGTGTTCTTCTTCCATACTTCTCTATTACTCGTCATCTCATCAGACACCTCCTTTCTTGCCATATAATCATCCTTTACCACCATCCATCCATCCATATTTTTTCTTCCAGGGTTTTGGTTTGTCCTGTCCGAGACTAATCAATACTTACCTATTCTTTATCTTGGCGTGGCCGGCTGAAGCATTCTATGCTTAACGTGGCTACTGTCGCAGCAGGCTACATTATTTAAAAAAACAACGTTATAACTCAAGAACATAATTCTAGATATTTATAGAACAAAAACGATTCGACTAATAGGAGCTATCGAAAAGGTCATGTCAATCCTTTTGACAGTTGTTGTCATAGAAATACGAAATGCTTTAATAAAACTGATGTTCACTCGTCTATGCCCTTTGAGTTTATTGTTCTAAAGTCAACAAACGCAAGGTTTATCCATAAAACATTCCCCCAAACATTTACAATTACAAATCAAGCCACCACTATCAACAGCGCTGTCACTCAAAACTTTAGTTGTCACCAAACACCTGTACCCAATTATGCTAACTATCCGTCCCAAACACCAATATCCGGTTGTAATCCACATTAAACCAGTTTAATGCAGTTTCAACCGGTTAACCGGTGTTCCCCCGGGCGTTTTCGATAAGCGAACTACCCGTAAAACGGTTATTAGTTAAATTATTGCGTTTTAATGGAACTAAATGCAAGGTTTAGGACAATAGTGATAATAAATTTAATTGTTTATATTATTATTTGAATGGTAAGGATTATTATAATGGGTGTTCTGGTTAATTAGGCCGCGAATTGTGGATTAATAAATTATTTTAATTGTTTGAAGCGTTTTTAGGTAACTAAGAATTAATACCCCCGGATTCAGGCTTACGAATGGAAAAAAGTCCTAACATAATATTTGTCATTGTAAAAATTGCTGTGGACTATTTACAAGTTTACACTAACGGCTCTTGAACGCGATGCAAAAGTGCCAATTTCGTACAACTTCATTGAACAATTTCATTTGGTAAAATTCATCTTTGAAATAGTTCTCTACTGCCTCTTTGGTCTAGTGTTCGCAAGTGCGACTACTGAGCATGGGGTTCCGGGTTCGATTTCTCGGGCAAAGTGTTATTGGGTTTTTTTAATCAGGAATTTCTGAGTAGCAGCCACGGAGTCTGGACCTGAGCCCGCTTGATGGCAATAGGCTCGCCCCCAATTACATGTGACTTAAACATAACCGGTGAAATGTGGGTGTACTATATTAGCCTTAGGTACACCTCTGTCCAACCCTTCGGGGATTACAGGCGTGATGTTATGTAAGTATGTATTTACAAGTTAACACTAACAGCTCTCTCTATCAGATCGCAGTGTTAAAGTGCCAATTGCATACAATTTCATTGCAAAATTTCAATAGGTACCTGAAATTTATCCTTTAAATAGTTTAGTTTTGACCAAACGATAGAGCATTTTCCAAAAGCATCCTAAAAGTACATGCACTACAATGTACTGTATGGAAAAGAGAGCTCTAAGTTCTCAGAAATACCTTTACTTTGAGCGTGATGCGCTCTCAAAGATCCACTTAACGCGAAATTAGTCTCTCATCACATGGACGGAGTGCCTCAGTTTTCAGCCAGAGATTTTACACGCAGAGAGTCCACATTTACGTACAGAAGAATATACTATTATTTGGTGTGTGAACCTGGACAACGCAAAAGGAGTCAGTGAGGTTTGTAGTATGTACATTGTTTGTATGATCGTGCAAGTTGGCAACTTTTTTTCCGTATGTTGTATATTTTTTAGTTTGGCACTTTCGGTAGCGTATTTACACGACTATACAAGCTGTTGAAACTATGTCATTATTTTACCCGAAGAGTTAAAGTTCTCTAATTAAGTAGCAACCAGAAATAACTAAAGTATAAACAACGAGCTTCTGCCAGCGGCTTCGCCCGCGTGAAGTTAGATAATTGTCCCAAATACACACATCAAAAGTATATAAGGATCAACATATATTTTTGCAATAACTTTTCTCCTGATTGATATTAATTAAAATTTTCTTTAAGGATTCATCAAATAAAGTGTTTTCGTTTGTCACAGTAACGATAAACCAAGTCACCTTTGCATTAATAAAGAAATTTGCCATTTTCCTAATAAAGGGATTTTTGACATTTGAACCACTAACATTAAAGTTCGAAAAAAAGACTGAAATAACAGTTTTCTTTAAAATTTCATTGGGTAACTTAAACAATTAATAATCCGTGTTTCTACCGCGAACACTAACAACACAAGAACATCGGTTTGGCATACTCAAAATGAGTTCATCCAAATCACGCTGTGGAATGGCCGCCCATGTTCGTTGCAACAACAAAAAAAGGTCTTCTTGCGACTGGATACCCTCCATATTCGGCAGAGCTCTTCTCTGTAGCATATCCCATGCATGCTCAATCGGGTTCAAGTCTGGCGACTGAGCAGGCCAGGGCAGGACATTGATGTTAGCTGCGGCGAGAGTCTGTCTTACAACTCTTGCGGTGTGCGGTCGTGCATTATCATGCATTAACTGAAATAAGGGACCGATTTGCACTTGTAGAGGAACGATGACGTCTGATACAATCGTCTCAGCATAAATTTGAGCGTTGAGGTTGCCTCTGATCCAAATCAACTCAGTTCTTCCGCCGATCCAAATACCCGCCCATACCATGATGGTTCCACCACTATAAGGATGGACTTCCTGGCAGGATTTTAATCGCTGTTGGCGTCCAGGGGTTCTCCAGTGTCGTATACGTCTTGTATCCGGTCTCATACCAAAACGAGACTCATCAGAAAAGCACACGAAACGCCATTGTTCTTCTGCCCAATTTCTGTGTTCAAGAGCCCATTGATATCGAATCCTACGATTGTGCATTGCTATAGGTGGTACCCGTAGCGGTCTTCGGGAATGAAGGTTCACTTCATGCAAGCGGTTTCTGACTGTTTGGTCGCTAATTAAGTTCCCTGAAGAGTGATGAAGCCTCACGGCTAACATCATGGCGGTTATTGTTGGAGCTCTTCGAGTTAAGATTTGAATGTATCGGTCTTGTCTCCGTGTGGTGCAGCGATACCGTCCTCCACCAGGTACCAGTGCTTCGGTAACGAGTCCAAAGTCGACTGATAACACTCTGACTTGTATTCAGAGCTAAAGCTACAGTACGTTGCCGGGAACCAGCTTCTATCATTCCCACGGCTCTGAGCATTTCTTCCCTGCTTAAATGACGTCGCCGCTCCATAATAACGTTGGTTTTAATCAGTAGTAGGGAAACAGTAGCACTAATAATGTCTTCAATGCGTTGTATGTTTTTATAGGGAAAATATTGACAGCTTATTTTCATCTTTTACTCGAATTTGATTGAGAGTTCCTGATTCAAATTATGAAATGCACCAAAAAGGATCCATATAAATTTATAAAATCATAAATTTATTACAAAGCCACATCTCAATCTCAAGAAATCCGCATAAAAATGCTTGATCCCTAGACATTTTTGATGTGTGTAGTTTATAACCTGGATGGTTTCATCCAGGTTATAAACTATCTGTGTGCAAAATTTCATCAAAATCCGTTTAGTAGTTTTTGCGTGAAAGAGTTACAAACATCCATATATCCATACTCACAAACTTTCGCATTTATAATATTAATATTAGGAGGATATACCAAAGTTTAGCGTTGCCATACAGCGTCTCCGTCAGTCTCCTGGGGACATTACCAGTTGACAGAGCGTTGAGGAGTTTTTCGACGCCATTTTTTAAGTTTATCTTTAACTTAACTCAGTTAGTTTAGTTTCTTTTAATTTATAATTGTCCTTTTTGGGAAATCATCAAATGACTTCTCCCGCTCTGGGCGGAGCAGGAGGGAGTGTCACACTTTTACTGACTAAAACCCACCCATGTTCCTTCATCGCCCTTTGTGTTCCGGGGCCACGGTATCTCTTTCGAACAGTCCCGCAACCCCGGAGCAGTCCCGCAACCCCGGAACAGTCCCGCAACCCCGGAACAGTCCCGCAACCCCGGAACAGTCCCGCAACCCCGGAACAGTCCCGCAACCCCGGAACAGTCCCGCAACCCCGGAACAGTCCCGCAACCCCGGTTTACTGATTTTGACTCTATTCAAATAAATATAATTAAACTTGATTGTACTTAGATTGTACAGTTATTATAGAAATCGTCCACTTAGTATAACTGTCTCATTAACTAAAATTAATCTTAAAACCGTTGGCTTTTGCAAAGGACTTTTCCATGTTTATCAAAATCAAAGCAGCAAATTCGTTAAACAAACAAGTAAAAACAAATACCGGAAACGCTTATAGCTCATAAATCAATCAATTAGCAAACTTTGTATTCGCATTATCTGCTTGTCAAAATACAGTAAATAATGTTAAATTCTTGTCATAAAAAATCCAAAAAATACCAAATACGTTGGGATCGACTTCCAGTCTAATTGGATGCTCCTGAATCCCAGTATTTTACATGGAGCTACCACGAATCGGCAAGCGTAGGGTGGGGCGTCCACCGGACTCGGTGGTGCGATGATCTTTGCAGGGCTGAGAAATACCGAGAATCGAGTTGAGAGCCGTGAGATTGAAGAGGCCTATGTCCAGCAGTGGACTACTGTAGGCTGATGATGATGATTGTGACATGGAGCATGGAGCGACTGCCTGTGTGACCTCCACAATCCAATAATTGTTTAATACTGTTGTCTTTCACTTTCTGGGTATTCTGGGTTTTTCTGGGTCTACCGTCCAGGACTATCGGCATAATAGGTTTTCTGAGGCGCGAGGGAATCCACCCACCTACAAACCAACCCCAGCAAAAGTTGCTTATCCTTGCCAATCAACCCGTGCGCCTGTCAGTAGTTAGCCACGAGTCCTTTCATAGTGTTAATTGGTACTATACTATGTCTTATTTAATTTCAGTTTAAACAACCCATCCAAGGACCGATCGCGGCAAACGTTGCTTAACCTTTAAAATACAGCCTCTAAATTTTTAACAATACACCATGATAAGTCCTATAATGTTCGTGATAATCTCTCCCATAATCTACAATGATATAATTTATCGTTACAAAGTAATTAACATTTAATTCCATACCTTTCTTCGCCGGTTCGGGGCGGACGTAACCGGATCTAACCAGTTACG
This sequence comes from Xestia sexstrigata, assembly GCA_941918905.2. Classification (NCBI taxonomy): domain Eukaryota; kingdom Metazoa; phylum Arthropoda; class Insecta; order Lepidoptera; family Noctuidae; genus Xestia; species Xestia sexstrigata. The sequence goes on from OW799226.2 coordinate 12,480,605, forward strand.
ACCGGTCATAATCCGGTTATAACTGGCTAATTATTTGAGGATAAATAAAGAGGGAATAGAAAAGTTTGGTCGAGAGAACGAAAGTAAGTAATATTTTATTGTTTTTCGATGTCAAAGTTATTATCTAAACATAGATAGAGGTGTAAGAAGGGGACGGTGGTGTCACTTTTTGACAGAGATTTTTCGATACATGGAATTTGATTTTATAAAAAGAAAGCCTAAGAAGCTCGTGGCTAAATAATAACTTGCTTGCCAAAGTTGGTCTGTGGATGGGTGACCATCTATTACATATAGAGTTTTCTCCGTGCCTCAGAAAGCACGTTAAGACGTTGGGCCTAGCGGTCATTTATAGATCTTTGACAGTCTTAACAGGTTAGTCAGTGGCCCGAAAGTCTGACAACCAAGGGGATTGCTGTTGATTGCTATTATGATCCAGTACTAACTGGGTTGTGGATGACGGATGTAAATACTGGTATTTAGCTACATCAAGTTAGACTGGATACCGACCCCAACATAGTTGTGAAAAGGCTAGGCAGATGATGATGAAACTGCCAAATAGCCATGGAAAGCGCTATGCTATGAGTTTTCTTTCGCGATGGAATTCGAAAAGAGATCCGCAGCAAAACCAAGGTAAGCCACATTGGCTGAAGACTTACAGTGAACAGGACACATTGCTCGCGAACGAAATGTCGATGGGTCCGAAAGATTATGGAGTAGCCATTTCCAAAAGCATCCAGAAATGTGCATTCAAGTCCCTCATTATTATTGAAAAGCCGTGTTGGCCTAGTGATCGGAAGTGTTACTGCTGAGCCTGAGGTTCTGGGTTCAATTCTCGAGTGGAACAAAGTGTTATTGAGTTTTTTTGTCTTAAATGTCTCCCACGGAGTCTGGATCTTACGTACTGATGGCTTGCCCCTTAGTACGTTGGACTTAAGCATTACTGGCAAAATGTAGGTGTATTACTAGGTACAGGCCTTACCCTTCGTGGATTACAAGCGTGATGTTATAATGAACACATGGGTTTGGGTACCAAACTAGAAGTCTTTCCGAAGCTGAATACCTCAACCCGAAGCTCAAACAAAAACACTTAAAAATAAATTATTGACGATAACTAGAATCAATTACCGACATGCATTGTGGTTTTACATTTTATTACACAAAATGTTCAACAATTAAAATAAGCCACAATTTTATATTTATCAATATTATGGATACTCATTACTCATGTAACAAAGCAAGTATTAATAATTACGTTCGAATGATGTATGAGTGGCAGATAAGTGGGTATAATATCCTCACTTCGTCATCTGCCCAGCCTTTTTCCCAGCTATTTTGGGGTCGGTTTCCAGTCTAACCGGATGCAGCTGAATACCAGCGATACATGGAGCGATACCTGACCTCCAGGACCCAGTTAGTACTGGATAACCCCTTGGTAAGACTGGTTGTCAGACTTTCGAGTCACTGACTCCTGTCTGACTGTCGTTACAGGTCGTAACGAAGATTTACAATTTACAGCGAGGACCAAACCAACGGCTTAACGCGCTTTTCGAGGCACGAAGGAAACCTCGATATGTAATGAATGGGTATCAACCTAGGCAAGCACAGCTTAACCTTAGGATTGATCCGAGTGACTGTTACTATGGATGATCTCCTTGACTTGTTTATAGATACGGGTATAAAACTAGTCGGGATCATAATACATTCATAAGTCGAACGGAAAACAATCATCCCCAATTCATAACATAATTACTTACCCCTAAAAATAAACCTCTCAACCAGAAATAAAAGCATCTGAGCACAATGTAAGCGGCATACTGTTCATAAATCATCCCCTTTAAAGCCTGAATACGTTCTGCAAATGAGACTCTTATTGTGAACGAACGTATAATTTATAGTTATATTTTAACACCCCTTTACTCTTTGGGGGGTGAGCAGAACGTTTAGCGGTTCTCCGGTTCTATCTTCGTTCATCTAAATGACGATTTGATGGACCGGAAGTGATTTGAGACCAGATAAGTATAAAATGCGAGAACTTTTGAACATTCGAGACTCTTGACTGCAAGTACATTGCCGTTTATAAATGGTGTAAATAAACCCTTAACGATGCCGAAAGGCACTGGCTCTCCCCGTCATTGCGATTTTTTTTTGTTCTAGACCATACCTGGGAACCTTCTAGTTACGGAGATATTGGAGGTCAAGGTTCCAAAATTTTCACAAGTTTCTTTTTTTTTTTTAATATACAAGTATCTAAGGTCATAATTGTACTTTAGATACCTCCATAACACGTTTACTATTAAATGCGTCCATCAGTACAATGTTTTGAGTGCGTTACATTGAGTTTTACCGTAAAACGTGATTCTTCACCCAAAAAAACAAGTCCTTTCTCAGCAATTATTTTTGCGTAGAGTTACTTAGTTTGATGTACAGAATGCTTGGTTGACGGCTTCGTAAAGAGTCTGTTTACACCCTGTATTTTCATAACAGAACTTAATGGCATGTACCGTGAGGGCTGGTTCAAGAAGGCACGGGAAAAGACCTCATGGAAGGAATTAGGGGAGAAACAGAAAAACGGAACATATAACGTAACGGAAGATCAAAAAAAACATATTTGGCAGAAATCGGTTCAAGTTCGAACTCACTACCAATAGCTCGAAAGATTGCCTCCTCACCTAATAGTAAGTTAACCAAGACAGCGTAAAAACGAAACATATAACGTAAACGGAAGATCAAAAAAAACATGTTTGGCAGAAATCGGTTCAAGTTCGAACTCACTACCAGTAGCTCGAAAGATTGCCTCCTCACCTTAGTAAGCTAACCAAGACACCGTTTGTTTTTTCACTAGAATCTTCTTTAACATATAGCCTGCTATAAAAGTAGGTTGTAACACAATATTTCAGCAGCATATTGTAATAATAAATCATTTGCCATACATTTAGTTAAAACCCGTTTATATTGCTTACAAATGAGTTACATATTATGAGCTGGGATATTTATTGCTCTTGTCTATATTTTAATATCGGGGTAAAAGATTTTTGTTTTTAGTGATGTAGTAGTTGTGATGGTTAACTGAAAGGTTGAGGATAGATTCCCAGACGAGATAGTTTTTAGGGTTCCGTAGCGGAAGGGTAACCAACGGAACCCTATTACTAAGCCTCCGCTGTCCGTCTGTCTGTCAGCGGCCTATATCTCATGATCCGTAATAAGTAAGCAGTTGAAGTTTTCACTGAATGTGTATTTCTGTTGCCGCTATAACAATAAAAATGAATAAAGGGGCTCCCTTACGACGACAAAAACATTAAAAAACAACAACAAAAACATAACATCGCGATTATTTATTCACGTACCTATAGGCAGAGGTTTAAATAAAGATCAGCACATTACTTTTTTAATTTTTGCCCCACGCTTGGAATTCCTCCTGTATCGTGGGTTTACAAACATTTAGACTAAGACATACACACAACCACACCTGAAACATAGGCCATACAAATACACGCAGCTCAGGAGCCAATCACATAGCCACAGCGCCAACTATGCCGTACCAGGTGATAGAGGGTGAGCCTAATGCAAACAGTAGGTACAAAGAAAAGCAAAATCAATATACAACAATCCCCAAAAGCGAAGAAGGAAAGAAAAAAGAACATTCAAACTTCATCCCTAAAGGTAGACAAGTATAGCATCATAATACTTCTGCTCTTATCCCTATTTATTTGTGGTCGGCGCAGCATGTCTTCTGCTTCCATACTTCTCTATTACTCGTCATCTCATTAGACACCTTCTTTCTTGCCATATCATCCTTCACTCAGTCCATCCATCGTTTCTTTAGTCTTCCTCTACTCTTATAGCCATCTACATTCATATCAAAACTTTCCTCACGACATTTTCCTCATTTTTTTTCAAAAGTAGACAGTACGTACGTACGCAATAAATAAAAGCATTAAATCTCCATTCCTAAACACGGCTCACGTCCATATAATTTAGCAAAGCATCATCTAAGAAAAATCAACACTTAAATTAACAAGAAAATACCCAATTTTTATGCTCCATTTACCCCCTACGACCCCTAAGGAAATCCCCTAAATGGCAACCATTAATTAATGGAGCCCGTAGCAGGCCGTAGCCAGCCCGTGGCAGTTTCTCAGTGTTGCCAGACATAAATTTATTAATTAAGGCAAGTGGTCTTCGCGTTTTTTTCGGCAGGTAACACTGCGTGGGTTATTTGGGGAATTAGTTCGTGGGTAATGTTGTTTTCTTATGTTCGACTTAATTGTTGTGTGTGAGATAGTTTTTAATTGTGTATTAAGAAACGAGATCAAATTGTAACTAAGGAGGTCGTGGCTAAATAATAACAGCTGCTCGGGTCGATCTTCAGGTTAAGCCGCGCTTGCCTAGGTTCGTCCATGGATGGGTAACCACCCATTACATGCCTCAGTGCCTCAGAAGGCACGAGAAGCTTTTGGTCCCGGCTGTCAATTGTAGGTGTTAGACAGTCGTTACAGGTAATCAGCGGCCCGAAAGTCTGACAACCAGTCTTAGCAAAGGTATCGCATTACCCAGTACTAACTGGGTTGTGGAGATCAGATCGGCAGCCGCTCCATGTATAATACTGGTATACAGCTGCACCCGGTTAGACTGGAAGCCGACCCCAACATGCTGATGATGATAACTGGATTGTTTCAAGGGTAAGATAAGTAGGTGCACCTGTATTGCGTACTGAAAAAAATCCCCATATTCCAGGTCTACATCGATTGAAAGTAGATTTTTTTTTAAGTATAGACAATGCTTTGCACGACGATTATTTCAAGGTTATCTTCAAAACGAACGAAATAATAGTTCTAATTTCATTTTCTTCTTGACCCCCGTACACACCTCCACACTAACTATATTAATAATTACATCATATCGGTCTAGTTGCTAACAATCGGACAATTACTGCGTGTGAATGTGATGTTCAGATGACTGGCCCACGGTGTCTTGAGGTTAATGTACAAGATGTTGCTATAATGAAGATGCCTTTTTGATGTGTTTAAATTGAATTACGTTTCCATTATTATTTTGTTGCTACGAGGAATACTACACCCACATTTCGCCGGTTATGTTTAAGTCCTGTGTAAATAGAAGGCGAATGGAGAGATTTGGAAGGGACCTACACTCAGCATTGGGTGGGCAAAGGTTGAAGAAGAAGAATATTAGAAGGCGAGCCTGTTAACATCAACCGGGCATAAATCCAGACACTGTCGCTGCTACTGAGAAATTCCTTTTGGAAAACCCAATAACACTTTTCCTCCAGGGAACCGAACCCTCATGCTCAGTGGTCGCGCTGGCGACCGCTAGACCAACGAGGCAGTTATCTAAACTAATATTTAAATAGCTAATAATATAAAGAAGTGAAGTTTTATTAATCACGGCTTTATTAAATCAGGGTTTAATATACTTAGTATAACACGAGCATTGAAGAATTCATATATAAAGTTGAAGATTTCAGTAATTTTGTACTTTGCTGCATAAGTTTTTGTTCAAATTCCAACGATTGGTACTTATTAAATATCAAAGGAATTAGCATTGATTGTAAAATATTGGTTTATTAAATTATTGTTCAATGGTGCATAATAATATAATAAGCAATCTGCAACTACTGTTTTGTTATAAAACTAGTATTTTTCTACGAAATATATTGCTTCAAAGAAATAGCATTCAGCTTTATAATTTGTTTTCAATTAAATGTAAAATTTCGTTTCTGTATACCAGAATGAAAAGTAAACACGAACTACAGTCAAATCAAATAACAAGAAAAAACAAATTAAAAGATATTTAACCAACTTATAGTTCCCACTTGTGGAACATAATGAGAGGGAGTGGGCTGTCTCTCTGGGCCAACAAAGCTCTCATTCAGTAATTCATTAGAAATCAAGAGCATAAAGAACTAGCTTTTGCTCGCAGCTTCGCTCCCGTTATGTACGGAAATTAACCCAGGGGAACGTTTTAAATGTAGCCTATGACACTTGGGGATAATGTAGCTTTCTGTTAGTGAAACAATTTTCGGAATCGGATCAGTAGTTCCGAAGATTAACTCCTACAAACAAACTGACTAACAAATACCTCTTTATAATATTGGTACGAATAAAAAGCATTATTTTGAATTCCACCTTCTAAAATAAACGTCAATTTCGACCCAACCTGTACACAATCGGTCGGCTATCTCGGTAACCCTACGCCCGCCGTCACAGTCCACGGCCCAGTGTGGGACGGTCCCACGATCTGCTTGTTTTAATAACCCACGGGTTACAGGGCACAGATTAATGACCATAGCAAGATGAAGGGCTTATGAAAATATTGGTCGAAATGGGCTTGTGATGGTTGTAAATGTTTGGATGTGAGATTGAAAGATCATAGAGTCCCACACCCTCTCAAGTATACATTAATACTCAATACACATATCTCAATTCTTATTTACTTACTCCATTTTCGTTCTACTGGGTGGAAATAGCCGTGTGGTATCCGGCAGAGTAGAATAGAACCAACCCATTACACTCACGGGTGTCGTATAAGGCGACTAATGTCTGAGGCAGGACACCTTGCGCCTCCGTAGACCAGAGAATGGGCAGTAGCGTTTTCTGTTAGTCTTTCATCACTGCGATCTCCAATCCGCCTGCCAAGCGTGGAGATTACGGCAAATTCCTGCCGTCATGGGAGAGGCTTATGTCCGGCAGAGGATGTTATGGGCTGTTGTTGTTGGGTGGAAATAACAGACGCCTAATAAAGGATAAGTTAGTTATTATAAATTTAGCACGTGAATAGCATTGATAGCTCAATGGTGTGACCGTCGGCCTGTTGTTATCGGTCTCAAGGCTCGTACGCAAGACATGCACGATGTTTTGGATTCATATGCGTATTGTATAATTACCACTTGCTGCGGTAAAGGAAAACATCGTGAGGAAACCAGCATGCCTGAGAGATATTTCTTGACGCCATGTAAAGCTAAGTCAGAAGCCCATGGGCGGCATAAAAGCTCTGAGACCAGGTTAGGCACTAACCACACGTAAAAGAACGAAAGCTTATTAAGGCGACGCATTGTTCTAAAACCGGGCACACGCGCCCCGGGACTGAGCGGGGGACTGAGCGTCTGAGCGGGGCGAGGATTGCTAGCTTATAACTAAAGGACGTAAACGACAAAATGGTTTTTGTTATTTAATTTAGTTGGAAACGATAATTTGAGAATTTCCTTGTACAATTTCAAAGAGTATGTATAGACTCATCTACGGAGAAAGTTAAAGAGGCTTAAATCGGTCCCGTTTGCCCATAATATGTGAATCTCTTTTTAAAAAGTGGTTGGCTTGATATTTTTTTCTCTGTTACAAAAGTTACCTAATCATGTATTGAAAAAAACTAACAAAATAAGGTTTATATCATGAATTATCAGGTCACCAACTTATATTTTCATTCGTTTTCTAATTACTGACAAAAATTGAGATCATTGACTCCAAAATTTCCAATGCGTCCTCTTAATCTCTCGTTTTTTTCGGCACTTGAATCTAAATACTAGGACCTCTAGATTCTATTCCTGTTACAAGGCAGTCTCTAAAGTCCCTATTTCATATCAAAAGAATGCAAACTACATCAAATAAAATGTACCTGACTCGAATATCATACAAATCTCATTTCTCGCTTGATGTAGCGTCGTATTAGTATTTATCGATGCACTGCAGCTTGTAGTTTTATTACTGAATGAAAGTCGATCATTGCGAGCAATATGACGTACTTTATATTTAGCTAAAAGTAGTATAGGCGTTTCATGATTGATTTGTAAAATCTGAGAGAACAAAATAAAAGTCATTGATATGGGAGGACTGCCTCACTGGACTGGACTCAGAAATTTCTCAGTAGCAGCCACAGAGTCTGAATTAGTGCCAGGTTGATGGCAATAGGTCGGGCCCTATTACACAGTACTTAAACATAACTAGCGAAATATGGGTGTACTATTTTAGGTACACCTCTGCCTAACACTTCGGGGATTACAGGCGTGATGTTATGTTATGACATGGGAAGACGAACGAAAGTAGTACCTAGGTTAATAAGTCTATACCTACATACATGGTAACGCACGCAAGTTAGATACATACATTAAACTGAAGCCTAAATGCTGGATTGGCGGTGTTCTACAACATGCAGCTCATCTGCATATCCCTTCAAGGATTACAGGCGCGATGCAGCCATACTTTTTATTTAAACGTCCTATACCTGTCTGAATAATAACTAAAGTATAGCCTTACTGTATATTATACAACAGCCAGTCATTGGGAATTCTGTTTCACATTATTCACTGGTGTTGCTGCAGTCATTATCAGCCTACAGCAGTCCACTGCTAGACATATGCCTCCTCAATCGCACGCCACTCAACTCAATTCTCAGCGACTCTCATCCAGTTGCTACCAGACACCCTGCGAAGTTCGTCGCTCCACCGAGCCTGAGGGTATTCCACCTACTCTTCCCGATTCACGGTCTCCATTCAAGAACACGTCTACCCCAACGGTTATCGGTTCTACGGCTAATATGGCCGGCCCATTGTCACATCAGCACCCCTAGCCAAGTTGACAATATACAATTGTTAACGCTAGTAGAAAACTATTCAAATGAATGGGAATGACATCATCTCAACGTTAAATCACGTGATCAACACAAACGAATAGAAAATTCGTTGACAAGTTTACATCGTTCAAAATGATAGAATAGAATGTTATCGTTTCTACAATGTTGATCGCTAAACTCTTTGGTAGGAACGCTCACCATAGACTAAAGTGTAGGTTTTTTCTACAGACATTAGAGAACGAGCGATCGACTCGTCGTGTCAACTTGTCTACCAATTTAGCGCTTTCTACAATCGCTTACGCCGAGGCGTTTACGATTGTAGAAAGAGAATCGATACGAAACGTTTGTAACTTGGCTAGGCTTGCAGCTTACTCATTCTGAGAGCTATGTCGACAACTCTGGTTGCGGTATTTGACGGCAATATTTCAAAAAATGGGAACGAACCTACCATCTTTGCTTTAACTACACTGAGCTACTTATGGCAACTTCCACCACAACAACAATCATTCCCGTACACGTCCGACCAAGATTAAAGCAACAGCAGATCAAACTAGTGAAACTATAAATAAATAATAAATAACAGTTCATAAACAAGGCTGCCGTAACGTCAAGTCAACGGTTTAGTTAAGGGAGCAGCCGGCGGCGCAGGTGCCGACAATGGTGAGACGTGACTCATGTACACTGGCGGACGGGGCAAGGGATGTACTTGGGGAAGAAAGGAAATAAGAATAAGAATAATTTATTGTTTAGAAAAGTACATTCAATTGATTCCTGAAACTCACACTAGGATTCCATGTGTCGTGAGTTCCAGGCTCCTTCGTTCCGTTTACATTTTATTGTTACACAAATAGTAGTATCCGCTACAATAAATGTCTAAATCTAATCTAATTTACTCGTAGTAATAAAAAAAAAGTAACCTATAACTGTTTTCTTTACGGATTCCAACTTAATGAAAACAGTTATCGGTTACTTATGATATTATATATGTATATTTGTATGAATGTTGTGTGTGCGTGTGTGTGTGTGTGTTGGGAGGGTGAATTAAGAGTTGTGTTGGTGTTGTGACACTGTGTCTGAATGAATGTCTCTGTTGTATATGAAAGTTTGTGATTTATAGTTGTGAATATAATTGTAAATCAATTAATATTATAAAAGAAAGCCCCCCGCCGCATCTGTCTGTCCCTATGTATGCTTAGGTCTTTAAAACTACGCAACGGATTTTGATGCGGGTTTTTTTTAATAGATAGAGTGATTCAAAAGGAAGGTTTTCTATACTTATACTAATATTATAAAGAAGAAAGATTTGTATGTTTGTAATGAATAAACTCAAAAACTACTGGACCGATTCCAAAAATTCTTTCACCATTAGAATGCTACATTATCCCTAAGCAACATAGACACCCGTCCGAAGCCAGGACGGACGCATATGTACCTAGCAAGGTGAGCCAAGTGCATTTTTTAGGATAAGATGCTATCGGACAAATCATAGTCCAGTTTAGTTAGTTGCAGAATTTTGTGTCGGTCATTGAGTTTCGCAAAAATGTGCGGTCCCATTAAACCGTAAGCGTAACTAAAAAAGCGAAATAAGAAATCTTGTTTTCTTATTAACTTTTGTGTAATTTATTTCATCACTACTGCTCTCAAAACGGTGAAGGAAAACATCGTGAGGAAACCGGCATGTCCTAGAACCGAAAATTCGAAGACATGTGACCTCCACCAATTCGCACTGGGCCCGCGTGGTGGATTATATTCCATTCCTTCTCATTGATAGGAGACCGTGTCCCAGCAGTGGGGAAATTATAGGCTGATGATGATGATGAAATAAAAAAATAGTTTATTATTAAAACCCTGGTATATTTTATTAAATTTTTAATTAAAAGAGCTGCCGCAAACGGTGTACAAATATTTACAACATTAAATTAAATATTCTTATACTTATAATTACAAAATAAATTGCAGCGAAAAGAAAACCCCTTTTTATTACATATTTAATCGAATTCCATTTAAATGTAAATCAGGAGCTGTTTGTAGTCCATATTATAAATTAATGAACATATTAATTCGGTGAGTATACCCGCTAACCTTTTTGGCAATTAATCAAATTCACGCTACGACAAACAAATGGCTTTTTAATTGTTGGTGACAAAAATCTTGCGCAGAAAGGGGCTTTTTATTTTGGCTTTTTGTGTTAGGCATGAGGGTTTAAAGATTTTTTCTATCGAAGTGGGTGTGGAGGCTGAATGTGAATTTTGACTTATAAATTGCTTTGTTATATTTTTTTGTGATAAAAATGATTAAAATATAAATAACATGATGTAGCTTGAGAAAAGAATAAAGTTACCTGACCTTAGTGAAAAACCCTAGCATTATTTTTTTACTTTTGTAAATGTAAGCTCTCTTTTATGACAGCCTACTCACAATGTCCTAATACACAAAGAAAATAAACACCCACGCCATATTATTTAACAAAATCCCTGTTATTTATAATTTCTAAAACATTTTTCATCGTCTAATTTCTGTGGCCGACAGTGTACCTCGCCACCTGTTCCCTTTGGGTATGTTTCGACACATAATGTCTGTATTCTATCGAGTTTAAAATTAAATTACAATACATTGCTTCTTCGCTACTGTCTTACAAAAAAACATGTAATTTATAACCGGCAATGGATTGAAAAGATTGAAAATATCCGATTTTTCGTAGCAAAAAGATATAGAAGAGATGAGTTGGTAGCTACATGTTCTTTTTTCTTTTAAGTTTCGAATGTGGTTTTGAAATTCGTACTGAGGGGGAACCAATATTGGTAAGAAGGAAGCGTGGGTGAACTAATATGGAAGAAAGTGTAGCTATAGATGTTGTTTTGTTTGAACTGCCGTCTTGTTGTTTTTAACTTTATGTTTTACTTAGATAATTGCTGACAGTCAAACCGGTACCTATGAGTCTTTCTCATTATCTGTATTAAAATAACAAAAAATCATCTTCTTAGCCTTTTTACATTTATGTTGAGGTCGTCTAACCGGATGGAGATGAATACCAGCATTACACATGAAGCGATCTTCCCTCCACAACCCAGTTAGTACTGGATAATGCGACACCCCTTGGTAAAACTGCTTTTCAGCCTTTTAGAGTTTTAGACGCTGTCGCTTCTGTCAACGTTATCTGAGCACCAAAAGATCCTTCTAGCACCTTCTTTAATCGACTTGAGCACCAAAACTGTCAACGTTCGTTTTGACCAAACTGCAGTGCAAGTACGTAGGAATCGATTCGATAAATCTGACAGTTATTCTCGACAAAATGAGTTTTTATCTTTGTTATAAACTCATATTGTCGAGAATGACTGTCAGATTTATCGAATCGATTCCTACGTACTTGCACGGCTGGTACGACAAAACCATATCATTATCTAAACACCTGTGCAATAAATGTACGGTCCAATTTGTTGAATCCAACTGCAACCATACAATTACATATCTATCCGGTGTACTGGCACGCCTGCCATAACAGCATGGGAAATATCTCCTAATGAAAAGTTATAAAACGCTAATTTTCGCTTCCTTTACCAAAGAATGTAGCTTTAGTTTCTTGTAAGTAGATTGCGGAGATAAATGTAAGCTTGAAGGTACACCTACACAGGGAAGATGAAGGGGATTGGAAGCTTTTCGTATGAAGGCTGGTCTACCTAACTTCCGCCATTTTATTTTATTTTTAAAATAACGATAAGTAGCTAGTATCTGTTCAGTTCTGCTAGTGGCTAAATAATGACAGAAGTACTATTCGATGGAAACTTGCTAAGGTCGGTCCGTAGATGTGTGACCATGGGGTCACTAAATCCACGTTGGTCCCGGCTGTCACTTGGGCGCTTGTAACGTCACTTTCCAGTAAAAAATGTACTCAAATGTAACGTCAGACGAGTTTTCGACGCACTGTATCGTCTTCATTTTTTGTTTACGTGAAAAAAGATAAAATATGTGTCCAACATTTTTTGGATATTATTATTTTTTCGATATTTTATTTTTGGGTTAAGTGGCAGTGGCAGGGCACATTGTTCGCAGAACGGATGGCCGATGGGGCCGAAAAGTTCTGGAGTGGCGACCGCGAACCGGAAGACGTTGCGTTGGAAGGCCTCTCACTAGATGGACCGATGACCTGGTGAAGGTGGCGGGAATCCGCTGGATGCGAGTCGCACGGGACCGGTCGATGTGGCGACACTTGGGGGCCTATGTCCAGCAGTGGACGTCTTTCGGCTGAAATGATGATGATAATGATGATGATTTTTTGGAAATCTATCTGACGGACTAATTAGATTTTTTTGTCATCTACCCTATTGTTACGGGTAGTCTGAAATTCTGGAATCAGTCTTACCACGGGGAATCGTTTTAGCCAGTAGTAACTAGGTTGTGGAGGCACGATAGGCTGTAGCTCCGAATACATAATTATATAAAATACTAGCGGAAGTCACGCGGTTTCACCCGCGTAGTTCCCGTTCCCGTGGAAGTACGGGGACAAAATATAGCCTAAGTTACTCGGTGACAATGTAGCTATCCATTGCTGAAAAAAAATTTCAAATTGGTCTAGTAGTTTTTAAGTTTTTTCGTTACATATAAAAATACAAAATACAGATCTTTCCTCTTTGTAATAATTATAGTATAGACTTGTATTCAGCTGTAACCGGTGAGACTCCAACACAGTTGGGGAAATGCTATGTAAATGATGACAGACACCCTTCAAACCAGGACACCCTGCCAGCTTTCACCCTTATTTTCTAACCATTAAGGTTGAATATTGGTCGACCGTCAGTAAACTCAGGAGTATCCATGGTAGTAAAGTCCATCCCAGGGCAAACTCTACCACAAAGATGCCCACATAAATATTCGCAAAAATATTGACTTAAAGATACTAACGACTGTTTAAACTTAAAGGGTAAGCAGTAATTGATCATAATGCAAGTTTTATGAAAAAACTTTCGACATTATTGAGATTTATGAAGGTATTATGAAAAAAATACGGATTGCGTCGAGTTTAATGTTAACTTTTTGGAGAAAATAAAAACAAGGTTTACTGATTTTTAAACGGAACTGGAACAGTAAGTCGTGGGTTCGAACCCAGACAGGCGCATTACTTTGTGTAATTTATTTCATCACCACTGCTCTCAAAACGGTGAAGGAAAACATCGTGACGAAACCGGCATGTCCTAGAACCAAAAAATTCGAAGACATGTGACATCTACCAACCCGCACTGGGCCCGCGTGGTGGATTATAGCCCATTCCCTCTCATAGAGAGGAGGTCTGTGTCCCAGCAGTGGGTACATTAATAGGCTGATGATGAAACGGTACTGAATAGAGGTAATCACCTGCTATGATCCTTAAATACTCCTTGCGTATCGTCCACGTTCATACATCTGGTCATACACGCACACCGGTTTTAAGTGATGCGCTCCTGACCTGTCTGAAGGTCCTCACATATAAAGCCAGTGTACGGTGTACATAATAAAGAATATCTCCTATAAATTCTAGACCTTAGAGTGTAATAATTATACCTAGTTGAAATCATACGTGTTAGTATGGGAGTCATCATCAGCTTTTCCCAACTATGTTGGGGTCGGCTTCCAGTCTAACCAGATGCAGCTGAATACCAGTATTTTATATGGAGCGACTGCCTATCTGACCTCCACAACCCAGTTAGTACTGAGTAATACGATACCCCTTGGTTCTTACCAAGGAAAACAAAAAACAAATCATAAGAAGAAAATAAATAATAATAATACTCCCAGTACAGACAAACAAACAAACAACAAACAAACATTTATAATTTCCAAAAAAAAAAAAAAGAACGCTGCAAAAACTATGATCCACATCAAAAGCAAAACCAATATTCCCCTAAAGTTTTTTAATATTTTTAAACCGTTATCAAAATAATAAAAAAGCAACCAGTTGACAAATTAAATTTTATTTTTCAATATTCATAAATGTTAAATGGCAGTAAAGTCTATTTGTAATCATGCAAATTGCAACTCGTTGCAGTGACCTTTGCAACCGGCAGTTATTTTTATGATTATGGTAATAATTGCATAGTGCCGTCGTATGTATGTCCAACAGGAACATAGCTAGGAGTTAACTGCTCGTTCTCACATTATGTACATATATGTATAAACTCATCATAAATGGTTTACACCAAAGAGTACTAAGGATATACTTAAATAAACAAACACAGCATATTTTTTTTACCAAACTCTCAATTTATCAATAAACAGCGAACGAAGTAACAGTGATACCATTTATAGAAACCATAAACGTACTATTGCAATCAATAAACAACATGAAACCGTGGGAGAAAACCACGACCACCATACAAATCAATATAAAGGAACTATTTATACACCAATAAAAAGAATTGCAGTAGTAAAACTGATCATCTATAGCATACAAAGCTTACGGTTGAGCAGTTTCTGAGGCGCGAATTCAAGAAAAAATTGCAACAAACACACATGCAAATAGTATGTAAATGTCAATTACAATGTATATGAAGAATAGTTCCTTCATGGGAAATAGATTTTAGATTGTATGCTTCTGAGAATCTTTGAAATATGTTTATGAATCATAGTATTGATGACGAAGACTTTAAATAAAGCTTTGATTTCTAAGAAAGTGTGACAACATTAATGAAATTGTTAGGAAACCTGCATGCCGTAAAACCAAGACTTCGAACACATGGCTGTGTGCCCGCGATTAAGCTATGCTATGCTTGTGTCAAATTGCGATATAGCTTGAAATCTATTTTCATCTCTTAAAGTAACATAGTAGCAGCATTTGAACATATATTCATTATCTTGCCCTTGTTCCAATTCATTTAGGATCGGCGTCGGCGCAGCATAGTTTCTTCTTCCATACTTCTCTATTACTCGTCATCTCATCAAACACCTTTCCTGCCGTAACAGCCTTTACATTTAAACATACTTCAGGAATATTTATTTCTTTATGGGCCTCATGGCGAAACACCGCAAAAAGGAGGACAAAGTTAGTGTTCCGTAGGTACAACATAAGTTCTAAAATCATCAACAAGGATTCATTACATCAGGAACTTAAACACACTATTGCTCATATCGTATTCACGAAAACTACTACACTACTCATTAAAAATCTTACTCCAAATTCTTGCCCAAACCCAGAGGTTCCCCTTGACAAACAAAAGGCTATAAAAACTACCTCCCACGGCAGTCAAAGAGCCACTGACCCATGCGCTGAGTCACTTCGTCATGGTTCAGGGGGCTTCGTAAGTGCGATGCGAATAAAATCGTTGGTGGATCGAAGGGTGCTGTGCTTCAAAATGGGTGGATGTTAGTTTTAATATGACGTTTTAGTTTGACGGAGCTTCTGGCTAAATACTGACAGCTCTACGGGTCGATCTTCAACGTTTAGCAGTGCTTGGAGGTTGGTCCAGGGATGGGTGATCATTCATATAAACTGAGCGTCACGTAGTCAGTGACCCGAAAGTCTGACAACCTGTCTACCAAGGGGTATCTCATTATCCACAACTAACTGGGTTGTGAAGCTCAGATAAGCAGACGCTCCGTGTAAAATACTGGTATTCAGCTGCATCCAGTAAGACTGGAAGCCGACCCGAACATATTTGGGAAAAGGCTAGGCAGATGATAATGGTTCGGACGAGTCGACTCCACACCACGTCGAAGTAAAGCGAACACCTCTACCTTCGTGGTGGTGGAAGTTTGACTCGTACGGCTGCGTCGATGGAATAGCGGGATGCAGCAACATGTTCGGAACTGTCAATGCGGAACTAGACTGATTGTGACAAGCAGGTTTGTTCTGCTTCTCCACATGAATGAAGCCTTCTTCGTCGGCTTGTCCTGGGCTTGTTAGGTACCCCTACGGTAACGAGTTTCTTACTTGTTTGAAGGGGGTTGCCCTCCTTATACTTAGGTTGTTGCTGTTATGCTGCTGGAGGTCCAATAACGGTAGGTAATTGTTCAGGGGGCGTTTGATGCGAATAAAATCGTTAGTGCATCGGAGGGTACTAAATTATTATTTATTACCCTCCGATGCACTAACGATTTTATTCGTACGGCTATTGCCGTAGAGTCGATCTTGAAGGTTAAGCCGCGTTTTCCAAGGTCGGTCTGTGGATGAGTGACCGTGGTTGTAGATGGTACATGTTGTAGGACAGACGTGGGCGATAAAGAAATGCATTCTACTCATTGAAAATCTTCAATTAATTTATTCATTTATGATTATCAGGTTTTAATATGTTATGAAACTTTCTGAAATCAAATGGAAAGAAGTAGGTTCTGTGAATAATACCATAATTATATTACGAAAACATTGCATGATGATTGAATAAAGTGAATTGGCAAGAACAAGTATATTTAAAGAAAGAGTAAGTACCTATAATAAGATGTAAATTTGAAAAAAACTGTCTGCCCATGAACTCTGAAAACTTAGTGACACTTCTTGACCTAAAAGACAGTGAGTCACACATGACTACAGGTCACGCATGAAGCAACACGCTACTACCTACTAACAAGACTTTAAGACAGGTGGTCGCTTAAGGAGCAAGTGGGGTGAAGGTTAGCGCAGTTTTAATGTTGGGTTGGTTAGAGATGTTGTGTAGGAAAGAAAATAATGTGTATGGATTTGGAATGAAATACTAACAGTTTATTAAGGAAACAGTTTTGAAGATTTATTTGATTGTCGTCGTTACAGATTGTCTTATCATTGCATTTGAAGACAATAAAAAATATGTGTATACTTGCTTCAATAACATCTTTTTTAAAAATAATTGTCGGTTTATTTTCTAAGTTTATATATTTATAGGTGAGTACCTTTTCGAAGGCGAGGAGCTCGTGGCTATATAATAACAGCCGCTCGGGTCGATCGTTAGGTTAAGCCGTGCTTGCCTAGGTTGGTCTTTGGATGGGTAACCGCCCATTACATACCGAGTTTCTTCTGTGCCTTGGAAAGCAAGTTAAGCCGTTGGTCCCGGCTGTCATTTGTAGATCTTTGACAGTCGTTAGGTAGTCAGAGACCCAAAAAGTCTGAAAACCGGTCTTACCAAGGGGTATCGTATTACCCAGTACTAACTGGGTTGTGGAGGTCAGATATGCAGTCGCTCCATGTAAAATACTGGTATTCAGCTGCATCCGGTAAAACTGGAAGCTGACCCCAACATAGTTGGGAAAAGGCTAGTCAGATGATGATGACCATTTCGAAGACGACTGGAACAGCACACCGCAGCTTCAAAGCTTCAAAGCTTCCACTATTGCAAGGATAGTCACGATTTCTTTATCTTTTAACTCTATGAACTGTTATCAGACGGAAATGCTATCATCTACGGAAGAGGAAAACACACAGACACATAATCAGAACTGGTAGGAAATTATAAGTCCCTACCTACTTTATTCAAGTATGTCCTTCTATTCAAACCAAAACGAACGTATTTCTTTCAAAAACCCTGAGATTTTAAGGCTAACATGAACAGTCAATCAATAACAACGAATTGACAAACCAACCAACGGAAATGATCATTCAAATCAGAACTCAAATCATCAATTCATTCAACCCGACCATTAAAGTTACTACAACATTAATACTTAAACCTCTACTGACCTCAAAGAGCAAGAAACTTGTAATAGTAACTACGAAAGAAGAAGAATAGATACAGAAGTACAGCTCCATATAACAAGCAAAAACGCAGGCACACATAAACACGCTTCACGTACAGTGAGTGTAATCGTACTCGCGACAGGCATTTGTTTGAGATCATCCGTACGTACGCTGATATGTGTGAAAAAGATTGTGAAAAAATGAATTCGATTGGCTTATTCTACCAAAAAGCTTAAGTCAATCACTTTAAAAGTTGTTGAAATACGAAACACTATATCGCCTCGGTAACGGTTTTAGGCGAAATGAGTGGCAAAGCAATTAATTGCGTGAATCGACTAACGCATGTGTCAGTTGTTTACTTCGCAATTTATTGTTTGCAGTCGCTCGAGCGTTTAGGTCGTGGTCAAGCGCCGAAAGTGATTGTCACTTTGCTTAGTCCATTGGCCTTCTGTATATATCTATGCTGCGGCAAGCCCATCTTACTATTACGTCGTCATTTCCTCTAGAGACCGATCTGCCGGATGTCTCATAAACATGTACTTTTTGTTCTACACTGTACGATGAAAAGAAAATTAAATTGGAGTCGAGATTCGAAGCAGTGTGGGTTCTGTTAAGGAAATTAATATGGATTGGTTATCTTATAGGCTGTTTTTTTCTGATGGGAATTGTGAATAGTGCTGCTTATCTCACCCTCGCTGGGCCCGCGTGCAGGATAACGGCCTACTTCCTCTTACTGTCAAGAAGCACTATGAGCGATATAAATACCTTTAAAAAAAAACTACACGAATTATTGATAAGTAAATGTTATTACTCTATAAGAGAATTTCGAGAACACAGGACATTGAAGCATATCCATTGAATAAATAATTTGTTAATCTGACATAAGTATTTTATAATTTAATCATAATGTATTTGCATGACAAATTTGATGTATTGTATTTTAATTTTATTGTTATATAATCTAAGTTTAATTTTAATTTAATTATTTTTTAGTATTGTATTTTCTACCGAACTTGTGACATGAATTTTGTATGCCTCAATGGCGGGACATAGCAGACACGTATACGTGAACCTATGATCCACAATAAACTGTTTGAATTTGAATTTGAATTTGAGCATGTGGCCCGCCGTGTAAACGTATAGGCTGCTTCTGCTATGCTTGCTGCTTACCGATACAAATTGATGTGGGGAAATATCATCTTGTTCGAATTACCCCCTTAAAAGGGGCATGAGAGTTGGGAAACCAACAACCAGGTCCCAGGTATGTAAGGGTTGAGACTAATAAAAACCAGGAATGCATGGCAGAATAAGTGGAACTAAGCTGATGAACCAATGACAATGACGAACAAAGCTTGATTACCTTCTTATTCTCGAATTGATGACTCAGATTTTGTCCAAAAGTTACGAGATTGGCCGGAGCCATTAGTACGTATCAACCTGGACTGCTGTCGTTTGTCTCATTCAAGTCTTGGCGAGTGCAACTAGTTGTCCACCACGGGCAGAAGAGAAGATGTGGCATGTCCTGTGTTAGGGGATTCCTCACTAGCTTTAACCTGAAACTCTGAATTATTTCAATCACAAACAGTAAAAAGTCATAGGAATCGGTGTATTCATTAATGTAGGTAGCATCATAATAACCCTCTGACAAAACACGGCAAAGCATTTAAAACTTCGCTCACCAAGGTGCATCTTCCATTAAGAACTGACTTCAAAACAAAGCCTCACCAAGTTCACACGCAACCCTAAAAAAACGCCGAAATAAAAAACATGGCGGATTCTAGGAGCTCACTTAAACTCCCGCGCAATGAGTGAGCGAGACAGGTGTACACAAACACGTATGCGTGCGACAGAGAGAGAAGTAGGTCGTTTGGCTCCCACACCGGATCTTAAAAAGAAGAAATTATGAATGAAACTAGTTTCGTATGGGATTATTTAATGATCTGATGTGTTGATACAATCTGAGCGTTTGAATTGCTGCATAATATGGATTAAAAGGAGCTTCTGGCTAAAGACATTCAAGTTAAGCTGCTCTTGATACGGTCAGTCTGAAGATGGGTGGCATTGTTTTATATAATTTTAATAATGAAACTTAATCGCGCTCAACAGCTTTCACTATATTTGTGTTAATCTCAATCAATGTCATTGGTGACACCCGCTACTTTGTCATCTGCTCAAAAATCCGTCTTTAGTCTCAATTGTCATACAAAATATGTCAAAGCAACAACCAAAATATAGCCCTTAAAAGCCCGAAGGCCTTGACGTAATTGACATTCCTTCGTAATTGGGTTGTGCCTTGTGGAGGTCAGATAAAGGCGTCTCTGTTTAAAAATCTGGTATTTGAATATCGACGTGAACTTAGATCTGAGAATAGTTCATGTCGTAGAAAAGATACAAGTTGTAAACAGACCCTTTACGGATACATCAACCATGCATTCTATACATCAAAATAAGTAACTTTACGCAAAAATTATTGCTGGGAAATTACTTTTTTTTGGGGTGAAAAATCACGTTTTACATTATGACTCCATGTAATTTAACACCCATTATTGGCTAGACAGATGACGTAACAAAATAATAACAGACCCCCTCTCCAAATAGTTTGGTTTGCCTTAGTTTTCGGGAGCAGGCACACACAGATTACGCCAGTGATGTTTAAGTCCCGTGTAAATGGGGGCAAACCTATTGCCATCAACTAGGAGCAAGTTCTTCGGGCTGCTGTTGAGTAATTCCTAGGTGAAAAATCCCACTAACAGTTTGTCCGGCCTGGGAATTGAACCCACTATCTCATGCTCAACAGTCACGCTTGAGGCCACTAGACTAACGAGGTAAGCCCGGGTGAAAAATTCCAATATCGGCTTGTCCGATCTGGGAATTGAACCCAAAACCTTAGCTTATCAGTGCTTTTGTCGAACAAGCCAGTCCGTTATTAACGATAAAAACCTAGACAGATGAGGTGTGAACCATAATCTATAACATTAATACAGGAAACCAATAATTAGTCAACAAAACCAGCAAAGATTTACGATCAATAGCTATTTCTTCCCATTAACATGGGAAATACGATGTATCTCGCAAGTCGGTTGTCGGAAGTCTTCCATGGGAATTGGGTTGGAGTAATAATATCCGATAAGCTAATCGGTTTCCGGTTGGCTTAGGAACTTGCGCACACGCAAGCGACCTGTTTGACCGAATGGTGAACACCTTGTTAGAAGCCAGAAGTTAGTCTTGTTTGGTATATTGGTGGCAAGCGTTATGTCCTGGGTTTAACTCCCTGGTCGGGCATACTGACTTTTCGTCAGGAATTTCTTAGAAGGAGCCCAGTAGGCCTATTATGTATCTTTCTGATATCTATCTGAAATTTGATGACAACCGAGTATGTCATAATATTGGTATTACGTATAAGGTGACAGCCCGGGTACGGTGTAACGTCTTTCACGAAAGCCACTTCAAACTCAGTTGTCATCAATTTGTTGTCCACTATGCTTACATAATCGAAATAATATAAGTATCGATACGAAAGCGTCTGTCAAAATGAGTTACGGTGACTATCAGCCACGATGACAACCAATGACGTCGTATTTGATCGCAACTGGTCATACGTAATACGAAACTAACCTTTTGACAGTTAATTGATGGAGACTGAGCCCAGTTACCTACTATCATTTCGAGCTGTCAACAGAGATACGTAATAGCCCTACAGGTCTGTTTGGTGCCCGGTGGATGGCGAAATAAGCCGTCTTCGCCGTGATTCTTTTGTTTTACAGAATTCTAAAAAGGGGGATTTTCTTAATTCGGTTCTTGTGTTAGACAGGCCTTGTAAAATATAAGTCCAAACAAGATCCATCAATGGTAAATGATACTTATTTTAGTAAATTGTTGAAAATGAAAAAAAAAACACTTAGGGACATGTCTTAATAATTTAAATTATCTTTTAAAACTAGATGAGTTTGGTGTTTTTTATCCGACTACTCTCCTGCCACAGAACCCACTGTGTTCCAGTTTAAAAGGTGCAGATGAAATTACAGGCACAAGATAATACGACCTTGTCCTCAATATTGACAAGGCATCTGTAAACCCATAATATTTCAGCTGCCAATAGTCACCAGTTATATATAACCAGCTGGGCCAATTAGCCAATATTCTTAAAAAAAAAACAAAAGACAAGACATCTTTAAAAATGAGACACACAATATGGTGGCGCACATAATCGATATAGTGAGCCTTTTACGAATGCGCGGAGTGAACGCAATGTAAATTCGACAGATTTTAAAATTGAATATTTCGCTCATAATAAGTTTTGAGACTTGATTGATATCTAAGAGTGATTTCAGCCTAGTATTATTTCAATAAAGAAGAAAACCGTTTGAATGTACGTTATGTTTACTCCACGCGATCCAAATCAAACGTAATTTAATTAAATTTGTGATATATTAGTTCTTTTTGAACATCAACAATACACAAGACAGTCCTCCAAAACGGCTACTTTTCGTCAGTTTCTAGTGTTTTAGCTGGGATGAAGAAATGGCGAAACAAATTCTCCAGCAACACATCTGTCTAAGAAGAAACTGTTCGTGCAAGAACCTCTGTTGCAAAGTTGCATCTGTCTGTGGACATTTGTCTAGAAATTGAACATATCATTAACATTTCGATACATTCGTCGAGCACCGATAGTGTGGCCAGTGGCAGGTGGTGAGAATGCTACCCAACCCAAGATACCTGCTCTAACAAAAAATGGATCGTTTAAATTATGTCTGTTGCGTTTAGTTGGTTTTGTTTTGAGGTCGTTTGTTGGTAGATGTTAGTCGGTCCGTTCGAAGTATAATTTTATTCTTTGTCTGTTCTTCGTATCGATGACATGATGTGTCTCAAATCTTGTCGACAAATTTTGAGTGATTTTTAACATACATAACATAAGATCACGCCTATAATCACCGAGGGTGAAGACAGAGGTGTACCTAAATGTACACCCTTATTTCGCCAGTCATGGTTAAGGTCCCATGTAATTTAGGGCGAGCCTTTTGCTATCAACCGCGGGCACAAATCCAGACTCCGTGGCTTCTACTAAGAAATTCCTAATGGAAAAACCCAATATCACTTTACCCGATCTGGGAACCTTACCCAGGACCTCATGCTCAACGTCGCGCTTACGACTACTAGACCGACGAGGCAGTCTTGAATGTGAGTGATTTTTAAAGTATCAGAAATTCAGAAGATGCCTTTTTTTATTAAGATCTGTAACTCTCGGAAAACTATCTATAACAAAGTTTTACAGAATAATACGACCTAACACTGTTTTAGGATTTCACGGTTCATAACTACGCTTAAAATGTCACTTCCGGGATATCTTCTGTGATTATTGATTATTTTTGAGCTCCCGCGATCATGGCTTGCAACAGCGTCGAAATATCGGGAGCTCAAAAATAATCATTAATCACGTAAGATATCCCGTAAGTGACATTTTAAGCATAATACGACCTAGTTTTGTATTAAACTTAATTTCAATGAGTTAAAATTAAATTGTCAGTGCACCTGCTTTGCAAGCTGTAGTAAAACTTTTAATGAACACCTTAACGGACAAATTAGAACTCAATTGTTGATGAATAAGACCTGTTTTCAGACAAACGACCTTGCAAGTACACTTTAAACCATCTAAGATATAGCCAAGCCGAATGTATCAAAAGTACAGCATGGTCAAAATAAAAGCAAACTACCTTTTACCCTTGGCTTCACTCGTGTTATGGTTGAGAGTGGGAACCACAAGAACGTTTCAAATATAGACTATGCCACTCGGGGATAATGTAGCTTCAAGTTAGTGAAAGAATTTCGGAATCGGAACGGACAAAATAAATTAATTATCATAATAATTTTCTATTGAAACTTTCAGTAATTGAGGAGGTACCAGGAAAAGAACAAAAACAAGGAGTTAGCGTGCTCAGGACACTATTAAGTGTTATGAAATGAAGAAAGTAAAATTATCCCAATTTTTTTAAATGTGAAACGGTTGAATATGTTCACCATCTACTTTTAGAGTGTACTAAGAACAAGAAGGATAGAGTGTTGTTGTGTAGTTTAGTTTAGAATAGGTTTAGTTATAATGAGGCTAACTTGTCATTGAGGATAAAAGCCTCTGATAAAAATTAAGAATTAAATAACTGAAGCTATGTCTACTGTATGTCCGACGCTGTAGACCTGCGACCAGCTGTATACCAAAATAACAACGATGTGGAGCCCTGACACAGCCTGAAGGCGACGCGGTAGACCTCGCAGGAGATGGTAGAAGGAGCTGAACAAAACCAACGACCAGTGGCCCACATTGGCCCTGGATCGAAGGATTTGGAAGTCATGGGGAGATGCCTTTGCCCAGCAGTGGGATGACGTAGGCTAACAGTAACATTAAAGCGTTTAGAAACCAAATACACACAATATGGCAAATAGGTTACCCATACACGGTCAGACAAGCACAGCTGAACCCAACAGTCCATAGGTTGTTGGATCCCCACGACTTGTTAGCCAACAGCAAGCTATGCGTATTGCGTGCGGCAGAGGATAAACATCTATTGACAAACAAAATAGGTAAAAGGAACGTCGCGAAGGACGAACAAACATTCACTAAACACCAATCTATTGAAATGTCATCTGTCTGTGCATCATGGAGTTAATGTGCAGAAGTTTTACAAGATGTTTACGTTCCCACGGAAATATTCGCTCTTCGAGAAAGTCCTGTTGAAAAAACCCAGTAACACTTTACCCGACCTAGGAATCGAACCAAGAACCTCATGCTCAGCAGTCGCGCTTGCGACCACTATACCAACGAGGCTCTTCCTTTATTTCTCCTGTAAACCATGGAACACGAAACTGTTCCGTGGTTTACATATTCTAAACTACCTTGAAAAATTTAAAAATAGAATTTTTTAGGCCTTTTTGGCCCGGTGTTAGGTGGGATCGGGCAAAGAGTTAGAAGTTTTTTTTTACCTGGAATTTCTCTGTCGTAGTCCAGACCCAGGATTTGCGTGGATCTGGATTAGTTTAAAAGATAGGCAGGTAAATGCGACTTAAACGACATTAACTTAAATTTGAGTGTCTAACTACTCGCCAATTCGCGAGGAAGCCATCCAAGGCGTCCCGTCATCTTCTCCTCCCCTGACCCCGTCCCCGCGACCCCGTCTACCAGTCTTAGGGCTCCAGTCTTGGGATATTATTCGGACCCACAGCAGTGCATGCCCAGTCCCATTTTAGTATCGCACCTCTGCCTTACCTTCGAGAATTACAATTTATTATTGGTTGTTGTGGTATTTTTTTTGGGACAAGCCCGTCACTCTATTCCTAAACCACTGTAACTCTTGAAAGCCAGAATCAACAGTGGCGACTACCAGAAAAGCGCCGAGACAATGAAGCTCGACGAAATCCCAGAGAAACAATTTAACTGTCTTGGATCCCACAACGAAATAAATCAGGTATAGCAGGAAAACCAATTTCCACTTCCCAACATATCAGTAGACAGAACTTTGGTATGGTATAATGTTTGAACTGATACTTCTATTACAAATCTGTAGTTAGAACCCTCTCACTTCGACACGTTCGCTATACACCACAGGTGTTGCTCCTGCCAAGGCTGCGGCAAATAGACCATTATACCATTAGTTGTTATTAACAATATCAACTGTTATCTATTTATTATTGAGACTAACGGAACTGACGGCGACTGATTAGTTGACTCAGAGTCCGGGTGACCAAGATTTAAATGGCCTTGGTACACCTGGACTGGTTTAAAAGGGTTTTAGGTATCTCTATCATATTTCTGTGTTTTCTAAACCTGTCAGGCCCGGGTGACGTTCATAAATCTGTGACATCCAAGACATTTAAAAGAAGTATACAATTATACGGAAAATCAGGATTTTCGAATGTCAAAACTTTCAGACGACAGTCTTCCTAATCGCCTGCCATTCACTACCCTATGTTTTTAGCGGAAAAAGGATTTGGCGTAAAAAAACCCCTCAATAAAAGTAGTCCGAAACTCCAAAGTCTAACCACCAGTCTTACCAAGAGGTTTCGTGTTAACCGACAACGGTTCTGAGCGACAGAAAAGGATAAAAGCATGAACATTACAAGTGCGATTCCATGCAGGTGTAGTTCTACCTCTAGAGTAATTTACTTGAAAGGCACCCACGGTAAACTAATAGCGAGTGCTGAGCATGAGGTCCTGGGTTCGATTCCCGGGTCGGGCAATGTGATATTGGGTTTTTCATCAGGAATTTCTCAGTTGCAGCCATGGACTGAGCCGGTTGATGGCAATCACCTGACTTAAACATAACTGGCGAATTATGGGTGTACTATTAGGTACAATTTTGTCTAATCCTTCGGTGATTACAGGCTAAATTATAATCTTTCTTTATCGTGTGGTTAGTGCCTAACCTGGTGTCAGAGTTATTAGGCCACCCATGGGCCTCTGACTTGGCTTTACATGCCGTCGAGAAATATCTCTCAGGCATGCTGGTTTCCTCATTATGTTTTCCTTCACCGAAGCAAGTGGTAATTATACAATACGCACATGAATCCGAAAAGTCAGAGGTGCGTGTCTTGGGTTCGAAGGAACTCGAGATCTATGACTTGGCTATCACTGCTACTATAGTAAGTTTGATAATTATGTTTATGCACCCACGATCAACCCGCACTGGGCCCGCGTGGTGGATGATGGTCCACTCTCTTTCACGATGGGGACGTCTGTGTCCCGTGGCAACGTTGAAGGCTGATTATTGCTACACATCATCTGCCTAGCCTTTTCCCAACTATGTTGGGGTCGGCTACCAGTCTTACCGGATGCAGCTGAATACCAGTATTTTACATAGAGCGACTGCCTATCTGACTTCCACAACCCAGTTAGTACTGCGTAATACGATACCTCTTGGTAATTAAGACTGGTTGTCAGACTTTTTGGGCCACTGACTAGCTGTAACGATTGTCAAAGATCTACAAATGACAGCCGGAACCAACTGCTTAACGTGCTTTCCGAGGCACGGAGGAAACTCGGTATGTAATGCGTGATCACCCATCCACAGACCAACCTAGGCAAGCACGGCTTAACCTATACATCGACCCGAGCGGCTGTTATTATTTAGCCACAAGCTCCTCGTTCTCCTCCTTCTGATTATTGCTACGCACCCACGTTAAAAAAAACTTAGCCTATGAAGTAATGTTCATTTTTAATTTCATATTACTTACTATGTATTTACTGTCCTTTGCCATTCATGTTTAAAGACATTATTTGCATAAAACTATCAGATGAGAGCATCGACCTTTTAACTGGAACCCATTTAAATAAGACCCATCAATCCCCAGTTAATGCTTGAAAACAGAGGTCTTTGAAGTTTGTTCTGTTGGAAGAATTACCAGTTTAAATAGAGCTCGATTTTCAAATGATTTTAAAGGTAGTTTGGAGTCTTCTATGACATGCGTAGGAGCATGTATAATATTTGTATAATTTTGGTAGCTACTCGTATTCGTAATTTTTGGGAGTGGATTTAATATTAATTTTATTGATTTTCTATCTTAAATCTTCATTAATTATGTATGGAATATTAATGCGATTAATATTTGTGAATGAAGATGATATCTATTACGGAATATTGGCCGTGAGTCTATGGTTTACTAACTACACTATTGCTGTCTTTGTCTAGCAGATAGAAAAAGAAAGAGACAAAAATATAAATAATTTTTGAGACAGACCGAAGTTACGTTTAATACATAATAAAAATACTTCAGAAGTAAACTTTGAGTTTTTTATTTATTAACAATTTAATTTTACAATGAACTTTATAATTCAGAGAATTTCAGACAGTTTTTTCAGCCACAAACTTAAATTAGATTTTCAGTAAAAAAAGTTTAAAAATGAAAATTAATTTTTAATCTAATTTTGTTGCTCGGGAGTTTTTTATTAATATTTGAAATGTAATACGTTTCGATCATAAAATTGTTTGGATAGTCCTAATTTATTTATGATTGATGTTGAATATTTTTAATCAAAATGATGTCATTCGATTTAAAAAAAAAAATTACTAAGTTTAGTCATCCATTATGAATTTAATAAAACTATGTAAAGAGGATTGGTCCATGAAGGAGCTTATGAAGGGAAACCTTCCGTTGTCACTAAAGCGAAAAATCATGGACATGTGCGTTCTTCCCATTTTGACCTATGGATCCCAAACTTGGTCTTTGACAAATAATCAAAAGTCCAAACTCAAGGTCTGCCAGCGTGCAATGGAGCGCAGCATTCTAGGCGTTAAACTAACCGACCGTGTACGCAACACCACACGGCGCTCCAAAACACAAATTACTGACGTTGCTCAAAAAGCCGCTAAGCTGAAGTGGGACTGGACTGGCCACGTCTGCCGCATGCGAATGAGCTGTGGGCCAAAATAACCACTTTCTGGAGCCCTGACACAGCCGGAAGGCGTCGCGGCAGACCTCGTAGAAGATGGCGGGATGAGCTGGATAAAACCAACGACCAGTGGTCCACATTGGCCCTGGATAGAAAAAACTGGAAATCATGGGGAGAGGCCTTTGCCCAGCAGTGGGATGAAGCAGGCTAAGAGTATCAGTATCAGTAAAGAGGATTGACGGAGGATTGTCATCTAATGCCAGAAACAGATTGGTGAAACGTATCATGAAATGTATAACGTAGAGAAATCTATTCAGAACCATTTCGTTTTTAATTTTATCGCAAGCATAAGTTTTTTTGTTAAGACTTTATTAAATTTATTTGTTTAGCATGACAATGGGACAGCTGGGGCAGTTGGGACTGGTCATCTCTTGGCTGCCAGGGTTCATTTTAATTCGTTTGTTGTTAAATTGTTGTCCTTTTCTACTCTGGACGCTCTTAATGTGCACGTCTTTCTACATCGTTCTCACATATATGTATAATTTCAAAATTAATGATGTAACCAAGATTTTGTAACAATATTTTGATTCAAAAGAGTGTCAATGGAGTTTCTTGCCCGTTCTTCTCCATAGAGATCTACGCTAGGGAATGGGCAACTACAGTAAATTCTCAAGTTATTATGCCTTGTGACTGGGACTGTAGCATTGTTTTTTATTTGTAATTTTGACATTCAAAAGTGCCGTAATGGTCTAATTGAAATAAATGCTTTGAGTTTGAGTTTGAATGATTATCTACTATGTTTCTAATTCATTCAAATCTGGCATTAAAAACTATTTGCCACTCAGTTACTTGTACCTAGTAATACGTAGGTTACCTATATTATAAATCAATACGTCACTACCTACCCTCTAGCCATTGGAGGAAAACGGTGTGAAGAAAACTAGTCACGTAGGTAGGTACACGGTGTTCACAGTTCATAACTTACACAGACACCAAATCACCGCAATTATCTAATTACCTTCCTTCTAGCTCAAACAAAAGATACACATAAATACAGTAAGGATATTATTACCAAACTACCTGCACAGCAAACACCTGTTCATCAAACATTAAAAAAAAACTAAAAAAAAAAAAACAAAATACCACTTGACATTACTCGGATACCAATACCAAGTTAATCACATCACTATACTAACAAAAACACGTTCGAAATCCAACTCTCACACGCACCAAATAAGTCCTTCATTAGTGACGGGACAACGCCAAAATTACTTGGTATCCGATACCAAAAAAACGGGTATCGAAAAGGCGAAACGGGTTGTGTGAGAACAAAAAATCAGAGTAAGATGCTACCACGTTTCTTCTTGTCGTTTGAAACATTGTTTATCACCTGTTTTAGTAAATAAATCTTTTTTCGTACCGATTAGTAATTAGTTAGTTTAGGTAATATTTATTTTTAGTGATAAGAGTGAAAAAGTTGCAACTGGCTGTAGAAATAATTGTTGATTTTATCTTAACTACTAGCTGTATCTAGACAAATTAGTTTATTTCCTAATATTAGTGAGGTTGCGTGTTTTTTGTGATGACGAAAAAAACACTCAAAAATCGTCTCAATGTAGTTAGCACTCTTTATATATCAAATGACGCAACTTTGCAAGGGTACGAACAGTATGGTACATATTTTTAAAAAGTGATTCTTGTAGGCATGTTTATTAATGACCATATTAAACAGGTGAGGTAAATATTTTAAAAGAACCATAATAAAATTTACCATTCATCAAATGTTAGAACCACATTCATTAAAGCCATCAGAGTTCTAAAACTAAAACATGTTTCAAACGTCAATACGAATACATTACAATCAACCAAAACGTGGTTAATTGTCGTTAATAGAAGTCAAACATTATCTATTGTGACTAATAATGAAATGAATTCGGTATCGGCAATTGCGTTTAGTGGTATCACTAGACTCAGCTATCACATCGCTATTGTGATATTTTAGATTGTGAAAATCGTAAATATTGACAGGTCGCTGAGTCGACGTCTGAGAATATTTTAGATCTTTTATGAGCCTTCTATAGATTATTGTGAGAGCACATTTACATTACGTGGGGTCGGACTAAGACCAAAGATCGCGTTGAAAGGGTCAGACGTTCGATGCTGTTGTTTATTTCATACCTTAGCACCCCTTTTACTAAATTGTTATTTTTATAAGGCAAAATCAATTATTACCTCTTAGAATTTTCTGGTTCTCTTGCGGATGTCTTCATTTCTGATTCGATCACGCAAGGAAACTCCGAGCATAGCCCTCTCCATTGCCCTTCTGGTGACTTTAAGCCTTCAAGAGAACCAAGGAAGAATTGCCAAACTTAAGTGGCAGTGGGCATTGCTCGCAGAACGGATGGCCGATGGGGCCGAAAAGTTCTGGAGTGGCGACCGCGAACCGGAAGACGTTGCGTTGGAAGGCCTCCCACTAGGTGGACCGATGACCTGGTGAAGGTTACGGGAATCCGCTGGATGCGAGTCGCACGGGACCGGTCAATGTGGCGACACTTGGGGGAGGCCTTTGTCCAGCAGTGGACGTCTTTCGGCTGAAATGATGATGATGATGATGAGAATTTGCTGTTTACGTATGATTGTCGTTCATCATCCATGCCTGAATTAACCAAAACGTTTTTACATCGACTAGTGTTCATTCAGCTGGGAAAAGGGAACTGAATTTATTTATTTTCCGTAAATAAGACGTCTTGGGGCACTGCTGTGCCTCTAGATATCAGAATTACCTTACTTACGCTTTTACACCTCAAAATATTTTGTCGACATTTCCTATCAACCCTGGTGAAGGACTCAGAGGCGCATCATTTGGCTCTGGACTGGCCTTTTAGGAGAGAATTTGGGTAAGTGTGTCCCGGAAGACTACCAAGCATGCACGAAGTCATCGTGAGCTGGATCCTTTCTTAGGGAGTTTGGTGCATTACTTACACAGACCTCCTCTTAGTGAGAAGTAGTGGGACATAATCCACCACGCGGGCCCAATGTGAATTGGTGCTTCTAGATGAGCGTGTTATTTATCGTGTGTTTAGTTCTTACCTGGTGTCAGAGTTCTTATACTGTCCAAAGGCCTTTGGCTTTGCTTTACATGCCGTTAAGAAATATCTCTCAAGATGCGCTGCATTGCATCTATGTGACTCCATGGCATTTAATTCAAGTCTAACTAAGTTAAACAATCTATTTGCATCTCGCACCAAGAATTGCGACTGGAACGAGCTGGTAATTAGAGCTTATATTAAGGTCATTGTTTAACAAAGTTAGACGCGCAGTCCAGTCAGACATGAACATGGTCTGGGAGGGACATATGTAGGGGATAAAGTTTGAGCCTCGACGCGTCTAGAATCTGATTTACTGCAACAGAGGGTTGTATTGATAATTCCAATGATTTTAACTCAGTAAAGCCATATTTGTTAGGGTTGCGAATCATATTTCAATCAACATACAACTTGACAGTGACACTGACCTGCAAATTGCAAAAAACCTAAAAAAAAAAATATTTCGTGGGGACTAATAAGATTCGGAAACGCCAAAGCATCGCGAATGCAAGCGAATGAAATATTTTACTTCTTGCCTCGTTTTTCACAAAAATATCTACATTACATAATTATCTAGTTTTAAAATAAGACTAGTTTTCGAGAAAACATGGAAACATTAAAATAAATCATAAAATTTTATATGAGGTTTGTAACGAGCTTTTAATTAGCGCTCATTGGAACGTTTTTTTTTCTGTTTTTCAGGAAAAAGCAGCAGCTTTTGCGTATCAACGCCAGGCCTATTATTACAAAGGTTGTATAAATAATTAAGTAAAGCACTTAGGAACGTATTTAATTTACAGATTTCGTTTGAGAACTTCCACGTGTACACTTGTCATCCCTCCATCACTTGTTAGTGTATTGTTATATGTTCTGTCTTTGTATTTAAGGTGGAATTTTCCACCCTAGAGGAAATAAAGGAACGCTAACGGAAAATACAAGACCTGACTTCTTGAGAACTATGGCACCTAAAAATAAATACATTCCACCAAAATTAAACAATGTGTACTGGACGAGGGTTGCTGCATATTTAATACCTTACCTTCATAATAAACTTCCAGATGACTTACAGAATATAATTATTTAAAACAGGTTTAAGAAGTTGCAAATACAAATTAAACGTTTCTATACTGTTAAGACTCATGACGCGATTTAGTTTCACTAACAATTGAAGTTTATTAAAATTAAGCATATAATGTACTTAAGAATATAACACCGACTCGCCAGCACACAGATAAACCCCGAGAGGTTTTTTTTTTAAATATTGTAGTTAGAATAAGTGTCGTGGAAATCTACCTATAACTATCTATCTATATCACTTTGTGTGTTTGTTATGATTTAACTCAAAAACTACTCGACCGACTTCAAAATTTCTACATCTTTACCGAGTAACATAGGCTAGTATATAGCATATGCTATTAGAAAAATTCGTCAATTTACTGATGTAGATACCGCTAGACTGGTCTATTTTAGTTACTTTCATAGTATAATGTCTTATGGCATTTTGCTATGGGGACGGGCTGCAGATATTGAGTCTATATTTATTCTGCAAAAAAGAGCCATCAGAGCCATATATAATCTTCGTAGGCGCGATTCTCTAAGGGAACTGTTTAAGGATATTGGCATCATGACGGTACATTGTCAGTACATCTACGAAAACATAATGTACGTCAGAAAAAATCTGCATCTTTTTGGTAAAAGAGGTGATAGACATAATTACAGTACTAGAAATAGGGACCAACTAGTTCAGCCAGGCTTCAGACTCGCTAAAGTGGACTCATCTTTCATGGGGTACTGTTTGAGATGCTATAATAAAATTCCACAAAGTATTCTTGAACTGAATGAGACGAAATTTAAAAAATGCATCAAACGCACACTATGTAAGCAAGCTTATTACAAGTTGGGCGATTATATCGCAGATAAAAATGCGTGGCTCAATGCTGGTCCTGCTCCACATGGACAGGGGCGCATAAATTGATAGTATTAAATAGAATTGTTGGAGCTGCTGAAGATTGTACAACTGTCTTTGCATTGTATAGAATCAATCTCTAGTATTATATAATCGCACAGCCCATATTGTGTGAGTACTATGTACTAGAAAGCTATCATTCACTGAAATCCTACGTCTTTTCTTGACTTGAATGTGCCCTGGCGGTTGAGAGTATGTCACGCTCACTCTAATGTCTCGCTGATGGTGGCGCGTGTGTCGGATCATTCAGTTCCCTTCAAAATGGTTGAGTTGAATGGTGCTGATCCATGCGTCATGTTCGTGAACGGG
This sequence comes from Xestia sexstrigata, assembly GCA_941918905.2. Lineage (NCBI taxonomy): Eukaryota > Metazoa > Arthropoda > Insecta > Lepidoptera > Noctuidae > Xestia > Xestia sexstrigata. The sequence goes on from OW799226.2 coordinate 12,514,537, forward strand.
CGCTGTCAGTTGTGACTGGTCAACTCTTAGTTGCCATGGCTTATTTGTATGTTTATTTTTGAATTGTATTTTTTGTTTTTTACTATGGACACTTTTAACGTGCACATCTTGCTACATTGTTCTCACATAATATACCATCTCAACATGAATGATGTAACCAAGATTTTGTAACAATATTCTGATTTAAAAGAGTGTCCATGGAGTTTCTTGCCCGTTCTTCTCCATAGAGATCTACGCTAGGGAATGGGCAACTACAGTACTTTCACAGTTTTTATGTCTTGTGACTGGGACTGTAGCTACATTTAACTTTGTTTCGACAATTCAAAAGTGCCTGTAACTGGCCTACTTGAAATAAATGCTTTGATTTTGATTTTGATTTTGATAGGTTATAAATTATATTTATATCATGCAAATTAGCCGAGCTATCACAATTTTAGCGGACGAAGTCGCGGGCAAAATGCTAGTAAATAAATAAAATTATTTAAAAATAAATAAATATAAAAATATATATAAATATTTTCTTATATTGTACTAGCAGCCCGTCCCGGACATTTTTTTTTCTAGTAATATAATTATATAGCCTATGACACTCACAAATAACGTGGATTTTTTTAGGTAAACATAAAAAAAAAAAACGAATTTTCAAAATCGGTTCAGTAGATCCAGAGATTACCCCCCTACAACCTCACGAACTTTACTTCTTTACAATATTAGTATAGAGTATAGATCGGCTTTGTGTTTCATGTATTTCATTTTCTCTTCTCTTTTATACACTATGTCTACATCTCTTTGTTTAGTATCTCCTTTCGCAGGTAAGCTTGAAGAGATTTCTTTAGAAATAAGTATCACCTCTGTAATATTTAATTCTTTTCTATATTTACTGTAAACAAAATTTTTAAATGTTACTTGTAAAAGAACGACGTATAGAGTGAACATGAAACTATAATCCATACACGCTCATTGAAATGCGAAAATCATTCGCAAACTGAGACAAGCTACAGTCACTTAGGGCAAAATTCATAGCCTGCACCTACGAATTTTGCCCTAAGTCTCAAGACCCGGCGACAGTCTGAACGTGCTTAACCGTAAAACCGGGTGTTGCGGCGCAACTTCGGGAAGGCTTATATCCGGCAGTTGACTGTGACAGGCTTTGACTGTACTCGGGCAATACCTATTGGTATTTTGTAGAAAGGGCCGTCTATTCATCACTAGGAATCAAATGAAACAATGGATGAATAGTGGAATTTAGCGGACTAACACCACAAAACAATTCAAGCCTCGATTGTGTCTATAGATTCCAGTTTAGACCTTTATTATGTTGAACATCGCGCCTGTTTTCATGACAAAGAGGAATCACATCTTAGTTCATGTCGTGTTGTATTGTATCCCATCCCAAACACAGTGAGTGTGGACATACCTAAATAAATTACATGGGGGTAGGTAGAACTACAGAACGCCTGCTGGTACTTATATGCTGGTGATGCTGATCTGAGTGAGTGTGGAACCTCATCACAAATGATTAGCATATTCTCTCCTGCACGTCATGTACAACTATCTACTACTATTAGGATTTATAATACGTCACTTGGTTTACGAGTCAGGATAACATCGTGATGAAACCGGCATGTCCAGGGCAGGCAGTCTCGACATAGATAGCGACAAATTCGCTAACTTTCGATCGCTGATTACTAACGACTAAATTGGGTTGCAATAACTATGCTTGCGAGAATCGCATCTTGGATGTAGAGACTTGGATTTCCCGCAAGCATCGTTATTGCTACCCAATTAACTCATTAGTAATTAGCAATTTTGTCGTTATCTCTGTCGAGAGTTAGCCTGAACCAGATATTCGAAGAAATGTGGGATTCGTAGGATAGTGGCCACAGCAAACCCATTCTCAAACCATTGCAACTTCTGAAAGCTACAAGCAACAGTAACGACCACCAGAAAAGCGCCAAGACTATGAAATCGACGAAGTTCCAGAGAATTAAAACATTTAACTGTCTTGGATACCGCAACGAAATTAATCAGAAAAGAGTAGCGGAGGAGTAGGAAAAACTTAGTAACCCCAGCAGTGATAGCGTAGTGGTGTGACCGCCAAGTCATAGGTCACAAGTTCGCACCTCTGATTTTTAGGATTCATCATGTGCGTAGTCATTAGTAATTATCACTTGCTTCGGTGACGAAAAAACATCGTGACGAAACCAACATACATTTTTTTTTTTTTTTTTCGGATGGGAAATCATCAAATGACTTCTCCCGCTCTGGGCGGAGCAGGAGGGAGTGTCAGACTTTTACTGACTAAAACCCATCCATGTTCCTTCATCGCCCTTTGTGTTCCGGGGCCACGGTATCTCTTTCGAACAGTCCCGCAACCCCGGCAGGCATCGGTCCTTGCGGACCCCTTCCTTTTTGCTGACTCTCTTTGAGGCGCGCGTGGAACACGAACGCGCCGTCGACACGGCCTGTCGTCATGAGACGGACGGACGGCGAGCTAGCCCATAGCCCACCGTCCACAGGCCCGCGAAACCAACATACCTGAGAGATATTTCTCGACGTCATGTAAATGCAAGTCAGAGGCCCAAAAAGGGATCAGAATCAGTATACTAGCTTTATTTATCTTTACCGTTATTTAGACTGACAAAGTAAACCAATACTAGTCTACCACTGTTTATCCTACACATCGCCGCCCAACTAGCAAAATTTTAACTTACAAGTGTCCCAAGACCTATATTTTATTACTCTTTTAGCGTACTTACAAACAACTGTAAGTGTCGATTTAGGCGCACTTTATAAGAGAATTCTCGCTTAGAGTCAACTTATAACACTCTTATTGAAGATACTTTATTATACTTTACACTTACAATAATCTTGTTACTGCTGTTGTAATACCAAAATAACTTATAATGTTCTCTGGAAGCTCAATAAAGGAGTATTTATCACAACGGCCGAAAGAGTGTGCGCGAGAGCTGCTGGAAAAAATAAAATAAAAAAAAGTTTAATTATGAACTTATGTATTATTTGTATTACTAGTATTTTTATTTCTTGTAATCATTTAGTTCATTTGCTTGATAGTTATGTATCTATGAACTTAAATAACTTGCGGTGTACATTTCTTCGAATGTTTTGTGGAGTAAAGTGAAATATTTTCACAGGCCCACTTGGTTATGTATTTAGAAATTAGTAAAAAATATTAATTAAATGTAAAAATAAAAACTGACGCCATTAGAGATTGATAAGACTAAATACTCTTCTCTAAGATAAGCTTAATACTAAAATGTCTTATTTCACACTACCTAAGTTAATTTTAAACCTTTTAGTCTTATTGAGCACTTACATAAGGTAACTACTTGCAGCCATTTAATAAATTTAGGGTTCCTTTGTAAACCATGGCATTCAAATTCCATTTTGTGGTAGGTACAATGTTAGGTGAGCCAAAACATGCATAAGTAAAGCACTCTTTAAAACGCACTCGCATAATAGTACATATATTATAATATATGTACAATTATGTGAGTGCGTTTTAAAATATTTTTATTAACTCTTTTTAGGGTTCCATACAAAGAATCTACTGGACCAAATCAGGTGAAATTTGGTAGGATGGTTTAATCCTATGACCCAAACACAGTATGTGCAAAGAAAATAAATATTTTTTTAAAATAAGGGTCATTTTCGGGAGACAATTTGGATTTGATGATGATTGAAGATTTGGACCTTGGTCTGTCATAATATATTAAATGAAAGGACTCGTTAAAAGGATCTCAAATATAGTTTTGTTAATAATTTAAATAAATAGTTTTGATTTTATTCATAAAGAAAGACGAAAATTAACCATTCCTGATCATTTCATCATCATCATCATTCTGATGACATTCCCTGATTTCCGAAACTACTTCAAGCCCAAAATAAAAAATAAAAAAAACAAAATATAGTTAATTGTTTGTAGATTACAGGCAAACCTATAAGAATTCTATCAAAACATGCCACAATAGAATAAAACCATTGATTGTACGGAACCCTCTCCACGCGAGTTCAACTCCCACTTGGTCGATTTTATTTATAGTGGTTATTGACCCCCGGCCGTGACATTTTTAATAAAGTGTTCACAAGTCTTTTAAAAGTCAAAATATTCTGATAGAGCTCTACCAGTATTCGTCTTCTCTTTAATTTGACTCAGAGAAGACAATTCACACTTACAACTTGTTGGTGGTTATAGTAGTTTTATGCAAAAGTTTATTAAGGTCATAAGTGTTATAAAACACTCAATGCAGACTCTACTAAGAAATACTGTACTTTTAAGATGCTTTTTTAAGTGCAAATAATATTCAAGAGCAACTGCTCTTTATAAATGCACTTGTAAGACAACTGTGCTAATAAATGTCTTACAACGATTCTTTATACACATCTATAGGAACACGTACTAAGTGTTTTATTCTTTTAGTACAAAACGCCTTAAATCATGCTTTTATAAGATGTACTGTCATAGTCTAGACACATGTAAGTCTGCTGTAACACCTTAGTTCTTAAATCAGCATATCCGCAAGACAAAATTGCTAGTTGGGCGGGGTGAGTAAACTGAAATTATTCCGTCAAAGCAATTGAGAGGAACTATTATGAGTCATTTGTGAACGGTCTCTAGTTGCGAGCTTTGAAAACAGGAAAATGGCTGTATCCTAGCTATGTTATGGAAGGAATGAGAGGTATTTAGGGCCGTTTTAAAAGCATCGTCTAGATATTAGCTATTGAGACTGTTTTACACAACATAAAATCACGCCTCTAAATCCCCGAGGAGTTTGGTGGGGGGTATATACCCACATTTAATCAGTTATATTTAAGCCCCATGTAATAGGGGGCTAGCTTATTGCCATCAACCGGGCACAAATCTAGACTCTGTGGCTGCTACTGAAAAATTCCTGATAGAAAAACCCATAAACACTTAAACACTAAACCGAACCCAGGACCTCACGCGCAGTATGAGACTAATTGTAACAGAGAGTAATTTATAAGGTGGAAGGGATCGACGCACAAACGGTGCCCTGGCTGGAGGCCTAACACTTAAGGCCGGTCGTCTGCTTAACCGGACAATCCTGTGGGTACAGGATTGTCCGGTTAAGCAGACGACATCCTCTCTAGGTTGAACTACGAGATGCCATTTTGAAAAAAAAAAAAAACGCACAAACGGTTTACCGCTCATTCAGTACATCATTCCGAACCGGGAGCGCATACACGGTGTAAACAGACCCTTCACAAAGCCGTCAACCAAGCATTCTGTACATCAAATTAAGAATCTACGAAAAAATTATTGCTGGGAAACTTTGTTTTGGGGTGAAAAATCACGTTTTACGGTAAAACTTAATGCAACGCACATAAAACATTGTGCTGATGGACGCATTTAATTGTAACCGAGTAATGGAACGTTATGACCTTAAAAACTATTTGAAAAAAAAACTTGTGAATAAATTGGAACTTTGACCTCCAATATCTCCGTAAATAGTAGGTTCCCAGGTATGGTCCAGAACAAAAAAATGTTCGCAATGACGGGGAGAACATTTCGGCCTTTCGGCTTCGTTAAGGGTCTATTTACTCCCTTCAAATGTAGTTTAGGTGTACTTTTTTTTTCTTTTTTTTGGATGGGAAATCATCAAATGACTTCAGTGTGTGACTTCTACTAACTAAAACCCATCCATGTTCCTTCATCGCCCTTTGTGTTCCGGCAGGTAGTTTAGGTGTACTTAATGAAAACGGGCATTAGTCTTCTACGTTAAGCTTTACCTTTAGGCTTTCAGGTTCTCTTAGATTCTTCCTCACTTCAGACCTTGGCATTTAGAATAATGAATCCTCTCAGAATTCTGAGTACTTCAAAAAGTACTTAATCGTTTTGTTATACCTTTTTATATGTTGTTCAAGGAAAGCTTAAATCGCAAAGTTAATTAATTATGTAAGTACATAAAGACTCTTCACCTTGACTTCTGTTAAGAGATTTACTTGTTGTATTCAAAAAAAGGCCCAGATTTTCCTCTCTCCGTGTCTTTGATTTAGTTTGATTTTGATTTCATTTATGGTGTTTGAGTTCAGTTCGAGGCCACATTGATTGCGGTATTAGTAATATTCTTTAGTATCTTAAAATTAAGCGGGTGCTTAGGAAATTCCATCAAGTTGGACAAGGTCTTCACCGCCACCATTTTAACCGAAAGACGTCCACAGCTGGACATCCCCATGGATGCCCGCAACCTTCACCAGGTCATCAGTCCACCTAGTGGGAGGCCTTTCAACGCAACGTCTTCGGGTTCGCAGTCGTCACTTCATTTCAGTCCCATCGGCCATCCGTTCTAGGAGCAAAGTGCCCTGCCCACTGCCACTTAAGTTTGACAATACTTCGGGCTACGTCGTAACATGGTCTGGTCCATCATTATTCCCCATTTCGTCCAATTATGTTTGTGGTGGCCTGGATACGCAATCGAACTTAATTAAAGCTAGAAAATAAACAAAAAGAACACCAAACATTTTGACGGCTCCCCATTGTCCACTAACACAAAAAACCGTCAGATACCAACATAACTACATTCACAACGTACAAGAAAACACATCGAAGTTGTTCGTAATCCATCATGATACGTTGAAAGGCGCAAACAGAACAATTTGTACATGAGCAACAAGAATCAGGAATCCGAAACGAGTCCTTTTGAAAAAGAAACCAGAAACCAGATACCACATTTCAAACATTACAAACGTGGGTAAAACCACTGAAACGGACGCAAAAAATCGAATTTGCGTAATTCAAAAATTTCGAACGTTCTATTCCAAATGTCAATACGTTGCACGTACCTAGTACCTACCTATATCGTTTCATTCAAAATTGAAAATGAGGTGTGTGTATCCAAAAATAATACAAGATCAATTTTCATAAAAAACGAAACGATAATACGAAATCACTACGCAATTCAGCCCCAAATTATCAGTACGCAACAAATACCGCCCCAGCGTAGCAACGTCAAGCCCGAGCACGCAGGCTCTGCGATAGCTCCCCGGGTCGCTGTAGTGATCATCCCCTCCCTTCACCCCGCGCGCACAGCGCACGCCCCGTTCGCCAGACGGCATCCAGCGCCCGACCGGAGCGCACGTGTACCTATCCTCGCGGACACCTGTGGCGCCGAACCCAGTGTTTACGGATTACAGTGAAAAATTGTGCCGAAGTGTGTGCTACCCTGTGTTTTTATGAATGAATGAATGAAAATCATCGTGCTAAACCGGTTGCCGGATGGCTTGACGAAGGACCGGTTCCGATTTCCGCTGATACGTGTTTCGTGGGAGTAAGCCTATGTTTTATACCTTCTTTTGCTTGGAACTGGATTTTGATAGTGTTTAATTAGGTACATTTTTTTAAGTGGTTTAGGATGTGGTGTTCAATCTCTTTAGTCTTTGTTTTTTTTTTTTTTCATATTTTCTTTCAAAGTGACGCATTTCGGGAAACGTTCGAAAATTGAAAGGCGCGTTCCGTTTTCAAATGTCAGTGTATGCTGGTGACCAGAAAAAAAACAAAAGCGTGAGCATTAGAGCATCTGTACAATAAAAACAAAATGAAAATGTTAAAATAAAATTTTACGGCGTCGCTAGAAATTGATACGTTTGGACAGTACGTTTTCATCTACCCTCTGGGTATTATATTTATTACTATTACACAATTAAATGGCAGGTCGCCTATTTTCATCTACATTGGTAGTATTAAATAACCCCAAGAAAAAGGGTATACATATCAAGCCTAGGAAAATCGTTTATATTTCACTTTTGCGGAGGCGAGTTGAAGCTAGTAAATTGTCACTAAGGCTTTTGTCAACTCAAGTTTTCTGCTATCTTTCAACCCTTGGACGAAAATAGCCATTTCAACCCAAGCTTATCTGCTACCCTCCTTAGATAAAATGTGTGATACAATCATGAAACTAAACATTTTCGACGATGTAAGGGTTATTTTAAAAAAATATCTGAAACCTAGTCTTACCAAAGGGGTTCCGAAGGGTTATGCAGTGGTGTAACTAATGGTACACTCGCATTTCGCTAGTTATGTGTAAGTCCCATGTTTCAACAGGGGAGATTCAACACATCAGCTTAATAATATTACCAGTCTATGAGGTCCCTAATAAGAGGAAAAAGCTCCTTCTCAAGAGAAGGTACGAGAATAATGGATCAGATCCGTGTTTTATTTACTTATGCAAATACGGGGTGTTGTCAATTATAAGGGAGGAGATACAGGGTGTTGAAACAATTTTATTTAACACTTGATACGAAGATACTTGCTTCTTAATAAGGAGCTCTTGTTGGTATAAATTATGAAGACATTTTGTAGTCTTACTTTTGTGTCTGGTTTTAAAAAACCGTGCGTATTATTTTCGACCGCACGTAAAACTAAGTACCTACGCACCTCTTTGAGTGTTGATTGCTATCTAAATCTTATAGTAATTTAATCAAAAACGGTTTGGTAGTTTAGTCGTGAATGCGTAACAAATAGACCAACTCAATTTTACTTGATTAAGTACGTAATATTAGTTAGTATTCTAAGCTAAAAAGATCTTCTTCGTCGTGACGATGATTCGGTTATTTGTGTTAGATGAGCCTCGACCACAATTCTGCTACATGGACAGCGTTATCAATGGCTTCAGACAGGTCCGCAAATCTTAAAAATACTATTATAAATCTGAAAGTTTGTGAGGATGGATGGATGTTACACTTTCACGTGCAAACTTCTGAACGCATATACCTATATGGCACACAGATAGTTCATAACCAGGATTAACACAAAGGATACTTTTTATCCCGGTATTATGATCCTGCGGTACAATTACCAAAATTCACGCGGGCGAAACCGGAGGCCTGAGTTAGTAGTTACATAGTTACATCGTACAAAGTGCGTAGAATGACGTAGAACCAAACAAGTTTCATTACGTTATGAAAATTACACTAAAGTGCAAGCGAGCAAAAATGTCATGCAGTAACGATGCAGTAGTTTCGTAATTATAATAATGACTGCCTGAAAACTGCATAAGTTTTGAATAAGTCTAAGTTAATAACATAACATCACGCCTGTAATCTCCAAAGGGTTACGCACAGGTGTACCTGATGGTACACCCGCATGTCGCCAGTTAACTCCAAATAATTCTAAACATGTTTTGGGTTTGACGCAGAATGTGCACAAAGCAACATGTGCATTTCGCAAAATGTGCACTTCTCAAAATGAGCATTACTTAAAATGAGTGTGAATTTTATCACAATGGGTCAAAATAAAAACCGTTAAGGGTACTCGTGACTCCAACACAGTTGGGAAAAGGCTAGGTAGATGCTAATGATTTTGTTCTTTACTTCTAAGAATCTCTCCTCTCTTAAGGAAAATCAATGGTGCTTAGGAATATAAACAATTAGTATACAGCATGTCGAAGTCCTTCGAGAGTTAATCAATGACAAGTTGCAATATTATTCCACGAGTACTTCAAAGGCGATATCCTATGCTTCGCGTCAAAGGACTGCTCTGAATAGCATTTGGAATAACATGCAACGAGAAGATCTTACGTATTATGAATAGTCACTTTGTGATCATTTTACGAATTGTAACGTAATTCATATTGTCCTATTATGATCTTGCTAAAGCGGTAATTTTATGCTTCCAGTTCCAAAGTTTTAAGCGACTTTAGTTGCTGGCAAATCTGCAGGGGACTTCCCAAAATCTCACACATTATTTTAAGATTCCCTCTTTATTTCTGTTTCGTACAGTCCATCCAAAGGTTTGTCGGGAAGAAATCTGTATCAGCGATAAGACCGCCATTGTAAACAATTTTTTTTTAATCTGTGTGTCACATTTCGAAGTAATTGCGTGTGTGCTTAAAATGGTCGACGAAAATAATTTCATCTCATGAAAATCTACCACATATTTCCACAATGAACACATTTCCCATCGAAAACCTGGAAAAAATTCTTAATTTATAAATAACAAATACATAAACAAACGGAAAATGAAAAATATAAACCGACATTTTTGAAACTTCGCGATTTCCGATCGTGCGTGTGTCACATTCGACGAATAAAATTAAAAATAAAATTTTAAACTCGGCGCCATGACTGATTGGCGGGAACTCGTAAATGGCTTTTCAGTTATTCGGAAATTCTGCAGATATTTGCTTTGTGTGTCGTTTGTGATGAAAATATTACTAGAATCACTCGTTTTATATATTTTAACAAAAAATACAAATATACATGACATATTTTATTTGGTATTAATGATATATACATGTACATAAAATCACGCCTTTTCCCCATGAATGTGAGTTAAAAACTAAAAAAAAACTTCTTCCTTAATATTCCTTCTGTTTCGTTCACGTTCACAACATAACATCACGCCTGCAATCCCCGAAGGGTTAGGCAGAGCTGTACCTAATAGTACACCCACATTTCGCGAGTTATGTTTAAGTCCCATGTAAGAGGAGGCGAGCCTATTCCCATCAAAGAGGCATAAAACCAGACTCCGTGGCTGCTACAAAAAATTCCTGATGGAAACCCAATAACAATTTACCCGAACCGGGAATCGAACCCAGGACCTCATGTTCAACAGTCGCGCGTGATAATAATTTTATAAATATCTGCTTCTGGTCACGGTTTCGCACGAGTTTTGGTCAGAAGTTATCCGACAGTATCGTACTGCTGGGATAAATCTACTCTAAACCTAACTCTGGTCTACCTATATAATTGGTCCAAATTTCGTAAAAATCCAACAAAAATATCGAATAGTTTGAGTGAGAGTGATTGCACGTTTTAATACAACTAGGATATTGAAATGGTAATATTCCTCTCACTATCTCTGAAAATCGAAAACCTATTTGAATCTAGTCATTCCATACGATCGAACTATTAATTTAAAGGGGCGTTACCCCTATCGAATATTATCAAACGGTCTGTTATTTGTCAATACAGCTGGATTAGCGTGTTATCATCAATATGACATTTGTGATAAAATTTTATGTTACCATGTATTTGGCGCTTGAATGGAATTGAATTCAAATGTCAGTTTGTGGTTTGCAAGCTGAATAGTTTTGTGATTTATGGAATTTAGATAGTTGACGAAAAATTTCCTTTTTGCTTGTTACATAATAAAATAATATTAGAACAGAGTTTTAATAAAATTTTCTTAAGAAAAATAGTGTTGTAGATCTCTAATTTGTCTTTAAAACATAATTTTCTGAGGTTCTTAATAACTTTTAATGTAAAAACATAAACGTCTACTTTAGGACCTCTTCCATCTTGCGTCGTCAAGCGTTGCAGTGCGCGTTTAGATCTTTTGTAGGATTGATCCAACGAACTGATTGAAATGATAAAATGTTATAAGTACCTAGTCTTAGCATGATTTCTAGGCTATTCTTTTACTTTTTCAAGTCAAGTACAATACTTACAGTACAATAGTTATCTACTTAGTGTGTAAATCCGTGGCTAAGACAAAAGGGTTTTTGGTAAACCCTTTTATTAATAGATAGGGTGCCTAAAACGGTCGATTTAGCAGAATCATGAAATGATAATAATAAGAATAACGTTACAATTCGTAAAATGGGCTCCGGCCCATCTCGTAACTTTCCCATTTCAACAACTAAACAAAACGACGGGCGAAACAAGTGAAAAAGTGTGCCAACTCATAACTATTTTAATCTTCATACATTGAATTCCATTTCGTCAAACATAACTTTCAACTGTTTTTTGTACAGTACAGTCAGGTCATAAAGTGACAATTCGTAATGACAACAGTTCAGTTTTGTATGTGTACGATCAGATCAACAGAGTCTTTCCAATAGTCATTATTTTCTATATGTCTTTTACAATTAAATTGTACACTTGCTATAGTAGAACCTCCAACATCTATGGTTAAAGGGTGTCTATAAAAATAAACGAGCTAGCCAGTACAAACCGCTTCAAACCAGTTTCAGAAGACATACAAGTTTCGCGTCCGGTGCGCCTCCCACTTAAAGATTAGTGCGGGTTCGGTTCCCATGTTGAGCTTTTTATTGTAACAGGATGGTGATGTTGTTTTGTTTGTTATTAAATGTTGATTTTATGTATGTTTGAGAGAATGTGTGCTTAATTGTTGGTGCTGTTTAATCGGGGGATCTGATTAGTGTGTTCGATGCTTCTGGTGGAGTTAAATGTAGGTGAGATAAGATATTTAGCACCTGTTTTGTTTGTCAGTAGTTGATCAGCTTCGTCTTCAAGGGCCCACAAAGCAGATCCAGCGGTGGGTATCCGAATACTGATGTGTCTCCCAAGACCTACTGACTGGTAGGACCTCTTTGACTATTTAGTTTTATATCCCCTGAGACCCACCAGGAACTTAAATGTACGAAAGAAAACGATTAAAAATAATTCTTTAAGGACGGGATGGGCACCGGACCGTAGGCCGATGAAGGAGGCCGGCGGAGGCCTGGAACTTCGGCGACAGAAGTCAAAGAGTGTTATTTAATATGCGAGAGAAGCGAGCGTGGGTGTCTACTAGCCCGACTAGTAGGTCTTGGGAGACACATCAGTATTCGGAGACCCACCTGTGGGTTGGTGGGTCCTTTGAAGACGAACTGAGTTGATCAGAGGCAACAGGAAAAGGTTAAACATTACGTTTTCTTTATTAATAGACGTAATCTAGATTAATATGAACAAACAAAATCGACTGCCTCGTTTGTCTAGCGGTCACAAGCGACTTGTCTGCTCATCAACACCCGCAATAGCTTCAGTTTAACCGTGACCATAGTCACGGTTAAACTGAAGCTATTGCGGGTGTATGGCGCTGTAGCAAGCACCATAGTGCTTGCTACAGCGCCGAGATATCTGGAGCTTAAAACAAACAGTAAATACAGGCTGTTAACAGACTCTTCTCGAAGCCTTCACCAAGCATTCTGTACATCAAATTAAGTAACTCTGTGCTAAAATGATTGCTGGTGACTTTTTTTTAGGTGAAATCTCACGTTTTTCGGTTGGACTCAATGTAACGCTAAATACATTGAAACATTGTGCTGATGGATGGATTGAATAGTATGGGGGTCGTGAAGGCATTTTAAGTAAAAATCTTACATTAAATACATGTACTTATTTAAAAAAAAACTTGTGAATAAGTTGGATCTTTGAACCCCAATATCTCTGTAACTAGAAGGTTCCCCCCAGGTATAGTCTAGAACAAAAAAAAATATCGCAATGACGGGGAGAACAAGTGCCTTTCAGCTTCGTTAAGAGGTTTTTTATATTTTATAGTGTACATGTCGGCTTAAAAAGTTATAGTCTAGCTAGAAGTCAAATAAATATCTAGTTAGACTGCTGCTCACCACATAAAACCTTTACAGGTACTTGATACAATACAAACTAGTACACATACAGTGAGAGTATGTCCTTAACGAATGTAATTATACAACCAGTTTCCTTCGCCTTGGCTAGAAGGCTGAGCTAGAACCTTCTAGGTTCTGAGATAAAGTTGCTAATCCTAGGTGAACTTTCTCAGTAATTACTGTGATACTAGAAATCTAGTTGTCTTTCTCACGTATCGGAAGATACAAAGAAAATTAGAATGGGTGATTCTGTAGCAGGTATTAAGGTTGAAAATTACTAATACTGACTGATAGAAAATAAAAAAGTGGAATAAGATTTGATTGTCGTGATTAAAAGAGTGATGAATATAAATGTTGATGGATGGAGAGGGAGAGGAAGACCAAGGAAGCGATGGATGGATTGTGTGAGGAATGATATAATTGAAAAAGGTGTAAATGATTGCGTGACGGTTGACAGAGGAGAATGGAAGAAAAAAACGTGTTGCGCCGACCACAAGTAACATGCGACAAGGCCAGGAAGATGATAATCAGGCCCCTTATTCAAAACGCTTCGATTCGATTTTCGATTCGGAAAGTCGTATGTCTATCTTTTTTTGACATTACGAAATCGAGCGAGATAGACATACGACTTGTCGAATCGAAAATCGAATCGAAGCGTTGTGAATAGCCAGGCTGGTCCGTTTTTTGCAAAACTGGAGCCCTGAGACAGCTAGATAGGATCGCGGCAGATCGAGGAGAAGAGGGCGGAACGCCTTGCATACGCCTACGCAACGCCTTATAATATTGTCGATAAGAGAGACGCAGCATCGAGAATAGTGGAAGGAATAGGGGGAAGTCTTTGCCCAGGAGTGGAACAGTTCAGAATAACAACAAATCAGGCTGTTATTTTCCCAGTTCAAGCAAAGACCACATGCAGAGTTAAAACGAGTGTAAATAACCTCGTGTTTAATGATTTCACCTGGACATTTAGTTCAGATTTTTATGATGTTAACGATGCATTGCTATAAGTGAAAATTCCAAATTTTTTCCATTTTAGTTTTTTCGAACCCAGAGGCTAGACCGGTGGAAATCATTTTAAAAGCGTTTCTTCGTATTCTTACAATAACTTTCAAAAAATGCGAAAAGCTTGATATGTACACACAACAAGCTTATAGGTAACATCATAACATCACGCCTGTAATCCCGACTGTAATAGCCAGAGGTGTACCCATTAGTAGTTATGTTTAAGTCCCATGTAAGGGGCGAGCCTATTGCTATCAACCGGGCACAAATCCAGACATCGTAGCTGCTACTGACTACTCACGACATTTAAATATTTTTTTGTCTCAATTTTAGATTTCTTTCCTTTCCTCAAAACAAAAGTGGACATTACGGTTTTTTCCTACTCCTCCACTATACTTTTCTGAATAATTTCGTTGCGGGATCCAAGACAGTTAAATTCATTCTCTGGGACTTCGAGCTTCATTGTCTCGGCGCTTTTCTGGTGGTCACCACTGTTGATTCTGGCTTTCAGGTGTTACAGTGGTTTGGGAACAGTGTGGCGGGCTTGTCCCATTTCCTCCAAACTAAAAACTTATTAATTTCCAATTAAAAAGTAGTTGGTTGCCACGTGCGCCTATATTTGTGTGTTTGTCGCGTTGGTCGGTTGCGTTGTATTTTTGTCGTAAGCTTGTCATATTATCTTGTTTAGTTATACAGGCTGTGTTGATGTTTTGGTGTCAGATTTGTTTTTTTTTTTGTTTTGAAAAAGTAGAATATTTTTACTTTGGTGGTTATTTCTTGAATATTAAATGGTGATAGATGAAATTATATCTCTTATTTACAATTAATATATAATTTATTTAAAAAAATAATAATAATAAATGAAAGATAAAAAATATTGACTATTATGAAAGACTAGATGCGACACGTAAACGCATTTTTTTTTAGAAATCGATTGAATTTTTGGGCAAAGCAAAGTCAGATTTATTTTAAAACCATTAAAATACTTTTGAATGTCGAACTTTACAAGGAAATATTTAAGTAATAATTAATTCTAGTTGCCTATTTCCAATGGTATTTACGAATACGAAGGAAACTCTATAATAGTTACTACTTATTTGATAATTTACGACCGTGGTTAATAGTTATTTATGTGTGAGTATTATTAGGCACCTAATTAGTAGATAAAACACAAATAATATTAAAAACAACATGCCCATTCTGGACCATACAAAAATTAATGTGAACTCGGTTTATTGTATTATTTACATGTGTGAACGTTATTATTGAACTTGTGTGTTTTAACTGATAAACGCATTAAACCCGAAACTGTGGTTTAAGTGGTCAATAATTTGTTTATGTGCAGTTATTTTGGAAGATAGCAACATAGGTATTTTCCACGCACTGGCTGTCCAATTTTGGTTATAGTCAAAGCATACCAGTGTAAATATTTACCAATACGGACTCGTAGTTTGGTGTAAATACACCTTTGAAGCTAGGTCAATACAAATGATAATATACAGTAGCTTCATCCTACCAAGGGGTATTGTATTTCCCAGTATCAACTGGGTTGTGGAGGTCAGATAGGCAGTCGCTCTAAGTAAAATACTGGTGTTCAGCTGCATGCGGTTAGACTGGAAACCAACCCCAAAATAGTTGAGAATTGGTGAGCAGATGATGATAATATGAAGTCTTTGTGAGGTCAGAGGGACATAGGAACTGTATTGCCATGGGAATAAACAAACAAAAAAAAACCCCCAACTGCTGCAAGATCCATACATACTCCATTTGCTACGTCCACGTTCATACAACTGGTTATACATGCACGCCGGTTGTGAGTAGTACGCATCTGCCCTTGGAATGAAAACAATAATTCCTGAAAACCAGCGCTGTGCTGTGGGCTCCCCATAGCACAGCATCATGCTGAGTGGTTCAACCTGTTTGTCGCACTCACGACGTGCTAGCTGTCAACTTCTTTCTTTTTTTTCTTGTTTCTGTTCCGTTCTGTTATATGTTAAACGTCTTATATGCTTTGTACCTATGTTTTGCACGTCATGTGCCTTCGGCAAATAAATATCTTTTCTTTCTTTCTGAATTAAAGCTTATTAGACGCCCTCATTGGTCTAGTGGGCGCAACTGTGACTGCTGATCATTGGGTCTTGGGTTCGATTCCCGGATCGGGCAAATTGTTATTGTGTTTTTCCATCCGAAATTTCTCAGTAGCCGCCACGGAGTCTGGATTAATCCCGGTTGATAATAAATTACATGTGACTTAAAAATAACTGGCGAAATGTGGGTTGTGCTATTAGGTACTACACCTCTGCCTAAGCCTATGGGAATTACAGGCGTGATGTTAAGATGTAAACTTACATAGAATAGAAGCAATATATTTTATATTTTTTTTCATCAATCATCAATAATGATCTTAAAATATGACAGCTTAATTAAAATAAATTATTAAGTAGTCGACTCAAATAGTATTTAATTATTTAAAATAAATTAAACAAAAGTGAATAAAATTTAATTACGTTTGACTTTACTTAGTGCGTAGCAAGACTCACTATTAAAATAATACTATCATGCTTCGATTCCCATAATTTAGTAAAATATTAATAATTTGAGATTTTTGAGTCACGTTTTTCAGACCAATTATAATTTTAAAGTCTGCAACTAAAATCTTGGATAATTTTCTTTTATGTATCACCTAAGAAAGTTCATATTTTATACTAGCTTTTGACAATAAAATCAAACTCTTAACACACTACTAAAGTTTCTATAATAATATATTTCAATCATGATTCGAAAGACACGTGGCGCCATCTATTATCATAAGAACGTTTTTGTTGTTGTCCTCGGGAACAGTGCTTTTTTTCGGGAAGAATCTGACAACGTAATATGCAAAATTTCAGGATGATTGGTTCAGTGGTTTAGGCGTGAAAAGGTAACAAACAAACAAACTCGCATATTTTATAATATTATATACGTACGTTAGTTAGTCATCTAAGAAGATAAATGACCGATAAATGTATTAGGATTCAACGAACCAAGAATATGTTAAAATATTAATTAGCTTTACTATGCCACATTAATTGGTTTCTATACAATACGTAGTTATGTGGAATAACTAATAGTAGTCAATATAGTAGTATTCAGACGCGTCGCCTACGGCCTAATTGTGAATTTGCGAGGCATACAATAGGAATTGCCTTCAGTTTGACAAATTATCAATGTTCAATGTTGATCATGTCTGGACAAAAATTGAACATTTGTTTTAATATTCTTTCTTTCTTGACTCAATTATATGTAACGCAAAGCTATATTTAATATAAGATTGATAAATGGAATAAAAATAATAAATATGTAGGTAGTAGTGTGTGTGGTAGTTGTGTTTCGGTGTCGTTATTTCTTAAGAAAAAAGTAATTATTATGAGTTTACCAAAAACATGTGTTGTTTTGATTAATTTTCTATCACTTATTATTTTTTCTTCACCTGGTAACTAATAATTCTCTAACATTATTATTTTACATAAAATAATCCAACATTTTAAGTTAACACTTTTCTTTTACCAAACCTACTTACCACACTATTTGTAACTGCATTTACAAAACCCTCATCCAACACACGAACAATATTTATTATCCTTTTCACATCACCCTGTGTAGTCACTCGGCAACGCTCAGAAGGACTCGTCTCCCACGTAGCAATGTGGTGGCCATATTTAGCGAACAGATGTGGCAGAGTGATGTACCTACGCTGTTTGGTTAGTGGGCATGAAGGGGTAGGCAGGAGTACAAGGTGCTTGTTTGTACACCTATATGACTTTTTTCTTTTTGCTAAGCACAATACTTTTTCCTTTATAGTTTAAGGACTGGGTTGATACGTTTTCCTTCACAGTTAATATACAGAGTGGAAGGAAAACTGACTCATAAACGCTTACAACGTATTCAGTACATTGTGAATTGAAATGTTCACACAAAATGACAATTCATGAAATTAACTGCTTCTGTGACCATTTTAAGAATTTTTAATTTCTTTATAAACTCAAACTCAAAGTATTTGTTTCAATTAGACCATGGCACTTTTGAACGTCACAAAGTTACAGTCCCAGTCACAAGGCATAATAACTTGAGAAAGTACTGTATGTGTTTTCACACATATCTTTAACATTACTCGTTTTAAATATTCGTATATAAAATAATAACATAAAAAAATAGTAGCCCACCAGCGCTGGGAACAGGGTCCGAGCTGCCTGTGGTCAGGGCTCTTGAGAGAGGAACCTCCTAACAATACGTGCCGTGTCCAGAAGTACTGCGCACTGAATCAAGCGCTTGATCCAGCTGTCAAGCGAGAGCCTCCTCAGATGTTGGTCGAGACTTGTGGTTATTAAGCCATTGACCGACATGATTATTGGCACAGTGATTCTGCTGCGGCCATTTTAGGCCCCCTCCAGTATAATAATAATAATAAATATCGCTGGACATTACACACAGCGCCATCTAGTGCCACACTAAGCAACGAGGCTTGTGTCGTGGACACCAGATAGTTGATATACTACATTTATACTTTTTGTTTCGTTTGTAAATACATACTTATTTTAAATATAAACATCCATGACTTGGAAACAAATGTCCATGCTCATCACACAAACATATGCTCCTACCGGGACCCTAAGAACGTAAGGCAGCCTCACTACCGCTGCGCCATTCGGGTCGTCAAGTATCAATTTGTGGTTAGAAGAATATTTATACTCTAGAACACCAATGACTTTCCTAGCCCTCTGACTGACATTATATTTATTACCTATCCTAGTCATAACAGATCATAAACCTATAAACTGTAGCCTTTAAGTTTACGTAACAACTTTATTATCATATTTTCTTTTGTGTTAGTAACAAAGAAGTTTTTGCATTTTGTTTTTGTACTGAAAGTCTTTGTTTGTGGTTAAGTAAGTATCTAATGTCAGGTGCATTGACGTGTTTGCTCTGGGGTATAACTAAACAAGATGCAAAGACCTAGAGATCATGCTTTATGGATTTAACAATGAGGCCTTAGTTACGTTGTTACGGCTAATCGTCTGATGGCCAAGAGACTCGACGACCATCTTTCGAAGCTCTCACTCGGTGGTTAGATCAAGGGCCTGATTCAGAAGGCAGTACTCCTCGATACGGCTCGCATTGTGAGGAGGTTTCTGTCTCTGGTGGTTAAGGCTATCCATCGGTAGCTTGGATCCTGCACCAACCACCGGCGAACCACTATTTTTCAAAATTTTATACTTTTTTTCAAGACATTTTTAAAACGTGTTGTTAAATTTAATGATGAGGCTCGGTGGACTTGCTCAAGTAATAAATTAATATTCCTACTGCAAACATAATAAAACTTCTCTCCCTTAAATAAAACGATAAAATTACTTAAAAACATCCTCGTAGAGAAATCGATAGGAAGCATTATTAAAAACTTTTTCTAACGTGGAAAACATAAAATGGCGACCAGTTTTTTATAAGTTTGATCATAAAAAAGTTTTGGTTCCTCTCACAATAATTAGGCATGATATTATGTCCCCGAAAAGTTTAGAGGACGTAAAAATATATTTTTCCCGGAATATTTCCTGAAAGAAAATGTGGGTAGATAGTTGGATATTGTTATTCTAACAAGTTTTTTAGGGGTTTCAGTGGTGTGTATTGCTTAATTAGCTTAGCCGTTTTAGGTTAAGGATAGCCTAATCCCGGCTTGATTTTGGATGGCGTAGTAATAGGAATAATGTAAAAAAAAATATCATCATTCTCCTTATAATATCCCAATTCATTTGTGGCCGGCGCAGCATGTCTTCTTCTTCCATACTTCTCTATTACTCGTCATCACAGCATTCACCTCCTGTCTAGCCATTTCTCCCTGCACACATTCCATCCATCGTTACTTTGGTCTTCCTCTACTTTTATTGAAAAAAAAATATAATTTTCCTTATGAAACTAGCGTCTGAAATACTCAATAAGCTTGGTGATCAATTGTCGCCTCTTACCATGCACAAACAAACCTATAGGATAGGCTAATGTTTTTCCATCTAATTTGCACGAAACAGGATTTTTTTTTTAATTTTGCACAAAAAGCCATTTACCTAAATACTGGCTGTAGTTATTAATAATTTCACTAAACATCTTTTGTATAATTTCGACTCCTGGTTTAGGTCACACACTGCACACTATACAAGCCCTATAGGACATTAAAACAAACTAACTAACTGCGTGTGAACGTCAAACATCTGCACAGCGAATGTGCGTAAAACCTTTTTTTTTTCTTGTGCTTCGCTTTTTTTTCGACGTTTACTCTGACCCATCTTTTTACGCTCACTTTTTTTTTTGGAATGGCAATATTAATAAGGTGAATGATTTGTGTGGCGCTAGTGTTTTGTTTCTGGTTCTTTTTTTTAAACGGAGATTATTATTTCAATGTTTGCCGAACATGACATCTCGCCTGCAATCCCCAAAGGGTCAGGCAGAGGTGTCCCTTTTAGTACACCCACATTTCGCCAGTTGTTTTAAGTCCTATGTAATAGGGGGCGATCCTATCGCCATCAACTGGGTACGAATCCAGATGCCGTGGCTGCTACTGAGAGATTTCCGATGGAAAAACCTTAATAACAGTTTGCCCGACCCAGGAATCGAACCCAGGACCTCATGCTCAGCAGTCGCACTTGCGACCACTCAACCAAAGAGGCAGTGTTTGTCTAACATTGGGAAATAAATTGACTTGTAACTTATTCAGTTAGTTAAGTTAACCTATAAACTTAGCTAAGCAAGATTGGCTTTGATCTCATAGGGTCGCGTGTTTGACCTCCGATTGGAGCCAATATTTAAATGGCAAAAGTTTATGTGATAGTTGGCTATGTGTAGCTTTTGAGAGACATAGTGCCTCCTGCTTAATATGGAGGGAAAGTGGAAATCATGTTTTTTTTCTACACCTCCGCTATTCTTTTTTAATTAATTTCGTTGCGGGATCCAAGACAGTTAAATTGTTTCTCCGGGACTTCGTCGAACTTCATTGTCTTGGCGCTTTTCTAGTGATCGCCACTGTTGGTTCTAGCTTTCAGGAGTTACAGTGGTTTGGGAAGAGTGTGGCAAGCTTGTCCCATAAATAAAAATGTAGCTATTATTGACGTATTGATTCGCAGTTTAACAATATTTTCGAAATGATCGAAATGACCATTAACCACACAATATATACCAAAATTAACATTTAAAGTAGACACGGCTTGACACCGTCATCGGAAGTTGGGCAACGTTGTCCGTTTGCATGCGGGCGGAGTCGTGGGCGCATAGTAGTGTTGCTTAGAGTACATAGGTAAATATGTATGTCAGTGATATTTGATGTGTGACATTTTGACGGCTTGAATGTGTAAGGTGGAAGCTGCATCTTTGGGCAAAGTATACATATATAATTGGTTATAACCTAATTTTGGAAAATCGCAATCACTACATTATCTACTGCTTAGTTGATTAATCGTTTATCTTACAAAAAAACAATAAGATAACATCACGCCTGTAATCCTCGAAGGGTTAGGCAAAGATTTACCTAATAGCAAACCAACATTTTGCTGAAAAGCAATTCCGAAAATCCTAAAAAAATTAAGAAAATATTTTCTTTTTTAGATTGTTTGGAAAACTTTTATTACACATATTATAGGACCTCGTAAAAAAAGAATTATCATTCAAATGTATAGAAAAGAGCGAAGCTAAGAAAAAACCCATGTGATTTGTCTCGCTACGGTTCAATTCCCACACAAAACAAATATTTGTTTTGACAGATGCTTGTTCTGGGGTTCTTTGTTTGTGCATATGAGATTAGTGACAGTAAACACACACATCACAAAAATCTAACATCGACACAGTAATTTTCCTTATTATTATTATTTTATTTTTTTTTAATTTCAAAATTATTTCATTTGTTTTGCATAGCATTTTTAAACCACTAAGGTAATTCCACTAAGGTAAGGTTATTCAGCAGTGTAGCAGTTATAGTAAAGATAGCCTACTATAGTTTTGTAACCGTCGGACTGCCAAGTCATAGGTCTTCGAACCCAAGACACGCCCCTCTGATTTTTCGGATTCAAGTGCGTATTGTATAATTTTCACTTGCTTCGGTGAAGGAAAACATCGTGAGGAAACCAGCACGCCTGAGAGATTTTCTCGACGGTATGTAAAGCCAAGTCAGAGGCTTATGGGCGGCATAAATACTCTGACACCAGGTTAGGCACTAATCAAGTGATAAAGCAGGAATGAACATGCCATATATTTTACCAGACTGCCACTTTGGGTTAGAGGTCGCAAGTGAAACTACTGATCGAAGGTTCTGGGTCCAATTCCCAAGTCGGGCAATAGGATCTTGGGGTTTTCCGTCCGGAATTTCACAGCAGCGGCACGGAGTCTTCCTTAGGGCCCGGTTTCTGATCCGTAGTTAACTCAACTAATGGTAAAAAATAGCAACAAATGGTTAAAGATTGGCAAAATGTGTTTTTTGATCAATTGTTAGCTTAACCAATTGTCAAATAACTAACTATTAGTTTAAAAAATTAACCACCCAAAGTTGGAGAGTATGGCGGATGGTTAATTCAAACACAACCGCTGTTTTGTACGTACCCATCTACAAGTTTTGTTGTTGTCAGCGTCGTATTTCTCATTCTTTTGTCTCATGAATTTAAACATAGTTAGATATTATGATATAATGTCGGAAAGTTTATCAGACGATGATATTTATGTAGTACGTACGTACGTAACCCACCCTTGGACACCTGGGATAGTGTAGACTTTTGCCAACGGTATCGGTTATCAAAGGAAACAGTTATGTGGTTAGTCGGTGAAATTGGAACCTTTATAAAAACTCCCACCACAAGGTAGGTAAATTAGGTAATGCACCTATTTAAAGTTTCATTGATTGCATTTAATTCGCAAACCCATCTTCACAACAACCTAACCTCAAATCATTATTTCTTGCGTTTTAGGAATCAAGCTATAACATCTCATGAGCAAATATTGCTTACATTGGAGAAAATTTTATTTCATTTCATTCTTTTTATGAAGACCGAAGATGCTTGGCAGTTACGGCACAAATTCAAGAACAATTCAATAAATAATACGGAGTGAAAAATATAACTTGTTCTGTTGTTGTTTCTCGTGATAATAAACTGTTTGATTTTTAGCGCAGTCTGAATTTTGACATTTAAACTGTCAAATAAGACGTTTCTTTTGGTTTCATTCAATCATTAAGAGTAGTGTTGTCACATAGAAAAACGTTACCCCCAAAAAACCATAGCTATTTTAAGGAAAAAAAAAACTCATTACACTGGCAATATAATAACCAATGGTCAAGGTTGACTATGGTTAAACTAGACATCGAAAAACGTAATAGCCCTTTAACCATTAGTTAAATAGTTGACTATGGTTAATCTAACAAATTGTTATACGGTGTTTGACTACGGATCAAAAAACCGGCCCTTAATGTAGCTGGCAAATGTGGTTGTTGTACGGGTAGACCTTTGCCTAACCCTTCAATGGAAACAGGCGTGATGTTATGCTTCTTTACTAATACCTACCCCGTTACACCAGCAATATAAACGTAAAACGATCACCAAAAAACATTTAAATCAAATTATATTGTGCATAAAACTATGGCGATTACACAAAGCAATAATATGCCACTTAAAAGTGCAATATAAACAGTTTATTTGTTAATAAAATTATTATATTATGTTGCAATAAAAGTGTCGTTCTGGAACGTTTTTATTGATGCGTTTTGTGTTTAAAATATTTTAATGCTTTCGTTAGGTATTTTAGGCTTTGTTCTACAATTATAGGGCTTTAAGTTTAAACTGTCGTTATTGGTGTTTCCATTTTATTTTATTGGTAGATATCAATATAGACCTCATTATCATCAGTCGAATGATGCCCACTGCTCGACGTATGCTCCTGAAATCGATGGATTTGAAAAGTTATGTGACGTTTGTCGCGGTCAGTCTGAGGATGGGTGCCCATTTGATTAATCCCTGCTAATTTTTTATAGAAATGTCTAACGTTATTAGTAGACTGATAATCACAAAGTACTATTGAAAACCTAATCTAATTGCAAGTAAACTACAGCTGTAAGCTAAAGGAAATAAAATAAAGAAAAATAAGCCTTAAGAGATAAGCTTTTCTTCCTAGTAAGACTTATTTTTCTTTGCCTCAGACGCGCCCCTTTGAGAGAAAAAGAAGTACATTTTATGCAGAAATTTACACGAAAAGAGTCCTTATTCACCAGTAAAATCTCGCTTCCTAAAAGACTTTCTCACATCAGAATGGCAGCCGGTGCCGTGTCCACGCAGAAAGCTAACAAAAGCCGTCCAAACAGACAGACAGACAAAATAATTGTCTCCACTAAACATTATGCCGCCTACACCTGACTTGTGAGAAGCGGGGCGAGGCATAAGCGGTAGCGGAGTGCAGTTGTTTTGATGTAGGATTACTTTTTTTTTCTCGTTTAGCTTAGAATCTGTCACTACTCATTAGGAAATTAAGTAATTTTTATTGCGTGTAAGAGGCGTGTGTCGTTTTTTTTTATTTGGAAAATAATTATGTAACACAGGTGTTTACAAAACTTTTTTAAAATAACAAACACACATACATAATCTCACGCCGTTTTCCCATGAGGGTACATTCTCCTTTTGCCTTGTCTACGTTCATACATCTGGTCATATACATGCACGCTGGTTTTTCTTACAACGAACAAATAATAATCATTGATTTCAATGATTATTATTTGTTCGTTGTAGTAAGTTTTAAGGTAACATTGTTGGATAAGTTGTAGAAGAATATATTTCTTGTACCTACTTCCCTAAAAGTATAATAGGTAAAAACGACAAAAAACTTCATAGTTTTTACTGAAAAAGAATAAAAAGCTTTTAAGGCTGCAGAACGGTGAGCCTATTTATTCCAGTTTATACTTACATAAAAATATTTTGCAGCATCATATCATACAATAAATATTTCTCCGATAAATACATAATGTATTTCATAAATAAAATATGACAGCTACATCAATCAGTATCTGATTCATAATGCAACAAAAACTTAGGAACATCAGCTGCTCATAACTTATAAGTTATACAATTAAATAAATCCTTTCAAGTATAAAACAGGTTGCAATCAATCATAAACGGGTAATTAGCAATGTTTTTTATTATTGGTATCTACAGTAAAAGTATAATTACTGGCAATTAATGATGAAAACGTCTCGTGAGGAAACTTATAATCAAAATTAGTGTCAAATCGTCATATACGAGTACCTTGAGCAAGCGTGGTGATCAAAGATCATGCTTTTTGTATACGAGAAGAGGCCTTTGGGGCTCGTGGCTAAATAATAACAGCCAGTCGGGTAGATCTTTAGGTTAAGCCGTGCTTGCCTAGGTTGGTCTGTGGATGGGTGACCACCCATTACATACCGAGTTTCCTCCGTGCCTCGGAAAGCACGTTAAGCAATTGGTCCCGGCTGTCATTTGTAGATCTTTGACAGTCGTTAGAGGTAGTCAGTGTCCCAAAAAGTCTGACAACCAGTCTTACCAAGGGGTATCGTATTACCCAGTACTAACTGGGTTGTGGAGGTCAGATAGGCAGTCGCTTCATGTAAAACACTGGTATTCAGCTGCATTCGGTTAGACTGGAAGCCGACCCCAATAAAAACTTGGGAAAACGCTAGGCAGATGATGAAGAGGCCTTTGCAGTCTGACAATAACAGACTGCTATCAATATTAGTACTCTCCTCGTGAAGAAACTGTTCTAGGGAAATTCCGGAATCCAGAGCCCTCGTTGGTCTAGTAATCCTGGGCTCAATTCTCAGGTCGGGTAAAGTGTTCTTGGCTTTTTTACCAAGAAATTCTCAGTAGCAGCTACGAAGTCTAGATTTGTGCCCGGCTGATGGCAATTTTACATGGGACTTGAGAAAAACTGGCGAAATGTGGGTGTTATTAGCTGCACCTATGCCTAACCATTCGGGGATTACAGGCGTGGTGATGTAATGTTATACTACTATTACTCTATTTCTGCAGGCAAACGTAATTGCCATGCCTTGACTCGACAACGGCATATCCCATAAATGGCATACTTCAGCTTTGATTATGTAATGGCAACGTACCTGTGATGCCTATAATCGTCGCATTTCAGATGCTAGATAACAATAGTTCAGGGTTCAGGATATTAAGTCATAAGTCATTTATTTCTGAACAAAATACATTGTGTAGAAAAAAATAAATTAAAATTAGATTATTGGGGATTAGATAGTTTATAATAATAAAACAAAATAACAGTTTTCAAAGTTATATAAATCTTTCGATTGTATTTTGCCAAAATAAAGTAATGATGTAATTATTATTTTTTTAATTAGGGAAAGACGAATACAATCACTGCCTTTTAGAAATTCACAAACACAAACGCTTCCAGCTCAAAACTTAACCCACACAACAAAATTAAACTGGGCTAAGCGTGGGTTAAGTTGTGTCGTAAGCAGAATCAAGTTTTTTAACTTGATGTTTTTTTTTTTGAGTGGGCACTGGCCAGTGGCTCCCTCCGAACTGTTATGGCGAGATGATTTCATTCACAATACTTAGAAAGTAGACTTAGGTTCTCTTGAGTCATAGGATTTATGAAGATAGTACTGTTGTCATTGTTAGCTAGTCTCTGACTTGGATTTACATGCCCTCAGCGTTTTGTAATTATCTTAGACCTCTCTGACATCGGTAAACAGAAACATCGCGGATACTTTTACTTTGGAAGTTTGAAATCGCGAATCCGCCGTTTTATGAGTTTTTAGGTACAAGGATAATATTTTTTTATGAAAACCTTATTACGTTGAAACTAGGGTAAAAAGTGGCATACCCGAAATCGGTAGTACTAACTTCGATAAAAAAACAATCAGTTTTATTTTATCCCTATTAAGATAGAAAACCAATCGCATCAAACTTCGAATAAGCTTAAGAAAAAATAAACAACTCAGTCTTTAAAAATATTCGTGCATGAATTTCAAAACCAAATAATGATTTTTTTTAAATGCCGAATTTAGCAGCTTTCAATCGTTTAAAATACAATACATTTTATGATACAATCGTGTAGTATTAAATAATGATGTCATCTTAGTTTAATGCAGACCGATAAAAAATCTTTTAATGCTATTTGCACATTTGTAGTTTATTAGTCTACGGATTTGCATAGATTTTTTGTGCTAAGTAATAAAATATCAACAGTGTTACTGTTTGGTTGTTTGAAAATAAATTCACTTTTATTTTATATGTAACATATTTTTTATGCTTTTAATTTATTATAGGCGTTGGATTTTTTTATTAATATTTACTTATCCTATTCGACTTTCGATGACGTTAATTAAACATTTACGCAAAAAATAACTTGGATTTTTTTTAACACATAAAACATTGCTTTTACATCAAGTGCAGTTGGCACTGGTTTTCAACCTGTTGTCACAGTTAAGTCGAAAACAAAATGGATTACCTCAAAAAATCCAAAATCATTAAAAAAATATGGAGTAACAAAAAATCCGAAGTTATTTCAGCCAATGATATTTTACGGCCCTTCCGAGACCCGGAGCATATTATGTCAATTTTTACAACTATGACCCCGAACGTGCTCAACCTTTTATCTAAAATATTAATGTTTCATTACTCTTTTATGGGCCATTTAAAAAACGCCATATAACCAAGTAAAAAAGGTGTTTAGAATGTCTAAATAAACTGTCAAAAGTTTTTTGTGGTAATGTTTTCGACATTTATGCTGAATATTGGTTGTTTTTTTGTCATATTTGCAAAAAATGAGACAGTTTTTGATTTCGGTTGTTAAGTTTTTGTGTTATGTTGGCAAACATGTTTTTATTTATTTAGGATTTTGAACTGCTACTTCTTTTTATGTTCGTGATTTTATTGGTTTCAAACTGCTGCAACGCCATTTACGATTGGGCTTTGAAATTGTGTTTTGGTTTCTTTGAACCGTGTTTTTTAAAGGAAAATTGCCTTTAAGGCATTACTATTAAGGCTTTACTATTGAACCTTTCTTAACCGACTTCTAAAAATAAGGAGGTTCTCATTTCGTATGATTTTTTTATTTAATCTTTACTTTACTAACATTTATTTTTTCTCTTTTCAGAATCACAGTGGACAAAGTCAAAGTAAAAAATGACTAAGTGACGTGACGAAACAGTGGTACTAATTTTAGTGACAGTGTAGTGACATTTAGTCACAAAATAGTGCTGTGCTAGTATAGAAACGGATTTAGTGACAAAATGTTGAGGTGATTCTCGCGACTGATTAAACAAATTATGTGCTGTGTTGTTGATAGTAAAAAATCAAAATGTGTGCCAAAATTAGGAATCTAATCGCCGTGTTTTGTGGTAAGTTTTTCACCTTTTTTATTACTTTATTTTAAAAGAACTAAGCCTGTAATTTCAGGAAGATATTTTCAATATTTCCATAAGCTTTTATTGGAAAGATAACTTCAGTTTTCCGTGAACTTCTACTGCGCCAACAAATTTTCGAGCAGTTACCAGCACATATTAAGTAGGAGGCCTGTGTCCCAGCGGTGGGAACATTTTAGGCTGATTATGCTATGCAATGTAACCTAAATACCTAATAAGGTATTTAGGTTACAAAATTATTGATTAGAAAATTCATTCTAGTTTTCAATACCGTTTAATAGATTTGAGGCCTACATGCGTTAACGGGATTATACATAGTTACTTGCGTGTAAACTGGTATTACGCTCAATAAGTAAAATAAAGTCAACGGGAAAACCTTTTTGTTTTTAGCCGATTTATCTACATTTTCTTCTACAGGGACTATTAAAGTATTCTGGAATGTAAGGATAAAAGTAATGAATCTAAAAAGGTCAAAAAATCTTTCGCAATAACTGAAATACCAACGAAAAATAATAACCCTCTAAGCGCCATTTTTTTTTTCATTTCTTAATAAGAACTATAAAAAGTTTCACTAAGCTTAAAACCAATTTATGAAGTAATAGTGAGTTCTATGGAGATAAATCATATTCTCTGCTTATTATTCCATCAGTATAAAAGTACTTACTTAAGTAAACAGAATTATTTCCAATAGTAGTCGCTTACGTGCTTTTCACTTGCAAGTTTACTATGGCACTTAGCTGATTTTAACTGAAAAGAGTTATGTGGAATAATGGTTTGAAAATTTGTTGGGGAAAAATATATGGAAGGAAAACCAAGCGTTTTGTGTTTTTTTTAATGCTTGATGTGAAGGTATGATGCGGTCTAGGTCTCATCTGATCAATTAGTACATAAAATTATGTATTAAGTATTAAATTTATTTTAAACAATACATGTTCTTTCATAATGTCACCAAGAATAAATCACCATTTTCTAAAATGTAACATTTTCTAAAATGTAACATTTTCTAACCACTCAGTGTGAAAATAAAACAACAAAAAAAAAATGCAAAGCTTTATTTCTTTCTGTAAATAAAACTTGGGAATATGGTTGCTATTGGGTCCATGTTAACAGGACTTTTCAAATATAATAAAAAATACACACACGTTTATAAAAAGTTCTATTGTGTGAGTTAGTATTTATTGGGTTTGGGTCTGTAGGGCTTTTTTACAGGGTTGGGAAACATACATTTGCTTGGTTCAGCTTTCGGATATTTATCCGACAATAATTGTATCGGATATTTATAGTAGGTAATTAAAATTAAGTAGCTATCGTGACCAGTGTTAGTATGGTTTCTTTTTTTTTTCAAAAACCTAAGCACAATAATTAACAATTAATTTAACAAAATGTCAAATATGTAGCAGGCTTTTCGAAATCAAATGAGACGCTATTCATTATTTCCAACATTAAAATTAGCCTTTGCTCAGCAGTGTGACATTCACGATTAATTTAAAGATAGCCTAAAAATCGCAATGAAAAACATAATAGGCATGCCGTGACACTAAATAGTTAATTTTGGCTTGGCCGTTGTCGGTAACTCACTATCAGTCAATAGGTAGGTATATAATAATTCGCGATTCTATATTTAACCAGTAAACGACTAATGAAATTAAATCACGATCTTCAGTTCCATATTAACTGACAGCACAGATAGGTAATATCCGAATTATCCACATATATCCGAAATATCTACGAATATCATCCAATATCCTACATAGTGTTTGTTGTGGCTTTGTTCCGGCTTCGTGCCTCGCGAGATGAGTTCTCGAAACACAAGTACACTTAATTATAAACAAACAAACCTGTACTAACAGCAATAATAATGTGTCGCGCGTTAATGTAAACGAAATTTAGTAATAGGAATATTTGTCTCATGCGAAATAATTTCTAAGTTATGTGCCAAGTACTAGGGTGTGAAATAAATGAATATTTGATGCTGGGATTATGAGTGTGGTGCGAATATGAAACCTATTCGAATTTTCTGGAATGTCTTTAAGCCAGACTATTCTATTCTATGAAATTATTCATATATGTTGGTGTTTTTGCGGTTACATTTTATACCTGTTAGCACGTCTAAGGCGTAAAGCGTAGGTATACGCATAAATAAAAATATAGGTACTAGAAATTCAAAAATACTCAGAATTTTTCAAATCTTCTAAGTGTTAACTGATGTTCTCAAAAGCGAGGTTACTGCGACAAACGGGTTTTGGAAAAAAAAAAAAAAAAAACCCTCTAGGTCTAGGAGCAACAACAACAACAACAACAGCTCATAACGTCCACTGCTGGACATAAGCCTCTCCCATGACGGGAGGAATTTGCCGTAATCTCCACGCTTGGCAGGCGGATTGGAGATCGCAGTGATGAAAGACTAACAGAAAACGCTGCTGCCCATTCTCTGGCCCACGGAGGCGCAAGGTGTTCTGCCTCAGACATTAGTCGCCTTATACGACACCTGTGAGTGTAATGGGTTGGTTCTATTCTACTCTGCCGGATACCACACGGCTCAGGTCTAGGAGCAATATTTTCAAATATTAACAGATAAAAAATAAAGAGTAATATCCAACATCTCTAAAACAGAAAGGTTTGGAGGGAGAAAAGGGAGGCCATTGCCCAGCAGTGGGCCACAACATAGGCTATGAAATATGGTAATCGAAAAAACTTTTTCTGTTGCCTTACACAAAATATGTATCCGAATATCCGCAAAAATATCCGCAGACACACCCCTAACGTAACAAGGTACACCACCATTATTTATAGGGCTGGCCGGCCACCAATTAAACTTTCATTAAAATACTACGTTCGCTACCTCGGCTTTGTAATTTGTATTGTTAGTTAGTATTTCTGCGCCCTTCACTGTTTGCTGTGTGATTTTTTAAGTGTTTCTGTTTTTGAGGTTAGGTTTGTGACTTTGTGAGTGACATTATTGTTGTTGTTAGAATCAAAAGTCGAAATGTTTGTTTTCAAACAGCTTTTGTTTAATATTTTTTTGAATTAATATTTTTATGTGGACTGAGTGCTAAGAGGAAGTCTGAAATAGGGACCGGTGACTGAAAAGTTGAATGGTAATCGGTGGGCATGGCGAAAGAGGTGATGGAGAAAATTTCGTGAGGACAGTTTTAGTATGAATGTTTTTGGCTATAAGAGTACAAGTAGACCACAGAAACGATGGATGGACTTTGTGAATGATATGAGTGGAAAGGAGGTACTGATACTACGACTATTAAAGAAGTGTAGAAGAAGACGACATGGTGTGCCGTCCCTAAATAAATTGGGATAAGATCAGGTGAATGATGAAAATTATAATGTTCGTATGGACTTTGACAAAACGACCGTCGGTCAGTAAGTCGTGGGTTTGAACCCAGACAGGCGCATTACTTTGTGTAATTTATTTCATCACCACTGCTCTCAATACGGTGAAGGAAAACATTGTGAGGAAACCGGCATGTCCTAGAACCAAAAATTCGAAGACATGTGACATCTACCAATCCGCACCGGGCCGCGTTGCGGATTATAGCCCATACCCTCTCATAGAGAGGAGGCCGTGTCCCAGCAGTGGGAACATTAATAGGTTGATGATGATGTTGATGATGAATAATGACCTAATTTAAAAATTGAATTGTTTTATTGATAAAAAGTGGGCGGGATCGGGTTAAATTACAAGTGTATGAGATTTCACAATGATTTTTGTCTCTATGACGGTCATGACACATTCTATGACTGTGTGAAGACATGGCTTACAAGGTATAATTAAATCATCCATAAACATTCACAAAAATTCATTGAAATCTGTTTGTTGGTTTCGGAGATTACCGTGAACAAACATATTACACATTATTTTTATATTTTATGATCGAATGAGTCTAAAAAGCTAATAGAAAGTTCTCAATAGACTCTCTTTAGTCATTATTAAAAGCATACCATTCATTGTTAATAATAGTAGGTGCCTACCAACGAATAATTCAAAATGGTTGCTTTAAAATCGCCCGTTACGTCTGAAATTTCGACTGAAATTTAATAATCTGGTACCTAATCTAATAATTAAACAAGGGATTTGACTAGATTCCAGTCTAGATTCGAAATATGTATTGGCTTAAGTAATTTATTTATGTACTAAGCCAATAACGTGGGTGGGTACCTGTATTAGAGTTTGCATTTTGAGATAAGTATACCTAATTGGGATCGTTTTAATTAAAATAGGTAAATGTTAGGATTGAGTTTTTAGCTTATTAATGTCCACCACCACTGAGATTCACTAACTCCGGTCGTTCTGCAAGGTTAAGCAACGGTTTGACAAGGACGGTCCGAGGATGGGTGACCATCATTTCATACCAAGACCCCTCTGAATCTCAGAAACCAGATTAGGTTATTTTAGGTTGCTAAACCTCGGAGTATCGTATTACCCAGTAACTGGATTGTGGATTAAAAAAAAATATCGTTGGACATTAACACACAGCGCCATCTAGTGCCACAATAAGCAACGAGGCTTGTGTCGTGGACACCAGATAGTTGATATACTACATAGATACTGGATGTCAAATGGGTATTCGTCGTTCCATTTAAAAAATTGAGCGTCGTTTAAGTTTAACTGCAAGCCAACACTAACATAGTTGAGAAAATTCTAGAAGTCGATGATGTTTGTATCCCAACTACATACAGGACGGGTCGGGGGCTTTCGGGACCGGGACCGCGGTTCCGGATTCCCCTAAATATTTTTGAGAGCCTATTGACACACAAAGATAATGAAAGGTTTTGATTTTGAGGTATTCAAAAAAACTTAGTTTCCAAAAACTCTATAGATGGCGTTGAACTGACTACGATAGTTGGTGCCAAAGCCAAAACGCTTGGGAAAAAAAAACATTGCGTCACGTCACATACGCTCGTTGACTGACACTTTCGTTTGCTTAACCTTCCCAATATAACCTAGTTTTCTCGCGCTTTGTTAAAATCTGTTTTTTAGGTTCCGTTCCTTGCATTAACATACTAAGTTCAGCGCCATCTATCCAGCGACTAGGGAAAAGCTAAAAAGAAAATCCCTCATTAAACCTATTAAAAAAAAAACAAAACTGCGTAATACTGGCGTGCCTGTACGTATGACCAGATGTATGAAGTGGACGTAGCAAAAGGAGTGTGTAAGTGAGTGAGTGAGTGAGTTTATGTATGTATGTAAATCTTAGCCTGAAATATCGCCATCCTTATATTGGTAGTCTGTCAAAATCTAGATGACAATATCCGAAAAAATCCTATCAAAACCCGATCGGCATGAAAATGGGTAGAAATCGAAGCAATAGCAATACTCCAGGATCAGTGGGGGTAATAAAATCGTCCCGGGCTATCCCGGACCTCTATATGGGAAGGGCATGACCTTATTCTCAAACACTTTGATCCCTGAACAGCGAATCAAATCCCGGGTAGGGATGGAACATGTATCGACAGTTGCGTAATGTAGGTATCGATGTTTTTTGATTGACAGTTTTTGGTTGGGGTTTTGTTTGGAAATGTTTTTTTTTAGATGGGTGTTTGATTTAGAAATGTTCTGTGTTGGACGCGATGACGCAACATTTTATTCATATAAAATGTTGAAGACTCGTAATTGGGTTTTGTTGCACGCTTATTTAATATCTTGAAAAGGAATTACCAATTTTATCTGATTTGCTGGTTTGTTATCATTTTAGTTATTACCTGGAAACTCTTGTAACAAGTGGTGGTCGCACATGACGACCATTATACCAACGAAGTACGCAAGCCGATTGTAATGATGTAAAAGTATTGTAAAAGTAAAAAATGTAAAAGTATTACATTAAGTTTTAATTTATTTATTTTATTATTTTCTTGCAAATATACCGTGACTTGACGTTTTGTTGCCTCATACCCAATAGGTACCAAAACAAATAGTGACGTGAGCAAAACACACACAGCTATTTTCCAATAAATTGATAACATAATGTGTAGGTATATCATCTGAGATTTTAGCACCACATCATATCGACTATCGACATTTCCCCAACCCTTAAAATTATTCCATTAGCTCCCAGAAATTAATTTAATATATTTTAAACTGGGGCTTATCACGACCAAAATACACTCTACCCGGGTAATACGAATATTTGCCGGTCAAAAAGGTTCCTAAACAACTAATTTTAATAAACTGACTTTGCTCCGGGTATCAAAATGTAAATTTCGGTATCAAACTTCCTTAGTTAATTACATATTTGGGGTTTTAAACATTGAAAAAATTAGGTTTATTTTGTTACAGGAGATGTTATTAGCATTTACCGTGAATTTTAAAATTTTCTGGACCTTTTTCGGTGTTACAGAACGGCCCTTCTTAGCTTGTAATAGGTTGATAAAAAGGTTGGCTTTACCTTCAGTGTAGCTAACTAAAAATGGTTGTTTTCCACTTCCAATGCAGGCACAGAGTTTGCCGACTTTTGAGACAGACCTAGCTAAGACATGGTCACATTCTATTAGCGAAAACATTGAAAAAAAGGGGAAAACCGAACTAAAATAAATGTCCCAAGTTTGGCATATATGCATACGATTTTTAACAAGCAACACCCTAATCAAAGAGCCCGGTTGATGACTTAAAAATAACTGGCGAAATGTGGGTACCTAATTAAAAACAATTTGAAGTAATGTTTGTATGTTATGAATTTAAAAACTAGATGACACCGCCATTTCGTATCTGACTGATCCTTGAAAAAAAAACAGCCTTAATTTACTCAAAGCTCTCTTTTGAAGTCCAAACGTTACATTACGCTGAGAAAAAAACACTTACATTAAACTCGATTTCCATATTCCCTTCAATCATCAGACATATACGCCTTTTTTCCACTCAACCACCCTTGAAAGCCACCCATCAGTCTTTCACCAAAACGGCTCTAAAAGATTCCAGCTATATACAGGCTGTTTGATTGAATACAGAGACGGAACAATTAATAATAACAGGAAAAATAATGTGATCAATTATGGTGGCTGGCGAAACGGTAGTGATGGATCGGGAACAGCCTGTACCATCTGTTACGTGAGTTAAGGGTGAGAATTTCTCGAAGGGTTGTCGATTGTCGATGTTTTATTTTTTTGGGGCCTGTTGTGTTCTGAGTAGTGTTGTGTTTCTAGTTATCGATAAGAAAGGTGGTGAAGGGCAGGCGTTTTTTAATTTGAAAAAATGCATTGACTGATTTTTAGGCAGTTTATGTGGGAAAATAACTGTAAAATAATATGTTATTTTTTTAAAAGACAGCTCTAAAAAAAAATTGGAAATCTTTTCAATAATTTAAGACCATCAAAAAATATTGTAGTATTTGGATCTTCTTCGCTGTTTTCGATTCAATCTTTGACACACTCTATCTTTTATCCTGTTTTTATCTGAAGCTATATGGTTGCCATCTTAACTTCGTTTTATAATTATTTATCAATTAGCACTACCCACTAACCACTTACTTACAAAAATCGCACAAATTACAATAATGATACGTTTTTATCAATGGAGCCAACAATTGTATAGACTTGAGCTGCATTGTTAGTTTGTTCTCATTCTCATGGTGGAACTGTTTCTTGGGTTCTGGTGGGGTTTTATGATGTCTGGGTGTGATTTTTAATCTACTATTTGTTTGATGGATGTCAGTTACCTACTGTTGTTGTCTTTGATAATATATTTTTTAAGAACGACCGAAGATATGAAAACAAAATGATTAACTCATCTGACTTCAATAGCAATGCAATTATGACTAAACATTTATAGTATAATTATTGAATAATTTAAGCCGAAAATAGGGTCATTAAAACCCTGTCTTCATGACACTTTTTGTTTTTAATATATTTAAAATAAACATGAATATATAACCAGATTTGTATGAATGTGGACGAAGCTAAAGGTGTATGTGTATATGTATGGATCATAGCGTTCTGTAGTTTCTGCTATAGGAAAAAAACGTGAGTCTGTGCGTATGTATAATGAGTTTAAAACAATACTCTCATTTTTTAAGTAGGTACTCGTAACATACATGAGTAGGTAATATGTTATTTTACCAAGAAAAAAATGTAAGTCGAGTTTTCCATTTTACTTTCGAAAACAAATCGTAGCACCCGATACAAACTCACTCCATAGCTACAGGCTGAAACATTAATACAGGAATTAGGAGCAAGCGAACGAACGAATGATAAATAATACACCCTGTATCGCCGTCAAGTGACGTCAGTGATCGAATGGCGGCCATCTTGAATTCGACAAAAGGGACATTCACACCGAACTGGGATAATGAGAATATGAATTCGGCCTATTGTTTGTCAGTATTGGAGCTTATGAAAGGACTATATATTATATACAGAAAAGTATATAACACACTATACAGTACACATGTTTTGGTCGCCTAGCAGGGTTGCTGCATTCTGGGTTGAAATATGTGGGTGCTGAGGTAATGGGGAACCTTCCCCGACCGATCTCGGTCAAAGCTACATAGATGGCGTACGATCTATAGCGAGAGCAGCGTTGGCCCAGTGGTTGCGGCCTCGACTTACGAACAGTAAGTTGTGGGTTCGAACCCAGACAGGCGCATACTTTATGTTATTTATTTCATCACCACTGCTCTCAAAACGGTGAAGGAAAACATCGTGAGGAAACATGCATGTCCCAGAACCAAAAAAATCGGAAGACATGTGACATCTACCAATCCGCACTGGGCCCGCGTGGTGGATTATAGCCCATTCCCTCTCATAGAGAGGAGGCCTGTGTCCCAGCAGTGGGAACATTATAGGCTGATGATGATGATGATAGCGAGGTCCCAATCTAACCAAAAAGGTCAAGTTATTATGAAATATAAATTTACATTGACAGGTTGACTGCCTTGTTGGTCAAATTGTTGCAAGCGTAACTGCCGAGCATGAGCTCCTGGGTTCGATTCCCGGGATGGGATGGGATTTTCCATCAGTCACGGAGTCTGGATTTGTGCCCAGTTGATAGGCTCGACCCTTATTACATCGGACTTAAACATAACTGGCGAAATGTGGGTGTACTAGGTGGGGTACAACTCTGCCTAACCCTGCGGGGATTACAGGCGTGATGTTATGTTAGTTGGAAAAGTCTTCTCTAAACATAACTGTCGCAATGTAGGTGTAAACACCACCCATGATACAAGTATGCAGTTATACCATGTTTTATATATTAAGGTGAATGCTCCAGGGTAGCCCGCGAAATTCATTTTTTTTACGTTTTTTGTAATGTTCAGGCCATTGCTAGGTTGTGTGTTCATAAGAATATAAGTCGCGGCTGTAAGACGTATGTAGTTGAGATACCGTGACCCCGGAACACAAAGGGCGATGAAGGAACATGGATGGGTTTTAGTCAGTAAAAGTCTGACACTCCCTCCTGCTCCGCCCAGAGCGGGAGAAGTCATTTGATGATTTCCCATCCGAAAAAGAATTTTAATCATCAAAATCATAGATACAACTCTCCAAGTTCATAAACGTGGAAAAATTACTTTTTTAAGGTCAAAGTCGTTCCTGCATTTTTTTTGAACTTGGAGGGTTGTATTGATTATTTTGACGATTATAATTCTGTAACTACATACGTCTTACAGACGCGAGTATTATTCTAATCATTATTCAACCTAGCACAGGCCAGCAAATTGCAAAAAACGTAAGAAAATTTGAATTTCGCGGGCTGGTGGAGCATTTACCTGAACTTTATTATGTTTTGTTATAAACCTCATAAGCACGCAACTACAACCCAACACTTCCCATTGTGTAACCGCCATCACCATCTCACACAGCACTCAATCGAACTGTCGCCCATCTTCCGTCATCGATCTAACTTTAAACTGAACTTAACTTTAACCAACTTGTCTATAATACAGTATAACTTGGGAGATTATTCACCCCATCCTCCTCTCTTAGTTATGCCAATATGTATTAATTAATTAAGTTTAGTATATTCGAAAGTTTTACGTTATTGATACAATGTTGAGGAAATAATTTATTGTTTCGAAAGTTTTAGCTTGTTGAAGTGATTTTGTGCTTGTAATTAAGATTCAATCAAGGAGAAATCTTATTTGTTTCTTAAAAAAGAAGTGTTCTTGTACACAGATAAGATTTTGAAGAGGTTTCTCTCTGGACTGGAGCCCTGACCACCAAGCAGCTAGGGATTTGTCTCCACCACCGATCACGTTATCAGATTGAACAGGGCACTTGTTAGAGGTGTTTAGTGCGGTCAAAATAAAAAAGAAAATACCGGTCGAAGACATAACATCCTCTTCTTTAAAAGCCTTTTAACAAAGTTAAAAAAAAAACATAATACTAGTTTATTTTCGACTGATTAAGCCATTTGCTGAAGTTCGTTAGGCGTTTAGGTAGAGGTGTTCCAGACTTATACGAACATTTCGCACGTTTTGTTTAAGTCCCATCATCCCATGTAATAGAGGGCGAGCCTATTGCCATCAACCAGGCACCGTGGCTGCTACTGAGAAATTCCTGACGGAAAACCCAATAACATTTTGCCCGACCCGGGAATCAAAGCCAGGACCTCATGGTCAGCAGTCGCGCTTGCGACCACTAAACTAAATAAGATTTCAAATAAGGTTTTAGATTTAGTTGTGAAACCGCAACTTAAGTATATTGAAGATACAAGTGTCACACCGAGGTACTCACGCCACAAACATTATTATTTATCAATTGATTTGTCCCCAAAAGGGATCAACTTCAAAATTCCAAAAAAAATAACTAATTACCAAAAATTCTTAACTAAAAAGCATTCTTACCCTTTGGCCGTTAGGGTTATCTTTAAAGAGTGATATTAGAAAGTGACCCCGTTCCATGTTCTCAAGGGGGGCGGGTACCTCCAGGTTCTCCAAATATATTGTCGTTGTCAGTCCCGATACTTTACGATAAAAATGTTCATTAAGTTTGAGTATACTTTCTTGGAGTTTTTTTAGGGGCCCGTGATCGAAAGGTGATTGAAAAAACGGTGTCATTTTTTCTTGTTGTTTAATGCACCATGCTTTTCAATAACATAAAAACGGGTGTATATTTTGAAGAAGTATAAGACTTCAAAGTACCTTAGGGAGCGAGCTTATTTTTAACAACTCGGCACCAATGTTGACTACAGGCCACTGCTGAAAAGTTTCTGATAGAAAAACCCAATAATACTGTTTAACCTGCATACGAACCAGAACCTCGCTACACCCAGAACCACTTGACCAACGAAGCAAGCATTATCATCTGCCTAGCCTTTTCCCAACTATGTTGGAATCGGCTTCTAGTCTAACCGGATGCAGCTGAATATCAGTACTTTACATGGAGCGACTGCCTATCTGACCTCCACAACCCAGTTAGTACTGGACTATACGATATCGGTTGGCAACACTGGTTGTCGGAATTTCGGGTCATTAAGCTGTGTCCTGAAAAAAATCGAATTAATCCGCCAGGTAGATTATCAAAAAATATTTGACACGTATTTTTTCTTTTGTTACGTAAACCAAAATTGACGAAGATACGACGCTTTGTAAATGTAAATTCTCAATAATCAATTCTTAGTGCGTTGTGACGTCACGAGCCCCCACTCTCGAGTTTTGATGCGTTTTATTTTTGTCAATTGATTTACAAAAACAAAAAAACGTATCCATTATTTTCCAATACTAACTAGCGGACTAAATAGATTTGTAATTTATTGATGGTGAAAAATAGGAAATTAACTGTCTAAGATCTACAAAGGACAGCTGGAATGAACGGTTTGGCGTGCTTTCTGAGGCACGGACGAAACTCTGTAACTATGTAATGAGTGGTCAGGGTCACCCATACATGAACCAACCTAGGCAAGCGCGGCTTAACCTGAAGACAAACTAGTAGCTGTTATTATTTAGGCACGATCAGCTCCTCCAACGTAGCAAGTAAAAATTAGGAAGCAATCACCTGAAGACCTGTACAACAGACAATCGCTTTCAGTGCGTTTCGTATTTTTACAAAGAAATTCAATATCATTAACGCACATGTTTGAAGCTTTTTAGTAGCTCACTTCATTCTCGTATATTTCTGATTCCATCATCACCCGTAACATTATCAAGGTCCTCTTTTCACTATACCCAGCTCGCGCTTGCCACATTTTTTAAAAAATCAATATGTACCTAGAAATGTCGCCATAATTGAGTTGCGAACTTCGCTCGAAGCTAAATACTTGAGTTTGCTCTGATATTACCAAGTTTTGCTTGAGAGGAATTTTTGAGAGGTTTTCTTGTGAATGCTGTGAGGAAAGTTTGGCCCTTATTACATGTTCCATGTACTTGTGAATGGGTGATTGCAGGGATGCGAGTCTGTAGCTTTATATGCTATTGCAATATTTAGGCTGTACCTAAATAAGGGCCCTACCCAAGCAGAGTACCTAATAGTACTTCCACAATTCACGAGTTATGTTTAAAGTACGAGCATAGGAGGCGAGCCTTTTTTTTTTGGGCCACCCCGCCGATCTGTCCCCAAACCACTGTAACTCCTGAAAGCCTGAGTCAACAGTGGCGACCACCAGAAAAGCGCCGAGACAATGAAGCTCGACGAAGTCCCATGAAGAATGAATTTAACTGTCTTGGATCCCGCAACGAAATTAATCAGAAAAGTAAAGTGGAGGAGTAGGAAAAAGCCGTAATTTCCACTTCCCTCCATTTCAGCAGGAGACAGAACGAAACAAGGCCAATAGGCACAAAGGGACGTTTACAACTGGGATAGGCCCAGTTGCCTAGCACCACGGATAAATATTACCATTAATGGGTCCTAAGTTGGAGGTCCTAAGGAGGCGAGCCTATTGCCATCAACCTGGCTTAATCCAGACTTCTTAGTTGTTACTAAGGATTTCCTGGTGGAAAACCCAATAACACTTTGCCCGACCCGGGAATTGAACCCTGGACCTCATGCTCAGTAGTCCCACTTTTGAAACCTCTGTTGACTTTTTTTTTTGTTTCCTTTAGTTACCTAACGGGTGTAAAAAACCTCTTAACGAAGCCGAAATGCACTTGTTCTCCCCGTCATTGCGATCATTATTTTGTTCTACACCATACCTGGGAACCTTCTAGTTACGGATATATTGGGTTTTAAAGTTCCAACTTTTTGACAAGTTTTTTTTAATGTAAGATTTTTACTTAGAACACCTCCACGACCCCCGTACTGTTGAATCCATCCATCGGCACAATATTTGAGTGCGTTACATTGAGTTCTACAACAAAACATGATTTTTCACCCCAAAAAAAAAGTCGTTTCCCAGCAATAATTTTTGCGTAAAGTTACTTAGTTTGATGTGCAGAATGCTTGGTTGACGGCTTCGTGATGAGGTCTTTTACGCCCTGTATTTATTGAATGAATATCTGCTGTAAACTACTGCACTATAATAATATTTCTTTTAAATTTACTAGATACCAGCTCCGAAATAAGCCATCTACAACTTGTTACGGCCGTTTTCTATAACTTACTAACGTATAACTGTTGGTTAATGTGCCTTCTTCTGTAGCTATCGGTGATTCTATAAACAAAGAATATCCTATCCGCGTCACCTACCTGTCACTTGATTCATAGAAAAATCAAAGAAAGCTTTTCTGTGACGTTTTGTTTCTAACAGTCCAGTAAGCAAAATGTCAAACAGACAGATAGCAACGTACCGAAACCGGCTAGTAAGTTATTGAAAATGGCCGTAAAAGAACCTTTACCCTTTATTAAAAAAATATCACGATTAATAACTAGCCAATATCACAGAAAATAGTTCCAAACTCATATACAATATTTAACTTTGAAACCTGACCTACAAAGCGTTCTCAATAAACCCCGAATAATAAAAGCTAGGAGCAAAATGAAAAACCAATTAAAGAAAAACTATATTAATTTGATTGATGATCGGTCTCACACATTTTGTAGAATTAATTTCTATATTAATTAATTAGAATTAATTTCTAATTGGACGTTTCGTGGTTAAATGAACTTTACTCTTCGATAATCAAAAGGTTTAATATTGGTTATTTGGAATAGTTATTAAATACTAGCATTCGCCCGCGGTTTCGCTCGCGTTGATATAGAATTTGACAATCAATTCACACCTGACAACGTATGTGCAAAATTTCATGGTGATCGGTTCAGTGGTTTAGGCGTGAAAAGATAACAAACAAACTGTTAGGATGACTTGTTTTTAATGAGGGATTTTCTTTTTAGCTCTTCCCTAGTCACTGGATAGATGGCGCTGAACTTAGTACGTTAATGCAAGGAACGGAACCTAAAAAAACTGATTTTAACAAAGCGCGAGAAAACTAGGTTATACGGAAGGTTAAGCAAACGAAAGTGTCAGTCAACGAGCGTATGTGACGTGATGCAATGTTTTTTTTTTCTAAGCGTTTTGGCTTTGGCACCAACTATCGTAGTCAGTTCAACGCCATCTATAGAGTTCTTGGAAACTAAGTTTATTTTTAATACCTCACAAAGAAAACCTCTCGCATTAAAGGTTGAAAATCGTGTTCGAAACAAAACACAGTCTTTTGTTTCTTAACAATATTAGAGATCTCAGACACTATTCTTATTATCAATACGAACTATAGTTACTTAACATCACCTGCGTAGCCCCTTCCCAAATATGTTAAGGTTGGCTTCTAGTCTAACCGGAGCGACTGCCTATCTGACCTCCACGACGCAGTTAGTACTGCTGGGAGGTTACCATGACGTGTTAAAGCAGGATTGTTTTAATGTCACTCCAGTGTGAGAAAGTGACGGAGCTATAGAGGACGTGCAGCGCTATATCTTTCTCACTTTGGAATAAGATTAAAACAGTCCTGCTTTAAGACGTCATGGTAGGCTACCTGTACTCAACTGTTAGTGCTGTCTTGCCCCTTGGTAAGACTGTTTGACAGACTTACGGACCACTGACTACCTGTAACGACTGTCAAAGATCTATAAATGACACCGGGATCAACGGCTTAACGTGCTTTCCGAAGCACGGAAGAAACTGGTTGCCTAAATCCATTATACATCGAGTTTCCTCCGTGCCTCCATCCACGGATCGACCTTGGCAGGCGTGGCTTAACTTTGCAGATCTACCCGTGTTTCTGTAATTATTTAGCCACGAGCTCCATTTTTATCACAATTAGCAGATATTCCCTCCTGTTTTGTGTCCTAATTCCAGATACCGAGAGTCCAGCCTCCCGCAAAGACCAATTCGACTTTCGCTCCTGGGGGGATGTTATTGTCAAAATAAACACACAGAACTAAAATAAATATATCTTTAGATATTATGCTGGTATTTTGATGATTTCGAAAGACAGCTGACCTATTTTACAACATCTGTCAAGGATACCTATGTTTGTAGATATGTTCTGAAGCATGTAGTTCCCTTTTTGTCTATTGGCACTGGCTATAAAACTGATAGCGTCTCTAGGTGAATTTCTTAGCCAGAATGGTCAGGTTCAGCACTTGCAACTGCCGTGCGTTTGGCATTTTCTACGAGTAAATGTTTACTGTCTAGAACTTCAACTGTTTATTTGTGAGAAAAAAAAGCAAACCCCAGTATCGGAAACCCTCTTCTACTAATCAAAACACAATCAATCTTCAATTACACCAATAAAGACCTAAATGTTTAACCATAGCTCGCTTTAATCGATAAAAAACTACTTACCGTGTTTACATGACATCCTTCCTTATTTTAAAATTGTAATCTCTAAAATACACTCTAAAATAAATGGCCATTTTGTAAGCTAGGGCTGCCAAAAATTAGATTGATTATTTTGTAAAAAAAAAATGTGCCTCGGAAGGCATGTTAAGCCGTTTCTCCCGACTGTCATTTGTAATATTTGACAGTTGATACAGGTAGTCAGTGACCCGAACGTCTGACACCCAGTCTTGGCAAGGGTATCGTTTCGCAGTAAATGGACTGTGGAAGTAAACAGGCAGTCGCTTCATGGAAAATGTCGTCACATCAACGTAAATGTCTGTCGTGTGACTTTAATAAATCCTTTTTCTATCTTTAAAATACTGGTATTCAGCTGCACCCAGTTATACTGGAAGCCAACCCCAACGATGCCGTTGTTGGGAAAAGACTAGGCAGGTGGTGATGGCCACATCCTAAATAACTGTTACTAAATACTAGTTCCATAAAATACTAGATTAATAAACA
The DNA here is from genome assembly GCA_941918905.2 of Xestia sexstrigata. Taxonomy (NCBI): domain Eukaryota; kingdom Metazoa; phylum Arthropoda; class Insecta; order Lepidoptera; family Noctuidae; genus Xestia; species Xestia sexstrigata. Next base: position 12,559,448 of record OW799226.2, read on the forward strand.
CATGAGTACACTAATACGCTGTCATCCTAGTATTTTTCCAAGAATGCCACCATACCGCTGAACACTAAGCCCAGGTTTATACGGCGCTTTTGAACGCAACGTTTATATCGAACGCTATATTTTCAACGTTAGTATCAGTATGTTATAATTAATGCGTGTACGCTGGGATGAAATGCTAATCTATGCTCCAGGAAATGCCTAGGACATAGATTATGCAGTTTATTAGTGGAGGTAGATTAGATCAAAACTGGTTATAATAATGTCTTTAAGCTCTTAAGTTGAAACTATTATGTATGGAAGTAATAGTTTGCATGTGTGTAATTTTCATAAAGGTACCTCGGCTTATGTTTAAAGTAATGATGAAAAAGGGCCCTAGTGTAGATAAATAACTAAATTGCTGTTAAAATACTTTGCATAAAGTAAAGGGCTAAAAGTAACGTAACATTATATCAGATTCGCTCTCACGCTTTTCAAATTGGGGTGGGTAGAAACCACAGAACGCGACATGCCTTACATACTTACTTCTTTTACTTCGTCCACGTTTATACATCTGTTCATACACTACTACTCTTTTGTCCCAAGTTAATGTCGGTAATTCCTCCACAGTACGGCAAAGGACTTGACAACATATCTTCAGTCAAATCAAAATACCGAAAATCGAAACTATCCCCCTAAATTTCTCTTATAAGTATCTCCCAAAGCTCCTTATTGAATTTAACCATCACTATCATAAATCTTCTACTCTTATCTCCATTTATTTGGAGTCGGCGCAGCATGTGTCTTCTTGTTCCATACTTCTCTATGAGACAGTCATCATCTCAGTAATCACCACCATCCATCACTTCTTTATCTATTAACACTTCTTCTCGAATTGATGTCTCTATTTTTCTGACAAATACACAATGACCTGGACATTCATCGCCTACCTACTCTTATTGCCAATATATTGGCTTAAACCAATATATTGTATTTAAATCCAATATTGCAATATGCTAATCCCGTACCTCGAAGCCAATGTAACATGGAAATTAGACAGTATTATATGAGCGCGTGGGTTTGTTCACTGAATCATAATTTTATCGACAGAGATAATGCTTTTTTGTACGTTAAAAATATTTGGAAAGCAATCTGTTTGGCTTGGTACAACATTTTATATCATATACTCACATAAGCACTTACTTATATTCTTTTATTATATATAAAACTCACGCTTTTGTCCCATGGGGTATGTAGAAACTACGCCTCCTGATCCAAGCAACAAGCATACTCCTTTTAGTTTGTCCACGTTCATACACCTGTTCATACACGCACGCTGGTGTAATCTGGTTAATATCAGGAACTCCCCTATAGCAGGGAAAAAGTAACTTGCCTTTTGGGGGAATTGACGGTTTCATTAATTCAGAGAAGGAATTGATCACTACGTTTCCTCACAGGTTACTAGCAGTTTTAGACTTTTACAAATACTAAAAAGTAGAAAAATAATAATTAGACTAATCAGTTTCACACGAAGAGATTTAAAAGAATTACAGAACGGACATATCATTCTGCAGCCCTTATCCCAATAAATTTCATTTGCTGTCGGCGCAGCATGTCTTCTTCTTCCATACTTCTCTATTACTCATCATCTCATCAGACATTGGGAATAGTTTTACAATTATTTTGATCCCGAACATTTTCGATTTTAAAACGCGAACAAGCAGGCGTATGTCATAGACTGACCGACTCGTTACTAAGTAGAAACAAGTATTGGTTTACTATTTTCTTCGACTTTTCCTGTCTATTGCTCGGAAATATGTGAATGTTTTTAGTATCAGACTATCAGGAATACTAAAAATAAGAAAGAACGCTGAACGTCAATTAAAAATACCGCGAAGAAACCCAGTTTATTTTTACGATGCACATATTTCCTTCACCGCAATACAGAAATAGTTTAATTCACAGTGAAATTAGTTGTTACGAGTATTTTTCAGTAGTTATGAATGTTTCACAACCCTACTTAAATATGCATTTTGTACGTACTGCATCATAATTGACGATAACTTTTCTACTAAAAACTGACTTTATAAACAATTGATATAAAGTTCAAATTTGGTTCACATTAAACCCACATTAACTGTAACTACACATAAAATAAGACTTCAAATAACGTACTTTATTGCCCCAACATTAAGGTTTATAATGCTTTCATAATAACTCTCCTTTAGATTACTTTTCAAAATGTTTCTTACGATAATGCACTTTAGTGCAACAGAAATAAAGTATAAAATAGTTTGTAAATCGGTTTTCTATATAAGTTCTTGCTATAATTATTTCGGTTCCTGTACTTTAATGATAGTGGTTGTCGGTTAGTCCGTACAGTAGGATTAATAATTTCCTTCTTGTGGTAAGGAATTCCTTTAAAAAAGGTTGTAATACAAATTGTTCCTGTTGAAGACAAGTATTTATTTATTAAAAGGAGATCACTCAGTTTGGATTTTAAAAAAATCGGCAGCCGCGAATAAACTAAATATCTTTTATTTAAATGGTGGCAGGAGAAAAAAAGTATTTACAACACTTTTTTGTATGGCGACAATACTGTAATTAAATTAAATTCATTACAGTATTGTCGAATCGACGATCTTTAATTCTTAAAACCCTCAAATTGTTTCCCGTTATGCATTTTATCAAAATTGAACTCTTTCCTTTAATTTCCCGTATGTCATTATTTCCCAGAATTTTATCCTCATTAGCGAAACTATCGAATGGTGTAATTATACAATGTGTGTTTTTTTCAAAATCAATTGGTTCGATTCCGGGCCAGGAATATTGTTTTTTTTTTCTAAAATCTAATGATGCAGTTTTAGTTTTCATCAAAGGCTCGAGACTCCTTTGAGAATTTTTCGCTATTCCTCATAGTTTCAAATTTAGCCATCCACGCCCACTTGAAAAATTCCTGTATATCTCTGAACCCAAATGTTTTCGCCATTGACGCCATACTAAAAAATAATGCATTACACGTGTGCTTTTAAAATGTGATTATTATTAATGGCCGCAAAAAATAAATATCCCAGAATGAGTGATCTCCTTTAAATACAATTAAAAATTCCGGTACAAAAGAGAACATCGTGTGAGGAATGATATGAAAGAGAGAGGAGTAAATGATGCCATGAGGTCTGGTAGGAGAAATTGGAAGAAGAAAACGTATTGCGCCGACCCCAAGTAGAATGGGACCAGGGCAGAGAGATGATAATGATACCTTAGGGTGATGTGAGATAGATACCGTGGCCCCGGAACACAAAGGGCGATGAAGGAACATGGATGGGTTTTAGTCAGTAAAAGTCTGACACTCCCTCCTGCTCCGCCCAGAGCGGGAGAAGTCATTTGATGATTTCCCATCCGAAAAAAAGGGTGATGTGAGATCTCACCGTAAGATTGTGAACACCTTTAGTTTATAATCTATCAGAACTCGACAGGGTTCATAATCTGTCCGATTTTATCACGCGTAAATAGTTGTCCAAGAGGGCGTCGCATGCCAATTTGATACCAGTTCACAATCAAAATTAATTTAGGAAGTAAGTTGATATTTGTCAAAGTACGATGAGTCGCAATTGTTTGGCCTGTGTCCCAGCAGTGGGAACACTACAGACTTGTTATGTATGTTTGTAAATCGATCGTTTAGCCTCACGATTTCGTGACATCGGTTAGATTGTATTGAAAGGGTGGGTGTCATAGCATGCACGATTTTAGTCAGATTAACATTTATTGATTTATAAATTTGCATTAAGTAGTCTAATATTTAAGTCATGCTATTGTCGATGACCTCGGTCTGAAGCTTGCTCGTTCAAGGAATATAAAAAAGTACGAAACGTAAATATCAAAACTACAGATTTATCTACAGTTTTAATATTTACGTTTCATTACGACAAAAAATCGGGCGTATAAGGAGATGGATAAAATTGGATGCACGCAACAATAATCCTTCTTTGTTCCTCTCGAATCGATCTTCGGGTTAAGCCATGCTTGCCTAGGTTGGTCCGTGGATGGGTGACCACCCCCACCATATACCGAGTTTCCTCCGTGCCTCGGAAAGCACGTTAAGCGTTTTGTCCCGGCTGTCATTTGTAGAAACTTTGCTGTAGAAATTCGAAACTTTTAAAAAGCGACAGTCAATGGTTTAGATCCAATACAGTACGGATTATTCAACTCCCTTTTGTTTCATTTTGTTTAAGAATCAATTTACACACCTACTTTTAAACATCACACATATCTAAAACAGTTGAATGTCTTTGTATGCCTAGCTTTCCAATTGTTTTAGCACTTTCAAAATCACTTCGATGACACAACCTTTTAAGGACTTGTCAAACTATCTTCTTTTTACAAGTGAATGTACTTTAGGACCAAAAAAATACGGAAATGTAAGATTTTCTAAAACAATTGTTTTGAATTAGAGCTCGCCAAACATGGTAGTCACAGATGTCAGACTTGTCGTGTTAATTCACGCACTTGGCGCAGTCGCGAGTACGGACTGGCTCTTGGACGTGACGTAGGGCCACTTAGTAGTTTAAGTTATGAGCGATAGCGATTTCTGAAAAAATCTATACTGTGTAACAATTAAAAAAATATCGCATGTTTAGATGTAGGTAGCGACCTCCTGTGTACACTATAGGACTTAATCGATACGTGCGTTCCTAAAAATGTGCCTAGATGGCGTTATTGTCAAATGAATAGAATAAATTATTTTTGAGAAAACGATATTGTTATTTACGAGTATAATATAGTAAATTAATCAATAAAATAAACAGATAATTGCAATAAAGTTAAATTAAAATAAATTAATGGGACCGAGCGGATAAAAAGGCCAGTTTCAGTGTCTGTGCCTTCAGTCAAAAGGAGATTGACGCTTGGGTTTTGAGATAGCAACATTGTCTTTTACGTGGCGTCCTTTGGTGCAAAGGCTGCGGAACTGAGGAGGGCTAAAAACTAAATATTAAAAGTTATCCACATCCTTCGCAGATCACTATGTGGTTTAAATAACGTTAAGAGCCAGCGTATGGTTCATTGCTGATAGTAAAATCTCCTCAAATATCTACGCTGGCTCAAATGTACTTTTAGTACTGACGCGATGACGTCATTATAACTTAGGAAAATACAAAACAAAATGGTCATACAATGAGGACATGACGTGAAGGCAAGTTCATCGGTTCCGAAATTACAAGTACAGTTGCTGCTCCATATAAGCTGCCAAGCTACCACTGTACGTGAGAACACAATGAGCATCATCATACAGGCGACGATACTGAGTGCGACAATGTGTTCCCTGAAATGACAGGGCATGGTAATGTTACTTACTTCACATTTTTTACAGGTTTTCACTTACTTCACATTTTACCATGTGAAGTAAGTGAAAACCTGTAATTTTGTGTTCTCAACAGTAGTGTAAATCGAAATTAAAAAACCATTGTATGACCGCATTGTTGAAGTTTCATTCATGATTTCCATACAGGTTATTCCCTAGTTCAGTTTCATGCGATAACCGCTGGGCAAAGCTGGATTGAGGTAAGCTAAAATTTAGCCTTACAACTTACCTAGGTACTTACAAAGTCAAAATATACCAGGTATTCTTTTTACCTTGACCGTACTTATTAACACTTTTTTTTGCATAAGTACTTGTAGAAGGCAAAAATTAAAACGAGATTCGTACGAAGAAGCGATAATGTTTTTTTTAAGTATATAAAATTATCTTTTGGTCTTTTTGCTTCACACAGGCATAAAAGTTTAATCATTACCAAAATACTTATCAATACAAACTAAATAACAGATGCAAATTATATTTCAATTATTTACAAAGCTGCGAAAATATTGGTGTTAATCCATTACTTATACAATTTGCATTTACAGTATTAAGTATGAAATATTTTATGTAAACAGTAATTATAAACGCTAAGTGCTCTCAGCAAACACGATTATATAATGTTTTGTTTTCTTTTGGTTAACAAGTAATGAGTGTTTAATATTTCTTGTTAGTTTAGCACTGTTAAATTTTAAGGCATTTAGGCTTGTAATCTCCAAAGGGTTAGGTAGAGGTGTACCCTATGCAGTAGACCGTTTCGCCAGTAATGTTCATACCAGTCGGTCATCTCCAATACTCTTTGTTTCAACTAATGATGCTAAGCACCTGAACAGAATAACAAAGACTCGGTGATTTTGGCACCAACATTTAGGGACAAAAAAGATGACCGCGTTAGTTCCGATTTCCGAGATCATCAATAGATCCTTGAACAGCAAAAAAAAAAAAAAAAATCTCAAGCCAGTCAATGGGGAAGGCTGGTCAAAGCTGATTGTAGATGGCGCGTCCATAGCTTAGACCCAATCTAACCAATGAGGTCAAACTATTTTGAAATAAAAATGACATTGACAGATTTTCAACCAATGACGATGTTTGGTTCATGCGATGCTAGCGCCATTAGTTCCACCAGTTGTCCACCCCATTGATCTACTCGAATAGAAAATGATCAATTCTGCGTTCACATAACTGCAATAAATCGCTTTCTCTCCACTCCCCGCTGCCCGCTTACACTATGACTTGTAAAGTCCATTCAATTCACTTGTCTCACCACAAACTCAATACCCACTTGAGACAAACAGTGTCGAATTAACAACTGATTTGCATCTTCGATTATTGTTTGTAAAGTTATAATGCTTCAAGGTTAATGGGCTTTTGAATTAATCGATCAATTTGTGATGCGTACCTAATCAAGGGCAGATGAAAATGGGTGTTTATTTTTTAATAAAATAAATTCTTTTGTGACATCTGTGTGTCAATAAGTTGGCAAATTTTCATTACTTTTGTTTTCAAATAGAAGTTTTGAAAATTCGTACATTTGCAAGTTTGTTTTTATTGGAAAAATATTTATTATACTGGAAAAATATAGCTTGGCGTGTCGCCGTGTGTACAGGCGGTCTTTTCGTTCCCCAAAATAAATTCCGGCTTACAAATTTAAGTAAAGAAACTATCTTAAAACCATAGTTTAAAATTACAATACTTTTGTACCACACCCTAAACCGCTACCGCTCCGCTTCCCGCTACCCGCTTACAACGCGACCTACAGAGGTCACTAACCCCATCTTGTCTCGCCACTAACTCAACACCCACTTCAGACAGTGTCGTATTAACAACCAATATGCCGCCACGCCATTGTATCTTTTGTTTACTGTTAATAGTTATTATTAATAGTACCTAACTTTGTTATTAATAACAATAGTAGACTTTAAAGGCGTTTGACGCTTTCCTTTCTTTGAAATGGAAGGAGGTTTTTGACTTATAGGTCGATTACAGGGTGGTGGTTTCAATTTCAAGTTTATAGGGGTTATTTGGGGTTAATCGGTAAAATCAATGATACGGTATATATGGATAATTTTAAACGCTTAGTTGACGTTTTTCATCACCCAAGGGCTGGCTTTTACCTGGACCAGAAGCTAAGTATTGTCATACAACGTGGCAACGCCTATAGTTTGTTGTTAGTTTAGTTTCTCTATTTTATTTAATCGTTTTAAATTGTTTTAATGTATGGACTAAATCTTTCTGGCAAAATATGGGTGTTCTACCGGATGACTTTATTATCACTTTTCAAAAAAAAAGGATAAATTAGGTGAACGGAGTAGAAGCATACCTAGTTTTTTTTCTTTTTTCCACAGTTTAGAAAAAAATTGATCCCTCTTCAAAAAACGCTACAAATTTTAAGTATACTTTTCATATTAGAACAAAGAAAGAGTAATTTTGAAAAAATAAATGAAAAATATCGAATTTCGATTTTTGCGAAATTCAAATCATACAATACGCGTATGATTTGAATTTCGCATTTTTGAATTTTATTTTTTCAAAATTTCTCTTTCTTCAGTCATTGATAAACACACAACGTTATTCCTGTTATCCCTGAAGAATTAAAAAGAGGTTCCCCTATACAGGTGACTTTTTATCACTTTCCAAAAAAATGGGTTTAATAGGTGAACGGAGTAGAAGCAAATGGCATACTTAGTTTTTTTTTTTTATAATATTGCACGCAAAATAAGGAAAATGTTATTATTATTTATTAATAAATAAGGATTATGTCCAGTTTCTGCGTAAACTCGCTGCCATAACATGATAGGTTTTATTAAAACTTGGAAAAAGTGTGGCTGTAGTTATGAAATACCTCTGTCTACCTTTTTTTATTATTTATTGTAATAAATAATAAAAAAAAAACGTTTTTAGCAGAAATATGGGTATATTTAGAGTCTACCTGTGGGACGACTAAATATACCCGTTAAAATAAATAAATAAAAACGTTTTGAGTTTTAAAATACTTACAAATCAAATTCCCTGCATGAAACAAGAGCATTAATGTTAACAAGTGAACGCTAAAAAAATATACGATTATTTAACGCCTGACATATGACAACCTTGTCAGTTAAAAGCACCATTTAATCATTAAAACCGGCACATGGTGATATGGCTATCAAAATAATTGTACAACAAGATACAGAATTAACATCTGCTGACCATTTGAACGTATCCTAGTATCTATGCAAGAGTTTGAATCTGTGGCCATGAACGCAAAAGGCGTTCGATTAATGTGACACCTACGCTTAGTAAAAATATTAGTATAAGCTTTATCAGCATAATAGCAGTGATAAGTCTAGTGGTGTAACCGTCGGACGAACCTAAGACACGCACCTCTGATTTTTCGGATTCATGTGCGTATAGGCATGACGACAGTATCAAAACATTGCAAATCTATTTAGTCCGTCAGTTAGAGTATTGGAAATTAATGGACACGTATTTTTTGTTTTTGTAAATTAATAAAAATTGACAAAGATAAAACGCATCAAAACTCGGGAGTGGGGGCAGGTGACGTCAGAACTAGCTAAAAATTATACCTAGGCGTGACGTATTGAGAATTTTAAAAGCGTCATTATCTTCGTCAATTTTGGTTTACGTTACAAAAGAAAAAACACGGGTCAAATATTTTTTGATAATCTAACTGACGGACTAATTAGTTATTTTTTGTCGTCTCGCCTATTGTATAATTATCACCCGAGAGATATTTCTTGACGGTATGTAAAAGTCAAATGCCCATGGGCGGCATAAAAAACTCTGACACCAGGTTAGGCACTAACCACAAGAGAAGGAAGAAGAAGAAGAAAGAACAAAAATATTAGTATAAGCATGATCAGCATAGGATGTTCCCACTGCTGGGGCACAGGCTTTCCCTCTATGCCTGAGATTGGGCTTCGGCCAAGCGGGCCTTGGTGGGTTTTTTCTACACTCTTTTGAGAGCAATGGTAACTGTAAAGAGTTTTTAGTTTCTAAAAATTTCATCCACCATGTCATTTTTGTAAGTCTGTCATTTAATCAAACTGTTTAAACCGTGAACAACAACAGTATTTTTTGTCTTAAATAAATCCAAACTTAAATTTCAAAACTTCACTAACTCCAAATTTCCCTTGTTACAGTGCTGGTGGTAGCGACTGCTTTCCAACAGCAGTACTTCAGGGTAGTCCCCCGAAGTCTGAGGGTGCAGGAAGGTGCAGAGGCAGTGCTAGAATGTGCAGTCGCCAACCTGGCAGGACAGGTGCAGTGGGCTAAGGATGGCTTCGCACTTGGTAAGATATATTGTTTTTTTCTGCATATTAACGATTAAAAATTTCTGTGCTGTAATATGATAATACTGTGATACCAAATGATTTGAAAAGAGTAACCATGGAGTTTCTTGCTGGTTCTTTTCCATAGCACGACCAACCTGAACCGTGCACCTTTTTCGACTTTTTATAAGTGCTCATCTAGGCTCATATGAAATAAAATATTTTGATTTATTTCCTCCCCGGGTTCAAATGATGTACTGAATACATAAATGTCCTTTCCACCCTGTATTGACAGCGCCCTTATGTCGTAGCAACAAAGTCGAATCTCCTATTTCAAGTGTTACCGATTGACGATGACGTGTGGTTGACCATACAAGCCTCTTATTTATAGGAGACAAATCCAAACTACGAGCTGCTACTGAAATATTCTGGTCCCAAAGCCGATAGCAATGTCCTGCCCGGAAGGCCGCGATTTTTGACGAGAAATCCTTCAGAATTTTATAAAACATGTGGGTTATTGGGTTTGTTAATTACCACTGACGGAGGGCCTACTATACGTATAACGGCTAACCACGAGCTATAGGCTCAAGCGATACGCGTACTGTAACAGCGTCTGTGGATAAAACGAACGACAGAATTGCATAGATAGTTTCCAATGTGCCTTGAAAACCTTCATGCAAAGTAGACTTCCATAGAGGACACACACGTAACTGCAAGCCTGTCGATTGGCTCATTTGCAAGCATGGCATCACCGGCAACACACGACAATATGGTTGGTTTAGTGGGTTTATTACTTGTTATAAAATAGAAGAGAACCCAGAGATGTGCATGCGACCTGTGCTACACACGCTCGGTTATGCCTGCGCGGAAACTCGAGGTTGCATTTACAGGTTTCTGCTACACACGTTTATGCAGGCCTGCACACTTTGATTGTAAGGGCAAAACTGCATATGCAGAACCTATCGACTATTAAGCTCGCGTGTGTCGCTTCACGCATGTCACCTTTTAAGTCACATAATTTTAAGGGCGTAAGGTTTTAATACGTTTACTTTGATACTCAACCAAAGCCGTTATCCATAAACTTCTCACAACAGGGTGATGTTGCGAACTTACATTATAATGCTCGTTAATAAAAGGGTGTTGAACATCCTTAACGAAGCCAAAAGACATTGACCTTGTCGTTATTGTGATATTTTGTTTGCTCTGGACCATACCTGAGAACCTTGTAGGGAGATAAATTGAAGGTTAAAGTTCCAACTTTTTCATACTTTTTATACATTTGTTTTAAAAATGTTCTTTGGTTTTTCCTGTACTATTCAACGCATTCATGTTTTGAGGCGCTATCGTAAATCGGGAGTTTTACTAGTAGTAGTTAGTTTGGTGTACAGATGCTTGGTTAACATCTCCGTGAAGAGTCCTTTAACACCCTGTATGTTCACAAATCCTTCAGCCAAAGTTATAAACTCCGTATTATAATCAACATTAGAGCAAGTTAATGATATTTGTTGTAAACCCAACTTACTCCATTGTTTAGGACTAAATGTTCTAGCTAAGGTTTATTAGCTTAATTATGTTTTGGTTCTAGAATAATCCCAGATTACGTAGAATTTAGGTTCGGGCCTTAATTAGAAAGGGCTTTTTCTATTTTATATGGGATCATATTATGCTGATATGGGAGGAAAAATAATGTAACCCAATAACTTTTCGAATGCTGAACAAAGGTCTTCTCTTGCAGAGAAAGGGAAAATGTTATTATTTCTCTTCGCAATGTGAAGGCATCCTTTCATTTAAAAAAAGGTACGAGCATTGATTACCACGCTTGTTAATTGCGTGTTGATTATAACAAAACTCAAACTCAAAGTATTTATTTCAATTAGACCATTACGGCACTTTTGAATGTCAAAATTACAAATAAAAAACAAAGCTACAGTCCCAGTCACAAGGCATAATAACTTGAGAAAGTACTGTAGTTGCCCATTCCCTAGCGTAGATCTCTATGAAGAAGAACGGGCAAGAAACTCCATGGACACTCTTTTGAATCAAAATATTGTTACAAAATCTTGGTTACATCATTAATTTTGAAATTATACATATATGTGAGAACGATGTAGAAAGACGTGCACATTAAGAGCGTTCAGAGTAGAAAAAGACAACAATTTAACAACAAACTAATTAAAATGAACCCTGGCAGCCAAGAGATGACCAGTCCCAACTGACAGCGCCCGCTCACGAACATGACGCGCGCATCGGCGCCATTCAACTCAACCATATTGAAGGGAATTAAATGACCCGACACACCCGCCACCATCAGCGAGACATTAGAGTGAGCATGACATTCTCTCAGCCACCAAGGCATATTCAAGTCAATGAAAGATAACTAAATTGTAAATGGTGGCTGTATCAGACACACTATTACTCATTTCAAAATCCTCTTAATAGTTCAAATGATTATTGATTTAAAATTAGCGTCCCTGTAGTTTCTTGCCCATTCTTCTCCATGAGATCTACGATTTTGGCATGGGCAACTACAGTCCATTTACAGTTATTATGCCTGTGGTTGGACTGTAGGTAGCTTATTTTTGACAATGCAAAAGTGCCTGTCACTAGTCTATTTGAAATAAAAGCTTTGAGTTTAAGTTTTGACACTGGAGGAGACTGGCACAGAAACATGGAGCTTGGCACAGATAAAGAGAGTCCTTCCTGTACTTAGCAGAGGGTAAAGTTGGGTTGTGGACAATGAAGAAGTTAAGAACCTAATTAGTAGTTCATCACTAGTGTGGGCTCGATGTAACGAGTAAATAAACTCAGGTGGCAAAACGATTAAAACGTTTAGTAGGTTAGGTATTGCTCATCCCGTTGTTAAACGCAGCGACATTTTTCAAATTCAAATATTTTATTTCAGAATTACATCCATATATTGTTAGTAGTAGTATAACTTAGCCTAATATTAGTATTAAATTAAATTTACAATAATAAACAACCAGAATAACAATGAACTGTTCGTTCAATGGTACACCAGTTTATTTGGATAAGTGTGTCTGAGCGCTTCCCCTCCTACGAAAGTGGGTACCTTCGTAGGAGGAGAGAGTCCCACCGGTCTGAAAACACATTCAGGATGCCATTGGAGGAGGAGCGCAAGCGCTCCAACATGGAAGCGCATCGCTTCCGCATGATTGCGGCGAACCCGTCGTCGCACGCTTCCGCGAACATCCCTAAGGCGCTACATCGCCACGGCAACCCCAAAAGCACCCTGAATGCGTTATTGTACTGTACGCGCAGGTCGCTGTATGCCCGCTGGATTTTTGCTGCAGTCAATATAATTCGCATTAAACGCATAACCCTCTTTACCACACCACTATAATCGGGTAACCAGCCATCCAATAACATTTCAGGCCAATCTAGCCTCAATGAACATCAACATCAATCCATCTTGCTCACTCCTAATCCATGACACCAAATCATTCGGTCCTGCACCCAACAAGCAGTGAGCGAATGAGTGAATGTATCGCGACAGAATGTACATTCATCGCCAATTGAATGTGAACTGCTAGGTGACGGGATATTGGACTGGTGTGGACTAATTACTGTGGCTTAAAGCATAAGTGACAGTGATTTAGGGTCCTAAATGTGTTTCAAAATGAATTGTGTGTCTGCTTAGGTTTTTGGATGAAAATCCTTAATAAAACTTTGCCAAAACCAGAACAGTACGCTCAGCTGTTACGCATTTGATGATGGTTAAAACACTAGGAAGTGCCAAAGGGGCGCTTTGAGAGACTGTCACGTATAATTTGACATTCAAATAGGCATGACGACAGTATCAAAAAATTGCAAATCTATTTAGTCCGTCAGTTAGAGTATTGGAAATTAATGGACACGTATTTTTTGGTTTTTGTAAATCAATGAATATTGACAAAGATAAAACGCATCAAAACTCGGGAGTGGGGGCTCGTGACGTCAGAACTAGCTAAAAATTATACATAGGCGTGACATATTGAAAATTTTAAAAGCGTCATATCTTCGTCAATTTTGATTTACGTAACAAAAGAAAAAACACGGTTCAAATAATTTCTGATAATCTAACTGACGGACTAATTCGTTTTTTTTTTGTCGTCTCGCCTATTGCTGATTTTCTCATTTTAACTAATCGACTCTTTTTCTTAGCGATAATTGGCAAATTATTTAATATACTTGGCCCAAAATTCGGCTATGCGAACTTCGCCCTTGATTTGTTTGATTCACGGACCCGGAATCGGCTTGACCGGTCAGAAAAACTTTTTATCGGTTCAAAAAAATCGACTAGTTTGACTCTTCTCCAAGTCGCGTCGTCCAAACCTCATGAAGGTGATGACATCGTTCTCGCACTTGTTACATAAACTTATAGCTTCTTTCGACCAGCTCAAGTCGATACCGCCTCAATGTTGTCATTCCCTAATTGATACATCCAAGCAACACTGACTTGTCATGCATTGATAAGTTTACCGTTCACGTCAATACTCTCTGATCTCAATAAGCAAAGTGTAGGTATCACAGTATCAGCTCTGAGCATTCACGGTAACGTTCGATTGGTAGAACAGGGGTGACAGTATACTGAGGCTAATTACTGGGGGGGACAAGTTATAAGAGAAAGCGATTTGGTAAATGTTCTGTTTCCATGGTGGTGAAAGGTTTATTTTGATATACCTAGTCGACATTAAGTATAAGTAAGTAACCAGTCGTTAGTTTGCAATTCAGAATATTCTTGCCAACCTGTTTAACCGACTTCCAACAATAAGTTTTTATGTTTTAGTGCATGTTTACTTTTCTGTGATTGAAGCTATCTGTTTAAGTTTGCATTGGATATACCATTTTCATATAGTTCCACCGTTATTAGTGTCTTTTCTCGAAATACGTGTAAAAAATAACTTGTTTCAATTCACCGTGTTTCAAATAACGAGTTGTAAAAAGTCCTTATTTACTCTAAACCGCTCTATAAAACACACGCTACCGCTCTCACATTACACTACAGCACATTGCGGCAGTCGTATGGGTCACAAGTTCTGTTGTTTCATAGCATTGGATTCAACTGGAGATCCTATTGAAAATCAGCGTTATGCACGCGTCGGCAATTCCGGCCTTGTAGTCCGCACGGCTGGAGTCGTGGAGAAACAATGTCGCCATGATTAAACGGAGGGGTAGAAGTGCAAGAGAGGTGTTTGTGTGACGTTCTCTGTGCATAGTTCTTATGGCACTTGGATGACACTGGCAGACGAGCGATGTTACGAAACATTTTATTCTATCAAAAGTAACACTACTACTACTAATCGTACACCCACATATTTTAGCCAGTATGTTTAAGTCAAATGTAATAAGGGGCGAACTTATTGCAACAACCGGGCACAAATCCTGACTCCGTGTTGAGAAATTATGAAAAAATCCAATAAGACTTAGCCTAATTTCGGAATAGAAATTAGGACCTCACGCTTAGCCATGCTTGCGACCAGCAGACCAGCTAGGCAATCGTATTCTAAACATCGATAAAATAATTAAGGGTGTAAATAGACCCTTAACGAAGCTGAAAGGCACTTGTTTTCCCCGTCATTGCGATCATTTTTTTATTCTGGACCATTCCTGGGAACCTACCAGTTACGGAGATATTGTTGGTCAAAGTTCCAACTTTTTCACAAGTTTATTTTCAAATACTAGTTTTTAAGATCATAGCTTTACTTCAAACACCTCCATAACCCGTTTACTATTAAATGAGTCCATCAGCACAATGTTTTGAGTGCGTTACATTGAGTTTTACCCTAAAACGTGTGATTTTTCACCTCAAAAATAAGTCGTTTCCCAGCAATACATTTTGTGTAGAGTATGCTTGGTTGACGGCTTCGTGAAGGGTCTGTTTACACCCTGTATGTTTTTACAGGCACAGAATGAATAATATAGAAAGGGCTGTAAAAAGAATAGGCCTCATGCTAGTTGTAAATTTAACAAATGTTAAAAGTCTAACCTTTTAAAACGAAAGTAACTAACTGACGTAGCCGTGTGGTATCCGGCAGAGTAGAATAGAACCAACCCATTACACTCACGGGTGTCGTATAAGGCGACTAATGTCTGAGGCAGAACACCTTGCGCCTCCGTAGACCAGAGAATGGGCAGCAGCGTTTTCTGTTAGTCTTTCATCACTGCGATCTCCAATCCGCCTGCCAAGCGTGGAGATTACGGCAAATTCCTCCCATCATGGGAGAGGCTTATGTCCAGCAGTGGACGTTATGAGCTGTTGTAGTAGTGTAGTAACTAACAAAAAAAAAAGATTTGAAAAATGTCTTCACTGCCGAGACAGATCAATTACGCAATCATGACAAGGAGTGGTTTCATTTATCGTCGTATCGAAATCAAAATCAAAGCATTTATTTCAAGTAGGCCAGTTACAGGCACTTTTGAATTGTCGAAACAAAGATGAAAATTAAATGTAGCTACAGTCCCAGTCACAAGACATAAAAACTGTGAAAGTACTGTAGTTGCCCATTCCCTAGCGTAGATCTCTATGGAGGAGAACGGGCAAGAAACTCGATGGACACTCTTTTATATCAAAATATTGTTACAAAATCTTGGTTACATCATTCATGTTGAGATGGTCGAACAAATCGAACATGATAGAACAGTTAGTAAAGAAAGGAATCTATAACTAAAACTTACTTAGTTTCCACCACAAGTGAGTTAACATAATATTTGCTGAAGACTCGTGACTGAACGGAAAACCTCATATTCCTAATGGATGTTAGAGGTACTATGTCACAGCACTTATAGGAATCACATTTAGTTCATGTACCTACAGTCATGGGCAAAAATATCTATACACGTGCCGAATTTTAAAATTGATTTTCTTCTTTTGTTGGTAAGACCATAGTATTTTGGAATTCATATATGAAACTAGCTGGAGGTCTGTAAACCGACGTGATGACCCACGGGATCGTACTTCTGGGATAAAAATTATCCCATGTGTACCTAGGCAAAAAACTATATACATATGTGCCAAATTTCATCAAAATCCGTTCAGTAGTTTTTGCATGAAAAATAACAAACAAACATCCATCTATTCGTATCTATCTGCACAAACTTTCTCATTTAAGATAGAGAGATTTAAGATAGGTCTTATCTCAAAGTTCCGAAACAAAGCAATTTTGTTCCACGAGAAAATTGCCTTTGAATTTTGCTGCTAAGTGTATACATATTAATGCTCGTGACTGTACCACATATTAGTGTTTGATATAGATCTAGAATGGCATAATTATGGTTGTAATTTCAAGTCTGTTCGAGACATTATGCATGTGTGGGATTATAGCGTGGTATGTGTTAAATGTAAACTAGTACAAACCTAGGCCTCCATTTGCTGATAAACATCTGGTGGCTTACCAAAGCAGTATTGTTTAAATCTTATTTCGGAGTGGGAAAGCTATGGACTAGACGTCTTCTATAGATCTGTCACTTTCCTCAACTGGAGTGACATTGATACTGCTTTAAAACGTCATGGTAACCCTCCTGGTAAATAAGACCTAAGATCAGACCATGTGGCATGCAATGTGTTCAATGTTACACTCGTAATTAGGTCGTATTTTGATTAGATTGAAGAATAGACAAATAGAGTTTCCTCCGTGCCTAAAGCACGTTAACTGTTTCAGTCTTTAGGTAGTCAGTGACCCGAAAAGTCTGACACTGACAACCAGTCTTACCAAGGGGTATCGTATTACCCCACTAACAGGGTTGTGGTGGTCAGATAGACAGTCGCTCCATGTAAAATACTGGTATTCGGCTGCATCCGGTAAGACTGGAAGCCGACCCCAACATAGTTGGGAAAAGGCTAGGCAGATGATGATGAAGAATAGAGAAAGAAAAGGATTTTTTTGAAAAGTTTCTTCTGAGTTTTACAAAAGTGACCCATCTACCAAATTGCGGTTAGCGTAGGTTTTATCACATTTTTACGTCCACACTAAGTAAATCTACTAAGAAAGATGTTATTAATACACGATTTACGAGGTCGATATATAAAGTACGACAATCTGGCAAGACACAGAATTAGAAATCATCATCACCAATCAGAATCATCTTCAGAGTAAAATAGACTGCCCTCAGTTGTTAAGTAAGTTTAATTTTAACCTACCCCACAAACATCCGCGTCACCCTATAAAACTATTACGTCCCCCATTCCGCAAAACTGTGTCAGGATCCAACTTCCCCCATCCCCAGAATTTGCAGGCTTCTTAATAATTGCGATGAATCAATAGATATTTTTTCCACAACACTTTAGAAGTTCAAGCGCCAGTCCATCAAAACTACTCACCATAATGACTTTTTTCTTTTTTCTCTTGTCATCTTTGTATTTACTGTGTTTCTAAAACGACCCACTGTTGTTGAAAGTGTTATTTCTGCACTACTATTGTAATTTCATTTTTGATATAATTTTGTTTTTTGCATCATATTGCTTGTATTATTAGGATAAACAGTATAACAATTGTAGATAGGCCAATAAATAAAGAAATCATCAACATTTTTTTATAGTTAGCCAATAATCCTTAAACGCTGCCGCTTATAAACTGCACCACACACTGCGTCAGCATTGTGGATCACAGCATTTGTATGCCATGACATCGGACTCTATAGGATTTATCAGCTTTACGTCTGCATCCGATGCAACGGATTACTGGGCAAGGAGAGTACCAGTAATGGCTTGAAAATGTAACTAGAATCCAATAATGCGAGTGGTATAATGGTTCACTCAAATGCCTGACACAATGGGGGGCTATCGCGCATATATTCGCCGCTAGAGGCGTTCGTGTAGACTAAGGTCTTCCGAAATGTTAGATGTCATACAGTATTCGCGCGTTGCGTGCTTTTTATCAAGTACTTATACAAATTTTCACGATTGTGTTCTAGACTGAGCCATTCCTGATTAATTATGGCTTGTGCTCGGTTTTATCAATTTAAGATCTGTATTTCTGTACCTGTGTTAACAAATAAAAAGTGATTTGATTTGATTTTGAAGATTTTAAGTAGCAACTTAGGATTTTATTTTTTAGTAATGTTAGTAGGTACTTGGAGGTAGAATGATTTTTAAATGTTTCATGCTTGCTAATACGTAATAAAATAAACTTAACTTTTTATGACGTTATTGGTACTTTAAAGTATAAAATAGAATTATTAACAAGACCTTACTCGACAGTGGCGCCATCTGGTGAGCTGAAAAACGATAGCCCTCATTGAATTTACTGTTGGCATTTAGCTGTGTGAGAATTTTGAGCAGTGATGAAAAGATTTGTCAGACTTTAAGGCACTGAGAAGCTCGTGGCTCAATAAGCGCTTGCCTAGGTTGGTCCGTGGATGGCCACCCATGACCACCCATTATTATCGAGTTTTCTCCGTGCCTCGGAAAGCACGTCAAGCGGTTGGCCCCGGCTGTTATTTGTAAATCTTTCACAGTCGTTATAGGTATCGTATTATCCAGTACTAACTGGGTTGTGGTGGAGTCGCTCCAAGTAAAATACAGGTATTCAGTTGGAAGCCGACCTCGACATAGTTAAGAAAAGGCTGGGCTGATGATGCTGATTCTTGTAGTCAAGAAAGGCCAGACAGATGATAAATACAACTATCATCTACTGACCTCTACCAAAACCGTGACCACACCTGACCTGGGAACATCCTAAAGCCCCAATCGCGTGACAATAGGTGTAACAATACCTCCAATTAACAAATCAACGGCGAATCGTAACGATTCCTCCACCGTCTGTGCCTAAGTGATTTACACGGTGTTCATAATAATTTGCTCTGTAATTACTATTCTTGAGAAATCGATTTCTTTTTTTTTCGGCATTGTGTTCGGATTTTTTTGGCGGTTGTGCTCCGGAATTGTTATAATAGCAATGTTACATTTTAATATTACTGACTGCCGTTCCTTTTATATTTTTCTCCAAATACTTATTTCATTTCGGTGGCGAACCAGATATTTCGCTTACATGGATTCAAGTTGCAAGTTCAACATGAGAGCTGTGTTAAATATAATCTTTTTAATGTAAAGAAAACTATTTTCAGGAATCCTAGACTCGACTGGTCGCTCGTTCTAGAATCGCCGGACACGCAGTGACCAAACGTGGTTATCAATGCTGCATCTTTTTATTAGGAAAGCCACAGCGATCTATGTGTGTGTTAAACTGTCATTTAGAAGACACGAAATTGACACTTAGCGTCTAATACTACAATATTGTTTTACAACACGACACTTTCTTATGAGGATAGGCAGACACTTCGTTCCTTACTAACCTATCGATCATTCTTGTGATTCCATTTAACCGACGAAAAAAATACAAGGTTTTCAAGTCGAAACGTATACGAGTATGTATTTTTTTGTGTGAAATGTTATTCGTGTGCCTGTGCATACACAGGCACACGCATAACATTTTCAGAGTAATTCGATATTTTAAACTGTTTGATTCTTCCTCATCTTCTTTTGTTTCTATTATTAACCAATATTTTCTTCTATCCCCAGGATTCTCCTCTGTAATCCCCGGCTACCCTCGCTACACCATGTTTGGAGACCGCCGGCATGGCGTCTACAACCTTCGGATAGTGAACTCCTCGCTAGAAGACGATGCCGAGTACCAGTGCCAGGTGGGACCCGCGCAGATGCATAAGGTCATAAGGGCCAATGCTTCGCTGACAGTTATATGTAAGTACTTTTGATTGTTTTTTTTGCAGATATAAGTTGGGTTATTGTGAATTGGGATTTTGTATTTAAGGAGACAGAGTTGTAGATAGTCTGGAATAGATTGATAACTAAGGCAAATAAATATACATGACAACTTTTTTAAATGTATTTTTTAATACCACTGGCACGTCATAAACCAAAAAATCTATTTGTCTATGGTTCTCGATCGTTTTAAACGTAGAACAGTCCTATAAGGATCTTGTAGCACTTGATAAATTAGATTTACAAGAGATATTGTTGGTAACCATCAGCCATTTAGGCCAGACGCCACGTAACTGGGAATTGTCTTTAAAAGAGGTAAAACAAATTATGAGTGTGTTGTACAATGTAGCCGTCTAAAACTAAAACTAGGTACCGATTTAATTAATTTTCCCCAACTTTTACACATTCCCGTCAAAGGTATACTATACCCCTAATCAGCGACTTCTTGATTCATTAACTTTACTGCCTACCCCCTTTTGTCATTTCTTTACGACGCCATAAAAACTTCACAATTTTCTCTACATAATGACCGAATAACATTTTACTGCGTTACCTTTTTTAATTATTGTGAAAAGATAACATTGTTTCAGTGGAAAGTTCTTTCAGACTTGACTAAAAGATCGACGTAGCGAATTAATGTAAAAAAAAAAGTAAAAATGACTTTGAAATCAGGAATATTCAAAATCAAAATTTTATTTATTTTAATTTGTCGATAGGGCTGAAAATTAGCAATATTTGAAGGTCATACAATACGTAAAAATGCTCTAAAACAACCGCCCTTAAAATCACTTTTCACTTCTTTGTGATTTACCAGGGGAGAACCCAAAAAATATTTCTTTTTCTATAGATATGCATAAATTCTTGAGTTTCTTTTCATCATCGATATCATCAACCTATAGCAGTCCACTGAATTGGTCATAGGCTTCTCCAATTGCTTGCCATTAAACTTGAACCTCTACAACTATCATCTAACTACTGGTCCCTAGTTAAAAATTGCTCTAACTTTGCAATGACCAACAATTATCAACTATCTGGTGTCCACGACACAAGCCTCGTTGCTTAGTGTGGCACTAGATGGCGCTGTGTGTTATGTCCAGTGATATTTATTTATTTTAATTTTAATTATTACTTGGATTGACTGCCTCGATGGTCTAGTGGTTGCAAGGGCGACTGCTGAGCCTGAGGTCCTGGGTTCGATTCCCAAGTCGGGCAGTGTTATTGGGTTTTTCCATTAGGAATTTCTCAGTAGTAGTCACGGAGTCTGGATTTGTGCCCGGTTGATGGCAATAGGCTCGCCCCCTATTACATGGGACTTAAACATAACTGGCGAAATATGGGTGCACCTACTATTAGGTACACTTCTGCCTAACCCTTCGAGGATTACAGGCGTTAGTCTTCATAGGGAGTTTGTTGTTTCATACAGTTCTTTTAGGACTTCCTGATAACATTTTTACGTTTTTAGCTAGTAGATTTATACCTTTCAGTTTTGTGTGTCAAACGTTTTTTGTTAGCCCTGTGATCAAATATTTTTGCCTGTGATAAAACAGATGGGATGCATACTTTGCTTACGAGCAAGCTCTGTTTTTATAAACGCTTTATGTCCTACTATTAAATGTAGGATATTGCTGTCAAAGAAGTGAAAATTGTCCTAAGTTTTGTTCGTCATATCTACCAGATAAGCTGTTTTTTTATTATCCTGTTCTGTCCCACTGCTGGGCAAAGACCTCCATGAGTTGTTAATCTGAATTATTCTGAAGGATATTAATTTTGTAAATCAGTTTAGTCAAATTAAATTAATTGTAAATTACTCGCCAACAAGCCAGATAATTATAATTCGTTAAGAAATTCAATATTTTCATTAAAAAATTAACGCTCCAGTTTTAGGTACTTACAAAAAAAATCTCAATATTTCGTTATTATAAAAGGTCTATTTGTTCTGTTAATACCCAAAAGTTGGAAGATCTTGATTTTTCAGAATCCTAACTTTGATTGTCCTACAATATTATGTTTCATTTATCTACTCAAATCTGAAACTAATCTCGAAGTAATTAAACCTACAAAAGTCTTTTTGGATAATCTTCTGGAGCAATTATTAGGACTGTTTTACTTGTAATATTATATAAAAATGTTTTAATCAACTTTTTAAAAGAATGTAAGGCAACTAACAAAAGGTTTTGAAACGCTGGGAACCTTGGAAGGACATAAACTGACCTTATTGGAGATGTTCTTCAAAAAGTTCAGGTGAAAATTCCTTGCAACTGACGTGCGTGTATGGCCAGATGTATGACTTTCTCGACTCCAATAATGATTATTATTTGTCCCACTGCAGGGCAAAAGCACTTTCATTCCCTTCTTTCACTTATCCCTATCCAGTGCTGTAATATGCCAATCTTCGTGAAAGGAGTTGAGTTCATCCCGCCATCTCCTTTTGGGCCTGCCGCGATGCCGTTTGCTGCTGTTTTGGACCCAATGTATGGATCTTCAGCATGCGACAGATGTGGCCAGCGCAGTTCCATTTGATCTTGGCGGCCGTGTGACCTACATATATCGGCTATTGGAGTTTTAGAACGCAGTATCTAGTTCCTTATACGATCTGTACACGGCAAGGATACTATTCCAAAATTAACGGCTTTTTTTTTTAAATCGTGTCATAAGTACTCAAAAACAACCAGCTGCAGAAAAAATATGAAAATGGTCGACCGCAGCTTGTGGCAAGCACTAGACACTTTAGCGTGCAGCTCACAACGGCGCAAACATTTTTTGTCTCTCTCGCACCATCCGTGCCCGTTTGGCCACCTTACATTTATAACCTACTCTTACATTCCCGGGGCCAAAATTCCGGGATGTTACATTTCAACCCTTATTACGAACAATTACAGCAAAAAGTGACGTTTCAATCTTTTTAACCCTACACTGCGTGCATAATATATTTTATAGCTACCGTATAACCTTACCCACAATGACACAGGGTGGTTATAAAACATAATATGGTACTCGGCTTGCGCTCGTAAATTTCCTAATAACATCCCCTTCTAGGGGTTGACATTCAATTTGATGTGAATTTTTTATTATTTTCACCCCGCTTAGTTTATTGGTTTCAACCCCAAGGGTTGCAGGTTCGAAATACGTGTGAAATATTTTCAGGTGTATGTGTGAATTGGGCCGTTTATAGCGGACGGGTAGACTGATTTTGGGAAATTCGGAGGGGTGAAAGCTGTATCATGTGTTTTGTGAATAGCTTCGCTGGCATTTTCGTGATTGAATCGAGTAGATGATTTGAGGGGTGCACTGGTTTGGAAATTGTAGTTGAAAAGATTCTGTTTTACCCATTTATGGCGTTGAAAACACTGGAGATAACCAAAACTAGAAGAGAGAATATAGCTAGTACCCTTTTACCGTTAATAATTCTTAGTTTTTAACGTACGTACGCACGTATTTAGTAAGGCGCTAGTGTTGTTTTATAGTAAATAATTATACAATTTAAACAAGAGTTAACAACAAAATTTATTTTAAACCCTTTAAATTGACCCCCTGTCTCTTTTATACACAACCTTATCCAAATTTTTAATTACCACCACTAACCGTAATCCCAAAAACAAAAGAAAAACCCCATTTTCTAAAGCCAATACGACGGTAAGCGCAAACTCTTGTAACAAGGATCGCAAAAATTTCGCTTAAAGATATGTCATGTGAGAATGGTTTAACCCCGCCGGGGTCAGATGTACCCCGCTCGGTTTATGGAGGGTTAAGATGATAGGCCCGGTTTAGGGAAGGGTTAGATGTCGATGCTTTTTAGGGTTTATTGTGTATTGTTTTTTATGTGGGAGGCAAATGATAATCGTTTATGCTGAAGTATTCAGGTTTTTATCTTTTTTTTTTGGTCTTCCTTAGGTAACTTTAATAACCTTTTTATTGATATAGTTATCACACTAGCTGGTATCAGCATTTTGGTATTAATAATAAAATAATAAAAAATAATAATATTATTTATTTATCCGGAATAATACTTACAGTTCAAAACAAGGTGGCAAAAGTACAATGCATAATGATATAGTTTTTTGTGCACAGAGGATTTAAGTCTCCAAAAAGAAGTCTTTGCATTCAAAAATAATTACCGAACCCAGTGAAGCTAATATTATTATTTTTAATCAAGACGTATAGAAAACGTGAGTAGAAGCTGACTATATCTATGTGAAAACTAATGAAAAAGTGATCAATGAGGTTTGATATTTAAAATGTACGTATTTCTCAGACTATAAAGTATCAAACGAATTCTTCCAAAACTTAACCCAAAAACACTACCCCAAATATAATATATCGACACCGATACCAACCGTAGACCCCCAGTCACAATAATACCCGTACTATTTTATGACGCCCCTTTTATTCAAATTCACCGTTTCTAAGCTCAATAACCAATAGGACCTGCTATATTTCTTGGACCCTACATGCATGTCGGGTCCCAAAAATATAATTATGTAAAGTAACGTTTTATGGCCAAACCTTTAGTGAAAAAGGTGAATATTATACGTAATTTCAGCGTTTATTAGGTTAGGTTTTAAATTTGGAAATAGGTTTTTCGGATAACGGTTTTAATACCTAAGGGTTTTTATTGTGTTCTTAGGGACCTTTGTATTTTGTGTAACCTTGGCATTTTAAAGACCAAATTGCATTACATAAGTCCATAATACTGTTAAGTAGAGGGAAATACTTATAACATTCATAATAGTTTAAGTAAGTCTGACTGAAGTCTGACTGAATGCTGGCGCCATCAATCTACGTCCCTATATTAACTTGTAACTTGTCATATATATAACAACCTCACCACGAAGCCGCCAACCAATCATTCTGTACATCAAACTAAGTAACTTTACGCAAAAATTATTGCTGGGAAACGACTTTTCTTTTTGGAATGAAAAATCATGATTTGTGGTAGAACTCAATGTAACGCACTTAAAACATTGTGTTGATGGATGGATTGAATAGTACGGGGGTCATGGAGGTGTTTAAAGAAAATCTATCAATCTAATAAAACTTGTATTTAAAAAAAACTTGTCAAAAAGTTAGAACTTTGACCCCCAATATCTCCGTAACTAGAAGGTTCCCAGGTATGGTGTAGAACAAAAAAAAGATCGCAATGACGAGGAGAACAAGTGCCTTTCGGCTTCGTTAAGAGGTTTTTTTACACACTCTAAGTAAAGAGAGACCTAATTAAGCCCTCATATTACGTCACCTATAAGGCTGTGTTTCCACTAGAGAAGAGCGAGGAGCAAAGAAGAATGTGTGTGAAACTAACCAATAATATCGCTTCTTGTACTATTTATTGTAGCTCTGCAATTAGTTAGTTAATCTCTATTGGAAACGCAGTTTTACGTAGCCCCTTTTATACCTACATTGTTGAACACCACCGGCCAACTCTACTGCTTTAGTTGTGGCCGGGTGTTTAAAAGCAAATTCGGCCTGGCCAGTCTTATAAGGGCACACGCAAAGAAGTAGCTTCAAAGGCGTTACCGTAATCGGTAAGGAGGACTATTAATATATATAGGGATATATATGTTAAAGAAACTGCGTGCCATAGCTTCAGGGTAAGTTCAGTATCAATAAAGGAACCCGTAAAAAAAAAAAAAAAAACCTTTAAAAAAGTAAAAAAAAAACCGTGAAAATTATCATAAGATGAACCCTACTAATTAAATAGCAATCGTTTAGAATTTATTAAAAAAATTGCATAAAAATTCTAAACGATTGCTATTTTTTTTTTTTCATGGGTTGCTTTATCGATACTGATCCTACCCCTAAGCTATGGCACGCAATTTCTTTAACACCCTGGATACCGATACCCACGAAAATATCATGATACCCTGATAAACAGTCTTGTTCATTTAACTGTCTTCTAAAAACCTTTTTCACCAAATACGCAGCGTCACAATACCTCCCGTATTCAAACAAGGCGTCCCCAAAATCTAGTTAACACTACCAATTCGCACGTACGCCAAAAAAGTACGTAACACGTACCAGTACCAAATTACGCCTAATGTTACGGACTCGGGGTCTTTTAGACCCCTTCGGTGTCTCTCGGACCCCTTCGGCATCATTCGGAGGGTTATAACATTGTTAATTGATCGTTAAAGAGAGGAGATAAGAATTTTATATTATGGCTTGTCCCTTTCGGAGATAGCGTTAAGAAACGTGATGTTGATAAGGTTGTAAGTCGTAATAAAATGTATAATTACTTGAGATGGTGGAATTTATTGGGTTTTGGTTCGGTTTGTGACAAATTTGAGAAGGACGTTTCGGGAAGGACGTTTCTGGAAGGATGTTTCTAATAAAAGAGAGAAAGGAAAATTATTCGGCAGGAATAAGAGTATAAGAATAAGACGCCCATTATAAAATAACATAACATCATGCCTATTTCCTCGAAGGGTTAAGCAGAGGTGATCATAGTACACCCACATTTAGCCAGCTATGTTTAAGTTAAGTACATGTAATAGGGGGCGACCCTATTGCCAACAAACGGGAAAAATCTAAACACCTTGGCTGCTACCAAAAAATTCCTGATGGAAAAACCTAATAACACTGTCCGACCTTCGAATGACAACTGTTTCAAAGCTGTTGGAACCTGGTGACGTTTTTACCCAATAATCTAAATTTAATTATTTCTGGCTACTTTTTACTTTTAATGACAGATTTCTATACTATTATTATAAAGAGGAAAGATTTTTTGTTTGTTTGGTACCGAATAAGCTCCGAAACTACTGGACTGATTTTAACCATTTTTTCACCAATAAAAAGCTAAATTATCAGGAAATAACCAGGCTATAAATTATATTTATACCGTAAAAATTAGCCAAGCGATCACAATTTTTGCGGACGAAGTGCTAGTAACTTATATGAAGTAGTGTTATCACAAGCAACCTCTTCTAAAATAAATAAAACAGCTGACCTTTTATCTGAGATGGGATAAGCTAAACCTAACCTACTTCTAAGCCATTAAAAATAAAATACCAGCCATTTCTGCAATATTCCAGCACAAGTTACGGTCAACTGCAGGCAGTAAACGGGTTATCTTTTTCATAACGCGAATGGTAAAAGAAAAAGATTGGCTTTGAAGGTATAGGAAATTAGTCTGACTTGCAGTCGGTTCCAGGAGAATCAGGTTGGAAAGGCTTTAGTGGATATTTAAGTGAGTAAAAACCTTAAGTTTGTACTATTGTATTAGATAATCTTTTCGTAATGCTAGAAAATTATTAGCAGCAAAAAGGTAACCCTAAACTACCAACATCTCACTTACTTATCTTATAAATGCAAAAGTTTGTAAGGGATGTTTGTCACTCTTTCACGCAAAAACTACTCAACGGATTTGGATGAAATTTGACACATAGATAGTTTATAACCTGGATTAACACATAGGATACTTTTTATCATGGTAGTGCGATCCCGTGTGACAATTACCGAAATCCACGCGGGCGAAGCCGCAGGCATGAACTAGTCTTTCAAAAGGCAAAAGACAAATTCTGATTACAATAAAAGTTTACATAGATAACACATAATCAGCCTATGAAGTCCCAGATAAGACCATAGTCAATCACGCGAGTCCAGTGTCTCATGTCTTCAAATTTTCGCTTGTAAGACACAACGTTTGCCTCAAAATATAAAAAGATTAAAAAAAAATCTATACAGCTTCACCAAAAGATTAATACGGACATTCTTTTGCTTTTTCTGTTTTTAAAGAAGCATGTTCCAGTAATGCTTTTTGGCATATAACTTGGTAGTTTTTATTGTGGTTCTTGGCAAAGTATACCGTATGGAATGGCCTTGCAAAACCATTGTAAGTCCAACAGGACATAGTTACATTTTTTTTGTGTGTTTTGTAATATGTTTTTGGTGAATAAATTTGGATCTAGAATGTAGTAAGATGCAGTTAAAATGGAATGGTATAATCGTGAAAAATCGTTTGACAAAAAGAAAATAGTGAGCGAATTTGTTGAAATAACTTCGTCCTGCATTATTGAGCACAGAATAGTCGTTGATTTTGAATAAAAACCACACTCCCAGATGGTTTTTATTCAAAATTAGTGACTATTCTGTGATCAATAATATCCTAACGTGAGAACCCTACATGCAGTTTTTCCGGTAAGTACAGAAGAAATTCCCAGTGTGGGGTTAGTGTTTTTTTTTTATTAAACTGTATTGTCCCACTGCTGGGTAAAAGTCTCCCCAATAACATTCAACCCTGTGTGGTTTTTGCCGGCCAATCTCTCACAAACATCTCTTAAGTTAAATATGTACCGCATAATTAAATCCTAATTAAATCCAGTGAAATACTGACATAAAGCTTAAATCAGTTAATCTGTACAGACACTAAATAAAAAATCAAAATTACAACTTGAGAGTCTAACCCTCATCCTGCTAGGCACGTAAACATGCCGAGTTATATTAAAACGACATTCAACCCTGTCAACGCGTCACCTCTCATTTTTATTGCATTCGACCCTGTGTTATTTATTTAAATTTGTCGTAAATATTTAAACTTTATGCTGCATATTTTTTATTGGTGTTTTTACAGACCGTTTTTGTGTTATCAAAAATGCTGTTAGGTGATAACCTAACAGCATTTTTTTTTTTTTTTTTTTTTTTTTTTTATATGTATATCAAACTGCGATCACCAATATTTCTGAACTGAAGAAAAAGATATACGTACGTAGATTTACGTACTACAGCAGGCAATATCATATTACAGATATGATATTGCCTGCTGTAGTACGTAAAAGACTGTGAAAACTGCATCTTTTTCTTCAGTTCAGAAATATTGGTGATCGCAGTTTGATATACATATATATCCCTTTTTCCTATGGGGCTAGGCAGAACTACCTCGTTGGTTTAGTGGTTGCAAGTGCGACTGCTGAGCATCAGGTCTTGGGTTCGATTCCCGGGCCGGGCAAAGTGTTATTCGGTTGTTCCATCAGGAATTTCTCATTAGCAGCGTTGGAGTCTGGATTTGTTTCCGGTTGATGGCAATGGGCTCGCCCCCATAATATGGAACTTAAACAGCCTTACTCTTCAGGGATAACAGGCGTGATGTTATGTTATGTTATCTTCTTTCAGTTTGTTTTCATTTATATGCAAGAACATACAACCGAGTTGCTCCTTGTCCCCACAAATCTCTTTTGAACACCCACAATAGAGAAAATAAACTAAACAACAACCAGAGTCTAATATCTAGTATTTATTCTTCGAAAGCCTCACTCAGAAAACACCCAGTATACGCTCGTTGCCATGACAACCTCCTCGCAAATCTTAGCACTACAGATTCTACGGCAACAATTTTACCGCAGATGTATACCGATCTCTTTTTACCCATATACATCTGTCTCGTTTCAACATGGAGATAAGTAGCATTCGCGCAATCTCGTAGAGGCATAAAATTTGCCATCGGAAGGCATGTATGTATTCGCATATGCTTGTGTACAATATTTATAAGCCTGGTCTTCGTAGGGATATGAAATAGCCTGCTTGCATTGTGGTGACTTTTATCTTCAGGGTATAAGCGAAAAGGGCATGAACGTGAATGCAGCAGTATTTCCTACACGGTCGTGAAAAATATTTTCCAAATTTTAGCACGTCAAAAAATTCAGTGTTGTATTTTTTCGATGGGTATTTTATTTAAAAAAAAAACAGTTGTTCATACAACATTGCAATATCAGATTTATACGGTGAAAATATTCTGAACACCCGATTAATTTCTCTTTATACGTTTTTACATGGTCTTTAACATGCTTACTTTTTGTTTTGGAGTTCCCGAAATTTCGGCGCTGCGCTGTTGCAAGTGCCATGATCACGGATATCTCCGCATTGCAACGGTGCCAACACAGCAGCCAGCCGACAGCAGGGACCAACAGTAAACGTGGTTCCCGGGGGTCTCAATAATTTAATGCATGGTCACCCATGTAAGGACGTCTGTCCTCGGCAATGATCGTGGGTTTACTTTAGATTGTGCGTAATAACAGATGCACAGGTCAATCTCACCAGTGGTCGTGATCATGGGGCGTCGCTCATAAATGCGGTAGATGCCTTCGCGTGCCTTTTCCACCAATCTCTTGTGACAGATTTGATGGAGTCTGTCCATCGGGCTGGTGATCGACCACGTGGTCTCGTGCCTTCGACTCTACCTTGTATAAAACGCTCCATGGAATCATTATCACGAGTAACATGTCTAAAGAATCTGAGGATTCACAATTGCACAAACGACGACAGTCTTTGTTAAATATTAAGTTCTAAATATTGATATGTTAGTCCGACGAGCGGTCTAGCTTACCTAAAACCTATAAAACAAAACAGACAGTAGACACATTGTCGTCTGAAAATACCACACGAAAACACAGGAAATATTCTCTAAAATACCTGCTTATACCAACCGAGCGGCTCGCAAAGAAATATAAAACAAAATTTTGTACAATAAAGAGTCTCGAACTACTTTTAAAGTCATACCCGGTAGAAGATGGTCGGCGGAGTGAGACAAGACAACATGGCGGCTATAAAAAGTTTTCGCGTGAAAGCTTGTATGGAATTCCTGATGGTTTCGGCTTTTGTTTCTTTTGAATATTGTTATGGATGTGTGGGGAAATGCATCTTTTAGCATATTTATTTATGTTATTGGTTTGGCCAACCAGCATGCTTCAAGCCACGATTCCGCGAGCCGAGGTTTAGACATCAGATAAGTGAATAATTAAAAAGAAAAGAGGTGTTCGGTTTCAGACATTATTAAGGTTCAAATCAAGTTTCAACCTGAGATTTATACTTAAGCATAGTTCTTGAACGTAAGCTTCTGTGTTTCACTTTTCTCACTATATTTTGTACTGAGACGTATCCTGTTCACATCCAGACTTCTACACGATTAATGTCGCCAAGATAACTTAAGTTACACTAAACGCGAATAAGTTTAGTGAATCTAAATTGTTTCTAACTTCAAATACGAGCTAAAACTAAGTTTAAATTAACACAGAGCATGAGTGTTTAAACTCGAAACTGTTTGGAATGGTGCCGTTTATTTAAAAGTTTTAGAGTATGCTGCGCTAGATCATATTTTGGGTAGTTATTTGCTAGTTTAAATAGTGGGCTCTGAGGTTTATTACTGAAGTTTATATTGACCTGTCGGTTAGTGCTGAACTGGGATCAGTGCAGATTCACACATTCATTCAACACATCTATTTAAATTAAATAAAAAAAAGAAAATCACCTTATTTTTTAAAATTTTAAATACGTTTTGTAAAGCGAAGCAGGCTTTTTTTAAATAAATCGCAATTTCTTTATTTAGATTTTTTAATGCACCTTTATTGCCGATGAAGTAAGGTTTTAACCGAATGGTAGCCAAGATTTAGCCTAAGAAAGCAGGCCGTCCAAGCGCGTTGGGTTGACGATATCGTCAAGATCGTGGGAAACAGATGGATAAGGGACGCACAGAACAGAGAAGAGTGTCAGAAGAAAGGAGAGTGAGGGGGGGTCTATACCCAAAAGGGGGGGATTCCAGGCTGATATGTTGAATGCACATAAAACAAGAAGAAAATAGTCAAAGTTAATGTAAAATGCCTGTTTAATTTCGTTGAGGGATCCAAGACAGTTAAATTGTTTCTCTGGTACTTCGTTAAGCTTCATTGTCTCGGTGCTTTTCTGGTAGTCGCCACTGTTGATTCTGGCTTTCAGGAGTTACAGTGGTTTGGGAATAGTGTTGCGGGCTTGCCCCAATAACAAAAACGAGGACAGTAGTAGTTACAAAGCACTTTTTAACAGCCAAATAACCACTTCCTTACTGCACCATACTCCACTACACAAAAAAAACAACTCGAAATAAACATAGCAAGACTTCGGTCTTTCTGCCAAACTTTTTCGTCTAGGTGTGTAGTGTAGGCTTTAAACTTTTTACGTTACACTCTCAATGGCTAACATGGAAACTTCTAGTCGGGTTTATTCAAGAGCGAAGTTCGGAATTAACCTGTTAGAACGTGCGCGTTTTGAAGTAATAAGTGCTGAGAGGTGAGTTGGAGTTTTTGTGTAAATAAATGCGGGATAAAGGATAAGATTTTCAAGAGGAGTTTTGGTTGCTTCATGAGAATATATGGTGTTCTGTTGGGGTGATGCTGTTTTGTTTTTTAAGAAGTGGTGTTTTGAATGAGGTCGTGGTGAAATCGCGAGTCGTTCATCAACAATGTGGCTTTGGTGACAGAAAAATAAAGAAAAAAATACTTGTTTGATTGAGATCACATACATAGCGACGCCTTAGAGTGAAAGCCTCGTAAGTGTAAAAGAAGTAACTTTTCAGGAGGAAGAAAAAACTGCGTTCTGTAAAATTTTTGTACGGCGTCATTTAGGTGTTTTTATTAATTAATATGGAAATTTTACCCGCTTTTATGTCCAAAACTGTTCGATACTATAAGATTGTCTGAAATGCATAAAATGCTACTTACGAGGTATTCGTAACTGACAGATGCGAGTATTTACGAGGTTCTCAATTACTGTCATAGATGGCGCTACGAGTACCGAATGCACAAATTAGTCAGATCAGAATGTGCGTTGCGAGGAAAATGCATTCCCAAGGTTTTCACTCTAAGACGACGATAGAATAAAAGAAGAAGGACATTCTGCTCCCGTTTAAGTATTGTTATAGCCACTTTTTTCTGTTTGATGTGTCAATTTGTCTATATTGTCAAAATGATTAGAAATCGCTTAGGACAGAGAGGTTTGGGAGTAAAAAGAGGAGGCCTTGGCTCAGTAGAGGGGCACGAATTAGGCAAGCAAAAATAAAATTGCAACAAAACCCATTTTCAAAATAACATAACATCACGCATCCCCGAAGGGATTGACAGAAGTATACCTAGTAATAGTACGCCCACATTTCAGCAGCTAGGTTTAAGTCTCATCTAATAGGGTCGAGCCTATTGCCATTCATCGGGCACAAATCCAGACTCCGTGGCTGCTACTGAGGAGTTCCTGATGGATAAACCCAAAAACACTTTGCCCGACCTGGGAACCGAACCCAGGCCCTCTTGCGAGGCGATTTTCAAAACAATACCCACTAATTAATAGTTCATTACCAAAATCACAATCTTTATCTAAATTAACAACAAAAAGAAAACGTTTCAGCACCGTTTATAATGATGAATAGGTACCTCCGCCCTTTTTATGTTAAAATTAATTATTCTACCCATAAAGTAGTCTGTGTTATAATTAATATAACTTTGAATACTTTGTAAAGTTTAATGAAGTTTCCGGCGTAAGCTGGTTAGTAGCCTAGATGATTTTATTTGGAGGACACAAAAATCTTTAAGCCTTTGTAGGTGGTTAAGAAAAGTTGAGGTATTAAAATTGATTCTTTTAGTTTGTTCCGGGAATTCAAATTCAAATTCAAATAGTTTATTGTGGATCATAGGTTTATAAGACGTTGTGTTAAATTAAGGTGTGTCATTGTGTTTTTATGTCTATGTCCCGCCATTAAGACATACAAAATTCATGTCTAAAAAATACAATAGTAATAAATAATTAAATTAAAATTAAATTTAGATTATATAACAATAGAATTAAAATATAATACATCCAATTTGTCATGCAATACATTATGATTAAATTATAAAATAGTTATGTCAGATTAACAAATTATTTATTTAATGGATTTGCTTCAATGTATTGTCATCTACAAATTCTCTTATAGAGTCACACATACACATCACACACAACACACACACACACACATCACAACAACACACACACATCTACTTATCAATAATTCGTGTTTTTTTTTAAGGTATTTATATCGCTCATATTTCTGAGAAATGGTGGAAGATTATTAAAGATACGTGGGCCCATACAAAAGATGCTTTGGTGCAAAAGCTTTGATTGGGCTCATTGCAGGTTCTGGGAACCGGCAGTAATATGTATTGCCGGTTCCTCGTATGCACTAGTTTAGATTTATGACCATGTAATGGAAACAAACTCACCCCCAGGGTGAAGCGGATACCAACACACTAACGTATCACCACGTATTAAGTACATTAAAAAATACAATAGGGTAGATGACAAAAAAAATCTAATTAGTCCGTCAGATAGATTTCCATAAAATATTGGACACATATTTTTTCTGATTTCACGTAAACAAAAAATTGAGACGATACAGTGCGTCGAAAACTCGCGTGACGTCACATTCGAGTACATTTTTTACTCAAATGTGACGTCACAAGCCTCCACTCATGATCTTTGACAAGTTTTATCTTCGTCAATTTTTATTAATTTGATTAAACAAAAAACACGTATCTAATATTTTTTGATAATCTAACTGACGGACTAAACAGAATCATATATTTTTTAGTCCGTCATCATCCCTATTAAAAAAAAAAAACAGCTCCTCCATACATTTTGACGTCATAATAATTAAATTACCGTTGAAAATGTCTACTATGTTGAGGTCGGCAGTCCAATCTAGCCTAATGCAGATACAAACCAATAATTATTTTACATTGAGCGACTGCGTATCTGATCTTGACAACCCAGTTAGAACTGGATAATACGATACCCCTTGGTAAGACTGGTTGTCAGACTTTCGGGCCACTGACTACTTGTAATCCACAGACCAACCGGCCTACGTTGGTCTGTGGATGGGTGGCATAACCTGAAGATTGATCCGAGCGGCTGTAATAAATTTAGCCTCGAGCTTAATTATGAAACAGCAAACATGAAAATGATATCTAGAAAACTAGAAAACCCCGTCTACCGTACATTTTAAAACCTACAACGTCAAAAAAGTAAAAATAAACTAATTTAAAAAACGTTTCAACCACACACGCATAAAATACTTTACCTTGTACATAAGACTGTCGCATATTCCCGCGTCACAGATGTAAATAATGTATCTTCCATATCTCACAGTCTATTAATCTTCAGGATACCGGGACCGTTGTATTTACATGTGAAAGATGTTTTTGTGGTAGGCAGAGGCACTGGTAAGATGGGAATGATATAGATTCGTTTTTTTATTATCATCGAGTCGGAGGCCTGAAAGTGTGGCAACCAATCAGATCATGAGGTACTTACCGTGTTATCAAATTGGTACTAAAGTAAGTAAAAACTATCCTATATTTTAATCAAAAATATTCTATCTGTAAGCCAATTTTCAACAAAATCCTACCAACCGTTTAAGTCTGATGGAGTGGGTAACAAACAAAAATCATAACTGTCACATTTATATTAGGTATTAGCCAACATTCATTTTAATAAATAAATGACAAATATTTTCCATCAGTCCATCTAAATTACTTCCAGTGTTAAAATCTGGTACGTAACATAAAGATTAAGTAAGTAAATATGTGGGTAGGTAGAACATTTTCGCACTAGCCGTCTACCCGACACATACCATATCTCGTGTGACACATTTACTACAATATACGGGCACGTTACCATTATTAGTTGGTTTTCGTACAAAATAAGAAAGTATTTTCAAGAAAAATCTGTATAAGTAAGAAAAGAGATAAAGTTATGTAAGAGTCTGTGCGAGGGAATGAGATAGAATAGTTTTCGTCCGTAATTGAAGGGCAAAAGCATCTTCTTGTACAGATAATTAACAAGTATTCTTCACTATGTTTGCTCAGATTTTGGACTATTCTAGTTTCTCACGTTTCTTTCTATGAAAACGATATAAAACATGACAAACATTGTGATCGGCCCAGGCAGTTGACCATCTTTCTTTATCGTGTGGTTAGTGCCTAACCTGGTGTCAGAGTTTTTATGCCACCCATAGGCCTCTGACTTGGCTTTACATGCCGTTAAGAATAGGTTAGTTTCCACCATCAATAAATTGCAAATCTATTTAGTCCGTCACGTACTTCTTCTTTTTGTAAATCAATGAATATTGACAAAGTTAGAACGCATCAAAACTCGGGAGTGAGGGCTCGTGACGTCACAACGCACTAAAAAATTTAGCACGGCGTGACGTATTGAGAATTTTAAAAGCGTCGTATCTTCGTCAATTTTGGTCTATGTAACAAAAGAAAAATTACGTATCAAATTTTTTTTTTAAATCTATCTGACGGAATAATTAGATTTTTTCAGGACACAAGCCTATTAGGAGGAATACGCAATGAAATGTGTGTTCGTACGTTCGTTCGTACGTTCATGTGTCATGAAACGGACATTAGTGAGTTGAAAAAATATCAAAATAATTCTTGAAATAAATATAATTTTCTTAAAAATGGTGTATTACTAATACAATATTACCTCTGAATTCCTTAAGAACAGTTAACGAGTTTCTTAGTAAACTATGCAATAAAACTACAAAGTTAAACGTCCGTTTCATAGCGTATCTCCCCTATCTCTCATGCATGCTGGTTTCCTCACGATGTTTTCCTTCACTGAAGCAAGTGATAAAATACAATAAGCACATGAATCAGAAAAATCAGAAGTGCGTGTCTTGGGTTCGACCTTGAAACCTATAACTTGCAAGTCTGACGGTCACATCACTAGGCTTCAGCAGGCAGTTGATGATGAGGACAAAGTCAAATTATTTATTATAATTAGGCCATTTATTGGCACTATTGACAAACGAAAGCGCGGTCAGTATAAACTGAATATCTTTGCTTACACCTTCAGAGAAGAGCATGGGTGATTCTATTAGCAAACACACCATTTTAACATAGCAATATGTGCAAAGACATGTCCTAACTGTATTCTGAAACCAGTACTAATCAAATCTACATAATAATCACAACTTTAACACGGTAAACCTACACTATAAAATAACCATACATAATGTAAGTACTCATTTACCCTATTAATTTCCCAACAAGTCGAAGAAAATATGAACTTTGGGCCTAACTTCGACCGTGTGGAGGTCGGAAATTATCCCTTATAACTGGGATAAAAAGTATCCTATTTCCTGACTCAGGAGGTCATTATCTAAATATCTCTATGTCAAATATCATAAAAAAATCAAATATCATCTGGCAAACTTACAGAATGACAGACCGGCTGACAAACAGACCGACTGACAGAGACACCGACAGACTGGTAAACAGACAGACCGACAACCAGACGGACAGACATACTGACAGATAAACCGACAAACAGATAGACAGACAGACGAAGTTACTTTCGCATTTAAAATATCAGTATAGATGATTAAAACCTAAAGGTAAGAACTTGCAACATAATTTGCATTTAACCTTTTAGCTAGCAATCGGCTTAGTATCGAATGACACCTAGATACTTAGTGGCTTTTAAATTGATTGCGGTTTTACTCGAGTGGTTTGGATAATTCTAGCAGTAAATGATTTGTTTTACATCATCTTTGTAGATTGTAGAGG
This sequence comes from Xestia sexstrigata, assembly GCA_941918905.2. Lineage (NCBI taxonomy): Eukaryota > Metazoa > Arthropoda > Insecta > Lepidoptera > Noctuidae > Xestia > Xestia sexstrigata. The sequence continues at coordinate 12,597,104 of OW799226.2, forward strand.
TCGAGGTTAAGCAGCGCTTGTCACGGTCTGTTCTTCGATAGTGGTCTTTAATGTTCTTACAAGCTAGGACACAGGCTCTCTCTCTATTACAGGGATAGGGCCATAATTCCCCATGCGAAAAAAAAAATGCTTTTAAGTTTGTACGAAGCACAAGTCCGTTCCTGTATGGAGTATTGCAGTCACTTGTGGGATGGCTCAGTAAAATACCAGCTTGCTGCACTTGACTCGGTGGAACGCAGGCTTATAGGCGACGAGACGTTGGTAGCTTCGCTTCACAGCCTAGCTCTTTGGCGTAATGTTGCCTGCCTGTCGGTCTTCTACAGACTGTACTTCGGAGAGTGTGCGCAGGAGCTCCACGACCTGATCCCACCATCACCCTTTTACCACCGGACTAGCATACGTACTGCGGCGTACCATCCGCACTTGCAGGTTGATATCCCGATGTGTCGTACTAAGCGCTTCTCCTTCACTTTTATTATGCGCACAGCCAAAGTGTGTAACTCTCTGCCTGCGTCTGTGTTGGAACCCATATTTAACCCGCCTGCCTTCAAAGCAAGAGTCAACAGGCATCTTCTGGGCACGCTCGTTCCATCATAGATCTCATCTTATTGTAATAAAAAAATGCGGACCCTTTGCGGGTTGGTAAATATGACATGCCTTCGACTTTTTAGTTCTAGGACAAGTCGGTTTCTTCACGATTTTCCGGACGGCCCAGCTGTCATTTGTAGATCTTTGACAGTCGTTACAGGTAGTCAGTGGCCCGAAAGTCTGACAACCAGTTTTACCAATGGGTATCGTATTAGCCAGTACTAACTGGGTCGTAGAGATCAGATAGGCAGTCGCTCCATGTAAAATTTTGGTATTCAGCTGCATCCGGTTAAACTGGAAGCCGACCCCAACATAGTTGAGAAGAGGCAACGCAGATGATATCGCACAGAGATGGCTTGGCTTGAATTTATTTTACAATGGATCTTATCTCGCCGAAAAGATGGATTAGAACTTAGATCTCTGTCTCCCTCCCCTCTTGAAACATTATGAGCTTCCATATATTCTCAAGTGCAACAGTTAGCTTACGGCATACAGAACGGGCCCGTGAGAGAAATGTTAGAACAATGCCGCCATTGAGACCATCCTATAGATGAGAACATCGCTCACGATCTCAAGTGATTTAATTGATTTCGTCATTAAATGTATAACAGTCTTTTAGTATGCATGGATCTTATGAAGCGTTTTGACAGTTCCCATGGATTTTGTTAAAAGGATTTGGGAGCCATGAAATCCATCACTAGTTGATTTTTAAGATACATCTAGGTAGATGCATAGCTTGCGACGACTAAACCAACGAGGTAGTCAAGAGGTCGTGACTACCTCGTTGGTTTAGTGGTTGCAAGCGCAACTGTCGAAAATGAGGTCCTAGGTTCAATTTCCAGGTTGGGTAGAGTGTTATTGGGATTTTGCATCGTGAAGTGTCCAGTCGATGGCTATAGGCGCACCCCCTATTATATGTCACAAACAACTAGTGAATTGTGTGAGTATTTATACTAAATCCTTCCTGGATTGCAGGCGAGATTTTACGTTTATGTTAATAACATGTCAAAAACTTGCCAGCCCGGTAAACAGTGTAAAATTTTTAAGACCGTGTTGAGGTGTCTTGTTACGTTAACTTTAGTCTTACTAAGTAGCCTGAATTCAAGGCAAGTCTTGTACTGAAACAGAATGTAATTCCTACATAAAACAGTAGATAGAAACAAACGTATTCGTAACATTAACTAGTAAAGGTCGTTCTTAGATTTCCCAGCTGAATAGAACGCGCCACCTCTTTACTTTGAACTCCTTGCGTTACTGCCAGCCTGGTAGTTTTACCTGCATTTTTTAGTTTAAAAAACAGGATCTAGTTTAAAAAGTAAGTGCAAGATTTCTCTGTTGCCAGCAATGTGTCCTTCTAGGAGTTCAAAATCGATTTGGAAGATCTCCTCGAGATTTTTGAGAGCCTGGTACATCTCTCTGGAAAGATTTTTGCCCCATCATCACCTTTCTGCTGAAAGGTGTTTTTTGTTGGACATAGATAGGCCTCTCCCAAGTTTCCTCATAACGACCGGGATTTTGGATTTTAACAGAGAACCAGAGTTGTTGACATAGCTCATAGAATAAGTAATCTGAAATGGCAATGGGCCGGCCAAACTAGCCGTAGAACAGATGACGGTCGGGTAGACGTGTTATTGAGTGGAGACGGCAAATCGGCAAGCGTAAGGTGAGACGCCGCTCGATGGAGCGACGATCTCTGCAGGGTTGCTGGTAGCAATTGGATCAGAGTTGCCGAGAATCGAGTTGAGTGGCGTGCGATTGAGGAGACCTATGTCCATCAGTGGACTGCTGTAGGCTTGACAGGTCTATATATAGGTGATTTTGTCAGGCCATCGGTCCAGTTAATGAGACGTTAGTAGACGAAAGTTCTCATACACTATACCTAACTCCAAGCGATACAACCAAAATATTATGTTATATGCAACGCAATACATTATCATCCAACAGTTTCGGATATAACATCAAGAAAAGCGAAATGTACAAACGAAACATTAACAGACAGCTAAGAGATTTCCCTCGAGGATAGTGTACAATGTCTCGCTGATAAGAAAACATTACTGAATTCATTTTTTAGATAGTAAGAGTACTTAGACAAAATTGTTGTTTCATTCCTCTACTGAAACTTTCATGCTTTAATGTAAGTAGAGGTGATCACTTAAATCTTCATTGCTTGGTGCAATAATTCTCGAGAATCAGGGTATATTTTTGGGATTTCTTTGAGGTCAGTCAATTTTTTTTTTACTTTTTACAGTGGGTTTGGGGTCAGTTGTGAACATCTACTGCTTAAAATAAATGCAGCATGTATTCGTCATGTTGTGATCTGAAGTATTTTTGAATTCCATTTGAAATTTCTCAGTAGCAACCTATAGTCTGAATTTACTATTTTCTATTACTGTTCCATTTGGGGTACAGGAGATACCACATATATCTGAACTTCTATTATAAAGCTGTAAATTTGTCTATCCAATGATCCAATTTAAGAATTCTTCCAGTGGCAGAAAGCTATATTATTCGTAGCTATAAATTATATTGTTATCATGCATGTAAGTATATTAATACGATGCTCAACGCGCTCGTAGAGACCAACAATGGATTGGACTTGTTTGCTGATGAATGGCAGACGATAATGTTAGAATGGTTGTGGTTCTGTGAGAAGACCGAGTGGATTATTTAATTTAGTGTTAATAGTTGTACTAAATATAACAAATAATTAATGTTAGCCGGGCTATCACAATTTTTGTTGACGAAATCACGGGCGAAGTGCTAGTTTATTACAAACTTACTAGGCTCGCAGAACGTAGAGGTGGTTGCAAGATACAGCTTTAGCTTAAAAACCTATTCAGTTTAAAAACCTGTAGGGCTGCCGCGTTTCGGAAAAGCCTCGCACCAACGGATTCCGTTCCATTTCCCAAGGGAAATCTCTTTCCGCTTTTTAATTTGGATATTTTCGCGCACTAATGATGGTTTCAGCATTTAGCGTAGTAGTTTTTTGTAGTCGAAAAATAGCGTTAGTATGTACTGTTTTTTTAATTCAATTTTTAGAGTAATTACTTGTAAGTTCAGAGAACTTAGACAAACCAACAATCTAACAACGATAAAACATAACATCATGCCTGCAATCCCCAAAGGGTTAGGCAGAAGTGCACCTAATAGTACACCCACATTTTGGCAGTAATATTTAAGTCCCATGTAAAAGGGGGCGAGCCTAATGCCATCAAACAGGCACAATTCCAGACGGATAATGTGAATGGTTATAAATACATTTATAAATAACATTCCCTACAATAAGCAAATCAAATTTACACATATTACGAAAATAATATGACAGCAAGTGTGAGTTGTTCAACAGAGTATTCTGACAGTCGCTTAGTATCGGATATCAAATGAGGGAAAAATAATAAACTTCAAAGTTTACTATGTGGGTGGCAAACAACTTCGATTTACATAAAGCGTTGAGGTTATTAGTATTCAACTTTACTTATTGGAAAATAATTATCGATACAACGTTTATTCCCTATTTTCTTGTTGTTGGTATAGTTCGGTTCAACTTGATGGCGGCTCGGAAGTTAGCTGCAAGTGACGGTCTGCGCATTATACAGACAAAACGATGCGTCATCTGCGCCTCGTTGATACCTACAATTTTTGTAAGGTTTAGTAACTTTATGGCGATTCAGAACATCTAATGTGAGCGCAGCTTTACATTAGATGTTCTGAATCGCCATAAAGTTTAATAATAATAATAATATATCATTTAATTCAGGTAGAAAAAGACCCATAGCATATATACCTTACAGACTAACATACATATTTATATAAACCACAATTAAACTATTGAACACGAAGAGACGGCGTCATGTTGCGCTGCGTGATGTCGCGTAGCCTTCCACGGAATCGCCGGTACATGACACCCTTCGGCCAAAACTCTTCCTAAAGCGCGAGCGCGTGCGAGCGCGTTTAAAGCGTTATTCCTGCGCAGACCGTCACTCACAGCTATCTTCCGAGCCGCCATTATGTTTGAACCGAACGATAATAGGATACCCTACCCCACCACCCACGTGTCTTATAACGATCACGTCAATTCAGAAGGTCAAAAGTCTGACAACCAGTCTTACCAAGGGATATCGAATTACCCAGTAATAACTGGGTTGTAAAGGTCAGATAGGCAGTCGCTCCTTGTGTAATACTGGTATTTAGATGAAATCGGTTAGACTGGTAGCTGTCCAAAACATAGTTGGGGAAATGCTAGGCAGATGAAAAAACAATATTTTTTTTTAGCTGAATTGTTTTATTGTTGTTTGGTAATGTAAGGGCTTACACCCACTAAAAAACACCGCCGTGAGCCAACTCTCACCTTGGTGGATGAGCCGCGAGAATACTACATATGACGTTTATGACACTCACAATGAAACCTACCTCAATGCGAGACGAATGCCTCATCTCACACCAGCATTGAGAACTTACCTACAAGTTCATGACTACCTTACAATGTTTTACTTCACACTTAAATATTCAAGCTTCAAGGTTTTAAACCCTATTTTTATGCTCTACTCCAAGACTATAAACTGACAAAATATTCTCCCCATACAATATCTAAAGCACCATACATTATCGAACGCTACATTTTAAGTAACATAAATTCCAAGATACAAAATAGCAGCATTAAATTAAACATTTTTGAAATATTTTTAACATGTTTCATAAAACTTTGCTTCTTTTTAGGACAAAATGGCATTTGATAAGAGAAGGCATATATTTTTATTTCAAGCATTTTAGCTTACTATCTTCTTTCAGAGCCTATAATTTGTTTAGAATTGGTCCTAACGGTGTATCTTTGTTTTTATTGGTAAGAGTTTAAGTCTAGGGTTTTGAATTTTATCTGGCTTGTAAGATAAAGCTGGTTGTTTCGAATATGCATAAGACTAAGGCGTTTTTCAGACTGCACCGTTCGTCCGCGCGGTCGGCTGGTGAAGCGGGTCCACGTCGCATTGACTTGTGTGAAATCCGTTGATACCTAAAACACGTACATTTCCGCGCGCGCCGTTCGATAGTTTACGTGTTAGATTCGCCTACAAGATTTAAAACTCACCATACTCATGTATTATGCAGTTTTAAAGTTTTTTTGTCATATTTATTGAAATAAAAAACACTGCGACCGTTAATCTGAACATTCCGACTGCAGTGACAAAAGTGGCACAGGCTTTCTACATCTCAAATTGTTTCAAAACGTTCATATTGCATTTTGAAGTTTTCAAGTCAACAAAATGCTATGATCCCTTAGAGACTGCCTTTTAAAAACACCACGAGACTTTATAAAAGCTTCAGGTTGCTACAGTTATGATTGTTCAATTTTCTACGCAACATCCCGCGGGATTTACCGGCTAGTACTCAACTACAGGTAAACCTGAAAAAGTGTGGGCTTCGGTAATCTTCGTGATTCCGAATTAATACGAACGTCTCACCATGTTGTAACACCAATGAGTCAAAGCTTCTATTGTACTGCTCGTTTCGGTGTACCTATCATTATTCGTTTGTATGAAACCTTTTCTCTGTTCAGTAGCCTGCCTGCTCCCAGATCAGTCCTATCTGAATGGTCATAAGTACTTTCATAACTGTAACTGTAATAGCTTCATATTTCGTTTCATGATCACTCGTTCGTATTTCCGAAGGCAGTCGATGATTTCCGAAGCGCATACTTTTTCTGGGAGTTCTGTACGTTAAGTTTATCTCGTGATTTTTCCACTTATTTTTAAAAAGCCTCTAGATGTTTTAATATGCAGTGTTTTTACTCTTCTTAGCTCGATTATTGTGTGGCTCTTAAGTGGTGGGCGGATTTCGTTTGAACGTTGGATAAAAGATTTCTTTTGATGTTTTCGTTAAGTAGGGGTGAAACTTAGATTAAATCTTTATTTATTTTTTTCTCGTAAGTTAAATTTAAATATGGCTGCATTAGTAACATATTCTTCTGCTGATAATGTTTTTTTTTTGTAATAACATGGTAATGGTGCTAATAATAATCAATGTTTATATTTAAAATTACGTATCGTAATGTAATATTTTCCAAAACAAAGTCAGAAAACTTAATATCTAGAATTCAAACAAAAACCATAAAACTCGGTTCAGTAGTTCTTGAGTTATAAGCTCAAACACATACTGACATACAGATTTTGCATTTTATTAGACATAAAGAAAGAAAGATGCAATTCAATAAATCATTTTTTTAAGACCAAAATCAGTCATTTTACAACCTTCATCCCTCAGAGGTAGTTTAAAGAATATTTAATAATTCAATTTCGCCATTTTCCAACAATATGGCACTCCTGCTTTCAAAGTAATAATTCATACCAAGGTTTTTCGGTCGACACGATCATTTCCTAAATTCCTTTTTTTGTCGTTTTCCGAATTAAAATTGTAGCTAGTCTCTTCCCGTTGTCGTAAAAAAAGTATTTTTTATGGAAAATTGAATATTTTTAGTCTTTTCACGTATTGGGGTTGTAAAAGGGTGGTATATAGGGCTTGGATTTATGGTATGGCTTTATGGTGCCTATGGGTTTCTTAGACGTTTATGGTGGGTTTTGTAATGCATACTAATAATTTATTCTTCTTTGTAGCGACTGCCTCGTTGAGCTAAGAGTCGCAAGCACGACTGCTGAGAATGAGGACCTGGGTTCGATTCCCGGGTCGGGCAAAGTGTTATTGGGTTTTTCCATCAGGAATTTCTCAGTAATAAACACAGAGTCTGGATTTGGGCCCGGTTGATGGCCATAAGCTCGCCCCCTTTTATATGTGACTTAAAAAATGCCGAAATGTGGGTACACCTCTGTCTAACCCTTCGGGGATTACAGGCGTGATGTTATGTTGTAGCATTGGTATAGCACATACTAAGCAAAAATTATAATCGCAATTTGTGCTCTGAAATAAAAACTCGATGCTACAGGGATGTTTTGGAGCTCGAATGACTTTGACAGAAGGAGTCTGTTGTCAGAAAACGATTTTATGAAAACAAAATGGCGGCCTCTCACGTCAAAAGGTACTTGTACAGCTATAGCAGTAGGTACCTACTTGACATTTCCAAAATAGGTTCTAATAAAAAGGATTCTTTGTACCCCCAGTTTCATATTGGCTTTTGATTGTAATATAACCCTATCACCGCTTAGTGGCTTTAATTTTATTCAACTGAAAATATTTAAACTGAAAACCCCCAGCATTTAATCCTATTACCCTACAAATTAAATCGTCGACTCAGTAACACCAAACGCAAAAATCTAATTACACGTTTACCCCAACTGGTTTTCGGCGAATTCTATACAAAAAAATAACCTTAAAACGGCTGTGGAGGGTGAAACTCCCCATTACCCAGGTAAATGGCAATATATTCTTTGCAAAACAAACATGCCTATGCAAATTTGTAGGCTACACATTGAACGTATGTCATTCATCACGGTCGGAGGGGGTTGGGGGAGTGAAGGGAAAAAATTGGGATAAGAACGAATTTTTGGGGAAGCTGCAAAATTTTGCCCAAAAAAATTAGGTCGAAAACTACTTTTTGAATAGTGGTTCTGTAGTTTATGCTAGTTTTTTTTTCGTGCTTGCTTTTATAATTACTAGCTTCTGCCCGTGGCTTCATCCGTGTGGAAGTCGAAAATTATTTAACGGAAACGTACTATCGCGGTAACAAGTATCTTATTTCCTTACCCAGTTTATGGTCTCTTTCATTCATTTCGCAATTCATATTAATATAAAGGTTTGTCCTATTGATAGCTACGCTACATTTATTTAAATAATTCTTATTGTTTATTTGAAGTATGATGTCGTACTTGTTAAAAAAACTTTACTAATAAAAAATGGGCGTTGCTAAAAAAACTCGGGTTTCAGAAAAAGATTTTCAGATATCGTTAAAATCAATGTAATTTCTGCCGATATCCTCATAACCGCCAGGAAGTAACAATCCACAATCAGAAAAATAAACTTACAACGCTTACGAAAATTCCACCTATCGACACGAGCACTACAATGTAAGATATTTACGGTATGCGTCATACCCAGCTTTCAGCCAACCTAAGCTTTTTATTAACATGTTAAAACCTACGTAACCCTAAAATTTCGCGCCAAAAACCTCACACGTCACACAAAGCCGGTGAGATAGGGTTATTTTTATTACGACGAATAAGGAGAATATAGCGGCTATACGTTATTTTACAACTTTATTGTCCCTGAGGACATATTAAGAAAATTACATGGGCCGAAGTGAATAGGATAATTTCTTTCAATTTTGTGAATTGTATTAGTCTTTTGGGGTAAGTCTAAGGTCTTTCTACGTATGGATACAGTCAAGAAAAAAAGTACATGTTGCACATTTTAGTAAATTCTTTGACATTGCTCTTTTGTGTGATTCTTAAGTTTCAATAGTTTTAAAGCACGTGATAATAAAGAATATTATTGATAGCACAGTCAAAGTTCAGTTTCAGTTTTTGTTTCCAAAGCCTGTCTGAGTCTTACTAGATCTCCGATGAATATGCTAATTTGAGACCCATTTAGGTCGTTTAGGGGTGCTTATAACATTATTTAATAAAAGCTTGGAACAGAATTAGCTGAAAAACTGTGAAACAATTTTACCTTCCATTAATTTGTTAATGTTTATAATTTTTGCAGTTTTTTCTAATGTAAACTATCGGTAAAACCCATTTAGTTCCTTTAGGGATGCTTATACCATTATTTAATAATAGATTGGTACAGAAATAGCTGAAAAACACTGAAATAATGTTACTTTCTTATAGCTTTTTGTAGTTCTTTCAAGTTTAAACTAATACTAATGCTTTGAATTCATTAACTGGGACGCTATTTTAAGAGATAATATTCGTAAAATAATCGTAGCAGCATTTGCAGAATTACGGTTTCTACCAACCCCTGTGTGAAAAACGTGTTTTGCGCCTAGGAGTGTATACTCAAATACAATACAAACAAACATAACAAACCTTACAATTAACAGCCCTAAAATCTTCACTAATTAACCCATATGTTTTTAAAATAGCCTAATAAACACTCACGAATATTCGCCAACATCGAATTATTTTTATTTATATACGCTAAGAGGATCCCGCGGTGTGTAATGGCGTACATTTGTTACAGGCAAAGGTATTGTGGCAGAATGAGTTACATATTGTGTGTGTACCTTTTTGTAATAGGGTTGAATTTGGGGCTGTTTTGGTGTGATAGGGTTCTGCAGTTTATTTGGTGGCAATACTTTTAGGTAGCAATATTGATGTCGATATGATAAAAATAATAACAGTCGCTCGGGTCTATATTTATGTTCAGCCGCGCTTGCTTAGGTTGATCCGTGGATGGGTCAACCATTACATACCGAGTTTCCTCCGTGCCTCAGAAGTGTCATTTGTAGATCTTTGACAGTCGTTACAGGCAGTTATTGGCCCGAAAGTCTGACAACGAATCTTACCAAGAGATATCTTATTAGCCAGTACTAGCTGGGTTGTGGAGTTCAGATAGGCAGTTGCTCTATGTATAATACTGGTATTCAGCTGCATTCGGTTGGACTGGAAACCGACTCCGACATAGTTGGGAAAAGGTCATAATAGGCAGATGATGAGGACTGAAGACGAAATAATGACCCGTTCACAACCCCAGCCAATACGACTTGAGTCAAACGACACGGGTGTATCATTTGTATATTTATTTAACACTTCAAGCACAAAGCACAGAAGCGGACTTAATGCCTTAAGCATTTTCTACCAGCAACAGCAACCTTTGGGTGATGCAGAGACAAGCAGTGGCATCCTTTTTTCAGATGTACACCTACATCTGAAAAAAGGATATATAAAATATATAACAAACTTTTTATTAGTGTAAATAGATACCGGATAGATACACGGATATACTAAAACAAAAAGACAAACAATAGAGAAAACATTACCCTTGTGATGAAACTGCCAGCTTCTTGCGAATGTACTGTCGAACTTTAATTTTGAAAGCTAAACCATTGGTTGCCATCCTGATTTCCAAAGCGCATTCCACAGAGAAATAGATTGCACAAAGAATGAACGGTGAATGAAGTCAGTGCGGTGAGAGGGACAGTTTCCTAATCGTGAGTACCGTCGCGTTGCGGTGAGTCGTGGCGAGCTCTAAGCGACTCTTTTTTATTTTTTCTCCGCAGTCGCTGTCGACACGCCTGTCGCTTGTGCGTGTGTGTCGTGGCCGAGAGCTTAGGGGAGACCGTACCCTCCGGTCCATTGGTGACGTATTATTATTGGTATGTGCTATTGTGTGCAAGATATATAGAGGAGGGGTAGTCGCATTTTCATGTTGATTTTCTGGGCGGTATTGAGATAGATTTGTGTATTATTATGGCGGTATTTTTTGTTAAGTAAGGTATATACATGGTGGGATTATATTATATTTCTACTTGAAATTATAAATGCGTAAGTTTGTATGTTTGTTACTCTTTCACGCAAAAACTACTAAACGGATTTTGATGAAATTTTTCAAACAGATCGTTTATAACCTCGATGAACGATTACGGAACTCCACGCGGGCAAAGCCGCGGTTCATGCTAGTAATCTTTAATAAAAGTAACATGTTTTGGTACGCGGTACGTGACAAACATCATCTGTTTCTCTGAAGGCCCAATCCAGTTACTTGGTAAAACGATACATACCCCTTTGGTAAGACATGTAGTAAGATTTCAGACAGGCTTATTACGGCCCATAGTAACTGTCAAAGACCTATTATATAGATATCAGCCGGGACCGCCGACTTTTAAACATGGGTACATGGTGTGGGTAAGGAGCGCCTTATACCTCTACGGGAAAATATAGGCATAATATTCCCCGTATTCCCCTACTTAAGCAACTTCATTCTATTAGTAAACACATTACCCTCGTTTCCGCCGTAATCGGGAAGACATGGTACTGCACTTAAGTCTATTTTCTCAATATCATTTGATAGCGAACAGCTAAAACCATGTCTTCTATCTTTTGCAGTTATTTTTTATAGTTATTGCGTGATGTGAGACATTTTGCCGCATCCTGTATGCTGAAGTTGCAGCAATATGGCGGCTGGCTGATTATGTGCCTGTAGTTCACACGTAACTGGGTTAAAATACCCTTTTAATATGCTTACAAGTTGGTTTGAAGATTCTGCTTTTAGATCTTTTTTTTTATCGTGTGGTTAGTGCGTAACCCGGTGTCAAAGTATTTAAGCCGCCCATGGGCCTCTGACTTGGCTTTATAAGAGATGTCCCCCAGGCAAACTGGTTTCCTCACGATGTTTTCCTTCACCGGAACAAGTGATAACGCACGTGAATCCGATAAATCAGAGATGCGTGTCTTGGGTTCGAACTCGAGACTTATGACTTGGTAGTCCGACGGTTACACCACTAGACTTTCACTGCTCTTATAGTCTCCGCCAGATAAGTAGGAATTAAAGGTCATTGTTCTTTACTTAATTTCTCTGCGTAGGTTACCCCGACAATTCATTATGAATCGTTTTTTATTACCTACTAGAAAAAGTCAAAGATCACGATAAAGTTAGTTTCGGGACAAGTTTATGTCATTATTTCTGTTTTCGGAATTATGTATTTGAATAAATGTATGCGGGTTAATGACCTTTAATTCCTACTTATCTTCTTATAGATAGATGATTTTGGTTGACTTTTGAATGTCGCGGTGAAAGAAACAGGACAGGGACATCAATGGGTAGGTAGATGTAGGTTTCTTCACGGGATGTGTCTGCGCACGTTACACAGTCCTGTCCTAAAGTACTAGGCTATTCAGTTTTATTATAATTGTAAAATATGAATAGGTACTTTACTAACTACTTAGTAGGTACCTTAGATGAAGTTGGAATAAAAAAAAAATGGATAGTGTTTACTTGTTATAAGTTGATATACTGACTAGTGTTATGTTAGGCCTGAATTCTTGTCACGCTGACGGTCGGTCGTGACGTCAGCGAGAACAAAATACGGCAGTCGCTCGCCGCTGACGTCAGCGTCGCAGTATATGTATACTCGTACGCGACCGATCGGAACGTGCGCGACCGACCGTCAGCGCGACAAGAATTCAGGCCTTTTTTGTTTACTTGAGCGGTCAGCTTTCTTTTTATGTGTCTGGCTGGACCCTATAGGAAGGTAGGGCTATATCTTTCGGTTTCAGTCCGGCCGTGTTGTAGTCCTAACGACCTGAATAAGGACCAGTTTAAATCCTATCTAGGAATGCAAGGGGTTTTCAAACGGTCTGTTTTGTGTTTTAAATCTTAAAACATTATAATGTGACCACAACGCTACTACAGATGTAATCGCAATGTATTGTCATCATGATACAGGAGATTTTTTTCTTTCCTTTGTTTTTCGGATGGGAAATCATCAAATGACTTCTCCCGCTCTGGGCGGAGCAGGAGGGAGTGTCAGACTTTTACTGACTAAAACCCATCCATGTTCCTTCATCGCCCTTCGTGTTCCGGGGCCACGGTATCTCTTTCGAACAGTCCCGTAACCCCGGCAGGGCAGGAGATATTCATGTTATATTAGTGTGTGGCAACGTTTGTAAAATAAAAAGAAAATAACGCCAGCACGGAAGACAACACTGATGACAATCGCAGCAACCTATTTTGTTTTCCTATTAACAATTTCCAAAACAAATAGTACAATCACGAACAAAACACATACCGATAACAATAAATAAACTCGCATCACGCTAACTTCGTCACCATTCGGCTAGATTCGGCAATTTTCGTTCACCATTCGTTAAGTCGACACAATACAGTCTAACATCGGAAAAGGCCTAAAGAAATACCTTTTTTTTCCTTTTTACGCAACGATATTGTCCACTTTGTCGTTATAAATGGGCTGACTGTGTAATCTTTATTACTTTTACGTAAACAGAGTTATCTTTTACGGTTAGTTTTTCTTTTTGTTGCTGTAATCATTGGACATTGAATAGTTGGGTTAGGGACGCGAAATACGAGCGCTCCTTGTAAAAGATGGCTGCTTATAAATCGCGGGAATGTTTGTTTCTAATAAAAAAAGGATTTGGTCCGTTTTCGGTGCGATTTTTTATTGAGTCCGTAATGGCCGATGGTTTTTTGTGATTTTTTTGGCTGTGCTAGACATTTGCTGCGATTTATCTTAGATTTAGATGTTTTCTAACGTATAAACTTATTTCTTACTAAGATTTCATGTTTTAGAATAAATGAGTTGTAAAAAAACTAATAATATTAAAGAAATACCACAACAAAAACAATAAGTACCAATATTCAAAAGTAATATCAATCAGTCATGCCAAACAACTTTTAACACAATACAAACTTCAAGTTAAAAACTTTTCCAACGACTGTACCGAGGCGAATCTTAAACATTTTATAAATCAAAAAAACTTCGAAAAACTTGATCTTTTCAGAAACTTCCAGAAAAAGCAACTACTCGCAATCCACTTAAAAACTAAAAGATAGTTTCGTAAAATTCTCTTTTTTCGTTCCGAATAAGATTTTTTATCAGAGAAAATCTTCTGAAGGACACTTAACTTTAATGAAATACAAAATATAATGGTTTTGTACGAAAAATAATGGTTTGGAACTAGTTTTATTTAGTTTTATGAGGATTATGGCGTACGTAGGTTAAACGAGATTGAGCACGCTTTGTCTTACGCACAGTCCTAAATTCGATTTCAAGATACAGTATTTTTTTTGTTCTAACGTTCTACATAGAAGGATAAAGATATTGGCTCAGCTTGCAATCGTTTTATTTATTTATGCAAGCTTCATGTACAATAGTGGTACATAGGCGGACTTGATGCCACAAGGAATTCTCTACCAGTCAACCTTTGAGTAAATAGGACAGCATATTTTTTTATGAACAAGTTTGAGATACGATTGCCTTAAACGTAAACATAACCACCCTATCATGTTCCTACTGCTGGGGCACAGGCTCTATGAGAAGGCATCGGTCCTAACGGCCCTAGTTCACATTCGTTGACACCATTACCTTACCTTAGTCAAACAGACACACGCTTGAAATCTGCTGAGTTTCTCTGCTAGATATAATGTCATTGATGTTCCACATCTATAATATTTAATCTAATGCTTATGTCTACCTATTTACATTCTTATCTCAAAATATTCGAAAACAAATTGGACTAAACCTCGCCACGTATTAATCTAGCCAATGATTTCCTTTCTACCTCTACTTGGGCAGTTGTCTTAATCAATAATCACTAACCTTGGCAAAAACCCTTTGCCGACAAAAAGAAGACAAGCCACCTACATCACTACCCACCCTCAAACCGCGACACAACAGCCACTTACACCCGTCGTCCCCAAAAAGGTAATTTTTCACGCGAAAATATTCTACCAAAAGAAAATTGCTACAGACGCCTGAAATTCAGGTAGTGGTCTCAAAATGGCAGCGTGTCTGTTTGAGGGCAACGATATGGTACACCATGTATCTGGGTTGCTTGTTAGTACAGACGGGCGGAAAAGTGAATCGAGAACCTTTTTTTTTTAGTTATTTTTTGTTTACTGTTGCCAGCTGCTGGGTTGTTAATAAAAAAATTGGTACAATTTTTGTATAAATTGTAGTTGTTTTGTGAAATTTTACAGCTCTGTCAAAGCCTTCGGGAATTAAAGACGTCACATTATATTTTTTGTGTTGTGTAATTTAATTAAAAATGTTTATAATTAAGTGTGTGTCTAATTAAGTTTTTTTGTTGTTTCAGGTAAGTACCTCATTTTTAGCGGTTTTCCATACATTGAACGGCAAGCAGGTGAAAAAAAACAAGAAACTACACATTTATTTTTATCTGAACTTCATGTAGGTACAGAAGTGGGACATAGGCGAACTTAATGCCATAAGGCATTCACATTTCTTTTTATTGTCATAACTGTTTTCAAACATTGCCAATAACCCTTGTTACCCTGAAACGTCAAACAAACAAACAAATATTCATAAATGTCACAGTAATATGTGCCATGTCAAATTCTAACCCCAATCATTCGCTATACCCCCGACATATTATTACAACAAAAGACATTGATAGAGGGTTTGTAACTAATTAGACGTTTCCGGGGTGATAAGGGGTGAAACAGTTTGACTAAATAATGTAATAGTTTCGAATGAACAGAATACTGGGAACTAAGTAGTATTAAAATTATGACCTCGTCTGAAGTTTCGCAAATGCCGTTTTAATACAGTGCAAAAGCATCATATTTTTTATGAATTATTATATTCTTATTTTAGCTGGCCCATATTGTCCCACTGCTGGGCAAAAGCCTCCCACCATTCATTGCAACGGTCACAATTCTGTGCTACTTCTTACCAATTATATTATATTTGTGAATTGATTTATGGATGTCTATAGATAAAAATCTGTCTTACACTTCGAGGATTACAGGCATGATGTTTTGTTATTTTGTAAAATTATTCCGCCTAGGTATTTATATTCGACCATTATTTTTTTCCTTACGTAGACCATTATCGAAAAAAAGATTGCTTGCTCAGATTTTTCGTGAAACAGAAGGTAAAAATAATTGATGAAATGGCTAGTTTTAATTAATGTACAAACGGTCCAATTAATTTTCCTGTTAAGCAATTCTGGAGTCTGGCTACAGTCCAAGCAAAAAGAGCTTCATTGGTGAAAACTGTGTAACGTTATTTGATCTTTCAAATAAAAATTAGATCGTATACGCTGTACTACACTAAAATAGTCAATCTAAAATATTGAGCTAGATTTTATTTTCGTTTCCAAATAAATATCCCAACAACAAAACATGAAAAGCATTTAGAGATCCTATTTAGTTTTACAGCTTACTAGTTACTGTCAATTAAAATACGTTAAGGCCAGCAATAACAATTTTAGACAGTTACGAGTTAACTGGGTACCCTATAATTTGGCACCGTTTGCTGGCGTATGGTCATTCAGGTAACAGGTAACACTAAAATAGCCCAACGAGCCGTCACGAATGGTACATCCCGAAAAAATCCAATTACCTACGCGGAAAAATAATAAAAAAGTAGAAAAAAGAAAAAGGGGCGAAAAAAAATCGTCGCGAAAAAGAGCACTTCTGTTCACGGCTGTCCGACGGAATTCTGTTGCCAAGCGAGGCGTTACTTTTAATCTCGAATATTGCAATGGCGACAATTTGAAACCTACCCTATCTTTGTCCCTTTCTCTCGTTTACACTTTTGTATCTTTCCATCTCTTTTGTTCAGTGCGTAAATTTATTTTTCCCTATTGCCAGATACAAGACCAATTATTATGTAATTCCTGACTACTTTCGGTACGGAATTTCGGGGAATTCGAGCAGAAATTTCAAACACATTCCGGGGTGTAGTTACCTTTTATATCTGTTTGGGGATGGTAATTTTTAATCTGTTGTAAAAGCTAAAGTACGGAGTGCAATCCTGAGTGGTTATTTGAAGATTATAGGATTTGTTACTGTGTTTTTTTCTTTGGACTAAGCTTTTTCTGTCTGAGCTCGCACAGCTTTAACGGATCATTAAATTGGTTCAAAGTGATTACGTCAAGAGAAAGCAAACAAAATGTTCTTGAATTTCAGGGTTTTGAACTTTCATAGTAAGTTAAGAAATACTGGTATAACTTTGATAAATAAATATGGTCTCAGATCCATTCAAAATCTAAACGTGGCGTCAAATTTCTGAAATAGCTATTTCATGTTAGACCCTTATAGATTTTGGTGATGATGAAATCAAAATCAAAGCATTTATTTCAAGTAAGCCAGTTACACGAACAGAAGTGTCGAAACAAATATGAAAAGTAAATGTAGCTACAGTCCCAGTCACAAGACAGAAAAACTGTGAAAGTAGTGTAGTTGCCCATTCTCTAGCGTAAATCTCTATGGAGAAGAACGGGCAAGAAACTCCATGGACACTCTTTTAAATCAGAATATTTTTTACAAAATCTTGGTTACATTATTCATGTTGAGATGGGTGAGAACAATGTAGCAAGATGTGCACGTTAAAAGGTTCCACATTAAAAACACAAAATAATTCATTCAAATAAGCCATGTCAACTAAGAGGTGACCAGTCACAACTGACAGCGTCCGTTCACGAACATGACGCATGGATCAGCACCATTCTGAAGGGAACTAAATGATCCGACACATGCGCCACCATCAGCGAGACATTCGAGTGAGCATGACATACTCTCAACCGCCAGGGCACATTCAAGTCAAGAAAAGACGTAGGTTTCCAGAGAATAATAGCTTTCTAGTACATAGGACTCACACAATATGAAGTTGGTTTTAATGACTTACACTTCGACTTACGGCTTTGCAAATCAAAACTTTTATCTGCCCTCGATGGAAAATTTAGACTTTATTGGACACCAAAATTGTTGCACAGCTTTTTTTTATAATTGCTTTAATCTATGTGTACAATGACGATTATGTCACCTTGTAACCTAGCCTAGTGTAATATAATTAGTATTTAGTAGCCTACGATCGAACTCAGTAGCGAACAATTTGGTATGAACTGATGACAAAAATAACCGTGAACACCCCTATATAGAACATCTGTTTGAAAACTACCCATCTCTCCGGGACAATCACACTGACGATATTAACAACCCCATTCCCCCCTTTCTTGGAACAATAATAACAAAGAAAATCAAAGCTTAGACAAACAGTCTTTGCGCCGAGTCAATCTGAAGGGGTAAGGTTCGTTCAATAAATATTTGATTCATCGGCTGCTAAGTTTGCGATGAGAGGTCGGACTCGGGGTTTGATTCTAGCGTGAAGATGTTTTGTTTAGATTTCCTCTTTCGAGGATATCATTATCTGCCTAGCCTTTTCCCAACTATATTTGGGTCGGCTTCCATTCTTACGTGATTCAGCTGAATGCCAGTAATTTACATGGAGAGACTGCCTATCTGTAATACGATACCTCTTAATAAGACTGGTTGTCAGACTTACGGGCCACTGACTACCTATAACGACAGTACAAGCGACAGCCGGCAGCAGTACGATCTACACGTGGCAGCCGGGACCAACAGCTTAACGTGCTTTCCGACGCACGAAGGAAACTCGGTATGTAATGATGGTCACCCATCCATAGACCGCCCTTGGCAAGCGCGGCTTAACCTTGAAGATCGACCCGTGCTGCTGTTACTATATAGCGAGCACGAGCTCCTCCTTGCTTGCCACCCAACAACATCAAAAACAATTAGGTTCTCTAAAATTAAACAAAATTCCATAAATTCAATCTTTCGTATAAAAATAACCTCAGCTTAACAATAACCATGGTGTTACTAAATAGAAGACACGTGCTAACTGTTACAGTTCAAACGATAACTAATCGATCCATTCGATGCGGTAAAATCCCGAGTCAAAGACAATCGATTCGTATCGCCATCGGTAACTGCCATAGAAGCCGTTTGGCATGCAACCTTTTTTTACGAAAGAGGTATTCAATTTTTTATTAGGAAGTAATTAATTTAATAATACGATTTGGGTAATGATTTCTTAATGTTTTAATTGATAACCAACTCTAAATTGCTAACTTCACTCTTTATAAACTTTTTGATGAAATCTGACACTCTAGTGATGGCACGCACGAAAGCTGCGCCTGTGATCCTGGTTTTGATCCCGGTGTCGAGTATTTATACTATTTTGCATTAGGGTTTCCTTTGTATTTATTAGCCTGGATGTCTGAGCCGATAATCCCTCGTACATAAGACTTAAACATGAGCAAATTGTGGAGACCCAAATGATCATTCAACATACATCACTTACATGCATAGGATCATAATTATGGAACATTCATTCATTTTATTCATTCATTTGGGTTATTTCATATGATGACAGTTGCCTAGCCTTTTCCCAACTATTTTAGCGTCAGTTTCCAGTCTAACCGGATGCAGCTGAGTAACAGTATTTCACATGATCATATGCCTACCTCCTTGGGAAATAGAATAGGGATGATTCCTGACTAAAAAAATATTATTCTGTTTAGTCCGTCAATTACATTATCGAAAAATATTGGATACGTGTTTTTTGTTTTATCAAATTAGTAAAAAATTACGAAGATAAAACGCGACAAAGATCATGAGTGAGGGCTTGTGACGTCACTTTCCGGTAATAAATGTACTCAAATGTGACGTCACACGAGTTTTCGACGCACTGTATCGTCTTCATTTTTGTTTACGTGAAAAAATAAAAATATGTGTCCAATATTTTTTGGAAATCTATCAGACGGTTTAATTAGTTTTTTTTGTCATCTACTCTATTGTGATGGTATGCTATTGTGTACTTGCCCACTTGCTTACTACCCTTGTGTGCTACGTCTGCAACTAAAATCCTGCAAAATTCAATCCTTCTACATCTACAAAGGCCGTACAAATTATAATCCTAAGTTCTAACCCGCCATTTTTTGCGCTCGCTTAGTTGCCTAAAGAGCGTGCTAGCATAGTGATTCCATTTAATAATATTACTGCCAAAGCTTTCGAGAATATGATAGAAGTTTATTACGATCGTTGCCTAAAAACTATACGCTAAAACTATACGCTTTTTAGGTGAATGGGGTGAGCAGAATTGTAAGTATCGAAGTTATGTTTCTACATGTAGGTTAGGTGTTCGCAGGATTGATAAAAATGGTGAGCGCCGCCTATTCAAAAGTTGCGCCATTATGAATTTGTTGATGTTGAAAAAAAAAAGTCCATTGCAGAAATGACTGACTGTCTGACCACGGGCTAATTTAACAAATGGTTTTATTCGATTTAAATACATAAAGGTCAACATTCCCTTCCCGAAAATCCACAGAAATCTACCGACTACACACGAAAAACCATCCTACAACTTGTAGTAACCCCCTAAAAACCGAGTTGTAACAAGTCTGTTAGTAACCCCACAGTTTAAGGGTCAAATAGACCCGCGGGACACTACGTTAGTATTACCGACAGGTTTAAAAGTGAGGATTACAAAGTTAGCACAGTTTTATGACAGTTCACAGGGTTATTCGGAAAATAATGGTTATTGAGATAAAATGTCGGGTCATTCTGTATTTTCTTTTTTTTTTTGAGTGTAGTTTAATAGTGTTATTTTATTTAGTGGCCGTTTGTTTTAAATGAAATGATACAGTGGTTTAGGCTATATTGATGGGTAGTTTTTGTCCATTGTTTACTACTGAATATCAGAATTTTGCATGAAGCGACTGTTTATCTGACCTCTGCAACCCAGAACTGGGTATTACGATATCCCTTGGTAAGACAAGTTGTGAGTCTTTCAGGCCCGTCAAAAGGGTCAGTAGCTCAGTGTCAAAGATCTACAAATGACAGCCGTGACCAACGGCTTAACGCGCTTTCCGAGGCACAGAGGAAAGTCGGTGGTCACCCATCCACGTACCAACCTAGGCAAACACGGCTTAACATAAAGATCGACCCGAGCGGCTTTTATTATTTAGCCACGTGCTCCTACAATTCACTTTATCATTTAAGCCGTTGGTGTCTATTTTTCTCTATGAAAAAGTTTCCGTGGATAACGAAATTGCCGCCTGTGGTGTTGCCATTTTCATTGGGCTACACTAAAACAGTGTGCCGTTGCCATCTGCCAATCAGTGGCTTTACTGCTACAGTTTTCTGTTGCGGTCGTTTTCTTTTCTTATGCCTAAAAAATGCTTCAAAGTTATTTTTCATGAACCAGCGATTCAAACCTTTTATTCACATAGTAAGAGCAAATTTTCTAGCCTAAAATTACGCTTATATGGCAGAAAAATATACCCTTTTTTTTGGCTATCTAGATAAAAAAAGAAAACCAACCCAAATTTTAGATTCTCTTTGTGTTATATAAAAGCCTTACCAAAAGCTGTTTAAATCCAAAATATTAAGATCAAAATATCAACAGAAATGAGTAGTGACGGCCCAGAATCCTATGCCAACCCTTTTCATCTGATATAAACTGTGTCTGCTAGTGATGTACGGAGTTTACGGTTTCGGCTTTCGGCCTTTCATGAAATATGGTTTCGATATGTTGTATTGAATGACGGACGTGACAGTGTTGTAGTATGATTTGATGTTTCAAAGGTTTAGATTGACAGGTGGTTGATGAACAGAACTATGCTTTATGTCCTATACGTCCTTGACTTTTCCTGATTATGCTGGCTAGCTTGTAAAATTATTATTATTTTTACACGACTGTAATACCCAAAAATTTAGTCAGCAGAGTATCGAAAGGGTGTAAAAAGACTCTCAACGAAGCCGAAAGGCACTCGTTTTCCCCGTCTAGACCATACCTGGGAACCTTCTAGTTACGGAGATATTGGGGGTCAAAGTTCCAACTTTTTCACAGGTTTTTTTTTAAATACATTTTTTTAATGTAATAACTGTACTTTAAACACCTCCAGGACCCCTACATACTTTTCAGTCCATCCGTCAGCATAATGATTCAAGTGCGTTACATTGATTCCCACCGTAAAACGTGATTTTTCACACAAAAAAAAAGTTATTTGTCAGCAATATTTTTTGTTGTACAGAATGCTTGGTTAATGGCTTCGTGAAGAGTCCGTTAACACCCTGTGTAGTACAACCAGCTATGTGAAAGAATTATTGTGACGATTATTTCCAAACGGTTTTTTTTTGTATCTATTAACATTATTTAAATAGTAATACAGTAGCTTTAAGAAGCAAACGTCAGAACAAATACAGTCTTATATTGGAATTGTCAGTCAATATCAATTTCGGCTTTCGGTCAACTTAAAAACACAAATTCTATTTCGGCCTCCCATTTTTCCAACACTACGATCTAACGTTAATCCCTAGGGCGTAACTCCGCACAATATAATATATAACAAAGAATATTATAATCACAATAGGGTAAAAGGGTTTCTATTATTGGACCTTAATTGCTTAGTTCAAATAAATGGGAGCAAAGTTACACATCATAGTATTCGCTCCCCAAGGCAAAGATACTTGAATACATTTTCTCATCTTTTAGTTTTTTTTCTAGGTTAATGCTTATTGACGAATCCGTATAAATATAGGGATAATATAACATAACATTACGCCTGTGATCCCCGAAGCGTTAGGTAGAAGTGTTCCTATTAGAACACCCATATTTCACCAGATATGTTTTAAGTCCCATGTAATAGGGGGCAAGCCTGTTGCCATCAACCGGGCACAGGTCCAGACTCCGTGGCTGCTACTGAGAAATTCTTGAAGAAAAAACCTAGTAACACTTGGCTGACCTAGGAATCGAACCCAGGACCTTATAATCAGCAGTCGCATGTGACCACTAAAACAAAGAGGCAGTAGAACCACAGTATAAATATCCTTGAAATCAATTCGGGTCAACATTTTGCCAAATTAGCAAAATCTAAAAGATGAGTACGACCTTTCCGAAGCCTTTCAGATTCTTTTTTCTGTAAGTCATCCAATCTTTTAGGTCTCCTAAATAAATACAGTGATACTTACATATTTATAGAAACCCAATTTAACTGTAAAAATGCAGTCGTTTTAAAAACTATAATTTGATTGCTTCGTCAGTTCTGTTTTATTCACGAAAATAGGACGTCTATTTCGTACCCGAATAATACACCTACACACTCAATAAGTAAAAAATCTTAAAGGAGAGAAAACGATGAATGGAAAATAGCAATATCCAATATCAGTTAAAAACCTTAACAAACAAATAAAACATCGTCACATCAGATAACAGAGATCTCCTGCTGGATATAAGCCCCGAAAACATAGCTACAGACTTACCAACAGTTTCATCTCACTTAAAAACTACCTTCAAAAAATACGTAACAAAAACGTAACCATAAAGTTTGCGTTCCCTATTCCCAAATCTTACCTAAATACATATTCCTACACCCCAGTCTAATTCTAACCATACTAACATCCTCTAATGCATGATATTCAGCTTCAAACGGCAAACCACGACAGTCGGTAGGTAGGTAGAAGACTAGATACTCCGGAACATTTAATTAAAGCAGCATATAGGTCAGCAAATTAATGCATGTTTGTGTAACTTCCAGCAGACCAAGTTTGGATGCATCTATACGAGTTTAGAATCGTGGTGTGGGTGTTGAAGAACTGAGCCTTTGAAGGGGTTTGGGCATAAATCAGCCTATCCCCCATCTTAGGTAAAAGCCTTTTCACAGTGAGAGGGAGAGGGCTGTAATCCACCAAAATAATGAGAGCTGGACGGCTCGATCTTCAAGATTAAGCCGCGCTTGCCAAGGACGGTTTGTGGATGGGTGACCATCCATTACATTCCGAGTTTCCTCCGTGCCTCGGCAAGCATGACAAGCTGTTTGTCCTGACTGTACCTGACTGGTAGTTATGCCGAAAGTCTGACAACCAGTCTTACCAAAGGGTTTCGTCTATTACCCAGTGATTTTTGGGTTGTGCTGGTCAGATAGGCAGTCCCTCCATGTAAAATACAGGTATTTAGCTGCATCCGGTTAGACTGGAAGCCGACCCCAACAAATAGCAACCAATATCTTTAGAAATCACTTACCCCATCCCCAAAACACAATTCAATTCTAAAAGTGCCCCAACTAATTAATTCCCAAAAAAAAAAACAAAGAATATTTCGACACGGTACAGTCGGCTAAAAGCACTGTGACATTAATATTTAAGTACACTCAGCTCCAAAAACATTATGTCGGATTCATTTTTGTGACGTGACTATATTTTTTGTCACTTTTTTTGTCATGTCGGGTCTCTGTCACGCTTATCTCTCGAGATAAGAGTGACGTTCCCCCTCTAGCAGTTTTTTCGTTAAAAAAATGAAAACTGTTTACTTTGGTGAGTATTATTTTTGGCTCGCAAAGGGATAGGAGTTTTTTCAGCGTTTTTTGTGACGTTTTTATGTCATTGAGTTCTTTAGTATTAATAACATTGAAGATCACGATGTCAAAGCTTTGTTAGCTCCAATAGACAGTATATGTATACTTTATTGCACCCTAAAATTTTAACAGAGCTATTTTGCATATCTTAGTACTTTTGAATGGCTGATAATTATCTTTTAATTATTCATAAAGAAAAACATACTATTTTCAGAAACATCAAGAACAGAATAAGACGGAAAATTTAGGAAAGTTAATTTAACGGTTTTATAACTTATTCATTTACGTTATTACAATAATGATATTGTCGACATCGAGGAAAAGAAAAACAATTATTTGATTCGTGTTTTCGAATAAGAAAAACAAGTAAAAACCTGTACATAAATGCTCCGACAAGTTAAACCTTTTAAAAAGAAAAAAAAATACATGAAGCTAGCCATTCACCAGCTTCTAAATACAATGTATTGACTGCCCCTGTGGTCTTGTAGAATTAAGTCCTGGGTTCGATTCCTAGGTCAGGGAAAGTATCATTAAGGTCTTCAATCATGAATTTCAGAGCAGCAGCCTGATAACATAACCAAATGTTGGCATAATATTAGATTACTTTTGCCTATCTTTTTAGGGAAAAACGAAGGTGATGTAATATTCATAATAATACAGGCATATTTTCATCCAAAATGGCTTCCATGGAAAGCCACCCTATCTGCAACTCATCTCCTATACATAGTCATCTCAATATACGTTTAATTACCAGGACACAATATAGAGACACTCCCATTTCAAATAAATAAGTCACTATTTAACAGGGTGTGGCGCTAATAAATTAGCTACCCTTAGGGTGGGGTCCAAGTGTTGAGATTATAGCGTTGAATTTATAGACAAGATTCAAGATGGGTGAAAGTACTGTTTAAACTATTTCTGACAGAAATAGGTTATACAGTACTTTCACTGTTATTTTACATCTAACGATTTACCTTATAGCAATGAGAATAAAGGTCATTGTGATGCTACACCTGGGGTTAAGTTAATCTGAAAAGACTAGTGCAGAATGGGTCTATTATCGTGTAAAAACACTGTCAGTAGCCAGAAAACATTTGCGAAAGGATTTCCTGTGGAAATTGTGTTGAAAAAAGATGGCGATGCGTCAGTTCGGATAAAAGGCATGAGCCAAAATAATCGTCTTGCTTTGTGCTTTAAGAGGAGCTGTCAAAATATCAAAAGTATTTTGATAAAAAAATTATCGTGATTTAAAGAACCATTAAATATGAAGTTTCAATTGAAAATAATTTCTTATTGATACAAGTTTCAAACTGTCGATAAAAAGAGTTAAAACATCTAGTTTATTTTTCACAAAAAAAAAAATCGTAAGAAGCTTTCACTAAAACTGCATTAGTGTTTTCAAAACTTTAAATATCTTTCGCAAAGACTCAAAAAGTTTCTGCTTTGAGAGCTTAAATGATGGTAAAACTGCTTAAAAATGTACGTGGTTAATAAGTTCAAAGTAAAAAACTTTGAGGAAAATTCTTGGCAGCGCGCTGAAAGTTAAAACTACGAGTTTTCTTCATGAGATTTACCCGTCTTTGCTAATATTCGTTGAGCTTTCAGCGGAATTATATAATTATGTCAAAGTATAATTTCTAGTTGGTCATCATGCTGGTCATTATAAATTCTAGCTTGTTGCGATCTACTTCAATCTTTGTAAATTCTTGTGAAGTTAAAATTGAATAACGGTGGGTAAGGAATCATAGTATAATCACCCTACATTGTTCCGACTGCTGAAGTACGACAGGCCACTTTTCTGTTTAAAGTATAATATAGGCTCTAATCGACTACGCTGGCCCAGTGCGGGTTGGTAGCGTAAAGATTTATCCGAAGTAAATTTTTTCTGGAGCAATATTTGTAAATATTAGTGGGAAACGAATAGCAAGTTTCTTAGTTTCTTTGTTATCGCGACTTCAAAATGTTCTTTCACAAAATGTAAGTGATAGATAGCTTAACCCCTTCGCACACGGCGTGGTAGCGTAAGTACGTATCGTAATCCGCGCGTACGATGAGAGCAATACGAGCATGAACCAGTTCAAACAAGTCCGCATACGAAGCGGTGTTGCAGCGAATTGTGGGACGTGTTTATTGTCATTACGATAGTCGTAGCGTACATGTGTAGTCGTGGCGTAAAAACACAAGCGTAAAAAGTTAACTTTTATTATTTTGTTTAAAAAATACCGGAATATGACTGTTTACTTTCAATATGACTGAAAAAATAATTGAATTCGTCAAACTGGTTGAAGACTTCCCTTGTCTATATAATCATTCATTAAGCAAATTTTAATTAATTAACAAACTCGAACAATAAAAAATCCTCTTCGTCTGAAGAGAAAGTAAGATCCTCAACATCCAAAACGTCTGGCCGTTTACGCCATGATTTTAACTGATGTCCAAAACGATACGTCTACGCGACGATTCGTTTGTGCAATACTGCAGGGCTGGCAGTCTCGACATAGATAGCGACAAATTCGCTAACTTTCGATTGCTGACGAATAAATTCGGTTGCATTATTGATTCTTGCGTGTAAAGCAAGTCTCTACATCCAAGATGCGTTTCTCGCAAGCATCATTATTGCATCCAATTTATTCGTTAGTAATCAGCGATAGAAAGTTAGCGATTTTGTCGTTATCTCTGTCGAGACTGCCGGCCCAGGTCTCGTACGCGTAGCGTCGTAACGATACGACTACGCTTACGAGCGGTGTGCGAAGGGGCATAATCGATTCCGCGAAATTAATATTGACCAACAATATTACAGAGTTCCAGCATTACAGTTGTCAGTCTAACAAATAAGCATATTTCTCCTGTAGTATTATTTGTGTTTTAAATCGCTGTTGTCTGCCTTTTGTACCAAACCACATCTTATTTAATTATAACCGAAACTGATACTGGTTGCCAGATAACTGGGATAGGATGGGTGTTGTGCTAAAAATATGTTGATCAAACTGATAATATTGTAGCTGAAAATAACCAAGCTTTTGTGGGTAGGCAGAAGCCATAGTGTTCCTTTTTATTTTAGAATTTTCTGAAATTTGCATCATACATGAAGCCAAAATAAAAGTGTTTCATCTCGCAAAGAAAAAGGGAGTTATCTAATCTGGCTGGCTCAGTGGTTTCGTGGTCGCAAATAATACTGAAGGCTCAGAGCATCAGGTTCTGGGTTCGATCTTTATGCTGAACATAACATAACTTCACGCCTGTAATTCCCGAAGGGTTGGGCAGAGGTGTACCTAACGGTACACCCACATTTCGCCGGTTATATTTAAGTCCCATGTAATAAGGGGCGAGCCTTTTGCCATCAACTGAGCGTTAATCCAGACTCCTGCTGCTACTGAGAAATTCTTGATGGAAAAACCCAATAACACTTTGCCCGACCTGGGAATCGAACCCAGGACCTCGTGCTCAGCAGTCGTGCTTGTGACCACTAGACCATCGAAGCAGCCATTATGCTGAAAAAAACTGGAATCCCGCCACTTATCAACTGGGGCATGAAAACGGGAACACTGGGTAACCAGGGTAATCTTGTGCTTTCAATGCCAAACAAATCAATATCACAAGGACAAATCCTTGCCAACATTATAAATAAGAAAGTTTCTCTCTCTGTCCGTTACCTTTTGACGTCTTAACGGCTAAGCGGATTTGAATGAAATTTGGCGCACAGGTAGACTATAACTTGATCTCTTTTATCCCCGTAAAACGTTTCCTTGAGATAATATCTGACATCCGCGTGGACGATTTAAAAATAACAGGAAGCTTTCCTGTTATTTTTTCTTCACAAATATAACTTAGCTATTTAGTCTATTGTCAAGAATACTTCTATATCTTGGTTTTAGGAAAAAGATCATTCAATTGCAGGGTTTTAAATTACATTAAAAGCATAGTCTGCAAATAAAATTCATTACTTCAGAAATCTATTTTTATTTTTTGTAATTTTTCTATCAAAGGCGCTTATTTTAAACGTTTCCTTTTCTTGAAAACCTTCCTTGTGAAAATTTGACGATTTATTAAAAGCTTCCGTTCACATTATGGCTTTAATGTTTGATTCAAAATGTGTTTTTATAACAACTTGTCTACAAAACTAACAAAATTACTTTCTGAGAAAACCACTTTTTTTTTAAGTACATTAATTAGCTAATTACCAAGGTCATTGGCACTTTAGCCATGCTAAAAGAAGTTCCCACTATTCTGTCAACCAGTCTTATCAGTGGGTTAGCTCACATCTGGTAGGTACTCAAGGCAAAATACTGGCATTAAGCTTCTTTGGAAACAGAAAGTAAACTTGGAAACTTCTGCTATGCTGAAGAAAACCATAACTTTATTCAGTTTCATAACCTACTGTTTCTTGCTGCCTCATAATTTCATGCTCCAAGCCATGGCCTTATCCCTTCATTACCACAATTTTTCCACCAAAGATGCTATCTTCAATCAACAGGTGCCTTGAATTCTGCCTACCAAGTAATATAACGCTCCCCATAGAGCTATTAATAATGCTCGTAACAGAAAACATACGTGGCATGTAATAAAGTAAGTCTTAGGACGCAATCATTGTGGACAGAAGGTCCATCCGACACTGCTTGTGAAAGATCAGACTGACTGAATGAGTGACGAACGAAATCGCACTGTCGGAATTTTAATTCTCGGTGCTAAAACGATTGGGGGTGCTAACTTTCACAAGGTCGTCGCCACCGAGGCAGGCCCAAGAACAGGACAGCTGCATCCGGTTGGATTGGAAGCCGACCCCAACGTAATTTGGAAAAGCCTAGGCAAATGATGAAAAAAAATGGATTATAAGGTGTTCGAAGACTGGTTCTTCTGCCACGTATTTCGTGGCAAGGCTTAAAGTACAATGATGAATGGGACAAATGAGGGGGATCCCGTTTCTCACAATGTGTGACAGTTTTGGAACAATCAAGAAGTTTTTATTTCATAAATTGTTTGGTATTAGAACCGGGAGTAATTGAGGGTGTTGCTACGACGCCTGTTGTTACAGAAACATCTCTTAATTGTATTATTTGTTGGAAACAAATTAGGGGTTTTGCCGCTACGTAATAATTTAGATGAAATTCGACCTTCGGTGGAATATGTCGCTGTGTCATATTCTCAATGATAAAACAATTTACCATTGAAATGAACCAACAGATGCAAGCTTACAGTTTTCTAGAAAAATGTAGTCACCTGGTCAAATGCAAACTCGCCCAATTAAGATCTTGCCTTTGAAAAATCCACATAGGAAATAAATACTGCTTAGATGACAAAGAAAAAGAGAACAATAGTATTTTAAAAACTATAGAACTTTTGAATTCAAACTGAAAACGCTTCAACAGTGATGAGACGTTTGTCTTACGATAGCTTATGACGTTTTCTTTATTTCACTCTGTGGCGGCTAAGTTCGAATAAGGCGCAAAAAAAAAAGGTTTGAGGGGCGACCAAGTACTCTGCTGAAAAATAGAAAAAACCAATTTTTCCCAGATATGAGAACCTAAATCCAAATAGAAAGAAGAAAAAAAGAAATCTATATTTATACATATTTACAAATATTGATCATTTCATACTGTAGAACACTGGAAAGCCCGTTTTTGTAAAGAACGAACATCCCATCGGTGATGCGGTCTTCATTCCGTTAAAGACTCAAACATTTTATGAAAAAAACTTACGAATTTAATCCTTGCAACGCATAAAATACTCCTTAAACAAACCCCAGAACAGTTAATTAGACTGTATCTTCATGAGCGTTAATTAGCAACGTCTGAATATTCCAATAGCGTGACGTGACACTTCTCGTCTGCGGCGTGACAAATCTCGTCACCGTGACAAAGAGACTGTGCGCGAGGCTTTATCTAGAGATATGACGTGAAATGAACGTGGATGCTCTGTATTCATTTGTTTTGAGGAATTTTGGAACAGGAATAACAGACCTTATTGGTGAGGATCTTCAGAAAGATCGCAGCTGGTAGCTTACTGTGGCTCCGACCCCCGTGGGAAAAAGGCGAGAGTTTATGTGTAAATATAGCTTAGGTAGAAGAAGCCATGGTAGCCTTACGCCAAATGAATTTGGGAAGGACGAGAAAATGATGATGAACTATAGCTTCACCTCTGCCTATCCCCTAGGGGAAACAGGAGTGGTGTTATGTTTTTTTTTAAACGATAACGGTTAGTAAAGGTGAGAGCAGTGGGTTGAGCTGGATTGTGACTAAAGATGTTGATTAAAAAAATGTATGAAGATTATTCCGTATTTTTTTGTTGTGGCATTTTTAGTATCCGTATTCCGAAATCTTAGAGAAATTAACTATGACATCTACGATCTCGCGTGGTGGACCAGCCCACTCTCTTACATAGAGGAGGTCTGGTGTACCAGCAGTAGAAACGTTATAGGCAAATATTGCTGTATTTGGAAACTCACGGGAACAACAGCTGATGGAAATGGTAATTAACATCAAGATTAATGATGACGATTACGTACATAGTTCAAGCTCTCGTTAGTGGCGCATTAATTTTAGCGAATCAACGAAAATAATCACCTCTAACGCATCGGTTTGTGATAAATCACAAACCGATGCGTTAGAGGTAATTATTTTCGTTGAGAACTTGAATTAAATTAGAGTTTAGTAACATTACAGTGACATGTGAAGCCCAAGTAAAAATACTTCGTAGCTGATCATGAAGGATCTTTAATCGAATCTTTGGTCTGACAAAATGATATTGGATTTGTTTGATGGGTTTGATCAGTGTAAACCTGGAGTTTGCTACCAAATTTTCAACCCCGGAGTATATTAAAATGTCGTATTGTCCTCTTAGTAACTAATAACGTAATGCAATTCAATCTGCTAGTCAAGCGCGTTGATTATGGCCGGGCTCCTGGGATAGCTCATTAGGGAGTCTACATGGGACAGTGAATTATATAGATTAAACAACATACTATTTAGATAAAACTACTATGTGATAGTTTAGTTTTATAACGAAATAATGTGAACCAGAGAAATAAGAAAATGTCAAAAGTTTGGGGCAGACCAAAGAAACAATGGATGGGCTATGTAAAAGATGACATGTCTAAAAACGGGGTGACTTGTGAGATGACGACGAATAGAGAAGTATAAAAAATAAAACCGACTTCAAAAACCAACAAAGTGAAAAATAACTTTAGCTTCAGAAGTCGGTGACTTGTGTGTTTGATTCAGTTTCTTTGCCACCGACTTCTGAAGCTAAAGTTATTTTTCACTTTGTTGTGTTTTTGAAGTCGGTTTAATTTTTTGCAAAAAGTTTTTTATTTTTCCATTTTCAGTTGTAATATCCTACACAAATATTAGCTATACATTTATTTTAACATAACATAACATCACGCCTGTAATCCCCGAAGAGTTGGGCTGAGGTGTACCCAATATTAACTGTCGAAATGTGGGTGTTCTGTACACATCTGCATACCCGCAGAGCATACAGGCGTGATGATATGTTATGATGTTGTGAAAACAACAAACATCCAAGCGATTGCAGCAATTACGACCGATTTGCTGTCTATAATTGAAGAGTTCCATTGTATTTCTCCGAAGATCACCATCAGATCTTCACCAAATTTAAACGGGACCACCGCGAAAAAAATCAGACGAATTGATAACCTCCTCTTTTTGAAAGTCGGTTAAAAAGAAGCATACATACTGCGGTAATTCTTAATTAATTAGGATAAGGGCAGGAAAATTGTGACTACGGAATCACTGAACGTTTAATAATTAAAATAACCCTGACTTTTATTTGGTCTTACTTTCAACTTACAGATAAGTATTCTACTCAAGCTCCCAACCTCTTCCTCGTTAGGATCAACTTGGGAACCCTAAAACCCGGAGCCCCGTTTACTAATACTAGGTCATAACCCGCCAATAAACCGATGTACACCAACACTATAATCGTTATCCGTATCAGTTCGAAATTCAATGCTATATTATACTATAATTTCTGAACAACCTAATTCTAGAAACTAATCTAGGAAAGCAATCACAAATTCCTGGAGCGCCCCTCCTTTAAATTGTAACATAAAACCAGAACCATAATATCATCCATACCTACATATAAGTTAAATTGTTCTATGAGAAGATTATGCTACGGTATTGTTCTAGAAATAATTGAGGAGTTTTCTTGTGCTTACCTATGTATACCTTTTGCAGACTAATCAGATAATGGAACACGCTTTTATCATTAGAGGCTTTGATATCCTGTATTGTGGAAACTATAGGTAACTGATGGTAGCCTTTTGTTGATTCCACTTACCTACAGATTTGATTGGGTTGCCGATTTCTTTTTTCTTGTAGAATCAATTGTTAGTTACTTGCTTATGCCCGCGGATTCGCCGATTCGACTCGAGTTCGGCCATTGTCCCACGAGATCATACTACTGGGATAAAAAGTATCCTATGTGTTAATCTAGGTTATAAACTACCTGTGTGCCAAATTTTATACAAATCCGGTCAGAAGTTTTTGCGTGAAAGAGCAAAGAACACATCTAGATACTACGACTTTCATACTTCCTCACAAACTTTCGCATTATATTATTAGTAGGATTTATAGAGTTTTTAGTTTGCTACAAATTTACCTGCAGTCATATCTAAAATCAATCAAAATCAGTCTATTAATATCCCTGACCAACAATCCGTCCTCCCAATTCCTTTGTTTATCAAAACAAACAATACTTAAGACACCCGACACCAGTGACACCGATAAAACTCGTATTGAATTCTAGTAATCTGAACATTCGTGACAGGATTAATATCCCTTGGAACCTACCTCTAAATCCAATAACAGCCGTGGAATTGAATCAGGTTGAATTGAATTCTATACAAACATTTGTCAGGCTTCACCAGCAGTCATGACTGAGTAAACATCGTGATATCGTTTGTGTGTGGATGAAATTAGCTTCACATGGATACAAGTAAGATGGGAGCGTTGCCATGGTAACGGGATGAATAGGCATTAATATCTCCTTCCGTATATTATAAAACGCAACGATTCACAGCGTGCCTACCAGTTATTGCGCTTAGATGTCGAGAATTACTTATCGGGTTTACGTGATTTTTATTCGTATTACTTGATTCTGGTAGCTTTGAATTTATTCTTAAACAGCTTCTGCCAGCGGCTTCGCCCGCGTGAAGTTTGATAATTGTCCCATGGGATCTTACTACTGGGATAAAAAGTATCTGTGTGCAAAATTTCAACCAAATCCGTTCAGTAGTCTTTGCGTGAAAGAGTAGGTAACAAACATCCAAACATCCACACTCACAAACTTTCGCTTAGATAATATTAGTAGGATTAGGTAACTTAGGGCTCAGCTCGTCATTCTAAAATTATTCACCAATTCAGAGTGAATGGAGATGAATGTTAAGGAAAATGGAAATGGAAATGGCTACAGGAGACACTGCAATAATTACTAAGCTTCCTAGATCGGTGTTCGCAGTTTGTTGTTATTTGCAAACAGCAACCCGGCTAGGTACTCATCCCTTAGACGTAATCCTCCAATCGTGTTTTACGACAGCCACGGTACGGGCGTGAAAGGTTTTAAAGTCTGTTCTTTGTCGAGAATTTCATAGAATCTTAATCTTTTGAGAGTGTTGTTACTCATCTTTCCTTTACATGGTACAAAAGATACAGGAAATGTGAATCATCTTAAATAAAACAAAACATCGATTTAAATTCTCAAGTTGCTAATCTCTCTCGTCAATTTTAAATGTGTGCTTTTTCTTATACAAATGATGTGTGTTTTAGAAACTGGAGCAACATTTAAGTCTCTAATACTTCCTCTATATGTACATAAGTGTAGCTAGCGTTCATTGAAGCCACATAAATTAGGATCCTAGTTGGCTTAAAAGTTTCAGCAGCGGTTGAGTTATGTTACACTTTGTTAGTCAATCGTTCGTGTATAAGTTATTTGCTGTAGGATTACAAGTATGATTCACTTCCTCATGATACGGGGTCGGTAGAATTTAAGCTGTTTTAATACTACCAAAGCGAAAGCAGATACTCTACAAAATGTTGCTATCAAAACCTATTTATTGGCACTTACTACCAATGATGATGTGTGGTGAACAACCTTTACTGATATTGTTATCTCTTTCCCTCTTTAAACAATTTAAAATGTTTGGTAAAATTAATTTAACACAATTTTAGTCAGGCGCCTGCCGAAATTCAAATAGCAAGTTACACATTAATAGCTAACAAAATTTTGGCAGGCGCAAATTCTCCTTATGTTTTCTTCACTTCTCTGTCTTCTCTATCAAATATATTTATCTTCCTTACATCCTATAAACACAAAGAAAATCCCAATAAATACGTAGTAAAAAAAAGCAATTTATTCTTCCTTATCCTAAAAAAATCAAGCCTGAATATTGGCACTTAAGATTACACCAGACTTTCGGTCGCCTATTCGTTTTCATATCACAATAATACAGCTGGAATAACACTCGTTTTATCCTTAATCTTTTCCTAATTTTTTATAGCTTAGAAAGCAGCTTCTTAGACAGTAAAATCTACATAGAAAATAAGGTCTTCATTAACAACATCAAAGACTTCTACTTCTTCTTGTATCACAATGCCTTTGTATATTTCAAGTCTGTAATCTTAGTCTGCCCGTTGATTTCCTTTTTGTTTTCAATTCCATTCGACGTTTGCTTCTTACTGTAAAGGTAAAGGAAACAGTTTGTTTAAAGTTGAAATAAAATCATGTATGTTGCTTGTTCGCTTTTGCTAGTTATTTTATTTGTTCAAGATGTTTGAATGTAGTGAAGTCGGTAACGGTGGGGTTCGTTTTCGACTGTATTATATGTTAAGAAATGAATCGAAAGCTATTTGTACCAGTAAAATAAGCTATATTGCCTATATTCATGTTTGTTAGACTAACAATTTTCCAACCACAACAAAAAGGAACAATTGGTTTTGAATTTCATGGAAGACTTAATATTTTTTTCTGTCAGTAAAATTGTTTAGAGCATGTTTTTGAAATATGTAGTCATATTTTAAGGGTGTGTTACCAAATATGTCACATTTCTGACAGTAACACGCCGTATAAAGAACATTTGAATCATAATACTGCTGAGTAAGCTCGTATCCTAGTAAGGAAATGTCAGCAAAGAAAATTCTTTGTTTGAACAAAACCATTTCATGATACCCAAGAAATATTTTCAAAACAAGGAAGGAATATACGGATAGGAATGGGGCCTATCCGTATATTCCACTCCCAATCTATTAGTATTAGTATTTAACTGCAGCAGCAGTAGGTACTCACACAGGGTTTAGAAGAAGATTAGCCAAGTTGCTGAGCGGCGATTCCACGAACAGCCAAAGAAGCACCGCTAGCACTGCCGACGATATGAGTATTCCAATACCGTTTAGTATCTGAAATTCAATTAAGAAGTTTAGTATGTTCAAGCTGTAGTGTGTTGGGGGTGGGGAGATTGTTTGTTGAACTAAAAGCTTTAGTACTTATGGAGGAAGATTTGTGCTTGTTTTCTTTATAATTCATGTAGTATTTAGATATGGAACAGACATCATCTGCCTAGGTTTCTCATGGATCGGTTTCCAGTCTAACTGGATGCAGTTGAATACCAGTATTTTATATGGAGCCTATCTGACCTCCACAACCTTAACGAGCAATTTCTTTAAAAGAAAGTAAAAATGCCACTCATTGGCATAGGTCTTCGTATAGACCAAGCCAACCATTAAAGATTTGCGAAGTTCAATATCGCTGTAAGCACCACTTTTGGTAGTACCTAAGCAATAAAAGAGTAAAATTTCCAATTATCAACCAAAAGAATGTTAAACAAACAACAGTTATAGAAACTCCTACTGTTACGAACCAAGCCATGGTCTCGATGCAATTCTAAGAAAAATACAGATAATGAAATTGTGAAAGTAATCAAGATTCTTACAAATAACTATGAAAGTAAAATTCCTAGTACCTTTTAGCAAAACATGAGTTAGAGAAGGTCGGGTTTGTACAACGAGTAAAAACTCACGCACACATAGACACGCTCCACGTACAGCGAGTGCAAGCGTACTCGCGAAGTTTATTTGTTTAAGATCTTCGTCTTATAGAGTGTTTACAAGGACCTTTCAAATTAAAAAAAAAAAATAATTACGGTGACAGTTCCGAAAATGACTACGCCAAAATATTAATGTCCATCTTTTACGTGTCTATGATGTGTGCGCACCAGTTTTCACTTGTTTTCTGGAGCCTTCTGTTCTATCCTACGGTACTAGACAATCATAAATACGTACCAAGTTAAACATGTCGTATTGCATTGGATTCCGTTGAGAGAAAAGGAACCGTTCCAGGAGAAGCGAGTGTGTGATGTAGACCCCGTAAGCTAGACGGCTGAGTATCGTGAAGAAAGGCCAGGACATGAAGTTTCTTAGGATCTCTGAAATGAAATAAATGATATTATTAGACACAATTTTGTTTTACAAGCAACTCTTGCAAAGTAAACACAATTTCAGTTGCCTAACCTCCATAATATCTAGAATGATAACCAATTGCCGGCCGGCAAAGCTGTGTGCCCGCATATCACAAAACTGGAGCCCTAAGACAGTTACACGAGGTCGCGGCAGACCGAGGAGAAGATGGCGGGACGCCTTGGATGAGGGCTTTCTTGTTAATTGGCGAGAAAAGGCGCAACACCGAGAAAAGTGGAAGGAATGGGAGACGCCTTTGCCCAGTCGTGGGACAGCTCAGACTAACTAAAAAAAAAACAATTACAAAATAAAACTGCTTCGTTGATTGAGTTATCGCAAGCGAACTGCTAAGCACGGGATCCTGGGTGTTTACATAAGGAAGTACCTAGCAGATCTTCCTGGTTGACAAAATACCTTAATATTGCATTTTTATAAAACCCAACTTGACGAACGACTTCTTGCATCTCTGAAAATCCATCGAAATGATAATAAAACATAACTCAAACTCGAACTTAATCAAACATAAGTTTCTCTTACCCTGGGATAACAGGCGCGATGTTACGCCATTTCCTTAATTTAAAAAATTAATACTCTTTTTTCCTTTTAAAGCCGTAAATCTCTCTCTGACGTCAATTAATGATCTGTATCTTAGCCAGAATATCCGAACAGTCGAAACTCGGTCATTTCTTTATTGTAGTTTTTACGTGACACCATTTTATGAAAATAGGTCACTTCGCTTTTGTTGCAATGTTTTTGTACTGTCATTGTAATCTGACAACTAGTTTGAAAGGATCTTTATGATGAGCACTAAATCTTATAAAGAGATAACAGTCATAAGCATAAAGAACTGTCGCAACTGGGACAAAGGGTTCCTGTTATGTGGCGGTTTTCCTGTGGTTCCGCCACACAGGCCTAGTGTGGCTTGTCGGTTGTGGTTATGATATGAAAGAGAAAGGAGAAAATGATGCTATGACATTTGACAGGTGAGATTGGAAGAAGAAAACGTGTTGCGCTGCGCCAAACCCAAATAGAATGGGACAAGAAAGCATGCAAGAAGCAGGAATATGATGAATTGATGATCATGATGATGTTGGTTCTCCAAAAATGTTTTCTTTCACCGTATTGAGAGCAGCGGAGACAAGCATTATCTTTGTAAATCACGAGCCCATGTCATAATAAAGCCATGTCATAAATATCATTAGCATAAAGTTTGAATTGCAATGATTATTTATCGTGCACTCATGAAATGCCAAAACGATAATAAAAGGTTAATTTGAACCAATAACCGAAGGTAAGACGCGAAAAGGACATAAACGAAAAAAAAAAACAACAATAATATTTCCAAAGAACATTTCAACACAGACAAAGTAGATTTTGATGAAACAGTAACAGTCATATCTTACAACTGAGATGAAAATATAATACCGGCATTTTGACGGAGGGAAACTAAAGGTCCTCCCGGGAAATTAGAAAAAAACGTAGCTATGTACAACATGCCCCTAGAACGAGTATATTTAGTTAAAGGGAATTAAAAGGATAGCTAGCAACTCATTTCCTGGTACTTTGTTTACATATCGCTGAGTAAAAGGATTTATGTTCTAGATTTATTAATTTAGGAAGCTTTACTAAAGGTTTGTTGTTACACAATTGAAGTGGTTTCGGATTGTCAAAAGACATGATGTCTATGGTGGATATCTATCCACAATAGGTATACAATAAAGTGTATTATTTTCATCGTAGTAGAATGGAAACCTACATTGTTATAGCGTATAATTATAACCGGCGAGAAAGCTTAACTAAGCTACTGCTTCAATCGGTGATGAATTTATACTCGTATTAATATTTCACATACTGAAATATTGCTCATAGTACCTACCCAAGAATGCTTATTTGCACAGCAGTTTATTAACAGAATTCACATTCACAGCAAAAGTAATTTAAAATCGTTGAAAAACCAAAAATACGCCCAAAAAGGAACAAAGGAATACAAGTCATGAAACTGTATATTAAACTTGTTTCAATTCCTCGTGTAAATATTTGAATGTATGCTTTAATTTAAATCAGTATTTATTATTTTTCCTGCTACTCGAAATCACCCTTCATGCCTCGAACTATCTTTGTGCTCTCCCAATTAAAAATAAATAATGCTAATTGCTTCTGTAAAGGATTTCTTATCAAAGGCGGGTCAATAATCATTATTTATTTTATCATAAGTTTGCTTTACAATCTGAAATCTGAAATGTAATCATTTAAAGAATGATTAAATTATTTTCTAGTTGCTAAATTTGTGTGTCTGATAATAAGTGACCGATACTTAAAAATCTGATTGGATTCATCATTATGAACAATTTTTACTATGAGAATCAGAAATCGGTTAAATTTCACGGTTGGTTGGACCGTCTTACCAAGGGGTATCGTATTACTAACTGGGTTGTGGAGGTCAGATAGGCAGTCGCTCCATGTAAAATACTGGTATTCAGCTGCATCCGGTTAGACGGGAAGCCGACCCCAATAAAACTTGGGAAAAGGCTAAGCAGATGATGATCTTTCACGGTTTTAGAGTTCGTCTCATGGTAGTAGAAGTTTGTAATGATGAACACAATCAATTGTTTATGTCATCACTCTTCATTCTTGTGCCCTTATCCAAATTTATATTCTTCTTCTTTTCCACACTTTTCTATTAGTTCTCATGAATCAACTAAATCAAAAACTCAAATCTATATACCATTTTTATGTATAGGTACGTCACTCTAACCAGTCACCTCATAAACCATTTTTATGTATTTCTACATGTATGCTACAAGATTTTGCGGTCTAATATCCGTCAGAAGTAAACTTAGCTCGGGTATTATAATTATTCAAGCGGATAGCTATCCATTCTTAACTTAGCTACTATTAACTGTTCCGACATAGTTTCCTGGTTGAATTCCCTACCCGAGAAGCAAATAACTGTAATATTAAGAACGGAGGAACAAACAGTACATGCATTAAACTATAAGTTTAAGATTAGGAAAGCTGTTTCCACCAAAAGAAAGATATAAGTAAGAACGCTATAAATATTTCAGTGTCTTGGTGACCGAAAGAATTTGGTTATTGGTTCAGAATCTAGTAAGTACAATATTACCTCTTCAATTTCTTGCGTACCAACTTTTCAAACTGTTGTCGGTCCTTTTTAATTAAATAAAACATCATAATGAAACTTTTAATAAACACTGAAATTGCTAGCACACAATGAGGAATATCGTTCCTTTTTTGCATCTTACGAAGCGTTTGATAAACTCATACATGTTGGTAATTACATTTCTATATAAAAACAAATGAAAATATCTACTTACGGACATCCCCGTATTCTGTAATTCCAATACAAGCACAGGTCGCCAGAGCCCATAAGTTTCTGTTGAGGGCCGCATACACCGCTGCGTTCCAAGCGTTGTATTCACCAAGGCACCATGCTGGGGCCGCTGTTAGTACTTTGAGACCTAGCCAGAAAGCAGCTGCAAGGCCTATATAAGAGCATTCCTGGAATGCAAGGAAATTGTTGATTAGGACTTAGCTAGTAATAACAGAATTTTTTTGTTTTTTTTTTTTTTACAGTGAAAATTATCATAACCTGATTAACAAATTCACTAAACAGACAAATTAAATGAAAGAGAAGGATACAGAGGAGATAATTAAAATGCAATGAGACTGGTTAAAAATAAAATTTTCATATTCCTGTCAGAACCGTGGCCATTGACATGTAATTTGTGTTAAACGTTGATTCTTAGAACACTTCGCTTGCATTCTGCATACAACCGTTTCACAAAGCAGTTGTACAAAAATAATGTAAAAATAAATAAATGGAAAACAAAAAAGTAAAGGGAGTTTGAAAGCATTCTTTAGTTTCTGCCCACGTCTGTAGGTATAATAACTAATAAATAGCAAAACTATGTGACTAGGTGGTAATAAAATAACGACTAATAGAGAAGTATGGAAAAAAAAACTCATGCTGCGGCAACCCCAAAATAAATTATAGCACAGGCAGGGAATGACGATAGTAATTAAGTAATTGATAAGTCTAAGCCTAATCCAGGTGATCTAGGCTACTTATTGAAATCTAGCAGGAGCACAATTAAACACGTCCGTACAGTACAAAATATTTATTACGGCAATGGAATGGCGGTAGGGTGGTAAAACTCTAATAAATGAAATATGTGCACCTACCGCCTATACCCATACATCACCATCAACACTGCTCACCTTACTAATAACTCCTCTGTACTTAGTAGGTCTGTACACCGTGATGATGTACCCCATAGCCATGCCGAGGAAGTAAGAACCAGCTCTGTGATGACTCTTCATGTAGGTTTCCATGTAGACTTGGTTGTCCCTGACGTTGATCAGCTTTCTGAAAATGATGATTGAGATGTAGAAAAGGATAATGCTTAAATAGATAGATTAACTAACCACTGTCAGAGTGGTCGTGGAAGGTTTAGGAAACGAGAATTTAGTTAAGTTATAACAAAAAAAAAGCGAAGTTGAAAGGTTTCCTCGTTGAAATTGTATGTTTTTCGATCGTTGCTTGAAATATCAATTACTTTAGTACTACAATAACAACAAATAGCGAATTTTAGATACCTAACTTATTAATTTATTTAGTAACAATCATTCTCCCGATGCATGCTTAGGCAAAAACTCACGGAGATCTGTTTTGGGACCTCTAATTGAGTACATTCTATTGAATATAGACTATCAATTTCTTTTTCATCTCACAAATATTCTATACATTTATAATAATATAATACATTTTAATTTTATGCCTTCTAGGTAAATTGTATAATCTGTCTGAAAGAAACAAGTGAGATTCTAAAACATTGATATTTCCTGTTTTTGGAAGAACATAATTATATCAACGATTAAACATTATTTAAATTACAAGGAAGATTTCATGAGAGATACATAACATAATTCCAAATTAATCACAAACACGAGCTTGGGTTTTGTCGAGTTTTAAGCTTTTTAAACTCCAGGAAAATATTAACAAAATACGAACAGGTAATTCAAAAGTAAATATTGTTCCATAGGCAATGAAATACATATTTTTTTATAATGAGTACCTTTCTGGGAAGCTTACATGTAAAACGTGTTCCAAGAAATTCATGCATAAAGCTTTCAGTGAACATTTCATTCAAATAATAATTTTGAGTAAAAACGTCAATCAGTAAGCCGTTAACGAGTTTCCTATAAGGTATATGAAAACAATTGAAATAGTTTGTTTTTCATTTTAAGCTTTTAGTCAACTAAAGTTTTTCGAACGATGGATGGACTGTGCGAAGGATGATGATATGGCACAAAAAGTGTCTGGTGAGGTGGAAAAGGTATGGAAAAAGAAGACATGCTGCGTCGACCGCAAATGAATTAGTACAAGGGCAAGAGATTGGTGAGTGAGCTAAAGTTTTTTATCTGCATCTAGTGTTATTTTCATAAGTTTCATGATTGATTGTTTGTTGATTAACGTACATAGAGTTCGTGTTACGCTTAGAGTAAGTAAAGCGAGAAGTCGTATTCGATTGTTGGGATCAAAACTACGACTTTCTGGGTGCCTAAAATGACCGCTGCGTCTGTAAACTGAATGATTTTGATTTTCGATGAGGCCCTAGTCAATTTATGCTTAGCCTGGTTAGACGAAACATTCGTCTAAAAACGGGCCAAGTGCGTGTTGGACCACGTGCAGTATAGGGTTCCGTAGTAGCCCGTTATGTTCAAGGAACTACTTCATCTTAAGTCACTTTAAAGGATTTATTCTAAGGATTTTGTATTTGGTACAAAATTATCCAACACCCAACAACTATTACTGCTGAACTGATAAAGTTATTTTAATCGCTATAGTTTTTCTTTAAAGTTTTTGAAATGCACTATCATCATGAATTTTTACAGATTTTTCAAGCCAGCAGTTAATGTTTTAGAGGGGGCTTTTTACTGGAACAAAAATTTTCACTTTAAAGATTAATATTTCGTAAATGGAGCATTAATCGAAAATAGTCTTAGAAACCCCTAAGTCATTTTAAAAGACCTATTCAACAGTATCCCACACGATGGGGTAAACGACGAAAAAAAAAAACATCCCCACTTCACATGTAGGGAAATAGTTTGTGCTACATCACGTAATCCCCCTAATAAAGCATAATTAGAATTGGGGAGGTACCAAAAAAAAAAAAATTGTCGGCGTAATTGATATTCATACCTCTACAAAATTACAGATTTCCCGTATTTACGGTCTCTTAGCAAACCCTCGGACAGACAGACAGACGGACATGACGAAGCTATAAGAGTTCCTTGTTAGGACTACGGAACCCTCAAAATCAAGCTAATATAAATAATAATTATGTATATTCATGAGAAATTTTACGATATTGACCAGATGTTCTAGATTCTAGAATGTATACGCAAAAACTAACATAAATTGATATGCTTACAAAATAACTTAAATAATTAACCTTGACAATAATTCCGTGAAGGTTAAACCAGAATCAGATCAAAATAACGACGAAAATAACTCACTCAACATCGTAGAGCAAGATTCCATTCAATCCTTTGGTGTAAGTGGTAATACCAGTTATGACCACCGAAAAGATAACAGCAATGGCGGTGACAATGTTGCCAATACGCCTGTTCCATTGCCAGAGACAGAATAGGGCAGTCCCCATGACGGCCAAGTGGTAGTCTGCTGGTATATACCAGGATACTTGCTGGCACTGAAATCATGGTGAACAAAGAAACTATTAACAGTGGAACGCAGTTATTGAAGAAGTTTTGATGGATATTGCAATTGATAGAAATTAAGTTTACATGGCGTGTTTCTTTTTTTGTAAAAGTGCAACGCAATAGTGATAAAATTTGCATAAAA
This sequence comes from Xestia sexstrigata, assembly GCA_941918905.2. Taxonomy (NCBI): domain Eukaryota; kingdom Metazoa; phylum Arthropoda; class Insecta; order Lepidoptera; family Noctuidae; genus Xestia; species Xestia sexstrigata. Next base: position 12,640,846 of record OW799226.2, read on the forward strand.
ACAGCCATTATCAAGACACGTAAATAACCCTGTATTTATGTGTTTTGTTAATACCTGTTTTATTAAAGGGTTCTGTACATCAAACCATTTTCCTGGGAAACGCCTTTTTTGGTGTGAAAAATGACGGTTTACGGTAACGCTCAATTATGTGCTGATGGATGCATTAAATAGTATTATGTATTGTTATTTAAAGTAAAGTTAAAACAGGTTTTTTTTATAATGTTAAGAGTTGGAATTTGACCTTCAATAACTCCGTAACTAGAGGTTCCCAAGTTTAATGACGAGAGAAACAAGTGCCTCTCGACTTCGTTAAGGATATTTTTCCAAGCGTTATAAATGGAATGGTATACGGATGGCGTTATAGATGTGTGGCATCATTTAGAGTTACAAACTGATAAATCAAAATTTGTCAACTTGCCCAGAGAAGTTATTTCCAAATATACCATAAGCAGACAAACAAAGCAACATCCACTTACAATATTCTCACTATCGACATAGTTGCCAAGCATGAGTAGACCAAGCAGCCAGGTCTTGGTACACGCCTTCTGTTCTCTGCCCATGATGCGTTTCCACAATGGGCCATCACCAACATATTCTGATACTGCTATCGTGTAGAATATTAGGAACGCGAAGGAGCCTATTAATCTGGAAAAATATTATATGAATATATTATCAAATAATAGTAGAATAGAACCAACCCATTACACTCACGGGTGTCGTATAAGGCGACTAATGTCTGAGGCAGAACACCTTGCGCCTCCGTAGACCAGAGAATGGGCAGCAGCGTTCTGTTAGTCTTTCATCACTGCGATCTCCAATCCGCCTGCCAAGCGTGGAGATTACGGCAAATTCCTCCCATCATGGGAGAGGCTTATGTCCAGTAGTGGACGTGGGCTGTTGTAGTTGTAGTTGTATATTATCAAATGAGATAAAGATGAAAATCCACGAAGATGAGTAAAAACAGCGTGTACCGTGAAAGGTGTCGTTATATTTCAGGGTGTTATTTTGACCATCAAACTGAAATACTTTATCCATGGGACTACCATAGAAATCGTGAAAAAAAATCAACTATCTCAAACATTTGGGTTAAGAACGTATTGAAGTTTTGTACTGGACTGGACAGCAGATTTAAAAAAAATATTAATAGTATGAGGTAGCTGAAAATTAATAATATGGTCTCATTTGAATCAGAAAATAACAATCATACAAGTATGTAAATTAGGTGGATAAGCAAGTAACATATGAAAAAACCGGATGCAGTAAATATAATACAAAAAAAAAGTTTATTAATACGTTTCTAGAACATAAATGATATCTATTTCTTTAAATTGGTTTTTGACTACACAAATAAATTATATTTAAAACTGAAGCAGTCTAAAATAATAGTCTTCATCTGCCTAGCCTTTTGCCAACTATGTTGGGGTCGGCTTCCATTCTAACCAGGTACAGCTGAATACCAGTAATTTACATGGAGTGACTGCCTATCTGACCTCAACAACACAGATAGTAGGTAATACGATACGCTTTGGTAAGACTGGTTCAATTGGTTGTCAGACTTTCGGGCCACTGACTACTTATTACTGTATTAACCACTGTCAAAGATCTACAAATTACAGCCGGGACCAACGGCCTAATGTGCTTTCCGAGACACGGAGGAAATTAAATTAAATGGTTCGTTACCCATTCACGGACCAACCTAGGCAAGTGCGGCTTAACCTCAATATCGACTCAAGCGGCTGTTATCATTTAGCCATGAGTTCCTCATTTGCATTAAATCAGTTTTCAAGTTTATTCTGTTCTTCATCAGGCACCGTTAAAATATGAGAATTTGAGAAAATAATGAAAATTCACCTCACATAACGCTGTATCAAAGTAATAACAGGATTCTTCTTCTTCTCCATGAGACCCTTCATGAGGAGCAGTCCTGATATGACGAAGAAGTTCTCCACTGCCGGGAGGTCTAAGTGCTGGAATGTGTTACCTAGTGCGTTGCTTTTCACGCTTATCAGCTGAAAATTAAAAAAAAAAATGCTTAGGTAAGTTCCTTAAATATTTCGTATCTATTGTTCTTGTAATATTAAATGCAACGTAAACGACTGTTAATGCTTTAATATTATTTTTTTTGAAGAATCAGCATCTTGAAATGACGAAAATAAATCTTCATTGCATTAGTCTGTAAAATAAGTTCGTATCCGTTTTGCATGTTTGTAATGATTTTTAACGTGTCTTAGAGGGTGTAAAAAGACTCCAAACGAAGCCGAAAGGCCACTCTTTCTCCTTATCATTGCGATAATTTTTTGTTTTAGACCATACCTTCGAACCTTCTAGTTACGGAAATATTGGGGGTCAAAGTTCCAACTTTTTTTATGTCATGTTTTTAATTTATGAACTTTACTTTAAACACCTCCACGACCCCCACACTATTCAATCCATCTACCAACACAATGTTGTTTGATTGAGTTTTACCCCAAAACAAAAAGTCATTTTCCAGCAATAATTTTTGCGTAGGGTTACTTAGTTTGATGTACAAAATGCTTGGTTGACGGTTTCGTGAAGAGTCTGTTTACATCCTGTATACAGGCTGGAAAGGACACCATTATTTAAAACGGTTACCACCTATATACCATTCAGAACTCCCTGCATAGAACATTTTCGTCTGTTATTTTATAAAAAAAAACAGCTGTTTCCTACAAAACTGCGATACTTACGGTCAAAATGTATGGAATTGCTGATTTTAGGGTTCCGTATCTCAAAACGTAAAAAAAAGGAACTCTTATAAGATCACTCTCTTGTCCGTCTGTCCATTAGTCTGTCCGTCTGCCTGTCTGTCCGTCAGTCGGTCTGTCTGTTCGTATTTTTAAATTACTAATGAAAAATTTCAGAATGGTAAAAAATAAGAATACTCGCAATTTTTGAAAACAGGAAACAGATAAACATCTGGCGGTTAAAAATATTAACATAAATTAAATTAAACTTACTTGATCGTAATCATGTCCATTACTAATAGAGCCAGCGATAATAAACACAAAAACATGGACGCAGGTGGTGAAGCTTAGGACCACGGCCTTAGTGAAACTGAGGACCGGAATCTCATCATCTGATATCTTGACGAAGGAGGACCAGTTCCTCTTGAGACTGAAGGAGTAAGCTATTCTTCGGACTGAAAGAGAAAACAGATCTATCTTCAGTTATTTTAAACGTGTCGAATGTAATATGGGGCGAGCCTAAACCATAAACCGGGCACGAATTCGGACTCCGTGGCTGTCTCTGAAATTCCTGATGGAAACCGCCATAACACTTTGCCTGATCAGGGAATCGTACTCAGGACCTCTTGCTCAGTAGTCGTGCTTGCGACCACTACACCTACAAATACTAAACAAACAAAATTAGCATAAAATAATATTTACGTAATTAACTGATGATTTATGTCGCACGATTATGGAAGAGGATAGATAATAATAATAATTACTGCCATTAAAACACTTTTTATGATAATTTTAGTGCCTGCTTAGAGTTCTAGAATATATTATAGTAGCAGAAGTAGTCTTTATTTATTTAATGAGACCGGTTAATGCACTACTGGGATATAATATTTTGAATAAATTTGTATCATCATCATTATTTCAGCCGAAAGACGTCCACTGCTAGACATAGGCCTCCCCGCGCGTGTCGCCACATTGACCGATCCCGTGCGACTCGCATCCAGCGGATTCCCGCAACCTTCACCAGGTCATCGGACATAAAATTGTATAATCAGCTGTCGTATTATTAATTTGTTGAGCACACTTACGTCTTGAATCTGTGTGGTCGTATTGTAGATAGATTGTTGATGATATTGCAGCAACAACTGATCCTACCACAGTGGTTCTGAAAATAATAACAAAATTAGAATCTTAAAAAAAGAAAATACTAGTAAATAAACAGTCAGGTAAATAATACCTTACCACTTTTATACTCAACTGACCTTCCGATATGGCAAATCTAAATATTTTATCAAATTCAAAGAGTAAATTTCCCTGATTGCATAAGCATTACAATATTGATTTGCTACGTCAGCATATTTTCATGCGTGATGAATAATAATCCACAAATGTCAAGATGGACTTTGACCCATGTTATCGATTGAAACAAAGACATGATGGCGAATTTACAAACAGCAACGAAATAATATCTACCTTCACTATTGATCATAAGACCCTCCCAAGAATCGCTACAACTACTGGTCCACAACATCTTGACGAAGTGACAATGATAAAGCAAAAGTCAAAAATATGTACTTAAGGAACGTAAAAATAATAATAAAATATTGAAGCTTAGAAAGGGTGTAAAAAGACCTTTAACGAACAAAAAAGCAAAAACTGATTCGATGTTCTTGTTTGCGATTTTCATCTGAAGCTATTAGAATTAACCGTGTGCTTAAAGGTTGACTGGTAATTAGTGTACGATACTTGCGAGTTCAGGTTTGGTCCCATAGTAAAAGTTGTTTGTTATCATGAGTACAATTACGTGTTTAAGTATCGTACACCAATAACCCTATATACAGGGTGTAAACAACCTCATCGCGAAGCCGTCAACCAAGAATTCTGTTCATCAAACTAAGTAACTGTACGCAAAAATTATTGCTGGGAAACGACTTTTTTTTGGGATGAAAAATCATGATTTGTGGTTGAACTCAATGTAACGCACTCAAAATTGTGTGCTGATGGATGGATTGAATAGTGCGGGGGTCCTGGAGGTGTTTAAAATAAAAATCATACATTAAACACTTGTATTAAAAAAAAAACTTGTCATAAAGTTGGAACTTTGACCCCCAATATCTCCGTAACTAGAAGGTTCCCAGGTATGGTGTAGAACAAAAAAATGATCGCAATGACGAGGAGAATAAGTGCCTTTCGGCTTCGTTAAGAGGTTTTTTACAACCTTTATGTATTGCAATTCATACATTATATTCTTGACTTACATAAACACATAGAACTTCAAGCTAAACTCCGTCTTCTCTCCAACGTTATCACAATAGTCCACAGTGATATGAGGATCCATCGGAGTGATAGGGTTCACCAAGTATATCGTCTTCAGGATCTTGGTCACTGATTCGTGGTTGCACACTGCAGGCAAGCAGGTTCCCCATGATATTGTGTCTGCTTTTCTGCCTTCTTTGGATTTCACCTAAGGAAGTAGTTTTACATTTTTATTTATTTTTTACTATCTTATATCTTACTACTATTGTAAATGTAAAAGTTTGTTAGGATAGATGGATGTTTGTTACTTTTCCAAGCAAAAACTACTGAACGGATTTGGATAGAATTTGGCACATAGATAGTTTATAAACTGAATTAAAACAAAGGATACTTTTTTTTCATTCTGGTAGCATGACCCCGGGGGACGAAAATCAAACAATATCCTCGGCCCCTATAACATGGAACTCGGCCGTTATGGTTTTCTATTCGGCACCTATCTCTACCTATCCCTTTTGGGATTACAGTCGTGATGTTATTATTATGTCTTTTTTATTTTCTTCAACCCACAACAGTCGCGTGCGTTCTTCGTCTTATTGATTTTTGTCACTTTGACGATGATTGTAACCCCTTTCTTTATGAAATAACAACACCTTGAAAATATATGAGGCCTTTGCTTTTTTCTTCGTACTTACATTCAGAAACTCTTCAGTTCGTCCAAACACGTCACCACTACCATATTTCTTTTCTTCTCTATCCGTAAGCTTGACATCTGATAGGCAATATTGAGTCACAATCTTAGGTTCACCGAAATTAGAAGGTGCTTTCAGGCATTGGTCATAGTTTCCCAAACTGTATTTGGAGCCATAGAAACTTCCTACTGGATGGTGCATTGAATTCCATACTGAAAGAAAACAACTGTAATCAGAACTGTGAATATTCGTAATGAAATATTCAGCAGAGAAAGATAGGTTGAGGTTGTAAGTAAGAGAGCAGCGAATGTCCAGTTGTGGCGGCCACGACTTACGAGCAGTAAGTCGTAGGTTCCACCCCAGGCAGGCGCATTACTTTGTATAATTTTTTTCATCACCACTGCTCTCAAAAAGGGGAAAAAAATACATCGTGAGAAAACCGGTATTTCCTAGAATCAAAACTTCGAAGACATGTGACACCTAGAGAAAAATCGACTACTTACTCCACACCGCCCAAACAGTATAATTCTTCACATTGTTCAATATGAACAACGTCTGGTCTATACAGGGTTTCTCCTGATCGTTCCATTCTAGATCTTCTAGACCATCAATGACGATGTCCACTTCTGTCTTTCTAGGTTTTGTAAAAAATTCAGCTGATGATAGACCTGAAACATTAACATACTTTAGTATAACACGTCGGGCCAGCCTTCGTGATGCGCGTCTAGATCATCTCGCCGTCCATTCATCGTGTTGAGACCTTTGACCTTTGGTGGCGCAGGAGAAGACCTGGAAGGATATAAGAGAGGCCTTTGCCTAGCAGTGGGACATTCAAGGCTACTAAAAAAATAAATATAACTCCACTATGCTCTAAAAGGGTATGCAAATCAATGTTCAATGGAAAGCGTTAACCTCGACCTATAAACACGTGATTTCCAAGGAATTTTCCAATGCGTTGTTATCATTAAAAATAAAGTAGGTAGGTATTGCGCACGTGCAGTAGTGGATGTAATTACACAACCCACTCAATTTAAACCGGAATAAATCAACATTGTTGAGTTTTACCGCAAAACAAGTTTTGAGGTAGGAATTTGTAAATCGGGTGGCCGTACTTCCCCGGATAAGCTGTTCTGACCATGAGTTTGAAATTAGACTCTCTTTCTTTCTTTATCGTGTGGTTAGTGCCTAACTTGGCGGCAGAGTTTTTATGCCAGCCATGGGCCTCTGACTTGACTTTACATGCCGTCGAGAAATATCCCTCAGGCATGCTGGTTTCCTCATGATGTTTTCCTTCATCTACGGCTCCCTTTTAGGTCTAGTATGATGGGATGTTGAAAATGTATTCGATTGACTTAAGCACTATTGACCTAAGTACTTCATGTCAATCCTTGACCTAAGTACTTCATGTCAATCCTTGACCTAAGTACTTCATGTCAATCCTTGACCTAAGTCCTACATGTCAACCCTTGACCTTAGTACCTCATGTAAATCCTGGTGAAAGACAAACAACATATAACAGTGGGTGGACCCATCCACAGACCAACCTAGGTAAGCACGGCTTAACCTAAAGATTGACCCGAGTGGCAGTTACTATTTAGCTACGAGCTCATCCCAAAAAGGCTCGTCTATTAAACAAATTTCAACTCGATGGCAAAAAGAAGCTAACCAAAACTATCTTAAAAATCTCCAGTTAATCATTCTAAAAAGTGACAACAAGTAAAAACCTTTAAATTAAAAAACATCCCATAAAAAAGAAACAAGTAAATTGATCCTAAAATAAACTTGAATGCGTTTCTAAATATAACTTTTTGGTGAATCGTTTCATACCTAATCTTATTTTTATCTGATGTTACTTGAGTTCAAACATAACAAGGAATAATTGAAATGATGTTTATTATGCAAACATTTTTGTACAGACACTTTTACGCGTCATTTTTTAAAACCAAATGGGGCCGGTGTTTCGTACCTGACCACTCTGAGAAGAAACAGCCGAAACAAACTCAGAAGTCACTGTCGCTTTTAAAGTCCAGAAATAATCTTGGTCAACTCACATGACGCCTATGCAGATTAGTGTCCAGATGTCTTTGGCCTTCAATATTATAAACTGATCATCATAGTTTTAGACTGGTCGGAATTTGACATTCGGCGGGGCATTTATTTGTTTTGGTTCGTACGAAGAGATATTAGGGAAAGGGCAATGACCGCTATTCTCATCTTAACTGGCACCAACTCATCGTCTGCCTAGCCTTTTCCAAAGTTTTATTGGGGTCGGCTTCCAGTCTAACCGTATGCAGCTGAATACCAGTATTTTACATAGAGCGACTGCCTATCTGACCTCCACAACCCAGTTAGTACTGGGTAATACGATACCCGTTGGTAAGACTGGTTGTCAGACTTTTTGGGCCACTGACTACCTGTAACGACTTTCAAAGATCACAAATGACAGCCGGGACCAACTGGTTAAGGTCCTTGCCGAAACACGGAGGAAACTCGGTATGTAATGGGTGGTCACCCATCCACAGACCAACCTAGGCAAGCACGGCTTAACCTAAAGATCGACCCGAGCGGCTGTTATTATTTAGTCACGAGCTCCTCCCAACTGGCACCAACTATAGTTGAGTAATACACTTGCAATGTCAATGTGTTTGATTTTGTCTTTCTTTTTTAAATATCATTCCTCTACTTGCCTCTAACTGCCTCGTTGGTTTAGTGGTCACAATCTTGACTGCTGAGCATGAGGTCCTGGGTTTGATTCCCGGGTCGGGCAAATAGTCATTGGGTTTTTCCATCAGGAATTTCTCAGTAGCAGCCGCAGAGTCTGGATTTGTGCGCGGTTGATTGCAATAGGCTCGCCCCCAATTACACGGGACTTAAACATAACTGGCGAAGTGTGGGTGTACTATTAGGGACACTTCTGCCTAACCCTATGGGGATTACATTGATGTCATGTATGTTCAGTTACATTCATTGTGTTGTTTGCTTTTTCAAACCTATGGCTATATAAGCTGTGAAATAGGAATATCCTTCAAAGTCTTGAGGATTGTGACTGAAAGTGTGCTTAGTTTCCTTAATAAAAAGAAGTTATGATGACTTTTTTAATACGTATCTTGTAACAAGAAAGAATAAAACCGTTTTATTCTGAATTTTTGTAAGTTGTTCCAAAAATAACAAGATTCAGCAAACCAGTTCGACTGGAAGCTGACCCCAACATAGTTGGGATAAGGCTAAGCAGTTGGTGATGATAGAACAAACCAGTTTTAGCTGGGTCTTATAAAAACTATTTATTTTAGTCTAGTAGACATATTTATAATGTAAACATGTTAATAGCCTACCGTATTTTTATACACAAAAATAAAATATTTAAAACACACAATATTTAACAATGTTTTACACAAAAATAAAATATTTAAAATACACAAATTTTAACAATGTTTTAAAAAAATCGACCAAGTACGAGTCGGACTTGCGGTTCCGTACCATCGTAGTAAGTAGCCCCATTTAAATTTTAAATTACTTTTATTATTTTTTTGTTATAGCGGCAACAGAAATGCAATGATCGAGATAGAGCCCGCTTATAGACAGACGAACGGACAGAGGAGCCTTAGTAATAGGGTCCCGATAGTTACGCTTCGGGTACGGAACTCTAATAAAAAGGCTTTTTTAAACAAATAGAATAGTAGCAGAGATACGTAGGTACAACTTGTTTTTTTATTTGTTTAGTAAAACGTTTCCCCTGGCTTAGATTTTGGAGTGGATTCTGTTAGAGACACAAATACAGTCCTGAAACAACTGTTTATATGAACTTCATTCAAATAGTTATAACTTTTGGTTCGTGAACTCACCACTATCGTAACTTAAGAAAAAAACAATCTCATAGCCACTTCGCCCCAAGAAAACTAAACAAGGAAAGACACATTAAATTAATGTTCTTGAAGAAGTAATTATTACTACACTTATTTATTTTCTTAACACAAACTCACGCCTTTTACCAATGGGGTTAGGCAGTAACTACAAAACGTCAAAATCAAAATAGTTCGTATTTAATAATAAACTTATAAAAAGTTAATATGTATTATGAATGTAATTTTTTTAAATATATATCTCATCTGACACACAATTTTTTTGATGTCCTTAATTTTTTTCAAATACATTTTTTTTTGTAGAAAAATATCTTCAGTACTGAAAAACCGATACTAAGTAATAATAAAAACAAAAATACTTACAGAAAACACTGGCCAGGACTATCTGAATGAAACCACATGTCACCTTCATTTTATCACTTATAGTTTATCTTATTTATCTTATATAAATGTCCTATCTGCCACGGCTTTACTTTGGTACTAAAACACTAGTAAGGTACTCAACGTTATATAAACAGCCGGGTTCAAGTCGGTGATAATATTCAAATAAACATGTGTTTTAATTTTATGAATTAAAATAATTATGGTAATAATTGACAGTTAAAAAGTCTGATATGTTTTAGTTTTTCTAACTTTTGTATATATTTTCTTATAAAACAGGTGACATTTTTTTTGCACCTTTAATGTGGCAGTCGCTCTGATTTTTTCTAGAATAAAGATAGGTTAGTTATAAATATGTGAAAACCAGTTTTAATTTAGAATTTTAAACTATTTTTAGTTTCTAAAAATATTTTTCCGTCTTTAAATAACTTTAAGTACCCTAAGGGTCAGGGGCTGGATACAGACTACAGGAAAAAAGCCTTTTATGCTCTCTTATGCTGCTTATTCTATATCAACGGGATAACCCATTGACGTCAGACAAACCATTTTTTTTCAAGTCATCGCTCTCAAGCCACATTTATTTTTCAAGAGAAAAACTTTGTTTTAATAATAATTTACAATTGCTTCGGTTTGGCCCAAGAAAAAAAAAGATTAAGTGCAAATATATTGCTAAAAAGACATGTCAGCAATTGTTTTACGTTTCCTATTAATAAAAACAAATCATAATAATATGAATCACGTGACAATTTGTAAAGTGGTCGCAGACGCAGCTTTAATTTTATATTTTGAGTTGTAATTTTATTTATTTTTTATTTTGTAATCATTTAACGAATTGTAATCCTTTTAAGTGTGATTATATTTTGCTACTTACACTTCATTTATAATACTTTGAAGTCATTCGCAGGTTTTATGGCCTATTATTTTTCTTGTCATAAAAAATGTTCTGACGCAAGTTTCCATTTTATGTTTCAAGCCTTTTCAAAAAAGTTTTTTTTTTATTATTTTATGGAACACTAAAAAAAAACCTTCTCTCACTTATGTTTTCGCAAAGATTCTACCTAAGTTAAAGTAATTAATTTAACACTAGGTTCAACAAATAAACTCAATAATTATCTTTTTAAAATCAACCAGTGTCAAAAACGTGTTCGTTCAATTCTTCTGCACACAAAACTAAACAGACAAAAATGCCGAGAATCGAACAAATATTTGTGTATTATTTTGACTAAACAAATATTTAATCATTGATGCGGTAATACAAATAGTTGTACATAATTGTAGACCACATGCTTCTCAACTAATAAATGACTACCTTTTGCCCGCGATTTCGCTCGCGTTATGGTCGGTAATTATTCCACAGGACCATTTTAAATAAAATTTTATTATTATTATTATTATTAAATGCCTATAACATTAAGATATAATGTAGCTACCATTTTCTGGATCGCATCGTTGAATGCTAAGATGACGAACAATATGGAAGAAGACATGCTGCACCGACCCCAAATAAATTGTGATAAGGGCAGGAGATGCAGCATCAGCTCCGAAGATCCAACATCCAAACTCACAATTTACCTCTTTGTAGTATGAATATCGATTAGTACTCCTGTAACACAGGTCTCACCTAGCACAGCAGTCAGGGTTTCAAATGGAAATGTATAACTTTTTTCTTTGTGTCAAAACTTCCTTTTTTTTTTTTTTTTTTTTTTAGTTTAGATTTAAAATTTGTTGACCATCGGCCATTTATTGTGTGTGGTACCCAGTGACACCATGACCAAATATTTTTTCCGGGCGGGAATTGAACCGCGACACACAGCGCAGCAGCCAATCGCTCAGCCACTGCGCCAATCATGCCATGTCGAATTGGAGAGGCTAATGTCTCAGGCAGTCTGATGAAAAGGGTGCGCGTAAAGTTTTTTGAGCTCTTGTGATTCTTCACCATTTTTGGTTGTTTGTTTTAACATGAACGTTGTTGACGTTCATGTTAGAATATAAAATTAGAATATTAGGTTTATTATTTATATGGTTTCACATAATAAGGAAATGTCAAGCTATTTATAATATTGCACTATACCTACCGAAGACGTTTAAAATTCACTGTAAATGCATCTCATTTACATACCACCATCACTACTCATAATTATAAAACAAAGTCCCCCCTAAGTCTGTCTGTGTATCCCTATGTAAGTATGTATGCTTAGATCTTTAAAACTGTAAGCAACGGATTTAGATGCAAATTTTTTTAATAGACAGAGGGATTCAAGATAAAGGTTCGAGTATATAAATTACGGGCGGACGAAGCCGCGGGCATTAGCTAGTCTAATAATAAATTTAAATGCGTCAGTAATTTTTTCAAATATGGTTAGATTTACGATTTGACGTGTCTAATCCTACTGACGGAAAAACATTTCGATTTGAGAGATAATAAAATTGTTATGATACAGAGTTTTAATAAATATTAGTTATGAATGTGGTTACCATAAATTATGCAAAAGGACGAATCTGCGGTCACAATACCGTTTACCCACTGGTTCAAGAACGTTAGTTACTTGGTTTTTTGCAAACCTAAAGTTACTTGGGACTTAGAAACCAACGCAACTCAAGCTAGACTAGACTGCCCAGCACGGAGTATAAGCTTCGATTCCCAGGTCGGACAAAGGCCAATTTGATTTTTCAATCAGGAACTTGTCAGTAGCAGCTTCGAATTTGGTATTTGGTAGGTAGATGGTAATAAGCTCGTTCCATATTACATGGGACTTAAACATAACTGTAGAAATGTGGATGTATTATTAGGTACAGCTCTGCCTAACCCTTCGGGAATTACAGGCGTGATGTTATGTGTTGGGATATCTTAGATTAAAAGAGTTGCTTGGCAACTTTGGTAGTGGTGCTGTACTATCAAGGCAATGCAACTGACATAGGTCATACTTTTCACGTTCCTTCTTGTTGTAAGTAATGAAGACTTTGCCATAAATTAAATTTAATTAATATGAAAGTTTAAGAGAAAATTTCTAAGCAAAGAGGTCTTCATAACCCGCAAAATAAAGTTCAAAGTTGTTAATTTGATTAAGACTTAAACTTAGCGTAACTTATTATACCTAATTAGTAAGATTATCTAACTTTCACTCGGTACATTTAAGATAACTTAGCTTAATTTGTGTTTGTTCCTAATTTTGAGGCGGAAAAAATTTGGTCCTTGCGTACGCCATATTTTAATAACTTTCGTTACGAAATTATATTTATCAATGATAGCCTGTAATTCGACTTGCACCCACGTTTCACCAGTTATGTTTGAGTTCCATGTAATAGGCGGCAAGCCTATTGCCATCAACCGAGCACAAACCTGATAACAATTGACCCGACCTGGGAATCGAACCCCCACGTAATGTTCAGCCGTCGACTATTAAACCAATGAGGCAGTAATTTAATGTACAATACCTACTTCTATTTCTGAGGCTTTTTAGATAATACTAAAAACACCCATAGTTGTAACAGCCTTTATTATTTCATACCTTATTGTTAAAAGGAGAGTGGGAAACAAATGTATGGGGTCTGGGCCAACCCTTCAATAGTAACATTTGATAATCATACCGTTGGTTAGGGATTTTTAAGCGGAACATTAGTTACTATTAAAACTATGGTCAAATGTTACTACTTTCGGAGATACGACCTCTTAAAGTCGTCTTACTCCCGAATACTGAAACGCCACTCAAAATTTAAGGGCTGCTTAACATTTGAGCAGCTCCTAAACTTTAAATTTCGTATGGCCAAACGTCACTTTTGAGTATTTGTTAAATAAAAGTGCTACTTAAATTTTGAGTGACATTTCAGTATTCGGGGGTCCAGTCTCATAATATATATTCTTTCATTTTCATGTAGGCTTTTCACTTTAAAATATTGTGTTATCGCATTTCTTCCAACTTGCCAGACCCGGAACAATTGCTTCTCGTCCGATCACCGAAGTTAAGCAACATCGGGCGCGGTCAGTAGTTGGATGGGTGACCGCCTGGGACCACCGCGTGACGTTGGCTTTTTGCTTTTTTTTTGTTACTCATCATCATCTGCCTAGCCTTTTCCCAAGTTTTATTGTGGTCGAATACCAGTATTCAGCTGCGTTTTTTGTTACTATCCTCTAATAATGCATTTTGTTGTACAATTCTTGCCAAACCAGACCCGCTTTGACTTATGGCAGTTTACTAGGTAGTCTATCTCCGAAAGTACTCACTTTTAGCCTTAGTCGTAATATTAAGTTTTATTATGCATATGCATTATGCATATTGAGAGGTGGGCCCACCATTACTCATTGTCCTTTCTTAAACATACATGCCACGTGCCTCCTGATACGATCCTTATAGGAGTATACTCCTTGCGCCTCGTCCAATTTCATAAAACTGGTAATTCATGCACGTCGCTTGAGCGTCGGTTGCAAGTGCTGACCTTTCTAAAGAACCTTACCAATAGTTCTTATTTGTAGTTAGTTTAGTACCTTTACAACATAATGTGAACCTGGACGTATGCCCGGAGTAAATGTGTTTTATTATGTATTTCTAATGATAGTATTCTAAATTTCTATAATATCTCTCACATAGATCTAAATCCTTTTTAAAAACATTTTTTTTATTTGATTGGCATAATACAGGGAGTAAACAACCTCATTACGTAGCCGTTAACCTAGCATTCTGTACATCAAACTAAGTACTTAACTTTATGCAAAAATTATTGAAAGAAAGAAAGAAAAAACATTTATTAGCCCGCACAGGACAAAACACAAATTAAAATAACAGTACAGCTAATAAAAATAAAAATAAAAAAATTAACAGAAAAATGAGAAGAAAAAAAAACATGAAATTATTATTATTATTATTTTTTTATTTTTTATTATTATTTGCTGGGAAACGACTTTTTTTTGGGGGTGAAAAGTTATATTTTGTGGTAGAACTCAATGTAACGCTCTCAAAACATCGTGCTGATGGTTGGATTCAATAGTACGGGGGTCGTGGAGGTGTAAAAATAAAACACATAAAAAAAAAAAAAAAACTTGTCAAAAAGTTGGAACTTTGACTCCCAATATCTCCGTAACTAGAAAGTTCCCAGGTAAAGTCAAAAACAAAAACACCTTTATATAAACCGGACTTCCCCGTCGAACCATTTTTAAGTTGCTTTACTAAGTATTAAAAACCGACTACTTATGCTGTTATTGGAAAAACGTATGACGCACATGCATAATACTAATACCTATGGGTCCTTGATGCCTGACAATAAAATATTTTTATTTTATTTATAATGATTTTATACCTTTTTAGACCTATTTGTTACTGACGCAAAATGTAAGATAAACACTTCTTATTTTTGTTGAAAATTTTCCTGTTACGTAACTTCTTTTTTGTGAACATCATCTGCCTAGTCTTTTCCTAGTTTTTTTTTGCCTAGTTTTTTTTTTTTGGGTCGGCTTCCAGTCTAACTGAAAGCAGTCAAGCACCAAGTTTTTAAATGGAGCGACTGCCTATCTGATCTCCACAACCCAATAACGAGTAATACGATACCTCTTGGTAAGACCGGTTGTCAAACTTTCGGGCCACTCACTATCAGTAACGACTGTCAAAGATCTACAGTTAACAGCCGGGACCAACGGCTTAACGTGCTTTCCGAGTCACGGAATTAACTCGGTATGTGTAAATGGGCACCCATCCACAGACCGATCTTGCAATTGCTGCTTAACCTTGTAGATTGACACGTGTGGCAGCTATGTCTTAGCGACGAGCTTTTTTAAATTTGTAACAAAATAGCACGCCTTTGAAACCTAAAACAGTAAGTTTCTCTTACAAATGGTAACTTTAAAAAAAACAATTCGATCTTCAAAACTTACTTATTTTCTTACCCTGTAACCAAGAAGAATCACTGAAAACTACTTCAAGACAGAAAGCAAAAGTATTTTTTTGTTTTGCATAGGACAAAACAAAATGATTTAGTTAACAAAAACTTAAAGTTATGAATTAAAAACGTAACAATAATTAAAAATAAGACATACCTAGATTTGACTAAATTGGACCTGTACGACCAAAGAGGTATCTCAGCATGGTCACATTTAAAAAATGTCACAGGTACACACTTTAATGGTATTAATTATCTGCCTAGCCTTTTCCCAACTATGTTGGGGTCGGCTTCCAGTTTTACCTGATGCAGCTGAATACCAGTATTTTACATGGAGCGACTGCCTATCTGACCTCCACAACCCAGTTAGTACTGGGTAATACGATACCCCTTGGTAAGACTGGTTGTCAGTCTTTTTGGGCCTCTGACTACCTAACGACTGTCAAAGATCTACAAATGACAGCCGGGACCAACGGCTTAGCGTGCTTTCCGAGGCACGGAGGAAACTCTGTATGTAATGGGTGGTTACCCATCCACAGACCAACCTAGGCAAGCACGGCTTAACCTAACGATTGACCCGAGCGGCTGTTATTATTTAGCCACGAGCTCCTCTTTAACGGTATTAATAAAGATTGAAAATATTTGCAAAACCCTGAAAAATACAGTTTGCAGCTCAAAGGCTTCATATTATACTAAGATACAAAGATTATAATCACGCTTGGTCACTGGTGATTCAGACATGTTGATATCTGCTCGTAAGAAAGGACCATTACTTCGTAAATAACATTTGTACCGTTTTACAAGGTCAACGAATCCAGTAATGGTAGCCGAGGTGATTTGTCAATAAAACAAAGTATATTTTTGTTTATCATGATTGTTTTATTTTAGCATCTTCTTCAATAAAACCTGTTGTTTCTATTTCGTCTTTGGTCCTTCGGTTCTGAGATTGGTCTTTCAATCTGTAAATAAACAAGTTTACTACATTAATTACATTCTCAAAAGATAATTGTACAATTTGTCTGAATCAAGGGGCAAAGCAATGGCTGTCCTCGGAAAATAATTACAGCTTTTGGGCTGTTGCTCAAAAATCTGTCGCTAAAAAAATATGTTAAAGGAGAAGCCCAATTATATTCATAGCATAAGCATAATCAGCCTATAATGTTCCCACTGCTGAGACACAGGCAACCACGCGGGTGGGCCCAGTGCGGCATGGTAGATGTCACATGTCTGCGAATTTTTGGTTCTAGGACATGCCATACAATAGGGATGATGACTGACTATAAAAAATATGATTCTGTTTAATCCGTCAGTTAGGTAGTCAGGTTCAAACCTCGGCAGTTGCAAAAACAACCACCAACAAAATATACCGCTTTAGCAGTACTTGACCGTACAAGAGCTGGTTAGATATAGGTAGGCACTCCGTAGTTCAATTGGCAAATTGGTTACTTACTCGTATAACGTTAATATTATCGGCACAATGACCGTTGAGTAAAAGCCATTAACCATCCTCATAGTAACAGCCTTGCCTGACAAGTTCTGATCCTTATTCTTTGACGTTCATCTGTTTTTTTTTATTAATATTCACTATAGTTGGTGCCAGTTAAGATGAAAATAGCGGTCAATGCCCTTTCCCTTAATATGTCTTCGTACGAACCAAAACCAATAAACCATGTATCATTTTTCATTACAAAAAATGTCATCTATCGTGATCACAATGTCAATGACCGCTATTCTCATCTTAACTGGCACCAACTATAGTTAAAAACTGATTTTTAAATTTTTAATAAGCCTTTTAGGGCAAATTGGATTGGTTCATTAACAAGTTTAATATTTTTGTTTGCGGGGCCAACATGGAGAGGTTTACAAGAAGGGTGCAGCCTTTTCCCAGCAGTGGAATTCAATGCAAACTACCTACTACAAGTAACAAATAATAACAAAATACAAGTTTTGTAGAATGTTAACAAATTCGAAAATAAATCTTTTTAATTGGTAATTAATGTGATTATCTAATAACTTTAATTTAAATAAAGTATATCTTGTAGGTATTATTACATATAAACAAGTATTAAGCTTAGTATATATAACTAGAATAATTGTCGTTTTTATACATCAATAAATTATCAAATTAGGGGTATAAGATAAACGGTTTTCTAAAGTTTCACCAAAACTCCATTGACAAATTTTCATTTCAACATGCAATCAAGCATACTCCATGCATGTAGCAAGCAAGCAGCAAGTATGCAGCAAGCATGCAGCAAGCAAGGAGCAAGCAAGCATGCAGTAAGGATGCAGCAATCATGCAACATGCAGCAGGCATGGTTTTTGTCACAGCTCCGTTTTTGTGTCACTTATTTTGTGCTTATAGAAAACAAAATTCATTTATTTTCTCTTTTATTAGAAATGTCACTAGCACATAGCAATAGGCTCGCCCCCTATTAGTCCGCGTTCCCGCTATGTCGTGACGATTAATTTATCGTTGTCGTTTTTAGTTGACAAAAGTCGTGGAAGACAGTAATCGCGTCGTACGTACTGTGAACACCTCCATTTAAATACACAGGCCACGACAAAGTGGGAACGCGGCCTTACATGGGACTTAAACATAACTGGCGAAATGTGGGTGTACTAAAGGGTACACCTCTGCCTAACCATTCGGGGATTACAGGCGTGATGTTATTTATGTTACATAAGGAGTCAGTCACTTACCCGGAATCGATGATTAAGTTGATGATGTTATTAAAAGGAGTTTCCACAAACATCCAGAGAAAAGTGGCAAATATTGCAGATATCGTCATGACGCCAAAACTGTGTACAATCTTAAAACAATGTAATTAGTTTGTCTGCCATTCTAATTCTAACAGGGTGCATAATTGTTCTTAACTGTAAGCCCATTGTAACATCTTTTTAAACTTATGACGACCCGAATGTCGCAGCGGTACTGAGGCTGCCTTACGTTCTTAGGGTCCTGGGTTCGAATCCCGGTAGAAGCAAATGTTTGTGTAATGAGCATGGACATTTGTTTCCGAGTCATGGATGTTTATATGTATAATAAGTATGTATTTACAAAAAAAAAGTATCTATGCAGTATATCAACTATCTGGTGTCCACGACACAAGCCTCGTTGCTTAGTGTGGCACTAGATGGAGCTGTGTGTGATGTAATGTAATGTCGGGCGATATTTATTTGTTTATTACTTCTTTCCAATTATCAAGGAAGACATCCAGTTCGCTCCACCATCTCCTTCGTGATCTGCCGCGACCCTGTGTCACTGTTCCTGAGCTTTACGGGCCCCCAAATTTATTTAATTAAACATTATAGTTATTTCAAACATACCTCAGAATAGAATACATCAAATTGTTGTGGATTCCTTCTTGAATACATATTTTGTTGTAAAACTACTGAATGAGTCAAATAGATGCCGTAAGCAAGTCGACTGAGTATCGTGAAACCATGCCAGTCTGTGAACTTACGAATGGGGGCTGGAAAAAAGAAAATAATATATATAAAGATCAATATGCAATATACGTGTTTCAATTTAAAAACTGAACAACTTTCTCCATGGGACCTATTCATAGGACTCAAATAAAAAAAGTCTTCTATTCGACCCAAACGTATGAGACAGTTGTTTTTTTCTCAATTACTATGCTGGTCCCGTGATGGAGAAAGTTGAACAGTTTCTAATACATTAAAATATTGCCAATAATTAAT
This sequence comes from Xestia sexstrigata, assembly GCA_941918905.2. Lineage (NCBI taxonomy): Eukaryota > Metazoa > Arthropoda > Insecta > Lepidoptera > Noctuidae > Xestia > Xestia sexstrigata. Next base: position 12,660,307 of record OW799226.2, read on the forward strand.
TAATTTAGCCGTGTGGTATCCGGCAGAGTAGAATAGAACCAACCCATTACCCTCACGGGTGTCGTATAAGGCGACTAATGTCTGAGGCAGAACACCTAGCGCCTCCGTAGACCAGAGAATGGGCAGCAGCGTTTTCTGTTAGTCTTTCATCACTGCGATCTCCAATCCGCCTGCCAAGCGTGGAGATTACGGCAAATTCCTCCCATCATGGGAGAGGCTTATGTCCAGCAGTGGACGTTATGGGCTGTTGTAGTAGTAGTAAAATATTGCCAAGATCAGCTTTCTTAAAATAAAATAAATTAATGAGACTTACCAATGTCTCCATACTCCACAACGCCAATAATAATACAAGTACTCAATGCCCAGAGGTTTCTGCTGAAAACTGCATACAGCGCTGAACTCATGTGGTCATATTCTAAAGTTACCCAAGATAAAGGCGCTGTGGCTACTTTGTACGCCATTGTGCACGCCACTGCGAAGAGAAGAACTAAACGTTTCTGAAACAAGAAATGAACAGAAAATTATGTGACTATGTGACCATTACCTTTTTGCCCTTGGTTTTGCTCGCGGTATAAAGGGTGTAAATAGATCCTTAACGAAGTTGAAAGGCACTTGTTCTCTCCTTTATTGCGATTATTTTTCTGTTCTCGAACATACCTGGGAACCCTTCAATTACAGAGATATTGGGGGTCAAAGTTTTTTTTTTAATACCTTCACGACCTCTGTACTATTCAATGCATCCATCAGCACATTGTTTTGAGTGCGTTACATCGTGTCCTACCATAAAATGTGATTTTTAACACCAAAAAAAAGGCAATTCACGGCAATAATTTTTGTTACCTTGGTGGTCCGATTACACCTTGTATGGGTTTGACACTTGGGGTTATTGTGGCTACACATTAGTGAAACATTTTCCGGAAACAGCAAAGGTACAATTAAAGTTAGCAGTCGATTTGGTTAACAATTAGGGTAAGCAGAAATGTATAGTAATTTGTAATACCCACAATTCGCCAGTTATGTTTAAGTCCCATGTAAAAAGAGTAAGGCAGAACCCTCAGTACATAACATATAGTATAACAAGAAAATCAGAACAATAATTTAAGCGACCTATAAAAATTATGTCAACCTACGGTTTTTCTATTATTATTGTCGATAATAGTAGGTATTGTTATCAATTGTTTTTCAAGAAGACTACCTTTGGCACGTGTAATGTCAACGAAAATAGATTTTCTGTATTTTTCCTTAACATACAATATGAGGTATTATTTGTGACTGCCTCGTGGCGTCTCAAGCGCGGCTGTCAAACTTCGTTATAAGTACTAGATGACAAGACAATCGCTTTCAAAGAGCTGCTTTATGTTATACGATTGGACGAAAAAGAGGATTATGATTTTAGGGTTCAAGTATGTTAGTATGTGTGTTAGTTTCTTTATATTAGGTAGGTATACGAAATGTTTTAAACGCCTCAACCAATATCAATGCATACAAATAAGGTGAAAACGGACCGTTCACGAAGCCACAATCTGTACATCAAACTAAGTAAATTTACGCAAAAATTATTGCTGGGAAACGACTATTTTTTTTTGGGATGAAAAATAACTTTTTACGGTAGGTTACAAATGTATTAAACAATTACTTAACAATGACTTTGAGACAACATAGCTAGCGCTGGTGCAATGTCATTTGTAAAGGCGGGTAAACGCCATCCAGATTTTCCAGGTAAAACCACAAAAGGGTTGGCCCCTTTTAGAATAGAACTTAACATATTTACAGGCGTGAGGTTATGTGTTTTAGTACGTACCTTAGAAATAACATTTCTATATTTAGAAGGCTTATAATTGGATATGATATATCCCATGACCATTCCTAGAATGTAAGGACCTGCCCGATTGTAACTTCGAATGTAGGTGTCCAAATATACTTCATTCTTTCTGAAGTCAAGGATTTTTCTGAAAGAGTTTTGACATTATAACTTCACCCAAAGAAATGATGGATGGACTGTGTGAAAGATGATACGGCTAGAAAGGGGGTGACTGCAGAGATGATAAGTAATAGAGAAGTGTGGAAGAAGAAGACCACGCTATGGATTGTAATAAGGATAGGAGAAAAATGAATTTGAAACTGACTCATCTTGAGTGTACGACGGATGAAACACATGTAACTCATAATTATAGCGATGAATATTGACGGCACAGTACGTGCGGTGGCCGAGTGATTGGTTTACGCGCTGCGGTTCGCAGATGAGATCCCCGCACTTAACAAATATTTGTATGGCCTACAGGTTGTTGTTCCGGGTCTGGCGGTTTGTTTTTGTGAGTTTAAATGTTTGTAAACGCAACTACGATACAAGCGAAATACCTAGTGTTGGGCAACGTTTTTTTTTTCCAAACGTAAAAATAACGAAAAATGTAGTTTATGTTGATGGATGGAGAGGAAAGAAAGAGCAATAAAACATTGATAGATTGTGTGGTATGAAAGAAGGAGGAGTATACGATAGCGTCACCCTAAGAATAACCTACTTAAAACTCTTAGGCCTCATCCACGAAGTCAGCGGCGGCGGCGAGGGGAGCGGGCGTCGAGCGGCGTACGAGCGGCGAGCGGCAAACGAGCGGTGCCCTCGAGACTGCATTGACATAGCGTTGTGCAGAATAAATTATCGACCAAAATTTCTAAATGCCCGCTGACGACGTGTTGGAGCAATTAATATGTATGATTTTGGATTTGTAAAAATAATATAATGATAGATTCTAAATCGCACTTGACAGCTTCAAGAAAATAATCAAATGTTTCTGTACTCGTTCTGGTATAGTCAAAGAATGTATCGGGATTTTGTCTCTGTTCTTTATAATTCCGATGAAACTCGCCTTTTTGCTTGGTTGTAGGAATTTATATCTTCTTTTGCCCACAATAAATCCAACTTTAGGAAGGAATTAGAATCAAAAAGATATTGTCGTCGCTGTTTAGACATTTCGTTCGCGATTATAGATATTAATTTCTCGTAACACAACACTACGCCGCTCTAGCGCCGCGCGACCTGCCCGCTGACTTCGTGAACACTACAGCGCCGCCGCGCCGCTGCCAACGCCGCGCCCGCGCCGCCGCCGCTGACTTCGTGAATGAGGCCTTATTAGTAACATAGAGCGATGTCAAGAAGAAGATGATTGGAGTGTACAAAGTTAGAAACTCGTTGATCCACTTTTAAGAAAAGCAGTACATTCAGAGATAAAAATAGGACATTAAGAATAGAAAAAAAAACTTACTCTAAATCGTGAAACAGTACCAATCCAGGTAGTTTTCTCCAATATGTGACGAATCCAGGAATCAGAAATGCCAATATCATTGTGATAGTAATAACTACTTTTCCTATAATCATGTTCTTCTGCCATAGTAAATATAAAATGGTTCCCACAATAGCAATCTGGTAGTCACATGGTATATACCAACTTACTATAAGACACTGAAAATGTATAAAAATAAAATATATTGTAGGTTATAATAATAAAATACTGATCATTCCCTGCCCTTGCAATCCCAATTTAACGACCATGCTTCTCTATTAGTGGTTGCCATCTTTGTATTCAACCCCTTTCTAGCTTTGTATAAAGACACAGTCTATCCATCATTTCTATGGTCTTCCTCTACTCTTCCACATTTATTCTTAATGCTTTAGTCACAAAAAATAGACGCATTTCAAATGCGAAATTCTTCATTATCATCTTCCTTTCCATGTCTCATGTTACTTGGGATAGGCGCAACTCAAACTCAAAGCATTTATTTCAATTAGACCATTACGGTACTTTTAAATGTCAAAAATTAAAAAAAAAAAACAAAGCTACAGTCCCAGTCATAAGACATAATAACTTGAGAAAGTACTGTATTTGCCCATTCCCTAGCGTAGATCTCTATGGAGAAGAACGGGCAACAAACTCCATGGATACTCTTATAAATCAAAATATTGTTTAAAAATCTTGGTTACATCATTCATGTTGAGATTATTGATATATTATGTGAGAACGATGTAGAAAGACGTGCACATTAAGAGCGTCCAGAGTAAAAGATTAAATCAACAATTTAAAAATAAAGTAATTAAAATGAACCTTGGCAGCTAAGAGATGACCAGTCCCAACTGACAGCGCCCGTTCACAAACATGACGCATGTACCGGCGCCATTCAACTCAACCATATTGAAGGGAACTAAATGACCCGACACACCCGCCACCATCAGCGAGACATTTGAGTGAGCATGACATGCTCTTAGCCACCAAGGCATATTCAAGTCAACACGGAATTTTCTTCCACTCAACCGTCACGCTATCATTTACTCCTCTATCTTTCATATCATTCCTCACACAATCCATCCATCGTTTCCTTCGTCTTCCTCTCCCTCTCCATCCATCAATATTTTTATTCTTCACTCTTTCACTCTATCATGCGTAATTGTAGGAGTATTTTTAATTTTCGAACTTTTTTTTAAATGCATCGTTGCTTACAATATTCTCGGCGTTCACATAATTATTGAGCATCAAGACCCCAATCCACCAGTTGTCTGCACAATTCTTCTGTTCTCTACCCGCAAACTTCTGCCAGATAGGACCATCGCCAGTATAGATAGAAACTGAAGCCACATAGAACATTACTAATGCGAAAGAAGGTGTTATCCTGAAACAAAAGTTAATAATTGTTAATGATAATGAAAAAAAAAGAAGTAAATGATAGTAACGCCCCAAGTAATGTCTACATAATCTCATTACTGCATGGCACGCGGCCACTAGTCGTTGGTTTTGTCGACCTCATCGAGTTAATTATTATTATTACATAATACATTCGTTGGGCTCGTGATAAGATAGTAACATGTTCCTGGCTGAGGTTGATCTGAGGATGGATGACCATCCGAAACACACACTACGATAAGCAGTTGTCTGTCAGAAGCTCGAACATCTAACACATACCCTGCCTTGCCAAGGGTTATCGTATTACCCGCTTACTGAAATGTAAACTTAAGTACTGGAATCCAAGTGCATCTAGTCAGACAGGAAACTGATACCAATGTATTTGGGAAAGGATAAGCAGATAATGATGTTCGAATAGACTGAGTTTATGGTACATTTAATTTAGTGTTCTTACCTAAAATATCGTTTAACTAAAGCAACCACAGGTTTCTTCTTTTTGTCCATCAAACCTTTCACAAGCAGTAGACCTGATACCATGAAGAAGTTATCCACTGGTAAATCTATGTGCTTTAAGGAATTTAACAAAGGACTCTTGGTTTCCGAAATAATCTGAAATATTATAAGTCAATAATAAATTAGTTTGCTCTAGAATATGAGCTAATAATTATTTTGATGTTATTTGAAGGTGGTTGGTATTAATTCTGTGAAACGAAATTTTTGTTGTATGTTTTATCACACTATCGCACTAATATTACAAAAGCGAAAGTTTTTATGTGTGTGAGTATGTGTGTTTGTTTGTTACTCTTTCACGCAAAAACTACTGAACGGATTTGGATGACATTTTGCACACAGATTATAGCCTGGATTTACACATAGGATACTTATATATTTATCCTGGTAGTAAGATCCCATGGGATAATTATCAAACTTCACGCAGGCGAAGCCGCGGGCAGAAGCTAGTCCTGTAATAAAGGTAACAAAGTTCTGCGCTAGCGCATTCTTGAGCAAGCACAAGGAGACGCTTCGTCTACATCGAGTTTTATACTTAAAGGCAGTACTGATACAGTTCTTTATTCAGTGACATCAAAAATTGCGCGATGATTTTGGCGCTTGGTAGAACGGACCCTGAGAGTCGTTACACTTACCCAATCAAAATGCATCCCATTGCTGATGGGCCCCATAACTTCAAAGAAAGCAGTATGTGCGGCAACAGCCAGCGCTGCACACGATACCTTCACCAAGTTCAGACTTCCTATTTCACCGTCTGATTTCTTTGCCAATGACGTCCAATTTCGTTCCATAGAGAATGAGTATGCTATGGCGTATATTACTGAAATCAAAATTGAAGCATTTATTACAGTTAGCCAGTTACAGGGACTTTTAAAGAGTCAAAAAGTAAAATTTAAAAAATTAAGCTACATTCCCAGTGACTAGGCATAATAACTGTGAAAGTACTGTAGTTGCCCATTCTAAAGCATATACATATCTGTATGGAGAAGAACGGGCAAGAAACTCCATGGACACTCTTTTATATCAGAATGTTCTTCTCTCGAATCACTCTATCTATTAAAAAAACCCGGATCAAAATCCGTTGCGTAGTTTTAAAGATCTAAGCATACATATGGACAGACGCGGCGGGCGACTTTGTTTTATAATATGTAGTGATAGTGATGTGAGAACGATGTTACAAGACGTGCACGATAACAGCGTCCATAGTGAAGATAAGACAGTTAAAAAATAAAATAATTAAATAAATAAACCATGGCAGCTAAGAGATGACAAGTCCCCTACTGACCAGCACCATTCAGGTTTATTCCCGCTGTCCACCGCCTGCTTGTCCACCCTGGGAGGACATTGTCACAACTTTTAAAAATTGTCGCACCGTCCCCGGAGACGGAGAGTGACCAGTGAGAATCGTTATTAAAATAGTTCACTGTAGCCAACTCTGGTGGACAGCGTCACTATTAAAACCAAACATTATTTTCGTCTTTCAGCTCAGCCATTTCTAAGAGAACAAAATGACGCCGCGGGAGACGCCCCGGGCGTCGCGGGCCACCACGTGGCCCCCGGCCACCGTAGGCGCGGGCCTGTGGACGGTGGGCTATGGGCTAGCTCGCCGTCCGTCCGTCTCATGACGACAGGCCGTGTCGACGGCGCGTTCGTGTTCCACGCGCGCCTCAAAGAGAGTCAGCAATAGGAAGGGGTCCGCAAGGACCGATGCCTGCCGGGGTTGCGGGACTGTTCGAAAGAGATATCGTGACCCCGGAACACAACCCGGCGTTGAAGGAACATGGATGGGTTTTAGTCAGTAAAAGTCTGACACTCCCTCCTGCTCCGCCCAGAGCGGGAGAAGTCATTTGATGATTTCACATCCGAAAAAAAAAAAAAAAAAAAGGGAACAAAATGACATTATTCGCCACCATCAGCAAAACATTTGAGTACGCATGACAAACTCTTAACCTCTAACTTCATCTGATCTTACAGTCAACTCCTACTGTTCCTCAAGGGAAGAATTTAGACGCCAAGATGCTGTGGTTTTAAGTTTTGTATTAACTTCAAGTGGTGTTAGAACCTCGAGAGTTTCACTCACATTAAGTGGTGTAAATTCCATCGGGGGAGACAGGTTCATTAGATTACAAAAACTTAATTGTGTAAGGTAAATCTTTAGGACTTACCTCCAGGTTTTGTATGACAGTGTTGAAGGTAGCTGGTTGACAGAATTGATACAGTTAATAGTATTGTTATTAGTGACCTGAAAGAAATGATAAGTTGCTATTACAAAGTTGAATAAGTATAAGGGATTTTTGTTGGATTTTATAAAAATCTGGTAAGTTTTACATTAATTATAATAATTACACAACATTTATATAATGTTTTATTAAAATTTCATCGAAACATAACATCACTTCTGTATTCTTGAGGCAGATGTTTATCAATATTATGAGAGTGGCAGGCCCGAAGGCGCCTAAGAAGCCGATTCCTGCCGGCTTTCCTCCGTGAACGAGGCACTCTACATAGTGTCTAGGTTTAGTGCAGTCAAATAGTATATTACATACACATCTGTGGGCAATCGTAGTATTCATTTCAACAGTTATATTTGAGGCAATCAATGATAGTCAAATTGGTTGTTTTCCAACACTTCACTGTCTTTTTGGCAATTTTTGTTTCGCTCTCTCGTCTACCAGCATTTCAAACACGGAAAATAATCATTAAATACTTATTTAGAAGTGCAACTCACATAAAAGCATAGAATCCATAACTGTACTCCATCTTCTCCCCAGCAATTCGACAGGAACCAACAATAATCTCGGGTTCTGATGGAGTCAGGGGGTTCGCTAGGTATATGGTCTTCAGAATCTTGGAGATAGAACCAGGCTTGCAGCTTGATGGAAGGCAGGTTCCCCATGTTACTTTGTTGAAGTTTCGGCCTATTGCGGTTTTAGTCTGTTAAAATAATTATGGTTGATCAAGACAGGTTGTGGCCCGGGGCCAAAATGGACGCCCGACTGGAGAATTAATGATCATCGATATGTAATTCGATTTTTCGTATGAGACTTCTGTCCCATAATTTATTGGCTAGTTTAATGATACATACATTAAATGCACGCCTTACTTAGTAGAAACTGCTGAGCTCCACCTTCTATTATGCTAATACGGTTTTCTATCATCCTAGTTCATACATTGTGACTGGGACTGTAGCTACATTTAATTTTCATCTTTGTTTCGACAATTCAAAAGTGCCTGTAACTGGCCTAATTGAAATAAAAGCTTTGATTTTGATTTTACATCTGGTTATACACGTACACCGATTGCGAGCACTCCGCACCTGACCGTTCTGAAGACCACTTAGGTCAATGTCTGCCCATCTAAGGCCTCCCGTTCTAGCGTTTCCACTTACACCTTGTAGACCTTTTAATCAATTAACAAAACATCACGCCTGCAATCCCCGAAGGGTTAGGCAGAGCTGTACCTAACAGTACACCCAGATTTCGCCAGTTATGTTTAAGTCGCATGTATTATAGGGCGAGCCTATCCATCAACCGGGCACACATCCAGACACCGTGGCTGCTTCTAAGAAATTCTTGATGAAAAATCCAATAAAAATTTGCCCGACCCGGGAATCGGACCAGGAACTCATGCTCAGCAGTCACGATTACGACCACTAGACCAACGAGACCGTCAATCAATTAACTTAGTCATACAAAATTTAATACAAGTTTTACTTACAGCAACATAAGTTTCAGTAGAACCCAAAACACTTCGATTGACTCCTCCTTTCTTGCTTGTCAATTTAACATCAGCTAAACAATACTGTGTTACCATTTGAGGGTCAGCAGACATCGAAGGTGCAGTCATACATTGGTCGTAATTACCCAAACTATATTCAGACCCGTGAAAAGTACCAACTGGGTGATGCATCGAATTCCATACTGCAAAATTTTAATAACGAGTTTTTATTCAAGTTTTAAATGAATGACTAATTAACATGACGTGCGTCTCGTATTGTAAATGATTGCTGAAATTCATTATTAATCTCATTTTTAAGAGTTATTATCATTAACATTGAGAACAGTAATTAATGGCCCGGTGGTAACTGTCCCGATTTACGAAGTGTAGGAACGGAATTCGAACCTAGTCCAGCACTTTTCATTGTTTCATTATCACTGCTGTCAAAAACAGTGAAGCAAAAGAAACATTATTTACTTGTCTCGCACAGGACAAAACAAAAACGTTTTAATTAACAATAAAACAAAATTATATAAAAGTGAACATGAGAAAAAAATTAAATAAGACAAACGGAATTGGCCCTGTAGGATGCTTAAATACCCCTATCTCAGCATGGTGCTGTAACATTAAAAAATAAACACAGAGCTGTTATTCTAATAAAAGTGATGCCACGGTTAGATATGAATAAAATTATATTGATTGTAAAACGTGTCAAAAATACACTTTCATTTGAAAAGTAGGCCAAGTTTCACTAAGATTTTATTATTATATCGTTAGTGCAATTTTTGCTCAAATAAAACTCATACAATTAGTAAAATTACTTTAATAAAGCCAAAAAATTAGATGTAAACAAGGCAGATTGAGGTAAATGACGTCACATCATGGCCGCGACAGTCACGGACGTTTGAACTGTCGTAGAAAGTTGCAGGAGTTTAATATAATTTTTGAGTCGCTCAAGCGTTTTTTACAATTAACTTTTAATACTTTTCTTGGGATGATAATAGTGTATTTATTGATTTAAGTGAAGAAAAAATTACATGCATATTCCCTATAGCTAGGTCCTAGCTAGGCTCAACGTGACATCGCCATTGGAATGGGACCGTGTGGTGGACAGCCTACCTTTAAAAATGTTTTTATTGATAAACTTTTGGCCTGACTAAACTTCGTCCCAAAACCTTCTTCAAAACCGTCCTTATCTCTGCATTTTTAATCTAGGTAATACTTACTCCATACTGCCCAAACAGTGTAATTTCGCACATTGTTCATTAATGTTAAAGTTTGTCCCAAACATGGTGTTTCGTCTTCACCCCAAGATTGGTCCTCCAAACCTCTCAGCACAATATCTACCGTAGTAATATCTTTGGGAAGTAATGGTTCTGCTGAACTAACATCTGCAAAATAAATGTGTAGGTACAGGGTGTAAAAAGACCAGAAAACTAGCATAAACGCATCCTGTACACAGTGGCGTAGCTAGTCCTAGTAGGGCCCAGTGTCAACATTTTTTGGGGGCCCTTTGCCGCAATCAGGTTAAGTGCGGCGAAAAGAGGAGATGACAAAATTTTGCAAAATTAAGAAGCTAGCATCTAGACAGTTGGAGCTTTCTGGACCGTGATAAGTTATATTTTCATTTTACTTATGAATTTTTTATTTTATGATCATCATGAAGAAGAAGATTTTGTGATTTTTTTCCCTCTTCAGGGGGCCCCGGGGCCCCATATCATTGATACGGCTGATATAGCGGCAGCTACGCCCTTGCCTGTACATCATACTAAGCCAGATTGTACCATAATAATCTAGTAAACAAGTTTTAATTCTGGAGTGAGAACTATGAGATGGAAATAATGGGGGTCAAAAATGGTTAAATTAAGAAATGAGTTTAAAGGGTGTAAATAGACCTTTAACGAAGCCGAGACGCACTTGTTGTCCCCGTCAATGCGATATTTTTTTTTGTTCTGGACCCATACCTGGGAAACTTCTAGTTACGGAGATGTTGGAGGTCAAAGTTCCAACTATTTCACAAGATTTTTTTAAATACAAGGCCATGACTTTAAATACCTCCATGACCCGTTTACTATTAAATTCATCCTACAGCACAATGTTTTGAGTGCGTAACATTAAGTTTTACGGTAAAACGTCATTCCTCACCAAAAAAAAAATATTCAGCAATAATTTTTGTGCTGGTAACTAAGTTTGATGAACAGAATGCTTGTTTGACGGCTTCGTGAAGGATCTGTTTACACTTTATATAAAAAGAAACCTGAAAGCAAAGAAAAGTTGAAAGAGAATCATCTACCTTGGTGTGGTACATAATTATTTTGTGAGGAGGATGCATTAATCGCATGTGACTAAAAGAGTGATGAATACAAATGTTGATGGATGAAGAGAGAGGAGGGCGACGTGGTGACCCCCGGCCACTGTAGGCGCGGGCCTGTGGACGGAGAGCTATGGGTTAGCTCGCCATCCGTCCGTCTCATGACGACAGGCCGTGTCGACGGCGCGTTCGTGTTCCACGCGCGCCTCAAAGAGAGTCAGCAAAAAGGAAGGAGTCCGCAAGGCCTGATGCCTGCCGGGGCTGCGGGACTGTTCGAAAGAGATACCGTGGCCCCGGAAAACAAAGGGCGATGAAGGAACATGGATGGGTTTTAGTCAGTAAAAGTCTGACACTCCCTGCTCCGCCCAGAGCGGGAAGAGTCATTTGATGATGTCCTATCCGAAAAAAAAGGGCAGGAATAGGTTGATACGTGGGTAATCGCGGTTTTAACACACACACATTTTTCACAATTTCATCAAACACAATTAAAATTTCATAAAAACAAAACACTCACTTATCAAATTCAATAATGAAATAAAAAAAATACATAATAAAATGTTCATTTTTCACGTAGATGTCTGTCGGGTGTTTTACATGAAATGAGTCTCTCCGACAAATGGTCTCGTCAACCATAAACGCCTTAATGTATGTATTTTATTAAGCCATATTAATTGTGAACCTTGGTGTTGTAAATAACAACGTACTTAGCTAACTAACATCTCGGTAGAGTTTTAACATAACATTATGCCGTCAAAACTGTAAAAGTACACCCATATTTCGCCAGTTATGTTTAAGTCCCGTGTAATAGAGAGCAAGCCAACGGGGCACAAATCCAGACTCCCTTGCTGCTACTCCGTGCTTTAACCTTCTTTTGGAAACCAAAGACACGATGGATGGACTGTGTGAAGGATGATATGGCAATTAAGGAGTTGTGTGATGAGATGACGAGTAATAGAGAAGTATGGAAGAAGAAGACATGCTGCGCCGACCACAAATGAATTGGGATAAAGGCAGGATGGTGATGCTGATAAACCGACTTTTGGAACTTATGAGCAGTCAAAAGAGAAGTCCACGGTTCGGTTTGGTCGTTTCCTATAAAGAAGAATCGGCAAGAAATGCCATGGTTACTCTTCTAAAAAACAATGAGAGTAGAGAGAAAGTATGAGAGTACAGCGTTGGCCTGACATAAAGTGGGTACCTAATTAAAAAACAAATCGTAAAATAATATGGAAAAACCTTACAGAGCGTCTAGGAATACACAAAAAAAATATTATCAAAAAAAAATATTGTGTATTTTTTCTTTTGTTACGTAGGTAAACTTGACGAAGATACGACGCTTTTAAAATTATTAGTACATCACGCCGTGGTATAATTTTTGTTTTTTTCACTCCCTAGTTTGTTACGTTTTATCTTTGTCAATATTCATTGATTTACAAAAACAAAAAATACTTATACATTATTTTCCAATGCTCTAACTGGCGGACTAAATAGATTTGCAAATGATTGATGGTGGAAACTAGCCTATTGACTAATATACCCAGGTACCATTAGGACATTAACAGGTAGATGATTTAAGTTAAGACACAGGACCTTTTTTGATCCTGGTAAGTTCTGTGCTTAATTTGTAAATCCGCGTGAGCGAACCCGCGACCAGAAGCTTGTAAAGAATGTAGTGTAGGAAACCCACGCGGTAAAAAGACCAACATTATTGGGACAATAGCTATATAATTATTATATGTCCGTAGCACTATAATTTACTATCTTTCAAAAGTGATGGGCGGTTATTTACCGCTACACATACATTACATATCAACACACGCGCACCGGATTTTTTTGTATTTAAAAATATATTCGTATTTATTCTGCGTTTGAAGAATCAACTTTTCTATTTTGCTTTCTTTAACTAGTGGACTGGGAATCATCGCCTTAAAGATGGTCTTCTTAGCGTGACGATGGCAATCAATACCGAGTCAAAACTTTGCTAAGTTTGGCACTGTCACTAGCGTCCACCTATTACTGTGGTGTACAGGCTTCAGGACACGCAGGACACGAAATCGTGTGTGTCCCATTGAACACGGAAAGGTGCGCACGCCTCTTGTGTTTAAAATGAACGTTATTTTTCTATAAAATTCTAAATTAAAAATTAATTCGTTTCGTTACGACTTATTTACTTTTAATTAACTAATAGAAATCCAATATTAAATTAACGAAATTACATACGAGGGAGAGTAAAATGTTTTTGTTGGTGTGTTGTAAATGTGGTTTCTTTTAATTCCGCGAGCTTTTTGACCATCCCTCGTAGGAATGGTCAAAATTATCATCATGTTCATCTGTGACACAATTTTCTTTCTTCAAAAACTAAATTTGTTGTATCTAGAAAAATATCTGCTGCACTAAAAAAGCGTTACTAAATAATAATAAAAACAAAAATACTTACAGAAAACACTGGCCAGAACTATCTGAATGAAAACACATGTCACCTTCATTTTATCATTTATAGTTCACCACAATGAATGAATTATGTAATCAATCAATTTAATTTAATTTACTTAAATATGTCAGCATTGTCAATGTTAAATTAATGTAGTTATTTTTTTATTCTTATTACTAAATTTTAATAAACATATGCATATATAAATTCCTAACTTGCACACCATGACAATATGGTACACATGTTAGCACAACTCTACTTATAACACCTTGCATGCATTTTTCTTTTTAATTGTATGAACACTCATGTTTAAGCAAATAAAGTTATCTGATATCATAATAAAATATATTGTCCTGTCTGGTGCAGGTCTTGGGTGGAAACTTCCATTGCATTGCATGTGCTGTGCTGTGCCTATGGCGCCATATTGCGTTTTTAAAACTCGTTGAACCCTTTTACTATATATTATATTTACTGTTTATATATATATTTACTGTTAAAAACTTGCAAAGTTTTTATCATAATGTAGGTACTTACCAGCAGAGATTAAAAAGTGTAAAGTGCATACTGGCAATTAATCAAAATTGCTGAGGAACAGAAATTAATAAAAATCATCTTAGTCTTCTTAGTGAACAGGTATAAGGTTTCTTATGTAAATTGAACTGTTGTAAAAACTTCTGTTTGTCCTTCGAAGCCACGTTAGGAGATTTAGAAACCCTAACGTTAAATTACTTCAGACCTGAGAAGCTTGCGACAAATACAATTCATCATACATTTTAGCAGGCCATTTCACAAAAAGGATTCTCAAATAAATCATTTTTGATTAACAAATGCAAGTTTAGTCATTTAGAAGGCCTTTCTAATTTCAATCTCTGACTGACAGATTTATTTCAGTATCTTTAAAATTGCATCTTTCAGTCCGTTTTGATCTTCTGACCCAGAAGGTAATATATATTTTTTTTAATGTAAATTAATTTTAAAGTCTTGGTATTTTTTTTATTATGGCTTAGTTAAAATTTTATTCCTTATTTTAAAGGACTTGAAGGACAGAACTGGTCCAACTTTTTGGGTTTTCTATTTGCATAAAATGAGTGGTAGCACCTTAGAATCGAGATAACAATTAAGGCTTGCCACCATTGTATGAATACCCATTTTCACTGGCGATTTGTATTTCTCCCTTACGAAATCACGAAAAAAAAAACACAAAAAATAACTCCTCGATGAGTTTCCGTCATCGTCACCAGTAATCCAAGTTAAAAAACTTGTGACATATTATTTTAGAAGACCAACAAAAGCTGAACAGATTGATTGATCGGCATTCTCCGTTGATACAAAGTATTTGTGAGTGGGGCCCGAGTTCCACACAAATCTCGACTTAGATTTTCTTCTTAAATTTTTTTCGTTACACACGGAGGATTATTTCGGAGGATAAGTCTTGTGAGAGGATTTATCGCATCGTCACATGTGGTTTTTTTTTCGATAAAAAATTAGACTCAATTGGCCTAAATGCTTTTTTAGGAGGCATGTAGGTTAATTGACTCAAAATTTTAATCCCTATTAAAATTATTTAAAATGATTAAATCCTTACTTTTATTTTTTTAGACCTCGTTTAATATGTTAAACGAGTTCTAAAATGGAACAAGGTTTGATAAAAACTGGGTAAAGTGTAATTTACTTAAGGTATGCCTCTCGCATTTGCCCAGCAGTGGGAAACAGAACAGGCCAACAGTAAAAAAAGTGTAATTTGATTTTTCATCAAGAATTTCTTTGTAGCAGCCTCGTGTCTTGATTTGTATCCAGTTGATGGCAATAGGATTGCTCCCTATTACGTAGAAATTAACAAAACTGGCGAAATGTTGGTATACTATTATTATCACCTCTACCGACCCCTTCGGAGATTACAGTCGTGATGTTTTATTATGTTATTACCCCGTCATATAATTTCATCAGCCCTTAGTTTTCACTCACGTCCACTTTCCTCTCAATGACGACAAACTCTGCGTGACGTCAGAGAGTTCACATTTAACCTTTCAAGGTATTGATTCGTAACGATAGCATACAGCGCTTCAGTTTTCATCTGAAATTTTCTTTATATTCAGCATGTAGAAAAATGTCCAACCAGTAGAAAAAAAAAACGAATATAATCTTTTATATATTATTAAGTAAGTACCTAAGTGCCTGAAAATATATACTTATTTATTAAGTAAGTATAAATTATCAGGCAGGCAGTTGAGACAACTGATATCTGACCCTCTAGATTTTCTTCTTGCTGAATGATATAGGTAGGTATATTTTTGCTCAGTCCATTTTTAAATTGGTTTATATTTTTCTTGGTAAAAAAAAAAAAAATCACGACTATTCTGATACGTATCGCAACCATTGGCGAGTAGGGCATTCCTCGAAGCGCACAAACTTTGAACTGCACCAAATGAAGCGCACCAAAAGTATCCCTCGAACGCACCATTCAGGTGCGCTAATGAAATCAGTTCGATGAAACATAGAGAAGACTATAAAGGATTCGTAATAATTGATATCGATAGACGTTTTAAAATTCAACTATCCTAATTTTTATTTGTTAAAACTACCAGGAAAGCAGACATGAACTGGAATTAGGTGCTTAAGCGACAAACTACTTAGCTCAATAATGAAATAGAATCATTTGTTGTTTTGAAAAGTACCAGGGTGAATTATAACGTTAACTAAAGTGTTTTTTTTTTTCATTTTCCATAAACCGTCTTTTTATAGAAAAATAAATGTGTCCATATGTACTACCCGCCTACCACGAGTTTTCACAAGTTTGGCGGAAAATACTAAATTCAACCTCATTCCAAATTTAATATAACCGGGTAAAAGCGTGTTGTTCAATTTTCAACTTTGAGGTCATTGCCGAAAGTTGCAGCACGTGTAGCGATCAACGAACTCACCTGTCGTCTTATCATTTATCAGTATTTTCTCAATTAGGTGAAGACAAGTATTGTTGGAAACAAACATTAAAATAAATTAACGTGTTTACTTTATTTCTAGCAACAACTTTGAAATATGATTTTTAGTAATGGGGATATTAAACTCATCATCTGCATAGCCTTTTAACTATGTTGGGGTCGGTTTCCAGTCTAATCGGACGCAGCTGAATACCAGTATTTTACATGGAGCGACTGCCTATGTAACCTCCACAACAGTTTGTACTGGGTGATACAATAAACCATTGGTAAAATTGCTTTTCATATTTTCAGGTCATTTTCTACATGTATCTGTCACTGTCAAAGATCTGCAAATAACTGTCGGGACCAACGGCTTAACGTGCTTTACGAGGCACGGCATTAATTTGGTATGTGTAAATGGTAACCCATCCACGGACTGACCTCGGCAAGTGTTGCTTAACCTTAAAGATCGATCCGGGCGGCTGTTATTATTTAGCCACGAACCCCATTTTCTTTTCTACTTTATTAGATTTGATGCTAGATAAGATAATAATATCCCACTAAGTGGTGTTGCTCCAAACGTTGGATTCAACATGTTGGCCCTCTCGACCAACTGTCTGTGTTCACAAAACTTCCCTGCATGTACCCTCTGAGGTGAAGTCATCAATCTTCAACTTAGCTGTTTGTTTAGAAAACTTTCCTTTTTTTACTTTGCCAACTTTCAATACTTCTCTCCCAAGATATCCGGACGAGAATGGAATAATGATTATTATTGGTTTACGGGTTAGCTTCGAGTTTTTTACTAGAGGTATTATTTTTGATTGTGTTTTTTTTGATAAAAATACTTGGTAGGAAAAGGATTCGTGTTTATAACTTATTTTTCTTTGTGTGTCGGTACGTAGCCATGTGGACTCAAGATAATAAATAAATTAAACAAAGCTGACAAAATGTGGGCTAAAGATACCTTCTATACAAGGTGTAAAGGGTCGGATTAACGAAGCCGTCAACCAAGCATTTTGTACATCACTAAGTAACACTGGCAAAAAAAGTTTTTGATTTGAAAAAAAGACACATTTTACAGTAGAACTCAATGTACCGCACTTAAAGCACTGTGCTAATGCATTGAATAGTACGAGGGTCATGGAGGGTGTATTAATGAATTTACATTAAAAAAAAACTTAAGATAAAGTTGTACCCAATATCTCCGTAACTAGAAGGTTACAAGGTATGGTCTTCTAGCACAAAAAACATATCGCAATGACGGAGAGAACAACTTTCGACTTCGTTAAAGGTATTTATACCTCTGGCAAACTCTACAGGTCTTGGACTTTGCTTGAGTCTTTGGACTCACAACAAACTACGCGACTTTTCACCTACATCTATTAAACCCCAGTCCCCCAATTCCTGACTCGCCCTATTAAAACTATGCGTCCATTGAAGTTCACGGAATAAACGGAGATGTTTGCCCAAATTCCCGTTAGTTAGTCCACATTCTGGTTACGGATTTGTTTGTCTTACTGCTAGTTCCTTTGTGACACAGATTAATGATTCACGTGTTGTGTTGCAGTCCTGTGGTAGCAGTTCCTAAGTCAAATAATTACTTATTATTGTACAGGGAATCAGGTTATCAGGGAATTAGCCGTCTGGTATCCGGCAGAGTAGAATAGAACCAACCCATTACACGCACGGGTGTCGTATAAGGCGACTAATGTCTGAGGCAGAACACCTTGCGCCTCCGTAGACCAGAGAATGGGCAGCAGCGTTTTCTGTTAGTCTTTCATCACTGCGATCTCCAATCCGCCTGCCAAGCGTGGAGATTACGGCAAATTCCTCCCATCATGGGAGAGGCTTATGTCCAGCAGTGGGCGTTACGGGCTGTTGTAGTAGTACAGGGAATCGATAATTGTGTTTGTTCTTTTTAAAGGTCTGATGGAAAAGAAATGTATGGGAGTTTTATTTTGAATCAACTGAGTACCTATCCAAAACACTTGGGATTATGTCATGAAAATAGCAATTATTTTTTCAGAAAAAACGAATGGCCGTTTAATAGAGGCGCTGCTGGAGTGACATCTGGAATCATTTTTAACGAATTGGTCGGAGAAAGCTAATTTTAAACAAAATTGGAAAGCCATGGGGAAGCCTTTGCCCAGCAGTGGCACCGAGTAAGCTGATAAAAAAAATAGAGGGCCAGTTTATTTCTATCAATCGGGCACAAATTCCGAATTGCTACTAAAAAAAAAAAAAACCTGACATGGGAATCAAACCCAGGACGAAGTTTTTGAAGTTGCCAATATCAATCTAGGATTTTTTTTGCCGCGGTTTGGGTGATATACATAATATGTATTCATATGTATACAAACACCCAGAAACAATCATAGCATAAGCTCGTCAAAGACATGGTTGCAAAATCATAAAGTCATCATTTCAATCTCAAACTATTAACCAGTATCGATAGAGTCGCAAATCGCATACACTTAACACCCAAAAGCGTTTCCTCAACTTTAATAGCCGTAAATAGTTTTAATAAGAGCCCCAAACGGCTGTAACAAAAGTGATAAAACTCACCCGCCTGTCTTATACCGGCTGAACCTTCGCATTTTATATTTAAGATTTATTATAGGAACAATAAATTTTACCGTGTGGAAACTTTTGTTAGACGAGTACGGTCGGGGAGAAAAGTGTTATGAAATATGAATTTTCTTAACGATATTATTATTTTTAGTGCGTTTTTTATGTTATGTTGATTGTTTTAGTACTTATGTTTTAGTAGCTTTAATAAAGCGTAGTAATAATACAGGTCCGAACATTTTTCACACTTAGACGTATACGTCAGGTTGCGTATTATTTTGACAGCGTGAATTGTAGCCTATACCTATACCTTTAAAAATATTCCTATAAAGATAGCTATCCTATAAGTATTATTTGTTTCTTTTAATATCTATGGTTTCCTTGATAGTTTACCTTTTCGAATTAATATTCTTCTAAATAATAACCCAAGTAACCTCTTCGAAAAACATAAATTTATTATTTAATTTTCAGATTCGCGAGCTCAAAGCGATAAAACATTTACTGTTCCATTTTATTCTCTTTTTTATTACGAAGATAATGCCGTAAAGGGTTCCGGGAACTTTGCTGAATATTCTAGTCTTATACAAGTTATTAATATCCAAGTCTCCTATTTTCCTTTTAGCGTTTTAATACTAAGAATTGTAAGTCTGTGTTGTTTGTTAGTTATCTTAAATATGCTCTTCAAGTTTATTTTAATAGAAAAAATCTTTACTTACTATTTTTAGGTAGCACTGCATAAACTTTTTTAGATTGGATTTGACAGTTTACAACGTTATAATTATTATAAAAGCTTCGGTACGAATTCCAATATCAAATATTTTATTAGCTAACTTAAAATCACAATCGATGTTTAAATACTGACGAAACCCAAAGAATGATCGCTTATAACTTTAACACTTAATAAGCTTGTACGTGTAGTACATCTTTCCTAGCTATCTTTGAAATAACTGCTTAAAGTTCTTAAAAAATCTTAATTCAATGGGGTGGGCAACTGGTGGAACTAATGGCGCTAGCAGCGCATGAACCAAACATCTTCATTGGTTGAAAATCTGTCAATGTCATTTTATATTTCAAAATAGAATGACCTCATTGGTCAGATTGTGTCTAAGCTATGGACGCGCCATCTACAATCAGCTTTGACTAGCCTTCCCCATTGCTACGCAAGTACGAGCCACACTTTAAAAGAAAAAGAGCCCATTTTCATCCAAAGATTAAACAGCATTTTTATCTAATTAAATAAAATATTCCGAAGGCGTCTGTACATTATTTTAGTTGTACGAAAACTTGAACCGTTTCAAGTGGATTAATGTCTAAAGTTGAAACACTGTAGGCCAACTTACTAAATTTTGTAAAGCATTTAAACCCAAACATATAACACGAATTTTATTAAGTTGAGCCCAAGTGTGGCGTTACCTTTATTTAACTTTCTTTTTTTTTTGGTGAATTTTTAATTTTTTATTGCGCTTCCTGGGGCGACTTTTACTTTTTATTTAAAGACGGGAAGATTAGGGTGGATTAACTGAGATGGTTTTTTTTTCATGGTAGATTGTTGGATTTTTTTCTTTTGTATTTTAATTGCGATTGTACTTTCACTGAATATTATGTCCATTGACATAGTGTATGATTTTTTTGACATAATTTATTAATTATTAATTTCTTTTTTTCAGGTAAGTACCAAATCAACTGGTAACCTTAGAAATAAATCTACAAATGGTAACAAGGTAGACTCAATCATACTATATTTTATACAGCATGTATCAGACATATTATGTATTGTGTCATATTTAAGGGAGGTGTGTGAATACAAAGACCATAATTATATTATTTTTTCAATGAGATCAACATGAAAAATCAGCTGTTCTATACATTGGACTCGAGTGGATACTGAAATTTTGTACAGGAAATATCGCGATTACAATGTGGGTCCCATACAAAAAGTTGTTCAGTTTGATAATCTATGCTATGCTACATCCTAAAACAAGACTTAGGGTTCTGTACCTTAAAAGATAAATAAGGAACACTTATAAGATCATAAAGACATTCTTGTACGTCTGTCTGTCTGTTTCTATATCACGGTGTTTACCAAAAAAAAAATAATGATGAATCTCCAAAAGTCCTTCAAAAACATTGCTCACCTGAAAACAAGAAATACCCACTTGTCTGATAACAAATGCCGCATCAAGTTTTGATTCTACACTCCTGAGGCACCCATTGTACCTTTATCAAAAAGATTTCATGCTTCTACCCGAGGGTATACTGATAAATCATTCTTTTACCCTCAGTTATAAAGTTACCCACTTAGGGTAAGTACACATTGGTGAACGCAGCCAAAAAGTTCAGCGTACAGTGGAGAGAGTCGCAAGAGTTACTGATTCGGACAACGTGTTACTAGAGTTTTTCATCATGAAATTCTAAAAGTAGCAGCCGGGGTCTGGATTTGCGCCCGGTTGATGACAATAAGCTCGCCTTAAATAAAACAAGATTTAAACGTAATTACTAAAATTTGGGTGTGCAAAAGGTACACCTAAGCTTCACCCCTCGCGCTAACACAATCATAATGTTATTGTTGTTGTAATGTTGTTGTTGTTAATGTTATTGTTATTGTTGTTTAAATGCTGAGCAGTCAAATCTTTTAACTCATAGGCCTAGAAAAAGTGACTATCAGCGAAAATTATAAAGTATATCCAAGAATTAATTGCACTGACATCTAATAAAATCTCATATAATAACAACTAATAGTATGTCAATATAAATAGCTAAATGTCAATACAAGTTTTTAAACTGACATGGTCACTAACACTATCATTACCACTAAAAATGGGTTATTTACAATGTTTACTATCTATTTTGTTTTATGATATTTCGGCGCTGTTGCAAGCTCCATTATAACAAACAGAAACAAATAGTAAACGCGGTTAAATATTGTTATTGTGTTAATGTCAATATGTCAATCTTGTAGAACTATGACATGGTCTGAAAGCGAACGTGAGTTGTTTTTTCATCAGGTTTTTCTTTGGATTAGATAAGTTGTTACGCATTACTATTTCCTGGCAGTATAGGAAACTATTTTCATTTGTCGCTTACGCATTGTTGCGATCGCAGTAAAAACAATGACAATTCACGAACCGCTTTTCCGATCCGTTGCGAGGCTCTGCGTTGTGAAACCAGCCTTATACGTTTTATATCTAGGTTCAAAGATGATTAGATTTTCCAGAACATTTTGGTTACAATATGAGATTTTATTGATGGTAATTGAAGAATTACTGTGAAATGAATACCTAGAATTTTTCTTTTTATTTCTTCTTATACGTGTACCTTTAAAGAATAAAAAGGTAATGCAACAATACGATTTGCTAGATATAGCATAGGTTTTATTGAAGCAAAAAGCCTGAATTCTCCTGGGGATAATGTAGAGATGTACCTAATAGTACACCTAAATTTAGCCAATAATGTTTAAGTCCCATATTACAGAGGGCGAGCCAGAGATTACCATTAACCGAGCGCAAGTCTAGACTCCATTGGCTGCTACTGAGAAATTCCTAATTGGAAAAAAATCCAATAACACTTTCCTAGAATATTCCCAAATATATACCTAGCCAAGTTTTCCACGATCATAACTTTAATTTAAAAGATTGTCTGAAGTTATTTAAGTTACCAACTTAGCCCATTACCTATCAGCCTATTTATCATTTTAAATAGATTTAGTATAGGATTTTAGATATTTTAGAGATAACATTGAAAATGATCGTGCTTGTTACGTAATCAAACAGTCATGGTTCTTTCCATTACAGTTTCTGATCAGCTTAAAAACCACAGATATGTCTAGATAACGTAAATATCACTTGTGGCATTTTAAGGATGCAGCTGAATACCAGTATTTAACATGAAACGGCTGCCTATCTTACCTTCACAACCTAGTTAGTATTGGTTAATACGATAATCCTTGGCAAGACTGATTGTCAGACTTTTGGGACACTGACTACCTATACGGACTGTCAAAGATCTACAAATGGCAGCCGGGACCAACAGCTTAACAAGCTTTCCGAGGCACGGAGGAAACTCGGTATATAATGGGTCGTCCTGGTCACCCATCCCCGGACCAACCAAGGCAAGCGCCTAGGAGGATTTTTTTCGTCCCACCTCAACACAGCACAAACATATAAAATCAGAAAGCCACCCATTATTTGGTCGGCAAGCGGGTGATTTATAAGAACGGGACGGTGAATATATTACGGAGGTCGGTAAGACCCACCGATGTATGTGCGGGTATCTGATGGGAATCTAAAATGTTTTGAAATACGCACTTATGTGGTTAAAAGGCTTTCGGGGGGTGATTTGATTTTCATTTTGGAAATTGGATTAAGATTTTAGGGAAAATAAGGTTTAGGTTTGCAGATGTAATTCTTACTTTTTAGACTGTTTCCTATCTAATATTATAAGTGCGAAAGTAAGTTTGTTTGTAATTGTAACCTTTTCTCACCTTTTCTCACGTGAACCCAGAACCAATAATCTCGAAATTTCGCAAATACGTTGTAAGGTGTACAGAAACGGACATAGGCTACCTTTCATCCCGAAAAAAAAGTACTGTTCCCGAAAAAAACAACAATAACGTTCTTATCATAATAGATGGCGCCACGTGTCTTTCGAATTATGATTAAATTATATTATTACAAGCAGACTACAACCCGAATTGATCGTCAAATGCTAAATTAACGCGAGCGTAGCCTCGACCTTAAGCTTGTAAGTTATAATACTGTTTCTCCACCAAATATATTCACGTTTAATCCGTATGGGAGTAGACAGAAACTAGAGAATCCTCATCTGCTACGATTTCCTACAAAACCAGAGTTTTATCAACCTCTACAATCACATTGAACCCAACCACAACTTCAACAAGTTACACCAATGCTAACCGCCCCGAATCTTCAGAAAGGCAAGTTATACCACTCAAATTGAGCGCTGATAAGCACCATCCCAAAAACTAGCCTATTATAGAAGTTACCCCAATTAATTAATGGCGACGGCGACCCGATCGCCATTCAACTTGGAAGGTTTTGCAAAACGTTTGAATCGTACGCCTTCTGATATAAAGTTTTGCTTGTAGGGTAGGTCTGGTGTTGGATGATTTTAGGACAGTCCTGGTTGGATAGATAGAGAATTATTTTAAGGGACATCATAATTACTACACAGCTCTATAAATAGAGGATAAATTTTGTTGAATCAGGTAAATGTTAATTGTATTCACTAAACATTAATTTTACTTTACTGTTATGGCAATTACTTTTCATTGGCTGATTCTTTTGTTCTCACATATATCTATAATCTCAACATGAATGATGTAACCAAGATTTTGTAACAATATTTTGATTTAAAAGAGTGTCCATGGAGTTTCTTGCCCGTTCTTCTCCATAGAGATTTACGCTAGGGAATGGGCAACTACAGTACTTTCTCAAGTTATTATGTCTTGTGTCTGGGACTGTAGCTTTGTTTTGTTTTTTTTTGTATTTTTGACTTTCAAAAGTGCCATAATGGTCTAATTGAAATAAATCCTTTGAGTTTGAGTTTGAGTTTCTGAAGCAAAGAACCCAGTTTACTTCTCCGATATCTGTTACCTCATTTCCATTAGATACTGAGAACTGTTACACTAATGTTTTCTTAACATTTCCTAAACCGTTACCCTTACGTTGGTTTTAACTTAATAATCCCCGGTGATTGCTGGGGTCAAAATATGAGAATTTTCTAAACTGTGAGATTTACATTACATTTTTTTTTTCATTTCGAAAATACGCATACTTATGAGTACTTATGTGAAATGATGCTTCACATGCCAATCCTTCACCTTAAATTCGTAGGTATTTTCAAACTTCACATAGACAAATAAAATCCTACATACCTATGCACATATGAAATGACAGAAGATAGGCGCACGAAAGGTTCGATACGAGTGGTCGATTGCTATGTAGAATAACCATCAAGAAAGTCCATGGACAGTCTCATCAACACCAACACACATAGCTACCCCACCCCAACCAAATTAACTTCACTTCGAACCGATTGAAGGCGGCGATATATTCCAAAAGTTCCAGGAATTTATCTAGCAAACTTGAATTAACTCAAGAGTAGTGAATTTAACTGCGAGACGAGTTATCTTCGCGTTTTCTGGTTAAATTGTGCAGTTAGCTTTGCGGTTTATTTGTGATGATATAAAAGGGTCATGTTGGAATGATTTCTGAATTAGTTTAAAATTTGACTGCCTCATTGGTCGAGTGGTTGCAGGCGCGACTGCTGAAAATGAGGTCCTGGTTTCGATTCCCGGGTCGGGCAAAATGTTAATAGGTTTCCTATCAGGAATTTTGTCAGTAGTAGCCACGTATTCTGGCGATAGGAAAAGGCTCGCCCCCTATTAAAATGGGAATTAAACATAACTTGCTACGTACACTACGTAGATTAAAAGATAAAATTAGTTCCAATTGGTGAAAGGCTTGATAGATAGTTTTTGTTAGAACATGAAGAAGCGACTAGATAAAGATGTTCACAGAGTAACGAACGAAACGTACGGTCGACCAAGCTATTTGATTTACATTTTACAATGTAATTTTTATATTAAAATGTAAACCAAATAGCTTGATCGACCGTACTGTCCAGTGAACCCATACTAGGCAGTTCTGCGACCAATATTGCTCGCATCATCTGCCTAGCCTTTTCGCAACTATGTTGGGGTTAGCTTCCAGTCTAACCGGATTCAGCTGAATACCAGTATTTTACATGGACATTCGACTGCCTCTCTGAACTCCAGGTACCCCGACTGGTTGTCAGACTTTCGGGACTTTCAGACTAGGTAGTCTGAAAGTCCCGAAAGTCTGACAACCAGTCTTCTCAGTCACAATCTTTGACAGTCGTTACAGGTGTAACGACTGTCAAAGATCTACAAATTACGGCCGTGAGGTTTTTATTGGATCCACGGACCAATCACGGCAAAAATTGCTTAACTTTGAATATTCTGGCTGTTATTATGAACCTAACCAAAGGCTCATGCCTTCTTTTTGGAGAAAAAGACAGCCGGGCTATATGTCCTTTAAATGTATTTAGTACTTGTCATGAAGGAAAAACAATATGAATAGCAACTTATCAAGTTCCTTATCAACACAGTACCTACTTGGATCATTATTGATTAGTAGAAAATTCCAAACCGACGGAAATTTCTAGAATGATATTTATTGTGTGTTTAGACACGAAATTGATTAACAAGCCTGACAAGTGTTGCTTTTCTCACACAACCTAAGTGCTCGGCCACAAACTACGCGCACAAGCGACACGCGTGTTACAACAGTAGCTACGGTGAAAAACAAATTCAATAAATCCTTTTTCGCCCGCGGTCCCTTCTCTTATTCCCTGGAAAGGACCACGGAGTTTTTATGACGCGCGCTCGCTTCGCTCGCAATTTAAATAACACTCTTTGACTTCTGTCCCCGAAGTGTCGGGCCTCCGCCGGCCTCCTTCGTCGGCCTACGGCCCGGTGCCCATGCCGCCCATAATAAAGAATTAAAAAAAAAAAACACCCACTTTCTGTCACAAATGTAATTAATTATATTTATGTAAAAACATGACATAAAATTTAACAAAAATGTCAATGACTGCATTTCAAATATCTAAGTACAATTTAATTCGGCAGTATAATATATTTCTTGAAGGAACCACGGGCTAAAAAATACTCGTCCCTTCCACCGGGACCACGGGAGAAAACCTAAATCAATAGCTTAGAAATGAGAACTCAGGCGAAGCAAACAAGTACCTTACGCGCGTGTCGCATAATGCTAGTCGTATGGCCCGAGGTCGTGAACTAGGCATAACAATAATTTTATCTTTTACCCTACGCTCGGTTGCGACAAAAGTTAACTCAAAAGATCGCCCAACTTAAAATACCTGTCGAATAATTTTTCGAGAACGTTCTTGATTTAAAAGGTCACGATTCTATAGGTTATTATTATATTTCCATGAACTAATATATAAAAGTTTATTTTTAAAAAAATATTTAGAACAACCTGTAATATTTGGAAGTAGATTGTATTTCATTGTCAAAAAGATAGGTTTTGGTAAATTTCGTTGTAATTTATTATTTGTGTTGTGAATCGTTTTCAGACATTCTAAGAACTGTTGATTTTGAAGAAAAATTTATTGTATCCTTTGTTTAATTTAGAAGCTTCATGCTTTCAAGTATTGAAGTACTGTTATATCTAGGATATCAATACTGTAACAACATCAAAGTTACGAAAAGGCTAAGAAGATGATGATTATTTACCGTACTGGTTTGTTTGTTTTTTTTTTACAATATGGGCCTGCTCTTGACCTCGATCACGCCTGATGGAAAGCGATGGATGAGATCTATGATGGAACGAGCATGCCCAGAAGATGCCTGTTCACTCTTGCTTTGAAGGCAGGCGGGTTAAATGTGGGTGGGAACACAGACGCAGGCAGAGAGTTCCAGACTTTGGCTGTGCGCATAATAAAAGTAAAGGAGAAGCGCTTAGTACGACACATCGGGATGTCAACCAAGTGCGGATGGTACGCCGCATTACGTCTGCTAGTCCGGTGGTAAAAGGGTGATGGTGGGATCAGGTCGTGGAGTTCCTGCGGACACTCACCGAAGTACAGTCTGTAGAAGACCGACAGGCAGGCAACAACCACCATTGAACAATTGATTGTTTTGAACCATGTTATTAACAGTCATAAAAATACAGTCATTGTGGCAGAAATCGACCAAATGACGTCATCATCATCAACTCAAAGCCCATGCTTAGTTGCGTTTATAGATCTTGGCCTAACACTCCCGCGAAACGCGATACTTTTTCATACAATTCTGCCGCGTTGTTGCAAAAGACGTATTATAAATCTACTTTTTCACATCTGTTTATAAATGTTAGCATCATATCTCGGGCCGTTTTATCATTGGTGATAAATTGATTCACTTAGGACCTGACAAAGGAGTATGTAGCTAGTGTAGTTTGTGGGTCGTCAGAGATATAGGGCGTCGTAGATGGCTGTTTATTCTTTTTTGCTGATGATTGTGTTGGAGAAAGTATGGTTAGAAGTTTTTCTTTTTCGGCAATTTTGTTTTTGTTCGAAGATCGTGCGTGCATGGTTTTTCATAGGTTTGACGAGGTATTAAATGACCGTCCTACCCCAGCTAGGTCGGCCGATGGCATTAAATCGGTGGCTGGGGTAGCTAATTGCGAAAGGTGGAGAATAGGGTGGTGTGGTATAGACTACTATATCCAGCAGTGAACTGCCATGCTTTTTAGGGTTCCGTAGCAAAAAATGAAAAATCGGAACCCTTCTAGGGTCACTCATGCGTCTGTCTGTCTGTACGTCTGTCTGTCACAGCCAATTTGCTCCAAATCTACTGGACCAAATCAGGTGAAATTGGTAGGATGGTGTAATCCTATTACCCAAACACAGATGTGCAAAGTAAATTAATATATTTTTAAATATTATCATCGGTCATTTTCGGGGGACAAATTAGGAAATAAAAAAAAAGTGTTGCAAAACTTACAAAAAACTCTTTGTGAGGATCTCAAATATATTTTTGTTATAATTGTAAAATAATTAGTTTTGGTTTTATTCATGAAAGAAGACGAAAATTGACCATTCCGCTCCCACTGATCTCCGAAACTTATACCGAGCCTAAACTAAAAAAAAAAAAAACGAAATATAGTTCATTGCTTGTAGATTACAGGAAAACCTACAATAATTAAATTCAATTTAAAATGAAGTTGTAAATTCAATATAATACGTTCACGTACGGAAAATTTGACTTTGGCATTGTACGGAACCCTTTCCACGCGAATTCAACTCGCACTGCTGGTTTTTTTTTAATGGAGCCGCCACTGGTACCTCCATCCTCTAAGATTAGAGTCCCTGAGATACAACAGACGAAATGCATCCAAAACCATCAGTTTAACAAATATCGCGCCATCATTCTCAGCTCCGCTCCGCTCAGCTCAGCACATTGCTCGCTCCCGTTGGATAATAAAGCTTGAAAATAGACGACAAAACATCACACAGTGGAATGAAAACAAGGATTATATTACGGCTTACAAATTACCACAGAAATATTCCATAGAAATTTTTGGTCTTTGTGGAATATTTCTGGCCAATTCTGAATACTTAGAATCTCTAATAGGTAATGTTGGCGGACAGATATTATAAAATAATATAGTAAAATAAACATTATTTTCAGTTAAATATGGGATAAAATATCAAAGTCAAACCATTTTTTTTTACTAGTGGTCGGCCCAATCATCGAAATTCGACCGAAATTCATTCATCAATGGATTTGAAAATGATGTTGAAGGTAGGGGAAAAAATACGAAATTAATGTTTTTTATTGCTGACATCAAAGTTCGTCAATAGCTAGTTGCTACTAAACAAAAAATAAAAGATTTAGAAACCGAAGAGACAATGGCTCTAAAGTCTAAACAAACAAAATAAATAAAATAAAATAAACATGAAATGTTAAATATGGCGACCATTTTGTTAGTAGGGGACGCTTTTAAAAACGGGATGTATTTTAATTTGTTTACATAGAAAACAATCGTTAATGGTAAAACCACTTCAACCAAATTTTACTGACACCAGACGAATAAAATTGCGAAAATTTGAAAAGATGGGTGGATATTTGTTACTGTTTCACCATGAACAATTTTATTTCCATGTTGGAAATTGGATTGATTTTAGCTGCCCATAATTATGACTTATACAGTACCAAAACACCATTTCTTTCAAAGCGCAAACTATGGACAAGTAAAAAATACATAAGACTGACAATGAAAAGATTGATCCTGTTTTAATTCGTTGTCTCAACCTTCTAAATTCTCGATGACTTAGGTACTCTTCAGCAACTTAAAATCGTCCTACGTTTGAGTATTCGCCCAAAATAACTCCATAGATTTATAGACTCAATAAATGTTATTAGCCATGAGCTCTCACAATAATATCATAAATTATATAATTTTCTTTTTCCACTCAAACCAATTTATTACTTTCTTTCTTTAGTCGACAGTTTTCCTCAAGGGAAGGGTCCCTCAGAGAAAACCCTATCTTTGGAAATAACATATATTTGTATGCCAGTTATCTTTTAGGAAATAATGTTGAATAGTTGGGCTACTATATTATTCGGATAAATAGTGTTGTGACCACGTAAAAAACGTTTGTTTCTTTTTAAAGGAATTTCCTTTCTTATCTTTATTGATTGTTAAAATTGTGTCATATTTTAACGTGACTGATGGACTTAGTGTTTTGGGTTCGATTCCCAGGTTGAGCAAAATGTTACTAAGTTTTTCCTTATTTTAAGCTTTCATTCTGGAATCAGGATTCTGTAGTATAACTTGATCAATGAGGTTATGATTTATAATATTTTTTTCAATTTAAGTACATAATTATCATCAATCTTAATTATCATCTCATAGAGAGGAGGCCTGTGTCCACGCAGTGGGAACATTAATAGGCTGATGATGACATAATTATCAAACAGAAAAGAAGAAAATTATTAAAGGGTGTCAAAAAATCCGTCCACATTATCATAACGGGAATAGTGCCCAGAAGGCTGGCAGGATTGCCACGTTGGACGGCAATGAACAAAAAATAGGCCAGCCCTCGGCCATAACATTAATACACCTGTGCCTGTTCCACCGGGATACACGAAAAAATATTTATTTTTAGTGTCATGGATAAAAAAGAATAAAAATATACTTATTTAGATTTCTATTAGTAGGTACTGACCTTTAAAACTCTAATGCTATTAGGAGTAAACAGATATGTCGTTTGAAAACAATGGTTAATTTTATTTTTGAGAAAGAATTTCGCATTATTTGAAGGATAAAAATTTAGCAAAAAACTTAACCTTTATTACCCTTTTACAACATGAAAACCATTC
Organism: Xestia sexstrigata; assembly: GCA_941918905.2. NCBI lineage: Eukaryota > Metazoa > Arthropoda > Insecta > Lepidoptera > Noctuidae > Xestia > Xestia sexstrigata. The sequence goes on from OW799226.2 coordinate 12,691,364, forward strand.
TACGTAAAAACGTTAACCGCCCAAAACTCGTTGTTACGAATCTGATTTAATTTATAGAAAAAGAGGCCAATTAGTGAGGCAGGGTAAAAGAAAAAACCGGCCAAGAGCGAGTCGGACTCGCGCACCGAGGGTTCCGTACAAACTTTTTAAAGGACAAACTTAACTTTGCTGTTCGCGATCCCTAGAAACGGCTATTGCTCCAACCGCAAATAATTAGTTTGGAATAGTAAAATCGCTTTTTTTTGTTATCAAACTACATATTTACATGTGCTGTAAGACCTTGCTTTTTGCCAAATTTCGTAATTCTAGGTCAACGGGACTACGCTTGCTAGATTGGAACCTAGCAAGCGTAATCCCATTGACCCGTTCCTGAGAAAATCGATGGACACAGACTGACAGACAGACGGGCAAGAAAGTGATCTTATAAGGGTTCCGTTTTTTCCTTTTGAGGTACGGAACCCTAAAAAAGAAAAAATACATAAAAATCCTTTTTCTACCAAGCGTAGTTAATAAAGGAATATTAGGCTTTTGTCATGGGCAGCGATGGTGAAACGTAATTATTTTTTATCTTTTACCCTTAACCAGAGAAAAGATACTTTAAAAGTCCCACTCCTAGTACAAAAAAGACACAAAAGCGAGTGCAATGTATTTCTTCTAAGTTCATCATAATCAAAATTCCTAAGCGTCAATTTTCCCTAGTAATCTCCGTGGGATTTCTGCAATTATTTTGCCGAACGACTCGAAACAATGGTAGTATGAGAAACATTTCCTCTCTTGTAATTATAATCAAACGATACTGTGGTACAAATAAATTTTCTCCAAAGTAACTTCTTGTTGTAATTTCAAGGAAAATTTTACTTGTTTTCCGAGATGAATATCTGGCTGTTCTTTTGAAGGATAAGTAAGATTTTTTAAGGCGTATTTTGGAGGTTGAAAATATAATTATCTTTTGTCTTACCCTAAGGGTAAAAGATAATCGATTGGATGGTTAAAATCAGGTAAAATCATTCATTTGAAAAATAATTGTCTTATTGTTCATCTGGTTGAGGTGTAGGGTAGATCTCATTCATATATTTTACCCTGGATGGTTTAGAGTTCCACACAATACGGGACTGGCTTATTGTCCTGCTGACCTGTGTTCTAAATTGAAGTGGGGAATAGGCTAGTTTCCACCATCAATAAATTGCAAATCTATTTAGTCCGTCAGTTAGCCCCCGAATACTGAAACGTCACTCAAAATTTAAGTTGCACTTATATTTAACAAAAACTCAAAAGTGACGTTTGGCCATACGAAAATTAAAGTTTAGGAGCTGCTGCAATGTTAAGCAGCCCTTAAATTTTGAGTGGCGTTTCAATATTCTGAAATTAGTGTTTTGGAAAATAATGGACACGTATTTCTTGTTTTTGTGAATCAATGAATATTGACAAAAATAAAACGCATCAAAACTCGGCAGTGGGCGCGCACATAAAATTAGAGAACGGCGTGACGTATTGAGAATTTTAAAAACGTCGTATTTTCGTCAATTTTGGTTTACGTAACCAAAGAAAAAATACGTGTCAAATATTTTTTGAAAATCTAACTGACGGACTAATTAGATTTTTTCAGGACACAAGCCTATTGGGAAATGTGGCTTACTCCTCATACCTAAGTCCGAACTACAAACTTGTGTTCGTTTGATATTGATTGATTGAAAGGACTGCCTCGTTGGTGTAGTGGTCTCACGCGCGACTGCTGAACATCGAGGTCCTGGGGTAGATTCCCGGTTCCAAAACAAAAGTGGACAAAGTCTTATTGGGTTCTTCCATTAGGAATTTCTTAATAGCAGCACTCCGTGGCTGCTGGATTTGTGCCCGGATGACGGAAATAGGCTCGCCCCCTATTATATGGGACTTAAACATAACTGGCGAAATGTGGGTGTACTATCAGATACAGTCAACAAAAGAGTTAGGTATGCAAGCTAGCAATCTTCTTACTACTAGTGTTAATGCGACTCTTTTGTTGACTGTACACCTATGCCTAAGGCCGCGTTCCCACTTTGTCGTGACGACAAATGATCGTGTAGTTTTAAGTGTCGTGGCTTGTTTGTAAATGGAGGTGTTCACATATAGGACGCCGCGATGACTGTCGTCCACGACTTTTGCCAACTAGAAACCAACGATAAATTAATCTTCACGACATAGTGGGAACGGGGCCTAACCCTTATGGGAATACAGGTGTTATGTTATCTTAAGTATGTTATGATTGCAAGGAATTTTTACAGTACAGTAAGTAGTTTTAGTTACCAGCAGTAGTTTTGAAAAGATGTGTGTCCAGATCGGGTTCTGATGAATCTAAAGATAATTTCACTTGTTTTTGAAGTGAAACTTCTATACAGACGGGGTATTAAGAAATGGGCTGTCACGAAAAAGCGTCACGCGTGGAGGAAGGGGGAGGGGGGATTTAAAAAAAAATATTCCGGAGGGATAGAAAGGCTGACGGCCCCCCCCGGGTTTGGTTTTTTCACTTGTCCGTTGCCATTTGTTTTTCCAGTTGCCCGTTGCCATTTGTTTTTCCAGTTGCCCGTTGCCATTTGTTTTTCCACTTGCCCGTTGACATTCGTTTTTCCACTTGTCTGTTGCCATTCGTCTTTCCACTAGTCCGTTGCCATTCGTCTTTCTACTTGTCCGTTGCCATTCATTTTTCTACTTGTCCGTTGGCATTTGTTTTTCCACTTGCCCGTTGCCATTGGTTTTTCACCTTGCCCGTTGCCATTCGTTTTTCCACTTGTCCGTTGCCATTCGTTTTTCCACTTGTCCGTTGCCATTCGTTTTTCCACTTATCCGTTGAAGTTCCACTTCTACTACGTGTACCAGCACACATTTCTTTTTTTCTAGCCTGATGCTCTATCCCACTCCTGGGTAAAGGACTCCCTTCACTCATTCCACTTCTTTCCAACCCGTGCGTCCTCATTCCAGTTCTGGGAACCTATCCAGTTTGTTTAACATGGTGCAGGCAATTTTGCGCTTTGAAGGTTTTACAATAGACAGTTTGTACTATGAAATAAGGTGTATTTTATTCAATAACGCTTGATAAGATTTTATGAAAATTTAAGTTGTCTGATTGTATTCTTGTTAATAAATCATCGATAATGAGAGGTACGAGTAACATTAAAATTAACCCTGCAATAAAACCTAGTACCTTACGCATAGGACACAACAACATAACATCACGCCTGTAATACCCGAAGGGTTAGGCAGAGCTGCACCTAATAGTACACCCACATTTCGCGAGTTATGTTTAAGTCGCAAGTAATAGGGGCGAGCTTATTGCCATCAACCGGGCGCAAATCCAGACTCCGTGGATGCTTCTGAGAAATTCTTGTTGGAAAAACCCAATAACACTTTTCCCGACCTGGGAATCGAACCCAGGACCTCATGCTCAGCAGTCTCGCTTGCTTTACTTATGAGGCAGTCTACAAGGAAATAACCTCATTAAGAGAATATATTAAAAGTAAAGGTAAACATTTACTCAAACAAAACTACTATTTATCTACATTTCGACATAAATAGTCCCCAATTTGTCAGTCAATTAATTCTTCCATGTACATGATGTTACAAAACCTTTCGATTCTAAATTATTCGGAATAATTTCGAATAAAATTAAACAAACACAGAGCATTGTTATCTTAGTAATTTATTGGTAGAATAAATTTTATTCGGCTCACGGTGGAACGCCTAGCAATTTGATTTCGATATTAATTGGAATTTTAAGGGTAGTTTTGGTGCTGATCGGGTAGAAAATTGCCTTTTATTTGGTATTTTCGAATTTTCTGCCTCTTAGGTAATAGATATTAGCCCAACGGTTGAATAAGAACTGGAAAGTTAGATAATTTAATTGGAATTGGTTTTTGAAATCATCTGTCTATATAGTCTTTTCCTAAATATATTGGGGTCGGCTTCCAGTCAACCGACTACCTATCGGACCCCTACAACCCAGTCAGTACTTGGGCATTACGATATTCTTTAAAACTGGTTGTCAGACTTTCGGGCCACTGACTACCTGTAACGACTCTCAAATATCTTCAAACGCAGCCGGGACCAACACCCTAACGTGCTTTCCGAGGCACGGAGGAAACTCGGTATGGGATGTACTAGTCAACCATCCACAGACCAACCTTGGCAAGTGCGGCTTAACCTAAAGACTGACCCGAGTGGCTGTTATTATTTAGCCACGAGCTCCTCTTTAGCCACGAACCTCTGGTTGTTAAAGTATTCGAAATCAATTCCCTCACACACTCCTACTTAAAAAATAAGTTCGAATTTGACAGACAAAAAGGTTGCTGTAACCGCCAATCAGTAAATCTTGTTTGAAAAAATCTTCTACAAAAACGGATACATGAATTTTTATTCGAATATCAGTCGAAAATAAACAAAATGTATCCGAAACATATCAATTTATCCGAAACCTCGTTGGTACAGCCAAAGAGCTGAAATCTGGAGTACTAGTGTTGTTGTTATTTTGAACAATTCTCGGGATTTTTTGCGGGATTCCTTGCGTCCATCACCCGATGTTTGATACATGACAGTTATGTAGTATTTGTATTGTGTATCAGGGTGGTATCTGCAACTCCACGCTCAAAGCGTGCATTTTGCGTAAACTATGTAATATTCGTTGGTGTAGTCAAATAAAGCAAAATGAAAAGCATAAAGTTTTAATAAACAGTTGTTTTCTAACTAATATCAGAATGATAAAACTGTTGTTTAGATCTCTTAGTTAAACATTACAAACTGAGAAACGAAGTTCTTACTTAAATAAAGTTATTAAACTAAAACTAATTAGTATAGTATTGTCCGTAGAAATTCAAAAATACACACGAAATGGAAATCAGAACGAATTTACGCTTAAACTTTTTTAATTTCAAGCTGGCTGACTTTCTGATTTCCAATTTTAAAAACATTGCAGTATTAAACATCAACGGTTCAATCGAAAATTAATAACGAAAACTCATTTTTAACTTTCCATCAATAATTCCGAAACCTCGATAAATTCGATTGCATCAATCAGAAATCCCGGGCGAATAGTCCGCGACCCTGGGATTCTCTATACATTTCCCATCCCTATCGACCCACTGGGAATTCGGTAGTCGTCAACACAAATTGTGATCGAAACAGTCTGCTGAAGAAATTGAAAAAGAACTGACAACCCCGTGGGGCTTGTATAGACAAAGGGATATTATACATGAGGATGACTTTCGGCGAAAAAATCGCCGTGCAGTAGTTTTTTACATGGCCAACATTCTCGGAATGAAAAATCGTGGAGTTTTTATGCTCTGTGACTAGGAGAGAGAAATAAAGGAGTATTTTTCGTCAAAGACGAGTGTGTCAAAGAGTTTTGAACTTTATGTACTAGCGTTGCCATTTTATTGTTGCTTGTTTATCTGTGTCCTTTATTAGTTTTTGTGGAGTTGCATGGTTTTTATTGTAAAACAGTTGGAGGTATATAATTACATGTTAGGCAGAGGTGTATCAATAGTATACGCACATTTCGTCAATTATGTTGAAGTCCCATGTAACAGGGACGAGCCTAGTGCCATCAACCGGGCACAAAACCAGACTTCGGAGCAGCTTCTAATAAATTCCAGATGGAAAATCCCAACAGCACGTTGCCCGAACTGGGAAACGAACTCAGGACCTCTTGCTCAGCAGTCGTGCTTGCAACCACTAGCTAGACCAGTGGTTCCCAAACTTTCTTGCACCAGGGACCACTTTGGTGACTTTTTTGTTAGCAGAGGCCATGAGGTCCTAGATAAACATGGTCACCAATAACTCACACAATGCAAAAATTGGTAAATGGGATGAAAACCTTAAGAAATAAGATAGTGAAGGATAAAAAAGCGATCGAAGTGAGTTCGAAAAATTTAACAATCATTCATAGGGAAATAGGAATACGTTAGCAGATTCTCAAAAAATTTTAGCACCTCGCCTCTGATAGGTTCAATTAGGTTGGGTTGAGCTAGCATCTTCTGTGCAAGTCAAGTTAAAAAGTAAGAATAACATTTAAACCTTTCGCGGACCATATTCGAAGCTCCTGCGTACCACCGGTGGTCCAGGGACCATAGGCTGGGAACCACTGAGCTAGACCAACGAAAAAGACGAACAGTACCAACTCCTAATAGACGTTTATTAGGAGCCTCACCTTAACCCGTTCAATAAAAAAAACACTTCAATTCAACATTAATGTTTATCCCTAATTGCTGCAAGTGTTGGGTTTGATTCCGCGAATGAAATCGTCATCACAGGCCATATGGTGCTATATTGAATCCTAATGCCTTGCAAAACAAATGATGTACAAACTTGCGACCTGTGCCAGACGAAAATCAACCTTATGGTACTAATAATAAAGGTTGTGAGAATTGTAAAGTTAAGTTGGTAAGCGTGAAAGCACATATGGCCCAAGTTTCAAATGGTGTGGGGCGTTTTAATGTTAATTAAATCAATTAATTAATGGAAATTCTTTTGAACATTGATTGAATAAAGGCTTTGTGTGTTTTCTAATGAGAGTGAGCTTGGTTATTTGGGTTAAGAGAACTGTTTAATGTGATCAAAATGGGAAAATGTTAGGTTTTTAGAAAGAGGTTTTAGTCTACTCCAGATATTGGAAGCCTAATAAATTAAATCTTTGAGTTCTATGCCCTATTAGATGGAGGAACTCGTGGCCAAGCTGGACGGGTCGATCGTCAGGTTAAGTCGCGCTTGCCTAGGTCGATCCGGGGATGGGTGACCACCCATTACACTCCGAGTTTCGTTTACAAGTAGTTGGATCTGCACATGACAGCCGGGATATCATGGTGTAGATCATTGACAGTAGTTACAGTTAGTCAGTGTCCCAAAAGTCTGACAACAAGTCTTACCAAGGGGTATCGTATTACTCAGTATTAACTGGGTTGTGGAGGTCAGATAGGCAGTCGCTCTGTGTAAAGTGACGTTGACGACCCGAATGGCGTAGCGGTAGTGAGGCTGCCTTACGTTCTAAGGGTCCCGGGTTCGAATCCCGGTTGGAGCAAATGTTTGAGTGATGAGCATGGACATTTGTTTCCAAGTCATGGATGTTTATATGTATAATAAGTATGTATTTACAAACAAAAAAGTATCTATGTAGTATATCAACTATCTAGTGTCCACGACACAAGCCTCGTTGCTTAGTGTGGCACTAGATGGCGCTGTGTGTTAATGTCCAGCGATATTTATTTTATTTATAAAGTACTGGTATACAGCAGCATACGGTGGTTGCCGACCCCAATATAGTTGGGAAAAAGGCTAGGCAAATAATGAGTTCTTTGCCTTATTCTAGTGGTGGACCACTAATAGTGAAAAAGTTTTAAAGTTGGTCATACTAGCTAGATCCTTTTTACATGGTTTGTATTAATGTTCTAAATCAGTGTGAGTCTTGCGTGGACTAGTTCCCTAAAACTTCTAAACAATACGCATTGCGCCGTTACCAAGAAAGACACTGGCCATACGTTATCAAAACCAGCAATGTACAAACTACAACCATTGATTACCAAACCTGGTATTTAAAACCACACTCAACTCTAAAGGATAATACAGACTCGCTGTCTCCTATAAAATAAAGCCATCTACCATTCAATGTGACATTTGGCACGCGTCCCCTAATTGCTTGTGTGAGCGAGCCTTTATTCCACCCCTTTATACCCCCTATTGTTCTTGATTGCTTAATGCCAGCATTTTTAATTACTGGGGAGACTTTTGAAATATTTTTGTCATTCAATTTTACACTTTTTTTATTGGTTTATGAATAGCTTACTTTGTTCTGGGAGTGTGAATTTTAATGGCTTAAAGTATATCCTGGTGTCTTCTCAGGCAGTTAATACGACTTCTGCTACTACCTGTTGCCTAAGCTTGCATTATCAGTTGTTTCTATAATGGATTTTTGATTTAAATACCTCATGTCCTGCCATTTCAAGTATAAATATAAAATCCCGTGGGTCTTACGCGTATTTTATGCGTTTAGCTTGGATTACAATGCATGGTTAGCTAAGAGACGTCATTCTAAATTCAATATGGCGGACTGCCAAAGATGGCGGACTAGTTATTTTTTATGCACCCTTATGATATGGGTATTAATTAAAAGCGTTTTATTAATTTTTAGATGAATACAAAACCAGCAGAAACTAAAAATGTATACGTATATAGGATTTGAGACCGAGCTTATAATTTTATTACAAGGAAGCTTATATACTATCGGCATTGACGGTCGGCCACTTTTACAACCTTATTACTTAGAGCATAAAGGTCATGGCAAACTATACCGGCACGCTCCAACCCAGCAAACTTGCCATTCAAATTAGGGCAGTAAATCGTGTGTCGTATAATTTCAATATGATAAAGCCCACGGCGAGCAGTCAGCGTGCTTGCCGCTACCAAAACGAAGAAAGCATGCTGTTGCAGAAGTCCCCCAAACAAAAACTTTGGTTGCCTCCATGCAATTTAATACACTGTCAACTCGGTTATATAATTGAATAAATAATATGTGTAAATAAAAACTAATATTATGAATGCAAAAAAAATATACTTAAATGGATCAAACCACTTATAAGAAAACCGAAGAGCTCTTGAAACCCACGGCATAACCCATACTCTCACACAGGCACACAAAACACACACATACACGCGCGCACATACACTCACACATACACACAAAACTATACATAAGCCAATTTGGTCTACTTACCTATGATAAAATAATATTATTAATATTTTTCTTTTTTTTTGTTGTGGAAGAGCGGAGTCTTCTAATACAGGCATTGTTTGCTTAAAAGAAGGCTCCAATCACGAACTAAGTGTTGTAATCTTGTTAAAGAAATAAACTATTTTGAATTTTGAATATGAATACAACTCTACTCGTAGCCCGCGCGCTGCTAGCGAGCAGGCCGCATGCTTACAGCGCGCCGATGCCGAGTTGCCAGCGAAACAACGTCTTGCACCTCGCGGACGATGCGTAGTTAGCGCGCTGGTGGCTAACTATACCCTAAATTCGAGGCGACGACTTGCTGCAGCTGTGCAGTTGCGTTGCCGGTATACTGTGCTATGACCTTAAGGTGGAATTGTGGTAGTCCGTCGGTGAACTTGGTAGTACGGTCGAACCAGCTATTTGGTTTACATTTTACAATGTAATTTGTGGGTTAAACTGTAAACCAAATAGCTTCTTCGACCGTATATACCGAAATTATTAGAACTAATAACTAGAAACAACTTCCTATGTACTTAAGTAAAGTAAATTGACTGTGAGAAGCAATACCGGATTCTAGGAAATGGTCAAAGGCAGTACACCAAGTGTTTCAAAAAGGTTCTCAAAGGTAGTTAACGTTGTAAATTGTTGAATGCTATACAGGTGACTTTTTATCACTTCTTTTGTATATGAACTTCATTTTATTAGTAGAAAAATAAAATATGAGAATTTAGTTTTTAACAGTATTAAAAATATCTTGACCACCGTTATTGGAGGTAGTTGGAGATATTTTGGAGTACTATAGAATTTAAAACCTCCAAATACCTTGTTGTTCTTGTGTGCGCAAGCACTAAAGGTACTGAGCTTGAGTTCCAAGGTTTGATTCTCAAATCTGGTGAAGGGAGGTCTCAGTAGCAGTTTGGAGTCTGGATTGATTCCTGGTTGATGGTAATATACTCGCTCCTTTTTACGTGGGACTTTAATATTACTGTCGAAGTGTGGGTCACCAACATGGCGAGTGTAACCAAAGGTTTAGGCAGAGGTATACTGAAAACAAAACATAAATCAGAAATATAATAAAATCTCAGCATAAGTCTTAGCCAGTTTCCACAAAAAAATAATCAATTTCCCGCAACAAATACATATAATAAACGACATGTGTCTTATGTGTGATCGTCCAATTATTTGGGAATAACGTCTGCCTCAGACGGGCGCGCCACAGTATATAAATTACTTGACGTAGGTCAACTCACGATGGTGTAAGAGATAAGAAAACTACGATTTTCATAAATATTTTTATTATAAGCGTGGAACTTGCCTAAACTTTATGAGAAAAGTTTGAGAATGAAAGTAGAGGAAGACCAAAGAAACGATGGATGGATTGTGTGAAGGACGATATGGCAAGAAAGAAGTTGCCTGATGAGATGACAAAGAATAGAGAAGTATGGAAGAAGAAAACATGCTGTGCCAGCCACAAATAAATTGGAATAAGGGCAGTAGAATTAATGATGAACGTTACATCCACGAACAAGCACTGGGTTTGTTTATAGGATTACAGTTTTCACTCTTTCTCATAGAGAGGAGGCCGGAGTCCCAGCAGTGAGAACACTATCAGCTGATTATGCTAAGTTTGACGCTTTTCGGCTAGATTGATCTTCAAGATTGACTAGGATAGAGAAAAACAGACCTTTGACCAACAAGACAAAACAGATAGGCCAATAGTTAGTCTGAAAAGAAAAGATGTAATAGAGAACTTTCTAGTAACGACATTCCAGGATTCTTTTACTTTTAACCAAAAATAATATTTAAGACAAACACCCTATAAACGAATAAAAACGAAAACAACAGTAGGAATGTTATTTTAAAATTCTGTGGCTAGCTTTTATTACATTTGTCCTAAAAAAAGAATAATCTAGAATCTCAAGCAAAAATTAGGCCAAAACCACTGACCTAATATCACACAACAATATAAACAAAACCTTTTGTCCAAAAATATACAAAATACGAAATTATACATTCACAAAAATGATTTATTTTACATTATACTACAGACACTAAAATATAACTTTCCGCTTTTAAATTATACCACAAGCAAATGCAGTCAGTATGCGTTCGTTATGGGGCAGTTTTGGAGAAACGCCAGCAAATACGGACGACCAACGGATAGGCACGAAATATATATGATTTGTTAATATCATAACTTAGAGATGGAAATGAAAAATCTAATGCCGTGAACTTTTTGATCGCGATTTTTGGAGCTAAGCTCTCATATTGGGGGAAGGACACACTTGAATAAAGATTTTCCGGGGGGTTTAGACGATGTTCTTGACATGTATTGACTTGTTTGTTGTTTTCCGGTTAACAATTTATTTCAACAAGCAAGCAAGCAAGCTCTGATTATTATCGCAGATTAGAACATGCTAATAGAAAACGTGTTGTTGAGACGTAAACATAAATTATTTGAACATACAACTCCTAACGAGGAAGATATGGAAAGAAAATAAGCGCAGTCTTCACAAGGAACCACAGGACGGCTAGCAATTCATTCGCAATTACCAACGCTTCGAACTCTTGAGAATTTTCTCAATTTCCCCCATGTCGATAGATTGAGGAGAGGCTAACTCCGCAGTGCAGCTGGTTAAGACGATTGCAGAATAGTTGTTGAATTAGTAGTGAAATTAAACTTTTCTATAAGCCTTGGGGCCCCTTTGCACTATAACTGACTACAGATTGTATTGAGCAGTAAAAGTTTTTTCTTACTACTATTACAAATGCGTAGATTTATGTGGATCAAAGAGATTTAAAAGAATTAGGAAATATTTGAATGTCTTTGATGTGAATGGATCGATGTTTGTTGCAATTTCACGCAAAAACTATTGAACGGATTTGGATGAAATTTGGCACACAGATAGTTTATAACCAGGATTAGATATAGGTTAAACACATAGTATACTTTCAATGCGGGCGAAGCCACGGGCATAAACTACTAATAACAAAAACCTGCACGAAATAGATCATACTCTTGTCCAATGCCTTTGGGAACAAGTCCCTTCGTTAGGCTCGTCCGAAATGGCATCAAATAACTTGTACATTGATCGGTCGTTTGTCAGAAAAACTTATTTTCTGATAACTTTTAATTAACTTCAAAATTTTGCGAGATTTTCAAGTTTTCGGTTTTCAGTTTGTCTGCAATGCCGATCTGTTAATGAGAATAGGAAATTAATGTTAATTCCAGTTAATGAGTCGTTTCTTTGATGGTTCTCGTTAATAAAGGTCAATGGAAATGTAACATCGTTTCTGAGGAAATATAATTAGTTTGTTTTTGGAATTGGAGCAAACAATATCCGTATATTCGCACTTCTTATTAAATATATTATTCTTTTTTACATAAAAATGCGGTACAGACCACTTATGTGTTACAGAACACACTTATAGACTACAATGCACAGCCTATAAATATCTGTTTCTCGATAATTATAATGTGCACATACACCTTACGTCATGTTGTGATAATGGACAAAGTGTAAAAGGTTTTTAAGCTTTGCCGGGCGTGGAAAAGCAAATGAATTAAATAATTCGAAATGCTGAAACAGAACTAAATTTGTTCTTTAGCTTATAAAATAAAACGTTTATTTTTAGAAATGTAAAAGCCCTAAGGTAGGTAAAGATTAACTTTCAACAAGACAAGAAGATAAACAAACTAAACGAAACTCCAAACCATCAAAACAAAAGACATTTTCTTCTAGATGTCTACTTTTAGAAACTGATTCCGGAATTACCTTTTTCAGAACCACAACAGGTCAAAAACTCGAACCCATAAACTTTGAAAACCCATAAAATAAAAACCACGAAAAATAAATTTAATTTACGACCACTGCATTGTCACTAGCCGTTATGCATTTCCAAATATTAAAATGCATAGCTCATAAGTCATTATGAAACGACTGTCGTTTTTATTGACGATGACGATAGTCATTAAATCACGGCCGATGACGATTAAATCATTAATGTCGATTAATTTTGTCGGCTATAAAATGACGGAACAGTTACTGACGGGGTCGTGAAAATTTGCTTACTGTGCATGTTTAGTTTTATTTTGAGAATGAAATTTAAAGTGAAGGAGTTGTTGGTATTTTATAAGTTGATAAAGAAGTGGCAGAAGAGGAATTGAGATTGGATTGTGAAGATAATTTTAATAAAGAAGAGGAAGATGAGCAATCTAATTAAGAAAATATTGCCGAAAACGCAACAAAGTTGGCTAAGGCAGTACAAAATTTCTTTGACTACCAATGATTTTTCACTACCTTTAGGTATAGAAATATTTACAGATTTAACTGATAGTGAAGCATTGCGGCCTTAACAAAGTGACATTCTATCATGGGCGATGGGCAAGGCAAAGATTTGTTGGAATGACATTTAATACATCGATAAGTGCATTATTTGAGTCCCGGTAAAGAAATACGAAACACTTTGTAAGCGCTTGCCACCGGTCTCCTCTGTCACTACTTCAATTGATACAACTATTTCTCATATGTCTGCAGTTGATTTAATTCTATTATCAAATTGCGTGCAGTTAAGTGTAAGAGCACAATCATCTACCCTAATAGCCTAGACAGCAATTCCACCAGAATTGTCAGCATCCCCATTAATCTCTATTACAATCTCGCTCCACAAAACTAAGCGAGCATAACCATCCTGAACATATAACTCAAAAAAATCGATATCCCCTTAAACCGAGCCAAATCCGGGTACAGTAAGACTAAAAATTAAACAATCCTACTTGGTTTTCTGCCAAGAATCTTTGTTTCATTGATGCATATCTTGGGTTACTTGGCACAGTGTTCTGTGAAAACGGTCTTCCTGACTAGTAGTCCCGTTGATTTTTCTTGATAAAAATTACAATATGTTCCAATCTTTTTGAATTTAGGTAGTTGGTGTTTTGGAATGAGTAAACATGAAGAAGTTTTGTATATGCTCGTTTAGGAGATCAAGATTAGATTTCTTTAAATCTGATTCTAAAGTATCCTTTTTTCCTTAGAAATTTTCTGATTTATTGCTGCACCGTTTTAGAAAAGTCATATGCTGTTTAACGAGCTCTTGCTTTCACGATTGAGGGACTCTTGGAGATTCAGAACATTATTCGATTGAAAATGTCGAAAAATTTATATCAAGAAAACTGTCGGTTTTCATGAGTGGCTTAAACCGGTCAAGAAGAGCCACAAAAGCGAAAATGCGTCAATAAGTGTTCACTCTCATAACGCGCAGTGATAGCTCCAACCAAATCATATAATTATTTAACCAACCTATCTTTTATGGCTTCTATTTAGGCGTCCTTATGTAGTGGACTCAAATCAATTCCTAAATCATTAAAGATTCGAGAAAAAACAAAACGGCAAGAAATAACTCCTAAAAATGTCCTCAGCTTGGCTTCATTAACGTCTATAACTTCAACCAATTCCCACAATTTATAACATCATAAATATTCGACCACAAACTGCGTATTTTAATTCTAAAAATACCATTTATAGCTTTAATAACTTTTGTCGTATTCAAGTTTCTAACAAAGCGCGGAATATCGGTCCAATCTTAAATGTTGGCACTTATACCATTGCTGGGGTTCTATCAATACAGATTTTTATCTTGGAACTTCCTGTATAGTTGGGGAGCTGTATTTTATAGTTGTGTACGTATTTTTCGATGCTGAGAATCGGGGCAGTTGGATCGAGCCAAGGTGCAGTTTTTAAGCTATTTTGTTTTGTCAAGTGTTTGGGGCTTCTATGCCCACAGCTTTTTATTTGGTATTGATATCGAGAATCTGTGTGAGGAGCTCGTGGCTAAATAATAACAGCCTATCTGGTCAATCTTCAGGTTAATCCGCGCTTTACGTACCGAGTTTCCTCCGTGCCTCAGACAGAAAGCACGTTAAGCCGTTTGTCCTGGTTGTCATTTATCCATCTTTGACAGTCGTTATAAGTAGTCAGTAGTCCGAAATTCTGACAACCAGTTCTACCAAGGGGTACTATTTGAAATTTGGAGGTCAGATAGGCAGTCGCTCCATGGGTTAAAATACAGGTAGACTGGAAGCTGACTCCAACATAGTTGGGAAAAGGCTAGGTAGATGATCATGGTATCTAGAATCTGTGTGTCAGAGCGTATCTGATTGACTGTGTGGAAGGTGAAATGGCTAAAGGGTGTGACTACTGAGCTAACCAACCTCACATTGACAGACATTTATAGAAGAAGAAATTTTTGCTATACTAATTTGTACACAGTCTCACATCATAAATAACTGGTTGGTACGATTTCTATTTTCTTACATTTTCAGTTACAAGTCTTTCCTCAAACGCGTGTCACTGAACTGACACTTGCTCTTAAGGTAAATGTTTATTTTACATCTGTATGTACTGTGCTAATTTCTATTTCTGATTAAACATACACAATCCAGTTTTCCTTTAAAGGAATGCTTCCTACGTAATTATGAAATGATAAAAGGAAAAAATGTAATTATAGACCAGAGGTACGAAAGAAAATTAATATAAATTAAACAAGAAAGAAAATTAATAAAATGCCCTGACGAATTATTTCATAACTAAATCTGTTTCTGCTGTAAAATGGTGAAATTCATAAAAATTGTGACTTAATAAAAAGAGAGATAGCCAGCCTTATTATCCTTCACATCCATCATTCATTCATTCATTTCATCATCATCATCATCATTCATTCATTTTTTTTTCTACTTTTTTTTTTTTTTTTTTTTCTTTCATTTTTTTTCATTCTTTTTTTCTCTTCTTCTTATCCATCGTTTCCTTGGTCTTCCGGTGGGCCGAAAACCCCTTTACTTATATGATCTAAGACAAAAGATTATTATTGTTTTCTATCATTTATTCTCTCTTTATAAATCTGACTTAAAGTTAATATGAACAAAAAATGTGTGAGCTGTATTCCATCTTTCTTTCTTTCTCGTGTGGTTAGTGCCTAGCCTGGTGTTAGCGTTTTATTATCTCTCAGGCATGCTGGATTCCTCACGATGTTTTCCTTCATTGCAGCAAATGATAATAATCATACAATACGCACATGAATTCGAAAAATCAGAGGTTCCAACTTAAGACCTATTGTATTCCACCTTTATGAGAGACTGTTTAGCTTCAAAACATCAGAATTTGACAGGCTTATATGAACTAACCTACCAGTTATACTGTTATCCCCAAAAATCACATCAAAAGAAAATACCATTCACAAAACCACTCAATTAAAATTTCGCCAGCATACAACTCAAACAAAAAATGCTGACTTCAAATAAAAATATTTGTCGAAAACTCTCGACGAAACAATATTCTTTTTTCGTCCTTTTGTGTTTTACGGACGTACGCATTTGAAGCTCGCAGTTCTGCCAGGTACCTTTTGCGCCATGTTAATATATGCCATGCCCTGTTGTTTATTAAAAGCCTCTAGCTATGTTCTGTCCTATCCCAAATGTTGATAGAGTATTCGTGTTTTATTAAAAAGGAACGAAGTAGTAGCAGAGTGCCGATTTTTCCACGTATTCAGGATTGGCTGGTTTTTTGGGCTAATATTTGTTTGGGAACGTCAAAAGTTTTTTCCTATTGAAAAATACGGGGAAATATTACATATTTACAAGTTCTGTGAAAGCAAAATATCTAACCTCTATGTTTTAGTACCTACTGTAAGGTTATTTTTTTATGGACCCACTTTGTGGTAATACAATAGTCAAGAAAATCTTTTGACTTTGTAGGTACAGATTACCAGAATAAGCTACTACTACAATCTGTCACGTTTCTTTAATAGATTTTCAACTTTATCGCTGAAGCATTAGATTCAAGGTTGATTGGAAGTCACGAGATTGTAACCCAGTGCTTTGCCCTGAGACCAGCTGGCTTATTGTAAATCGTGGCTAATATGTAGATCTTATGCTGCTTCAACAGGTCGGTAATGTTCGGGATTGTTCGGGGCGGGTTCGATCGCCACGCTCGCTACGAATTTTTCATTTGTTTTTTAGGTTTACCTGCGCCTGATGTTTCACATCAAAAGTTCACTAGGAGCTGAAACTCGTCAATAATCATCATCATCTCCTTAGTCTTTTTCCAACTACGTGCGGGTCGATTTCCAGTCAATTCCATAGTGTCGTATTAATTCAGAAATTCTTTTGACCACTGACATAAACTATTGTTCATTAATGACATTTAACAAGCATTGTCAATACCGGGTGCCGCTTTGCATCCTGGTCAAATTCAAGTGTGTGCTACAGACCATCAAACTGAACAACTTTCTCCATGGGACCACCATCGATTATTCGTTTGTTTTTATGAACAAAAAAGCACTGTTACATTCTTTATGCCGTAAGCTTAAATTGGTTGTGTTTTCAAGCATTCAAAGGATTCGTCTTTACATTAACAATTGAAGTGGCAGGGCGGATTACTTGGGTTTGCTACGTGTCGTAGTAACTGCTATAACATCACGGTAGTTTTCCCCAAAGGCATAAGCAGAGGAGTTCTTTTATTACATCTAGATTTCGCCAGTTAAACTCCCATTAAATACTAGTCGAGCATTTTGTCAGAAATAATTTACAATTTAAGGCTACTGTGAAATTCCTGATGTGAAAACCCACTTACTCACATTCACTTTACCCGACCCGGAAACCGTACCCAAAGCTTTAGCATTAGCTCTTGCTACCGCTAGATCACTGGGCAACGAGAAAAATATTCAAACATAACAGCACACTTGAAGGCTTACGCAGAGAGATGTGTCCTAGAAGTACTCCCAAATTTCACTAGTAATGTTTTAAATACCATGTAATAGTTGGCGAGAAGAATACATCGTTCGCTAAATAATTTACTCCCACCAAGGCCTTTAAGTGTCTAATAAACTACCAGAGCCAAAGCCAGGCCCGCAATCAGGCAACACAATAGGTCTTCAAATAGTGGACGAAGAGTAAATACAGCTCCAAATGAGGTACCTAAGTGAGGGTCAAGCCTTCATTGTCCTTATTTGGCACTTGGTCTTTTGGTACGAGTACGAGTTTTTTTTTTTGGTCCTTTCTCTGTAGTTGGGCTTTGGTCTTTGTGGGAATTTAGGGTTCTGTAATTAAAGGGTCTAAACGGAGCCATATAATTTTGTTTTACTAACTATAATTTTGTCTGTCTATCTGTAGGGTAATAGAGTTATGACCCGACTGTATTTGTCCGGCTTTTGAGCTCCCCGTCCAGACTATATCCGGCATTGCTATTTGTTTGGACTTTTGGAAAAGAGGGTTTCTACTCCTCCGCAATACTTGTCTGATTAATTTCGTTGCGGGATCCAAGACGGTTAAATTTGTTTCTCTAAAACAACCTACTTACCTACCTACCCTCTTTTTTATATAAAAATAAACTAGATTATATTTCCTTTCCAACAAGATCACAATCTCATTAATATCTCATTAGCATCATATCGAAACATTCATTACAACCTAGATACTCACTGTTTGTTTACATCTGGGTACTTCGACGAGCCAGCCGCGGTTGGACGACAAAAAACACAAAACCACTTGTTTTTTGGTGTAGATAGTTGAAAAATCTAATCACCGCACTAATTAAACACTATTTGTACGTTTTCACAAAATTTTAATCACAAAATCACTTATTTCTTCACACTTCACAATCACTGTAGGTAGGTATATATACCTACTGCATTTTCACAGGCGAAATACTGCATCTTTGCGATTCGAAACCTAATTTGCGTTATCAAAACACGATAGTACAACTTCTCACGAACATTTAAAGGTATAACACTATATTACAATAACAAATACATAGCTCGTAATCACTTGAAATGTGACACTAACGCTAACACGATGACGCAAGAAATGGCGCGGTGTGTTGACGTAATTTTGTTTATATTATTTGACATTTTGTCAATGGAGTAGAGCTGTGATTTTTGGTACGGCGTTCGTAAATGTTGTAGAGATTGGAAATAAAACATTGAATACATGCTCAGAGCACGTTTAGTCGATATTTTATTAAAAGTTTTGGACAATTTATTCTGACAGCGCGCGGCTCCCACAGGCTCCTCGCGCGGTTCGTCGGGGTGCATGCGCGGCTCCCACAGGCTCCTCGCGCTGTTTAGAGAGTTGTTTACTTCGTCGAGCTTCAATGTCTCCTTCATTCTGGTGGTCGCCACTGTTGTGTTGATTCTGGCTTTCTAGAGTTGCAGTGGTTTGGGAATTGTGTGGCTTGTCTCATGAAAAAGAGGGTTTCTAATTAATTTGTCTTCTTATTTATGAAGATAAAAAAAAAAAACAAATAAACATTTAGAATGTTGTCTGGTCATTTTTTCATGACTACAACCAAATTGTGACCTTATTCTTTTTCTTTCATTTACACAGAATGCGCTTGTACAGTTACTATCTTCTAAAGTTAAAAAAAACGTTTACTTAAATAGTTTAGTGCTAGAGAACCCCTTGAGCGAGAATCCGATTCGCACCTGTCTGGTTTTTTGTTCTTATTTCTTTACCATTGGTATTTGTGGTTCTCAGAATGAAGCTTGTATTGATTGAGTCACTGGGATTTTATTTTTTGAGCCTTATAATCTTGTAATACCTTTAAAGCTTTGGCATTTCCTTATAATTGGTCTAGGTTACTCATTGTCAACTTGTTTACGAGGAATACTTATTTGGGTTTTATTCCAAGGTCTGGGATTGTAGATAAAAATATGTGGTTAGTATTGATCCAACGAATTCGAAAGATTAAATGTCAGACAAAAAACTGCTGTTTCCTGTAAAAGTGTAAACCAACAAAAATGGCTTAGTTTCTAAGTTTTTTTGGCCTTGGCTGGAAGCCTTACATTCAAGGCACCCACAGGATAGTCCCGTTAAGCAGAAGCCAACTTCATAACTTATCATGCGAGATGATATTAAATAAAATACCGGCCAAGAGCGAGTCGGCCTCGCGCACCGATGGTTCCGTACAAACTTTTTAAAGGTCAAACTTAAATTTGCTGTTTTATCCCTAGAAACGACTATTACACCAACCGAAAATAATAAGTTTGTAAGAGATTTTTTTTGTTATTAAACTACATATTTACGGTTTTTCATACATTTTTCCCTTTACATGTGCTGTAAGACCTTGCTTTTTGCCAAATTTCGTGATTCTAGGTCAACGGGAATTACCATATAGGTTTTCGACCCAAAACCTAGGGGTACCAAAATATAGGGTACTTCCGGTTGACCTAGAATTGTCAATTTTGGTTAAAAGCAAGGTCTTACAGGACAAGTAAAGGTGAAATTCCGAAAAATAAAAAAGTTGAAAATTAAGGTAAAAATTGGTAGTTACAAGTTTTCGCGAAAATCTAATTTTGCCCATATCTTTTTATCATGTTGACTCAGGATTTTTATACAGCTTATAGGGACTATATACCTCAATATCTGGTATAAATTTCAACTTGCTAGGTCCACTCGTTCCTGAGAAAATCGGTGGTGACAGACGGACGGACAGACGGACAAGTAATCTTATAAGTGTTCCTTTTTTACCTTTTGAGGTACGGAACCCTAAAAACGGTCAAAATGTATGGATCAGCTGTTATTTTTTTAATAACCCAAGAATGCAAAATTTTCTATGTGTGGGGGGAGGGTTCAGAATGATGTACTGAATTCGTTGTAACGATTGGTGCGTCGGTGTGTCCCCGTTCCACCTTGTATAACTTCCGATCTAATATTATCAAAGGTCAAGACTCTATGTATGTCATCATACATCGCATCACAAAAGACCAAAGATATTTTTGGTCCTTTTCTTATCCCTGGGCACGTCAGTCTTGAAAAGAAGTACAGCTCCGGGTTTTAATTAGGCCGGTCTTATCTACTTTCACCAGGCGTCTAGGGAGGGAAGGAAGTTGAAAAAGTCAATAATTACCTTTTCCCACGGTCAGAAGTGGCTTTTAGTAGGCGGGTGGGGGCGCAGTGGGAGCGGGAAGCGGATTGATAAATGGAGAACCTATATTTTGGCGACGTTCTAGATTTATGTCAATTATCATCTCCCTTGAATTTTTCCCGTTCATGTTTGGGTTGGCCTCCAGTCTGACCAGTATCTTACCTGTTCTGTTGCTTGCACATCACAGGAACTGATGGACGCTGCAGAAAGTGCCAAACTCGTCGTCAAAATTTGAATTGACTCTATTTAAATTATCATCGACACACCAAGAAAAAGTGGCTCCAAAATCCTTATTGAGCGACTGGATACTATAGAAACAGAAGTTATGATGGATATTATCTCGATTATCAGTCTGTTATTATAAAAAGGTACGATTTCGAATTGCAGTTGGCGGCAATGTCGACATCTACGAAAGCGTTTTTATAGGGGTACTTAGAAACCAGTAGTGTTACTGTGGTCTGTCACTGCGGTGGGGCGACCTTGTCGTGTCGATTTGCGGTCTGCGGTCGTCTATAATATTGTACCTTTAAGAACTCAAATTCTCAGAAACAACTGTGTTTAGTTACCTTTACTTGTAAGAATCATTCATACAACACAAAACGTTTACCCATTAGTAAACCAGAAGGCAGCTTCTACAAAGTAGTCACATCAAGTTACCGCAAACTGTCAAATTTCTCCAAATTATTTTAAACCACAAAATGTTGATAAGGTTAAGTTCAAAATCGAATGAGAAACAGTTTGTAGTAACTTGGTGCGCAGGTGTCTGTACAAAGCTCCCTTAAAAGTACCCACATCACTAAAAATCAAATTCGAAGCAATCATAGTACCATACAGTAACCCCAATGACCTTGAAGACAATTTTACCACTACCCAAAAGCGAAACGCTAACGCTTGTCATTCCTCGCTACCGCTTATCACCAAGCCCCCACCCTAACCTTACAAGCGGCACTTCTAATTGCATTATTAACCTGGCACATTTCGATCGGCGGAACCCTTTTGTTTTTCGTTTTTTTTCAGGGTTCCCAAAACCTTTGCCTACAAGAAATTGGATTAGAGAATTTATTTTAATATATTTTTAACGAAACAGGTTTTTTAGGAGTTTTTGTGTTTTTTCTTGTTTTACAAGTAAACTGATTTGTGTTGTTTAGACTCAGGGGGAAAGTTGTTATATTTATTTCTGGAGTTTGTTGCAGTTTAAATTTATTTGACTGCCTCGTTGGTCGAGTGGTCGCAAACTGACTGATGAGCATGAGTTCCTTGATTCGATTCTCGGGTCGGACAAAGTGGTATTGAGTTTTTCCTTCAGGAATTTCTTAGTAGCAGCCTTAAAGTCTGAATTGAGTGCTCGATTGATGGAAATAAGCTCACCCCTTAATACATGGGACATAAACATAACTGGCAAAATGTAGACCGTGTACAAGAAACCGTGTAAAAAACGATTCGAACTTCATTAACCAAACAATTTCGATAACAATTAATTGATTTCTTTGAACTTCATTTACAAAACACCTTTTCTTAACGCGTTACTCATCTATTTATCATTCTCGTTCCGTCTAAACATTTACTAAACTAAACTAACTCGCAAACTCTATATTCGTTAGACCCTTTTACTTTCTTTCTTTCTTTCGTTCACAAACTTCGGGGGATGTTCGGAATAAGTGATGGGACTGGAATTAGGGGCAAGTCGTCAGATGGAACGTCTTTATTCCTAATTAGGTATTAGCTGATGGTTTTATTACTTTTTATGGGTGTTAAGGGGTGAATGATTGAGGTTTTTTTGGTCTAACTGGTTTGACATTTTACGAGGTAAAAACTCAACCTTCTAGGAGCTTTAAAGGTTCGGAGATGTTGGAGGTCAAAGGCCAAACTTTGTCACAAGTTTTTTATTTTATAATTTTACTGTAAATATCTCCATGACCCCTGCACTAGTTATTATTATTATTTATTTATTTCAATCAACTGTGGATCATAGGTACAATTAAACAGAATAAAGAAATGTACAAATAACAAAATCAACAGCACAATTCAAATTAAAATCATTATTAAATTAAAAACTAATCAATGCATCAATCAGCACAATATTTACATTGCGTTTCATTGAGTCCTACCGTAAAACGTAATATTTCACTTCCAAAAAAAAAAGTTGTTTACCAGCTATATTTTTTTGCGTAGAGTTACACACCTTCTCTAGTTAACCTATGTTTCGATATCCCAATTATGTTAGTTCTTTGTAATAGGGGCAAGCCTATTGCCATCCACCAAGCAAATTGAGACTGAGCTACGACTGGGAGATTTCTCATGGGAAAACCAATATGCGAAAAAAATAAAATATGCCCGACCTGGGAATCGAACTCAGGACCTCATGCTTAGGTAGGGCTTGCTACCACTAGACCATCGAAGTAGACATTAATAATTATCTATCAATAAAGAAAACTGCGTGCTTGCTACATAATTTCTCTCATTCAGATTTTCAAAATGAAAATAGATTCCATACTTTTTTGTTTCATTTCTTTGCTACTCATATCTCTTTCACAAAAACCCTCTATTTTCCGTCTAGCTTTATCTTCACACACACATCTGCATACATCCCCAAAAAGCCTCCTATATTATGAATAATATCCCCTACTATAATCTTATCCATATTTTATTGTTAGAATCTCCCCGGCCCCGTTGCCATGGTTACGGAAGCTGTAATAGCTGGGAAGAATGTTGCCATTTAAATAGTATTGATGAAATGTGTAGTGGAAGATGTCTCGTGTAAGAATTCTGGCGGTTTTTTCGACTAAGCTTTCGGGTTATAAATACCACACGGGTTGATCGGAGGTTAAGCTAGCTACGTTTAACAAGGTCGGACCTTGGATGGTTACCCATCCATCACATACAGATCTCTGAAAGTAGTTACGGAAAGTCTGATAAGTCTTATGGGTATTCATTGGGGTAGGTTTGGACGTTCGAGTCGCTAATATATTTTTAAAAAGATTTGACAGATCAAAAAATAATCGAAAATGGATCATTTGAAATCATTTAGATTGGCTTTTTAAAAATATTCTGTTGGTTGAAAGATATTATCGAATATTAATGGGTAAACGACAGCTACTCATTTCTCAGACTACGTTTTCAGTTATAAAAATAAATAATAAATTACTATATTTTTTTTAGTCTTATCCAAGATCATTTTTGTCTATAAATAATATTTTCAGGCTTCAATATTATAGTTCCAACCTGTGACTGACATGTCATTAAAAATACAGTTTTTTGGCATAGAATATTGCTGAAATAAAATGAAAGATCTTTTTATTTCAAACTTAAAAAGTAATTACTTCGTAACTTTATCGAAGGTCAGAAAACTAAAAAACTGAACAAGTTAGTTTGTTTATGTGACAGCATGCCTTGGAGATTGGCAAGTCGACGGTATCTTATGTGTTACTCCAGGTTTTAAATGATCTGTGCCAAATTTCATCCAAATCCGTTTAGTCGTTTTTTAGTTTGTAGT
The DNA here is from genome assembly GCA_941918905.2 of Xestia sexstrigata. NCBI lineage: Eukaryota > Metazoa > Arthropoda > Insecta > Lepidoptera > Noctuidae > Xestia > Xestia sexstrigata. The sequence continues at coordinate 12,715,506 of OW799226.2, forward strand.
GAAAATATCATAACATAACATCTCGCCTGTAATACTCTAAGAGTAAGAGCAAAGGTCCATTAGTACACATTAATTTTGCCATTTATGTTTAAGTCCCATGTAATAGGGGGCGAGCCTATTGCCATCAACTGGGCACAAATCCAAACACCATGACTGCTACTCAGAAATTCTTGACAAAAAAACTCAATTATATTTTACCCGACCTGGGAATCGAACCCAGGACCTCATGCTCAGCAGTCTCGCTTGCGACCACTATACCAACGAGGCAGTAATAGTGAAAATAATTACAAAAAAAAACACAACCTCATTTTTGCTATCAGATAACGAGCGACATCATTGACACAAGACACTCCGACTCCAAATTCTAACCAAAAATCAAAACAATTCATCTACCTATTTACTTTATTTTTTTCTGGCAACACAAAACCAATACAAAGTGCCACACAGACCGCAACAAAGCCCGGTTCTCACCTTTGTGTTGAGCGTCGCTTGTCAGACAGTAATATCCGGTTACTGACCGCAAGCTATAAGTGTGGAGCGTGCATTATATTTCGAGAGTAAAGGGGGTACGGTTTGAGAGCCGTTTTGAGAAGATGTTTTGATAAATAGTTTGTATCTTTTGGTACGGATAGTTCAGAGCTCTAAGATTCTATGTATTAGTTGTGCCGAGAGGGAGAGGAAGGCCAAAGAAAATATGGATGGATTGTGTGAGGAATGCTTTGATATGATGTCAGGGGGGAATGGAAGAAAATGTATTGCGCCGACCCCAAGTAGAATGGAACAAGGGCAGGAACATGATGACTTGTGCCGATTTTAGTACAATACTCGATTCTTGTGGCCTTTAAAGTGCTAATTTTAGTTATTTTGTATATCTATGAAGATTTTGAACAGGCAATAATGTAAAAGAGCCATTGTTTGTCATCTACTCTCTTAAAATCTGTCGCTGACTGTTATTTATTTATTTATTTAACACTTCAAGCACAAAGTACAGAGGCGGACTTAATGCCATTTTCTACCAGTCAACCTTTAGGTGATGCAGAGACAAGCGGTGATAGGTAGGTGGTACTAACATAACAACACGCCAGTATCCCCTAAGGGTTAGGCAGAAGTGTACCTAATATAGTACACCCATATTCCGCCAAAAATGTTTAAGTCCCATGTAATAGTGGGCAAGCCTATTGCTATCTAACGGGCTACTACTGATTAATGTCTGACGCAAAAACCAAATTTCACTTTGCCCGACCTGGGACCCAGGACCTAGGTCAGCACTTCGTAGCGCAACGAAGTAATAAATTTATAACTATGTATTATACAAAAACCGCTTCAGCTCGTAATTTAAGCAGGAAACCATCTCTCTGTTTATAAATGTTTGTGGCGGGCACCACAGCGAGTTCGGCTACAATTACATTATAATATTCAACTTCACACAGAACCTGGTAGCGTGAAAAATAGTCTGTGAAAGTCAACAAGTTAAGGTTCTGACTTTGAAGGCTGTCGAGATAATTACAGATGGTAATTAATAAGGCTAAGAATTGCTACCAGTACATCACTCATAAATTGGAGGAGCTCGTGGCTAAATAATAACAAACACTCGGGTCGATTACCCAGGTAAGTTTGTGAATGGGTGACTAACTTTCGACCGAGTTGCTTCCGTAACTCGGAATGCACGTTAAGGCGTTGGTCTCGGTTATTATTTGATGATCTTTGACAGTCGTTACAGGTAGTCAGTGTAGCGGTGATCCGAAAGTCTGATAACCAGTCTTACCCAGGGGTATCATATTACCCAGTGCTAACTGGGTTGTGGAGGTCAGATAGGCAGTCGCTCCATGTAAAATACTGGTATTCAGCTGTATCGGGTTACAATGGAAGCTGACCCTAATATATGTAGTTGGGAAAAGGCTAGTCAGATAAAAGGTTAGAAATTGCTACCAGTACATCACTATTACATTGGTTTTCATAGTTATGAAGCTCTGGGGCCATGGTGTCCGAGTGCTCACAGTATTTTTAAGGAAATTTCTAAACGCCTAGTTGACGCTTCTCTTGACCCAAGAGCTGGCTTTTACTTTGGTCAGATACTAACTGTTGCCATACAACAACGTGGCAACGCCGCCAGTCTCTAGGGCACACTAAAATCATTATGCCAGCGTTGAGAAGGAATTTTTTTAATGCGATTTTATAGTTTGTAATTAATGTAAGTTTTTAATTTGACTTGGTCACTAACACTGTCATTAAATAGATAGTAAACATTGTAAATATCCCATTTTTAGTGTGTTGTTATTTTAGTTTATTTAATCGTTTTTATTGTTCTAATAATGTACACAGGCAGTAAAAAACCTCTTAACGAGGTCGAAAGGCCGTTCCATCCGTAAGGTTCTACCCGTCATTGTGATCATTATTTTGTTCTACACCATACCTGGGAACCTTCTAGTAACGGAGATATTGGGGGTCAAAATTCCAACTTTTTGAAAAGGTTTTTTTATACAAGTTTTTAATTTAAGATTTTTACTTTAAACACCTCCACGACCCCCGTATTATTCAATCCATTCATCAGTTTTACCACAGAACATGATTTTTCACCCCAAAAAAAAAAGTCGTTTCGCAGCAATAATTTTTGCGTAGTTTTGATGCACAGAATGCTTGGTTGACGGCTTCGTGATGAGGTTGTTTACAACCCTGTATACAATATAGGTTTATGACTTACTCATTATTCGTCCAGCCATTTTCCGGTTGATTAAGATATAATTAACCACACCGTACATAATATTTCGACCTTTCCGATTTCGTTTTTTCATGCCTAAAAATCAGAGGCCAATTTTTTCACCGAAAATGAATGACTTCCTCGACATCCCTTAGGATTATATTTTAATTTACGATGTTCGGTTTTTAATACCCACCCACAAAATGGTGCTGACGATTAATAATAATTTATGCTTTTTGAATTAATTAAATAATTTAGGGGCTGATAAAGTCAGGTGGGGTGAAATATTTATTAGTGCTTTTTAACTTACCGGGCAATGAATTAGTAAGGAAATCTTAGTCTTGTTGGATGAAAATCAATCCAAGGAACTGTATTACTGTACTTTAAAAACTTTCTTAAATACCATTCACTAGTAGTTTTATCCGGCTTTACTTTCAAAAATCAACAGTTCGATACATCTTCACTGTGTAGTTTAACTGGCTATTCTACGAACCAGAAATTTTTTTATATAACCTGTTCTATACTTGGGTTTTGATAATAATATTAATCTTATCTTCTTTTGTTCCCAGCGCCCCCAACTGCAGTGGAGATCACGAACCACCCTCCCAACTCAAAGCTGGAGGTCAAAGAGGGGGAGGATGTCTCTCTCGAGTGCCTGGTGAAGAACGCCAAGCCAGCAGCCAGGATCGTGTGGTTCAGAGGGAATGTGGAGCTGAAAGGTGATAAAGGTAAGCGGTAGTGAGGTTGCCTACGTTCTTGGGGTCCCGGGTTCGAATCCCGGTAGGAGCAAATGTTTGTGTGATGAGCATGGACATTTGTTTCCGAGTCATGGATGTTTATATGTATAATAAGTATGTATTTACAAACAAAAAGTATCTATTGAGTATATATCTGTCTTCTCTCATCTGTGCTTCTCCATAGAGATCTACGCTAGGGAATGGGCAACCACAGTATTTTTACGGTTTTTATGTCTTGTGACTGGGACTGTAGCTACATTAAATTTTCATCTTTGTTTCGACAGTTCAAAAGTAACTGGCCTACTTGAAATAAATGCTTTGATTTTGATTTCAACTATCTGGTGTCCACGACACAAGTCTCGTTGCTTAGTGTGGCACTAGATGGCGCTGTGTGTAATGTTCAGCGATATTTACTTATTTATTTATTTAAAACGACGAGCATAACCCCGTTTGAAGCAATGATGCGGCCTAGGGAGCCCCTGGAGCACGCTTGCCTAGAAGAAACCGATTCACTCGAATCTTAAACATCGAATATGATAAAACCATCCCAAAGAATTTGTGCCCGGTTGATGGCAATAGGCCCGTATTACGTGGGGCTTGAACATAACTGGCGAAATGTGGGTGTAATATTAGGTACCTACACCTCTGCCTAGCCCTTCGGGGATTACAGGCGTGATGTTAGATGTTATCCCAGATAATATTATAGCTAATAGTGACATTATCACATAAGGTTAAGTAAGACCTGTAACGATGTTAATATGATAAATAAATAAACAATATTCTTTCCATTTTTAAAATTCCTTCCACCAGATCGATAAACCAGCTTCAGACCTGCATAGAATCGCAACACTACCGCTAGGGACTGACCCGCTCTCCAAGTATAGGTGTCGATATGTCGACAGCATACCTCTTCTCAATCCTTTGGGGATACCAGACCAATATGCTGCGCGTGTATTAGACAACGAGTTTTATAAGGATAACGTTACATTGACGTTAAAATATCAGATACCTACAACGGGGTGTATAGAAACGCAGAGGTGAATCGAGACAAAACTTTGAGAAGCATTTTAACGTTAAAATAATAATGGTATGCTGCCAACGTTTCTCAAAATAATAATGTAAATTTTAAGCAAATAAAATAGAGTACTTTTTGGTCATTATCAATTCAATGTTAAAATCCCTTTCAAAGTTTTGTCTCGATTCTCCCCTGCGTTTCTATATACACCCCTTTTTACCCGACATTTTTGTCTCGATATTAAGAGGGTGTGAGCTGAAATTTGGCATCGTCGTACATGGTAGCTGTCAAATAGTTCCACTGTTTTGAATAAATGAAGATGTGATAACGCGTGGTTTTGTACTGAATATGATTTGTAATGATAGGTTGCTGAGCATGAGGTTCTGGGTTCGAATCTCAGGTCGGGCAATGGGTTTATCCTTTAAAAATTACTCATAACGCGTAAAACCAAAATTATTCTCTAATTATACATTTTTGAAAATTACAACGCCTACGTAACAACGTAGGCGTTGTAATTTTCAAAAATTTGTTGGATTGACACCGACTACCAAAATCACATAACATAACGTGACGCCGGTAGTCTCCAAAGGGTCAGGCAGAGGTACCAAATGCTTGCCTTAATCCAATACATTTTTCACGTTTCCATCACCGTCATCGCCAATAGAAAGTAATTTTTCCTGTTTGCTCTTTTAAATATTCAAGTAGTCCGTTAACCTCCTGTTTCAAATATTATATCTCCATGGAAACTCCAAGGTTACTGTTTTTCATCAAGTTTTCAGTAACCTGACCCTTCTGAAGGGCACTACAAAACTTACAGTATCTGTGCTCTATCCTTGAGAAGGTCAAGTGTGGTAATATTAACCGCGCTCGTGTAGGATTTGATGTATTATGAACGAGGATGAAGTAAAAGTGGGATTTTTGTAGTTTCTGCTAATCCCTCTCATGTGAAAGAAGGCGTGAGTTTTTGTAAATATAATGGGTGTAAAAAGGAACTTAACTAAGCCAAAAGGCACTTGATCTCCCCTTCATTGCGATCATTTCTTTGTTCTGGGCCATGCCTGGCTAGCTTAGATACGGAGAGATTGAAGGTTTTTGAATGGACTTGGATCCCCGTCCTATTCAATGCTTCCATCAGCATAATGTTTTGATTTCTTTACATTGAGTCCTATCGTAGACCGAGATTCTTGATGCACAGGATGCTTGGCTGACGGCTTCATGAAGAGTCTGTTTACACCTTGGGTGTACTATAAAGTCAGCTAGCAAACTACGTCAATGGGTCATGCTCAGACAAAGTGTCAGTCAGTCAGTCAGTCTGTTGTAAGTTGTTGAATAAATACGACACATTTTGAAAACGATTGATACTTTGTAAAGCCTTCAAATAGTGTCACCCGTACACTACTTACACTAGTTACAGTCTAGGTAGATGATCTCTTCGCAAAGAAGAAATTTCATTACTGGTTTCTCCACATACGGCCACTTTCAATAACTTACTGTTCGGTTTCGGTAGGTTGCTATCTCTGTCTGTTTCACATTTTGCTGACCGATGGTTAGAAACAAAACGTCGCAGAAAAGCTTTTTGATTTTTCTATGAACAAAGTGACAGGTGGGTGACGCGGTTAGGATATTTCAAGCTAACTTTGTTTGTAGACACCGATAGCTACGAAACGTGACATTAACTGACAGTTATACGTAAGTAAGTTATAGAAAACGGGCCTTAGAAAAATGTAATTACAGTATCTCTGCTAGCATTGCTTTCACATAAATTAAACAGCTTCATTACCATACATGTAAACTCTTTGACGTAACGGGAAGAGTAAATAAACAAAACAAATACATAAGCATATACGGGCAGCCATTTTGAAGCGTCTGACGTCGTCGTCATAAACAGCAAAAATAAATATCGCAACTTTTAATCCAATTCGTCAATACAAGGATTAAAAAAATACCAATATCGCTTTACCAGTCATCCAGGTTTTCCAATTAATATCAGATTTATCCATAGCCATGTATGGTATTCGATTGCCCCAAGAAATTTTTTCGGTGCCCGTAGTCACTGATCTGAAAAATCGTATCCGATTTTTTTTTTATTTCGTCATGTTATTGTTTTTTTTCCGTGTTCTGAGGATGGAAATAATCTTTTACAAGGATTTGCAATCTGTGTTGTTTTTTGACGGAAAAATATCTCAACAATAGCTTGATTGGTTTAAGTGAGCCGATTTTTGAGTTCTGGGTCGTGATTTCGATCTCATCATGTGCCTAACCAGCTGAAGGACCAGTACTTTACATGGAGCGACTGTCTATCTGACCTCCACAACTTACATATCAATCCGTTTCTGTAATGCAACGGCTAAGAATTGAGCAACAACAACTCGAAGAGGCTAAATAATCTAGAAAATTAGTCCGAATCTAGTTCCAGCATGATAAACTCAATTACTTAAATGAAGCCAGAAGGCTAGAGAAGTGAAAATTACTTTCAAAAGGTTTTGTATTCCTACAACGACTTTACACAGAATTGTCGTTAATTTTTTTGTAGCTTACATGTCAGTCATTGTTGACAGAATTTCACTTTGTCTGCCCCAAAGAAAAAATGCAGAATCAAAATTACAACACCAGTTTTAAACCTGTCTTTAATATCGATGTCAGTGGCTGCTTTCACCACACACAACTTCAAAACTACCCTCAAACAACACAAATTAAATATTAGTTTACTTTATAAAGCACTCCACTCGATAATTGGGTGTCCCAACACTAATTGGCTCATCGCTACGTTCTGTACGGTCATTAATTAAACAAGTTTTCGATTTCAATTAGTAAACAATTGCACTGTGGCTATTAACGAGGCTCTATGGCTAAGGATGGGGTGATATCGATAGTTTTACTGTGCATATTACGATGCGATATAAAAAAAGTATCCACTTCCAAGTTCCACTTTCAGTTTAATTGTTTTGTAGTTGTAATTGTAACAATAAAGACTCTACGAAGTACATTTTTTCTTGATTAAAATCCGCGTAATTGGTAACGACGTATTATGTATATTTTTTTTTTTTTTACTATACTGAAAATAACAGTTTATTTTTTTCTGTGCCAGTGTATTTTTTAAAGAATTAAGTTTTATCGTTCCCACAAAACAGGAAAATTTTGTTTTAATTCCTACCTAACAAATTGCCTCAAAAAATGAATAATCCTTAACAATAAACTGAAGAAAATCTTACAAAGGCAAAAAAAACCAAGTTGAAGATGATTGACACCGACTTTTCTCCATTACTTATAACCATACTTCCAAAAACATGAAACCATACCACCATAAAAATAATCCATCTCAAATTTTTCGCATATTAAACAAAATAAAATGAACTGACGTGAAACCTAAGTTTGCTGACAAATATTAATGAAAAAAACTCGATATCGACGCCCGTCAGTACACGCAACTACGAGTTTCGTGGCATAAAATATTAGATGTCGATATTCGTTAGTTGCATCACTAGATATTCGGTTTGGTAGGGTCACTAGATGTGTCAGGGGATTAAAATGGTTTTTAAATTAATTTTAAAAGGTGAAAATTTAAATTGTGGCTAAAACAAAATTGTGCTTATATATGTAAAATAAATAAAATAAATACATAAACAGGCATTCCAATGGCTATAACTATTACATAATTTCCATAACAGCAATTCATCAGAAGGAATTAAATTACATCTAATTCACCACAGTTTTGTTAATTTGTATGACATAGTTTTCTCACTGCGAGTTTAAATTGGCAGGAAACATTGGTGACATTTTATATTGTAACCCAATGCTGCAGTTCATTTAGCCCAGTCAGAGGACCAACACCATTAGTAAACGTTTGAAAGCGTTTCGTAGTTCTACAGCAGTTTTCAACGGATTGACATAAAACTTGTCAGTCACGTGGCATTAGGCTCGCCCCCTATTACATGGGACTTAAACATAACTGGCGAAATGTGGGTGTACTATTAGGTACACCTCTGCCCAACCCTTCGGGGATTACAGGCGTTATGTTATGTTATGTTTGTCAGTCACATATTTTTTTGATTTTTCGGTCATCGTTCTTCTTGGGGGCCTAGTCTGCTATTACAATAGTGTCACAATGATCTATCATTGATTTCATAATTGTTGATTTTGACAAGTTTGGTAATCTACTATACAATGGCGTCATTATGGCTTTCCAATGATCAACAAATAGCATAGAATGGTAATCTCGTACACAATGACAAATGTATGACTGACTTACGCGGTAATCTGCAAAAATTTTGACAGTTGCAGCCGAAATTTGCTCAATTAGCACCATTTTGTATTGCAATAAATGTAAGCTTCTATATTAAAGATAATTTAAAACACATAAATGAAAATAAATCAAAACACCGGCCGCTAGAAATAAAAACAGATAAAACGTCAGTAAGCAGTAGACATTTGACTTTGACAGCTAAACAGATAAAATATTATTGAATTGTATAGTTTCACATTAATCCGCGTTACACATAACTTAATGTTTTTTTGCTATTTACGAACTTCTCACTACTTCAGATTGCATAGAACACTAATAAATAATATGTAAAAATATATTAAATGAAATCTGGCATGATTAGATGTTCAATTTTAATTCTAGTTTTTCGAAAATCATTTCCATTAACAGGTTTTATAATAATGGCAATACAACAATGTCATTGTAACACAATTCTATTACGAGACCATTGACCGACCAATGATGGACCATTATGAAGTTAGCAGATTACGAACTTTTAACAAAATGACAATAGCATCGTTCAACAACTATGAAATCAATGGTAGATCATTGTGACACTATTGTAATAGCAGACTAGCCCCCCTGATAGAATATCACTTTGTACAGGTCTTTTAGCCCAATCGGGTAACTAAGCTAATTTTAAAGTGGTTAGCTCAATTAAAAATGAATTTAGTCAAAGCTGTTATCAAAATACAACTAGGTACTAAAAATCACCAGTTCTTCACATAGACACCCAGCCACATCCAGTCATCATATTTCCTTCCTTGGTAACTCCGCGAGTAATAACCGCATGTGACATTGACGTGACCCCACACCGTTCCATATTCCGCGGTATTTGGGGGCGAAAAAAATCTGAATTTCCGCCCCCGACGCCATTTTTATCTGACATCAGGAAATCATTGAAGTTTTTAATTTGATTTCTTATTCGCTTTATGAAGTTACGATTGGGTATTGGTGTGATCCGGGGGCTGGATTTTTGTTGGTGAAATCCGATATTGGGATCGTGTTTGTTGAGTTTTAGGTGCCATAAAGATATTGGCGTAGCCTAATAAGCTTGTGTTTAGAAAAAATCTAATTAGTCCGGCAGTTAGATTATCAAAAAATATTTAATACGTATTTTTTCTTTTGTTACGTAAACCAAAATTGACGAAGATACGTTGCTTTTAAAATTCTCAATACGTCACGCCGTGCTATAATTTTTAGTGCGTTGTGACGTCACGGGCCCCGCACTCTCGAGTTTTGATGCGTTTTAACTTTGTCAATATTCATTGATTTACAAAAACAAAAAATACGTGCCCATCATTTTCCAATGCTCTAACTGACGGACTAAATAGATTTGTAATTTATTGATGGTAGAAACTACTAGCCTATTTAGGACTCGCCTAAAATCCTCGCTGTGACTTACGTGCTCATCATCATCTTCGTCTTTCTCCTGCCCTTATCCTAATTCATTGAGGGTCGTCCCAGCATGTCTTCCAAACTCAAACTCAAAGCATTTATTTCAATTAGACCATTACGGCACTTTTGAATGTCAAAATTACAAATAAAAAACAAAGCTACAGTCCCAGTCACAAGGCATAATAACTTGAGAAAGTACTGTAGTTGCCCATTCCCTAGCGTAGATCTCTATGGAGAAGAACCCACTATACAAACATCCATACTTCTCTATTACTCGTCATCTCAGCAGTCATCTCCTTTCTAGCCATATCATACTGACGAGCTTGTTGTGGTATCGAAAAAAGGCATTTTAGTTTGTGGAAATTATTGACAGCCTGGACCAACGGCTTAACGTGCAGTGCTTTCCGAGGCACGGAGGAAAATCGGTATGGTTTGGATGGACACCCATCCACGGACTGACCCTGGCAAGTGTTACATATTCTTGAATATCGACCCGTGCGCCTGTTATTATTTCACTATACAAACGTGGGATATAAAATAAATAGGCAGTATAGAAAATTACTAATATTCGGAAACAATTTGCTAACAATCACTAACCAACCGAATTGATGTTTTTATGTCAACGAGATTCTCGGAATCTGAGAAAATAACAGACAAACATCGTAATTCTTCGAATTTGGTATTAGAAAAATATTTGATTATAGACAATTTATTTTTTGAAGACTCAATCTTTCTTGGTACTTACATGTTAGCTAAAAAAGTTTGTTTGAGTTTGAAGCCACCGCTTAGAGTTTCCTTGGCGGGTTGCTAAGCAACCTTCGCCGGGACATTATCCTGTAATGTAACAATCCCATCTAAAGTCATCATCTGCCTAGCCTTTTCCCAACTATATTAGGGTCAGCTTCTGGTCTAAACGGATTTTACATGGAGCGACTGCCTGTCTGACCTCCACTACACAGTTAGTTACTGCCTGTGGTACTGATACCTCTTGGGAAGACTGTTTGTACTATACAGGATGTAAACAGTCTCATCACGAAGCCGTTAACCAAGCATTCTGTTAATTCAAACGAAGTAAGTTTACGCAAAAATTATTGCTGGTAAAGGACTTTTGGGGTGAAACACATGTTTTGTGGTAAAACTCAATGTAACGCTCTCAAAACATTGTGCTCATAGATGGATTGAATAGTACGGGGGTCGTGGAGGTGTTTGAAGTAAAAATCTTACAATAAAAACTTGTTTTAAAAAAAATAGCCTGCCAAGTGTGAGTCGGACTCGCGCACGAAGGATTCCGTACTATTATCTATACAACATTAGACAAAACGGCACACAAAGTCATGTTTGTTGTATGGGAACCCCCCTTAAAAATATTTATTTTATTTTAATTTATGTAACAATTTATTTCTAAAGTCAATATACAACTAAATATTCTGTGAATATTTCAAGCGCCTACCTGTTGCCGTTATAAATATCGAGCAAAAAACGGCACAAAAATCACGTTTGTTGCATGGGAGCCCCCTTTAAATATATATTTTATTATATTTTTAGTATTTGTTGTTATAGCAGCAACCGAAATACATCATCTGTGAAAATTTCAACTGCCTAGCTATCACGGTTCACGAGATACAGCCTGGTGACAGACAGACGGACAGTGGAGTCTTAGTAATAGGGTCCCGTTTTTACCTTTTGGGTACGGAACCCTAAAAAAACTTGTCAAAAAGATGGAACTTTGGCCCCCAATATCTCCGTAACTAGAAGGTTCCCAGGTATGGTGCAGAACAAAAAAATAATCGCAATTACGGGGAGAACAAGTGCCTTTCGGCTTCCTTAAGAGGTTTTTGACACCCTTAACAGGTACCTCTGTACCTACAGGCGTGATGTTATGTCTATGTGTTATATACATATATTTGTTATCAGTAAAAAGTCATTGCAGAAAATAACTTCAAAGACAGATGACAACGCTGTTGACAACTCCATACCGTAAACAAAACAGAACATACAAATTATGAAGACAAATGTCTCGAAGGAAACCATAGCTATATTAAAGCCACATGAGCTTTCGTTGCGTGATGCGTATATCGTGGTATACGGATATGGTGTGCGGAAACCTCAGCTAATATATTGAGGAAAACAAAACAAATATGGCCTTGATATATGAAGAGATAGAAATATTATCGTGGCATACTAGGAGTGGAATGCAAAGGAGGATTATTCATACAAGTTTAAAGCAGGTGTGATCTTATTGAACGGTAATACTGGCCATGGCAATAGACTCGCCTCTGTGACATAGGACTTAAGAAAGAAAAAATATTTATTTGGCACAGGAACTACAAAAATAATAATAATAAAAAAAGATTCTTAAACTAAATAATAAAATGAAGACCTGTGCGAGGCCAAAAAGGCTCCTATCTCAGCATGATGCTGCGATAAATGAAAAACAAATACCGCAGCGCTGGTATTCTGATAGGGCCACTGTGATGCCACGGTCACACCTACGGACACAAAATATGTTTTTGTGTAAATGACAAAAAAATGAAACATAATACTAACTTAGTAAAATAAACACTATAGATATACAAACAAAAATAAAAGAGTACATAAATGAATAATAATAATCGGCTCGGCTGCACCGAACGTTCCGACTTCGCTTGTCAACGCCACAGACTATTGTCTATGGTCCATGACAAGCGAAGAGACGCGAGCGCAGACGATACATAACTGGTGAAAATATGTGGGTGTATCTACTATTAGGTACACCTCTGCCTAACCCTTAGGGATTACAGGTCTGATGTTATGTTATGTAATACTGGCATGTCCTAGAACCAAAAGTTTGAAGACATAAACATTATTTCACTATTGGGAAGCTACGTGAACGATGCTCCGAACAAAAACGAGTGATAAGTTTAGAGAGAATTTCTCAGTAACAGCCACGGAGACTGGAGATTTGTGCCTAGTTGATGGCAATAAGCTCGCCCCCTAAAAATAATTGGCGAAATGTGGCTTCAATAGAAACACCTCTGCCTACTCTTCAGTGATTACAAGCTTGATGATAACATAATAGTAATCTCCAACAGTCGTACGTCGTACATACGTACCCAAACAAAAACTAACAACAAAAGATTTAGCCCTCCACAAATACTGAGTAAAATCTTCTTATCCCTCATCTCATGTTATCTTGAAAGCAATTCATACTCGAATGATGTATCTGAATACAAAGATATATATTGTAGATAATAGCAGCAATAACACAGATACTGAAACCATCAAAGGGCCGATGCTGAAGGCTCGTTCCGTTGACTTACCGTCTGAGTTATAGATGAAAGCGATGGAAATTGTAATAGATCAAAAAGATGCTTGGAAATGGTAAATTTTGATTAAAAAATACAGGACAAGTTCAATTTGTTATTTGTTATAAATGATTTATACAAATACAAATACAAAAATATTTATTACTTCTCAAACATAGTGTCATACATAAATTGAGGCAGCCCCAGTAAGTTACAATAGTACTTGTGTCGGGGCTGTCTCGCTCTTCCCATAAGTATTATTTATCACATTTATCACATTAAGATTGAAATTTGAATTTTATTTTAAGGTAGGTTACTGCAATGATTATATGTTAGGTGAAAAACAGGGGAAAGAAGTATTTCATAAATCAATAGAAGTCTTAAAACTATTTATTTTAAATTCTATTGTAACTCAATGCTGATTTTGCAATACATGTGATTAAGGAAACTGATTGTGATATTAAAATTATTAAAGACCTAAAGAAGTTATTTTATCATGTTATTAAACTCTACTGATTTTAATCGAATTTTTAATTTTGACGTCCTATATAAAGTAAACTTCCCAACACTAGTACTTACTGATGCCGTTTGTGGAATAAAATTTTAAATAATAAACTATTCCACTAATGGCACCTGCGAAAAATATTGATAGGTGCCGTATGTGGAATACCTCAGGTGCCGTTAAAGCGGGTGCCCAATGTGGCATACGTCTGAATTCCTGTCGCACTGACGTCGGTCGCGTGCGTCCGTTGCGCGTGCGAGTATGCATTGTGTTCTTTATAGCACGATACTGCAACGCTGACGTCAGCGGCGCGTATTTGCTACTTATTTTCTCGCTGACGTACGTGACCGACCGTGCGCGACTGACCGTCAGCGTGGCAGGAATTCCGTATTGCCGTTTAAATGGCAGACGTTACAAAAATACAAACAAAAACAATAGCCCATCAATAACTAGATTGTACCCATGTCTTTGCTCCCGCTATAGCCAGAAAAATTAAACCCCAACGGGAATGTTTTAAGTATAACCTAGGACACTCGGCAATAATGTAGCTTCCTATGAATGAAATAATTTTTGGAATCGGATCAGTAGTTTACAAGATTGCCCCCTACATCCAAACAAACAAACTTTACCCATTCTCATCATTTTAAATATTGTTCTCAATAACCGCTCTCACTTATAAAATAAACCTACCACCAAGACTTTTGTAAGCGTTTTGCGGTTTTCAAACCATCTACTTATTGGAGGAAGGAGTTTTTGTAGCCGCCCCAATAGCGGAGCTTAAGGCCGTTGGAGACTCATTCAGTCTTATTAATACTATTGCAGACAAGAATGTAAAGACACAATTTGGAACGTCTGTGGAATGAAATTACTTTTTTGTAGTAAGTTAGAATGACGTTTGGGATATTGATTTATTGGTTGTGAATGATAGGAGACATGTAGGTCAAGGATAAATATTGTAGGGAGGGAAATTGTAAGACTATTGTTTTGCAATCTTTCTTTTTTTCTCTTTGGTTTGGTTAGTTCCCAACCTAGTGTCAAGTTTTTGTGCCGCCCATGCCAACCATTTTTTAGATTGTCATGCTGTAAGCGTCTGTATACATCCATACACAGACGCTAATTACGACTATTAGACGATAATTTTGAAATTGTCATTGTCTACATCCGTAGACAGTGACAATTTCAAAATTATTGATATCCACATTTATACTCATAAACTAGCACTTTTCTTCCATGAGGGTGGCAGAAACTACAGGACGACCTGCTACGATCCTTACGAGTATAATTATACTACTTTTGTTTCGTCTACATTTTTTTTTTATAATTACGGTGTTGAAACAGCGTGATTTAAATGGAAATGCATAGCTTGATGTGTAGTTATAATCATGTTACTTATGGTCGGCGCAACACGTTTTTTTTCCATTCTCCTCTGTCAACCGTCACGCCATTATGACACAATTATTCTTACTCAGTTTTTTATTATTAAGGCGATTACATGAGATAAATAAGCAACTGTATCTGTGTTGGTTCAAACTTCGTTTGAAATACTGTTAGAATAAAGTTCTAATCAGCTTGCACAACAAAGTGGTTGTTACGTCAGTCACTGCGGCCGAATAGTGCGAAATGAGTTGTTTTTTGTGATTTACAAAAAATCTATTGATTGGACTAAAAAAGTAAAACACTATGATACTAGTATTTGACTTGTAGAATTATTTGCCAAAAAATCAGAATGATCGCATGTATTTTAGTATGGTTTTAGCTTTATAGCACGATACTGCAACGCTGACGTCAGCGGCGCGTATTTGCTACTTATTTTCTCGCTGACGTACGTGACCGACCGTGCGCGACTGACCGTCAGCGTGGCAGGAATTCCGTATTGCCGTTTAAATGGCAGACGTTACAAAAATACAAACAAAAACAATAGCCCATCAATAACTAGATTGTACCCATGTCTTTGCTCCCGCTATAGCCAGAAAAATTAAACCCCAACGGGAATGTTTTAAGTATAACCTAGGACACTCGGCAATAATGTAGCTTCCTATGAATGAAATAATTTTTGGAATCGGATCAGTAGTTTACAAGATTGCCCCCTACATCCAAACAAACAAACTTTACCCATTCTCATCATTTTAAATATTGTTCTCAATAACCGCTCTCACTTATAAAATAAACCTACCACCAAGACTTTTGTAAGCGTTTTGCGGTTTTCAAACCATCTACTTATTGGAGGAAGGAGTTTTTGTAGCCGCCCCAATAGCGGAGCTTAAGGCCGTTGGAGACTCATTCAGTCTTATTAATACTATTGCAGACAAGAATGTAAAGACACAATTTGGAACGTCTGTGGAATGAAATTACTTTTTTGTAGTAAGTTAGAATGACGTTTGGGATATTGATTTATTGGTTGTGAATGATAGGAGACATGTAGGTCAAGGATAAATATTGTAGGGAGGGAAATTGTAAGACTATTGTTTTGCAATCTTTCTTTTTTTCTCTTTGGTTTGGTTAGTTCCCAACCTAGTGTCAAGTTTTTGTGCCGCCCATGCCAACCATTTTTTAGATTGTCATGCTGTAAGCGTCTGTATACATCCATACACAGACGCTAATTACGACTATTAGACGATAATTTTGAAATTGTCATTGTCTACATCCGTAGACAGTGACAATTTCAAAATTATTGATATCCACATTTATACTCATAAACTAGCACTTTTCTTCCATGAGGGTGGCAGAAACTACAGGACGACCTGCTACGATCCTTACGAGTATAATTATACTACTTTTGTTTCGTCTACATTTTTTTTTTATAATTACGGTGTTGAAACAGCGTGATTTAAATGGAAATGCATAGCTTGATGTGTAGTTATAATCATGTTACTTATGGTCGGCGCAACACGTTTTTTTTCCATTCTCCTCTGTCAACCGTCACGCCATTATGACACAATTATTCTTACTCAGTTTTTTTTTATTAAGGCGATTACATGAGATAAATAAGCAACTGTATCTGTGTTGGTTCAAACTTCGTTTGAAATACTGTTAGAATAAAGTTCTAATCAGCTTGCACAACAAAGTGGTTGTTACGTCAGTCACTGCGGCCGAATAGTGCGAATTGAGTTGTTTTTTGTGATTTACAAAAAATCTATTGATTGGACTAAAAAAGTAAAACACTATGATACTAGTATTTGACTTGTAGAATTATTTGCCAAAAAATCAGAATGATCGCATGTATTTTAGTATGGTTTTCAATCGTTAAAAGAAATTTTTAGAGATAAGTTCGTGATTTTATTCTATCGAATAAAATTTGTTGTATTATGTTTTCAAAACACTATTGTACTAGCATATATCCTGAAGAATATCATATATTTTTCTGGTTTTGTTTATTGCAGTGAATCATATGCTTTTTTGCATTATAAAACTCGCGTTTAGCTCATGTAATCGCCTTAAATGACATTGTCATTGAAAATATAGATAGTCAATTTCATTACACTTCAATGCATGAATAACGAAGATAAATTATTAAAATTGCCAATTGCAAACGAAACCACAACAGAGAGTGCTTAAATCTCAGAATTTCCAATAATATGCTCGGAAATATTCCTAAAGATTCCCTAATTAATACCATCGAAGCAGAAGTGTCCAGTACACGTCGTCGCGTCGTTGACTTTCGATAACTTGGCCCGAAAATTTTCATTACAACCGCACTGAAGCTGGGTTGACAGATTTTAAAACGGGAGATTTAATTGGCTTTCGAGATCCGAACCAATAGTGATAGGATTTACTGGGAATTAATTATTTTAGGCACTGATCCGGGAATTTGGATTGTGTGAGCGGGTATCATCAGGTCGAGGTGGACGGAATTTTTGGAAAAGTTCGTTTATGTACTAATTTTTATTGGTCCATGAGTTTGCAAACCAATTTATTGTCTAAGCTTTGAAGTTAGTTTGAAATATAATTTTCTTCTTCTTTATCGTGTTAGTGCCGGGGGCAACGATTGCTGGGCAACGACTTTTTTTTTTGGGTGTTTAATCATGTTTTGTGGTAGAACTCAATGTAACGCACTCAAAACATAGTGCTAGTGGATGGATTGAATAGTACGGGGGTCGTAGAGGTGTTTATAGTAAAAATCTTCCAATAAAAAGTTGTATTAAAAAAAAATAACTTGTCAAAAAGTTGGAGCTTTGACCCCAATATCTCCGTAAATAGAAGGTTCCCAGGTATGGTGTAGAACAGAAAAATGATCGCAATGACGGGAAAAACAAGTGCCTTTCGGCTTCGTTAAGAGGTTTTTTACACCCTGTATAGTATTATCATCACACTTTCGCTATCATCACGTACCTACAAATGACAGTCCATCAACTCCCTCAAATTCGTTTCATTCTTATCCATTAAACTACCGTCTCACATACCCGATAAGCAACTGATAATACCCCCCACAGCATACAAACAGAACATTAACGTAACAGAGCACTTTATTCCGCACAAAATGGCGGCATTTCGACAAATTCGCGCGCTGGAGATCGCGACGCATTACGTTATGACGTCATCGCTGCGGTGGACATACTGCGAGTGGGATATTTCTGCTTTTCCCTTTTAAAAAGGAAGCGCTAATATTTCTGCTTTCAATTTGTTTGGTTTTGAGGTGTTGAAAGAGTTGGTTTGGGGTAGTTATAGCAGTGGCGAAGAGCGCTACAGTGAATGAAAGAGACTTGAGACATTTTTTCAGATGACTTTAGGTGGTGATGTTCAGTGCAGATGCATGCATAACAAAAAATACGATTTTTTAACGCAAATAAAAGATGACAATAGTATTTTCTTTAACTCACAATAGGCCGGTTAGACTGTTTGACAGACATTCGGCCCACTGACTACCTGTAACAACTATCAAAGATCTACAAATGACACGGCTTAACCTACTTTCCGAGACATGGAGAGAACTCGGTGGCCACCCATCCAAGGACCAACATAGGCAAGCGCAGCGAGCGGATGTTATTATTCAGCCACGAGCTCCTCCCCATGTTCAAGTCTTATTCAAAAGCCAAATTATCCTAAAACACAGTCCCGAACTTTAATTCCCCAACACGTCCCCCCTACATCCTCAACGGGCTACTGTCAGTACCTAGATAGCTTAAATTAAGCACAAGCGCTCCCCAACGTGTGATCACACCTTTACAACGTACGAATAAAGCGCTCACTTAAAATATGTAGTTATGTTAATGTCTGGGACGGCCTTTACAGTTTAGTAGTTTGTTTTCAACATTGTTTTGTGTCTTGTTTATTTAAAATGTTAATTGTTGTTTGTTTAAATGGTTTACTGATGAGTTTACGAGTTTATTAACTTCGTTTTTTTTATTTTTTGTCCTTGATGTCAGCTGCTTTGATTAAATCTAAGCTGAGGAATATTTTACGTTAGTTTCGGCTAGGTTGCTTCAAGATGATTAAGGACTATTTCTTGTTAGTTTTGTTGAATGGGACCGACTGACGGACAAACTGCCTCGTTGGTCTAGCTAGTGATCGCAAGCGATTATACTGTGTATAAGGTCCTAGGTTCGATTCCAAGGCCGGGTAAAGTTTATTGGGTTTTCCACTAGGAATTACTCAGTAGCAGCCACGGAGTCATTTAATAGGCGAAATGTGTATGATCCCGTAAGACAATCACAGAACACGCGGGCGAAGCCGCGGGTAGAAGCTAGTGAGTTATAATGTTATTGGTTACTAAAAGTGTAATGTCTTTTGTTTCAGTGACAAAGGAAGAAATCAAAGAAGTGGAGAATCCGAACGGGAACCCCAAGGCTATGAGATACACCACGGTATCCAGGTAAGGGTTCTTCATTTATTCCTTAAAAATACACATTGGTTTTAATTAAGTCGGACAAACCATTCACTTCTTGTGAATTTGCTAGGGCAACTGCTCCCATTTTTACGTAGAACTAACAATTAATGACGACAATGGCTGAAAACATATCTAGGAATTGTTGTGTTGTTGTTGTTGAATACGTTTCCAGCATTTGGTGTCTGATGAGATTAAGCCATGCTGCGCCAACCCCAAATAAATTGGGATAAATTTTAATATTCAGCAATATTTGCTGGACATTTTCAGTTTACTAAAATAATCAGCTTCAATACTTTCTTAAATTTAATAAATCGATTATATTAGAGAGCCCTAAAATAAATCATTTTAATACCTACTTACTTCGTTCAATGAACAGACGCCGCCAGCTGATCAAGTTACCCGAAACTCTCAAATTTTCCC
The DNA here is from genome assembly GCA_941918905.2 of Xestia sexstrigata. Classification (NCBI taxonomy): domain Eukaryota; kingdom Metazoa; phylum Arthropoda; class Insecta; order Lepidoptera; family Noctuidae; genus Xestia; species Xestia sexstrigata. The sequence goes on from OW799226.2 coordinate 12,735,645, forward strand.
AATCTAGCGATCGATTGAGATCAAGTTGAAAATCTATTAAAGAAATTTGACAGATTTTAGTAGCTTGCTTGATGTGCTGGCGTCTGTACAATGCACCCTAGTGATAGCACTAGGGTGCTAGGGGGGTGTAGTATATACTTTAATAATATCCCGCCCTTATCCCAATTCATTTGGGGTCAGCTCAGCATGATTGTCTTCTTCTTCCATACTTCTCTATTACTCGTCATCTCATAAGACCTCCTTTCTTGCCATTATCATTCTATACTGCTATACTTTGCTAAAGATACAAAATCAACTACAGATTGAAACAGCACTAAAAACACAAATCCCGCTCCTCCTCAACAAGGGTTAGTTTATAAAAAAGTAAACACGACAGGAACACATCAACTCTTCACCAGTAATTGACAACTGGTTGCAATAGGGACGTGCGACAAAAACTAGTCGCAATCGCAGTTGCAGCAGGATAGTTATGACGACAGAACCGGTTGCGAGCTAGAATAGCTTGGAATGGAATTTAGGGTTCAGTGAGAATTCTGTGATAGAAAACGAGGTTATTAATTTAATTATATAATATTTTTAATTCCCTTTTCTTAACCTTTGTGTTTTTAGATTTATTTTTCGTTGTATGTGTTTGTGGTATTTGTTTTTAACAGTTTTTGTAATAGGTAACTTGTCAAAAAATGTTTCAGACATGTTTTTTACCATTTATTTATTTACGTTCTTTCAAAGTCAAAGTCAAAGATCTTTATTGTGAGACAGTGGTTACAGACAGAGTTGTTATCAAGTTACTTGTGTGTGCGTTTGCATTGCTCTACCATGTTCGGCATACAATAGTTTGAAACAATTTAGTTTGTTTAGTATTGAATCTTAGACCTAAGTATAAGTGAATAATTATATTAACTCTAATAGACATTTTAATTGAAAGAGTTATATTTTGCATCAAAACATAAAAACAGTTAGGCACTAACTCATCACGAATCTGTCGGACAAACTTTCATGTACTTTATAATATGGTCTATTTACCAAAAAACATTTATTTTTTTCTTAAAAATGTTTATGTTTTCAATTTCTTTTATTTGCTTAGGAAGCTTATTATAAATTCGCGAAGGCTTTCCGAAAAAACTTTTTTTACAAGTTATGTATCTTGATAAAGTCTTTAAAACTTGTTTTAAGTATAAAAGTTGTAAACCTCCATATAAACGCGAGATTATCAATATACCTATCTACATTAAATTCACTATCTTTCAACATGCTGAAATCAAAACTCCCCTTTAAATAATAATGTTCCAATTTATTTAAAGTATTAAAATGTTACTAGTATGGCTTACACTTAAAATTAATATAATACAAGATCTACACCAATTTTATTTGTTATTATATTTCAAAGGAAACCTTAAGATGCCCGCGTGCCCTTTTCATAATGAATTCAAATTACAATTATTAAGAAAAGTATTTTCATTACTAGCAATTTTCCTTCATCAATCAATCATTTCTAAAAAGAAAAAAAAAACTGTTTTATCCTGTTATAAAACAAGGCACCATCATTAAATTTTAATATGACTTCTAATAAAGAAATATTACATTATTCTCTTAGTCCCAAACCTACCCTGTGTCAAAATTTGACAGCGATTGTCGTAGAAACAAATTAGTTTTAGCTACGGAACCATTTCCTTTAATATAATGTTTAACTGACATCATATCATGATGTTTAGGGTTCCGTAATTTTGTTAGCGTTTTGGACCCTTGGTTGAAGTTATGGGGTCATATACCTGGGTTAATATAAGAGGGGTTTGTGGTTCAATGTTTAGCAAGTGGATCGATAAATCTGCGGAGTAAAGCCGCGGTTGCTGCGACCGGGTTATAGATGGTGGATAATTTTTGTGCAAAGATAAAACTCAGACTGGCCAGTCATTCCTTGATTTGATTCCCTGTGGGTATAGGCCTCTCCAATCTCCACGGTCCCGTGCCAGCCTCATCCAGGTTTTTCCCCCGACGGCAACTATGTCGTCTGCCCATCTCGCCGCCGGACGACCCACGTTTGTTTTGCCAGTTCTTGGACGCCACTCGGTGACAGCCTTGTTCCACCTGTCAACACTGCGCCTGTCCGGCCCAACTCCATTTGAGTTCCGTAATGCGATTTCCAATATCGAAAACTTTTGTGTGTTTTCGGATTTCAACGTTAGGAACCCGATCTATCAGCTTTATGCCGAGCAAGAAACGCTCCATGGCTCTCCGTGCAACTCTCAGTCTGTACACAGCCTCCTGCGTGAGCGTCCATGTTTCAGCACCGTATGTCATTGTGGGCAGGACACACTGGTTATAAAGGCGGGACTTTAGACATAGCGGAATTTTGGGTGATTTCAAAAATCGTCCAATTTGCTGAACGCAGCCCAACCAAGCTGTATTCTGCGGGATATCTCCTTTTGTTGATGCTCTTTGCCAAATGAAAGCATATGACCAAGATAGACATACTGGTCAACCATTTCCAACTCTTCATTTCCAAGACAGAATTCCATTGACAGAAGTATTTGAACAGCTGTTGATGTTTGCAATTCTTAATTATGTTTTACTGTGATGAAATTCTCGATAGCAGACAGAAGTCTCTTTTTGAGCTCATGGTAAGGCTTGTCCGACCGAAATATTATTTGATGTGAAACATCCATTGGCGCGCCTTGGCAGTAAACAGCGACTCTTAAGTCTTGTCGGAAATCGGCAAGACTCTGTCATGCCGTGATGCCCCCTCTGCGCACCGGTCTCGACTTCCTTCTTGTCTCCTGTCTTGTCTTGTCTTCCTTGTTTTTTGTCTGCTTTGTCTTGTGCGCGCGTATACTATACACTTTGTCGCGTATTACCCAGTACTAACTGGGTTGTGGAGGTCAGATAGGCAGTCGCTCCATGTAAAATACGGGTATTCAGCTGCAGCCGGTTAGACCGCGGTTAGCCGACCCCAACAAGTTGGGTAAAGGCTAGGCAGATGATGATGTTGCATATATTCTTATATTATAAGCTCTCTGTGCTCTGTAAAATGTTTTCATCCACGAAACAGGAAAAACAGAAAAATCAAAGGTGGCGCTGAACAAAATTTTTCCTCTACCTACACCTTCTGCAAGAAAAGCGTGATGTTATATGTTACAAGAATCATTACCAAAATGTCCCAATAATACCCAACTTTCCGTTGTATCCTTTAATTTACGCGAAACAAGCTGAAAAACAGTTCGAACAAACATCACGTGTTGTAACGACGACAACTTTTCATGAAAATTGTTAAAATTTCAGAAAAGTTTTCAGAGAGGACCGTTGTAGGCTGAGCAGAATTGTAACATATATGACATACATACAAATCATGTTTTCCGTTTTAAAAGTTAGTTGAAAACAATATCACGTTTGTAATCTCCAAAGGATTAGACAGAAGTGTTTCTATAGTAGGTACAGACGGCACATCAATCTACTACAATCTGTCAAATATATTTAATAGATTTTCAACTTAATCGCTAAAGCATTAGGACCTGTACAATTTTACAGTTTTGGGTACCTTAATGTGGTAGCGACTGTACAGTGTACACCCATATCTTGCTAGGTAAGTTTATGTCCCATGGTTAGACCTGCTGTCGAGAAGCTCGTGGCTAAATAATAACAGCCGCTCGGGTTGATCTTTAGGTTAAGCCGTGCTTGCCTAGGTTGGTCTGTGGGTGGGTGGTCACCCACCCACAGACCAACCTAGGCAAGCACGGCTTCCTCGGCAGACGGAGGAAACTCGGTATGTAAGGGTGGTCACCCTTACATACCGAGTTTCCTCCGTGCCTCGGAAAGCACGTTAAGCTGCTGTTCCTGGCTGTCATTTGTAGATCTTTGACAGTCGTTACAAGTAGTCAGTGGCCCAAACAGTCTGACAACTAGTATTACCCAGTACTAACTGGGTTGTGGAGGTCAGATAGGCAGTCGCTCCATGTGAAATACTGGCATTCAGCTACATCCGCCCGGTTAGACAGGAAGCCGACCCCAACATAGTTAGGAAAAGGCTAGGCAGATGATAGTTAGGCCTGCTGTCTTGTAAAGATCAGAATGTTGACCCACAAAAGGGATGAATGAAAGGCAATTAAGGGTAAAATAAGAAATGAGTATTATAAAAGGAAAATAATTATCTGCCCCATACATTTCCGTCGAGTAGGTAATGTTTTTATTAAATATTTTTTGATTACGATGATGACTCACTGGATAAAGTAGTTTGTAGAAGGTAGTTTAGTTTGATGGTGAGTGCCACACCCTTAAAAATGAATACCTTTCTAATACATTTGGATAAAAAACATGGACATGAGATCAAATCAAACCCCATTTTCAACGCTCAACTCAGTGCCGAAATGTTGAGATTTTCCAAAAATTACTGGTTTAATATTAAGGCCTTTTTATTTACGCGTTCAATAAATATACGTTATAGTAAGTACTCCATAATATAATTAAAACTACTTGAAATTCAGCTCACAGCAAAAGAGTCCAACATTTTGGTTTATTTAACATCAACAAACTCCGGGTTTTCGTGCTAGGCGAAACGTCACGTAACTGCAAATTACTAAAATGCACTAAATTTATTACGGAGTTGGTTTCTCGGCGGCTCAGGGTTGCAATATAGTAGGACCAGAAATGTTTAGTGTGTGTGATTTGGGGAAATTGTTTGTTTATTTTTTTTTTTTTTTTGCGTTTTGGAGATGAAAGGCCTTAAATTTTGAGCCTGTTTCGATAAACACATGTTAAAATACATATTTTACGTTTGGCTTTCATGCAAAATAGTTTATTACCAGTTGAAAACTTTGCTATAAGTACGAAAGTTTCCTGATTCGTCATGAATCTTAATTTTTGCGTGTCTGACTTATTCTAAACTGAAAACTCAAACTCAAAGCATTTATTTAAATTAGACCTTTACGCCACTTTTGAACAAAAAAAACAACAAAAAAAGGGAAGCTACAGTCACAGACACAAGACATAATAACTTAAGAAAGTACTGTAGTTGCACATTCCAAAGCGTAGATTTCTATGGAGAAGAATGGGCAAGAAACTCCATGGACACTCTTTTAAATCAAAATGTTGTTACAAAATCTTGGTTACATCATTAATGTCGAGATTATACATTTATGTGAGAACGATGTAGGAAGATGTGCACATTAGGAGCGTCCAGAGTGAAAGGGTTAATCAACAATTTAAAAATAAAGTAGCGCTATTCAACTCAACCATATTGAAAGGAACTAAATGACCCGACCCACCCGCCACCATCAGCGAGACATTTGAGTGAGCATGACATTCTCTCAGCCACCAAAGCATATTCAAGTCAATGAAAGATAACTGAAGCTAATTGAGCTAGCTTAACAGTACATAGTACTCACACCATGTGCTATATGCAATTGTATAATACTAAGAGATGGAATCTATACAATGAAAGGATATTTTTCCAATCTTCTGCAGCTTCCACAATAACTTAAAATGGATATCAATTATTTTTTTTCTAATAAGTCAGACACGTGTTCCTCATTATCCAACTATGTAGTTCTCGTCTCGTACACTTAAAAAACTTCAACGAATCAACAAAGAGAGTTTTCCAGATTCCAAGTTTATAACAAACAATTAAGAATGAATTCTACCCAACCTACATTTTCTCTATCTGAAACATTGCACCTATATATTTCACTGTAGCTTCTTTGCGAAGCAAAGTAATCACAACTACCCTCCAGTATGAAAATAAAAACTTTCAAAAAATATATCCGCTTCAGCCATGACATACGACTGTTTCCGGTCATAAAATATTTTATTTTATTTAACTCGATATCATTCGTTTAATTTTTGTCAAACGGTGAGTTGGTAGATACGCCGCCGTTTTTTATTTCTTTTCCGCTGTGTTTTATTTGTATTCCGTGTTTGTATTGGTGTGGTAAATCAAAATGCGAATGCAGTTTTTTGCTTGAAAGAAAGAAAGATAATTTATTTGTCAAACATGCGTTTACATAAACTGAGTAATCAGACATGCAAGGTATTAAATACTATGTTGTGAGCGTCCATGCTTTGCCAATAACGGCGTACAAATTTTGTAGGTTTAAAAATTACATTTCATTGCTTATAGTCATTTGAAATCTAATTACAAAACACATAAGAAATAAATAATAATGTTGTTTATGTTATTAATAGCAAACGAACTTAAATGTTTTAGTTTTGTTTACATTCTGAAGAATTTTTTATTGGAATTGGGAGTAATGTTTTTTTTTCATGCAAGTAGCAAAGTCATGGTAATTAATTGACTATCAACTTGAATATTCAAATCACAACGATCATTGTTGTTTGAAATTGCTATATTAAGGCAAATTGACATAGGGGTGTTTTCGTATTTCAAGTGTTCATAATATGCCTTATTAATGACTTAATATTACGATCACCAATCCTCTTGGCAACCTCGGCTAGTTTCAGCAAGACCTTGCCAAGATCACTCATTATTATGGACTATTAAGAGGTTAGTGTCCAGAAATTGGCGTTATACAGGATATGACGCAATGACTGCCTCGTTGGTCTAATTGTTGCAATCGCGACTGCTGAGCATGAGGTCCTGGGTTTGATTCCCGGGTCGACCAAATTTTTATTGGATTTTTCCATCAGGATTTTCGCAGTAGCAGCCAGCATGGAGTCTGGATTTGTACCCGGTTGATGGTAATAGGCTCACCCCTATTACATGGGACTTAAATATAACTGGCGAAATGTGGGTGTACTATTAGGTACACCACAGACTCTGCCTAACCCTTCGGGGATTACAGGCGTACGTATTATTATAACTATACTAATAAATAAAACAAAATGAACTAGTCATTATTTCCTAAAAAAAATGGTGTCCTATACATAGGTACAATACTAATAACTCGTGTGACCTTGATGTAACAAAAAAGCAGGATAAAACAGACTGTCAAGAACTCTTCCAAACAACTCACATCAGAAACAAAAGACAGTCACATCTAATCCTATTCTCTTTAAACATGTGTACTACCATTAAAAGCAAGTCACAAAGTCTGCAATGAAATAAATTCCGCATTATTGCAGATTTAACCCGATATAACCGGATTAAACCGGATCCGGGACGTCGCGCAAGTGACAGCGAGGGAATTACGGGACACGTCCCGTCTGAAATTAAATGCGTGGCCACAATAGCTTGATGTTTTACGGAAAATTTCTGTGAATGTGGTGGCTATGTTGCAGTTTGAGTGCAGGACATGTTTTGAACATTCATTTATTTTAAAAGACCCACATTGTTGTTATTTATGCGGTGTCTCGGTGTTTTCTTTAATGTCACATTTAACACCAAGTCGAAATATCAAAGCCACTGGATCCGCAACCACATACATTAGCATCACGCCTGCTGTCCTGAAGTATAAGGCAGTTGCGTCTGTATACTTTAGTACACCTTACATTCTCTAGTTACGTATAAGTAATCTGGTTGAATGTTTGTTACTACATTCGCAACGTTCTCGTATAACCTCGCAGATCATCAATTTATCGTTCAAAGTTATATACCTACCTACCACACATGTTCGTAAATATAAATATTTTAATAACATCAATAAGGAAGTACGTGGCATTAAGGTAGTACTTAGTAAACAATGTTAAGCATATAATAATATTATACGTCAGTATTAATTACACATTTTATTTGGGTCAAAGTTCCTATTTTTGCCGACAAATAGAGTTATGTACCTACTCACTGGCTTTCCTGCCTCGTTGGTAGCGTGGCTGCATGTGCGATTGCTGAGAAAGAGGACCCGGGGGTTCGATTCCCGGGTCGGACAAAGTGTTATTGGATTTTTCTATAAAATAAATTCTCAGTAGCAGCCACAAGATCTGGATTTGAGCCCGGTTGATGGGAATAGGCTCGCTACTATTACACGAGATTGAAAAAACTTTTGTGATGTTAGTTTCAACAAGACATCTGCCCTAGTTTTTCACAATCACATCCATCTTAAAACATAGTTGCTTGTACAATATAGTATTCATAGCATAATTTACTGTATCATAAGTTTGTACTAGAATCTAGCTTGGAGTCACGTTTCGTAATAACTGGTTCCGCATAGATATTTCGCATCCTTCTTGTATTCATAAATAAAAAATGTTTTGGATAAGAGCTTCATATCAAAAGTTGGTGCCTAAATCTAAGAATGGAATAGAATAAAATTTATTTGCATGACAACATGGTAAGAAGATGGTGCAAAAGTTAAATACAGAGCATACATGTTTTTGCTTATCATTATAATGCAAATTTTTCGTGCATACATTTAAAATTTCACAGCTACATTTTTTGACAAGAAAATCTTTTACACTATAAAAACTATTAGTACAGTAATCGTCGCCCTGTATAACTAAGTTTCAATATCTGCCTAGTCGGCTTCCATATTTATTGGGGTCGGCTTCCAATCTTACCGGATGCAGCTAAACACCAGTATTTTACATAGAGCGACTCTCTACCTGACCTCCACAATCCAGTTAGTACTGGGTAATACGATAGCCCTTAGTAAGACTGGTAGTCAGATTTTCGGACCACTGACTACCTGTGACAACAAAATTAAAGAAATCATAACATTTCCCAAAAGATTTATGTAAAAAATAACCTTACTAATTATCAATGCGAAAGTTTGTGAAGATGGACGTATGTTTGTTACTCTTTCACACAAAAACTACTAAACGGATTTGAATAAAATTTGACACACAGATAGTTTATAAACTGAATTAACACAACGAATACATTTTATGTCGGTAGTACGATCCCTGGCGAAACCGCGGGCATAAGTTAGTATTATCAATTCGCTTATAAGGAAACGACCTTGCACCAGATGTGAGCAACGGCTCTATAGCACACAGTTTAATAATATGCAACGGCTGCCGAGTTTTACGAAATAACAACATGAATATGTAAAATCTTTATCTTTTGTGATGCTTTCGGAAAGAAAATAAACAAGAAAACTGTCTTGATTTTTGATATCAAGACTGTTATTTAATTCGATACATATTTTTAATTTTTTATCACCACGTACATAACAACATCACGCCTGTAATCACAGAAGGGTAAGGCAGAGGTGTACATAGTAAATAGTACACCCAAATTTCGCCAGTTATGATTAAGCCACCAACCGGGACAAATCCAGACTTCGTGGCTAATTCTGTGAAACTCCTAATGGAAAAACCCAACCCAACGAACCCAGGCCCTCCTGCTCAAGTCGCGTTTGCAACCACTAGACCAATGAGGCAGTCGAAGATTATATTTAACTAAATTCTTAATAGATAGAAGTGACCAAACTTCGTGCACTAATTTAATTTCTGATTCAACTCAAAATCTCAATGGGACTATCCTCTTAATTGGAAGATTAGAACTATTACGTGTGGTTACCATAGCGCGACACTTAATGCGTTTACTAAATTAAACTTTGTTCCATAGAAACCAGTCAAAATACGAGTGGATCTACACTAATATTATAAAGAGGAAAGATTTGTATTTTTATGTGTGTGTGTGTATGTTTGTAATGAATAAACTCAAAAGCTGCTGCGCCGATTTCAAAAACTCTTTCACCATTAAAAAGCTACATTCACCTTGAGTAACATAGGCTATATTTCATCTCCGTACTCCCACGGGAACGGGAACTACGCGGGTGAAACCGCGTGACGTCTGCTAGTTACTTATAAAACTCTAAGAGATATCAATATCACCATTCTCCTGGCCCAATTCATTTGTGGTCGGCGCAGCATGTCTTCACCTTCCATACTATACACCTTCTATTACTCGTCACTCATCACACACCTCCTTTCTTGCCATTTCAAGACTTACTTACTTTGGTCTTCCTCTACTCTTATACCCACCACATCCCACCCATCCACAATCATACGCAAAACTTTCCTCACATCATTTTCCTCATTACTCCGCAACACAATATGCCCGTACCAAGCCAACCGATTACCAGATACCATAAAACTAGAATTATTATCACCAGTATTCTATTAAAGAACAAAATTTTTAATCGGTGATCACCTATGCTTATTTTTAGGGTTCCGCACCTGAAGATTAACCACCGGGACCCTATGATGATACGGTAACCCTGCAGAATGCGCGAGTCCGGCTCGCACTTGGCCGTTTTTAGTCTTGAGGGCCATAAACATTTACCCTAGAACTGTAGAACTTTTAAAAATATAACTTGGCAGAGGATTAAGAACCCTATCGCTTTGTTCACAGAGTACACTTCAAAGCAACAGCAGACGATGATTACGCCGACTTCACTTGTGAGGCCAGACACGAAGCTTTGCAACGAGACAGTCCCATGAGGAGCACAGTGCAGCTCAGTGTACTATGTAAGTATTTCATCATCTTCCTAGCCTTTTTGTAAATATGTTGGGGTCGGCTTCCAGTCTAACCGGATGCAGCTAAATATTTGTATTTTACATGGAGCGACTGCCGATCTGATCTTCACAACCCAGCTAGTACTGGGTAATACGATACCCCTTGGTAAGACTGGTTGTCAGACTATCGGACCACTTATAACATGACGGTTAAAGAGAGGTTGTACCAATTTATCTCTGCCAACCATCATCGAAAACTAAAAGCGTGATTTTATTTATTAATTGCTAAAAAAACAAACTACTAGACAGTCAAAAACAGAACGATTTCCATAATCATTGCCCTTGAATGATAGATAATTTCCAATATTACCCACGTAATGATTTTAACGTAATATTTTATTTATTACAACGTAAATAGAAAATAAAGTAAATAGGGACGGGACAGTATTAAGACCATTACATCTCCCGCGTGGATTATCTTTGTATCACAATCGCATCAAATTGGGTCGAGCTCTCCTGCTGTGAGACAAAATATACTAACTGACTACAGTTTGTGGTTTTTTTTGTCTTTTGAAGGTATTGGGTTCGATATTAGAAAGGCAATAATTTTCTAATTTGATCATTATCTGCTTAGCCATTTCCCAACTATGTTGGGCTACAAGTTTAACCAGATGCAGTTGAATACTAGTATTTTACATGGAGCGACTGTCTATCTGACCTCCACAACCCAGTTAGTACTGGGTAATACTATACCCCTTGGTAAGACTGGTTGTCAGACCTAAGGACCACTGACTACTTTAAGACTGTCAAAGATCTACAATTGTCTTGTTGTGTCTACAATTGGCTTAACGTACTTTCTGATGCTCGGAGAAAACTCAGTATGTTGTGTTACTGAGTCTTCAAGTTACCGCTTGCCGAGGTGGGTCTACGGATGGGTGACCTCCCATTACATACCGAGTTTTTCGTGCCTCAAAAAGTACGCTACGCCTTTGGTCCCGATTATCATTTGTAGATCTTTGACAGTCGTGTCAGTCCCGAAAGTCTGACAACTACTCTTACCAAGGGGTATCGTATTACCCAGTACTAACTGGGTTGTGGAGGCCAGATAGGCAGTCGCTCCAAGTAAAACACTGGTATTCAGCTGCATCTGGTTAGACTGGAAGCCGACCCCAACATTCGTTTCGTTTTAAAGTCTTATACTGAAAACATCAAAATCCCGGGACAATCTTACAAGCTAACCTACTATATACCCGTATACAGTATGCTCAATATTTTCACATTCTCTTCTCTCCCGCACCCTATAAGCGAAACAACGAGAAAGTTAAGCTCCCCACACACGACTTCTATAAACAAATTGTAAGCGAAAGGTTTATTTCGACGACACGACACGAGTTCGAGACGGGCGATGTACGAGTTATTTTTATGTTAATGTTTGTTTGCGCGCCATCTATTGGTGAGGTCCGTGAACTTGAGTTATCGATCGGGCAATTTTATGGAGAACATTAATGATTGTTTGTTTTTAGATGGGCCCGTTTTACATTGCAATTGAATATTATTTAAAATATGAGTAGCATACTTCTGCCTAACCCTTCAAAAAGGATAGGTGTGATGTTATAATTATTTTATCTGAAGATGATTTAATTAATGTCACAATAAAAAAATACAGATTGCAGAACTAGCTCACTCATAATTTATTTTCAACGAAATGCAATTGACAAAAGAAATAGAAAACCTCAAGTTGTGTCTGTGTTGTTACAAAAGTAACGTTCTTTTAAAACGTATTTCCTGTAAAAACGGTTTTTCTGTGCACATGGAAACACAGACAGTTAAGTTAGGTACCAACAGACTTCAGAAAAGCAGCAATACTGTTATGAATTTCCAAAAAATGCTAACCAAATAACAACACGTCAAGTCAACTCAGCTGATCTCTCTAAAACAACACTACCACTTCGCTTCACAAACTCGCAGCTCTTCGGTTTGTTTTCTCCCGACGACACGGCTACAACAGCCATGCATTATTAATGTACCGTTCGATTGAGACCGCTACTACAACGTTCATATTCAAGAATGTTTGTTGAGTACAACGCCATCTCGTATTGAAATCTGGAAGTTTCGTTTGTTTATTTTGATGTCGGTTTTATGCCTGATAGGCAGTTGGCTCTATCAACTGACGGGCTTTCTGCCTATCCCAACGGGGAAAGTAACCATAGTCCATTCACAGTTATTATGCCTGTAGCTGAACTGTGTTGGTAGCTTATTTTTTACTATACAAGAGTGCCTGTGATGGGTCTACATAAAACATTTGAAAAAAAAAAACATTTCAATGTAAATTGTGTGGTAAGGTGTTTTAATTTTCAATAAATTAAGATTAGTCTTCAAAAGGTATTTTATTTATACTCATATACTGGTTGAACTCATAGTGTGTTGTTTTAATACAAATGGGTTTATTTTATCTTTAAAAGATAAATAAATTATCTTCCTTTGAGCCTAAACAAACTCGGAATATTAATAGAAAAGGTTAATATATGGCAAAAATTATTTAGAAACGTGAAAGTATTGCAGCTTTTTAAATATTAAACTCCCAAATCTCAAGTATTTAAGGTGTATTATTAACTAACTTACTTTTTAAGCTTTATAAAACAAAATTAAGTAAAAAATCTTACCGTCTTCATGTAACTCAAGTCGGCACATGTTTTCTTAATAGTTTCGACCCAAATTTACTCAGAATTTAAATAGAGGAAACTGGGCTAAAACGGAATAGAGAATGTAAGTTTTCTTCTGTTATTCCTCGAGGTTTAATTTCGAATTTTAGAACTGGAAATTGCGTTGGGAAATTCTTATTTCTTCATTGTGCAACTCTAAGGAAAACAGACCGTCTGATTTACTATTTAAAGAACTATTTTGTATCTTCTTTTGCTTAGGTTCGCTGTGAATTTTCTGAATATCTGGCGGTATTACGCTGAGTATATTACGAGGTTCTTACTGCATTTATTTCCTATGACATTTTGTAATTGGTTGTTAATGTTATATGCCAGACATTTGATTGTTACACATGATGTAAACTTAACATTTTTTTTAATTCATTCACTGACATACTAATAAAATATAAAGTACACAGTGTACTATCAAACAGTGATTCGATTACTTGTTGTTTTTTAATCGGAAGCAAAGCCTGTTAAACAAAAATAAACCCCAATACCGAAAGAAAATGTGCGTAAAATCGTTTCACACTTACGCAAAATAAATTTCATCTCAAGTTTAAAACCCAAACCGAATCTACCAATATCTCGATCTCGAAATTCATTCTTAAAAACGTTATTTTTCTTTTAAAAGAAAACCCGTCGTCAAAGGCCTAAAAGCTACAATCGAAATTGATCAGTCTCGAAATTTTCGACTCCGAACGCAATTAATTCCCCTACCATCGAATAGCGATAAAGTCAATAGGGGGACATTGGGGAAAAGCAAACATTGCCAGTGCCGGTTTAAATGGAAAATTAATAATTCATGGCTCTAAGTCCGTGTCCGCTTCGGCACCGTGTCGTTGCGTTGGAGTGGGCTGTTTGCTTTGCCCCGACCTACCCTGCAAAAATGTAATTTGTTGGAAAATTATGATTGGATTCTGTTTGTTGCAAATATTTTTCTTATGTTGACGCTGATTTTTGGCGTTGGAATGAATCAGGTAGTTTTACGGGCTTTTATGGGTAAAAAGTTTAAAAAAAAAGAAAGGAAAAAAGGTTTTGTTTTACCTCGCTATAATTTAGTAAAAATTACTCTTCTGAAGAAATTGCGGCCATGTTGCTCAATCTCAGTAGAGAAGGCATCAACGATTCCTATATTATAATTCTCAAGCCTGTGTATTTCCACACACACTGACACAGGTGCACTATCACATTACTGTTACCGTGAGCCTGTGTCATCCCACTGCTGGGGAAAGGCCTATCCCCATGACTTTCCAATTTTCCGATCCGGAGCCAATGTGGACCCCTCGACTCGTAGGAATTAGGCGCGAAATAATTTACCAAAACAAACCTGACGTTACTAAAGAAAATTAGCTTTAATTAACACTTTTGATTCATAAAGATTCAATAGAAGTTCAAACATAATAATTATGTCATTAATATACATGGTGTTTCATTATGGGCTTGCTAAATTCCGTCGTGAAATTACGTTGAGCACTTTGTTTTCTTTCCCCTATGCTCAGCTTACATAGCGTAGTGATGGGACAGTGTTCATGTCGATAATTTTAAATTAAGTTTTAGATTTAGTCGCCTCTTATGATAAAATCTTGTCACACATAATTTTTTTGCAATGTCTCATGTTTTAAGTTTAAAGAATACCTAATGCTTTTCTACATTTTAAAAATAGATACTGAATGAACTCATACGTCAGCATTAATTCTAGTTTCTTTAAATTAAAATAACTTTTTCTGCTCGTATAAGTAAAAAAAATCTGATTATCCTTAGAAAAGAAAAGAGATTTTTTCTCAGTCAAGTTTCCAATCGGTTTAGTCTAGATGTAATCTATCCCTTTTAATTTCAAATCATCTACCTTTTACATTATATCAGTCTCCATGGCGACATTTTTACAAAAATAAGTAACAAAAAAGCATTAAACGAAATAAAATCCTTTTTTCCTGCCCCAAGTAACAGGATTTACTGAAACTCCGAATTAAATTTTGTTGCTGAGTATTTTCTTTCAGCAAGGTACCTTAATTGATTGAATAAGGCGTTACTTTGCGGATTCCCTTGTAAAATAATGGCTGTCGGAAATACTTTTTTTTGGACCCTGGACAAGGCAGGATTAATAAATCAAATAAGTTCGGTTAGATAAAGGTCGGAGCTTGGATCTAATCTTAGGGTTAAGATTTTTGCCTTTTTTCAAATCTTATTTCAAAGACTGATGGATGTAAAAAGTTTTGTCTCTAGACGTAGGAAATGGCGGCTGAGTCGTAAGGTTAATAAATCAAAGATGATGTATTTGAAGATTGATATCATTTTCAAGGACTTAATGTCAAGATATATTTTAGTAATTCTCTAGAGGTCTGGTTAAAAGGTTTTTTTACATGAATTAAACGAACTTTATTTCTTGTAATTATGGTACAATTACTTTTATTCATTCATATTTTAAGGTCCATAAAAAATCCTGCATAATTTTGTGTCCAATCTAACACTTTTCTTATATCGATTAAACATCTGAGTTGCTGCAGATATCGACATTTCAAAACTGTTGTCGACATTACCCCCTCCCTATTCACACAAACGCCATAGGGGGTGAAGTATTTAAAAATACAACAAAAAAGACCTTTAAATAATAAAAAATTAACAACATGCCCACAAAAACAAAAGCGTTTCGCACAAAGGGAATAAATAGACAGCGAGGTAAAATAGCCCTGAGCCAATGAGCGAAAGGAAAACCTTACCATTGTACATAATTATTTACAATAACAGAACACTTTTATGAATTTTTGGTATATTTCGTGTTATTTTCATAATTATAAAGGTTTTCGTTGATGATTTTTGTTGGCAAATGATCAAGGATTTCCTAAGTTTTTGTTTTGGAGAACTTTACTTTGATCACAAACACAGGCAGATGATCTGTTGAAGACAGGATACGGAAACCAGAGATCAGGTTGTTTTTGAAGAAACTGGAAAGATGCTTTGTAGTCAGTAGCCTAAAAGTCCAAAGGCCAGTTTTAACAAAGGGATTGTGTTACCCAGTCAGTTGTGGAGGTCAGATAGGGAGGCGCTCCATCTAAATTTATTTTACCGTTCAGCTGTTTTGGTTCGACTAGAAAACGACCCAACTTTTAAGTATAAAACATAGCCTTCCTCACACAATATAATGTTAATCCAAATGTATGAAGATCAAAATAGTTCCGAAACGGGACTTTTGTGATGGTATTTTGTTAAGCTGCCGAAATGGGTAAATTACCAAACCGGACGTACCCAACTTGTATTCGGTCATCCTCTACCTCTCGCGCATGAGTTTCATACCTCTATTTAAAAAAAAAAATGTCCTACGTAGCTAAACTTAGGCTTAGGTACAAAGGCAGCCATGTTTTCTTAACATTTTTCACAAACTCTTCTGAACATTAACAAAGTCGTAGCAGTATAACTCATGTTCTTTACATTTTAAGACTCGTATGAACAATTTCATCCGAATTATAATAAAAGTTAAACACACCGAACACGACTGAAGTTTTACAGCGTAACATTGTGTTTGGGTGGATGCGTTTTACACCGAAGCGAGCCTTGTAATATAAAAATGTGAATTTATCAGGGTAAAGCAAAGAAATTTTCTAATATCAAAAACAAGAAGGAGTGACGCTGATGGCTAATTTACCGTTTTTTTTCTTCGACTCAAAACGATGACTCAGATTTTGTCCGATCAAAATGTAGCAACCTGGACAGCTCTGTCTTTGCCTCATTCAAGTCCTAGAACGTGCAATTAGTTGTGCATGGGCAGGAGAGAAGGTGTGTATTAGGACTCCACATTAGTCGCATTGTTAATCGTTCTTTAATAACAATATCCTTGGATTCGGAACCATCTACGGCTGTTTCTTCTTTTTCTCTATGTTTGTAAGTACTTCTACCTTAATAAATAAATCTGGAATTGAATTTTTTTTTGCATTATTTTTACCATAAAATCATATAAATTGTAAATTTCAGTATCTGATTATGTGAACGATCATTCTTTCAATATGTCAACAGTCATTATAAACACTTCATAATGTTATGATTCTATTAATTAAAATGATTGATAATCTCAAACTGAAAACACGTACGTTATTCAAAGGTTATCCACCTCTGCATACTGGGTTTTAAACCTTCAACCTTTTAACCTACGAGCTTCTATCGAATGTATTGACAATGCAAATTACTGTTTTAACATTGAAATGAAACAATAACAGTGAGCGGACCGATTTGCCTTTTATCGTCCCTCGAATAAGCTACGTTCAGTTTAGATTTTATCTATTTCACAAATTTTCTTGTAAATCCATGCGAAAATTTTAAATGCAAGAATAACTATCTGTATGTTATTTGTTTAAGCCCCTAAACCGTTTGTTATAAAATTTTACATGTGCTATTGGGACTTGGAGAAAGACATTAGCTAAATAGCAGATAAAATATCTGGAAAAAGGCAAAAGACAATCAATTACTAGAAACCCTTTGCGCCTCTTTGTGCATGCCTCTGGACATATTAATAATACAGACTTGATTAAAGAATATCATTCATAAGCTCAACACTTAGGGATTTGTAAGCAAAGCCCCAAAATACGTGTGTTGCCTTTGCTATGAATTCGTTACTTAATACGAAAAGTACATTGCTTAACAGTACAATTCTGAAGACAACCGCCACCACAAACCACACTTGCAAAGTCACTACGGTTGGTGCGGTTAGCCGTTCTCTTCAAAATGTTACCTTTACTAAAGCAACAAAAGACAAGCGCTTGTAAACAGTACATACCTATACTGAAAATACAATCGAATAACAAAATTGTTTAAAAAAAACACACATTCACCTAACTCAGATCCGACAATTTACATTTCAACACTGCTTGCTTCCGAGCAAAATTCAAAGCAGAAACTCAATTACAATTACACTTCGGTGTGACAAGTGTCCTACAAGTAACAAATTCGTCGTTTCTCGGTACAATGCCCTCTTAATTACAAACGCTAGACTTGACATGCGTATTACTTGCGTACCGCGTACCGCGTACTACGCGAGATTTGCTCGAATAGGGTTTGCGTATTGGATTGGGGAAAGTTTTAAACGAATTAATACGATGTTGTGGAATTTGCATGGAAAGGTTCAAAAAGTTATGGGATTATGGTGTTTGGCGGTTAAACGAATTTAAGAATGTTCGGAGTTGAATTTTGAGAGCGTTTTTTTTTTCAAAGTTATTTTTTCACGCCGTGTTTGCGGAAAATTTTCAGGCTGAAATGGCAGTGAATGAACTTTCATCTTTTTTATGATTTATATGTTAATTTCTTGGACAAGTAATGAGCTACTACGAATGTGACTAAAAGAGTAATGTTCATGAATGTTGAAATATGGAGAGGGAGGTAGGCCAAAGAAAAGATGGATGGATTCTGCGGGGATATGACAGAGAAAGGAGTAAATGATGCCGTAAAGACTGACAGGGGGGAATGGAAGAATCAAATGTGTTGCACCGAACCCAAGTAGAATGGGGCAACGGCAGGAAGAATATGATAATATTGAACCAGCCTACACTGGGCCTTCATGATTACATGTCGCTCTCCTACCAAGAGAGCATGTGTCCCAGCAGTGGGAACATTATATGTTGATTATGTAACATTCCCAGTAACAGACAAGTGTCTGCACTTATTGTCTCTTACTTGTCAGCTACTTAGCTGACAAGTAAGAGAGGTCCTCAATAGGTGCTGATTCGCGGTCTATCCTACTAATAATATAAATGCAAAAGTTTGTGAGGATGTTTGGATGTCTGGATGTTTGTTACGCAAAAACTACTGACCGGATTGGGATGAAATTCGACACAGATAGTTTATAACGTGGATAGAATACTGCATAGGATACTTTTTATCCCGGTAGTGTAATGCCGTGGGACAATAACTGAACTCCACGCGAGCGTGGCCGTGGGCATTTTATAACTATTTGGTTTGTATCTCATTATTGCACACGTAGAGTTCATCATTGAGGTACTATTTCCCATACAAATATCCAAGCCTGGATATATAAGATACGAAGAACCGTAAAAGTAGAAGAATTTTCTCAAGGTTAGCAACGGTATCACCCCTACGTCTGAACTTAATTATTCTAAGGGGAATGGAATGGTACAGCGGGATGCAGAGGGGGGTGAAGTTGAATCTGAGACTCCATCTTTTAATTGTCACTTTGCTACATTCCTTACTTGAACACATACAGTTTGTACGTGAATTCATTTAAATACAAACTTTAAAACACTCCGTTTGAGGTTGCATTTTAAAAAAAATATATTCTTTCGTCCAGTTTTTTGGTCCAAAAAACTGGTGCTGATCCATGCGTCATGTTCGTGAACGGGCGCTGTCCGGTCAGTGTAACTGTCTGTCGGGTCAGTTGTAACTGGTCATCTTTTAGTTGCCATGGCATGCCATTATTTGAATGAATTATTTTGGATTTTGAATTGTATTTTTTTGTGTTTTTTTTTACTGTGACACTTTTCACGTGCACATCTTGCTACATTGTTCTCACATAATATACCATCTCAACATGAATAATGTAACCAAAATTTTGCAACAATATTTTGATTTAAAAGAGTTTCCATGGAGTTTCTTGCCCGTTCTTCTCCATAGAGATCTATGCTAGGGAATGGGCAACTACAGTACTTTCACAGTTTTTATGTCTCGTGACTGGGACTGTAACTATATTTAATTTTCATCTTTATTTCGACACTTCAAAAGTGCTTGTAACTGGCATACTTAAATTAAATGCTTTGATTTTGATTTTGGCATGATAGGACTGGGTTTATTTCGAACTTGACCCGAAATCCTAACCCGGTCGTGGGTTAGGTTGAACCTAAAGAATATTGTTCCGGACGTAACCCGATTTCTAACCGGAATTGTGAAATAGATAGAATTACCTTCTTTAATTTATGTTAGCCTAGTACTTTTTCTAAGGTAAAAAAACAGGAATACACGGAAAACCTATCTATATCGCAATTCGGGTTAGGATAGGACCGATACGTTGGGTCAGGTTAGGAATAGGTTTACGTTAAGAACAATTTCTCTTTTTTTTTTCAAGTTCCGAACCTAACCGGCGTCCGGGTTAGGATTTCGTGTCAGGTTGAGAATAAACCAATACCTGCCGTCGCTCCATATAAATATTTACTTTTTCCCGCGCCTTTGCTTCCGTTACGGTCAGAAATTATGTAACGGGAACTTTTTAAATAGTTTATGACACTCAAGGCTAGTTTAACTTCCCTTGAGTGAAAGAATCTTCGGAATCGGATCAGTGGTTCTGAAGATAACCCCCTACATACAAACTTACAAACATTATTATAAACTTTACTTCTTTACAATAATATGTAGTGTAGTAATAAACTGGCGGGGGCTCGGCTGAGGAGCTCGTGGCTATATAATAACAGCCGCTCGGGTCGATCGTTAGGTTCAGCCGTGCTTGCCTAGGTTGGTCTGTGGATGGGTGCACGTGGGGAAAGCACGTTTAGCCGTTGGTCCCGGCTGTCATTTGTAGATCTTTGACAGTCGTTAGGTAGTCAGAGGCCCAAAAAGTCTGACAACCAGTCTTACCAAGGGGTATCATATTACCCGGTACTAACTGGGTTGTGGAGGTCAGACAGGCAGTTGCTCCGTGTAAAATACTGATATTCAGCTGCATCCGGTTAGACTGGAAGCCGACCCTAACATAGTTGGGAAAAGGCTAAGCCTATGAATGATGAGTAATAAACCAGTGGTCCACATTTGCTCTAGATCAAAACAACTGGAAGACATGGGGAGAGGCCTTTGTCCAGCAGTGAGATGATGCAGGCTAACAGTATCAGTATAGACTGGCTAAACTAAGTTCAGTAGAACTGACTTATTTGCCAAATATCATCTTTCGAAGCGCCATTTTTTCCTTTCATAGAAAACAATTATCTCCCATCATTGTCTAAGCCCTATTCAATCCAGATGAAATCGTCCAGAAACGAAAACAACAAAGACTTATACGGGGTCATACACTAAACACGGCCCATACACTGTACCGGGTCCACCATAATATTATACACTCAATGGCTCATATCGTTGAATTGACCCCTCGAAGCACCCCCAATCGAGAAAGCGTATAAAACTATCCAAGCTTAAATATCGAAAGGTTCCGTGATAAAAATAAATCGCTTTTAACCTTCATAGTGAGTTGAGGAGTTAATAGTTATGTTGTAATAAGATATTTTGGATTGAAAGTAGGTCTTGCTATTTATGTCAAAGGTTAAGAGTTTTTTTGGGGGCTTGCTAGTGGGAGGTATGGGATTATTCAAATGCTAAGCATCCATTTTAAGTGATGAAACTTGAAAGTTCACTTATAGCTGTATATTTTTTTTCTAAATAAATAAAGCATGCAAAGTTGTAAGGAGTATTTACATAATTTTAATTGCAATATGAACCAATCTGGCATTGAAAATGTTCATGTGTTTTTAATTTAAAACAGCACATTACAGAATAAGTCTTGTTGCCTAGGAGTTTAGGAAACTTTTGTGTTGGCCACAGAAAGAAAAAAATGGTGCATTCTACCGGGAACCAAAGGGGAAACCAAAGAATGTTTAGTGTTAAATATAATTAATGTTTTCTATTCACAGAATATAATGCCACAATTCAGTTCCACTGAGCTCTCCTAAAATACAATATTAATCATACCTTGCCAAGTCATTTATCAAAATTTAACCCAAAATACGAACCCAGTCAGCAGGCAAATTTATATTTTTAAGACGAAATGATTTACAATGTAATCACACAAACAAATGATATGACCCCCAAGACAGGGACCGTTTTAATATTTTTCCTAAGGAACCCTTATTAATAATGTTACAGAACCCCATTTTTGGGGTTAATGAACTCTCGTCGAAGGCAATTTTCCTGTACACTCGTTCGGAAAAGTGTTTCTTTGTGGTAAAAAATCTTTTATGAGTATTTTTTTTCTTTTGATCATTCTCAGCATCTTTTGTTACGAAAAGAGATTTTTAAAATAAAAGAGTTGTATGCGTAGCATGTCAGTCAGGAAAAGTGAAAGATGATAGCATTGAGGTTTTTATTTCATTTTCTCTTTTACTTTTACCTGTTTTTTTATGCGTCGGTTAATAAAATATTTCTTTATTATGTTGATTTGGTTTCTTTCTGTCTTTAACTGCTTTATGTTTTGTTTGATGACTTCAATGTTAAACGGGTAACTTCAGAATATTGGTCCTGAAATATCCTTAAGACTGAGGATGTGCCCAAAGCGTAAGACAGAATAAGAATGAACTAAGTTTAGTTTACAATTTCGTTGTTAAATTACCTAGAAATGGAGGCCAGGCTATTTAAATTGAGTTTTTTTATAAAGTTTTATTTTTTTCGGAAACTTTTTCAGATTGAATCTCTCTCTTTTATTCATGCTAAATGGTGGTGTTGTTTAAAATAAATTAGTAGCCATAGTACTTTTGGTATCTAAATTTTACTGAAATTGACATTGTGTTTAAGCAAAAAATTTCCCATCACAAAAAAAAATTCATGTCTTCCATACATACCTAAACTAAACTTCGTCTAAACTTATGTCTTTTTTCCTTGAGGGTAGGCTGGAATGCCACCTGCTACGATCAGCACATACTCCTTTTGTTTCGTCCACGTTCATAATTATAATCCTACTTCTCTTTTCCACTTTGCGGTAAAATTACCACTATTCATTTCTTTGTTTTAAAACTTTTGTCTCCACCTGTACATGCTGACGTCACTCACATTTTCTACATAAATCATTATCAGATATTTTTGTTTACCACTCTTCATACAAAAAAACAAGTACGTGATAGCAACTTTTCATAATAATAATCAGTTATAACAAAGTCTAACTGGGTTTTCGAGGTCAGATAGATAGTCGGTCCATGTAAGATGAAACTGGTATTCAGCTGCATTTGGTAAGACTGGAAGCCGACCCCAACGTAGTAAGAAAAAGCAAGCAGATGGTGAAGTAAGATTGTCAGAGATCTACAAATAACAGCCGGACCAATGGCTTAAAGTGGTTTCCGAGGCACGGAGGAAAATCGGTATATAATGGGGGGTCACCAATCCATGGACCGACCTTGGCAAGTGCTATTGCTGTGATCTTCAAGCGTGTGCGGCTATTACTAGGCACGAGCTCCAAGTATCATAATTATTATGGTAATGGAGGTAATTTTTTTTTTTGAGAATAATATGTTTCATTTATCTTTTTTACCTTCTTCCCCAGATCCTCCCGGTGCTCCGTACATTGAAGGTTACGCAGAGGGGGAGACAGTGCGTCGGGGACAGAGCCTGGAGCTGGTATGCAGGAGTCGGGGAGGAAACCCACCAGCCCAGCTCATCTGGTACAAGAACGGGGAGCAAATCCGCATGGCTTATCGGTAAGTGCTAAGATTTATTTTGTGTGTTTTTGACTTCTTCACAATAGGGTAGATGACAAAAAAAATGTAACTAGTACGTCAGATAGAACAAAAAGTATTGGACACATAAAAAAATTAAGACGATACAGAAAACTCGTGTGACGACACATTTGAGTACATTTTTTTTACATTTTCACTAATGATCTTTGACACGTTTTATCTTCGTCAATTTTTATTAAGTTGATAAAACAAAAAACACGTTTCCAATATTTTTAAGATAATCTAACTGACGGACTAAACATAATCATATATTTTTTAGTCAGTCATCATCCCTATTGTCCGTAACGTTCAAATCACAACTAAGATTTTATTTTATGTTATTTTTGTAAGTAGTATTCATGTAAAGTAGAGCAAAAGACGATTGAGTGTCTACTGCTCAATGCCATGCTAAAGACTTAAACTTAATCTAACTTTAACAGTTAAAACTACAAACAATTTCTGTCGGACACTGGATAATCAAGAACATTTTTGTCTTTTTCTCGAGACGGGATAATATCAGCTACTCGACAACCATTTTCAAAGATCTATCGGAAAACCAGCAGACTCTCCAGGAAGCTCAATTAAAAGTTCTCCAATCCCCAATAAAATAAAAATATTTTTGACCCTTTTTTAAACGTTCCCAAATCCTTCCATTTGAAATTAAAAGGGGTTAGAGTAAAAAACCTCAAAAGACATTAAAATCTTCAGGACCTTTGAAAAGAATCTTATAACATGAAATGTAATTAGCGAACATTCTAATTAAACCTAAGTTTAATTAGATTTTTTGTAGAAAATGAATCTTAATTTTATGCTTGAAATTAGATTTTTTCTTTGAAAGACTACCTTAAATAGGGATAGTAATATTAATTAACCGACATAATGAGTATATCGGATATCCACCGGCCGCGGATGTAAGAGATCTGAGACTCGATTCCGAAGTATGGCAACACTATTTTTGAGTTTTTCAGTTTTATATTTCTGTCTAAATAATTTACGATTTTGCCAAGGTATTGTATATTAAAAGTAATACAACCTGTTTTTTTTTGATATCCTATAACTTCACGGTTATATTCTGTTGGTAACAATAATACTAAATCTCATAGAATAGGTGGTCCAAAAATGCATAGTTTCGGAAATATCATTAATCATAATTATAAAATATGTATCTAAGTTTCATTGATAAATACGAGTAATTCATTTTAATTCAAACCAATCATTCTTAACCTAGAGTTACCCGCAATTACAGACACAATTATTAAAATAACAATGTTCTGTTCCCTTTCGGGAACGGCTGGGGACATACTGGTATTTAAAGCTAAGAAAATGCGACGTTGTCATATTTCACGTAAGGGTGTTTTTCGTTAATAATCGTGACTTTGCCGAATTATTTTATATGAAAAATTAAAACGAAAAAAAGGATGATTGAAACACAATTCATATGGCCAGTTGATTCTTTGATATGGTCTTGAGGAGCTCGTGGCTAAATAATAACAGCCGCTCGGGTCGATCGTTAGGTTAAGCCGTGCTTGCCTAGGTTGGTCTGTGGATGGGTGACCACCACACACCGAGGTCCATTACATACCGAGTTTCCTCCGTGCCTCGGAAAGCACGTTAAGCCGTTGGTCCCGGCTGTCATATGTAGATCTTTGACAGTCTTTAGGTAGTCAGAGGCCCAAAAAGTCTGACAACCAGTCTTACCAAGGGTATCGTATTACCCGGTACTAACTGGATTGTGGAGGTCAGATAGGCAGTCGCTCTATGTAAAATACTGATATTCAGCTGCATCCGGTAAGACTGGAAGCCGACCCCAACACAGTTGGGAAAAGGCTAGGCAGATGATGATGGTCTTAATCATACCCTATAGCTATGTGATATAAAAAAAAAAAACAGGTTGTATAGAAGAAAGTCCATCGACTTCATCATCTGTCTAACCTTTTTCCAACTATGTTGAGGTCGGCTTCCAGTGTTAGCGACTGCCTATCTGACCTCCACATCCCAGTTAGTGATGGTGATGATTCCATCTAGCCAATTTCGGCCAACCGACTGCATTCGATGGCTTTTTAAGGTGGTTGTGGAGAGCTTTGGTGTGCTGCTGTTTCATGTGCTATAAAGTGGCTAGCATGTCCAACTTTGGCCAAAAAACTCCGAGCACAAAGCGGACATGGTAGTACTGTTTAATACGATACCTTTTAGTAAGACTGGTTGTCAGAAAGTCCATCGACCTATTCCATATAAAGAATAGGTTCTGCCTTTGGGGTAGTCTAAGTGGTACCCACCACTTAGACTACCCACAAAGGCAAAACCACATTTCAAAAACAAAAAAAAAATGTAGACCTACTAAAAAAGTCAACGTCTATCCTAGATTTTTTTTCACAGCATTTTCAGTATCTAACCGCACAAAAGTGCGGCTTACATAAATATTTATATGAAAGTGCTGAAAAATTCAGCGACGCGAACGTCGAACCTGCTTCCGTTGCCTGAAAATCAATGTGGAAACAGCTTTTCGAATGTCTTCGAGCGAAAAATGTATCGCTTATATTTAGTTTTCATCTATGTTGGTATGTAGCGAAAAGATGGACCAAGGAGACATGCCTGGTGATATAATTTTAGATTTTAGATTTAATTGAAACAGGGCATTGATCACCTTGCTTGGTCACTGCGTGCATTTCGTAGATGTAGTATGATTATTCCTTTATATTTCAATTTATTGATGAGGAAATTAATTATTTATATAATATATTTAGTATATTTGACTTGCGTGTTGACGATTACTGATCATGTAGGAGGACGGAGATAGTATCTTGCTTGAATGTGTTCCATGATACGCTATGTCCGTAAATCCTGTAAGTAAAACCTCTTTAATTTTCCGGGTTAAGTACCCACTAAATTTTTAAATTCAGTCAATGTCGCTCTCAAAACACGTAAAATAATATTATCGCTGACAAGAGCTCTTAAACTTCGCTATTCAAAGAACAACAAAAAAATTGTCAATACATTTTTTTTCTTAAGTTAAAATCTGCTGAATAACACCGCTTAGATTTCCAATATAAAGTATACAATACGAAGGGAAACTGGCAAACTCAGCTTTTTGCCTATAAAAAGCCCCCCCCACCCCTATTTGGGGGATCGTATTAAGCTGGCAACAGATAGGGCGTATGTCCTCATGATTTATGTAAGCTGAAGCATAGTGATGCGACAGGCTTATCGATAAAATTGTAAATGGGTGGTTTTTTGTTACGAATTTACTTCATATTTTGCCGACAAAAAAAAGGATTCATCAAAAGTAGTATCGATAAATAAAATTGGTGGCAGTCAAAGTAAGGCTTTTGGGATTCAGATCACGTTTTGCTCATTTTGTTTAGTGCTGTCTAGCGAAATGTAATGCATGATTAGTTTTGCTATCTGATTTGGATCAGATTTCCAAGTTTTCGATTTTGTACCAACAAAGTATTTTTCAAAAGTTAAATATCCGTATATTTATTCGTGTTCTATGTTATATTGTCTTTATAGAAAGACTCCTTATTTAACAATTTTTTTTTTAAATAGTTTCTTTCGTTTTCACCAAACACTTTCTTCGTCATTATACTGTAGAAATAAACCATTACGGAATTGTTCCATTACGGAAAATTTTGTTCAAAAGTTTAATCAACAAAAACGATGACATCGTCGTTAAAACTATCGACAAGATCTTATCGATAAGTACACGTTGTTTGCACCCGTCACTTAAAAAATTGTATTAAGACGTGCCTACAGGCGACGGAAACTGATTTATGGGCCTCACTAACTGCACTCGCTAGTGGTGCGCCACATATCGATAAACAAATAAAACTCGGTGTTTTAAATTTAAATTGGATTCGGTGCCATGTGTTCTGCGAAATACGTTTGGCATAAATACAAGTCATATGGTTAAGGTAGTTGCGTTGTAGTTTTTGTGGCGTGTTTGTATTTTTACCGGTAACTGGTTCGCATAATACATGCAATGCAATACTATACAGTAATTATTTTCTTTCCGACAAAATAATAATTTAATTTCTCTATTCCTTAGTTAACCGTTAAATTCGAATAGTCAAAGACGAAATGCTTTGTGGGGAAATTAGTATATCTTATTCGAGGACAGTTGCACTAAACCCGCGTGGCGCCTCACAATGCGGAGACCTGTGTACCAATAGTGGGGTTATTATCGTCTGATTACGTGCCATGATTAGTGCGGTACCATACGCTTTTAAAAACTATCGATAATTTAGTTATTGCACACTAAACCATAGAACTCGATTTATAACGACAGTTATCAATAGAAATGTTTGCCAACTATAATTGGGTTTGTAGTAGAGTGAAATCCGACATAATGAGATAGTCTGTAAGTACAGAGTAAATATTCATTAACAACGATATAATTGAATATTCTATGACATATTTTGATAACTGGGTATTATTTTGGTAGTTTGAGTTGTTTTGAATTGTTTGTTCAGTGTAAGGGTTTATATGTGAAATGGGTAATAGGATTATTTATACTGTTTTAAGCTTTCACGGTTTATAACTAAAATCACACTGACACTTACAAATGGGATATCAAATTCCCGATATTTTGAAGCGGTTGCAAGCGCCATGATCGCGGGGTGACTGGAGAATGCGGGTAGATGAAAAATAAATTGTTAGGTGCAAGCAAATCTGTCTACCCCCTTTCTTAGTCTTGTGTGTGCATAGCAAAAAAAGAGCGTAATGTCTATTTGTAGTTTTAAAATATATTTAAGAAACGTTTTACGTGTAAAAAGACATACAAAAGGAATTAATGTTTTTTTCCAGGTATTAATAATACATAACATAAGATCAGTAACGCTATCCCAGATGTTTTTATAAGCAAGAGACCAGTACGAGAAAATGTTATCATGAAAAAACTTTAACGTTGATGGTCTAAATCAATATAAAAGTGTAACCATGGAGTTTCTTGCCGGTTCTTCTCCATAGGAAACGACCAACCTGAACCGTGCACCTTTTATCTACGTTTACAAGTGCTCATGTAGGCCTATGTGAAATGCAATATTTTGATTTGTATGCGTCAGAATATAATTGTTATCATTATTATCCAAAAGATTCTGGGAGACAGCAAAAAAAAAACATTTGCTTAGTAAAACAATAGCTATCTTTTTTACCGAAATCAGAAAAATCTCCACGGCGTCCATTTTTAACATTAACTCAGAGTTTTGAGTACACTACACTAATGAATAAAAAGCATAATTATAATAAGAACACTACATCAAACAGAAAATAGGTCAAGATACAGAATAAGAGAAGTTCTCATTAAAATACAAAAGATCTTCATGATTTTATTCAGACCTAGGCCGAAAGTTCGTAAACTTTAGGTTTATCTTTTAGGCAATTTTGTGAGATATCTTAGATACCTTTTATTGTTTTGCGTTTTAACTGTGAGAAAGTGAAAATTTGTAATGTTTTGTCTTGTTTATTTAATTAAATTTTACTTGCTAAGAAACAACTAGATAGTATTCATTATCTTAGTATCCAAAGTGTAATTTAAATAAATATAACACCTTAGGGGGGGGCATAATACTCATCATTATGAACAACTGCTACTAAGGAACTAACCTTGAAATAGCGAAAAAAAATTAGTTGTTTCCCACATTTTGGCAAGTTCTGCGAGCATAAATGTACCATAGAGTAGAACTTTATTTAATATCATTATAATATACATTTTTTTTTTATATACATTTTGTTCTATTATATTAGAGTATCAACCCAAAGTTATTTTTAAAGTCTCGTTTTGATCAACCTCTTACTTTATGTACTCAAAAATTCACTAGTCAAAGATTGAGTATTTGTGCTTTAGAATCTAATCCTGAAACCATGATTTTGAACTTCCACGTCCGTTTTTCTCAAAACATATATTTTCAACATGAGATATTGAAACAAGCAACATTGCAATATTGAAATTCCCGCAACATTACGAACACGAAAATACATTTTAAAATTAAACTCCAATATTTTCAACCGACGGCGAAAACAAAACGTGAACCCATCTAATACATTTAAAGCTTTGAAACGGAACAAATCAATTCTCTAATAACAATTGAATACCGAACGTATTTCGCAAACCTAGCGGAAAATAGCCTGATCCGTTTTATCGATAATCAATTCCCAACACTAGTGCTAAAAAGTGGCCCTATCTCGATAATATTTTACTTTTTCCCTTCACTTTTTACCTGACTTAGAGTGTAGTCTGTCGATTTATTTAGTCTAAAGAATTTACGAGAAAATTTTCTTTATTCATTTACCTTTTTAAAAGAAAAGCTGTTTATTTATTAGTTTGCTAGTAAAGTCAGGACTTAGGGGGAAGTTTATGGGGTTTCTGGAGAGAAAACTTTATGTTTTCTTTGGAAATAGAATCATCAGAAGTAGATACCATGGTAAATGCAATAAAGAGTTTGAGTTTGAGTTTGAGTTTGAGTTTGTATTTTAAAGCACGTGGTTATTGTAGATTTTTTTTTAGTCAGAAGATCGTTTTTAAAGTACATTCTAAAGAGCAATATTCCAATAGACGTACCTATGACTTTTTTGAGCCACTAACCCGCACTGGGCCTGCGTGGTGATTTACAGCCCATTCTGTCTCATAGAAAGGAGGCCTGTGTCCCAGCAGTGGGAACATTATGCTATGATCGAATTTCTTATATTAACACTGTCAAACTGCAATATTTATTGCTGAGATAAAAGTTGTCTGACCTTGGAAAAATCAGCCCTAAGACTGACATAGCTTACAACAGATAGGTTCAAACAATAATCATTTTTTCTAACCGTTAGAGAATTTCAGCGTAGTTTTAACTGTGTAGCTGTTTGTTATTTCAGTTTTGATGAAGTTTTATAATATTTAGATTATTTCGTAACGTGCTATTAAATAAATAAAATAATTTTATTTCGGACAAATAAGAGACCCATAAATTGTTAGTAACAGGCTTGCACTTAAACACTATTGTTAGTAACTTAACTTAAGACGAGTTAATGAGAAGACCACCCTTACTAAATAACCAATAGTAAAATATAGCCATTATAGTAACTAGGACAGCAAAAGTCTAGGGTATAAGTCTTCTCACCAATTGCCATTTTGAAATTGCTTATTGAATTATGCACAAAGTTTTTAGATTTCATGTATAGCCGGTATACATACAATATACATGTATGAGGGAAATTACTTCTCTGTCTCATCAAATCATCTCTGTAGCTACCCGTGCGAATTGATAAAGCTAACGATATACAGTCCTACCACACTCAAAGACCTTACAAACTTTTGCTTGCGACTTTGCCCGTTTGAAAGTCGGAAATTCTTCCACGGGAACTTACAACCGGGATAAAAAAGTATCCCATGTCCTAGCCCAGGTTATGGTCTATCCATTAGCCAAGTTTTATTAGAATACATTGAGCCGTTTAGTCGTGAGAACGTAACAAACAAACAGTCATACTGACAAACAGAAAGACTTTCGTATTTATATAATTAGTATGGGAGTATGTTTGTAAGCCAGAGAAACCGTTCGGATTTTCAAAAAGGTTATTTACTTGAGAATTTGTATTCTACCTCCGTTCGTAAGGTACTGTATACACATCATGCCTCGTCATATTTCTTTCCAAATATTGTCAGCAAAAAGGTGACATGATTTTATATTATCTACAGATTTGGCCGAGTTCATGAAAAACAGGTCTAGACACGTAGCAAACGTGTTCAATCATGTGAACTAGCTTTATTTGGTACGTACTTTTGTTGGGTATACAGGAATTGTGAGCAGTAGTGACCAAAGGTTCGAACACGGGCATGAGTAATTTTACTTTGTGTAATTAACTTCCTCACCATTGCTCTCAAAACGCTAAAGGAAAACACCAAGAGGAAACCGGCATGCAATGCAACAGAGTAATTAATAGTACATTACGATATAAGTTCGAGGGCTACAAGAAAGCAGAGGCTGTAATTATCAAAGGGCACGTATGTCATACGACGTTTTATAACATATTTGCGAGGAAATACATAAATGAAACTCGGACTTTCTTAAACGAATAAATGCCAGTTGGCATTTTTAATGTTGTCAAGTTATTATTATTATATTTTATCTCCCAAAGTAAATTTTATTCATAAAATGTTGGCCACTTTCTGACATAAAAACTCATTGCTAATATTTTAAAAAGTACCGTTCGTTTTAGACGGAGCATCTTGATAAACCATGCGTTTTACATTACAATAACGCACAAGTACGTAATGAGAAACAATACGATATTGAAATTGGTGAAATAAGAGACCCTTTACGAGCAAATGTGTTATAAATAGATGTCACATCCACCAACCCGCACTGAGCCCGCTTGGTACATACAATATGGCTGACCCCAATACATACCTAAGCATTAACTTAAGCCTATGTCTAGCCAATGGCGTTAGTCAGAAAGAACAAAATGCATTTCTAAAATACTTAAAATGGATCCCAAACCAACTTTTTTACGAACCCTTTCCTTGACAATATTACAAAACCAATATAACCAAACTATTGCCCCCTTAAAACAACCCTACTTCTCTACCACCCCCCATAACTTATAGTCTTATAGCCTATTCTAACCACAAGGCTAAAAGCAACGCAAAATACGACGCTATATTTTCTTGCAAAGAAAACTCTTGAAAATTGTATGCATATTATTGGCGTTAATATAAGAAGCTTGGCAGAAAAGACGTGTGGAGCATATACAGTGTGTACAGGAAATATTATGGAGCATGTTTTACTAAAAGGGTGTAAGCAGACGTCTTTAGGAATAATAATGTTTGAGTGTAATTGTACGACTGGGTGGCAATGGGCCTTTTTTAGAGAGGTGGAAGGGGCATTCGGCTTGGTGATTGTGTGTTGAAGTTTCAGAAATTCAGATGGAAAAATGATAGCATAATATAACACAAGATCACGCCTGTAATCCCGAAGGTTTTCGGCAGAAGTGTACCTAATAGTATGCCAACATTTCGCCAGTTATGTTTTAAGTCTCATGCAATAGGGGTGAGCCTCTATATCTCTATTGCCATCAACTGGGCACAAATCCAGACACAGTGTGTGCTACTGAGAAATTCCTGCTGGAAAAACTCAACCGGACCCGGGAATCGAATCCAGGACCTCATGTTCAGCAGTCGCACTTGCGAACACTCGACCAACGAGGCACTCTGGAAACTGCTTTAATGGTGACACCGTTAGGTATCACCCTTTTATGAGAGCACGACGATCCACAATTTATACCATCAGCAAGCCATTTGAGTAACTCAATATAGTTTCTACAATCCCATAGGACTTCGGTATACAAAGAAAATTTCGTGAATACAAAACATAAATAATATTATCCATATATAAACAAGGTACTAACGAATAATAATGTTTGCTCGTAGTGATGTGAATGTATCGACTATTGTTATTTGAATTTATCGAGTAAATAGAACGAATAGATTGGTTGAGCGGGGAAAGTATGTGTACAATCTTTTTTTGTTGTTGTTTGTTTGTAGGTATGTTGGGTCGGGTAGGGATGGGATGGTATGCGACACAAACATTTTTTCAAATAGGATTTGATGTTTATTTTAATTTAATGATTTTCGTCGTATTTTTATTGAGTTTCATGATGAGGACAGTCGTTTTAAAAATATGTTGATAATGAAGAGAGATGCAACACAAGTGGCTAAAAGAGTGATGAATATAAGTGTTAAACGATAGAGAGGTAAAGAAAGACCAAAGAAAAAATGGATTGTGTGAGAGATGATATGAATGAAAAAGCAGTAAATAATAGCGTGACGGTTGTGAGGGGAGAATGGAAGTAGAAAACCTATTACGCCGAGCCCAAGTAGCAAAATGATAATGATTTAAGCCCCATTTATAATTCAGGGTAGGAGGTAACGCCATAACTGTTATGCCCGTGACTCAATATTTACCAAATCATCAGCAAATCTTCTCGTTTTGCAAAACTGATGCTGAACTGTGTATAGGCCTATGTGTTTAAGCAGAGATAACTGAATGTCTAAAATTATAATGGCGGCTTAAATCATAAATGTGGCCTGTTTGACAACTTCGTCCCAAAACAGCTAAGCTGTTCTGGATGTTTGCAATGCAGATAGACTAGGACCTGTGTTAGACTCAAAACATGTATAGGTACTATTTATTCCAGTATTATATGAGCCAAGACCGCGGGTAAAAGCTAGTTGATTATAATACTGTGGACTGTGTTGGCCAATTAATTGAAACAATAGCATGTCAAATTCCTAGAATGTTACAATGCTTATATGATGCTAAGTTGGGGTAAAATAACATGGTATTAGTATCAGTGGCTTAGCTACGGGGGGGCGGTGGGGGCCACGGCCCCAGGCGGCATACGAAAGGGGGCGGCAGGAAGCGCTAATTTATTAATTTGGAAAACGTAAAAAAATATTTGAAATCGCGAGAGCAATATCATGCCATTCTTGCCATAGAAAACGATATAAATGTTGATATCAGGGTGATTGGTAATTGGGTGCAGGCCTTTAAAAAGGTGATAACATTATACACCTTATTTGCTACAATTTTGACCCGATAACTCGGGGTCCAAACTGTGTGGTTCCTGAGAAATCGAACTTTTAAAGATATTTGGAAATTTTGTAACCTCTCCACCATAAAGTGCTGATTGTGAGAAATCTAAACCGTTGAGGATGTTAAACTGATACTTTTCTGAGAGCAGAATTACAGATTTAACTGTCTGATAGGATATGTTAAAATACACCTGAGAGAGACAGATTTTCCTGATCTGATCGACCAGGAGCTAACATCACAGCGGTAACAAGAAAATCTGCAACAAGGAAGACGTACATCGAAAAATCTGTACTATCCAGTTTTATTAAAATACTACCTTCTCAGGACCAATCGTTGTTTTCAGGTTATTCACATACTAAAAAAAGTATACTGTAGCACCATTTTGAAAAACTAATGAGACAAGGAACTCGGTTCTGCAATTTGCACGACAAGTGTTGTACATTTATTTTAAGAAACTTGCCTCGAAAAACAAGGGAAGTTTCAAAAAGTTTTCAGAACATGACCTTTATGGCGCTTATTTTCCGAAGGCAGATGTCTTTTTTGGCAATTTTCGAAGGATACAATCGTTCATTAGCTATCAGAAAAGTATCAGTTTAACATCCTGAACGGCGTAGATTTCTCATAATCAGCACTTTATGTTGGAGAGGTGAAATAATTTCAAAAAAAAATTATAGTTCGATTTCTCAAACGCTACCCAGTTTAGACCCCAAGTTATCGGGGTCAATAAAAAACAGGGGGCGGCGTTTTACCGGCCAGCCCTAAGCGGCGAAAACCCACGCTACGCCACTGATTAGTATAGTTTTAGTTAAACAAATCAGTTCAAAATAATATTTCCTTGACCAGGAAAGAATTGAAATACTGTATTTATTTCAATGTAACATAGTAAAGCTCACAGCATTGAAAATTCTTTTTAATCTAAAAACAACAATGTCTTACCAGCCCATAAAGCAATATTTATTAAAGTCGGAAAGTTTCTTAGGCCAAAATATACTTTGTACGTTCTTCGACATCGTAAAAATGTCACAGCTCTATTGTTAGTCGGTACAATAGTATCGACTGTCGATAAATATTACGTGTTGCGCGTCACTACGCTAGTTATATTGAAAATATGTTTTTCATATTTTGTTTTTGGCATTTTATTAGATGTTCGTGGATCGTTGCGCAATTGTTTTTGTTTTTTTCGGGGTCTTATGAAAGGTAATAAATTATTGTTTCTTTGATGACATCAATACAGTTGTGTTAGATAAAATGGAGGGACTAAGATTCCTTTTTTAAATAAAATCTTTACATTGTAAAGTTGCCCCCGCTGTCTGTACGCTTAAATCTTTAAAACTATCGCAACGGATTTTAATGAAGTTTTCAGCAATAGATAGAGTAATTCAAGAGGAAGGTTTATATTTATATGCTATATTGCACTCGTGCGAAACCGGGCGGGTCGCTAGTAAAGAATAAATAAATTAATAATTGGATTTACGTTAGCAATTTACCAATGGTTTAGCAATTAACTTAAAAAATATGTATATTATGTATATAGCTAATACATAAAGTTCTTTCTGACTTAGCTCAAAAAATGCCCTGAACATCGACTACCTAACCAAACCATACCATATTTCCCTGCTCCTAAAAAACTTTATTCATCAACTAAAAACATGAGCCATATTTCAAAAAATTCTTGAGGTCTTGAGTCCGTAATGAAATTTGGGAAGACCTCAGTGACTTACCCCCCAAGCCGGCCTTACAGCGGTCCTAATCTCACGCTATTTATCATTCTGTCGGCTCCCTTCGAAATGTCGTGATAGCTAAATTATCAGCTTATTTTGCATCTTATAGATTCAATATTTTTTTTTGTGATTGCTGTCTAATGTTTTTTGTGGATCTTGAAACAATATGACGTGTATAATTTTAAGTGGCTTTGGGTGTACAATGGGCTTTTTATTTCCACGTGCGCTTCCCATGTTAGCCTGGCTGGATTAGTTCCCTGTATCAGGGATTTTAAACATTACTAGCAAAATGTTAGTGTACTCCTTTCTAGCGTATCGATGATAATCAAATTGAGTCAGCCTAAAATGATGTACGTGCTAATAGAGAAACTTTGCTTAAAGCCACCCGATCCAACCCAATGGACAGCGCGTCGTTTTTTTGTTTTTAATTTATTTTTTGTTGTGTACACTTATGGCATGTGCCGAGTAAATATGTTTTCTTTCTTTCTTTCCTCCTACCAGGTCTTCCTACCCGAATTCCCTCAGAAGGACGCGGTATTTATTATGATATAGCCGTGGTATTATTCGAAGAGCTCGTGGGTAAGCTAGGTTGGTACATTGATAAGTGACCACCCATAACATACCGAATTTTCTCCGTGCTTCGGAAAGCACGTTAAGCCATTAGTCCTGGCTGTCAACTGTAGATCTTTGACAGTCGTTACAGGTAGTCAGTGGCCTGAAAGTCGGACAAACAGTCTTACCAAGAGATATCGAATTACCCGTTACATCGTTGTGGAGGTCAGATAGGCAGTCGCTCTATGTAAAATACTGGCAATCAGCTACATCCGTTTAGACGGAAGCCGACCCCAACATGGTTAGAAAAAGGCTAGGCAGATGATAGCCGTGTTTTTATGTTATTTTTGAATTCCTAAAAATTCAATACTATTTGTAATACTTACGTGTGGTTGTCATTGGTTGATCCTGAACGATGTTTGCCGAACAACACGAGCGGAATGAAAGTCGAATACATGCGTATAGCTTGTAATTGCCTTGGGTCGGTTCTGTTGTTCAACAAATACTGACGAATCGAATGGAAAAAAATATTGTGTAGCACTTATACTTCAAACTAGCTTTTACTCGTGACTTCGTTCGCGTGGAAATGTTGATGAGAATATGTGAGAACAAAAATAAGCCTATGTCCTTCCCCAGGATATAATCTATCTCCTAGTCAAATTTCATTACGATCCGATCAGCGGTTTAGTCAGAATCATAAGATAATAATATGAATCACGATAAAATTCTTAAAATCGTCACAGACGCAGTCAAAATTATGAAATGTCACATTGTGACCATTTTCACAAAATTGAGTTTTCATATTATTATCCTATTAATGCATAAATTATCTTGTTATAAGTTTTTGTGAAGAGTGTAATTTTTAAAGAAAATAACATTCTTTACAAAAACTAAAAATCTTCCAGCTCAAAAAACCAATTCGAAAATCTCACCTAGACATGAACTGACAGGCTTACAAATAAAATCAAAACCATGAGAAGCGATTACGTCTGAGACGGTTTCCCGGTTTCCTGAGTATACCGGCATCGACTCTGGTCGGTGTAGGGTTACAAAGGAAAATGGCTGGCGTTAAACTGTGCCGGGTTAAGTAATAAGAGGAGGGGACTATTGTTGTTTTGTCTTCTGTTAAAAGTTCTTGGCTCGATTTCTCTTCGGGTTGAGTTCGATTTGAGTTTGGTATATTGAATTGGTGGAATTTTGTGCTTTGGTGGCTTGTACGGCTGTAGGAGATTATTTTTTC
Source organism: Xestia sexstrigata (assembly GCA_941918905.2). Taxonomy (NCBI): domain Eukaryota; kingdom Metazoa; phylum Arthropoda; class Insecta; order Lepidoptera; family Noctuidae; genus Xestia; species Xestia sexstrigata. The sequence goes on from OW799226.2 coordinate 12,773,175, forward strand.
TTTGAGTTTGATGTTTTACTTAAGAAGTACTTATCAAAGAGCCTGGACAAGCGGCAACCGCTTTCAAAGTGACTTAGATATCAGTGTCTTGCTGACACTAACACTATCTACTATCTGCTACTGATTGTCTACACAACACTAAACACTAAAACATTCAAGTACAATGGATGTTTCATTCTACATTGGCTAGTTTCCACCATCAATAAATTGCAAATCTATTTAGTCCGTCAGTTAGAGTATTGGAAAATAATGAACACGTATTTTTTGTTTTTGTAAATCAATGAATATTGACAAAGATAAAACGCATCAAAACTCGGGAGTGGGGGCTAAAAGCGTCGTATCTACGTCAATTTTGGTTTACGTAACAAAAGAAAAAATACGGGTCAAATATTTTTTGATAATCTAACTGACGGACTTATTAGATTTTTTCAGTTGACAAGCCTATTAACATCTACATGACTTTTATTAATGTAGATTTTGTACTTTTTTAACTAAAACACCGCAGCGGTCCACTCAGAAAGAATTTTGTTTTCTGTGGCGAATTATTCACCACTAGGATGGAAATGAGAAAAAAAAATCACTTGATTGTGTACAATATACTGCATTATAAACATAAAACCGGAGCAAAAACAGTCACCTATCGTTGGAAAATAACAAACAAGTTCTCTTAAAACTTGCACCACACACGCACGTCTTCTCATACTCTATAATCTTACTATACTTTCAGTGTAATACCGTCGCGATACTGCGCCGCCTCAAAGGACGCCTATTGCCTATATAAAGCACAGTTATGTTATATAAGTGTCATTTCGGCTTAGAGTAAGATAAATAAAGTGATATGATCATGTAATACTTTACCTCGAAGAAATTCTTTTTAAAAGTATCAGCTTAACTGTCTTAAGTACCTGTCGGACATTGGTTACGGTTGATCTGAAACCTGAAAGTCTGAGAGCCAATCTCACCAAGGGGTATCGTGTTGCTAATTCAGCTGCATCTGGCCAACTCTACCATAGTTGGGAATAGGCTAGGCAGATGATGGTACGGTCATAATTTATGTTAGGTACTGTGCCAGGCTCATTTCTTAGATAATTTTTAAAAACACCCAAGGTCTTATGTCGACGACGTTTCCGTTTACTTTCCATCGACTTTTCTCTAAATACTTTTTGTCTACATCAGGATCATTATATATCTGTAAAATTCTTCAAATAAGCTCAACCAACCAATAATATCTTCCTTACTAAGAACATAATGAACCACGTTACAAATTAACTAACAATTCCTGGCCTATAGTCAACTGCGATTGGCTATTTCTAGCTCATTGCGGGCCACTAAAATGACCATCGACTGACCCTCATGTGGCCTGTATGTAATGGCCGTTGTTAACGACTGACTACTGTCCATTGATGCTTTAGTTACTGCTCAAACGGCCCTCTAGTTTGTAAATGAAGCAATGGACATCGAATTGGTCAATGATTGGGTTAGTAACTGCATGATCAAATATTTTGAAAGATTTGCATAACATAACAGCAAACCTGTAATTCCCAAAGGGCTGGGCAGAAGTGAGCCTTCAGTAGGTACACCCAGATTTCGCCAGTTATGTTTAATTCCCATGTAATAGGGGGCGAAGCTTGTCGCCATCGACCGGGTAAAAACCCAGTACTGCTATCCCGACTTGGGAATCGAACCAAATAAACTTGAGGCTCAGCAGACGCGTTTGTTACCTCTAGGCTTGTGACCTTACAAAAAATTGGTACACAACTTCTAAAACTTATTACTAAAATAAAAGTTATACTAGACAGTTCCCTTTACCTCCTCGAAACCTAATATTTCTCCTTATTAGTCCAAAAAACAACCCAAAAAACAAAATACAAAAAGATACCTCGCGCCAAAGTCACACGTCTCACTCGAGATGCGGGTGGGTATCCATTAATCAATCCATCGTTAAGACGCTCCACGTTTTTACGTCGCGACAAGGTTACGTCGAGAGGGTCTTGAGTTGTCCAAAAGTTTTATCTGAAGACGTATTTGAAACAACTTTCGGGTGTAAGTTGATGGAAAGTTTGGTTGATTGTTGTTTAAATATCGGAGATTGTGTGTGATGGTTGTCTTTACTTCGTATTTAGGGTACCCGCGCACACAGCCATGACCACGACTTTTGGCATGGGAACGACTTTTGGTCGAAACTAGCGCCTCGTTGGTCTAGTGGTCACAAGCGCGACTCCTGAGCATTAGGTCCTGGATTCGAATTGGATGTAATTTGTAATTTCTCATTAGCAGGAGTCTGGGTTTCCGCCCGGTTGATGGCAATAGTCTCGCCCCCTATCACATGGGACTTAATCATAACTGGCGACATGTGGTTGTACTATTAGGTACACCTCTGCCTAACACCCTATCACAGGCGTGATGTTATGTTATGTAATGTTTGGCCATGCTTTCGTTTAAACATCTTTTATTTTTCTTCCCGTAAAGCTGTTTCCAAAGGCTTACTTCGTTTTCAAGGTGTTTCTGGAAACTTGACTTCAATCACTAAAGCCCTACACATTTCAAGTTCCATCCAGTTCCATAGTTTCTTTACAAAAAAGTGTGCTTTCAGGAATGTTGTAGTTCTAACAAGAAATACTTCCATTTCTATTTACTTCAAAACGTTGGTGCCTTTAAACACTGAACTTTGAGAGAAAATACTGAGCTTATATACCCATTTCGTAAAATAGCAGAAAAAAAATACAAAAATAGAATTGAAGACAAGTTAAAAGTTTAAACAATTTAATTTTTTCCTTTTTTGTCTTGAATTTTCTTTCATAACGATTGTCAGAAAGAAAAGCTTACCTTTTCTTAAACAAAAAATCTAAAATTATTATATTATACCCCACGTTTACACCACCACTAGAAGTGATTTCGGCTAGTTTTGTAAAACATGGCTTGTCAAAAACTTCTTGTTGTCAATTGTTTTGATCATTTTTTTAACCACTTGCGTTTAGTCAACTAGTTTCTGATCTTGATTGATTTTAATACGAACGCAAGGTTACGTGTTTTTTTTTATATTTTTGAAAAAAAATAAAATATACCTCTTTTTAGACCCCATAAGTGGCCCCTAAAGCCGAAAACGACCACATTTTACAAAATTGTGAATTCTAACGAAGAAAAACGGATTCGAATCAACCAAGTCCGTGAAACAAATAAAGCTAGTGCCGCACTACTACTTACTCTCAAAAGAAACGTCCCATAACGCCTAGACTCCAACGAATAAAAGGACATTTCACTGGATCTTAAAAAGATATATTTCCAGCAGTTAGCGCTTAAAACATTTACCGAGCTTCGAGATTAAGTTATAAATAACGCCTCGAAAAATTTAGAGAGAAATTTATAAAATGCAGCGGAATTTAGAAGCGACAGCGCTTTTTTTGCTTTTTTGTACAGTTTTACGGTTCATTCGTTTTGTGTTTACCGACTATGGGTTTTTGAGTTCTTTAGGTTAAGCTGTTGTTTTTAATCTATTCTTGAACTTTATGTACCTCGGAGTGTTGTTTCTAGAAAAACAAACCTTTCTCATTGTTTTCATGGCAACTAAGGATTTTCAACAGGTGGGTGAGATGCAAGTCGCTTATTTAATTTATCTTCAGGATAGAGATAGCAGTCTCTTCTTGTCGAACACTGTAATCACCAATCTGCAGTTTGCTAAGTGTCGTGATAATGGGAAGTTATCTTTTGATCGTTGCCTTTTGTAGTGGAAATCTGAGGGCTGAAAATACCAGTCTCCGGTGTTTATGGCTTAGTCCGCCATAAGGTCACTTTAATGACGTTAAAGACACTGTCATTTGTATTTGTACGTCTAGTCAATGATATAGGTGTCGTTTAATAAAAAACATCATATCAATATCATCATCGTCACTGGCCTTGTGCCACCGAATGCTCAGTAATTTCTCTCCCTTTTGCGCCATGTCCCCTGGTCTGTGCGATTCTCACTCGTCATCTTCTGAATGCCATTCTACCATGTAGCACTTGGTTTGCCAACATGTGTCCATTGTAACTTTTGATTTCGGGCTGATATTTTTTTTGCATTCATTTTGTTAATTTAGTCCTGTGGAAGTCTTAATACTTTTCTATCTTTCCTTTATATTAAATGCTAAACCGCTTCCGGTTTTAACTCGCTCCACACAATCAAGTACTAGCAACGTCTTCCACACGTTTAGTTTGATTTATTTCAGTCATAATAACTAAAAGATATCTCTGCTTTATATAGAGATTAACAATAACGCCTTTCTTTTGCTGAACCATTGCTTTTACATATTCTTTTTTGATAAAATCTTTTGCATTTTCACATTTCTTTCATAAAGATTTTTTGCGGTTTTCAACCCTTGGCCAAGCTCTCTCGCTCACACGGCGTTGATCAGTTCTTTTTCTGTATAATTTTGAATTTACATGTAAAATACACATAGTTATATGTAGAATTTTTGGTCTTAACTAAATGAACAGTGGATCTGAGGATCTCAAGTGACAATCACTTTTTTTTCACTTTTTCTTCGTGCCTCGGAAAATGCGGTAAGCCGTTGGTCTCAACTGTCATTTGTCAGACAGTCGGTATAGGAAGTCAGTGGTCCGAAAGTCTGACAACAAGTCTTATCAAGGAGCACGTATTACCCAGTATGAACTGGGTTGTGGAGGTCAGATAGGCATTCGCTCCATGTAAAATAAGGGTATTTATCTGCATCCGGTTAGACTGGAAACCGACTTCAACATAATTGTGAAAGACTAGTTAGATGATGATATTTACGAATACAAACAGAGTTGACATAAACTTTTCACCAGGTTTTGCCGACCCAATACATTATTGTTTCAATCTGGTAGCATATCACGTTGTTTAGCCCTTTACATAACATTTTCCCTACAAACACCGACAACCAATGCATTGTGCGTCCTAGTCAATATACGGTTTAGGCAATACTTGGCATAGACGTTTTGATTTCTAGTCAAACGTACCAAAAGTCCTCATGTCTATATAAACAAAAGACTATCACCAAGCAATACCCGAATCACGATAAAGACAAAATCAATTCTACCTATTGGAACACCCATATCCAACACTAGCTTATCACAAGTGGATACGATTGCCATCTCTATAACTAGAAGCTTAAAGGTGTCTTATCGTGTACCCTTATCTAGGTGACAGTATCCATATTTGGTTTCGAAATGATAAAGGACAAGCCTGCAACTGAAAACTTTGTTACAGGTGAACCCAATTATGTTTTGTTCAACCTTGGTATTCAACCTCAGATTTGGGTTGATATGGGATTTAAATAGGCTATTGTATTTAGTCTAACAGAGAGCTAGTAGAGAGCAGCGGTAGCCAAGTGGTGGCGGCCCCGACTTACGAACAGTAAGTCGTGGGTTCGAACCCAGACTGGCGCATTACTTTGTGTAATTTATTTCATTACACTGCTCTCAAAACGGTGACGGAAAACATCGTGAGGAAACAGGCATGTTCTAGAACCAAAAATTTGAAGACATGTGACATCTACCAACCCGCACTGGGCCCGCGTGGTGGATTATAGCCCATTCCCTCTCATTGAGAGGAGGCCGTGTCCCAGCAGTGGGAACATTATAGGCTGATGATGACGATGATATTAGTATAGCTACTAGTAACGTACGTGTCATTGGGTTGTACTCAGACAGGCAACTAACTTTGTGTTACTATTTTTGCTACCAAAGCAGCTATGAAAAATGTACTGGTACCAAAAAATCTAAGACATGTGACATCTACTCACGTGGGGCGTGATGGCAAGGGCGACTCGTTCGGACAAATTGTTTTTGGGGTTTTCCATCAAGAATTTCTCAGTAGCAGCCATTGAGTCTGGATTTGTTTAGTTTCGTTTTTTTATTAATAATTACCAAGAATTGCAGGTAAGTTTTATCAAAAAAAAAAAGTTAAAACAAATCATTAAACATTAAAAAGAGCATCAAGAACAAATTAAATTAAAATTATCATCAATTAATAATAATTAAGAACACGTGATAAGCAGAATAATAGAAACAATACATAATAATCATATCAAATTACCTAAAACCATTCTTTTAGGTCATATAACGCCTTTGTGCCCGGTTGATGGCATAGGCTCCCCCCTGTAACATGGGATTTGTAAATAACTGGCTAAATGTGTGTACTTGTTAGGTACCCCTATGCCTAACCCTTCGGGGATTAAAAGGCGTGATGTTAAGCCTGAAACAGTGGGAATGTGATTATGCTGGTGCTATCAACTTACTATTTGTGGACTATAATAATAATAAAACGTTTATTTCAGATATACAATCCATAAAGCATAATAGTAATAATAAAATAGTCATCGCACAAATAATAATAATAAAAAAAGACAAAACAAAAATAATAAAAAAATAATCAATTAAAAACATATACATACACTGGAAATGGAGATACATATAAATTAAAAATATTAAATGTCAATATTACATAATAGTACGTCAATCAATCGATTAAAATTAGAAATTGAAATTGTATTGTGTCTATGTACTTGTGGATAATTAGGGTAGATGACAAAAAAAGTCTGATTAGTCCGTCAGATAGATTTCCAAAAAATATTGGACACATATTTTTTCTTTTTTCACGTAAACCAAAAAATAAGACGATACAGTGCGTCGCAAACTCATATGAGTAGCTACATTTTTACTCAAATGTGACGTCACAAGCCCCCCCCACTTGATCTTTGACACGTTTTATCTTCGTAAATTTTTATTAATTTGATAAAACAAAAAATACGTATCCAAATATCTAATAATATTATCCGTAACTGGTGAAATGTTGGTGTAGAGGTACAGTTCTGCCGAACCTATCGGGGATTACGAGGGTGACGTTATAAAACAAACGCCAGTTTCCATAATACAAAATGCTTTTGTAATTCTGGCTCTTGTGATACAGGAACTCCTAGTACAAGAGCCAGGGCAGGGCTACACTGATGTATTGAGCAATCATTTGTCAATAAAGATTTATTATTATTATTATAACAATTGCTCTCAATTTCAAGTCAAATACCATCATGCATGTGACAGCAACGTCTTACAAACGCCATACTGCAAAAAAAGGACAAAATAAACATCGCACATAACTTCTCAACACCAATCGAAGAGAAAAAATATATAGGTCGAATCGGGACCCTTTTTCGAAGTCCGTATTTTGATAGAAAAGGTCCGAATTACCACACTGGTAGAAAATGTTTTGAATACAAGGAAAGGGGTATTTAACTAGGGCTTTCCGAAAACGTGGCCGTTATTGGGACCTCAATAGGTAGTTTCGTAAATAAATAGTGGGTATGGGGAATTTTTTGGTTAATTTTGGATGTTTCAAGCTGTAAAGTGATTATAATTTGGTATTTTTCTACTGATTTTCATTTTTTTTTTCGTGTCTGTGGCAAATTTTCATTAAATATATTTGGCTCAAAATTCAGCTAAACAAACTCCGCTTGCAGGTGTCAGGGCATGCAGCATGCGGGCATTTCTACTGACACATTATTTGCTTTTTAACCCCTTAAGAACTGGGATAAAAGTATGAGCAGTGAGCAAGAGAATGATAATGAAAATGATGACATTAAGTGTTTTTCAGTACCAGCCATCAAGTCCATATGTGCACGGTTGGTGGCAATAAGCTCACCGCCTTTAACATGGGACTTAATTCAAACTGACCATATGTGGGAGTACTATTAATACACCTCTGCCGATACTTACGGCTTTTACAGGCGTGGCTAGACCTATGTTATTTTTTTTTTTTATAAATTGTTTCTTTTTTATTAAGAATTAAAGATTTCAGTCTTTTTTAACGAAACAAAATGCCAAGGTGAAAGATATGACATTTAAAAAAATCAAACCGTTTTTACAAGTCGACCTTTCGTATTTATTAAGATAACTAAAGTTAAAAGGACAGATAGTCTGAAACAGACTGACACCCTATAATTTTTTATCTTTATAAGATAAAAATGTCAGAACTTGTCACGCCATTCTTTCTAGATGACCAGCCATATAAAAGATCGTTTTTTGTTTGTTTTCGTAAAAAGAAAGCGTATAAAATGCAGTTGTCGAATCAAACTTGGATACGCGCCAATATGATTTTTATTTTTCTTTCATTGACGTCGGGTTTGACAATTGCTCTAGCTTCTTTATGCTTTCAAGACTGATATATTCATATATTTGTGAAAACCGAAAAGGTTATATTCTGAAGGAAAATATTTCAAGTAACTTCAGACTTAGGTCTGAAGTTACTTACTTAGGCAAAGTGACATTTTATCAGTATAACGACGATAGAACAACCAACAAGCTTATAGTATAAAAAACGACCTATTCAATATAGATGTGACGTAATTTTTTGTATTCTTGTCTGCAAACCCCATGATAAATAATGTTTATTTTGCAAGAAGGTTTTTACAAACAATTTTACACGCCATTTTTTGAAACTAGATGGGGCCGGTGTTTCGTACCTGACTACTCTGAGATGAAACAGACAAGACAAACTCAGAGGTCATAGTCTCTTTGAAATCCAGACATAATCTTGCTCAATTCACATGAGGACTATGCTATGCAAATTAGTGTCTGAGATGGTCTTTTGAAGAAAGAACAACACAGATTTGAGTGGACCATATCATGGGAGTGCAAAAAAAATAACTAGTCCGCCATCTTTGGCAGTCCGCCATATTAGATTTAGAATGACATTACTTAACTAACCACGCATTGTCATCCAAACTAAACATGTTTGCAAAATTTCAGCTCAATTGGAAACCGGGAAGTGGGTCAAATTTAACTTTTAAGATTTTTTTACAAAGTTAGTCAAAAGTTACAGGTGAAGCTATTAAAATTGTGTTAAAATCTAATCTACCAACTCCTAGTAAGCAAGCATGATAGTCAATGCTCGATCCTTCTCTGTATGAAGAGACCTTTGACCTGCTCTAGGTCAATTGAGAATCGACCTAATTGACCTATTGTAGGTCAAAGGTCTGAAACACATGATTGATTGGTATCTAGTCGATCAATTACTGTCCCACCTATTGTTTAAATTCAGCTTGTTATTTTATACTGGGAATTATATTAATTGGGCTTACAAATTCTAGTAATCTATTTTCTATTGAAACCACGAAATGCGTAGGTATCATGGACTCGTTAGACTGGAAACTGACCTCAAAGGTGACATTTGAGGTATTTTTGTTGGCTTAAACCGACTTCGCTATAAGATGGTTGTCAACACTTTCATTATATTAAATTAAATAACTAGCACTTCACCCACGACTTCGTCCGCAAAATTTGTGATAGGCTCGGCTAATAAGCATGATACAAATATAATTTATAGCCAGGAATAATGTAGTTTTTTTTGGAATTGGATCATAAGTTCCGGAGATTACCCCCTACATACAAACATAGAAACGAATTTTATTTTATAATATTAGATTTTGCGATTGACACTAATCATCATCTGTATAGCCTTCCAAACTATATTATTAATCCGTAATCCACCACGCGAATCTGCCGTAATTCAGCACCCAGTGCTGCTTTTGGTAGATATCACACGTTTACTGTGACTTCAAAATATCTCTCGGGAAAATCACAAAACATTCTCATCGTTCCCCTAACTCACCTTGCCAAATAATTATCTCCTAATTAAACAATAAAAATAATTAAGATTACTGAACAACAAAAAAGTAATTAGGATCCCATGCATCCATTGCACTTTTATGTATAAAGTCTTGCAGCTATAAATCTATTAGAATGCATGTTCACGGTTGAGAGAGCCGATCGGCCGTGGGAACTGATGGGTATCTCGTGAATGGAACTCCTTGATTTAGTTTTCAAGTGTTATAACGTGTTGGGGGGCATTTTCTTTATGAGGTAGCAGGTTTGGGGTATGGTGTGTAGTCGTAAATGTCTCAGGACGACAATAAAACTGAATGCGATCTGTAAAGCGCGTTTAACATTACTTTGAGCTTTAATTTATTTAGTTTCATACCTTAAATGTATGAAGGTTTTTACCTTATCCAATTCAATAATAAAAAAACTGGGGTTTTGTGCGATGCAATTTATTTTAAATTGCTGACCGTTTTTCCAATACCTACTCAATAAATATGTAAGGTTGAAGGTATTTGTGGTGAGAAATGATACAACACAACACAAAATGACGTCACTACATACATACTACAAAGACCCATATTAGAATCATATTAAAACAACAAGCCGTGAGCCCGATAAGATTTCCTATCGGCTGACAAGTATTCCTACAAATTTTTATCATATTCTTAACAATCTTAAGAGACGAAGTTTCAAAAAACCATCCTTTGTGCTCATCTTCGGTATAATTTATTAATCTTTTCTTAACTGCTTACTTACTGGAATAGGTTTGCAGGACTTAAAAGAAAACTTACCTGAAAAAAACAATAAAATCGCTACCTCTCACAACCTACACCACACACAAAATAATTAGCCCATGTGAATGCACGGGTGATTGGTAGCAGTCGTTGTCACAATTAGTACAGCCACCAGTTGCTGACAAGTGTCGGTGTCAAGACCCTTTGATTGTTGTACGGGCTGTAAGACAATTGGTGTAGCTACCCTACGGGAGGAATTGGGGACGTTTGGTGTTAGGTGACATCGTGTTTTGATGTGATGTTTAGGAACTAAATGTAACGTACTCAAAACATCGTGCTGATAGACGCATTGAGTAGTACGGGAGTCGTGGAGGTATTCACAGTAAAGCTATAACATTAAAAACTTGCATATTTCTAAGCTATATAAATAGCTTAGAATTTTAAGGCATTTATTTTAGATTTTACTTGGCGATAAGTGAGTCTCTTATTGTAGTGAGATTCAAACTGTATTTAAATTACAAAATACAATTTGACCTTAATAACCAAAGCAAACTTTAGCAATAATGTCCAAAAATCGTTTAAATAAAACAGAAAAGCACACATTCTCGTTTAACCCACACAAGCCGGGGTCCACTAACCAAAATGTAACCCTAAACTACTGTTGTTTGTAATAAAAACGATCTGTGGTCACCGAAGTATCCCACGGGATCGGGTTTTGGTGCTCTGTCTATGGGAGAATGGGTCTATGGTATAATAGGGACGCACGATAATTGCATTTGTATCGATACTTTTGATCGATTCGGATCACACCTCTGCGATTCGATTCTAAGATTGTATCGAATGGCTTTGATCCGATTCTCCAAATGTTGAATCGTCCTCTAGAATTGACAATACTTGCACTTGCGTATATTACATCGTACTAATAGGGTAGATGACAAAAAAAGTCGAATGAGTCCGTCAGATAGATTTCCAAAAAATATTGGACACATATTTTTCTTTTTTCACGTAAACAAAAAATGAAGACGATACAGTGCGCCGAAAACTCGTGTGACGTCACATTTGAGTGCATTTGTTACTCAAATGGGACGTCACAAGCCCCCACTCATGATCTTTGTCAAGTTTTATTAATTTGATAAAACAAAAAACACGCATCCAATATTTTTCAATTATCTAACTGACGTACTAAACAGAATCATATGTTTTTTAGTCGGTCATAATCGCTATTAATCCCTTGACAACCTTTGCCCAACTATGTTGGGGTCGGCTTCTAGTTTAACTGGATGCAGCTGAATACCAGTATTTTGCATGGAGCGACTGCCTAATTGACCTCTTTTTAGTGTCATACTAAATTCATTGATCATCCACTGCATGACAACGTCGAGCGAAATGATCCATTGATACAATTGCATCGATCCAACATAACCAAAAATATTGGAGTATCGCATTGTTATCGATACTGATAAATATCGATATTCTATTAATTGGTACGTCACTAGTCCATGGGAAAATGGGTCTTTGGTGTTAGGTACCATAACTAGAATGATGCGGTCTATTGGATGTTCCGATGTTTTGTTCAATTTTGTATTGAATTATTCAATGACGGATGAATTATTGAGAGAGTGACAATAGAGCAGTTTTTTTTTTAAGACACACTTCCTGGTTTAACATGAGGTTAGAGTGACTTTTTATTTTAAGTTCGTACAGTCCATCCAAAGATTGTCTGGAAGATATTGCTGATTATCGCTGTCAGCGATAAGACCGCCATTGTAATCATAGAATTAGCAATATTGTTCAAGAAAGTTTTACAATTTTGGTGTACAATAAAGTCTTCTATCTATGGTGATAAAAACTGTATGTAAGAAACCCTGAGAGGTTATTTCTGCATTTTTAATACCGTTTCTAGTCTAATTCGTTTGCATTGCATTCTAGTGTGTCAATGTGTCAAAAATATCTTTTATTGAGTGTATGATATTCAATTTTCGGTAAAATGAGATTTTCACTAGATTTTGAACGAATGAGCCTCCTGAATTTTAATGGACTGAAATTGTTAGAACCTAGTGAGCACGCGTAGTGATTAATCCTCATTCCATTACTATATGCCAAATCGGTGTAAATTACACACGCAAATTCCTGCTTATACCAAATTTGACAGGCGTGAAGATTCCAGAAATGATTGGATTTAAAATTCGTCGCTCTAACACAGTATTACTCAGCCGCTTTAAAATTTAAACATCCCAAGAATTTCGAAGAGGAAATTATTCATCTCGGGAGCGAGGAAACTTTGAAACTGGGGGCGGCAGAGTTCGAGGTGCTTGAACAATATTTATAGAAAATAAAATACAGACTACTGAAGATGCGATTAAGCGGTTTTTTGCAACTTTCGCTGTGTTTTTAGTTTCTGAATACCTGAGCGGGAGAAGTTTGAGATTTTCAAGATTCTTTTTTGTTTTTTGCACGGATTTTCTTCGTAAATTATTTAAGAGGCTGGAGTGGTAGGATTGCATGTATTTTTCCCAACAGGTATAACTGCAAAACATAGATATGTCTGTACGAGTCCAAAATGCGAGATGCGTTTGATGGTGTAACCATGGAGTTTCTTGCCGGTTCTTCTCCATGGAAACGACCAATGCAAACAGTGCACCTTTTCCGACGTTTTATAAGTGCCCATCTAGGTCTATGTGAAATAAAATATTTTGATTTTGGTGAAATGTTTGTATAGATTATATACTTCTACCCACCCTGTCAAGGAAATGCGTAATAGTATGATGCCTAATGTATCATGTGCTCTTGTATCGGAAATGGCGTAGTTTCAGCCTACCCCCAAAGGAAAAATGCGTGAGTTTATATATGTATGTAGTTGTTAGACCAAACGGCGCAGTTCGACAGAAAAGATCCCGGTAATAGTAATATTGGGATTACGTGTACCTACTTTAAGCATACTCGTACAATAATCATTTGGTTGTTTACCCAATGATAGGTAGGTAGGCACATTTGCGGGGATTCATGTTACATTACGTAAATACGGAAAACATCGATTCGTCATTAAAATAAATAAAACAAGCTCGATCATTTTTACGCTTTTGAAGTTATGACGTAGAGCTGTCAAACAAATCGTTTTTAGTAGACGTTGGTACTTTGTGTGAAGATTTCGTTCGGGGAAGTACATCCTACATGCATATTCTACCACAAAACATAACATCACGCCTGTAAACCCCGAAGGGTTAGACAGAGGTGTACCTAACAGTACACCCAAATTTCGCCAGTTATGTTTTAAGTCCCATGTAATACGGAGCGAGCCTATTACCATCAACCGGGCTCGAGTGCTGACTCCGTGGCTGCTACTAAAAAAACTCTAAAACACATTGCCCGACCCGGGAATCGAACCGAGGACAGCTCTTGCATAGCAGTCGCGCTTGCGACCACTCGAGAATTCGATCAGGTCTGAAGTAATTACAAATAGATGAGACAATTTATCTGTATCACTGAGTTAGATGATGTCTCTGGTAGTGTTAACGCCTATAAGCATTAGTATACACTTAATACTTAGTTTCCTGCTTGTATTCTGCCAAATTACCATAAAATTAACTTAATGAGAAAATAAATCAGCACCTATATAAGAATAAAATAAACATAAATTACTTCGGCGAACTGAATGTTCTACCGAATTCACTGTCAGCCAATTTTTACCCTTATGCCCAAGTAATAAGGTACCCTCACTGCACTCGGTAGTACCGCAAAAGTTTAGTCCAACCAACAAATCATAGCACAGCACAGCGTTGTTGCAAGAAAACAAAACACTCTCACAAAACACTTCAATACAATTTTTGTGTAGTCATTCATAAAACGCAAATATTTGCAATGTTCTGACGCACAACAAGACATGTTGTCTCTTAACCACATGATTTGAATTCGAAATATAAATAGTTATGTTTGGCCTTGACTCGGAACTATGAGTACAAACCCTGGTTTAATGACCATATTGATCGATCAACTTCAGCTGGAATAGAAACTCCAATGAGCATATACAGGGTGTAAAAGACCTCATCACGAAGCCATCCAAGCATTCTGTACATCAAACTAAGTAACTTTACGCAAAAATTATTGCTGGGAAACAACTTTTTTTTTGGGGTGAAAAATCATGTTTTGTAGTAGAACTCAATGTAACGCACTCAAAACATTGTGCTGATGGATGGATTGAATAGTACGGGGGTCGTGGAGATGTTTAAAGTAAAAATCTTACATTAAAAACTTGTATTTTAAAAAAAACTTGTCAAAATGTTGGAACTTGGACCCCCAATATCTCCGTAACTAAAAGGTTCCCAGGTATGGTGTAGAACAAAAAAATGATCGCAATGACGAGGAGAACAAGTGCCTTTCGGCTTCGTTAAGAGGTGTTTTACACCCTTTATGTACATACGCGCCTTTTTCGCATGGGATAGGCAGAAACGACAGAACGTCGCTAGCTATCCTTACAAACCTCGTTTCATATTTTTCGGATTCATGTGAGTATTGTATATTATCACTTGCTTCGATGAAAGAAAACGTCGTGAAGAAACCAACAAATATACTTTTATACACACATGCCGGTTGTGAGTACTAAGCACTTGACCTCTTTGTTAAACATCACCAATGAGGTCAAATTAGTCTGCTAAACATACATTATATTCCATACCACAAACACTTGAATCTGTCAAATAACAAAACTGCTTAGCTCAGGCGCAGGATTTAGATGGGTACCTAAAACAAATCGATTTCCGTCTTCGACATCAAAATGTCATTCACAACACACATAACGTCACGCCTGTAATCCCCTAAGGGTTAGGCAGAGATGTACCTAATAGTACACTTAGATTTCACCAGTTATTTCACCTCTATATCCCTATTGCCATCAACCGGGCGCAAATCTAGAATCCGTGGCAGCTACTGAGAAATTCCTGATGGAAAAATCCAATAACAATTTGCCCGACCCGGGAATCGAAACTACGACCTCATGCTGAGTAGTCAGCGGCCATTAGACCAACGAACAACAAACACTTTTATTTATAAACCGTCAAAATGCGAAGCAAAACGAGTTAATTCCGTGAAATCTTCTTTACATTGAAAACCTTCAAAAGGAGAACCAACAACTTGAAAAACAATATCACGAAGCCGAAGTTTGGCTTCTCTCGTTTTTCCCCCTTTTGAGTTCGCGCTTTTGAATTTTTAATTGCATTTTTAGTTTAACAAGGGACTATATTTATTCTGCCGCGTTAGTCTATTGGTCGCAAGCACTACTAGAGGTCCTGGGTTCGATTCCCAGATGGGGGAAAATGTATTAGAGTTATCCATCAGGAATTTCTCAGTAGCAGCCACGGAGTCCGGATTGTGCTCAGTTGATGGAAAAAGGCTCGTCCACTATTACATGGGACTTAAACATAACCTTCTTCAAATGTTTAGTTTACAAACAAAAACTAAGCTTGATGAGTAACTCAAAGAGTTTCTGACTGAATGCCAAATAACCTAATATCTCTTTCCCACTATTCCAAAGTACATTACACTAGAAAGAGATGGATATAGAAATCCTATCTACTCCATAATCGACTGTGTAGCCGTGGGAAGACTGACGGACCATGAATTTCAATATTAATACAAGGTTCCAAGGTTCCCTCTAGCGGATAATGGTTTGTTTCATAAAAAATCTATTATGGATGCTTTGCTCTTGGCATTTTCCCAAGATCGTCCCTTTAAAATGTTTTATCAATATTTTTGAATTTGCTTGTTGTCTAAGAGAAGATTTGCTGTAAAATAATATATTGTTTTAAAGAAAAAGGGTTTTGAGCTAAAAGTTTTTGTCCTATAAAATCTTTATGATCGCCTTTTCGATCAAGTTCTACTAAACCAAGATTTATTTAAAAGAAAAAACAACGTCTATCGTATCATGATAACAAGGAAAAGTACATTTGATTAGTCCATAGACTAGTAAACTATTCTAATATTACTGTCAATATGTTAAATAGAAATGACATACAAACAGCTTTAAATAAAAATAGAAAATCTGTATACGAAATTACTACAAAAGAAAATACTACAAAAATGATATTTACAATAGTCAAAGATTCGAATATTATAGAAGTAAAAGTTATCTAGGAGAATAACAATAATCTAATAAAAGGTAAGGCTTCAAATTTATGTAATAAATGGTAGATTAGAAATTTTATCTGAAGATCTAAAGTAACGTTTCAAATAAGAATACCTATTTTTAGTACCCAGTTCAAATGACAGTTTAAACAAAGAATGAAAGTAAATGTTACTTAAGGTTTACATTTAACTGAAGTACTTGAAATTGATGAACAGAAGATAGTTTAGACGAATTTGTTAGACTGAAAAAAATGAATGAAGAAAATTGCTATAATATTTATGATTCTTTAATTAGAAAACGTAATACGCCCACTAGTTAGTTATGAGTTATTTATATTATCTATTTTGTCTTTACCTTTCTTTTTAATGACCACTAATCATGTTCTCCTGCTCTCTAGTTGGATTGACTTTTACGGGAATAGCTGATATCATTATAAAAACGTCATGAATAATAAGTATTTATTTATGGCAGTTATGTGTTGTAAAACTCTTCATTTTGGATGCAGTTGAATACCAGTTATTAAACATGGAGCGACCTTTACAATAGGTCAATTTACAATGAATAATCTTGAAATTGACCAATGAAATGACTTCACTTGGGGGTGAACTATGCCCAGTGGTAGAGACCTTTGGGCTAAAATGTTGACAAATCTTAAAAATCTTATTAATATGATTTTTTATTATTTGTTACAGAACCAGTGGACGGATGTCAGAAAACGTGCTGTCTTTCAAAGCTGATGCGTCTGACAACAAGGCACGGTACACCTGCGAAGCCAAGAACGTGATGATCAGCAATACTTTGAAGGCTGAGATTGATCTTACTGTGTTATGTGAGTATTGTCTTAAATTTCGTTTTCATCTACTCAAGTGTATGATGTATGAGATAATTGCTCATGTTTGAGTGAAAGGTTTGGACTTTGTCTGTAACAGAATCAACTGGAAGAACAGAAGTCAGTTCGGAATTCAAGTACAATCAGCCACTCTTCATCAGCCATCTTTAGTTTTGTAAACGTTTAATAAATAAATAGATTCTACCAGCACTTACACGTTATACGAATGACTGTGTAGTAATTAGCAATTATTACTGCTGTGCTTTCATTTGATTACCATTTCTTGCCAAACATACCTATAGTAAAGTTTGTTGCTAAAATAGCAAGCTGATTGTAATAAAGATAAGAACGTATTAGAAAAGCTAAGAATTGAACTAGAGAACTACATAGGTGATGACGTTAATGAATATTCTAAACTGCATCATAAATATTAATTGAACAAGAATAAAAGCTTGTAATATAATATTCAAAAATCCCATAAACAATTCAGCTTCATTAACAAATATTTCAAACAAGCTCATGAAACACAACATCATAAAGACGGTCAAAGTGAACTTAAACTGATACGCTTACACAATATTTGACAGAATCCAATAAGAGGTAAACAGAGTAGACGGCGATCGCATTTTGAATGGAAAAGCATCAAAGACCAAAATCCCTCAGGGAAATACACAAGAACAACCTCAGAGCAATTAGACTGTCACAAGGTAATAATAAATACAGTAAATGTACGAACAATAAGATTTCGAAATGAAAATTTCTGACATTTTGTCAATGTCTCGATATTTATTTCATAAGTGGACTAAGTACTAGGATTGTGTCAAATGTTTCGTAATCAGCACTTCTATCGAGGTATTATTGAACAGGTATTCAGGAATTTGTTTCTTAAGTTTGCGAATTCAATACATTTTCAGGACTTTATATTAATTTATATTTTCTTGTTTTCAAAGAACGCTTTTATAAGAATTATTAAATTATGTTCAATAGTTTTCTATAGTTCAACAAAATTTCAACGTTATTCCCTAGTTACTTCTTATGTCCTTTGACAGATATCCAATTAATTTTCCTCTTTTTAATTAACAAATTCTTTGTCCTTCCCACCCGAAAATGGAGCATCTTTTGCTCCATTTTCAAAACCCATTCTTATTTGCCTCAAAACAACAAAAAACCTTGACCCATCTGACCTCACCTCACCTGTAGCATCATCCCTCAATTTCCTCTTACAGCCAGCAAAGCTACCAATATCAAAACGCATTATACTCTGTAAGTAGCCCAGTCCATCCCTTAGAAGCATCGAATCCTTTGATTATATAACTCTATCAGGCAGGGGTATTCAAAAAGCGCAGTTATTTTGATTGCGTGTGGTGCAAGGGATGAATGGAATACTGTTTTGTGATTGTCTGTCTTTTGTGATATAATATTTTTATCTTTTGTGCTCCTTTTATATTCGTATTCTATTTCTAAACGTGTATCTTACACATGTATATTGTTTATCATCATTTGGTCTAATTACAAATGCTTAGTTAGATCAAATTGATATTACCACTTTATTTCAAATGTCTTCTCTGTTTCCATTAACTGCAATAGTTTATTATTGGTTTAAGTCAATCACAGACGCTTTTAATTCAAATGACACATTGTCTCTTAGTATAAGTTTTGCTGAAATATAAATATTTAAATATTATGTGTAATCATGCATTATTCTTAGGTATTTGAAACGAACTCAGTTGATGGATTAATCAAAATCAAAGTGGTCTGCTGAGCATGAGTTCGATTCCCAGGAATTTTCAGTAGCAGCAAAGGAGTCTGAATTTGTGCCTTGTTGATGGCAATAAACTCGCCCCCTATTACACGAAACTGGTAAAATATGGGTGTACTATTAGGTATACGTCCGCCTAGCTGTTCGGAGTTTACTGGCTTGATGTTATGTTCTAATATATCTTTGATATTTAATTTTCACCTCCCAAATATTTTGTAACTTGCCCCACAGCTCAAACAAATATCCCCCTAAATCCCGTCTTATTGTTTATTTACAAAGAACAGGCAGGTAGTCAGGTGTAACCGTCCAACCGTGGAGGGCCCAGTTTTTCTGTATAAAACAGATTTGCTTGAGTTGTCAAAGACTTCTGATGTTGGAGATCGATTCGAAGATCTTTAGTTATATGATGTAATTGGCTTGGTAATAATAGATGATAGAAAAGACTATGATTCTTGTGATGATGGGGTAAATTGTAGATTGTGTTGCTGAAGATGAAAATTACTTTTATTGAATAACTGACTCATGGTTTCTTTTTTTGTTTCGTTTTGTCATCAAATTATAATGTTAATTCGTGTATTGATTGAGCCTGGTCTGTAGTCTGTATTTAAGTAAAGGCAGAATCATTAGGCCCTTAATTAGACCGATCATGAATAACACAAAAGAACATTACCATTAAACAGAACATCGTTTATGTACACAAATTTTTTGTATTATTTTCACACTATGTAGCGTGTCCTCATTAAAACAACATGTTTTACATCTTTTTTTACTTCAAACCCGAGCTTTATACCCAAAACATTTTTACTATGTAATCCCGGCCAGACTGACCAAAGTTTTGATATCCGACCTCAACCTGATGGAACCCGCTGACTAAATCCACGCAGATTTAGGGATTACTATCTACTTATACCCAAACTAATTAGTGTTAATTGGCTTTTGCTTACCCCTTAAGAGATAAAGGCGTGAGTGATACTTAATTGACTTTTGGTGGCCTTGTTAAAGGTCTGTTAGTATCGTTATTGGCCGATACACTACTGAATTAGTGGGGTTTATTTATATTAATTGGCTTATGCAAGCTGCCTTCGGTAATATTAGAGTGAGCTTCTCCAACATTTATTATTATCTCTTTTACATTTATAATTATCTCATCTTATTATTATCATATTTAAATTATTCAAAAAAAAAAAAAAACATTTAAAAATATAAAAAAATAGTAGTCCGCTGGTCTTTGGAGCAAGGTCCAAGCCACCGGTGGTTAGGGCTGCAGATACAGAAACCTCCTCACAAAGCGAGCCGTTTCGAGGAGTATATTATTATTATTACTATTCAAATAATCGTTAGTAATAATGTATAATTTAGTCTAGGTATTTGCTCGTCTGTAAAGATTTTATCTTTCAGTTTAAGAAGAGGAATTAGATTACTGTCTTAGAAGTCTTTCGTTCTAGAAGAAGATCGCAATTCTAAGACAATAATAGGGATGATGACTGACTAAAAAAACTATGATTTTGTTTAGTCCGTCAGTTAGATTATCGAAAAATATTAGAAACGTGTTTATTGTTTTACCAAATTAATAAAAATTGACGTAGGTAGATAAATCGTGTCAAAGATCATGAGGGGCTTGTGACGTCACATTTGAGTAAAAAATTTACTCAAATGTGACGTCACACAAGTTTTCGACGCACTGTATCGCACTGTATGTTGCGTCCAATATTTTTTGGAAATCTGTCTGACGGACTAATTAGATTTTTTTTTGTCAACTACCCTATTCATCATATTTTATTTTAGCCTGTTCCGTCTGCCCCAATGGTGGGCAAAGGGCTCCCCCGTACTTTTACAATGTTACCTTTTGTCTTGCCTATTAGGAACGAGTCTAATTCGTCACGCCAGCGCGTTTACTGGCCTGCCTGTAACATATTTTATTACTACAGTTTAAACATGTGAAGGTAAAAACAGGCATTTTGTTTATTCTAAGGCCTGCATGTGAAGCCAAACTTATAGCAGTGTTTGTTTTCCTTTTGCCTCTGTTAACTGGAAGTTACTCCTATATTATTTAAGTTTTTTTAGGTTGGCAGCCATTTTGGCGCCGCTAACTATGTAAAAACTAGAGAGACTTACCCGACTTGCATTTTGTATGAGACATGTTTTAACTGCAAAAATAGTTTTAAAATTCAAAGTTGTAGAAGTACCTAATTTGTTGTCAGATTCATAAAGGGTTCTCATCAAAGGGATGAGCAGAAGCAATTACTGTTTTAGCTTTCGACTTTAAGCTTAGCATTTGAGCTTAAAATGATCCTAGTTTATCTGTTAAATAGTTTATTAGAATAATGATCTTTATTAAAGAATAAGGAGTATGTAGCTGTTTGTGTGAGTTATCTCTTAAGGCAAAAACCACAGAACGCCACCGGCTACCCCAGCCGGTGGCGTTCTGTGGTTTTTGCCTACCCCAGTGGGAAAAGAAGCATGAGTATATAATGTATGTATGTATGATCTCTAAAGAAATCTCATATTGTATTAAAATTAAGACCAAGTATACTCTTATCATACCTACAAGACAGTTTCTAAAAGATTAAAGCTGAATTTTAATTTTATATCTAAACCAAGTTCAGTAGCTGTTAGTGACAATATTACCCTATAACGACAACACTGACAGTTTCTGAACGCAGTTAAGATAAACTAATCGTTTTCAGTTACATACAGGTTTACATGTTGGTTAACATTTTCAGATTCACAAACATAGTCATAATATTTACACATCATGTTACGTCCCCACATCAAACAATGATAATCACCTCACGTTTCAGCAACTCCCTAAACGAAGCAGCTCAATGATACAAGCATAAATCACTAACTCCCGAAGCGACATTCAAATTTATTTGACATTTATACGAAGAGGGCAAAGTTTTAATTTGTTCCGACTCCATTGACGCCCCCCAGAAGTTTGCCGAACGTATTTTTACGTTAAACTCTAACGTCTATCGCTCCCATTTCGAAATGTACACTAAAATTGGAATTTTCCTTTTTTGAAATGTTATATTTTTAAGTGGTTTGTGTTGGAAAGGTCGTTACTAATATCGAGATTAACTTTTAGGTGTACTTATTGTTAGTATGTAATAAATAAATAATAATAATAAATATCGCTAGACATGAACACACAGCACCATCTAGTGCCACAGTAAGCAACGAGGCTTGTGTCGTGGACACCAGATAGTTGATATACTACATAGATACTTTTTGTTTGTAAATACATACTTATTATACATATAAACATCCATGACTCGGGAACAAATGTCCATGCTCATCACACAAACATTTGCTTCTACCGGGATTCGAACCCGGGACCCTAAGAACGTAAGGCAGCCTCACCACCGCTACGCCATTCGGGTCGTCGTAACAAGATTTGTTATTGTTTTTGCCGTGTCAATGTGTTTTTTATTTACTAAGTTAAACACAATATTATTTCAGCTTACTGTACTTTTACTTTTTTTCTTGTGGTCCCAAAATACTGGATTTGCGCCCGGTTGATGGCAATAGGCTCGCCTCCTTTGACTTGTGACTTTTAACAAAACTGGCGAAATGTGGGTACCTATACTATTAAGTACAATCCTGCATAAACCTTCGGCAATAACAGACGTGATGTTATGCTATGTTAAAATCATTATTGTTGGCTAAACCACTATACCAGAATAAATTACTGCAGCTAGTTTAAATTGTGATATTTAAATTAAAGAAACATCACCCTAAACTCGTCATTTAATTATTCTTAAATTCCTTCTTATTAGACAGATAGTCTCTCAAAAAAAACCTCTCAACTATCTCGTCTAATTTACTGCCAACGACATTAGAGCCGTTTAAAAATGTATCTTTCATTCCATTGTACTTAAACCATCCATTAGAATTTCATCCATTTTCAACCACCGCAAAATTACACTTGAAATAAGAATCTAGCCAGTTTCTGCTATCTAATTCTAGTTTGATACCGTAGGTGTCCTGTCACCCTTGAGACAACCTAGGGCCTCGTACAGAGTGACAAGAGCGCTAGCGAGCGCTTAGGCGCCGCGCACAGTGCAGGTTGTTGTAGTGGGTAGTACCGGGTAGTGAGTGTCTTCTACAGGGTAAAACAATCGACAATGGCTAGATCACTCGATTTCATCACCGTTTTCAGTTGGACTTTGCTTTGCTTAGTAAAAGTAAACAGTTCTTTTGCGAATAATGTTCGTATTCCTATGAAATGTGAATGAGAGTTTCATGCACCAAACCAACCTTATTCTTTTACTAGAAAAGTTGATATTCATATAAAACGCCTACTGTACTTGGCAAAGTTAAGTCACAGTTCTGTCTATGTATTTTGTCCTTAGACGCACTGTTGGTTTCATTATGTTCCGGGGCTGCGTGACTGTTCGAAAGAGATACCGCGACCCTGGAACAGAGAGGTCTAAGAAGGAACATGGATGGGTTTTAGTCAGTAAAAGCCTGATACTCCCATTCCGCTCCGCCCAGAGTGGGAGGGGTCATTTGATGATTTTCTAACCGAAAAAAAATGGTTTCATTATGTTTGAACTTCGGTCCGCCTAAGCACTCGCGAGAGCTCCTCACGCTAAACGAGGTCTTACCCAAAGATAACTAAGTATAAAATGATTTATTCTACTCATACATAAGAACATGACTCTTACTAATTTCGATTTAATTGCTTACTTTGTTCTTCATTACGCCTTATATTAGATTAATCAGTAAATTATGCAGCAGAAGAAAATTATAAGAATATTTATGAAATGTCCATTTTTTCTGTCCTGTCATTTTAGGGGTCAATGTCACAAAGATGTTGAAGGTTAAAATAGTAATAATAATGACAAGGATTTATAAAATAAAAGAAGATAAGCTGTCTTTAGAAGGGTAGGCTAAAGTGACAGATCATCTAGACAAGTAGGTGTGATAAACAACATAATAATTCAAATAGAACATGCAAATATGACAGTTAATTTGTTTGTACAGGTAAGTCTAATTAATGAAATTTCTTATGAAAGTTCGTTATAACAGTGATGTTTTGAACTATTTGTTTAGTGAAATTACGCAAACAGATTATTTGCATTCATTTATTATTATTCTAAATTGATTTATCAGAGATCAAATTTTATGTTCTAAACCATTAATTTGGTCGTAATTTCATAAAAGATAAAGTATTTTTGCAACCTTCCAAATTAAAAATACATCTGCTCATGAAAATCAAATCAATCTCCTAAAATGAATTAGATTTCTCCTTGCGATTGATTTTACAGAGGCTTTCGACTCTCTCTAACATGCAGGCTTTCAAAATGTAATAAATTTCGCACGAGCGCGGTTATGTGGCTTAGTACGATATTAGTGATGCATTAAATTACTATGCTTTAGAATTTGCTATCTAATTTATTCAGTGTCAGGCACCGCTGTTAAAATTCAATGCATAATTTGGACTATATTTTGTAAACAAATTAACTAAGTCTTCAAAATTTTCTCTACTAGGGATTTTGCTTCTCAGTTTAAGTAATTTTAGTGTCAAAGTTTTATTGTTTAAACCTGCCAATGTTAAAGTGTACAATTTTCAAGTTGATCGTATCATTGTGAACTATCATTTAAAATTAATTGATTAATATCATCAGTATTGTCATCACCTAAGGAGTAGAGCACCCTTCTTTTTAACACAGACCTTACCAATAAAGTTCTATGACTTTTCATCCATCAATCCACCAATTGTGTCACCTTGTGTGATATGTTTTCTTTTATGAATGTTACTTGTATGGTGTACTTAATAAAGAACATTAATTATTCTATTACACTTAATCACGCCCCCTACCCATAGAACTAGGTAAAAATTAGATAACGTCAATTTATACGATATATACGTACTTCTTTTGCGTCATCCATTTTCATACATCTCAATTTTCTACTCAACGTTATCTAGTACCAAAATGACTAATCCCTTCTTTTCTCCAACAGTTGCTCCAGCACACGTCACAATATCCGGACCTTCGGAAGCCAGGGTCGGAGATCCAGTACCTCTGACTTGCAGCACAGCACCTTCGAACCCAGCTGCAGATATTAAGTGGCTTGTACTAGGGAAGCATCATAAGGAAGCAAGTAACAGGACTGTTATATCTCCTGAAGGTAATATTTCAAGTTATTTATGGATTTTGGTAAACTTATTAGAGAAAGAACTCCATTTGAGAAAGTTTGTTATTAAAGTAGGTAGCAGTAGGCTGTTTGGAGAGTCAAAGGCAAAGATCCACAAGGTGTTTTTTTATATTCCATAACTCTAGGGTATGAATGAGACCATAATAATTATCAAAGAATCAATGGCCATATTTTGCAATTATACTTTTTTTGTTTTTATTTTGCACACAAAATAATTTGACAAGTAACAATTATTAATGTAAAACACACCCTTTCGTGAAATATGACAACGTCGCATTTCCTTAGCTTTAAATATGAATGATTGGTTTGAATGAAAATAAATGACTCGTATTTATCAATGAAACTAAGATACATACACACATATCGAGATGATTGATGATATCTTCGAAACTATGCATTTTTGGTCACATATTCTAAAACTTTTTTATTATTTTTACTGATAGAATTTACCCTAGACTTATGAGGTATCAAAAAAAACACGTTGTATAGAACGAACTTGGACTTAGCTCAAGTTAATTACAGTATCGCATCATCCGAAAATAAACCTTTTTCGTATTAGTTTTATGTGCAAATTCCTACAAGCGCCTGTCACCAAGCGTATTATACGAATATAAACGTTAACACAATACAGTTATGGTTCAGACACGCTACCGCACTTAGCTTGCATCTCAGCCTCAGTACCCGTACAGTTGGTAATGACGCTGCCTGATGTTGTTAGGGTCCCGGGTTCGAATCCCGGTAAGAGCAAATGTTTGTGTGATGAGCATGGACATTTGTTTCCAAGTCATGGATGTTTATATGTATAATAAGTATGTATTTACAAACAAAAAGTATATATGTAGTATATCAACTATCTGGTGTCCACGACACAAGCCTCGTTGCTTAGTATGGCACTAGATGGCGGTGTGTGTAATGTCTGGCGATATTTTTTTTTGTTTTTTTCTTTAGTTATAGGTGCTAATTGCTAGGATACTTCACCTACGACACTAACTCCTAGATACCCAAACGCACTCAACTTTAAGACGTTCTTAAACGTGTTTCTGTCGCTTCAATACTCCTTTATGTGACTGAGATAGCATGACTTTTAACGATCACTTAAAATTGACTTTCGTCGATGCATCTGCAATGGCGGTGATGCAAGTACAAAAATTATAAGTGGCCTATATTGTAAAACCATTTAACAAAGTTCTATCTGGTTGGCTTTACGACGTCAAACATAAGGTTCAAATTGAAATAACTAACAGGACTTTGTCGAATTGGAAAACTTACACAAATATTGGCATAAACACCAACATAAGTTCCAAGGAGGTATATATCGTAGTTTGGTAATGTCAATTGTAAATTAAACCGTATGCTCAAGGACTGCAGTTAGTAAAGCCTTGGCCTAGATATCGACAAGACCTCGACTACACAAAGACGAACAGATTGAATTTTCGGAGGTTGATACGAAATTTTGTAAAGCTATTGATATGTTTTAAAATATATCTGTCAAGGCATTTGTCTGTTTAAGAAAAGATTTTAGAATATAATGGTGTTAAAATGAAACTTAAGAAATTGATTCAGTAAGGAAAAGGGTTTTCAATTATAAGAACGCAATATAAAAAAAATTGTTAAAAAATATTATACCTAATTACTTATGTCGTTTGATAAAAAAATCGTTTTAAATTTATAAAATTTAAAACTAATAATTTTGAAAATTTATAAACGTGAAAAGTAGCTCCCCTAATTATAAAAAAATAAATGAAACTGTTTTAACTAATTGGGTTATTTTTTTTATTACTTGGGGTATACCTACCCTAAGTAATAAAAAAATAACCAAAATGTTGGGGACAAGTGACAATTACTTACAAAGCATTCAGTATTTCTACAACGACATTCAACAAGATTGAATTCATTTCGTTTTCGATAATCTTTATCGCTGAATGTTATTTTGTCTAAGCTCCTATGGACGTAAAGTTTTTCTCAGTCGATTTTGAACTTTTCCATCAAAATCGTTTGAAAAAAAAAAAGTCAGAATGTGGTAACATGATTTGCTGGCGACTGTTATACTTCATCGTGCAAGTTTTCTAAAGTTTTTCTATATTTTGTTCACAACTCTTGTGTTTCTTCCCAGGAGGCTGGATCACGACGTCCAACATCACCGTGGTGGTGGAGCCCAACAAGAGATCCATCGTGGTCGTCTGCCACGGCATCAACGGTCAGCTCACAGAGAACGTCGTCGCTACACATACCATCAATGTGTTATGTAAGTACTTTACTTTGAAATCATCTATCACGGTTTTTGACTATCAATCAACTCGACCTTTCTCAATATTCTGTTGTGTTCAGGGCAACAAATCAAGCCATCAGCATAGCCAGTTTAACATGGCCTCGCTCTGTATAAATTTCCAACACAATGAGAGATTCGCATAAACTGGTATTGTATAGCTTGATTGGTTGCCGTGTGTACTCAGGTCTCTCTATACCTACGCCACAACACTTTGTCTGTCCCTCCTAGCCACCTTTTTAAGGTCAGTGTTTTACTTACTTAGGGGCGTCCTAATATTACAAAAGCTTGCTCATACGCGGTGGCCATTCTAGGACTCATCTGCTCCACCGTCTATCGGTCCTTCAGTCTGTCTGTCAGCTAGCTGGCTAACCGAACCGGAGCCATCCCAGCTTGCAGGGGCAAGCTGGGATGGCTCCGGTTCTAACGATTATTTTAGTATTTTTCCATAAACAGATTGCGATGGCGTTGATGTGTTTCTAGTTTTTATTTATTTTAGATAAAATTAGCAATCTTTCAGTTGCGATTTCAATATTATCCTGACCAATTTTCATAGAATACTGCCAGAAAATATATCTTTTCACACAAAATATTATAATATAATTTCGAAAAAAGGCTTACAAAATTGGAAAATGTCATTCGTCAAAAAATAAAAAAAACCTTTTTGCACAAAATAACAACATAAATGTTTCGGACCTTATCTAGAAAATATAGGTTTAAAGATTGTATTGACATGTTCATTTTACGATGCAGACATTTCAGAAGAAATTCTTTTAAAGCTTTACTTTTTTTTTTACTAGTAAATATTGATAAATAAATTATGTTATTTATTTGTTTGAATGGATAATATCATGAGCTGAGCTGATAGTATTTTACAACAGTTTTTGCTGAAAATTGAACAACTAAAGCCATTAATAGCTTTCGCAAAAACTAGATGATTCAAGATGAAAAACACTGTTTTGACTAAAAGTTTTAAATTATATAGTTTTATATTATTTTTAAATTATTTGTGGTATTTGAAATCATACTTGATGATTTCAAATACCACAAATAATTTAAAAAACAAAATCACATGCGTAAACATTTCCTGATCACTGAATATCACTGAATAAAATATAAAACACGTAATTCACGTCAAAATACGTTCCTACAAATCTCGTCGCGAACAGAAATCGAAAATTCCATTACCCTACAAAATATGATAATCCATGGCTTAAGTAAACACGAAAGATTTTCCATCAAATACCTATTTGATTAGAGAGCTGTCATGAACAGGATCCCGGCCGAAGCATATTGATATGCAAGAAAAATATATCGTGATACGCCGTAAGGTTAACAAGATTTTCAGAAGTTCTTAATACGAAATGTGTCGGCACGTTATTTATATGAACTAAGTCGGACGCCATCTTGATATATGGGCGCTTTTAAAATTGGAATGGAACAGTTGAAACTAAACGCTGTCATTTGTTTTGTCTAGAGAGTTTAACAAAACAGTTGAGATCTTTGACGTATTTTCTTCTAAGGAGTACGAGTATCGTATTACCTGGGCTGTGGAGGTCGTTCCACGTAAAATACTGGTATTTAGCTGCATTTTCTTGAAAACAGATGTTAGGAGTTATTCGACGAATAGTTTTGTCTGATCTTATTACTTCAGTCCTAAATAAATAAAACATAAATAGTATCTTTTTCGTCGAGAGAAGGAACACAGCTTTTGATTCGTATTTATTTTAAGAGAATGCAATATAGCAGTTTTTCAAAGCATTACCAAGAAATAGAATAGGTAAATAGTTTTATTCGCAAGAATTAAGCCGTGAGGGTAGGCAGAAACGTCTTCCTACCTACTAATCGCAAAATTCTGTAATTTTACGTCATCCGCCAACCAATTGAGGCAATCTCCTTTTAACTTTAAAATCACCTGCTCAGTACTTAACTTAGAAACCTGCTAGTAGCCAAACTCCACTCACTCAAACAATTACAACTCAATTTTATATTTATTAAACATTGAGCATTTCGTGTCACTAAAACACAAAGTTCAAGAGCCAGGTAAAGAGAATAATTTATAACGCAACTCCTCGACTAAGGATTAACTGTCACTTCTTGAGCTATTACGAACTCCTGGACTTATGTACTATAATGGCAGGAGAGGTCGTAAGCTTAGGGCTTACCACTTGTCAGAGACATCTAAGTGTGAAATGTATTCGTGGAAATTGTCTTATGAAATTTTTAAGATAGAACCATAGAGCTATTACTACTACGTATAGAGAAGACAGCGTGAACAAAATCTGTGCTCCGTTCAACTGCGGTCGGCCGGCCGCAGTTCACTCAGTCGCTTGCTCGCTACAGCCGCCGCCCCCGCGCGCCCCGCACTGCGCACAGATTTTGTCACGCTGTCTTCTCTATACGTAATAGTAATAAATAGCTCAATGGATAGAACTAATTTCAGTAGTAAGAGCTCATTGTGAAGTGTTTCCTGAGAAGCACTTACTTACTAGCATTCATATTTTGATCTATAACAGCTTTGCACGTCAAGATTCTTTCACGTTACGGGAATCTCGAACTCAACCCCCGAGCTAGAAACTACCGATCTAATAACACAGCTAAGACAACTAGTAGTAACGTAAAGTTTAACCCCCATAACCTAGTGGGTGCACCAATAAAGGACGTTTGGACCCTTAAACTTTTTAACTAGGGGTTGTAGTTTGTAGTAGTTGTCAACACAATCATGTACGACTAGTATTCAAATAAAGTTTCACTCCCATAACCTAGTGGGTGCACCAACAAAAGACGTTTGAACTGTAGCGACACTAAAAAAAGATTCTAGATCAACATGAAACAAAAAGTACTACAGCGCCATCTATGACAAATATGAGGAACTAACAAGCGAAACATGTCAAAGTCCTACATCGCGCAAGCAGAGTTATCCGCGACACATGACTATATACAAGAACCCGACAACAACTATCGGGCAGTGGCCCACCAGACATAACACCCGTCTGGTCGAAGGATCCTCCCTTTTATACGGGGGATGAAGAGCTTTACACCCTGTTCTTCATACTCCCAAAGATCCCTTAAACTTTTTAACCAGGAGTTGTAGTTTGTAGGAGTTGTCAACACAATCGTGTACGACTAGTATTCAAATAAAGCTTCACACCCATAACCCCTCACTGAAACACTACAGCAATAATTACACCACTACCCACATATTTTCCACTACTACCCACATATTTTCCACCATTTTTCCCACACATGGTAACTTAATCAGGAGTGTATTTGACTTTATAATAACTCTGGCGACTCGAAACCCTTAGGAGACGTGACTTGAAAGCGTATAGCCGCTCACAACGTGTTGTGGCGTTATCTAGAACCAACCTGTATATTATATACACCCTGTATACGTACGAGCGAAGGACATGTTTCGGAGTAGTGCGGTGACTTTTAAATATTTAGTTCTGAGACGTTTTACTTTTTGTAATGGTTCTTGTGAAGAATTGGGTTCTTGATATTTATCACAAATTCTTTAGAAATAGGGTCACATTTTGTTTTACTATATAAATACTTTAACAAATCGCCCATTTATCTATCTTTCTGTATTTACTAGATTATATTTTTGCGCGTTTGACGCTGTAGAGTGGAAGCAAATCCTTCTCCGTATAAATTTCGGCAATTTCAAACAATGCTAAAAAATATAGCTTTAGTTATAGTAATTACTCTGTCAATATATAAATGAAACTAGATTTCTCCCCATAAATTATAATTGTCTACTTTTTTGGTCTAATGGACGAAAGAGCGACTGCTGAGCTTAAGGCCCTGGGTTCGATTCCCAGGTCGGTCAAAGTGTTATTGAGTTTTCCATCAGAAAGTTCTCAGTAGCAGCCACGGAGCCTGGATTTGTGCCCGTTTGATTACAATAGGCCCGCCCCCTAAGCCCCCTATTACATGGGTCTAATACATAACTTGCGAAATGTTGATCTTCTATAAGGTGCTCCTCTGCCTCACCCTTTGCGGATTACAGGCGTTATGTTACGTTATGTTAAATTATAATAAAACACCTTTTTAACATGATCAATCCTGCCAGACACAGTAAAACCTTGCAGTTACAGAACTATTATACAAACATCCCCTTTTCATCATCAGAAATCAACCCTTAAAACGCCATTTCACTAAAACGGAAAACCGTTCAATAAAATAATTTGAAATGCACTGCCCTACTTACTACAGTAGAAACTGAAATATTTTCTAAAATGCAACGGCCAACGTTTCAGCATTTTACTTTTTCAGAAGAATTTCTCCAATTCCTTAACACATGTACGGGTTTGAGATTTTAAATTCTTTCAATATTTTGTAGCATTTCGTACGGCGGCCATGTTGGTTTTTTTTTCGTTGAATGTTTGAATTATTGGTGTTTAAGTTAGTGCAATGCGCTTGATATTGGAGATTTTTCGGATTGTGGAAATATTATAATGTTTATTTGCTATTGATTTCGAATGAGGTTGATCTTCAAGTCAAGTCGCGCTTTCCTAGGATGGTACTTGGATGGGTGACATAGCCATTACATACTAAGTTTACTACATGGTTGGTAAAGAACGTTAAGCCGTTGGTCTCGGTTGTCTTTTGTAGATCTTTGACAGTCGTTACAGGTAGTCAGTGGCCCGAAAGTCCGACTACCAGTCTTACCCAGTATCTAACTGGGCCGTGGTGGTCAGATAGGCAGTCGCTCCATGTAAAATACTGGTGTTCAGCTGCATTCGGTTAGACTGGAAGCACTCCAACATAATTGAGAAAAGGCTTGGTAGTTGATAATTTCGAATGAAAGAATATTTGTATTGTATTGTATTGTATAGCGGGCTGGTGTCCGCAACTCCACGTCAAAGCGCGTATTTTGCGTACGGGTGGGAACTTTATTCGATCCACCCTAACTCCCCGAGAAAGGCCAGCAGCGCCTTGGTGTTGCTGACAATCTCGCGGAGAGTACCTGGGTTACCGAAGTACTTTGCCCTGTATGTTGCAACCACTGGGCAGTGCAGAAGCACGTGGGCTGCTGTCTCGTCTTCCTCCATGCAGGCACGGCACAGGGGGCTGTCCGTGACTCCTATGACAAAGAGGTGTTTATTAAAAGAGCCGTGTCCAGTAATGGTGGCTGTAACTGTGCGCAGCTGCGATTTGGTCAACCGAAGCACGCGTTTGGTGAGGCGGCGGTCGATAGTAGGAAGTGCTTCCTTAGCCTGCCTGCACTCGCCATGGTCTAGCCATAGCTTGTGGTGTTGTACACTAGTTCGGTTCCTTACCAGTGTGCGTAGGTATCCGAAAGGGAGTGGTACGATAGGTTCGGGTCCCACCGCTGCCATGCTCGATCCCCTTCTAGCGAGTTCGTCCGCCGCATCATTGCCACGGGAATCGCTGTGTCCCTTAATCCACTGAATGGTTATATTGTTGAGATTACCAACCTGGTTCAGGCGTTGATGACACTCGTGTATTAACCCAGAGTTGACTGTGTGGTTGTTTAGTGCTAGCAGTACAGCCATGCTGTCTGAGAGTATACGAATTGAGTGGTCCACAACCTTCCTGGCCAAGATAGCAGATGTCGCCAGGGAAATGCCCATGCATTCTGCCTGAAATACCGTGTTGTGGGCCCCCAGAGGTTTGGCTATGTGGATGTTGAGATCCTCCGAGAAGACTCCAGCACCTGTGCCAGTACCTGTTTTAGATCCATCCGTGAAGATCCGTAGTTCCGCGGGGTTTAATCCCTCGCAGCGGTGATCCTCGTGGAGCTGGATTTTGTACTTCTTATCGAATACGAATAGTTTTGGTATCCGATCGTTTATTGCTTTCGCCAGGGGGAACTCGTTGTGGAATCCCTCCAGTACCGCGGTGTGCTGTGTTTCTTTCTTACCCCAAAGTTGAAGTGTATTAAGGCGTACAGCCGTCATCGTCGCTTCCTGCTGTATGAACAGATGAAGCGGTGGGAGCCCCAGCATGGCTTCGAGAGCTGCGGTCGGGGTAGTCCTCATGCAGCCTGTGATCGCCATGCAGGCTAGCCGTTGCATGCGTTGCAGTTTGATGGAGGCTGTAGTTAGTTTGGTTCGGGGCCACCAGACCACTGCCCCGTAAGTGATCATAGGTCGGATTACCGCGCAGTATAACCAAAGTATAATTTTAGGGGATAGGCCCCACTTCTTACCTATCATCCTCCTGCATTGCCAAAAGGTGATGCAGGCCCTGTTAATTTTATTATCTAAGTGACTACTCCAATTTAACTTACTGTCCAGGATGACTCCCAGATATTTGACCTCGTCGGCTAACTGGAGTTCTGTATCGAAAAGTTTGGGTAGGCGATAAGGGCCTAGTGTTCGTTTATGGGTAAACATGACTAGTTCAGTTTTCGTGGGGTTCACTGAGAGATCGAACTCTCTGCACCACCGCTCAACGATGCGTAGTGCTTGTTGAGTGAGGTTGCAGATTGTCCCCGTCACTTTCCCTGAAACGAGGATAGCTAGGTCGTCGGCATACCCTATTGTGTAGAAATGGTTCGCGTTGAGTTTTGTGATGAGATCATTTATCACCAGATTCCAGAGGAGCGGGGATAGTACTCCACCTTGGGGGCAGCCTCTGGCTATCAAGGCAATCTGCTGTTCTCCTTCAAGTCGAACCACTCGTTTGCTTAACATATTGGTGATCCAGTCTGTCAGTACCTGTTCTACTCCGTGACGGGAGAGCGCGGTGTTGATGCTGGAGAAGTTAGTTTTATCGAAGGCTCCTTCGATGTCTATGAAGGTGCCCAGGCAGATGCCCTTTTGGTGAATCTCCTCTTCTATCCGGCCGACCACTAGATGGAGGGCGGATTCAGTGGACTTGCCCGAGCTGTAAGCGTGTTGGTTAGTGTGGAGTGGGATAGATTTCAAAACGCCGTCCCTCAGCTCTCTCTCGCAAATTCTCTCCAAAGTTTTAAGGAGAAAGGAGGTCAGGCTGATTGGTCGGTGTTGTTTGGCGTTGGTATAATCACTCTTACCTGACTTAGGAATGAATATGACTTTCACTTCCCTCCATCCTTTTGGAACGTATCTGAAGGCCAGGCACGCTCTCATTATGGGTACCAGTCTGTTAGCGACAGAGGTCCCACCCCATTGTAGTAGGGCAGGAAAGACCCCGTCCGGACCGGCCGCCTTAAAAGGATGGAAGCACCGGATCGCCCATTGGAGTTTTTCCAGCGTGATGACTTTGTGTGCATAGCGCCAGTCGTTTTCTGACGGTGTTTGTATTACCTCTGTCCAGTCGATAGCCTGTGTGAAAGCGCAGCCTGGGAAGTGAGTTTCAATAAGGACGCGCGTCGCCTCTTCTGGTGAGGTGGTAAGTGTGTTGTCGGGTTTACGGAGAACAGTAGCCCCAGTCGGGTTCTGCTGTGCCAATATTTTCCTTACCCTGTTTGCTTGTTGGCAGGATTCGATGTTGCCACAGTATTTGCGCCATCCAGTGGAGCTCCTGAATCTGATGCATTTTTTATAGGATTTTTTGGCCGCGTAGTACGTGTCCCAATCCTCATCAGCACAGGTGTTCATGGCTCTGTTTAAGGCTGACCTTACCTTCCCGCGCTTACGTTCCAGTTCCGCTCCCCACCACGGTTGTTTCCCTGGCGTTGTGGGCGGAGTGGTCTCCGGGCAGGATGAATGGTAGCTGTCTAGCATTGATTTCGTGAGATGACTTACACGCTCGTCGATCTGCTGCGTGTCCTCGTAGGTCATTCCGTAGTTTGTTGACGCAAGTTTGGTTTCGAGGATGCGTGTATAAGCAGCACGGTCAGTGTTTCGCGGGTTTCGCCGTGGCAGTGTTGGTGTTACACAGACCTGAATGTCGAAGCGGATCCACCTGTGGTCCGAGCAGGAGGCCTCCTTGGAGACCTGCCAGCCGGTGGTGATGGCCGCTGCACCCTCCGATGCCAGAGTGAGGTCTATGATTGTTTGGCTACGTCTGTTTACGAAGGTTGGTTCGGAGCCTGTATTCAGTAGGGTTAGGTTGGTTGGAAATAAGTAATCTACTAGCGCCTTACCCCTTGCATTTTGTGTGTCCATGCCCCACAGAGGGTGATGAGCGTTCGCATCGGCGCCTATGACAACCTCCAGCCCAGTGCTCTCGCAGTAAGTCACGAGGCGGGCGAGGTCATGCGGCGGCGGCTCTTCTGCCTCGGGCATGTATGCGGAGGCGAAGACCACAGTTGCTACTGTTTCCCCCCGCTGTATCAGTAGCCTAGCTGCAGAGACATCCCTGCAACAGAAATCTGTTAGTGGCTGTGTTTTTATGTTTCGTGTCACATAGATGCACGATCTGGGTTTATCATGATCTGTGCTAACTAAGAGCTTACCACCAAGATTGGAGAGTCCTTGTATTTGGCCCGCCCTAATCCATGGCTCTTGGATCAAGGCAATGGCCGTATGTTGTGCCTCCAGCCACTTCCGCAGTTGAGCCGTCGCGGTCTGACTGTGGTGGAGGTTGGCCTGCAGGACCTTACAGGTCGACGAAGGGGACGCCATCGCTGGACGTTCCTTCCTCGTCACCTGCCAGCCGCAGCCCGGCAAACAGGTCGCCCGCGTCGAAACCGTCCCCCTCCAGGTCAGAGGCCGAGGACAGGATGATGTCCTCGAGCTCCTCCCCCGAGGGGACGGCGCCCACGCTAGCGACAGTAGGGGCGGCTGGCGCTGCTACTGCAGGCTCAACCGCGGGTGTTTCCGCGGTGTTTGTTGGGGGGAGAGTTGCCTCCTCCACCTGTGTCCCAGCGCTGGCTTCGGCGGCCGGATATCCCTGAGGGACGTCGACAAATTTGCCGTTCGGACCCTGGAACTTAACGTACACCGTCCCTACACCAAATGAGAGACGGCGTTCGGCTTCCATCAGGGTCGGAATTTGGTCCTCAGGGACCCCGACCATCACGTACCACGCTTCGGCCTGTTTGTTGGCGCCCAGCAACACCCACTCCTTGATGCCAACCCAAGAGTTCTGGTAGCACAGAGCACGCCCGATGTCGGACGGCTCTGCGAAGATCCCCTGCTCATCAGGAATGAAGATGCCGCATCTTACCCGGCGCATGAGGTCCGCCTGCCTCCTGACCACTAGCGAGGTGCTAGTGGGGGGAGGCAACTCAGAGATCAGTTTCCTCAGCCATACTAAGGTGTGGTCGTTCCCGCACCACAGTCTGAGGACCCCGCTGCTGAACACCGGCCTCGCTTTGAAGGTCGGTGCAGGTGAGTCCTGTATGGGAGAAGAGGCCTCGACGAGTATCTTCTTCTGGATAGCCGCGAGAACCTGGTGTGACACCTCCTTGCTGATGTGCCCCGTACGGCCGCAGGTAACTGCGACATCAAGGTCGGAGCTCACAGCTTGGGCGTAGCTACGCTTTGCGTCCCGTTTGGATTTATCAAGACGCGGCCGCTTGCGCTCTCCTCGAGGTGTTAACGTCTCGTTGAGGGCTCGCTTGGCCGCGGCCTGATCCATCCGAACGGGTTGCGGTGTCGTCGTCGTGGCTGGTCCACTCGCGCCGCTGGCTGTCGGTTGACTGGGTCCCGGTCGGCTGGTGCCGGCCTCGGCCTGCGACCGCTTGCCTGCGGAGAAGTTGACATTGCCATGGGTCGGTTTAACCCGGCCCGTGGCGTTAGCCTGTGTAGGTTGAGGGGACTTACCCGTCCTCTGTGTCTGCCGCTGCCTCATGGACGGCCTGTTCTTCCTTCTCGGTTTACCCGTCGAAGGGGCCGGGGCAGCCTGCACTGAAGATTCAGCGCAGTGGCGTTGTTTGCCGGAATCCTCCTTCCTGCCTTTACGCCAGCTCCTCTGCACCTGCCAGGCGAGCGCGAACGCGTCACCTGTGGTGCTGGTCTCCGTGCGTTGGCCAGTGACGGCCACCGAGGGGGGAGCAGTAGGCGGAGGAAGATGTATGAGGGGAGCCCGGCCAGAGGAATTAACCGTCGTGGCGGGCTCCACGCCTGAAAATGAGGGAGGAGCGGTACTGGTCCCGAGCAGCGCCGTACTCCTCCGTTTATTACGGGACCTGGTTTTGGTCCTGGCAGCGGTTCTCGCCACTGCCGGACCTGTACCCGCACTGGAGCTCGCTACGTTAGTAGCGGAGCATCCGGGGGCTAGAGAGGTGCTGCAAGCACCCCTCTTAGGAGAATCCTTGGCTTTTGCCTCCTCTCCGGTGTGTGTTTGTGCAGTATGTGCGTGTGAATGTGTGTGGGGTTTGTGAGTTTGTGTGGTTGTTGTGTGTGTTTGTGGTGTGTGTGTGTGTGTGTGGTGTCGTATGGTCTTTTAGTATCCATAGTAAAGTGTAAAGAATTCATCTCTCCGGCTTCCCACCCTCCATGGAGCCCGCACCTGGGAACGTCTCGCTACAAACTAGCTCAACCGTTAGGATTACCTTCGAGATATAGGGGCGTGAGGCTGGTTTACAGTGCGACATCGGGCGCTTGATCGGGTTGATGACTAATCAAACCTTCACTTACGCCTTCAGCATGACCTTCACCAACCGCTTCGGCCATCCGAGGACGACCTCCGCGGACCTCCCACCCCTCGCCGTGGCCCTCTAACGGGACACTGTGGCCATTTCCCTACCCTTGGCTATTGGGTAGGGCCACCGTTTCGCTTGAAATCCAGACCAAAGAGGGCGTGTTGCCTCACGGACGCATTACCACCAGCGCCGATCGGCTCAACCCTCCAGGACTCCTTCATCCCCGCTTGCGGCGCTCAACTGCGCAGGTCCTAGCGCAGGTGACCAGATTTACCTACTCGACGCCAGCTGGGTTTAGTGGCGACCGAGCCCACGCCCACTCGGTCACGGAGGGTCGTGGTTAGGTTAAAATGCGCCTGGTGATTTTCGTTGCGTCTATTTCTTAGGGAAATAGACCAGAAGCAGGGCGGCAACCACGTGAAGGAGAACGCACCAGACTTGCCTTGAGGATCTACACGACTGTAGCGCTCCCCCTCAAGACCCCGCCACCTTACCGCCTCTGAGGGAGGCAGTAAGGTAGGCCTGCATCTATACTACCAAGCAAAGCGCAAGCAAAGCATGTCGTTGTGCAACCGCAAAAGCATAAATACAAGCCCTCCCCGAATGAAAGAATATTTTACTGTGGATATTTTCTGATTTAACTAGAAGATTTTATCAGCTCTTTTAAAGTAAGTAAGCGAACGTCAATATTGAGTTAAAAAACACGAGTTAATTGAAATGAGATAAAATAAAATAGCAGTTTCCTACAATTATAGAGTTACGTTTTAAATTTATGAAGGCGCCTTTTTTTCGCGATATCTTCTTTGGTATTATAGTAAAAGTTGTTTGCAAATAATAAGTACAATTAGCCTTTTTAGATTTTCAATATTATTTCAACTACAACTTTGTTTTGAACCTTCTTAAACCCGACTTATCATGTCGTATTAACTGACGGTAGTATTTACGTAAGAAAAATGTACTGGAAACGGCAGTAAACACAACATAACATCACGCCTGTAATCCCCCAAGGGTTAGGCAAAGCTGTACCTAACAGTACACCTACTTTTCGCCAGTTATGTTTAAGTCCCATGTAATAGGGGCAAGCCTATTGCTATTAACCGGACGCAATTCAAGACTCCGTGGCTGCTACTGAGAAATTTCTGATGGAAAAAACCCTTTGCCTTTGCCCGACCCGGGAACTGAACCCAGGACCTCATGCTCAGCAGCACTTGTGACCACTATACCAACGAGGCAGTCGAACTAGTGGACAGTCCTAATTACAACCTCATTATCCCACTCCATCTTTCAACCATAAAAACTCGAATCAAAACTTGACCACGGGTAATACAATAACCCACATACAGGCATACCCTCCATCAGTTGTGGTCGTAACCCTTACGCACTCGTGGTAACTAAGATTACCCTTTAAATCATTTCTAGTCGGGGGTTAGACCCCTTAGTACCCCTTGTGGTCAAGTAAGGGTGCTTTGTAAATCGTATGTGGTTGTGCGCGATCTTCGATATAGACCTTGTATCCCAAAATGGGGGTTGAATTGTTTTTAGTGTGCTATTTTTGGTACCTATCGAATAATTATTACTTTCAGGTGTACATGGCCTCTCCTGAAACGATATTGCTTTTTATATTGGCTACGCATCGCTTAATAGATTGCTTCTACTACCAAGGTTTGAGGTAACACGATACCCATTGGTAAGACTGGTTGTCACGCTCGAGAGCGTCTGGCTGTCTGTAACAACTGTCAAAGATTTACAAATCACCTCATTTTCATTTTAAAAATTATCGTTTTACTACACCCACTCCAGCATAATCATAATCTTTCAGTTCTGAGCCCAATTTATTTGGAATCAGCGCAGCATGTCTTCTTCCATACATAGTTCTCTATTACTCGTCATCTCAGTGGTCATTCCCTCTCTAACCATACCATGTACTTAAATAATATATAGCTCTGAAAAAACAAAACATTCCTTTGACACAATAACACAAAGAACTCACTGAGCCATAAAACTACAAAACCATGGAACACATCCAACTATGTATATAACATATTAAACATAAAATGATAAAACTATGACTATATAAACAACGGACGAAACGTCCGGTCTGTGCGAATTATCATAATATTTGCGGAACCGGAAACGCAGCTGACGTCACGGCCGCTGCCGCCATTTTGGGGTTCGGTAGGGAAATTGTGTAATCCATTGTGGTAGTTTTGGATACATACATAATATATTGGGCTTTTGCAAGGTGGGATTTGAGAGTGATGAATTACTTTTGTTTTAGTATGAAAGTTTACCGTGATTTGCGAAACTGACGCCACCTGCTTCCCTAGTGGCAGCCGCAGAAGGTAATATGGATGTTTACAGTAGTAAAGGCAATTCCTTGAGGCTGTTTTTTTTTTTAATTTGTTTGCAAAATTAGGCTTCTGTTTTAACATAAACAGGGTTAGTTTTCAATGACCAGTCAAAATTTAAAATTAAGATCTAGATATCAAACCAAAAATGAATTTTAAATATTGTCGAAAAATATAAAATAAAATAATACCATTCATTTGAAAATGTCCTAAAAATTTCCTAAATCATAAACCTAGTGGGAATCAATGCACTGCCACACCGCCAAATTTATTTGTGTGCTAACTGCTACCTATCTAGGTTGTTGAACTGAATTGTGCTGTTGCAATATCCACACGTTCGCTTTTTAGTGGTGGACAGGAAAAAACATTTTTTTCATAATATCGAAAATATTATCGATTCTAAACCATCTCTGAAAATTTGGCCGGTCATTGAAAACTACGTATAACGTATAAGGGCAATTTTGAGCCCTCAAAGATGTCCCAACTCCTACTTCTAAAGATAATAGATACAATGAGTCGTGTCTCCTACTATTTATCGAAGATAATTTTCGTAATCTGATCCAAAAGTTAAAGAAAAATAAAATTATATGCCCAAAGTTTTTGGGCATATAAATTTTTTGTCGATGTCATTTCCTCTGTATCCTACAGAACCCAAGACTGTAAATTCATTACACCCTGTATTTTTTCCGTCGGCCTAACGCGATAAACCCTAGGTCGGATTAAACAGCTTTTTAAACTGCTCGTTCTTTCTCTTTCTCTCGTACAAAGTTTAATTTGCCTTCTCTTTCTAGCAACGGATTTATGCTGTCGTTTTTTTAGTGGTTTAAAGTTTGCGTAGCCCAGGTTTTTGTGGGATGGGGGAAACGGGGGATATGTGTGTGTGTTTGTATTTAAATTGGGAAAAAGTTGTGTGTGAGATTTTTGCTAAGTAACATTAGATTATTATGCGAAAAAAATCTGAAATGAGCTACCTCATGCGATTTAATGCTTCTCAGGTCCCAGTGGCTTAGTGAAATTGGGTTCTTCTAAAAGGAATTTCTCAGTAGAAACCCGAAGTCTGAATGTATGCGCGGTTGATGGCAATAGGCTCGCCCCTATTAGAAATATCGCTCGACATTAACACACAGCGCCATCTAGTGCCACACTAAGCAACGAGGCTTGTGTCGTGGACATCAGATAGTTGATATACTACATAGATACTTTTTGTTTGTAAATACATACTTATTATACATATAAACAACATCCATGACTCGGAAACAAATGTCCATGCTCATCACACAAACATTTGCTCCAACCGGGATTCGAACCCGGGACCCTAAGAACGTAAGGCAGCCTCACCACCGCTGCGGGTCGTCAGTCGAGTATTATATGGGACTTAAACATAACTAGCAAAATATGAGTTGATTACCCATGACATTTCTGCCTAACCATTCGGGGATGATGTTACGTAGATAACTAAAAGATTTGATCATCAATATTTTCTTTACCTACTCCCTTTTCAATTGAACTGACCTTGATTGCTTTGGGAAGCAGATATTTGAACTACTAGCTCATGCCCAGCTTTGCCCGCGTGGAGTTCGATAATTGTCCCATAAGATCATGCTACCGGAATAAAAAATATCCTATGTGTTAATTTAGGTTAAATCCCTTCAGAAGAGTAACAAACATACACTCATACAAAATTTCGCCTTTATAATAATATTAGGAACTTCACAAACCCAAGCAAAGGTACTCGTATGCGAGACCCGCGGAAATCTTACGAACCAGCGAAGGTCCAAAGACCTATTTACCTACTTAATATTGACATAGGCTCCCCCCCTAGCCAAATACCAAGTAGGTAACATACCTTTTTGTCACATTTCAAGAAAGCTGTTATTTTACGTCCGTCATTACCATAACGCTGGTGTAGCTTCTGAATGTTTAATTCGACCACCATTTTGGATTTGAGGTCAGGTCGCGTCGTCATATGAAATGGCTGCGTTTTAGAGTGAATGGCTACGCCTGGAGGTGTTTGGTGTTCAACAAGCTAGTTCTGGCCTTGAGTTTGGTCGGATGAATGGGATATTTTTATGTGTCGTGTGTTTAGGTCAATAGAAGAGCTCGTGGATAAAAAATAACAGCCGCTCGGGTTGATCTTTAGGTTCATCATCATCATCAGCCTATTAATGTTCCCACTGCTGTACACACTGGACAGGCCTCCTCTCTATGAGAGGGAATGGGCTATAATCCACTACGCGGGCCCAGTGCGGATTGGTAGATGTCACATGTCTTCGAATTTTTTGATTCTAGGACATGCCGGTTTCCTCACGATGTTTTCCTTCACCGTTTTGATCTTTAAGTTAAGCCATGCTTACTTAGGTTGGTCCGTGGATTGGTGACCACCTATTATATACCGAGTTTCTTCCGTGCCTCAGAAAGCACGTTTAAGCCGTTGACCACGGCTATCAATTTCTAAGGGCATCTTATTACCCAGTACTAACTGGGTTGTAGAGGTCAGATGGCATTCAGCAACATCCAATTAGACTGGAAGCCGATCCAAACATAGTTGGGAAAAGGCTAGGCAGATGATGTGTGTCAATATTTATCTTAATAGGTCTAACTTTTCATTATATTCCCACTGCTGGGATACTATTCCTTTCATAAAAAGGGTGTAGGCTGTAACCTACAAAGCAGGCCTAGGTTATTTTGATGTCACATGTCTTAGAATTATTGGTTTTATCTAGGACATGCCTGTTTCCTCATGATGTTTTCCATCAACGTTTTGAGAGCAGGTCTAGCTTTACTAAAGTAATAAGATTCAGATGACAACTACAATGACTAACATCTAACAGTTTCTTCCATGGGAACAGATCTATATACAGAGCTAGCATCTTCTAAACTAATATTATATTAAGGTTGTAAGTTTGAATGTATGGGGTTATCTTCGGAACTGCTGACCCGATTCGGAAAATTCTTTTACTGACGGGAAGCCACATTATCTCCAATTGGCATAGGCTACATTTAAAACGTTCCCGTGGCTTAATTTCCTAACATAACAGGAACGAAACCGCCAGCAAAATCTGGTCATCAATAAGTAGCTACATGCTCTAACAGAACAC
Organism: Xestia sexstrigata; assembly: GCA_941918905.2. Taxonomy (NCBI): domain Eukaryota; kingdom Metazoa; phylum Arthropoda; class Insecta; order Lepidoptera; family Noctuidae; genus Xestia; species Xestia sexstrigata. The sequence goes on from OW799226.2 coordinate 12,816,593, forward strand.
CGACTTTGCCATTATTATTTTAATAGGAACGTCGGACACAACTCTTGCTACAGCAAACCTCGTTCGATTCTCGCTCATCCTTCATCAAGACCTAGTCCTTACTTTTGTTATTTTTAGTCTGCGCCTACATTACATTACTCGTATGACCAGTAAATTGGATTTTTTTTGTAATTTAAATTAGCCAACACTAATTGTATAAAGGAAAACTGGATCAAAAGTAATAGCCAGTTCCTTTCTTTACTAGTTATTACTCTATATAATTTCTTTGTTTTATGTCAACTAGACTGTGAATACAATGCTGAAATAATTAGAAATTTTGTATTTGCGTCTGTCTAGACTGTTTGTCTACCTTTTATTTTTTATGAGAATATAATAAATGAATAGGAAATTATTACACTTTGTGATATTAGGTTTACTAAATTTTTCAAATTTAGTAGTTAGTCATTGCTACTAAATCTATAATAGAACCAAGTTGAAGTAAAGTAAAGCATCGTTATGAAACAATATCTTTCATCAGAAATTAATAAGAACAAGAAGATGAAGGTAACTAACTTACCTTAAAAGAAAATTGCCAATTATCAATTACCAATTATTATTACCTTAAAGGAAATTAGTACAACTGTACTAATTGTTTTTTTCAAGCGATTTTCTTTTCTGCGTGAGCAGAGGAATAAAAAAAAACTTGTTTACTTATCATCACGCCTATAATCTCCGGAGGGTTAGGTTGAGGCACATTTTGACAGTTATGTTTAAATCCCATGTAATAGAGGGCAAGCCTAATGCCATTATCGGCGCATAAATCTACACTCCGTGGCTGTTACTGAGATATTACAAATATAAATACCCAACAACAGTTTGCCCGACCTGGGAAACCCAGTTCATCAATAGGCATGACGACAGTATCAAAAAATAGCAAATCTATTTAGTCCGTCAGTTAGAGTATTGGAAATTAATGGAAACGTATTTTTTGTTTTTGTAAATCAATGAATATTGATAAAGATAAAACGCATCAAAACTCGGGAGTGGGGAACACGTCAGAACTAGCTAAAAATTATACCTAGGCGTGACGTATTGAGAATTTTATAAGCGTCATAACGTCAATTTTGATTTACGTAACAAAACAACGTCCCGCCATCTCGTGCGAGGTCTACCGCTTCGCCTAAATTTTAATTATAGTTGCTTAATTGTTTCTAAAAAAACTAGAAACTAATTAGTAACAGCTGACTAAGCAAATATAATTCTCCTTCCAACATTAGTTGAGGAGCCAGGTCTTCCAAAGTCCACCCGTTAGACAAACACTTCTATACAAATCTTGTCTCATTCAAACATATGCCGGGAATAGCCAACTTGCTATCTACCCTACATTAATCATTTCTCAAGGAGCTGGCCTAAAGTTTGGGGGACAGCGGTTTTTGTTAATTAGGGGACTGAAGTGTGATAAAGACTTGTGGTTTTGAAATAATAAAATATTTTATGGACATAAAAACGTTACACATTTATTTCCATTTGAAACCTGACTCCTGAGCTAGGTGAGACCTGTGTAACAGGAGTCGGTGTCTTCACCCTATTTGGAAACAAATTATGAGTTATTTATTCTAAAACACTGGAGGGTCAAACATATGACAAAATAGCCTTTGTTTTGTTTTTATGGCTGATTTTTCTGACATTAGTCTGCAGAATTAGACGGCAGTCCTTTTAACTTTTTCTAGCTATCAAATTAAAAAAACCCACTTATTATTTTTACTACTTTTGTAGCACGTTATCCCGTTGGTCCCGGCTGTCATTTGTAGATCTTTGACAGTCTTTTCAGGTAGCCAGTGGCCCGAAAGTCCAGCCTTACTAGGGGTATCGTATTAACCTGTACTGGGTTGTGGAGGTCGGATAGGTAGTCGCTCCATGGAAAGACTGTTGTGCAACTTCAACCAGTTAGATTGGAAGGCAGATGATGATTCAATTTGAAATCAATTCCCATCGAAGAAGTTGAACACATTAACTGGATACAGCTGAATACTAGCACTTTGCATGAAACAACTGCCTAACTGACCGCCTCAACTCAGTTACTGGGTAACAGGATACCCCTTGTTAAGACTGGACGACTCTAAAAACTAACTCTAAAAATATAAAACCATGTCTCCCAATTCCTCAAAACTCCGCTTCATCTACCTCCCTAGTCCGCTGTCCAACAGATTAGCAGAATGTATCAGAGGTCCAGTGGCCAGCATAAACTCGAGATAGGGCCAGGAAACAGATTTACGTATACTGCAGATAACGTTTATCGTATTATGAAAGTAAAACTGGAGATTTGGCACTTCGCACTGGTTACTGTGAACTGAAAACAGAACAAAGTAGTTTTCATTCCTAACAATATTTGCGTCTGTAAAATCACTGTAGTTGCAGGACTATGGTTGTCCGTGCTATTTTAAGTTTTTTTTTTATTATTTTTTATGTCAGAGGAGTTTTTATGCCGCTCTGACTTGGCTTATCATGCCGTCGAGAAATATCTCTCAGACATGCTGAGCAAGTGATAATTATACAATATGCACATAAATCTGAAAAATGAGAGGTGCGTATTCTTGGATTTGAACTAGAAACCTATGACTTGGTAGTCCAATGGCCACACCACAAGACTGCTATAATTTTATAACCAACACCCTAAAATTTGATCAAAATATTCTTTTGTTTAGTCATTCATTAAAGAGTCATTAATTCAAGACGCTGTCTTTTTGTGAAACTTCCAACTCAAAATAAGTTCCCGAATAATTTTTAACCAGAAAACATGGCAAGATATGGTAGCATTTAGCTTTTTATTTCCCTTAACCTGAATTGTCCCAGTGCTGGGCAAAGGCTGTGCTCTGTGTGGTTTTCTCCAGCTAATCTCTCACAAACACCTCTAAGTTACACCATCGTTTTCTAAGCCTCCCTTGGCAACGACTTAGATTTTTTTTAAATTGTACTACGGAGACAGTAATCAATCCTGCCCTTTGAAATTCCAGGAATTAAAAATAGTTTTTCAAAGCACAATCGCTTTCTCGCGTCAGACCTAAACTTAGGCCTAACATTTTTAGGCCACTGCCAAGGTGACGATGCAAAAAACCTATTCACATGTTGTTTACTGACCCCCTTTCTTGGGGGACTATGATAAAACCCCCCTTTTTGCCCCGTGTACATACAACGCTTTTTGTATACATCTGCGTTTTCATGCCGGGCTGAATAGACGGGAGTTTTTGTATCTATCTTATTTGATTATGGAACGGATTATTATAAGATTTGTGTTGGTAGGGTTGGTATTGGGTTGTTGTTAAAAATGTATAGTTACGTCATTTTGACGTCTTTCTTAAGCTTCTTAAAGAAGATTTGTCACCAACCAGTTTCCACAAACCAGAAGGGGACGTCATAGAAGAACAGACGTTATTGTTGGTGATGTTCTTTAGAAAGGTCATGTGCGTAGTACTTGGAACTAGCGTGGTGTGCGTGTATGACCAGATGTATGAACGAAACATAAGGATCACGTTAAGATCGTAGCAGGTGGTGTTCTGGGCTTTTTGCCAGTTTTTAAGCATATTAATTATTCTAAGCATGAGGTCTTGGGCTCGATTCCCGGGTCGGGTAAAATGCTATTGGGTTTTTCCATCAGGATTTTTTCAGAAAAAACCATAAAGTCTGGATTCGTGCCCAGTTGATGGTAATAGGCTTGCCCCCTACTTCCCTCCGCGCACTCGCTCGGGTTGGATGCAATCTACACACATCAAAAATGTCTAGGGATCAAGCATTTTTATGCGGATTTCTTGAGATTGAGATGTGGCTTTGTAATAAATTTATGATTTTATAAATTTATATGGATCCTTTTTGGTGCATTTCATAATTTGAATCAGGAACTCTCAATCAAATTCGAGTAAAAGATGAAAATAAGCTGTCAATATTTTCCCTATAAAAACATACAACGCATTGAAGACATTATTAGTGCTACTGTTTCCCTACTACTGATTAAAACCAACGTTATTATGGAGCGGCGACGTCATTTAAGCAGGGAAGAAATGCTCAGAGCCGTGGGAATGATAGAAGCTGGTTCCCGGCAACGTACTGTAGCTTTAGCTCTGAATACAAGTCAGAGTGTTATCAGTCGACTTTGGACACGTTACCGAAGCACTGGTACCGTGGCTGAGCGCCATGGAGGACGGTATCGCTGCACCACACGGAGACAAGACCGATACATTCAAATCTTAACTCGAAGAGCTCCAACAATAACCGCCATGATGTTAGCCGTGAGGCTTCATCACTCTTCAGGGAACTTAATTAGCGACCAAACAGTCAGAAACCGCTTGCATGAAGTGAACCTTCATTCCCGAAGACCGCTACGGGTACCACCTATAGCAATGCACAATCGTAGGATTCGATATCAATGGGCTCTTGAACACAGAAATTGGGCAGAAGAACAATGGCGTTTCGTGTGCTTTTCTGATGAGTCTCGTTTTGGTATGAGACCGGATACAAGACGTATACGACACTGGAGAACCCCTGGACGCCAACAGCGATTAAAATCCTGCCAGGAAGTCCATCCTTATAGTGGTGGAACCATCATGGTATGGGCGGGTATTTGGATCGGCGGAAGAACTGAGTTGATTTGGATCAGAGGCAACCTCAACGCTCAAATTTATGCTGAGACGATTGTATCAGACGTCATCGTTCCTCTACAAGTGCAAATCGGTCCCTTATTTCAGTTAATGCATGATAATGCACGACCGCACACCGCAAGAGTTGTAAGACAGACTCTCGCCGCAGCTAACATCAATGTCCTGCCCTGGCCTGCTCAGTCGCCAGACTTGAACCCGATTGAGCATGCATGGGATATGCTACAGAGAAGAGCTCTGCCGAATATGGAGGGTATCCAGTCGCAAGAAGACCTTTTTTTGTTGTTGCAACGAACATGGGCGGCCATTCCACAGCGTGATTTGGATGAACTCATTTTGAGTATGCCAAACCGATGTTCTTGTGTTGTTAGTGTTCGCGGTAGAAACACGGATTATTAATTGTTTAAGTTACCCAATAAAATTTTAAAGAAAACTGTTATTTCAGTCTTTTTTTCGAACTTTAATGTTAGTGGTTCAAATGTCAAAAATCCCTTTATTAGGAAAATGGCAAATTTCTTTATTAATGCAAAGGTGACTTGGTTTATCGTTACTGTGACAAACGAAAACACTTTATTTGATGAATCCTTAAAGAAAATTTTAATTAATATCAATCAGGAGAAAAGTTATTGCAAAAATATATGTTGATCCCTAGATACTTTTGATGTGTGTATTTCGCTGTTGATTTTAATTACGATTTTCGTGTTCCGTGATCGATTCCCGGCTCGTGAGTTGTTACTAGTTGTGTGCTATTGTGCTAAGTGCTGGTATCGTAAGTTTTTTAGTGTTTTTACGTCGGTTTTACTGGTATTTTAGTTAATTTCGTTTACTTTCGGTGAGTACATTTACTTTCTTTGGTGTGTGGGTACCTCTAAATAATTTTATCGTCCGTTAATTCTGTTACTTTGCTTACGTTCTAATAGTTTATTTGAATTTCATAATTTATAATATGTTGTCCATTAATGATGACCCGCCTGACCGTGGCAGAGATGCATTCCATACACCCGGGTCGCCGACGACCTCTGCTAGCTCAACAAAACGTTTGTTTCGCGAAATGTCTCCTTCGTACATCTCGCCCGAGGATAGGTCAAAACGGCTACACACATCCAACTCAATTGAGAAGCCTTCGCCAATATTAAACGCCAGTACTGCGAGCAATGACAACTATTGCGATTTAGTTTCATCGGCGTCTGCATATCTCTCAAAAATTAACGACCTTGTTAATGATCAAGGGTCCCGCATTAATGTCGCAAATAAATCAGCCATCATGGACATGACTCAGCGCGTAACGGCCATTGTTTCTTTGTTAGCCATAAAATCATCCTCCAACGAAACCAAATTAGCCAATGCGAAACGCGAATTGGATAAAATTAAATTAAATCCTACTAACGTCAATACTAGTGATTATAACAAATCTTCGTATGCGGATTCTTTGAAACTTCGTCTACCTAAAGTTGGGCCAGCTGTTGAGTCGCGCGCCCCCCTTCCGTGCGTCGTCGCCTACCCTACCGCTGAGCGGTTAGCCGATTACTCGTCATCGTCCGCGACTAAACAAGCGCTAATGAAAGCGATTAAGCCTAGTGATGACGGATTTCAAATAGTAGGCGTTAAGAAAACCGCGAAATCTGGCGTTGTATTACGTGTCGCTAATGACAACCAAATAAAAAAGTTGCAATCGGTCGATGCTATTAGGTCCGCCGGCTTAAGACTTGAAAAACCGAAAGGCCGAAGGCCTCGTATATTAGTTAAGGACGTCCCATCCTCAATGGAAGACAATGCTTTTCTGCACGCGCTATACCGTCAAAACATTAAAGACGAGGTGCCAATAAATGAGGATGATTTTATTAAGTCTACTAAAATTATTCGTAGGCGTTCCTTAGATAATGGTCGCAAGTGGATAGGCATTGAAATCGAGTCCACAGTTCGTAAACATTTAGTGTCCACCAAAGATAAATTATTTATTGATTGGGCGACTTGCCGTTTCATCGATGATGTCGAAGTAGTTCGTTGTTTACATTGCCAACAGTTTGGTCACGTTAAGAAACACTGCGTTAATAAATCACCTACCTGTGCCAACTGCTCCGAAGCACATGAAACAAATAACTGCCCGCACAAGGATAATTTAAATTTTATACCGACTTGCGTGGCGTGTAAACGTTTTAAAAAACCGTTTGACCATCGTTGCGGGTCTCCCGAGTGTACCACGTACAAACTTAAGCTCGAACAGTTAATCCTCAACACCAACTACTAAAATAATGGATAGTTTAACTATAGGACAATTAAATCTCCACAACGATAGGGTGGCGACCTCTGAATTAGACAAATTAATTATCGATTATAACTTAGACATAGTACTTGTTCAAGAACAATACCAGAACGCTCGCTTACGTCACAAAGTAGTTCAGCTGGACAGCAAAGCACGAGCCGGAATTTACGTGGCGCGTTCTTCTAACTTTACAGTAACGTCTTTGCGTAACCTCATGACGCCCCACTGTGCCGTTGCGGAAGTCTCATCAGCTTCTTTTAAAGTTTACGTTGTGAGCTGTTACTTTCAATACTCAGACCCTGTTGCTCCTCATATACATAACCTCCGTCATGTCTTACAGTCACTCGCGGGCTGTAAAGTTATCGTTGGCGCTGATGTTAACGCGTCATCGTCTCTGTGGTATGGCAAGGTTAGGTCTACGTATTTCGACCGACGTTGTGCTGTTGAAGATTTTATAGCTGAAATGAACTTATCAATTCATAATACCCCAGATGCACCACCTACTTTTTGCAGCCCAATGGGCGAATCTTGTATTGACGTCACACTTTCTAGTGCAGACGTACGCTTGGATAGGTGGCGTGTCCTACCAGATGCGTCTTGTAGTGATCATCGCCTGATCGTGTACGAATTTGTTCCGGTGTCTTCTCAAGGTCCATCTCATATCACTGGTAATTTTAGATATAAAAGTAAAGGCGCGAATTGGGAATTCTTTAGCTCGCTTTTTGCGTGTCACGCCAAAGACTTCACTCGTGATGGGCTGTCAGCTGAAGAAAGTGCTGAAATTATGTCAGACACCTTCACTTACTGTGCTGACATCGCCATTGGTCGCGCATCTATGACCAACATCCATAGATGTGATTGGTGGTGTGACTACTTAATTGAACAACGTAAAAGCTATCGCCGAGCGCGTAGGCATTTAAACAAGCTTAAAAAACAAAAGGTCACCGGAGACCCACTCAACTTTGCTTTAAATGCGTTTAGAGTTGCCAAGTCCCGCTACAGAGCATCGGTGGAAAAATCCAAGGGTAATTTACTGCGAAAAATAGTAGAAAAATTAGATAAAGAAGGTCCGTGGTCTCCTTTGTATCACGAATTCAAAGCTAATCGATCAGTCGACCTGGCGTTTGTCCAGAACATTAAAGTCAATAATAAACACACCACCGGTATTGAGGAAACAACCGAAGTTCTATTAAATAGTCTGATTCCTGATGATTCGCCGGTAAATGACAATGACTACCATCAACAGATCAGAGCGTGGGCTGCTGTGCCACCTGAATCACCAGCGTCAGACCTTCCATCCATTGACGAATTCATTAATGTTGTCAGGAAACTGCCTCTTAACAAATCATCAGGTGAAGATAAAATATCTAATCGGATGATAATAGAAGCGTGTAAAACAGCGGGCGACGCCATTCTATCTGTTTTCAACCGATGTATTGCGGACGGCGTTTTCCCTCGCGTATGGCGACGTGGCTTTATACGAATAATTCCAAAAAGTGGTGATAAGCCACCGGACGACCCTAAGTCGTACAGGCCCATAACCCTACTGCCATCTTTAGGAAAACTCCTGGAGCGCCTTATCGTTCCACGTTTGCTGCCAGACGGGCCAAAGTTTCATAACAACCAATTCGGTTTCACCGTGGGAAAATCTACCGTAGACGCGGCACTTTCTGTTAGAAAAATTGTTAATAACTCGGAACACAAGTACGTGGTTGGAATCTTTTTAGATATTTCCGGGGCCTTTGATAACGCATGGTGGCCGATGCTACTACTTAAACTGAAGAATCGTGGCTGCTATAAAAACATATATAATCTTGTTCATTCTTACTTTTTAAATGGTTCCGCGAAACTCAAACTCGGTCATTATTCTATGTCAAAGTCCCTTACCATGGGATGTCCTCAGGGGTCGGTAATCGCTCCGTATGTATGGAATTTAGGTTTTGATGATTTTCTCGCGATTCCCCTTCCTCCCGGCTGTTCATTAACCGGTTACGCGGACGACGGCCTGCTGCTCATTCAGTCGAGTACTCGGGCTGGTCTCGAGAATTTAGCTGATACTTGCCTACGATTAATATCTCAGTGGGGCGATCGAAACCGTCTGACCTTTGCACCGCAAAAAACTTATCAACTAATTTTAAAAGGTAATCTTAAATCGTGGCCTAGTATTAAATTTAATAACGTTCCCGTGAAAAGAAAGCAATCCGTGTGCTACCTTGGTTTGGTCTTAGAGAGAAATTTTTCATTCATAGATCATATAAAAACTGTCGGTGAAAAAGCTAAAAAGAACTTTTATGCCTTAACGAGAATATCAAAATCTACGTGGGGTCTGTCATTTATAACTTTAAAGACCATTTATGGGGCTACTTACTTGGGGTGTATGTGCTACGGGGCACCTGTCTGGGCCGATAGGGCCACCATAGGAGCGGCACGACGTAAATTGCTTCAAAGCCAGCGTTTGGCTTTGATATTCTTATGCAAAGCGTATAGGACGGTTAGTACTGAAGCCTTACCGGTACTTGCAGGTGTACTTCCAGTTGATCTTGAAGTGCAGCGACGGGCTGCAATGTACTATAACGCACGTGAGACCGCGGACGCAGACTTTTTAACCCTACGTGACCGTGTTAAGATTGCTAGATTATTCAAACCACAGACCGACGTCTGGGAGGAACTTTTGTCTGAATGGCAAGGTAGGTGGGATAATTCCATCAAGGGCCGACACCTCCACCAGTTCTTTCCATCCGTTCGTGAGCGGCTGGCCAGAACATGGTTGGATGTTGATCACTGTGTTGCCCAATTTCTCACCGGTCATGGTAACTTTAAGAGTAAATTATTTTCCTTCAAGCTTGTTGACTCGCCTTTTTGTCAATGTTCCACATCTGACTGCGAATATGAACAATCAGCACATCACATTTTATGGGAGTGCAGTCTTTGGCAGAATGAACGCAACATTATGTTGGATAGTGTACAGGTTACATCCGGAGTTATTTACTATACAGACCTTGTGGAAACTAGAACAAATTTCCGTGCGTTCAAGCGTTTTTGCCATACCTATTATTGGAATCAAATATAACAGCTCACAACTTAGGACCCATTAATGTTAATATTTATCCGTGGTGCTAGGCAACTGGGCCTATCCCAGTTGTAAACGTCCCTTTGTGCCTATTGGCCTTGTTTCGTTCTGTCTCCTGCTGAAATGGAGGGAAGTGGAAATTACGGTTTTTTCCTACTCCTCCACTATACTTTTCTGATTAATTTCGTTGCGGGATCCAAGACAGTTAAATTCATTCTCTGGGACTTCGTCGAGCTTCATTGTCTCGGCGCTTTTCTGGTGGTCGCCACTGTTGATTCTGGCTTTCAGGAGTTACAGTGGTTTGGGAACAGTGTGGCGGGCTTGTCCCAAAAAAAAAAAAAAAAGGCTTGCCCCCTATTACACGAAACTGGTAAAATATGGGTGTACTATTAGCTACACCTCTGCTTAACCCTTCGGGGATTACAGAAGTGGTAATTATTATATTATTTTATAGCTTAAACAAAAAGTTCGTAGCTATGCTGAACAAAAATATTTGGACAAGCCCACGATTGAACACTCTCTCGCATGAAAAATAAAAAAGTCTTTGACCCCTGTAATATCTACTCGAATAGTACAAGTTGAATACATTTGAAATAGCTCGCAAAATATGTTTGAATTTGCCTCGAAAATTGTGAAATGTTTTAGAAACATTTTTCAATACGCGTAGGTAATTTATTACCTTACCCACTGAACAAGTAAATTCTTGATATTTCTTACATTAATATTATTTCTTAAGCTTCTTTTCTCGTGTCGTTTATGAGCTATTTAGGAGTATTTAGCTGTGATAAAAAGATTAACCAGTCCGCATTTTAGTTGCGGACCTGACCCACGTAGTATGCAAATGACAAACAATCAAGCTATACAAAACCAGTATGCGCTGATCTCTCATTGTACGGGAAGCACTTACAAAGCGACATCAGTTTATACTAGGTATGTATAGCTTGATGTTTCGCCTTCAGTACCTTGTATTACCCGCCCCTCTAGTCCACAACCAAGAAGAGGGGAAATGGCAGTGGTGTGGAAAGAGGGGTCAGGAACTGCAGGCCATGGACTGTAGCATCGATCATGAAGGCTCTTTTATACCAATGAGCCCACAACAGTCTTAATTTACAATATTATTGTAAATAGGCTGGGATCACACTACCATAGGGAAAAAATACAGTGCGTGTAAAGTTGAACAAGTATTTTGACATCTAAAGTGGCGATGCTGACAGCCTTCTGGGTACTTTTCCTATTGATAACGATGTGGAGGTATTTTTCCGACGCTCTGTAATTATTTGTCCATTTTGAAACTTGTACGGTCGAACTAGCTACTTGGTTTACAGTTTAACCTACAAATTACATGGTAAAATGTAAACCAAATAGCTTGTTCGACCGTACATCATGTATTGACATGTATTGATATAATTTTATTTCGCAAATATGGGTAAATACAATACAGTTGTTATGACATATCAAAGTTCAGCCATATTTTACCATTCGGCATGCAAACATTTACATTATTTATGAAACATGTACTTACATTTTAAAGACCAGATCGATTATATTATTATTATTACAATTATCATTCAATTACTAAATTATCATTTTATTATTAGATCTATTTGAAGTTTGTAAATAATGTTCATTCATAGTGTCTTGCCAAAAGATCATGGCCTAATGTAACCATTTTGTATTTTTCAATGTATGGCACAAAACAGATAAGCCAACAATCAACAAAACAAAAGCACTATAGTATATTTTCTAAATAAAAAAATAAAACTAACTTTTCTTATTACCACAGATTCACTCATCCATTTTATTTCCCTTATCAACAAACAAAGCTGAAACACACACACACATACACATACACACACTCATAAAAAAAAGCTAAAATACATCATCTAATCTCAGCACTAAAAAACCGTCCATTACTTAAATTAAATCGTTGTGTGCACAGCCTTATATATAGGGATGTGCCGTCCAGCACGTTTCTCTCATTAAAGTAATGAGTCCGTGGACATCGCACGAATTAATTGCTCAACTCTCTCTCTCCTGTGGTGACAACCCTAGCTGTGCACAAGTGTGCTTATAATTGTAGCAGGACAACCCTAAAATTTTGCGTTTTAATGTACTTTTGTTGTGTACAGTTCGTGTTTATATTTTGCAGATAAAAAACGCGTTTGTATGGGTTTTTAAATGCTGTTTTTTATAGATTTTTTATGGAGCTTTCAGTTGTAAAGTTTCAGTATAAAGTGTGCTGTAAGCTGTATTTAAATAAGTAGTATTGCAGTGGTTTGTTTTTATTCTCGTTTCGAGTTTAATATTTTTTGTCGAATACGAGAAACGGAGCGGAGAATATTATGGTCACACCATGTTTAGTAATGGGCGCATACAAGCTGACGTGTGTCGTGTATGTATAGGTACTTGCGAACATAGCATCAGCAAACAGCCATAATGGATAAAATGCAAACTGGTAGTTTTTTGCAAACTTTCATGATAATAAACTTAACCTAAAAAGCGAAAATGATGTAAAAATTAATTTACAAGTCAAAAATATATTGGATCGACATAAGCTACCGAAAAGTTTGTGTAAAACTTCGATCAACAATTAGTAAATTCTTTTAAAAGCCATTAAACAAAAATGATAGTAGATAAATAAGCAAAATGTGTGAATAAAACAAGTATTCACTCATTTTGCTTATTTATCTATCCTCTCTTTGGTTTATTTCGTAAGCCACACATGAACAAGAACTATCAAAGAAAATTAAATCAAATCATTTGTATTTTAGAATCATATTTTCATGATTTATTATTTAATAATTTGTTTACATGCCCGAGTGGCTGATCATGGAATAAACATTATTGTATATAATTATGTAATGAACACCTGCATGTATCACAAATAAACGATTTGATTTGATAGAATAAATAACGTAATGAGGTAAATTGACGTTCGTTGCAAATAAAGTAAACCAAAAAAATAAAATAACTAAATACTCGTAAAAGTCTCAAAACTAGAGTAATTTCTTTTTTAATTAATTTAATTTTTTTAAATATTTTCTTTTTTTTTTTTTATTCTAAGTAATTTTTAAATCGTTTCTTATTGTTAATTTTTTTTTTCTCTCCATGTTATGGAAATATTTGTACGCCGTTACATACGGTTAAACATTCTGGACTAAAACCATGTAACATCTTGTATGCTCTTGTATGTATACAATGTTAAAACAAATAAAGAAATCTTATCTTATCTTATCTCTCTTATCTAGAGTCTCATTTCTAGAGATATTTAATTATTTTTTTCACATTTTTGTTTATCCTTGTTTAAATTATTAATCTGAATTGCAAAACATACGGAAAATCTCCATTTAATTTAGTTATTGCTTATAAACGACCGCAATAAAATATTTATCAATATCAACGTACAGCCCATCCATCAGCTGATTCTCTTGAGGATAACCGTGTTAACCCAATGATTAATGGTATCGATAAGTAACATGACAGGGTAGCAGGTTTGATGCCCGTTTGAAGTGAAGTCGGTTCGTTGGGGTACCATGATTGTTATAACATAATGCTGGTTATTTTTTATGGGATAAGCTGAGATGCAAGAGGTTTTTAATTTTAATAGGAATTTATTTATTATTATTTTATTTAAACTTCTTGTACAATAGAGGTACATAGGCGGACTTAAAGCCACAAGGCATTCTCTTCCAGTCAACATTTTGGTTAAATGGGAAAACATTGTGATAGGGTACAAAATTATATCTAAAAAAAAACTAAATTCTTTTTAACGAGAATTTATATACCTAGATTGATACTAATACACATATACAGATAAAATAAACTAATAGATATTTCGGATTTTCGTTTTTTTTTTTTTTTTTTTTTCTATTAGGAATTCGGCTTAATTATCCTTTTATTGTAGTTAAATTAACTGCCCCGTTGGTCTAGAACACAAGACTCTACTATTTGAGCGTGAGATTCAGAGTAGTTTGTGCCCGGTTGATGGCAATAGGCTCGCCCCTATTACGTAGGACTTAAACATAACTGGTGAAATGAGGTTGTACTATTTGGTACACCCCTGCCTATTCCTACGGGAATTACAAGCGTGATGTTATGTTACGCAACATAAAATCAACTGTAAGACCAGAGAGCCATGTCCCTCCACATACATACATACATACAAACATATTATTATGTATATTTACTCCAATACGGACTAATGCGTTCACTATTGTGACTTGAATATCTAACTCCCGACATGATTTCACTAAGTAATGCCGCCATTTTTATTCAACCTTGTTTCTTGGTCTATTTTATACAGACTGATTTGTGTGAAGGTACACGGTAAGTACAAGGTTTTTTAAGGCTTGGAACGTAGTCTTACGACTTTATAAAAAACTAGCGGACGACACGCGGTTTCACCCGCGTAGTTCCCGTTCCCGTGGGAGTACGGGGATAAAATATAGCCTATGTTACTCAGGGTGAATATAGCTTTCTAATCGTGAAAGAATTTTTGAAATCGGCGCAGTAGTTTTTGAGTTTATTCATTACAAACATACATACACACACACAAAAATACAAATATTTCCTCTTTGTAATATTAGTGTAGAAGGGGCTTACTTATAGTTACACCTCATCATCAGCCTAGCCTTTTCCCGACTATGTAGGGGTCGGCTTCCAGTCTAACCGGATGCAGCTGAATACCAGTATTTTACATGGAGCGACTGCCTATCTGACCTCCACAACCCAGTTAGTACTGGGTAATACGATACCCCTTGGTAAGACTGGTTGTCAGACTTTTAGGTCACTGACTACCCTGTTCTTCTGTCAAAGATCTACAAATAACAGCTGGGACCAACAACTTAACATGCTTTTTGACGCCTCGCCCGGAGGAAACTCGGTAATAATGGATGGTTACCCATTTACGTTCTAACCTACTTAAACAGAAAAACGCATTTTCGGGAAAACTCAATAGCTTTCAAACACAACATGCCAAAAAACCTCAATAAAACAAACTATTTCATCAGTTTTCAATGTTAAAAAAAACAAACGCAAATACAAACTAAACTAACATTCATTCACTCACTTCCTCAACCCTATCTAATGGCATAACATACCCGTACATAACTGTATGTAAAAACATTGATCACACAGGAATGCTGTTACATACGTTTTGTGAGACTTCTTGCTTATTTCTAAACAGTTATAATATTGCATTTATGACGGATAAAGTTGTGAAGTTATGTTTATGATGTAATGGGATTGATGATTTAGTTGTTTTGATTTTTTTAAAGGGTTTATGTTTAAGTCCCACGTAGTAGGGGCCGAGCCTATATAGTCATCAACAACTCCAGGCGCAAAACCGGACTACGTGGCTGCTGCTGAAAAATTCGTATTGGAAAAACCTAATAACACTTTACCCGACCCGGGAATCGAACCCAGGACCTCATGCTCAGCAGTCGCGCTTGCGGCCACTAGACCTACGAGGAAGTTAGATTTTAAAGGGTTAGTGAAAAGATATGGATAAAGTTAAAAGACAAGAATAATTAACTTTTAGTACTTAAGCAACACAGTTTAGGGATACGCTTGTTTTGATCCTGAGCGAAGCACGGACTAATCGCTAGTATCACTTTCACTATCACTACATATTATAAAACAAAGTCGACTGTCGACGACCGCGTCTGTCCGCCCTATCTTTAAAAGTACTCAACGGATTTTGATGCGGGTTTTTTTAATAGATAGAGGGATTCAAGAGGGAGGTTTTAGTATGTTGCGTATTTATATGTAAAGAGTATCACTCTAGTGTCGTTCCTTTATGGATTTATTTTGTCTATTTTCTGTCACTGTTGATGTAATTTTTGTTAAGCTAAGATTTTTCAGAAAAATGTGGTACATTAATTAAATAAATTCCTGTAGAAGTAAAGGCTTAAAAGTTGTTTTTTGTTTATTTTGGGTAGCTTGCTCTGATTGGAACGTATAATTTATGTTAAAACTTTGTATTTGTGTTGTGAATAAAAGCTATTTGAATATTTCAGAAAACGCAATTTCACCTTTATTTCACAAAACCCAATTACTATTATATGTATATTTAGTCATTTGCGTGCGGGCGAAGTCGCGGGCATCAGCTAGTAATATTATGAAACAATTAATGTAATAATTAAGGTGCTTAAATTACGCCTAATTAGAGCCTATCAGTGTGTCATAATTCACTAATTAGTCTCGGAAACATCAAGTAACGAGCGTAGGTAGTATTGATTTAACTACTAATTAATTTACATAATTATACCTATTAAACATGTGGGAATTGACATTGCTCTTTCATTAAAATTCCTTACAAATACCGCGTCTTACCAAGTGGTATCGAATTAGCCAGTAACTGGATTGTGGTGGTCAGATGGACAGTAGTTCTATGACATATTTTTTAAATTATATTATTAATTTATTATATTATTAATTAAGATTAATTCTGTTAAAGCAAGACAAGACTTGAACTATACTAAATAAACGAAAAATAAACTGAACTAATCTTAACTGGTATTCATCTGCATCTGCATGGTTTGAGAGAAGGGTAGGCAGGCATATGATCATGATACCGCGGCAGTATATAAAAATAAAAGCTTTATAATATTCTCAGGATACTTTAAGGTAGGTCTGTTACAATTTCAGGAGCAATCGTAGTGACTCTAGAATAATTTAGACACGTCATTTTTAACTACTCCAAATCCCTTTTGAACGTGATCTAATCTTCAGAAATTGCCACTGCATTTAATTCTTTATTTAAAATTCTAGACTCGTAGTCAATTCAGAATAATTTCCAAAAAATCATATTCTATCTACGCCTTAAACCTTTTGATACGTGAGCATAATATTAGAAAATGGTACTGCATTTAATTTTCACGTTCAAATATTCATGATTTACAAAAAATTTGTAAAAAAAAGGGCAAAGAACTTTGAAGCTTGAAAACACAGAATAATATTAGGCTAACTCAATACTAAATGATAACAGGCGCAAGCCCACATAGACGCATACGTACGGCGGTACGGCGATCTCAAACACAATGTAGTAACAAATTTGTAGTTCTAAGAAGTCTATAATCCCTTGTGGTTATTTTAATATTAATTTGTTAGAAAATTCTGGGTTAAGCACTAAAATTATAAGCCTGTTTAAGTCATACGATCTTGAAAACAAATTTCTCGAGTCCACTACAAAAACCCCAACTAGTGCCACTTGCCTAGATAATATTTACACTGATATTGTACCCACCCAAAAAGTAATTATTAACAGATTCAGATCATTGTGGGCAATTGATCACAATTCCAAATGTAAACAAGAAAGTCACTAGAAAGGATATCATTGTTAAACCAAAAAGTAAAAACCGCCTGGAAACTTTTAAAACTAAACTTTTATCCAAACTACCACTTTGTCAGTTAATGATGATCCCAATCAACAATATAACGATTTTTCAGCATGTATTGCACACAATTTGAAACCACATTTGTCCCTAAGACAATATCGGTTAATAGTAACGCTTCTTTTAACGGCTGGGCCACCATTGGTATTCATAAGAGTCGAAAACGACTTTAGGAGCTGTATGAAGAGCGGACTTATGTAAACAGTGTAGAATTTAATTTGTTTGTTAAAAATTATTCTAAATTATTTAAAAAAGTTTGTTTTATAGCAAAGTCACGTTACTTGAGTTCAAATAATAGCGAAACAAGAAGGTCTTGCAACCGAACACACACACACAGCCACCCCAGCCAGCCTTTGAAAATTTCTTTGCGGATATTCCCGTATCGACTACTAAATCGCTAAACTCGTCACCTGCTGCTGCCGAGTCTTTACTAAGGTAAAACGATTCCGTGACGTGACGTGATTCCGAATTTAATTTTGAATATGTCACTTGTAAAGATATAATTAAAACTTTTCACACATTAAATTTTAAAAAGACCGCCGATCTATGAGGTCATTCTGTGGACGTTGCTAAATCCATTGTAAACATTGTAGCTCCTTCTTTTGCTGTAATATTTAACGATTGTATTGACTGTTGTGAGTTTCCTGATCTAATGAAATATAGTAAAATAATACCATTGCTTAAATCTTGTAGTATATCAGACCCCACTAATTATAGACCCATGGCGGTGTTGAACTTTTAGGACACATTTATAATGCCTGGGAGGACAAATGCTTTGGGTATTTTTTTTGCGATTTATCTAAAGCTTTCGATTGCGTTCTTCATGAAACATTAATCAGGAAACTACACCACGGAATACGTTTCAGAGAGGCGTTACGGAATCCGTAACGCCTCTCTAAATCTTCTTATTTCATATTTGAGTGATAGGATTCAGAGAGTTGATGTTTACGGGAAAAGACCTACCGGATCCGTAATAAGAATATGGGTATCCCAGGGCTCAATTCTTGGTCCATTTTTGTTTCTTATTTATAACATGAAATGACTTGCCTTACCTCATAAAGGATAATCATGACATAGTATTGTTTGCAGACGACACTTCTATTTTATTTACACTCAAACGTCAGCAGTTAGTTACGGATGATGTTAATAGCGCCCTGACAAAAGTTGTTAATTGGTTTAATGTTAATAATGTACAAAATGAGAAAAAAACTGTACTGAGAACTGTATTAAGTTTACGATACCCCATGTAAGACAAGTGGAAACTATTGTACTAATTAAGGATGAAGAGTTGAAACCGAAAGATAGCACAGTGTTCTTAGGCATAACTTTGGATGCCAAGCTTCAGTGGGGCCCGCATATAGACAAATTGTCGAAAAAACTTAGCTCTGCAGCATACGCTGTTAGAAGAATTCGTGATTTAACTGATTTAGAGACAGCTCGTTTAGTTTACTATAGTTATTTCCATAGCGTTTTGTCGTACGGTAATCTCTTGTGGGGCAATGCCGCCGATATTCAGACAATATTTGTTTTGCAAAAAAAAGGGCAATTCGTTCAATTTATAAATTAAGACCCAGATACTCCCTCAAAGAAATATTTAAAGAGATTAATATTCTTACTGTGTACCCTCTCAGTTTATTTATGAAAACCTTTTGTACGCACACAAAAATATAAATTTGTTTAAAAATACAGTGATATCCACAACTTAAATACGAGAAACAAACACAAATTTGTTGTTCCTGCAACGAGGCTCAAGAAAATAGGGGGTACGTTTAGATGCCAATGTATACGTTTTTACAATAAACTTCCGAGCCTTATTCAAGCACTAAGCCTAAATAAGTTTATAAAACGGAAGCTATGCCTGCCTAGCTAAGCCTAATGTTAATCACTATCTCGAAGATAAAAAGGCTTGGGATTAAGCTGCTCCAATGAAATTTGCTCCGTGAATGTCGAGATTTCAGACTTCGCTTGTTTATTATTAATTTCTTTCTTATATACACTATGACATTGAATTATTTGACATGAATAATTAGTTCAGTATTTTATTATTATTTTTACTTTATTTTTTATTATTTTATATTAAGTATATTTTTATTAAGTATTTTACTTTATTTATTGACATTTAATGATTTTTGTGATTTTCATTGACATTCATTTTGAAAAGTATTTATTATTAATTTTAATTGATTATTGTGAATGTGGGGGACCATGTGGGTCACATTTTTATATTTTGTTTGTTTTTTCCCACAACTGTCTGGCAGTTTGAGTACTATATGCGACCTACCCAAATGTCCTTTCTTTGATATTGTTCGTCGTTTCGTTGAGCTCCTTGAGTTATAAGTCGAGCTACACGATAACTGACAAATGCTTGCACTGACTGGACAGGTCCACTCAAATCTGTGTGGTTCTTTCTTAAAAATACCATTTCAGACCGCATGGTTGGATCTGCATGGTCCTCATGTGAATTGAGCAAGATTATGTCTGAACTTCAAAAGAGATTATGACCTCGGAGTTTGTTTCGGCTGTTTCTTCTCAGACTAGTCAGGTACGGAACACCGGCCCCATCTAGTTTTAAAAAAATGACGTGTAAAAGTGTTTGTAAAAACCTACTTGCAAAATAAACATCATTTATCATTTATCAATGACGGTCGCGAGTGCACTTGTGTCTGTGTGCGTTTCACTCGTTAAATATAGTTACACAAATGACAATCGCTTTCAAGGCGTTTATATTCTAAATTGATTTTCAACAGGATTCACAGAAGCTGTTCTGTCAACAATTACTATTTTTGACATTTCCTCTTCGATCAACAATTAGCATTTCCTACATCGTTACACTGATAGAATGTAATTTTGTCTAGACACTCTTCTGTATCAACTATTGTGTCTGAAGAAGTCTACAAGAGCTCAATGTCACCTGTTTTCTTTTCTCTGTTTTCTTGTTAATATAGAATATCGTGAAACAGCTTACGAGCTCGAGCAAATTAGGATCGCGAGTTTTTGTGAGAGGTTAGAAACATACGGGTGCAAAGTTTTAGAAGAGACGTTGCGGCTTGCGGTTTAAATTCGTATTTTTATTGTTTATGCTGACGATGAAGTAAATACGTCGCCAACAGTGATGATGGGTGTGTGTGACGATGTGTGGGGATTTTCTACTGAATTATAATTACAATGTTCAATCAATCAATGCTACTGTTAATCAGCTTGGTCCAGCTAAGTGGATGAGTTTTCTTCAGATTTGTAAGCATACATAATAAATACGTGTCAAAAACAGAATACAAATAAATTATGTTAATTTTACTTATTATAACCGCGCGTTTATGGCGTTGAGCCAATGCAATAGAAAAATGCGAGTTGGACATGCGCATAATATCATTATTTCATATATTATTTGTTGTTATAGCGGCAACAGAAATACACATTCTGTGAAAATTTCAACCGTCTACCTATTACGAATGATGAGATACAGCTCGCTGACAGACAGATGGATGGACGGACAGCAGAGGCTTAGGTAATAGGGTCCCGTTGGTTACCCTTCGGGTACGGAACCCTTAAAACATTTTTTTTTTAAATGCCATAAAGTGCACTCACTAAGCAAACAAACGAAAACCATCAGCTATTCTATGATACAAGCTAACTTACTTTTGCGCTTAAACATTTACATACAACAGCATTCCTAACTTTGTAATCCAAGGTCACCCAAAAAATCGTTCCGGGATCTCCCCAACTGTCCTCCCGTATATTCCACCAAGGTTGTCGCATGAATCCTGATTGCAGTAGGCACGTGACGGGAATATCACCGTAACCGTTATCTGATACGAAGAACGGTTATTTATTGGATAAATCTCTAGTTATTTCGGCTGGTTATATACTTGGTTGGAGGTTGGTAAGGCTTGATTTGGGGTAAGGATTTCTTTTTTGGTTCTGAATAGATAAGATTGTGTTTTGTTTTGGGTAAGTTAAATTAGACTAAACTAAGTAAGAACCACAGATATACATAACCTACTCTCTCTGGCTCTTGCCTTATCTAGGTTATGTGCACCACTCCGAGTACCATTTCGCGTGCCTGGCTTAATAATTTTATGCTTAAAATGACTACTGTCGCAGCCACCTAATTTGTTCAAAACAACAGCCTCACAACTCAAGTAAGTACTTAATTTCACACATCTAAAAAACAGAAACGTAGTCTTATGTTCTATGGTAAAGTTCTCAAAGTATATTTACAATTTACAAATTTATTAAAATAAACTAAACTAAAAACTTAAAAAATGGCGTCAAAAAACTCCTCCTCAACACCGTCAACTGGTAATGTCCCCAAGAGACTGGCGGCGTTACCACGCTGTATGGCAATGCTAAGCCTTTGGTCAAGGTAAAAGCCAGCCCTAGGGTCACAGGAAGTGTCAACTAAACGTTTTGAAATATCCTTGAAAAGGCTGTGAGCGTTCGGACCCCACGGTCCTAGAGTTTCAACCCCAAACGGCTCGAAAATATAGTTACCAATAAGGTTACTATATTTTCGCCGCTTGAGGTTCTCCGCAGCCAAAGCAGCAGCCCCTGCACAGCACGACGAATTAGGAAGATGGGAAGGCGCAAGAGTATCGACACATGTAGCATCCCACACTAAAGGCCTACCCATCCTCCATGGAAACAAAGACATGCCGTCCGGTCTCTTGCTATCGTCGCGTGCGACGGTATAGGTGTAGATGGTAACTAAATATTGCGTCACGTCATAGTAGGTACTGTAGGTAGTCAAAAATGGCTCGCTTGGTTTTCATACGGTTAGTGATACTTGCGTTATCTAGATTATTATATCTGTGGTAAGAACATTCACTTTTACCAAACGCTGATATTTTCATCCCTTTTTATTTTGCTATTGCTGGCTCTTTCTTTACACAAGATGAGAGATTAATGAGAAATTAATGTGATTGGTTGCTGGTGTTTTGACCCAATTGGATTGAGTACTTGAAAAGGGCTCGTGGCTAAATAATAACAACCACACGGGTCAATCTTCAAGGTTTAGCCGCGCTTACCTAGGTTGGTCCGTGGATGAGTGATTACATACTGATTTTCCTCCGTGGCTCGGAAAGCACGTTGAGCCGTTGGTCTCGGCTGTCATTTGTAGATCTTTGACAGTCGTTACAGGTAGTCATTGGCCCGAAAGTCAGACAACCAGTCTTACCAAGGGGTATCGTATTACCCAGTACTAACTGGGTTGTGGAGGTCAGATAGACAGTCGTTAAATGTAAAATACTGGTATTCAGCTGCATCCAGTCAGTCTAGAAGCCAACCCCAATATAGTTAGGAATAGGCAAGCAGATGATGAGGTTGCATCGTCGTTAGGGTTGCAATTTTCCTATTTTTAATGTTATATAGGAATTCATTACGTCTTGCAGAATACCACGATAAGTTTACAATAAAACAGGTCTTCCTAATTATTGTGATATTTTGAATAAAATAAAATAAAACATTGAATAAAATTCACTAAACTCTTCGATCGAATCGATTTTTTACTTTGCAATAACAACCTTTCTATTAGTTTCCGAGCAGAAACACACGCACGAATAATTTTACACTAAAACAAAATTTCGACATTATACACCATGGACGGTCTCTACATACTACACGGAAATGTTACCATTTTCCTAAAACTAATAAACTTGGTGAAGCACACTATAATTACAATGTTATACAAACACGTACATGGTATCCAATTAGAGCCAACCCTAAACTAGGGCTGTACCCATTATTTTAATCACCACTCCGTGACTAGACCCTTCCTTATAATTTATAATTGTAAGGGTAGGTATTGACTTGCGTCAAAATTGTCACCTGAGAATTTCGTGTCGAGTAAACAAAAAAAATATCACACACATCCCCGTAGGGTTAATCAATAGTTTACCTAGTACATTTTCCCAGTTATAATATATAAGTCCCATGTAATTAAGAGCGAGCCTATTGCCATCAACCGGGCACAAAATCAAGACTCCGTGGTTGCTACTGAGAAATTCCTGATGGAAAAACCCTATAACCAAAAAAAAAGTTGTCATATAACATGTAATAATTTTTTTTTGTTACTCATGTAACTGACTATTTATTTATGTTCACGTATGTTTTCAATATTTACAGTGATCTATTTGCTTTACCAACATTTTGATGCTTTACTAGAGTAAAGAAATTAGTGTCATCACTGTGTATAAAAAGTTACATTTTCTTAAAATCGACAACACAACATCTTTCAAGTTTATTAATTTAAAAGAAGTCATAAAAAGGCCGCAGAAAACTCATACACGCGAAAATTACCCAAAAGTCGCACGACTCAATCGCAAAAACGCAAGTGTACACCATCTCCTTCCTAGCTTGTCATTTCAACAGATAATTAATGATTATAAACTACATCATTAAGGCAAAGCAATGACAGGGCAATGAAAGAGATCCTCCTTTAATTGTGTTTTCGATCTCAGGGTTAAGTTGAACGTAACGAGGTCTGTATTTTGATGGGTGACCACTCAAGCGGTGAGCTTCGGGTCTTTAATTTACGTAATTTAAAAGGGAGGCTAATTTGTGGTTAATGGGGTATAATAGGGTTAATTTGGATCAATACTGTACTGGTTTATTAGTCAGCTAGAGCTCGTGGCTAAATAAGAACAGCTGTTGGGGTTGATCGCTAAGCCGAGCCTGCCTAGATTGAAACTCAAACTCTTTATTGCATTCATGTTAGATTTAGTTGTTACATAAATATGTAAGTAAGTTCCAACATGAAACCCGGTTAGGGCACGGCAACAAAATAAATAAATAAATTCATTTAATTCAGATGTCACAAGATCCATATAGGTAGCCATTCACAATTGTTAGTAGAAATACAGAACTTACTTATCTATGTTAGTAGTAATAGATTGGACAAACAAACATCCAGTGAGTAGGTATACTGGATTGCAAGTTCGTTAAACAATTATAATTATTATCTAAAATATTACTAGTATTAGACGAACCGAATGGCGAAGCGGTAGTGAGGCTGCCTTACGTCTAAGGCGGGACCCTACCCTGGCGGTTCGAATCCCGGTTGGAGCAAATATTTGTGTGATGAATGCTCATCATGCATGGACATTTGTTTCCAAGTCATGGATGTTTATATGTGTAATAAGTGTGTATTTACAAACAAAAAAGTATGTATGTAGTATATCAACTATCTGGTGTCCACGACACAAGCCTCGTTGTTTAG
Organism: Xestia sexstrigata; assembly: GCA_941918905.2. Lineage (NCBI taxonomy): Eukaryota > Metazoa > Arthropoda > Insecta > Lepidoptera > Noctuidae > Xestia > Xestia sexstrigata. The sequence goes on from OW799226.2 coordinate 12,841,161, forward strand.
TGTGGCACTAGATGGCGCTGTGTGTTAATGTCCAGCGATATTTATTTATTATTAGGTTTATGTCGTTATTTTAATTAATATCATAAGGTTATTCATTTTTTTTGTGTTTGGATGGGTGACCACACATTACATGCAGTTTCCTCCGTGTCTCGGAAAGCAGTCAGGTGGCTCGAAAGTCTGACAACAATAGTCTTACCAAGGGGTATCGTATTACCCAGTACTTATTGGGTTGTGGAGGTCAGATAGGCAGTCGCTCTACGTTATTTCGTTTTCAGCCGCATCCGGTGAGACTGAAAGCCGTCCTTAATATAGTTGGGAAAAGGCTCGGCAGAGGATATGATGTTTGTCCGATGAAAATTATCCACTGATTTTGTATACGTTTGATTTTCCAAAAATTAAGACACGATTTCAAGTTTTTGACTCTTAGAAATTTGTTTTAAAATTCAATTTAAATTGTCAATATCAGCCCATATAATATCCCCACTACTGGAACACGGCAAAGGCATTTAAACTATTTTTAAACACCTGCATTCCTTATTGAAGAAGCAAAAATCGAACCTAAAGTTAAGCAACCATCATTACAGCAAAGAAAAAGATTGGTAACCGCTCTAACATTCTCTTTTTCTTGTTTCAGATCCACCAACGGCCCCCATGATCACTGGCTACGTCCCGGGCACCACTCTCTCTGCCGGTACCGTTCAGAGGTTGTCGTGTATATCTTCAGGAGGCAACCCACTGGCTACTCTAACATGGTTCAAGAATGATAAGAAGGTAATCTAAATCTTCAATTGTTTCTAACTGGTTGGTTGGTCTAGTGGACACAAATGCTACGGTTGAGCGTGAGGCCTTGAGTTCGATCCCAGATTGGGTATTTGAGTCAGTGCGCGACGACTCTACACCTGCCTATCCATTACGTGACCACAACTACTACCATGCCGCTCGGATCGGTCTTCAGGTTAAGCCGCGCTTCCCTAGGTTGGTCCGTGGATGGGTGACCGCCCATACATACCGAGTTTCGCACGTTAAGCTGTTGGTCCCGGCTGTCATTGGTACAACAGGTAATCAGTGGCCTGAAATTCTGACAACCAGTCAAGGGATATTGTATTACCCAGTGCTAACTGGGTTGTGGAGGTCAGATAGGCAGTCGCTCCTTTTAAAATACTGGTATTTAGCTGCATCCGATTAGACTGGAAGCCGACCCTAACCTAATTGGGAAAAGTCGTTTAGGCGCAGAATGTCCAATTCGCAAAATGACCAGCGGTCGAAAAAAAGTATTGGCAAATGATGAACTACGACCATGGTTGCTGAGTACAGCATCTTATACATTGATCTAAGCTCTGCAACTATTTGTCGTGATCACGTAGGCGTTACGATTAATGATAGTTACTAAAACAATTAATGTGTCGCTTATCTCAGAGATGAATCTTATCTGACAGTACCATACCTGGTTGTGACATTATCTCTACTTAGGAAGAGTACTACTTTACGAAGAGATTGTCACACAAGTATGAGTGAGAAAATAATAGAAAAAAACTTGGAAGTGCGAGTAACATAGACAAAACGCTTTACAATGCAATTTTTTTTTGTATACTCGATGTACTTGTAGGGAACTTACTAACACCCTGTTCTACATAGTACATACCCCTTATTACTGTATCACTCGCTAACTATACCTAGAATAAGAATAATGACAATCTACACTAAGATTATAAAGAGGAAAGATTTGTATTTTTGTGTGTGTGTATGTTTGTAATGAATAAACTCAAAAACTGCTGCGCCGATTTCAAAAATTCTTTCACCATTAGAAAGTTACATTCACCCTGAGTAGCATAGGCTATATTTCATCCCCGTACTCCCACGGGAACGGGAACTACGAGGGTGAAACCACGTGACGTCCGCTAGTAGCTTATAAATGGTAATTTAATATTCTCGTATAGTTCATACCGATACCAAAGTTGAGTAGAATGTTTTCAATAACACAGATATTACAATGGATACAATTCAATCGAGTGTCAATATCGAATCGGTACGGTCCGTTCAACTATTCTTAATATTGAAACAATGGGAGTTTCCGTAGCGTTCCGATATGGAAATTAAATTATTTAGTGTCGAACATATAAATGTTACAATATGGATTGAATGTTTACAGGTCTAGGTATTCACTTTAAAATGAACTAAATTGAGTGTCTATGTTGAGTGTGAATGTAAATGGCTCTAAGAGTAGAGGAAGACCAAAGAAACGATGGATGGACTGTGTGAAGGATGATATGGCTAGAAAGGAGGTGTCTGATGAGATGACGAGTAATAGAGAAGTGTGGAAAAAAATATTTATTATTATTTTTTATTTAGCACTTTAAGGTTACCATTTTAAAATCCTCATTACGAGCCCTTTATCGAGCCGTTCAGGCTGAAGAGCGTGCCAAACATTTGAATTTGGCGCCAAAAATCCGCCATTTTTTTATATACCCAGTGTCATTCTCACAGTAAATACAAATCCAACGGCACCTATCAAGCTAAAATCCATCGAGCCGTTCAGGCTACAAAGCGTGCCAAACAATTATACATACATACATACTCTCGAAAAACATAACCCTCCTTCTGGCGCAGTGGGGCAAAAAGACTCGCTGTGCTACCCCAAATAAATTGAGATCAGGGCAGGCGTACGATGATGATAAGTGTCTATGAGCAAGTCAGAGAGCCTAACAAGTGAGAATCGCTCTCAAACCGTTCAGTATTTTTTTACCACGACTTTCAATAGGATCATCACTGGCTTCGATAGCATTATATCAATTCAATATTTTTAAGTTTCTTATAATAGTAGTTATCGCTGATAGAATTTCTTTATCTACCGAGAAGTAGTTTGGAAATCTTATGTGTTCGGAGGAGTGAAGAAAATGTGGTTATGATTTTTTTAGAATTAATGTGGGTTTATGCGTAGGGAATTTTTTTTTGAGGAAACCAGCAAGCCTGAGAGATGTTTCTCGACGGCATGTACCTAAAGCCAAGTCAGAGGCCCATGGGCGGCATAAAAACTCTGACACCAGGTTAGGCACTAAGCAAACGATAAAAAAGAAGAAAGAAAGAAGAGTAGGGGAAGACCAAAGGAAGAAATCATTTGAATGTTGATAATATTATGACAAAAAGCATTATTTATTTAAACTTCATGTACAATAGTGGTACATAGGCGGACTTAATGCCACAAGGCATTATATTCATTATAATTACGTTCATTGCGTGTCGCATAAGGTACAAACGGAGAACATACGATATATTCAGTTGTTTGCTTAAAACCAAACAAACATTACCAAACAATTATAACCGATACGTGTCAAGCCAACTTGTAGGCAGTTTTTTGAGTAGTAATCAATCATGACTTCAAGAGCCATCAAACAATTCAAAATACTTACAAACTTCTTCTATTCCAGATCCACTCAGTAACAAAAACGACTGAGCGCTCAGTCTCTGCCGAGATCTCGATCCTGACGAACGTGACGGATAACCAGGCGCAGTACAGATGCGAGGCGACCAACAGTGCCACTGAGATACCCCTGTTTGAGACCGTCACCTTGAATGTTTATTGTGAGTATTAGTACCTATTTTCTTAACCATAAAGTTGACTACTTCGTTGGCATGAGGTCCAAGGTTCGATTCCCAAGTGGAGCAAAGTGTTATTGGATTTTTTCATCAGATTTTTTTCAGTAGCCGCTACGGAGTCTGAATTTGTGCCCGGGTGATGGCAATACTCGCCCTCTATTACATGGGACTTAAACATGACTCGCGAAATGTGGAATACGATTAGGTACACCTCTGCCTAACCTGTTGGAGATTACAGGCGTGGTGTTATGATGTTAAGGTTGCCTTTACACTAAACGTATTGACATTAATCTGACACCCACTATGACGCCGCGTCTACAGGCCAGGATACCTCGTTTGGTTTTAGCCATTAGGAGTGTCACAGACCCCTCCGCGTACAGTCGGCGACTGGCGAAATACTTTGATATGAACGCAACCTTATGGCTAAAACCTATTACCCGTGTATCGTACACACGGTATGACATCGCATCGTAACACGTTGCGTCGTCGTATCGTGAAAACAGGTGATACAATGAAGCAACAATTACTTGGAAAAAAACATTTTTACAAGATGAAAGTCGTACATGCCACGATGACGTCGTAACGAGCCAGAATACGACATCGTATAACGTGTATGTGTTTTGACCCTTACACTGTGTTTAAATTGAATAGGTTTTCGGAAACCAGGGTTTAATTGGTTCCCAAAATAGAAGTTGAAATAACAAGAGATCCTAACGTAAGGGATATTGCAAAACATATTATCTTAGCTCCGAACTATTCAGGCGAAGTCGTATGTTAATGTTTGCTTAGGACTGACTTAAGATTACAGCTGATTTTGTACTCCTACAAATTGGGTAAAAGCTGACTTTGATTACGTTACATATAAGTACTGTAAACTTCACTAACTACTTATGTAGTTGAAAGTTTTCGAGTAATGTAAATCCTTTAATATATGTGATGAATTCTTGAATATCAGACAGATACTAAGCCCATTATTTTGAGCTTAGTACCATAGAGCCTAAATATTGGTATTCAGCTGCATTTGGTTAGACTAGAAGCCGACCCCAAATTAGTTAAAAAAAGGCTAGGCAGATGATGACATGAAAGTACACGTAAAACCTTTCGTGAAAGTTGCTAAATATCTTTAAAAATAATGAAATACAAAACAATGAGTAATGAGTACATTTCATAGATTATTATTTTACCTCAGACAACAGTAACCATAATGTTACGAGAATACAATTTTGATTATAGATTTTGATAGAATCGAGAAAAAAAATAATTGTATTAGGACTGTATGTTTAGGTATATTTTGTTTCGAGCAAAACCCAGCATGACTTAGGGATCAATTTTATTTAAATCGAAATGTGGTTAACTTTTAGGGCACACCTCTGCCTAACGCTTCGGGGATAACAGGCGTGATGTAATGTTCATATTCATACCTTTTTTTAAATCGTTATTATTCTTCATGAAGATTTTTAAACAACCAAGCCCTAAATTTTGGCAATTGGGCTTAGTCCCAACCAGTCCCGATCCATTTCCATTTTATTGAAATACCTTTTCTCCAACAGTTGCCCCCGAGGCTGTGAAAGTGCGAGTGGAACCAGAGGAGCTGAAAGTGGGAATCGAAGCCACTCTGTTCTGTGACGCGGCGAGCAGTAACCCACCTGCGACACTGTCGTGGTGGCGGGATGGAATACCGGTGCAAGGTGAGTGGAAGTTTATCAACTTCTTTTAGTTTTGTAGTGTTATAGTAGATGGTACAGACCTTCAACATCAGCAGACAGCATATCTATTATCACTTTTATGGAAAGCCTATTTTTTTTGCGGTTTTGGTTTTTATTATTATATAAGGTTAAATCACGACTAACCAATACCACTTATTCAGTCCATCCTTCTCAACCCTCGAACATTTACATTTTTCATCGGTAATTTTAAAAAAATACAGCTATTTCCTACAAAAACAATCCGACACGGTACAAATGTATGGAACAACAGATTTTTTTCTCTTATATTTTGTTTTGGATTTATATTATGATTGAGTGAGATGCTACATCTAGTTTTTAAGGAATGTTGTAGTTTCCAGTAGAAGTTTAGAAGATAAATTACTGAATTCCAAAAGTACGCCAGTCCAGGCTAATAAAATAAAAATGTAATCCTAAACATTTAATCAATTGGAAAGAGATTCTTTGACATGGACGCTCTCTTCATAGTAATATTATTGAATGCTTGTGGAGTAAGTTTCTTGGATACGCTTCCGTGCTCAACTCCATAGTCTTATGACTATGCAGTTGAGCATGGAAGCGTAGCATAGAATAGGAAGATAATATTGGCCTGAAAATTATTGTAAAAGATATTTGCAAAACTGATATTTCTGTTGAAATTGGCAAGAAATCTATATTGTTTAAAAGTAAACAACATTGACAATTGTTAGGGACAACTGCAAGATCACAAGAAAACTTCTTTCTCACGGGCTACTGACCCAAACCAAATCTTCATTGACAATTTAACAAAGCAATATAGGACGGTGTTGGCACTGTTTTGCATGTAAATCCCTTGTCTATACACATTCGTGATTTAGCCGTGCGTGGCAAATCGATTGCTCTACATGGCTGCGTCAGGCTAGGAAGTCGTCAATATGTAGCTAGTAACAGTACAGGAATGGTCTGTACTTTCTAGTATTCTGTCATTTTTCTCAATGGTTTGGGGATTGGTGGAATAAGTATTTTTTCGATCCCAGTTTTCCCCCCTAAGGGGGAATATCAGGGGGGAATTCTAGACTTTTATTTTTAGATTCCAATTTTCCCCCTTAGGGGACTTTTAGGAGGGATTTCAGGAATTTTGAGTTTGAGTTTTTTGTGAGGACATCCAGTGATTTGGAGTGTTCAAAATGAGTTCAACGATTCTTGAATTTGGTGTTTTTTCATACGTACTTACATATAGCGTCTATGTTTGTATCAATTCTCTAATAAACGTTCACCAATAAAAATATGCACAAAAAAAAAACAAATGGGTAAACATCTTTAAAAACATAAAAGTTTCTAACTTTTAAGTTTTACACATTATTGTGACAAAAAAGGATAAAAATTAATAGTAAACTCATCGTCATAATTGGCTGCTGTTGAGCCTCCTCAATTTTGTGGCATAACTCCCTGATGTCTATATAATAAATGTACAATCAGTGCCTTAAAAACCTGACCCCTCTTACTAAGAGGAAGAGGCGGAATTAAAGGTCACTGGTTATACTAAACCATTTAATATCCAACATAAGTTCCATAAAATGAAACCTCTTTATCGTTCCTAGGTCTACCACCAAAGAAGACGAAAGGCCTACACGGAGGCACAGTCTCCACTATAGAACTTAAGCTCTCCATCACGAAGGACCTGAACGGAGCCGTGTACACCTGCCAGGCCATGAACGAGGCGTTGCAGAGGAGTGTCCATGACGCACTGCCGCTTAAAGTTTTATGTAAGTATATTAAAATGAATAAGACTATTAACATATATTTTACATCCGCAAAAAAAAAAAAAAAGTTATAAACAAACCAGGGCTGCGGAACTGTTCGAAAGAGATACCGTGGCCCCGGAACACAAAGGGCGATGAAGGAACATGGATGGGTTTTAGTCAGTAAAAGTCTGACACTCCCTCCTGCTCCGCCCAGAGCGGGAGACGTCATTTAATGATTGCTGAAAAAAAAAAGTGTAGAAACAAAAGATGTAGAGAAAAAATGAAACGTTGATAAAATCTTGTCAATAATAATATTGTAGGAAAGATAAAGATAACAAATTAATTATCCTTATTAAAACTTGGTGTTTCTTTACCGTGTGATTTGGTGTGTGCCTAATCTGATGTCAGAGTTTTATACTGCCCAAGGGCCTCTGATTTGGCTTTATATGCCGTCGAGAAATATCTCTCAGGCATGCTGGTTTCTACACCATTCGATGTAGAAAAGAGGACACTATCGTTTTAAATGCTTTAAGCGGACACAAAAAATTGTTTCAATTACATCATAGTGGAAATAAAAAGTGACTGATTTTGCTATCTGCGTCTTGTACCGAATCAAGGAGTCTGTTTGATGCTATTTCCAAATATACTCTAAACATAACAATTAGTTTCACGAGGCTCAAGTCCAGCACTAGTGCTTCAAAAGTCTTTAGGCTAGGTTATGAAATGAATTACTACGAAAACAAAAAAAAACATTACTTGTTTATCATATCCTAGAACCAAAAGATAGACGACATGAGACATCTACCAACCTGCAACTGGGCCCGCGTGGTGGATTAAAAATTAAAACCTATTCCCTCTCTTAGAGAGGACTTTGTCCCAGCAATGGGAACATTATAAGCTGATTATACTGGTTTATCCTCTTCAAAACATACTAACTTTAAAAATTATTTCTAGACGCGCCAATCTTCGACGAGACAACACCGTACACGACAGTTGGAGTAGAAAACGAGCCCCTGATCATAGTGTTACGAGCTGATGGTAACCCTGGAAGCATCACATACACCTGGACAAAGGATGGACTGCCTATCACGCAGTCTTCTTACAGCACTGGAAGTAAGTAGGAATAGATTAATGCAATGCTTCGTTGGAAGACCTCCCATTAGGTGGACCGATGACCTGGCGAAGGTTGCGGGGATCCGCTAGATGCGAGTCGCACGGGACCGGGCAATGTGGCGACGCTTGGGGGAGGCCTATGTCCAGCAGTGGACGTCTGTCGGCTGAAATGACGATGATGATGATGATGCTTCGTTGGTGTAATGGAAAGTGTTCTAATAGTTTCTTGGAAGTCGATCTAGACTGAATCTGTTTGTTTTTTTTACCAAATCGATTTAACTGGTATTTTATCTCATAAAATATCATAATTTAATCTAATATTTAGAAAAAAAATATTCTGCCAAATTAAATTGTGGTAGCCACGTAGTTCTAGAAACTAGAAAATAAAATAACGAAATTGTGAACACTTTTATTAAAATTAAAAACATTATTTCACGAAAAACCCAGTAAAAAAATGGTAATTTTGAGGCTTAATATGGCTTTTTTTTGTTTCTTATATAGGACGAAACTTAGAACGACAGGTCTAATTAGATTTCTTGGAAGGTCTAATTAACGAAACGTTAAAACATTACTTATAATATTATCTGATATTCAAATAACATCACGCCTGTAATCCCAGAAGCGTTACTCAGAGGTGTACCTAATAGTAGGTACTGCCAAATTTCACCAGTTATGTTTAAATCCCATGTAATAGGGGGCACAAATCCAGGTTCCAAGGCTGTTACTGAGAAATTCCTGATGGAAAAACCCAATAACACTTTACCCGACCTGGGAATAGAACCCTGGACCTCATGCTCAGCAGTCGTGCTTGCGAACACTTGACCAACAAGGCAGCCAATATTCAAATATTTTGTACAAAATAAAATCTCATACCATAACTAGGACCAATTACAGATAAGCAAATAGTTTTAAAAGCTATTCACTCTAACCGCTAATGATTGTTACATTCAAAAACATGGAAACCAAATAATTTAATTCCAGCAAACATTTTGATTGTGTATTTAGCTTTTAATCAAGCATCATTAAACCATTGATAGTCAATGAAAGTTTGCTTTATAATTAACAATATTATTAAATCCTCCAAAAGTATGGTATTTAGCTAAACCAAATAATTGTGGTCAATCATTATCGTCGTTTTCGTATAAATGTGGTTTTTAGAAATAACTTTATGGGTTTACAAATAGAGCAATATATATGGGGATAACTCGTTATTGAATACAAATTTTTCATCTGAAATGGTAAAATAATATTTTCATTTCGCAAATTAAATAAACGCTATGGTGATTTAAAATAACATGAAAAATGATATGAAATGAAACAGGGAAGCTAAACAAATACGAGTAAAATGTTCATAATGAGAGAATTAAGGTTAAAACAGTTTAGGAAATGAACAAACGGTTGTTTGTCTAAATATGTATGCATGCGGGCTATTGGGTTTCCTAACAAGGAACATAAAGGGCGTGAAAATATAAGGGAAATTACTAATTACACAGTGTGTAATTAGTTATTTGTGTTTACAATGTGGAGACCACGAAACCCACCCAGTACTATCTGGGTCGTGGAGTTCAGATAGGCAATCGCTCCGTGTAAAATACTGGTGTTCAGCTGCATCAGGTTAGACTGGAAGCCGACTCCAACATAGTTTGGAAAAGGCTAGGCCGATAATGATGAATGTGTATATATAGTCCGTGGTTATCACCAGATTCTTGTGTAATTGTCAAAACATTTATTTTTGAATATTTATAACTTTAAATTCAAGTCGTTTAGTAAATCTTAGACAGTAATCAATTAACGAACCAAAATTTTCTCATCCACAACATCTTTCTAACAAAAGGGACTAATTAGTAATAAAAATTAACGTTCAAGTAGATGATATTGTAATTTATCTTATATTTTCCTCTAGATGACAGGATCATATCAGAAGGCAGTATGCTGAATATGACGAAGCTGACAAGACATGATGCTGGCATATACACTTGTGAAGCTGTGAACTCGCAAGGAGCAGTAGTTGCGAATATCAGCGTTTCTGTGCATTGTAAGTATTTATTTCCAAAAAAAATATACTGTTTTGAAGATTTTTGTCAAAAAAAATTAAACCAACAACCACCATACCAACTACAACAACAACGCAACAACAACACACACAACACAAATATAACAATAACATCGCAACAACTCTCTACAACTGGTTGGGTCTTATAAAAGTATATAATAAAAGCAATAAGCACAATTATTAATATAATTATTTCGTCAACCACGCTACTTATGACTGACGCTAAAGAGAATAAGTGATACTTAAACCCCTATTACTCTCATTTTCTATAACGTCTTGTTCAAAATATAAGTCACGGCTGCTGAAATGTTACCCAAAGCTTCTTAGAAAATATGCCGCGACACAGAAAATAACATTATATCGAACATTTAGTACAACTTTGACGTAACTAAGCCCTCTGCTGCTACCAAAACATAATGATAGCTACATAATACCCTCAACATTAAACTTCATGGCTTCGCAAACGGAATTGTTAATGAACAATTGTGAGTAATGTGAGTATGTTCAAACTTGGAAAGAGTTTCACATTTGGAGTACAATCAAGGAATACATAATTTTAAATGCCCTACGGTTGATTTTTATTTGCACCTGACTAAGTCATGACTTAGTCCAAAAAACTGTGAACATGTCAACATTATAAATGTAAATGAATATACGAAACGGTGTCTTGTGCTCACTATATGAGAAAGTATTTTTTTGAGAGTTGCTTCTTGACCGTACCGACCTATTTTTGGAACCCTCTTCTGCAGGTTAATTGCATCTTTCTACAATAGTTAATTCGTTTAAGCATCCTTCTCCAGCAGGAAATTGAATACTTTGCAGAAGTGGAACATTTTATGTAGTTTATTAAATTGTGAGCGGAGAACCAAGTTTGTCTTGATTTAATATACCTTGAGGACTCTGGCACTAAGTGAGTCTTTGTGTCGATTTTATTGTAGCCGTTATTTCTCTGCGAACGTCGTTTTCTTTGATATCGTTGAGGGCATAATAATGAGATATTATTTTGTTCATATCTAGTTGTGGAGCAAATTGATTCGTAACTAGGTCGAATATTATATCAAAGATTTTTCCTTCAATTGAGGTCTTTGATATGGTCTCTTTCGACTCTTTCTTAGTATTTTATTGAAGGTAAAATGGGTGAGGTAAATATGAAACAAACTATTTCAACCGTTTATAAGATCTATGTAGTCCTAAATTATATATTTCTTGCAGATCCGGCGAGTATAAAATCAGTGTCACAGCTTGACGTCCTAAGTCCCAATCAAAATGCTTCTTTATCTTGTACAGCGAATGGTAAGTGTTTATCATCATTGACTTTAGTGTTAGCAATATGAAGAGATACAGTTTTAACAATCGGTTGTTTTTTTTTGTGTTCACAACCTGAGAGGTGTAGATAGATGAGATTAATAAAATGAGTTTACTCTACGTGATAAAATGAGTTTACTCTACGCTATAATTTCTGAGTAAAGTAAAATCTAGTAAAAACCAAACGGACAGATCAAAATAAATCAGGAATGTTAACAGCAAATTCATATTTAATATTGTTCCGTATAATTTATTATTCCCATTGATATGCACTTACCGAAATATTATGCGCAAACAAAATTATTCAACGAAATCTTCTTCACAGGCAACCCCCTAACTGCCGACAACATACGCTGGGAAAGAAAAGGCTACAAAATCAACCCTAACCAAGTGACGTTTGAACCTCGTAACTTAACTAGTACTTTGGTCGTAAAACAAGCCACCAGGGAAGATGTGGGGAACTTCCAATGTGTGGTGGACAATGGTATTGGAAGTGAATCGAGGCAGGATGTAATGTTGGTGGTGAAGTTTAAGCCTGAGCTGGATAGCTCTCCCAGCCTGATGAAGTCGGCTTCGAATGTGGGCCAGGTCGGGAGATTGACGTGCAAGTAAGTCCTACTAACATTATAGCTGCGAAATTTTGTGACGATGGATGGATGTTTGTTAGTCTCTCACGAAAAAAATACTTAAGGCGGTGTGTGTGCTAGTGTGCATGGGGAAAAAAATCAGAACTCGTTAAATACACAATTAATATAAAATCTGATTGACAAAATCAATCTTTTGGTCTTCTAAATTATTTACGTCTGCTTAACTTATTGAAACATAACTCCCTGTCGTTACAGATACAAAAAGGAAAAAAACGGCCGTTTTTAGCAATTTTTCTAACTGTAACTACAGTGAAGTATATTTTAATGAATTAAATAGACGTCAATAATCTAGAACTTTATAGCATTGATATTGTCAATCAGATTTTATATTAATTGTGTATATAACGAGTTCTGATTTTTTTACTAAAGTGGCGCTAGTGTGCATGGGGGGGAGCCCCTTAACAGATTTGGATGAAAATTACCACACAGGCAGTTTATAACCTGGATTAACATATGAGATACTTGTTACCCCGGTACTACGATCCCGTAGGACAGTTAGCGAACTTCATGCTGGCGAAGCCGCGGGAAACAGCTAGTGATGCTATATTATTAGTTAAAGAATATTTATAAAGCCAAGTCCACAGGTCGAATAAATTGTTATTGGATTTTTCCATGTAATGAAAGTCTAAAAAGCGAGTTTTACGCCTTGTTAAATGGCAATTGGATCGCAAGAAGTTACGAGTATGTTGTAAACCGTTATTATAACTTAGATATTTTCCATAATACTTCCTTCTTCATTGTTGTAATTTGAACATACTGTAAAAACACATTTTATGTTACACGTGCAGAATAAAGCGTTAAAGGCCGTGTTTACCAATTATAATTTTAATCATTTTCCGCGTCCTTGAATATTGATTAATTAAAAGGCTACCCCACACAGGCGCGTTTCTGCGTCCTGCGATATTGCGTTTCTGTGTCCTGCGATATTGCGATATGAATTCTTCGAGCATGTGTTATTGGGACGCATGCGATCCCACACACTGCCGCAATAATAGCGCCGAGACGCTTGCGTTTCTGCGTTTCTGCACGCGCCTGTGGGCAAGAATTAGGGACGCATTATCGCAATAACGCATGCGATATTATCGCGCGATATTTTACTCATATCGCAGGACGCAGAAACGCGCCTTTAGAAGCCTTTTTGTGGCGAATTTCCTATGATCAAATAAAAATACAAATCAAGCGCTTTTTTTTAACATCAAATAAAATCTGCTTATCTTAAAAGGGAAAAGATTGTGAATATAAGGGACAGTAAGAAGGGTGGAGGGGTGAAGTGGGGGTGGGCTAAGACTGAGTTATTACGATCAAATAGGACGTGAACTGTCAGAGGGGAAGATATATGAATTGAAAGGTTTGCAACTAGCCTGGTTTCTAGGTTAAAGTTCACTCTTTAATGGCTTTTGGCTTTTTACTGGTAAACCTAATTTGGCTTTCTTTTTGTTCTTGAGCTGGTGGAGATACAGACTTAGGCACTAAACTTTAACAATGCCTAAGTTCTTGCAACTTAACTCTTAAGGCATAAAATGCGTAGTAAAATAATATTGGTCCATAAGCGGTTGCCCAATTGCTGAAAGATGTATTTGATATACTTCGCGAGCCCGGCTTAAACATTTTGTGGCAACTGTCGCAGTAAGCTAATTTGTTTAAAACAACAACGTTAGTTAAACAAAATCGTAGTCTATTCTGTATATTAACTAAGTTAGTGCATATGACTCATGTTTATGGTCATAGTAGTAGTAAAAAATGGCACGCTTGTGTTTTTATACCGATTTTGATACTTGCGTCATCTAGTCTGTGGGATTGACTTAGTATTTGGTTTTTTTTTTCAGAATTAACTGTCTTAGCCGACGTTAGAGCAGACCATAAGAGCACTTTTTTACTTTTAGCGCAATTATGTTAAGCTCAGAGGGGTTAATAAGATCACTTGATCCATCCCAGATCACTAATAATCTCAAAGCTTGGATAGTAGGTACTGAATATCATTGCTAGTCCTTATCAATCATGAATTGCTCGTTAGAATTACGATTTAATTAACTATGGATTAGTTCAGGCAGTTAGATTTAGTACACCTGCGTCTAATACTGTGTTCAAGGATCAAAATGATTTAAAATGTAATTTATACGGTAATCATTTTGAGGTTAGAGATAGGTTTATAGCTTTGGTGTCTAAAGATGATCAAGATTTACTAAGCTCACTACACACAGCTTCAATGAAAGATTCGAACTCTGATTCCTCATTTGCAAGTCTTAGCCATTTGGTTATCCTATATTATTCTACAAAAGTGTGGGTTTCTCAAGGCAGTGGTACTCTCAACAAAACGGTACCGTCAATAATAGCCGTCTGTCTGACTGTGGTAGGAAAGCTAAGCTTTAGACAACCGATGACCTGGTGAAGGTTGCAGGGATCCGTTGGATGCGAGACAACACTTGGGGGAGGCCTATGTCCAGCAGTGGACGTGTTTCGGCTAAAATGATGATGATGATCCTTACAAGGCCTGACCCACTACATTTATAATCAAACTAATGCATATAAACAACAATAGGACCATTCTAAATACTCGACTGTAACCAAACAGACAAATTAAATTCTATAAACCACAGCGTACTAAAACCCACCTTTTCTTTCAGATGTAAAGCAGCGCCCGCGCCAAACTTCACTTGGTCCAAGAACGGAGCCAAGCTGCCCGTCAACACGTCTACCAAGTATTTCGCAGAGTACCACAAGCTAGATGCTGTGACCTACACCTCGGTACTCCTCATCAGTGACGTCAGTTCCTCAGACTACGGGTCCTATGAATGTGGAGCGAGGAACGACTTGGGATTCTCTACAACGTCTGTTAAGCTAGATATTACTAGTGCCCCAGGTAAGAAGGATATAGTGGGTCTTAATTACCATATTATTTGTTGTCAACGACACAGATATCAATTCACAAAGTCGTAGAGATTACTTCGTTTGGGGTCGAGAGCATGACCGTTAAGCGTGAGGACCTGCCGATTCTGGGTTTGCGTCCTAGCAAAATATTCATGAGTACTATACTGGGTCTTGGTGGCAACAGAATCGACATAAGGTTTAAATTTACCATACAGCTTATATCATTGGAATTTCAGGGAACAAAGGTATGCCCATTTACTTTAATTTTACCTTTATGGTGAATCTAACCACCCATCTTTTCTTCAGATCAAGTGATATCACTGATGGTGACGAATGTGACCCATAACACCGTGACGTTGCAATGGGTGCCCGGGTTTGATGGCGGACTGCAGTCTTGGTTTAGAATACGTTATAGGTAAGTTTGACCGTATGACAAACCATTTTATAGATAAGTTTTAATATAATAATATAAGTGATAATTTGAATGCCAAAATATTTGAACCTATAAAAAAAACACAAACCCCGACATACAGGACCAGGATACTCGGACAGGACAATCTATTTATCTTGGACTTTGTCACACTTTGTTACACTGTCCCTTACGAATTCTGCAACAAACATCCCAGATTTTTTACTAAACAATTCTTTGCAGGAGAATTTTTGAAGAGTCCTACAAATACGAAGACGTGGTACCCAGAAATGCCACCACATTTACCATTGGTGGTCTAGAACGAAGCACAGACTACGTATTCTCTGTAATGGCAATCAACAAAATTGGTCAAAGCAAATACAGACCGGATGACACCAAAGTTACTACATTAAGTAAGTTTTATGAAATAATTTAAATTATAATCATTATTTTTTTTTTTGTCAAAAAAGAAAAAGACTTGAAAATAGATGCCTCAGGTATACGAAAAGACATTAAGATGTATGAATATTGCAGACAGGCCTTTGACACCCAGCAATGCGTAACGAATCCAAATTATATTTGAAATTGGTAGACGTGTCTAGTGTTAAAATTCAAATTAATGGTAACATATTTAATTTTTTGAACAAAGATTGAATAGTAGTAGACTACTAGTTTGTTACTAAGGACTAGATGTGGGCAACGTCAAACACCCTTGATGGAGTTCCTCAAGGTACTATACTCTGCCTAATCCAAACCCAATTTTTCCACGCTGCTCAGACATGATCCCCTCATCAATACAGTCTTCTTCTGAAGAATACAACTACAATGTACCAGGAGTATTCATAATAACTGGTACAATAGTTGGAACAGCTTTGATACTCCTAAATGTATTGCTGATCGGATTCTGTCTTCATAAAAGGACCAATAAGAGGATTCGAGGTTTGGGTCCACTTTTGAATCTATGTATTTTAGATGTTAGTTAAAAGGTTTTTGTTCTGATGTTGATATGTTTTTGGTTTTGTGTCAGTAGTTTTTGATTTCACTAGATTTTCAATTTTATGATCGGCATTTTTCATAGCGTCGTTGTATATTCCTTTTTTAGGGTTCCGTAGTCAACTAGGAACCCTTATAGTTTCGCCATGTCTGTCCGTCCGTCCGTCCGTCTGTCCGTCCTCGCTTAATCTCTGTGACCGTTAGCACTAGAAAGCTGTAAAAACACAAAGTGGGAAAATAAAAATTGGAAAAAAATGTTTTATTAGGGTAGCCCCCCTATATGTAAAGTGGGAAGTGTTTTTTTTTTAATTTCAACCCTAACGTGTGATATATTGTTGGAAAGGTATTTAGAAATGAATAGGGGTTTCCTAAAATCATTTTTTGATAATGTCAATTATTTCGGAAATAATCGCTCCAAAAGTAAAAAACAATGTGTCCCCCCCCCCCCTCTAACTTTTGAACCATAAGTTTAGAAAATATGAAAAAAATCTGAAAAGTAGAACTTTATAAGGACTTTCTAGGAAAATCATTTTGAACTTGATGGAAACACAGTTTTTGTACAAAAAAGACAAAAAGTTGTACAAAATAATTTCTGGACTAAGTTTGTAGTATATTCGTATATGCAAGCATTTTTTTTAACTTCGTTTACATATTTTTTAAGTTGGGTTACCACTATGTTCGCGCTCCAGCAGCGCTCCGCGCTCCTGCAACTGCTCCAATGGATACGTCGCGCGCACTTCTACATGCGCTTCCCTTTGACACACTTCGCTCCCCTTTGTGTTCGCGCTAAAAACCGTCACGAGTCGGAGCGCCTGCCGCGGAGCGTGCAATGTTGCACGCTCCGTGTTTGCGCACGTACCCACTACCGGGAGCAGTTGCAGGAGCGCGGAGCGCTGCTGGAGCGCGAAAATAATGGATACCCACCTTTAAACTCATAAGTGGGAACACTTATTGTGACGGACGGGAAACTACGGAACCCTACACTGAGCGTGGCCCGACACGCTCTTGGCCGGTTTTTAATTATTTCTTGCAAACAATACATATTGTCAACGTGTTTTAAATGCGTCTTAAGATAGTAAAACTTTTCACCTAAAAAAATGAGCAATATAATTCCCATTTCCTACTAAAATACTTAAAACAAAAAACTGTGAAGCGAGGCAGTACTTCAATAGTACATTAAAAGCATATCTACTGAGACGAAGGTTGAAGCTTTCAGTTACAAAGAGCGACCGTGAAAATTATATTAGAGTCAAGGGCGGCATGAAAAGTTCACTCAAATACTAAGTTGTTCTTCAATTTTGTTGAAGACCATATTTTTCAGTTTTATGTGACGGTAGTGTCACTGAAGATGAATTTTGTTGAGTACTTCTGAATAAAATAGCCATGTTTTGTTGTTGGTTTTTTTCATAATAGAAAGACTTTTGGAAAAGTCGCAGATTTCACGGATTTTTTAAATAAATTTTAGAAATGTTAATTGTTTGATTTTTGTTTTGTTAAAAAACCAACGGACGGCAGAGCTAACACGAATATAACAAAATATTTAAAAAATAAGGCAACAAATAAAATAAACCATTTACATGTCTTGCAAAAATAACGCTATAATGTTTTGGATACTTTTTACTGACACAAAACCAAACTCATCTCAATATTTTTGGTTAATTTACTTTCTTTGCTAATTACTTTTATTTTCTCTTCTTTTAAAGCTTCTTCAGAAGTAGGCGAGCTGAATGTTGTATCGACAGAGTTTGTAGAAACAGCCGATGTGTCCAAATCTGTAGTTATATACGTATCGATCACTGGAGTCATATTAGTGTTGATAAATGCTGCCTTAGTTGCTTGTTTTGTATTCAAAAGACGTTCTAGACGATTGAAAGGTGAGTTTTCTGTTTTATTTTCGCTTTTTAGTATAGTTAGTTTTATTTTGATGTTGTTCGTGTATGTAGAGACGAGTATGAAGATGTACACATAGCTAAATTAATAATAGACGTTTTCTTCAAAAATATACTGATTTAAAAAATAATGTTGTTTTAAACTAAGTACTTTTGAACCGATTGTGGAACAGGTGTAATCTCAAAGATGCGTTATTTAAAGAGAATATCGTGTTAAAATTTTAGCTTAGTGTACATATTTATGCTTATGACTGTACCTGTACAGCTTTGAACAAAAAGTAGATTAAGTTTTACGTTACTTAAACAACTGAATTGATTAATATTTTCACTGGTGACAATAAATACGGTTGAAAAATGACTTTTTTTGCCATCTTATAATCCTGAGTTATATATTTATCAACGTGTTCAAGCAATTCGTTTATTACGTGACCTATAAAGTAACAAAAATATATTTCAGTAGCTCCGGGCAAAGTCTGCTCCCAAAAGGACAAAATGTCTATAAATTCTTACATAATAACATAATATTTTCAACAAAATTCTGCTTATTTTACTTCGTAATTAATTTGTCCTTGTTAGAACATAACCCTTTCTAGTAAATTAATAACTTCATATAAGTAAGATACTTGAATTTCTTGACAAATATTTTACTTGTTATGTCTGAGGTTATTTTCGGTGTAATATTAACATAAAAACAAATTAGCTGCCTAGGGCAAAATACTTCAGATGAGCTGAGAAACAAATTAGTACTCTCCGAAGGAAAATGTGTTCTATTGCCAATTTTTTATTGACTTTTTTGTCACTAATTATATTGCGTTTCATAATGTATTTGTCAATCTCGTTACTGATAACAAATGGTGTAAAAAGACTCTTAACGAAGCCGAATCTATATCTGGGAACCTTCTAGTTACGGAAATATTGAATTCAGCCAGTTTATTTAAACTTTTTGACAAGTTTTTTCTTTACACAAATTTTTACTTTAAACACATCTACGACCACCGTACTATTCAATCCATCCATCAGCACAATGTTTTGAGTGCGTAACATTGAGTTCTACAACAAAACATGATTTTTCACCCCAAATTAAAACTTGTTTCCCAGCAATAACTTTTGCGTAAAGTTACTTAGTTTGATGTACAGAATGCTTGGTTGACGGCTTCGTGATGAGTCTATTTACACCCTGTATGAATATTTATTAATGATTATCGTGAAGTGTTTACCGTTCGGTTCGATGCCGTAATGAGCCTCATTTCCTTTGCAATGATTGTAGTATTACTCGTTTTATTTAATTTAATTTGTATAGGTACAACGAAAACAAACACGTTTTAAATTCATCATATTAATGAGAATACCATTTTGCCTTTGATTGAAAGCTTATAAAAAATAAATACGTCACAACTTTGATATTGATTTTATTCCGATCACTTCTCTAGTTAAAAAAACTAAAAGTGTTCGAAACTTCTATGTATTTAACAATAGCTTCATAAGTATCCACAACAGTCTCATTTACATAACTTTCTTCTTCATTTCCAACATCACGTATATAATTTTCTATATCACCTATTTCACTCTCTGTATCACCTATATCACTTTCAACAGAACAAGCCGGCCAAGCTTCAAAATCAGCAACAATAGAGATGTACGCTCCCTCGTCATACAACGACACGATGACGGGCGAGACCCTCAGTTCGGTCTCAGAGAAGTCGGAGACCTACTCCCAAGATGATGGGCAGGATGAGAGGCAGCCTCCACCTATACCTGAGGTGCCGTCGATGCCGACTAGGCATATGTTGAGTCAGGTAAGAGCTGTTTTAGATAATTTAATGTAATTTAATTAATATTGACATACCTAACGATCTTATTCTTGTAATGTTTCTCCGATTATTTTCAAATTGTATGTAGTAGATTATTTTTTTTATATTATGAAACTATAAACCATAATTTAATTTAATTTTAATATTCAATATATAACAATTTAATTAATGTTTGCATGCCTAAAGGTAGATTGTACAAGGCTCACCCATTTTACTGTAACAACTTATTTTATGTACCTGCAATCTATGCAAATAAATATGACTTTGACTTTGACTTTGACTTAGAGATCGTTTTATAGCAAGGGTTCAGGATTTAGTGATCATGACTTTAACTGAGAATTTTAATGTTCGACTGCCTCGTTAATGAGGTCGCAAGCGCGATAGCTGTGCATGAGGTTCTGGGTTCGATTCCCAGGTCAGACAAAGTGTTATTGGGTTTTACCATCAGGAATTTCTAAGTATCAGCCACTGAGTCTAAATTTGACTATTAAAGCAATTAAAGTATGTTCACTATAAGCAAAGAAGGAGAAGTGTGAAGCATTATCTAAATGCTGTATCGTCGTGACTCGCGTGTATCGCCTAGCCACGCTCATGGTTAGATTACAAACTTGAAACAGTCATACAAAATACTTACATAATTATATAGCGACAACATGCAAGTTGACTAGAAGTTTCCTATGAATATCATATGATGCGAAATATAAAACAAACTTATTAACATCTTTAAAACTAGACACAAATCATCACAACCAAAAATCTGTCAAGGAAACCAACCACCATTCTCCCCTACAGACAACAGACGCCTTCCTAATGGATGACCAGGGCCTGGTGATCCCTCCTCCGCTAGACTACCCTCCTCCTAACTACGCAGTCTACGACGGAGATCACGCGAGGACTCTGCCGCACCCCCATAGACATAAGGATATTAGTGGCCATAGTACGCTGGGCAGAAGTGCTGGTAAGTTAAAAATTTGCTTTTTTTCATTGTGGATATTAATAATATGGTATATCGAGATTTTAAAAGAGAGTGTGAAGCTTGATCGGTCGTCGCACGTACAAAGCTGCACTATGTCTAAAATAAATTCTATGATTTCTAACCGATTAAAGATTTTCGGGGTTTTGTAATTGTCCATGTGGGTATGTAATAAACAACGGGTATGTAACTTATTAATAGAGGTAGAGGGGTTTATAGTTTATCAGCAGGATAGATAGGATACATAAGACAGCAGAAGATCTATCCTGCTGCAGAATTTTGTTAAATTTTGATTTTCATCAACTCGTCCCAAATGGGCCGTAGGCTTGTGGGACGAGTTGATGAACGACTCAAAAATTCCGGATTTAAAATTTAAGACGATAAGAGGCCGAATGTAGGAAACGGAATGTAGGAGTGAGTGAAAGGGGTGAATATTTCTGGTGGGAGAGAGAGGGAGTATGTTAGCGAATGGCGTAAGACTATAAAATGACGAAGACGTCTGCTAGACTTTAAACCTTAAAATAAATTCAGATTGTTCATTAAGAAAGTTGTGTTACTCTGAGCCCACATTCCCACAAATTTAATTGTCGTCTTGAATTTAAAATCTTTAACAAACAAAAACAAAATGTTTAACAAAATTCTGTAGCAGAATAGATCTGCTGTTTTATGTATCCTATATATCAACATCGTGACATAAAGTATCACCTTCAGCATATTTCTATATTATTTCTAACAAAAAACATATTTAATTTTCCCCACCAGGCAAGAACAATTACGTGCCGGCTCCGAGTCCGATGCCACCGCTGGATGGCTCGTACTACAACATGGCGTCGGACCGGTACCTCTCCTACCCGCCGCTCATTGGGGAATATTTGCAGCAGGTAAATTTAAAATATAAGAAAAATATTTTTGTTTACCTCAGGGATCCGTAATTTTATAATTTCATATTTAATAGTCACATCGAGCAGCGGTGGCCCAGTGGTGACAGCCCCGATTACTTTGTGTAATTTATTTCATCACCACTGCTCTCAAAACGGTGAAGGAAAACATCGTGAGGAAACCGACATATCCTAGAACCAAAAATTCGAATACATGTGACATCTACCAATCCGCACTGGGCCCGCGTGGTGGATTATAGCCCAAACGCAAAACACGCGCTTTGACGTGGAGTTGCGGACACCAGCCCGTTGTACAGTATACAATACAATAGTCACATCCCACTGTTTTAACATAGAATAGAGGATTTTTTTAGAAAAAATAAATTAAAGTAATTTTGAAAAAACTTATGATTTCCGCTGTAAAAAAACAAGATTCTAATGTCTCTTTTCCTCGTGGTGTGTAAGACAATCGCTTCCAAACTGTTTCGTGTGTCTACAATGCGTTTAACAGGATTGACATAAACTTTTCAGTAGCCTATTGATGTCAATCCGATACATATTTGAATAGTCCATCTTTGTTATCATAATATTTATCTGGTCCTTCTATCCAACCTTACTGAAAACCTCAATCGTGTCACACACTTTTGACCGTGATATCAACCAAACTTTACCGACTCCAACGTCATCTACAACATCATGTCCGAATCACGAAATCAGTTCAAGCATGTAACTTAATATGTTATAATATATTCACTAACAAGATGCATAGTTAATAAGAATAACAAAGTCTTAATTAATAATATATAAATGACATCAGTACTGCGCCGCTGACGATCCCAGCCTATCGTCAGAGACGCGGGACCCACCGAACTTGACAGTATTTTTTATAATTTTTCTAACATCAGTTACAAATATGGCACTAACATAACTTAAGTTATTTTATATTATTTAAGCATCATGTGTAAGCACCATTCTCCCGCAGCAACAAGGCCGCACGCCGCCCCCGCAGCAGTACGGCGCGCCGCTCCTCATGAACGGCGCTCTGCCGGCCGGCTCGCCCTCGCACATGACCAGCCCGCCACACAGCTATGCGCTTGATGGTAACTTGTCAGCATATTTTTGTTGAAGCGACTGTTTTGTCTATTTTAAATGCTTTTCTTGGTGGTTTACTACTCTTACAATATGACAGGGTGTAAACAACCTCATCATGGAACCGTCAACCAAGCATTCTGTACATCAAACTAAGTAACTTTACGCAAAAATTATTGCTGGGAAACGACTTTTTTTTTGGGGTTAAAAATCATGTTTTGTGGTAGAACTCAATGTAACGCACTCAAAACATTGTGCTGATGGATAGATTGAATAGTACGGGGGTCGTGGAGGTGTTTAAAGTAAAAATCTTACAATAAAAACTTTTATTTAAAAAAAAACTTGTCAAAAAGTTGGAACTTTGACCCCCAATATCTCCGTAAATAGAAGGTTCCCAGGTATGGTGTAGAACAGAAAAATGATCGCAATGACGGGGAGAACAAGTGCCTTTCGGCTTCGTTAAGAGGTTTTTACACCCTATATAAAATAGGTATTTCCCTACAATATACTAACGTTGCGCCGACCCCAAGTAACATGGGACTAGGGCAGAAAGATGATAATGATGATACTACGATAATTTTATAAATGGCAAAGGCCTTTGCCCAGCAGTGGAACATACAAGGATACTAAAAAAATGCCAGAACGTAGATGGGAAGATGAGTTCATACCTTTGTTTTGCTTCCTTGTGAAACACGACCTCATCATTATCAAGATTATGGATAATGACTGACTAAAAAAATGATGATTTTGTTTAGTCCGTCAGTTAGATTATCGAAAAATATTGAATACGTGTTTTTTTTTTATCAAATTAATAAAAAATGACGAAGATAAAAATTGACAAAGATCATGAGTCACCACTCATGATGAGCGCGAAAACTTGTCACAAGTCCCCACTTGTGACAAGTTTTCGCGCACTGTATCGTCTAATATTTAAATTATCAAATATTATACAAAAAAAATCGAGTTAGTCCGTCAGATGCATTTCAAAAAAATATATACCTAAGTATATATTTTTTGGAAATGCATCTGACGGACTTATTTGTCATCTACCCTATTAAAGATCATAAATTAGTAAGAACTGAAAACGAGCATACCCAATAATGCAAAGTCAGTCTTTAATTAAAGTAACCCTATAATGATCTCAGAAATATTTTTAAAAACAATAATTTAATCAAATATGACAGAATACATAATTTTAGTCCTTATTTGTATAATCTCTGCGCTTGCACTTGCAAAACAGTCACTTAGATAAGTTGTCTGACAATATAAAAGATTTCAACCCTGAAAAAAAGGGATAGTGAAATTATAGCCTTCAGCATGAAAAAAACAAAATGAGTAAGTATTATGAATGTTTCGTCAGTGTGAACGCACAGTAACTTCGAGCGAATTAGCTGTAAAAGAGCTCAGATACATTAAATCATAAAGAGTTCTACCTGTAGACAGACAATCGGCGGGGGGCACACTGAGGCGGCAGAGGCTGGACAAGATGGCCGCCGTACCTCCGCCTGATGTCACCGTACTGCATCAGGGAAACTGCGGACAGGTGAGAGTAAAAAAGAAAATATTCAATTTATTTTAATTTACGATATATTAATAAGGTAGAATGTGGTTCTTTTGGCGCGTCGTCGCTCTGCTCGGAATTAACGTCGCTTCAGTTTATCGAAACCAATTCCGCAGACAATTTTACAATCATTTACCAACAGCGCCTTCTTGACAATATCTTTAAGAGGCCAAAAATCCTTGCAGCACTAGTATTTAGGATTTTCTGTCATCGGAGAAATTTTGAAAAAAAAAAAGTTTTACTTACCTATTCTGAACGGTTGAAAAAAAATGTCTTAGTAAATTGGTCGTCATAATGTGGCCGCACAACATAAACGGCCACGTTGCTTTATTTTTCGGCCTGTTTTGAGGCGATAATCTTACATCTTATAAGTATCTTTGATCAAAGATGCAATTCTACTAGTAGTTTATTTCATGTTCAAACCCTTTTCACCAAACACAAGAGCTGAAACCTTACGACCTCTCATCACATAGATCTACCATACAAATTGTAACAGATAGGTACATCTTACATCCTAGAGGCTAAGGTTTCAGTGGATAAATTGTGACAGATAGCAACAGGATAGCCCTTTGCCAGGACAACACAATGAGCTATTGTGATGCTCGCTCGGAAGATGATACTGGTAGATCTACGAGTATCTATCGTATGTACATTGAAGTGGATTGTTTAGACAAGCCCTTTAGATTTTGAAGAAAGAATTGAAAAGAGCAAAATTGGTAAAATTGCTTTTTAGTCTTCAATTCTTATGGTCGAAAATACATTGACATCAGTGACTATTTAAGGGTGAATTCTACACATGAAACTGATCGATTAGTTCATTCATTGAGTGGACGGTCCGCATGCCTTCTATTGTAAAACCAAAAACTATGACTTGTCATATTGATCATTAATTTTGGAGTGAAGCATGTCGTATGATGAAAAATAGCAAATAGACGCATTAAACTACTAATTAAAACCCCATTCCTGTTTATGACAATATTTGACGATAATAACTAAACATAAAACAAAGACAAAATTCCGAGAATTACTCCAATAAGCTCCTTTGATCCAATTGAGTGTCGCGCTTTCGTCTCTTCTCAATACTTTTATACATAACCAGTTTGGCATGAACGATCTCATAATTTTAGATTAATTAACAACAAATTCCTTCTCCATTGCTAAAGCTTTGAAATTCCAATCTGCGAGAACTTTTCAATGGATTCGAAAATCCTCAACTTTTTGCTGAAACTTTGTCATTTTACGCTCAGAACGTAATTGTGTAAATGGCGTAAGAAAATACGTGATTCAATTTCTATTGGGCTTAAATGAAATGGACTATTTAGTTGTGAATTTTGTTATTTTCGATTTTGAATCGAAACCGTTTAACGTTAAGACTTAAAAAGCTTATGAAAAGGCTTTAAAAAAAAACTTATAATAAGAGTTAAAAATATCTCGATAAACTTTAATTTAAATTCTACTTTTCTTACTAATCCAAAAATTCGGTCTTGTCTAACTAATCAATGGAACTGAACTCCAATAGCAGTTTTAAGCCGCGCATAAGGCGACGCATTGTTCTAAAACCGGGCACGCGCGCCCCGGGACTGAGCGGGAGACTGAGCGTCTGAGCGGGGCGAGGATTGCTAGCTAATAACTAAAGGACGTAAACGACAAAATGGTTTTTGTTATTTAATTTATTTGGAAACGATAATTTGAGAATTTCCTTCTACAATTTTAAAGAGTATGTATAGACTCATCTACGGAGAAAGTTAAAGAGGCTTAAATCGGTCCCGTTGGCCCATAATATGAGAATCTCTTTTTAAAAAGAAGTATGTTTGATATTTTTTTCTCTGTTACAAAAGTTAACTAATTATGTATTAGAAACTAACAAAATAAGGTTTTTATCATGAATTATCAGGTCACCAATTTTTATTTTCATTCGTTTTGTAATTACTGACAAAAATTGAGATCATTGATTCCAAAATTTCCAATGTGTCCTCTTCAGAGTTGCCATTGGTAGTTTTATGGTCACTGACAGCTTTAAACGCGTTTTACATAAGCTAGACGCGGTCAGTTTTATTGGTGCCTATTATAAGCCATTCATCATCTGGCCCAACTGTTTCTAACAGACCTATTTTGTTTCAGCACCTAGTCCAGACTCCAGCGCCAAAGCAGCCCCAGTCAATCCTAAAGGACCCATCACGTCACAAATACGGCAACCAATACGGTAGCCCCATATCCTCGAGCACGCCTCAGAACTCCAATCAGATACTCACAGTACAAAATCTCACTTCAGATGTTCCCCAATACGGAACCATCAAAAAAGAAAACAAAAAACAGAACGTCACTATCGATGAGTCTTTTAACAAAAGAAGTGAAACACACGTTGTCTAAAATCACAAACTAAAAGTGTTAAGTGACAAACTTAAAAAGTAAAGACAAGTGTTTAACTGAAAATGTAAAGTGACAAAATTAAAAGTGTAAAGTCGGCTATGAGTGTAAACTATGAAGTGAAGTGTAAATAAATGGACTAGTTAAAATTGTAGATAGATTTAAAATAATTGAATGTGATACTTGAACGAACTCTCAAACGATTAGTGTCCATTGCGTAGATAGATATGACAATGTTGCCTAAATTAGTATTTGGGCTAGTCGGGTTGTATTAAAATGTTCGACTGACTTATCATATTGTAATAGGTAATACGTCCAAATGACATACCGAACAAAAGAATATGATTTTTCCAATGTCCAATTGTAAAATCATTTTAGGATACATTTAGATGGTAAATGTACGATTTTATTCTTTTTATTTTTTCTTATAAAGGCTGGATCTTGTGTTGTTCGACAATTTGGTGATTTTTTCTTTGATTTTCTTCGCTAGATTGTAAAGAAAATTAACTTAGGTATTACTATAAAATTGTAACTTTAAGAATAAAGTCACATTTGAGGCGTGTTTTTATTCTAAAACTGTTACATTATCTTGACAAAATTATGAAGAGGGTTTTTTCAGTTTGATTGTTAAAAAACCTCTACAAATTGTCGAACAAATGACTTAAATGCGAATCCAAAATTTTATTGATTCCATAAAAGGATCTCTCGTAATTAAGTTTTTAAGATAATTATGATTGTTATAAAAATACGATTTTTGAAAAACAAGAAATTATTAATTCGGGAAAAATTTTGAATTTTATCCTGTCATCGTTTTTTACTTAAAATTGTTCACTAGAAAATGTTAAATACATTTTTATTGTTAGAAATGGTTTTCGAAACTTAAAAAGTTGTTCCTGACGATTTTTTTCTTATTAGTTTTGAGATTTTGTTTGTACATTTTCTTTTTGTACTTTTACATTTATTTCTGAAATGACGTTTCAAAACTTTTCATTTAAATACTAAACTATTATAAAAGACCCCATTACGTAATGTGTCAAATCAAACGACTGTCATTTATAAACTGTAAATTGTAATTTTTTACAAAAAAATAACTGTATAAATATTTACAGTTTGTATTATTATTTTGTAAATTTTTACTCGTAAGTTACTTTTTCTCTGCATTTTTACGATGTAAATAAGAAAAAAAAAATACTCAAAGCGCGAACTGACAATAAAAATAAGTTCAATTAATTTTAATTTATGTCCATCTTGATTCTATGTAAATAATATATGTACCTAATTGTATTTTGTTACATTAATAGCATTTCAGCCCCAAAATTTAATCGGTCATAATACACATGCCAAAGTTTTATTAATTTTAAACTTTAAGTTATTAAGATTACTTAATTATTTTCTATTATAATTATTTTCTTTACATCGAATTTGTAACAATTGCAATGATTCTCTTTAAAATTTCGACTGACTGTCAATTCCTTTTAATTAGTTCTCCAAATTTGAGAGTCCATCCAATCACGAAATACGATTTTATATTTACAAAAAAAAGTCTATTGTTACATTTCGAATAAAAATAAAAAATCTAATAATATTTTGTTTTGTTTTATTTTAGTTCCTTTTGTTTCCTTTATTTTCCATTTTTTAAACGAAAATTCCAATTATTGAAACATATCAATCGAGGAAAAGAGAACCTTTAGTTTTTTTGTTTTTTTTTTTACAAATGTATGATGAACTGAAAAAGTGCCAAAGCAGTTTCTTTTTTCGCGAGTAAAATTACCATTTAGATAATAAATATTAGCTGGGTTGACGTCCTTCTACTTTTAAGTAAATTTAGTAAAATATTAAAACCGTGCCTTATACTTTTACGCCATTTTGAGAATAAAATATCACTTTAAATATTGCCAATTTAGTATAAAGAATATAAAAACGAACTTTCTAGTAATAAGTGCATTCTTTTCATTACATATTTCTTGGATTTTGATAATTAAACATCGAGGCTTTGCGTTCTTTACCAATTTAAATAAAAATAAGTGTAGAGATTTATTTTTATCTTGGTTTAATTTTTACCCTGTCTCGAAGTTAAACTAAAATTATTTTTTTTTTATATTGAAAGCCTGTTCTAAGAATATTTTACATCATTATTTCGTTACAAATTATTGTTGCTGTTGTTTTATTAATTTTATTTAAAAAAAATATGAGCTTGTCATCTAGTGGTAAGTGCTAATCGAATGTTCAAAACATATTGTCAATATGAATAAGATAATTAAAATAATTAACTAATTAAACAAGTCAATGTTAAAACTTCGGTAATAATCGTCAGTTTAATAATTATGAAAAAGATGTGGTTATTCATTAAAAGTATCTTCGTCATTTTGTTTTTATTTTAACCAATTATTTAAACTTATTTTATTTATTTTGAAATTTGATCTGGTCCACATCTATGAAAAAAAAAGTATTTTCAAATTATTTAATATTGTTAAATAAAATTATAATTAATATCTCTAAGGTTTTGCCAACTTGTTTTACAAAAAAAAAAAGTTTTAATAATTTTATTTACAAAAACAACCTATTTCATTATTTATTTTCCTTTGTTTACAAATTAAAAACAAGTTGGTGAAACCCTATTTCAAATTACGATAACTTCATCTTCAGCGATCATTGTAAAATAAGCCCAATCGATAAAAAAGTAAGGTTGTAAATTGTTCTGTAATTCCAAAAAAAAATGTGACTTTGATATTACGTACTTACATAAAGCTCATTTGTGTAATCAGCATAAAATTGAATTAAAGCGTATATGTTAAAACAATCATTTTATTATTTACCCTTAATTAAAATGACAATATATCGACAGATGAACTTACAATGATGAAATTTATTAAAATCAAGCAACAAATCAATCCCTCGCAGTAGATGGGTAGTTCTTCAAAAAGTATTCTCCGCGTAACTTTCGTGGCGAATTTTTTTTAGAGAAGTGTGGAGAACCTCGAAAGTTATGTCAAGAAAGTTATGAAAATTTTACATTTTTGTGAATTACGATTAAAGTTTTAAGTAAATTAACAAACAAAGTACCTGGTAATAATCTCGAAGATCTATCTTATTCCTTAATTCAAAATCATTTGGGAAATTATAAACCATTATCCTTCAAAATATACGCATGAAAGTTTCATGACCATGGCTACCTGAAAATATTCAATGAATAACTTGCCTCGAAGCGAAGAACGTACATGTATCCCCCTGTGACGCGGGGATACTTCAGAGTACCCGTCCAGCTAAAACGTGTAGCGACAAGTTGGCGCTTTTGCAAGAGTGGTGCAGTGTTGCAGACAATGTCTATTAGGTATTGTAATATAAGAGATACAATTAATGTGCGTTACTATTTATGATGCATCGTTAAACACGATTAAATTGATGTATAACATTATAAATGCTTATGAATTGAATACAAAAGTTATCAAAGTTTGCCGTGAACACGAACCGAGTGTGACACGCGAAGAACACCGATTTTGCTCCCGTTTTTGACATTAGATGTTTATTTTTATAAACATTATAAATAATTGCAGGTGTTTAATATTGAAATTATACACATATAAAAGTAAAGAGTAATCTGTGTTTGGTCCTAAGACGGATTGTTCAATAGGTTAGGAATTAAGACCGTGTGACCGCGTTTTGAGGCACCTCGAAGAATCACCCAGATAACGGCCTACTCACATAGAGGTGATGATTTGAGCCCTAGCAGTGGGGACAAACCAGTAGAGGCTAATATCTTTTTAATAAATTTATCAAGTTTTTTAAAACGCTTCATACGATGTAGCAGAAGACTCGCTATAGTAGCAGAGTAAGCTACCGTAGTACTATGGACTACGTCGTAGCAGTGCGTGCTACGTCGTAGCAAAGCGCTACAGTTTTAATAAGAGAAAAATTAAAGGTAAAAAATGCGTTGCAATTTTCTGATTTCTCAATCGTTTCTTTGCGTAATTGTAAACATGTTATTCCGTGTTTAGTATTGAATTAAATACTAAGGACTGCAGTAGTTCTAGTCTACTATTGTAAACGTCGGTGCCCAAGCTTCTTCAGTGAGATTGAGATCCTATACCTAAACATCTTAGGTTCCTATTTTAGGTTAGGTATCTGCCTAGCTTTTCGAATGCAGCTGAATACACACGTGCTGATTTTACATGGAACGACTGCCTATCTGACCTCCACAACCCGGTTAGTACTGGGTAATACGATACCACCCCTTGGTAAGACCTAGATACAAATACCTTTAAGTTAGCACTGATCTGGATTGGAGCATGGATATTTCATGATCGAACTGCTTACTCGACGACGAGGTTTACAATATCAGAGCGAAACGAATCAACGCTAAAGATGAACCTCCTTAGAGAAGAAATTGGTAGGAAAACTTTTTAACATTAAAAAAAAACCTTTGAAAGCAAAAACTAAAAAAACCTTTTAGTAATTAAAGTCCTAAATTAATTAGAGTAACAAATTATGAGGCGGTGCAAAACACAAGCAAATTAGATAATTACGCATAGCGTAAAATTATGCTGGCTTGAGTGATCCTCCTTGATTATCTATTAGGCGCCGCCTCATTTGGTTTTTAAAATAATTTAGGATCTTATTTAGATTAGGTTTTTCGCTTTTCAATTTCTGTTTTCGTGTTTCATTGGTTTCAGGTACAAACTGTCAACATTTCCAAATTGTTTTGAAATATAAAATGTTGACAGTTAAGTTCGAAATCGAATGAGATTTTACAGTTTGCGATAACTTGATGTGCTGGCGATTTTACATAAAACAAGAGGTGCAGTGTTGCAGTGCTGTCAACCAAGCATTCTGTACATCAAACTAAGTTACTCTAGTAACTCCACGCAAAAATTTTTGCTGGGAAACTATTTTTTTGGGGTGAAAATTCACGTTTTACGGTAGGACTCAATGTAACTGACCCACGACATAGTCATAGTGCTGTCGGATGCATTGTATTGTAAACCGGTCATGAAGGTATTTAAAGCTAACCATTTTCACAAGTTCCTTTTATAAATACTATATAAAAAGGAATTTGTGAAAAAGTTTGACCCCCAATATCTAAGTTACTAGGTTACCGAGAGAACAAAAGCCCTATAGCTTCGTTAAGGGTATTTTAACACCCATTATGTAGTATGTGTCGGTACATAGCTATTTCAATCATTATTGTTTACTCCATCCTCCCCTACCAAATACCACTAGCTTACATCCAAAACGCACACAAACAGGTAATCCTTCGCACAAACACTACACAAAACGCACGAAATACGGTCCAAGTCAAAATATGAAAATGGAGAATTATAATTTGAGAAAGCCGGGGGAATTACTCGTGTTAATTCGGAAGTGTAAATCCGTGCCTAATATGCTAAATACAGGTCTACCGTCAAATGCAGATCTCTGTGTTGTGTGCGACAAGTTATGAGCGGGAGGTGGGAGAGAGAGAATAAAAATTGAGTTTTTTGTAAAAAAAAAATATGTAGAAGTTAGGTAATTGGGATCATTCCTTGAAACAGGTGGTACTAAAACTAATTGGCATCACTATTGACCTCTGCATCTTGGGTTGGTACCTGGGTTGTTTTGGAGGAATCGAACTTTCAAAGATCGGTTTTAGCGGTAAGACCGCCCATTGTGTCCACTTCTTCCCCACTGCTCAACTAGATTGCTCAACTGCTTAAAGTTGAGCAGTGGGTAATACCCGCTGATCAACTAAACCTGCACAACTATAGTTGTAGACCACCCTATTTATAAATTTTACATTTTAACGATATCTACCTTTAATTTGTATAGTATACATTATTATGTATACTATAAATACTCTTCATTTATTAATAAAAAGTATTTATTCTATCTATATAGGGTGTAAAACACCTCTTAACGAAGCCGAAAGGCACTTGTTCTCCTCGTCATTGCGAACATTTTTTTGTTCTACACCATACCTGGGAACCTTCTAGTTACGGAGATATTGGGGGTCAAAGTTCCAACTTTTTGATAAGTTTTTTTTTTAATACAAGTTTTTAATGTAAGATTTTTACTTTAAACACCTCCACGACTCCTGTACTATTCAATCCATCCACCAGCACAATGTTTTGAGTGCGTTACATGGAGTTCTACCACAAAAAATGATTTTTCAACCCAAAAAAAAAAGTCGTTTCCCAGCAATATTTTTTGCGTAAAGTTACTTAGTTTGATGTACAGAATGATTGGTTGACGGCTTCGTGATGAGGTCTTTTACACCCTGTATGTATCTACCGTTAAAAGTTTTTATTTTTATTTTCTAACCTCTCCACCAAAAACGACTGATTGTCAGAAAACTACGCCACTCAGGACGTTACACTGATTCTTTTGTAAAACCTCTCTTTTTATCTAGGCAGTATGATATCGTAGGACAATTACTGAACTCAAAGGCGAACGTCCAAGCCGCGGGCATAAGCTAGCTAGTACCGTTGCCCGCAATTGCCAAAAACCAGCATTTGCTAACTATTGGCATAGTTTATCAGTGACAAAGAAGCAAGAATTGGAAGCATACCTTATTACTTAATCGATAACCTAATCTAAGATATTGAAACACGACAAAACGGTCCCAAGACACGAATTGAGATAACACCCCTTTCAGTTTATTCAGTGAAGAGTTATAATTTCAATCCATTATTTGCTGATGTAATAGATTTCCTCAGGAATCTGCGGGAGGATTTTGAGCTTCGATGCGTAAGACGAATAATTGAGACTATATTTTTGAGGCGGGAATGGTTTTAATAGCTAGATAGAATAATATACACCAAAAATCTGATTATTAATCTTAAATTGTTTATTATCGTAGATATAATTATGTTACCGGACAAACCTGATTGCAGGCCGAACCGGTTTACGGGTATATCTTGTCTGGATACTAACCCAATTAAAGCAACTTGCCAGGTACTCGTAGCATTCGTGTGTCAAAATCGAAAATATTCGAGGTCTAAATTATTGTATAAAAATATGTAAATAAGTCCTTTAAATTTCTTTGGTCACAGTAAAGTTACCCTATTATCTTCTATCTCTGGTGAGCTCTAGTTTTGCATAGGTCAATCTAGTTTGGCCTGAAATCGGGTTCGGCCGGTAACAGTATATGACTAAACTATAGCATTAGAAGCGTGATGTCTGTTTATATTAAAAAGAAAATTTAGGAAAGATGTAGCACAAAAATTCTAATTTTACTGGAAGAGATTTAGGAAAACTCTAATTTGTATATCTTATTTTTTTTTTAGAGAGCTTTTTCGTTCGCTTTCGATTTTTTTAGCTTTTTTTTTTCTTTTCTGTTTTTCCGCATTCATTCGCATCGGAATTAACGGGCGATTGGGCCTCTCACTTTAGATAGTTGCAATACAAAGTGACAGAAAGTGAACAAGATGCAAGAAAATAGTTTGTGCGTGTAATTTCACCCTTTTTTTTTTTTTTTTTTTTTTTTTCGGATGGGAAATCATCAAATGACTTCTCCCGCTCTGGGCGGAGCAGGAGGGAGTGTCAGACTTTTACTGACTAAAACCCATCCATGTTCCTTCATCGCCCTTTTTGTTCCGGGGCCACGGTATCTCTTTCGAATAGTCCCGCAACCCCGGCAGGTGTAAGTTATGTATGTGTGTGTGTGTGTGTGTATGTATATTCTTATATTCTCATCTTTTACACACATGTCTACATCTCTTTTTATCTACTCTCCTTTCGCAGGTATGCTGGAAGAGATTTCTATAGAAATAAGCATAAAATTTGTACCTATTTTTCTATTCCTATCTTCCTTTCTGTTTGTAATGTGTACATAAACCGATAAATAAATAAAAATAAACATAATTGCTTTCGCTTGTAACTTGCACCACAACCAGCAATACATATGAGTTCAGTACCATATTGATATGTTAATGGCAGCGTACACGGCGCGATAGCGGGTGGAGCACGCTTTCATACCTCCCGCTTGTTTTGTAGCTCAACATATGGATCGAGAGTGGTTTTATAAGGAAATGATAGGATAAACGTTTTATTTTTATTTTATCTTTGTGTAAGTGTGAATTGCACAAAACTGAGGGGTTTGGAAGTAGAAAAGAGAGGCCTTTGCCCAGTGAGACACGATATAGGCTATCAAAAAAATGGCCCGTTCGAACACGTAGATGTCTATGGAGAAAAACAGGCAAACTCCACTATTCACTCAAACACTCTTACTCTCCACTACTCTGGCATGTACCAAAGTATTTTTATATCTCGACAACCGATTTCCGTTATCATCTGCCTAGCCTTCTCCCAACTATGTTGGGGTCGGCTTCCAGTCTAACCAGATGTAATTGAATACGAGTATTTTTCATGGAGCGACTGCCTATTTGACCTCCACAACCCAGTTAGTACTGGGTAATACGATGCCTTTGGTAAGACTGCTTGTGAGACTTTCGGACCACTGACTACCGTAACGACTGTCAAAGATCTACAAATGACAGCCAGGACCAACGGATTAATATGCTTCAAAACATTTTCATATTCACAAATAAATACAAGAAACTGAACACAAATTTCTAGGTAAACATACCTACACTAAAACTAGGTAAAGAATCCACGTAATATTTGTGACTGCAACCCCAACTTGGCTAAAAGCTAAACCCTGTAGTAGATATTAGGGTTCCGTACGCGGTGAACCACGACACGAATCGACACCTGATGAATATTGAAAATTTTCTGCTGAGTTTTTCGTTTAGGTAAGGTCTGAGTGCCTGGTTTTGAAGCTGGGATTTATTGAGGAGTGAAAATTTGTTTTTCGGAGGTGAATTTATTAGGTGAGCTACACACGTATTAGAGTCGATTTGAATCAGCACAGCATGGCAACATTTATGTAGATGAGGAGCTAGTGGCTTATTAACAGTCACACTAGTCGATCTTCAAGGTTAAGTAGTGCTTGCCAAGGTCAGTCCGTGGATGGACGAAAGTGACAACCAGTCTTACCTACTAAGGAGTATCTTAGTACCCAGTAATGTATGTATTATTTTCTTTTTTTTTTCTTTGCTTTCAACACTAACAGGGTTGCAACATTGTAATAGGGTATTAAATTGTGACTTATTTAACTTCGGGATTTGTTTATTTTTTTAGTAATCTGACAGTCGGGTAAAAGGGTTTCTTTAATAATAAGTCTTGGCTGCCTCGTTGGTCGAGTGGTCGCAACCGCGACTGCTGAGCATGAGGTCCTGGGTTCGATTCCCGGTTCGGGCAAAGTGAGATTGGGTTTTTCCATCAGGAATTTCTCAATAGCAGCCACAGAGTCTGAATTTGTGCCCAATTGATAACAATAGGCTCGCCATGTGAGTTAAACATAACTAACAAAATGAGAGTTTACATTTCTGCCTAACCTGTATATTTCTAGTCATTGCAAGCAATACGAGAATAACATCACATAAATAAATAAATATCGCGGGACATTACACACAGCGCCATCTAGTGCCACACTAAGCAACGAGGCTTGTGTCGTGGACACCAGATAGTTGATATACGATTATGCATAGAAACTTTTTGAATGTAAATACACACTTATTATACATATAAACATCCGTGACTCGGAAACAAATGTCCATGCTCATCACACAAACATTTTGCTCCTACTGGGATTCGAACACGGGACCCTAAGAACGTAAGGCAGCCTCACTACCGCTGCGCCATTCGGGTCGCCAAACATAATTCGTATCGACATGAATATAAGATCTTTAACAATATTTGTACACAAACTGGTACCCTGCTTACCCTACGAGGAAACAGCGTCATAATAAAGATTGGGGCACGAATGACTTATTTGTTGTTCGCAGATAAATCTTATATAAATCTTGATTTGTTTGCCGTAAATATAAGAAAAGTGGGAGTAACAAGATAATATGATAACTTTGACGTTTCGGGGTCGTGCCCGCTAAAAATAGGGTTCTCAATTACTTTGGTAATAATACCTTTACAAGTGACGATACTTGAGTACCTGCGTTCGGCGCACCAGCTGTGGCTTTTTCTTAAACGTATAGAAAATATGTTATAGTCAAAACTGTAAATCAGACAAGACTGGTGAAAACTGGTCAAAACTACTGTTGACCGGTGAAAACAATAACCAACACTTACTTAGAAACTTATTAGGTTGTTAGGATTTTTTTTGTGACCCTTTGAAAAACATCATGTAATTCTAGGACTAGGTAATTAGGGCTCCGGCAGGCGTTCTAAAACAAAGAAAATTTAATGCAGAAAACGCTTTTTAACTTAAAGATTTTGACTGACACCAGTCAAAAGTGGTTTTGACCGATTCTATCAACATCGCCTAGCCTTTTCTCAACAATGTTGGGATCGGCTACTATTTTACATGAAGCGACTGCCTGTCCGATCCCTACTACACAGGTTCATAAGAAAAGAAAGAAAAAAATGCATACATTACTGGGTACTAAGATACCGTTTAGCTTACCAGTCATAACTGGTTGTTACTTTCAGGCCACTGACTACCTGTAACGACTGTCAAAGATCTACAATGACAGCCGGAACCAACTGCTTTATGTGCTTTCCGAGATACAGTTGAAACTCGGTATGTAATGGATGGTCAAACCTATCCGCAAACTGACCTTGGCAAAAGCTGCTAAACCTTGAAAACCGACTCGTGCGGCTGTTTTTATTTAGCCAGGAGCAACCATGATAAAGCCGTGTGGTATCCGGCAGAGTCAGCCGTGTGGTATCCGGCAGAGTAGAATAGAACCAACCCATTACACTCACGGGTGTCGTATAAGGCGACTAATGTCTGAGGCAGAACACCTTGCGCCTCCGTAGACCAGAGAATGGGCAGCAGCGTTTTCTGTTAGTCTTTCATCACTGCGATCTCCAATCCGCCTGCCAAGCGTGGAGATTACGGCAAATTCCTCCCATCATGGGAGAGGCTTATGTCCAGCAGTGGACGTTATGGGCTGTTGTAGTAGTTGTAGTAACCATGATAAATAATACATTCTAATAACTTAATAAAAATATTTTATTATTGATTAACCTGGTTCAAAGCATGTCTAATCAAAAAAGATAAAAAGTAGGTAAGTAGTGCGCAACATTGATAACTCGTTACTCTTTTATGGCATCCAAAAAAGCAGCAGTGTGTATCAAAAAATCCCAAAAAAACTTTTGACCCCCAGCCCCCCATAAAACAAAAATAAAGTACCTATAAAATAAAAGAAGCTACAATGTTTATCGTAATATTATTATTTTGAACCAATAAAATATGATTCCTGTCCGTGTGGGTTTCGCATCCAATAAACGTGGCCCATTCGGCTCGGCCCATTCCTCCCTACCTATCTGTGATGAAATACGGGTATGGTTGGCAGAAAAACTTAAATATTTAAATGGTTCTTTTTTGTTCTATTTTTAGTCTAGTTTTCTATAAAAATAGTGTTGGGTTAGATAGTAATAACGCGTCCAAGGCAGTTGATTATTTCACCACATTGACAGCGTTGTGGAGTCCTACAATGAGTGCCCAATTGCAGCATGTATAACGAGCCGGAAGGTTGTGTCACCAGGCATAATGCCTATGTTAGGTTATGGTAGTGCCTGAAGCCAGAGGCCCGACTCCCACTCACTCACAGCTATACTAATGTGTTACTGTAAACTGATTAATTTACTAGGTTTATTGAAGTATGTTTTTATTTTGTTCACAAGACCTTTCTAAGAAAGTCGGTTAGGGAATGCCGGCGCCAACGTTCTCTTAAAACAAATTAACACCTTAAACTTAAAAAATAACGCCATTTTTTTCCTAACGAAGAATTCAATGTCATAAACCATGTGATCGTAGCAAACCGTTATTAAAAAAATAAAAAAAATAAAATTGTAATTTTTCTGCTAACGCCCCACAAAAGCTTAGTTTAGATTCCGTCACAAGTTCTTTATGTGAAACAATATGAGGTCCCCTGCTAAGGTCAGCCTTTTTACATTCCCTATATTTGCTATCTATAATAATATTATAAAAAGCGAAAGTTTGTATGTTTGTAAATTTCAATGTAGGGGGGGTATTCTTCGGAAATACTGATCCGATTCCGAAAATTCTTTCACTTACAGAAAGCAACAATATCCCGAGTGTCATAGGCTATATTTAAAGCGTTCCCGTAGACTAATTTCCGATAATAATGCAAGCGAAGCTGCGGGTAAAAGCAAGTTTGCTATAAACGAAAATATTTCCAGACGAGATGCTTATTACAGACTTTATTTGTACCCACTGGGTTTCAAGCTATCCTTTGAGATTGTGGATGAGATGTGATGAGTAGGCATGTTTTAGCTTTGTCTTGTTCTTGGTTACCTCAGTTTTAGGGATGATTATTAAGGAGAAGGTCCTGGGTTCGATTCCCAGGTCGAGCAAAGTGTTACGAGGTTTTTTCACGAGGAATTTCTCAGTGGCAGCCACGGAGTCTGGATTTGTGCCCATAAGTGCGTTAAATTTAATTAACGCCAACATTATAAGGGGTGTAAAAGTACCCCGAAAGGCACTTGTTGTCCGTGTCATTGATTTATGTGATATATTTTTTGTTTTTTTTAATATACCTTACCTACCTTCTAGTTACGGAGATATTGGGGGTTAAAGTTCCAACTTGTTACCAAGTTTTTAATGTTATAACCTTACTTTAAATATCTCAACGCCCCTCCCACTATTACAAGTATCCATCAGCATAATGTTTTGAGTGCTTTACATTGAGTCCTAGAGTAAAACGGGATTTTTTACCCCAAAAAAAGGTCGTTGCAATATTTTTTGCGTAGAGTTACATAGTTTGATGTACAAGCGAACAAGCTATTTGGTTTACAATTTACAATGTAATTTGTGGGTTAAACTGGTGGTTAAACCAAATAGCTTGTTCGACCGTACAGAATTCTCGGCTAACGGCTTGGTGTACGCCTTGTATAGGTACATTGAACCAATTAATAGGAAAAAATACACATACAGAGGAAAATCCTACTAATTAAAATCACGAATCTTCAATACCCAAATAGAATTCTAATTCTACTGTCATAAGTACGTTCTGATTCAATGGGCAGCCATATTGCTTTCCAAAATGGCGCTGTAGCTCCTGTCAAATTAATTCTAAGCATTTAAAGTCCCATATAATTGAGAGGACTTGGAGTTTTTCTATGAAGCTCGTTATGGGACATTGAAAGAGGCATTCAAATTGGTATTTAAGGAAATTTATTGATTTGTAATGCATTGGTTTAGTTTATAAGACCAGATATAAAGGCAAAGATGTGGTTACAAACTATTCAAAAATATGAATGCGAATGTGAATGCTCTGTGTTGTCTGTGGTAACTTTTTAAATCACTAAATCAATCGTTGTAAAATTTGACTCTTTTGTCAAATTCCAGATTACCAAAAAAACTATGGATGGATTGTGTGAAAAATGATATGAAAGAAAAATAATTAATGATAGCAATGATGATTGATGTGGGAGAATGGAAGAAAAAAAACGTGTTGCGCCAAACCCAAGTAACATAGGATCATAAGAGCAGGAAAATAATCATCATCATCATCATCATCATCATCATCATCTGCCTATTAATGTTCCCACTGCTGAGACACAGGCCTCCTCTCTATGAGAGGGAATGGGCTATAATCCACCACGCGGGTAGATGTCACATGTCTTCGAATTGTTTGGTTCTAGGACATGCCGGTTTCCTCACGATGTTTTCCTTCACCGTTTTGAGAGCAGTGGTGATGATATAAATTACACAAAGTAATGCGCCTGTCTGGGTTCGAACCCACGACTTACTGTTCGTAACTCGGGGCCGCCACCACTGGGCCACCACTGCTCAATGATGGAAAATGATGCTGCATGATAATTGGGAATAAAAAGATACTTTAAAAAAAGCCCCACCACTCGAGGTCAACAAGCCCGCCACACTGTTCCCAAACCACTGTAACTTCTGAAAGCCAGAATCAACAGTGGCGACCACCAGAAAAGCGCCGAGACAATGAAGCTCGACGAAGTCCCAGAGAATGAATTTAACTGTCTTGGATCCCGCAACGAAATTAATCAGAAAAGTATAGTGGAAAGGTAGGAAAAAACCGTAATTTCCACTTCCCTCCATTTCAGCAGGAGACAGAACGAAACAAGGCCAATAGGCACAAAGGGACGTTTACAACTGGGATAGGCCCAGTTGCCTAGCACCACGGAAAAATATTACCATTAATGGGTCCTAAGTTGTGAGCTGTTATATTTGATTCCAATAATAGGTATGGCAAAAACGCTTGAACGCACGGAAATTTGTTCTAGTTTCCACAAGGTCTGTATAGTAAATAACTCCGGATGTAACCTGTACACTATCCAACATAATGTTGCGTTCATTCTGCCAAAGACTGCACTCCCATAAAATGTGATGTGCTGATTGTTCATATTCGCAGTCAGATGTGGAACATTGACAAAAAGGCGAGTCAACAAGCTTGAAGGAAAATAATTTACTCTTAAAGTTACCATGACCGGTGAGAAATTGGGCAACACAGTGATCAACCTCCAACCATGTCCTGGCCAGCCGTTCACGAACGGATGGAAAGAACTGGTGGAGGTGTCGGCCCTTGATGGAATTATCCCACCTACCTTGCCATTCAGACAAAAGTTCCTCCCAGACGTCGGTCTGAGGTTTGAATAATCTAGCAATCTTAACACGGTCACGTAGGGTTAAAAAGTCTGCGTCCGTGAGCTCACGTGCGTTATAGTACATTGCAGCCCGTCGCTGCACTTCAAGATCAACTGGAAGTACACCTGCAAGTACCGGTAAGGCTTCAGTACTAACCGTCCTATACGCTTTGCATAAGAATATCAAAGCCAAACGCTGGCTTTGAAGCTTTTTACGTCGTGCCGCTCCTATGGTGGCCCTATCGGCCCAAACAGGTGCCCCGTAGCACATACACCCCAAATAAGTAGCCCCATAAATGGTCTTTAAAGTTACAAATGACAGACCCCACGTAGATTTTGATATTCTCGTTAAGGCATAAAAGTTCTTTTTAGCTTTTTCACCGACAGTTTTTATATGATCTATGAATGAAAAATTTCTCTCTAAGACCAAACCAAGGTAGCACACGGATTGCTTTCTTTTCACGGGAACGTTATTAAATTTAATACTAGGCCACGATTTAAGATTACCTTTTAAAATTAGTTGATAAGTTTTTTTGCGGTGCAAAGGTCAGACGGTTTCGATCGCCCCACTGAGATATTAATCGTAGGCAAGTGTCAGCTAAATTCTCGAGACCAGCCCGAGTACTCGACTGAATGAGGTCAAGTGTAAACTTTTTAAATCAGATGTCATTTGTTTCACGAGTCGACATAGTGGGAATCGACAAAGAGGGAATGATTCCATCAGCCAAAACTGCTCACCCCAAACAACCCTTAAATTAAACCGTGATATTCAATAAGTAGGTTATTTTACAGCTACACGGCTCTATCGTTAACATACCGGTTTTAACTGTGTTTTTATATGGTGTAATTAAATTTTATGAGTTTCAGCCGTATGAATGGGTGGGGTGGGATAAACGGATGCCTGAGCTATTAATTTTATTACTGAAAAAGGTTATTTTGAATTCAATATATGTATTTTTTTGGGCGTTATATTTTTAGCATTTGGTATGTTGCCTGTCTGTTTGGATGCATGGGTCACAATTATCGTACATAAGCTTTAAGGTTATATATGGTTGGTGCCAAGCCCCGTTGGTTTCATAGTAACAAGCGATGACTGCTCCGCGTAGAGTCTTGGGTTCGATTCCCTGGTCTTGAAAACTGTGATTGGTTGGGTAATCGCCGTGGCCGAAAGGTCGGGAGGATATTATAATGGTTTGTACAAGAGAAACACGCTTATTGGTGATTTTCTCCAGAAATGTCAGGTGTGTAGTACTCGCAACTGGCGTGCGTGTATGACTAGATGTATGAACGTGGATGAGGCGAAAGAAGTATGTAAGGATGGTAGCAGGTAGCGTTCTGTAGTTTCTGTCTGGGAAAAAGCGAGAATATGGCAGTCAGATACACTGAGACATCAGTCAGGTCTCTGACTGATGTCTCAGTGAATCTATCGGGACGTCTATCGCGTAAAATACAAAATAGTTATTACAATTTCGTGTCGTGAAAAGTATTATCATCACCACTGCTAGACATATGCCTCATCAATTGCACGCCACTTAACTCGATTCCCGGCAACTCTGATCCAGTTACCACCAGCCACCCTGCGAAGATCGTCGGTACACCGAGCCAGAGGGCATCCCTTACGCTTGCTGATTCGCGATCTCCACTCAAGAACACGTTTACCCCAACACGAATATCGATTCAACGGCTAAAATGGCTACGGTACGTTGCTACTTCAACTTACTTATTCTGCGTGAGAGGTGTTGCAAGAATATCTAGGTAACTGTTAATTCTTATAAAATATAGTTTAAAGAGAAAATGATCCAAAATTATCGCTACGATCCGTACAATATTAAGTTCCATACAGCAAACACAATTAAAAATCAATTACATCCAGTCATTTAGCACAAAAGGTCAGTTTGTTAATAGAGCGAGCAGAGTCGCATCTTTATGCTCATTGCATTAACTCATTAAATATGTTAAATGCTCGTCCAAGAGCACGGGGCGACGATTGTGCTCAAGGTGGGGAGTGAGTAACAGAATTAATTTGTACAGATACAGTCGGTTACTGTTGGATGGTGGTATGTGAGATGTGACAAAACAAAACCAACCTTTTTGACCAACATTTTTTTCTGAGGTAAAAAATTGTAAAAAGACGCTTTACTTTTAAAATCAAATTATTAAAAAAACAAACTAGTAGGCCCAGGCATGGGATTCTCCGCTGTCTGGAACGGACCCTTAAAAAGACGAAAAACATCATCGTCTTTTCCCAACTACGTACCAGATGAGTACCAGTATTCTATATGGACCCAGTTTGTACTAGGTAATAGAATACCTCTTGATATGACTGGTTGTCTGACTTTCGGGCCATTGTCAACCTATAACGACTGACAAAAACCTACAAACTAATTACTTTTGGAGGCACGTAGGAAACTCGGTATGTTATGTATGGTCACCCATACACAGACCGACCTTGGCAAGCGCGGGTTAACCTTATTCCTTACCTTATCTACATCCGTATATATGAATCCTCCATAAAAGGTTCTGAAACCATAGGGTGTTGTAGTGTTGTAAGAAGTCTATGTAAATTCATGAAAAGTTTCATTGCTGGGTATTTAATACAAACTATGTATAGGTAAAGAATAATATAATTATTTATTGTAATAATTATTTACATTTTGGATACGCA
The DNA here is from genome assembly GCA_941918905.2 of Xestia sexstrigata. Classification (NCBI taxonomy): domain Eukaryota; kingdom Metazoa; phylum Arthropoda; class Insecta; order Lepidoptera; family Noctuidae; genus Xestia; species Xestia sexstrigata. The sequence goes on from OW799226.2 coordinate 12,885,437, forward strand.
ATTATTCAAATGCACTTGAATATTTGCACCTTGTTAAATGTTAGCAGATCCTAATGTACTCGGAATATTTATATTCACCACATCATTATTATTATTTTCTATCGAATTTGAATATTGGACGAAAATGGCGGAACACAACGTGAAATCGAATTAACCTATACGTTTTTTTTTAATGACGGCGCTGTGGTAGTGAAACGCGCGTGCATGACAATGTTCTTTTTTTTTATTGAGTTGCATAATGAAATTTAGTACAACATTTTAACACCCGTTTGGATGATATTACGGTTACTATGACACCGGATGTTTTAATGTTGGCAATAAGCTAACTGTTTCAGATACTTTTATTGACGATTTATAGCATGGGTGTAGATAAAATAATACTAAGCGCCCAAATTAGATTTTTCAAAATCAAAGTCACATCAGTCAAACCATTCAATTAGGTCATTAAAAGGTACTTTTGAACGTCAAACTAATAGTTTAGAACAAAAATCCTTTAGGACACAGGCCTCATCTCTATGAGAGGGCACCATACGGACCCAGTTGATACAATATGTCACATGTCTTCATTGAGCTATTACTACTATACGTATAGACAAGACAGCGCGGGGCGGCTAACCCCGTATATATAGTTGTTTTGTAGCGAGCAAGCGACTGAATGAACTGCGGCCGGCCGACCGCAGTTGAACGGAGCACAGGTTTTGTTCGCGGTGTCTTCTCTATACGTAGTATTGATAGCTCAATGCATGTCTTCAAATTTTTAGCCATTCCGGTTACCGCACCATGTTTTCCTTGAGTTATTTTAATGAATTTAAAATATTGTCTCTTTCTACACCTATTGCATAACACCATCCATTTGAAAGCTCATCAAGCGTCGAGAAAATATCATTAGCGTCAGTAGCGACACGTAAAAGAGGCTTCTGCGCCGGTTCTTAGTGCAACCCTGATCATAATTATTCATTCCCTTTTGCCCAAGCTCTGTTACTTGAGTAATTACATGGTAGGTATACCTACTACCGTTTTTTACGAGTACATCTGTTTTGTTTTTAACTTTTTTGATGAGTTTGTACTAAAACTGTGCCGTTGGTGTAATGATCGGAACATTAGGTCCTGGGTTCAGTTCTCAGATCGGGCAAAGTGTTTTTGGGTTTTTCTGTCAGAAATTTCTCAGTAGCAGCCACGGAGTGTGGATTTGTTCCCGGTTGAGGCAATAGGCTCGCCGTATCTCTACCTAGGTATTATGTAGTTTCTGCCTACGCCCATATGAAAAAGGCGTGAGTTTATGCATGTTTGTATGTATGTAGCTCCTCTCGAACGATCTATCTTCTTCACAACGCTTTTTCATCTTTACTAGGCTTTCCTAACTAACTTTAAAATCCCTTAGTATACAATAAATAAGCTTTAATGGGGTCGTATCAGAAAATTGGATATTATTTTTTAAAACCATTTCCCTTGTAATGTGCAACCGTTATAAGAACGACAGTTCTGTGAATGTTTGTATCTTTCGTTTTAGCTTTTTTTTCTGGGAGGAAAGAATTTCTTCCTTTTCGTGGTAAACAAGTAAGTTAAAGTTGAAATATATGCTTTGTCAAATTCACAAGATATACAAGGTGGAACACCCCCAAATAGAAAGCAGCTATTTAAAAAAAAACACAAAATATTTACTACAAAACTGCATTATGAAAAATTTATTTTCTTATTCTTTATTGCACAGTGCACACACACATATCAAAAAAAGGATATAAATAGACCATTAACGAAGCCGAAAGGCACTTGTTCTCCACGTCACGTCAATGCAATACTTTTTTTGTTTTCGACCATACCTGGGTATCTTCTAGTTACGGAGATATTGGAGGTCAAAGTAACCTCTAACTTTTTCACAAGTTTTTTTCAAATACTAATTTTTAAGGACATTACTTTAAATACCTCCATTACCCGTTTACTATTAAATGCGTCCATAAGCACAATGTTTTGAGTGTTACTTTAAGTTTTACCGTAAAACGTGATTTTTCACCTCAAAAAATAAAGTCGTTTCCCAGCAATAATTTTTGCGTAGTTACTTAGTTTGATGTACAGAATGCTTGGTTGACGGCTTCGTGAAGGGTCTGTTTACACCCTGTATACATATAAATTGCAATAATATAGCTTATGTACAAAGGCGAGCTTAACCCAGAATTTAGTTTTTTGTTGTTGTTGTGAATGATGTACTCAATACGTGGTAATACTTTTAGTGTCATTGAACATTCCACCTTGAGTGTCCCTTTGGCCAATGTTGAAGCAAGTGCACTGATGATGGTGGACTTCACCAAGATTCTACTGCTGCATCGCTACATAGACCGTCGTCAGCAGTAGAATCTTCCAATTGATATGACAATAATAAGGATAAGATTTCCGGTTAGTATTCCGAAACGCATGTGACTAAAAATAGTGATAAAAGAAATAAAGAAAAAGCAATCATTAGCCCGCACAGGACAAAACACATAAAATAAAATGGTGAAATTATCAACTAATAAAAATAAAACTAAATTGGTCCTGTACAAGGCCAAAAGGCATGGTGCTGTAACATTAAAAAAACGTCACAGTGCTGGTATTCTGATAGGGCCCAGAGTGAAACTGATGATGATGATGAATGATGCCACGGTCGGTTGCCACGGCAGAGATGGACATGAATGTTCATGGATGGAGAATGAGAGGCCAGAGAAAAGATGGATGGATTGTGTGAGGAATGATAAGAAAGAGAAAGGAGCAAATGATGCCGTGACACACAAAGGTCAGGGGAGAATGGAAGGAGTTAGGAGTGAGGATACTATCCAGACTGAGGTAATGGAGGACCCATACCAGGTTGAGAATTTGTCTCAGGACAGCATATTGAACCAACAAACAACTAATATAACACTAGATTATTCACATGTGGCACACCCTGAGTTGTGTGATAGTCTGCCTGAGGTTGGTAATTTTGTTTCTCCTAGTAATCATGATTGTAATCATTCAGTTATGTTCTCTGACAGTATAGGTAGGGGGCTAGGTAAATTAATTAGTAATAACCTGAGTTATTGTACCCAAAACAATTGTATGCCAGGGTCAACCTACAAACAGATTATGGCATCAGTAACAAAGACTGTTTGTGATCCTAGTACCACCATTACAATATGTGTTGGTAATAGTTCAAAGATTAAAAAGGAAGACATCACTGACTGTGTTTCAGAGTTGTTGAAGTTAAAGTGTAATAAAATAATTTTGTGTTCTTTTCCATATTTTGAAAGTTTATGTAACAGAAAAAACAATTATATTCACATGTTAAATAAACATTTATATTTTTTAGCAGGTCATTATAGTGACAAACTTATGTATCTTGATATCAACACTTTTGTTGATAAACTTAGATCGACTCGGGGTAAAGTGTTTCTACCTATTAGTTGTAGACACAAAATAGCTCGGCTATTAGCTTATAATATTCACACAGACATAAATAGTATGTCTAAGTTTAGTTATATTATTAACACTGCGACTATTAGTAATAATACTAATGTACAGGTGACTTTAAATGAAGATAGCATTAGTGCTATAAATGTTTACAAACATTCTGAGGAGGATCCATGCGTCACCGTGGAAAATCCTCAATTAAGCTCTATTAGTGATAGGGTCTTGTTGTCTGAGGATGGCACGGAAGTCTCCGGCCTTACTCCAAATATTATTATTAATTTAAACTAGAAAGTGAGACAACAGAAGGTACCATTAACAATATTGTTAATCCTTCCAACAGCAAGGTATCTTCTTGCACTCAGATAGTTAGTAAAAAAGGGCCTCAGCAGAACACCTTAAAATTATTCCACCAAAATATCCAAGGCATTTCTTCCAAATTATTAGAAATTGAATTGTTTTTAGAGAATAGTAAGTTTGACATTATTTGTTTTACTGAACATTGGCTAAAGCATTACCAAATGCTTATTAATTATGAAAACTATATGGTGGGTAGCTGCTTTAACCGTAAAACTATGCTTCGTGGAGGTTTCCTAATATTAATAAAAAAAGGTTTCAAATATAAGCAACGAAATGACATAGTAGGTCTCTCGGTTGAACATTGCGTCGAACTGTCCTGTGTTGAGCTAGATAAGCATGTAATTGTGTGTGTGTACAGACCCCCAAACTATCAAAACTTTTCCTTATTTGAATCAATAATGGAAGATGTTCTGGCAAAAATTGCAGCCAGTAATAAATCTACAATTATTTGTGGTGATTTCAATATCAATATTTTAGAAGAAAGTTCAAATAGCAGTCGGTTGTTAAATCTTTTTAAGTCATTTGACTTGACCAACACTTTTATAGAACCTACTAGAGTCACTCCATCTTCTGCGACTTGTATAGATAATGTTTTCTGCGATTGTGATTACTTAGATAAAGCCATAGTAAACTGTCTGCCGTCTGACCATAGCGGACAAACTGTAACTTTTAGGTGTAATACACCTTTGCAAAAAGTTCAGATCAAATTTAGACCTATAACTTCTAGCAAATTAAATAGGTATAATATTTCCCTACAGAACAAGTTAGGTGTTATGAGCCATGACGATATTAATATAAATCAATTGTATGATCGTTTCTTTTCAATAGTTCACACGGAATTCAACAAAACTTTTGAAAAGAAGACAAAAAGTATTAGCCCTAAATTCATATTTAGTGATTGGGCAACTAGAGGTATCAGAAAAAGTAGGGAAAGACTATTTGAGCTTTATGGCCTTAAGCCTTATATAAACACCGAAACTTTTAACCGGTATGTTGCTAAGTATTCAAAAATTTTTAGAAATACATGCAAGGTTGCTAAAGCCCTGCACATTAGCAACAAAATCAAAACAGCAGAAAACAAAATAAAGACAGTCTGGAAAGTCATAAATAATGAGACTAACAGGAAGAAAATAAGTAACACTAGCTACACATTAGATTCAGCATGTGGTCCTAAAAGCTCTAATCTGGAAGTAGCTCAAGAATTTGTAAATTTCTTTACCGATATACCATTAAAGACGACGGAAGCTCTTAATTCCTCACCTGAAGTCTCAATTGGTTTATTAAAGGCGAATGTATCTGGCTGCACGGTTGAATTTAAATTTAAACACATAAACCCTATGATAGTTATTAAAGCTTTCCGGCAAATAAAAATCAAACTGACCGAAGATCTATGGGGAATGTCTATCAAAGTTTGTGCATCCATACTTGAGACTATAGCCCCATACTTAGCTTTAATTTTTAATTTGTGTGTAGACCAAGGAGTTTTCCCTGATCTAATGAAATACAGTAAAGTCATACCTCTTTTCAAATCCGGGGACAGTAAAGATACTAATAATTATAGACCTGTATCCGTGTTGCCAGTTTTTAGCAAGGTGTTTGAAAAGGTAATGCTTAATCAAATGCTCAATCATTTTAACACCAACAAAATTTTACATGATCAACAGTATGGTTTCATCAAGGGACGTTGTACGACTGACGCCGGTGTAACCTTATTAAAGCACATATTTACTGCGTGGGAAGAGTCTCAAGACGCCATAGGAATATTTTGTGACCTTTCCAAAGCATTTGATTGCGTAAATCACGACACATTACTTTTGAAACTTGAGCATTACGGATTAGGTCAACTTGCACTTAGTTTGGTAAAATCATATTTGAGTGATAGACAACAACGTGTTCAAATAAATGGTGTTAATTCACAAAGTTTAAAAGTAAAAATGGGGGTTCCACAAGGCTCAATATTGGGTCCTTTCCTCTTTCTCGTGTATATAAATGATCTACCCTATTTATTGAAAAACCAACCTCAAAATATGGTGTTGTTTGCTGATGATACTTACCTTATTTTTAAGATAAATAGACGGGCCCAGAATCTAGATGACGTGAATGATGCCCTACTTCAGGTCCATAATTGGTTCACAGCAAACAATTTAGTATTAAATGAAAAAAAAACTAAATGCATAAGATTTGCTTTACCCAACGTTAAAAGTAGTGATTGTGAAATAATATTAAATAAAGAGAAACTTGAATTCGTAGATAAAACGGTTTTCCTGGGGATTACGCTTGATTCAAGGCTACAATGGGGTTCTCATTTAACATCCCTTGCGGCGCGTCTAAGTTCAGCAGCATATGCTATTAGAAAAATTCGTCAATTTACTGATGTAGATACCGCTAGACTGGTCTATTTTAGTTACTTTCATAGTATAATGTCTTATGGCATTTTGCTATGGGGACGGGCTGCAGATATTGAGTCTATATTTATTCTGCAAAAAAGAGCCATCAGAGCTATATATAATCTTCGTAGGCGCGATTCTCTAAGGGAACTGTTTAAGGATATTGGCATCATGACGGTACATTGTCAGTACATCTACGAAAACATAATGTACGTCAGAAAAAATCTGCATCTTTTTGGTAAAAGAGGTGATAGACATAATTACAGTACTAGAAATAGGGACCAACTAGTTCAGCCAGGCTTCAGACTCGCTAAAGTGGACTCATCTTTCATGGGGTACTGTTTGAGATGCTATAATAAAATTCCACAAAGTATTCTTGAACTGAATGAGACGAAATTTAAAACATGCATCAAACGCACACTATGTAAGCAAGCTTATTACAAGTTGGGCGATTATATCGCAGATAAAAATGCGTGGCTCAATGCTGGTCCTGCTCCACATGGACAGGGGCGCATAAATTGATAGTATTAAATAGAATTGTTGGAGCTGCTGAAGATTGTACAACTGTCTTTGCATTGTATAGAATCAATCTCTAGTATTATATAATCGCACAGCCCATATTGTGTGAGTACTATGTACTAGAAAGCTATCATTCACTGAAATCCTACGTCTTTTCTTGACTTGAATGTGCCCTGGCGGTTGAGAGTATGTCACGCTCACTCTAAAGTCTCGCTGATGGTGGCGCGTGTGTCGGATCATTCAGTTCCCTTCAAAATGGTTGAGTTGAATGGTGCTGATCCATGCGTCATGTTCGTGAACGGGCGCTGTCAGTTGTGACTGGTCAACTCTTAGTTGCCATGGCTTATTTGTATGTTTATTTTAGAATTGTATTTTTTGTTTTTACTATGGACACTTTTAACGTGCACATCTTGCTACATTGTTCTCACATAATATACCATCTCAACATGAATGATGTAACCAAGATTTTGTAACAATATTTTGATTTAAAAGAGTGTCCATGGAGTTTCTTGCCCGTTCTTCTCCATAGAGATCTACGCTAGGGAATGGGCAACTACAGTACTTTCACAGTTTTTATGTCTTGTGACTGGGACTGTAGCTACATTTAACTTTGTTTCGACAATTCAAAAGTGCCTGTAACTGGCCTACTTGAAATAAATGCTTTGATTTGATTTGATTTGGAGTAAACGAAAGCCCCAAATAGATTGGGACATGAGAGAAGATGATGATTCCGATAAGCCGTTAACCCTATGCCATTTCTCGATCTCTGTTGTCTGTTCTATTCGCAGCTCTCTCGAATTATAAATTCTTATTTATTTTAGAAACAAAAACAAGCCCTACTAGCATTTCAAATAAATTAAATTTAAACAGAGAATTATCTACGAGTACAAAAGCATTTAACATTATGTGCCCAATTTTTCTTGCCCGCTCAGTATAAAGTGCCCTGTTTAACCTCAATATGCAATTACAATTAAATACACGATCAAGTTAAACGAAGCGTTTTTACGAATTAAAAGAAACTACTTTGTTTGTAGATCGGCTGACATTTTTGACAATTTGCATTTCTTTGGTACAAGGTGAAGTTGTGATACAGGGGTGTCTTTTTTGAACTTGGACGTTAATGGAAAAAAAGGGTAGATTTGTATAGGTAGAGAGATAACATAACCTATTAAAGAAATTAATATCGTTTAAATGGAATAATCTAACAAGTATAATTTCTTTAACCCCGATAATAAGACCTTAAATTTCATCAAATGAGTGAGTTAATATGAACTCGGCATCATTGTGCCGATTGTCGTTACGGCCAATGGCCTGATGACCAAAAGCCTCGACGAACATCTGTCGAGACTCGCGCTTGGCGGTTGGATCAAGGGCCTGATTCAGAAGGCAGTACTCCTCGATACGGAGGTTTCTGTTTCTGGAGCCCTAACCACCGGTAGCTTGGACCCTGCTCCCACTATTATTTAATATTTTTAATGTTTTATTGCGTGGTTTGTAGAAATATTTAGAATGTAATTAATGTGTGGCATAGATTATGATTACGACTGTTCCTTTGAACAATTTCCAACCATAAAGCGAGCAAAGCAGAGGGCCAAAACTAGTACAATGTAAACAAAATCAAACCATTTATTTTAAGTAAGCCAGTTACAGGCACTTTTTAACTGTCGAAACAAAGATGAAAATTAAATGTAGCTACAGTCCCAGTCATAAGACAAAAAACTGTGAAAGTACTGTATAAGTTGCCCATTACCTAGAGTAGATCTGTATGGAGAAGAACGGGCAAGAAACTCCATGGACACTATTTTAAATCAGAATAAACATAAATGAAAGAGCCCTTTAAAATAACTAGCCTTACTTTACACACGGAACAGAAAAGATCTATAGCAGGAGACTGAGTTGATTGAACATAAAACCCATTAACAATCACAAATTCGCACCATATGCACTGTCTAAGGGCCAGACACATTAAATTAATGACATTATCAACTATTACTGCGTATGTTTCCAAGACCCCAGACAGGCAACGTCCTGCAGGGAAACCTTTGTCTAAAAGGGCTCTCAGGCACCGCCTGGGAAATCGCACGCTGCACTAAATGTACTTGGGAAATAATGTTTTTTTTTGGGTTGAATGAAAAGGCTATTAGTATTTTATTGATCGGCCGTGTTGGGACCCTGGCTAAAGATCGTTTTCTGTAACAGTGTAATCTACGTTACAATTTTTCCTTATAACCATTCTGTTAAGTCCTTATGAGTTACCTATGTAAGAAGAAAGAAAGAAAAACAATACCTCGTGGTGTCAAGACAATAAATGCGCGGACCTCCAAATAAATTGGGATAACAGAGAATGGCGTTCACATGACATGTCCGAGACTATAATAAAATGGCGGTGATTCTGTCTAGACTTTCTTCTACATGGTCTTTTATATGCCTCAACCAACTTTATGTCAGGAATTTAAAAACATATACTAATAACGTAAACTTAACTGGCTAAATGCGGATTTATTAGGTACACATCTGCCGAACCCTTCGAGGATTACAGGCGCGATGTTACGTTATGTTTTAAAGAAACTATATCTTGAATTTGTTTGTGTTTCTTCTCAGAGTAGTCGGATAGAAAACTTTAAACCCACCAAGATTTTTAAAACAATTTTTGTTTAGGCCTTTAAATTGCTTTTTTTTTCATCCAATTTACAGAAATAAATATCAAATAACATTACCGTCCTCACAGAAGCACAAGTTCAAAAATATCCATTGAACCGAACCAGACGACCACAATTTTACCAACAGCACACAGCAAGACCCACGAGTACACAATATCTCCAAATCAAATTCCAATTTCATCGTTATTGAAATCTACGATCAAATAAAGCGAGCATCATAACATATTGTAGTTCATTTATTCCCGATTGATTCCATACAGAATAGTTAATATCGTAAATTCTCGTAAAAACTCGCCATGTTCATTGTATTGCTATTTTAATAATATCGTTGGGAGGTTTCTGACTCGTTTTGGGGTACAGATGTCGTGGAATTTTGAATTAAAATGGAGGACCTAATAATAGCCACTCGGGTTGATCTCCAGGTTAAGCCGCACTTGCCTAGGTAGGTCCGTGAATGGTTGACCACCCATTACTTACCGAGTTTCCTCCGTGCCTCGGAAAGCACGTTAACCGTCATTTGTAGATCTTTGACAGTCGTTATAGTCAGTGGCCCGAATGTCTGACAACCAGTCTTATCAAGATGTACCGCATTACCCAATACTAACTGTTGTGGAGGTCAGGTAGGCAGTCGCTCCAAAGATATTGGTATTCAGCTGCATCCGGTTAGACTGGAAGCCGACCCCAACATAGTTGGGAAAAGACAGGCAGATGATGGACTGTATTAAAATATTGGTCTCTGGCATAAGGCTTGCAGTAGCTATGTATGTTAAGACGTAATATTATTGTATTGTATATATTGTATAACGGGCTCGTGTCCGCAACTCCACGTCACAGCGCGTATTTTGCGTATAGGCTATAATCCACCACGCGGGCCCAGTGCGGATCGGTAGATGTCACATGTCTTCGAATTTTTGGTTCTAGGACATGCTGGTTTCCTTACGATGTTTTCCTTCACCGTTTTGAGAGCAGTGGTGATGAAGTAATGCGCCTGTCTGGGTTCAAACTCACGACTTACTGTTCGTAAGTCGGGGCCGCCACCACTGCGCCACCGCTGCTTTAAGAAGAGCAAGTCGTTATATAATAAGAAAGCTCTTGTATAAAATGGCATGGAACAGAGGTCTCTCTAAGTAGAAGTAGGCTATAATCGCCTTCGCGAGTGCAATGCTGCTTGGTAGATGTCACATGACTTTGAATGTTTGGTTACTGAACATGCTGATTTCCACACGTTCTAGCACCGTTTTGAGAGCAGTGGTGGTAAAAGTAATATCTTTTGAAGGAAAGGGCCTGTTTGGTGCCCGGCCCCAACTACAACAGGGCCGCCACTGTTCTTATTAACCTTAGTTCAGGACCCCTCATTCTGAGTTGCTTTTTCACCCCAATTATTTGTCCTAAACAAGTGCAACGTATAACCCCAAAAGCAATTCCTTCCCAAACACACTTGCTCAATTAATTAAAAACACTATTCCCAAATTCCCGTACCGAGTTACCGAGACAATTTAAGAGCCAATAATGTTAAACCGTTCGAAAAACGACAGGGCCCCGGGTTTAATCGCATGGAATATCAGTTAGCACTGCACTCGGCTAGGGGATGAGGGCACCCCACTTGTAAGTAGTTGTTATGACTTATTGGGGGACGATATTAGGGTTTTTGAGTAGTCTATAACTTTCTTTCTAGTGCCTATTTTGAAATGATTGAAGAATCATAATAAAATTTTATTCGGTTTTCAAGTGGTCGTATAAGTTTATTTCTATTTCTAATTAATTATAATAGTTTATGGCATGTAAATTAATTTTCTATTCATTCATGATTGTTATAGTCACAGATGTGAAATAAAAACAAGACTTAGATTGACTTAAAAGAAAATCATTAGAAAATATTGTGATATCTCAATATTTTCTAAATCTTTGAAGTTTCTTTTGGGTGCCTAACATTGACTCTAGTGGGGTGCAGTACTACCCCAATCGTTATACCTAATACGTAAATCATAGTACTAAATTGATGTATTAAAGAACGATCAAGTCGTGAGAAAAAAGAGAAAAAAAAAAACTACTCAGATGAAAAAACCGGCCAAGTGCACGCCGGACTCGCGCATGAATGGTTCCGTACCATTGTACTAGATTTAATCAATAATAAATAATAAACTTTTTTAATTTTAATTTATTTTTATTATCCAACCAGCGCCTGATATCGAGAAAAGTAAAGATTTATATGATTATGCAGATTATTATTTGTTATTTTATAGCGGCAACAGAAGTAACATTTTGTGAAAAATTCGGGTACGGAACCCTAAAAATAAAATTTGATAAATTTTACGTACAAAATACTTTAATTCTTCACCGAAAATGCTCACATTTCATTTCACCATAAATCTAGGCAATAAACGCTAGATATTGCTAAAAATCTTATACCCAAGATTCTATTTTCATCTCAAGTGTTATAAAGATAGGATATCGTTTGGAAGTGCACTTGAAATCTGTATAGCAGGATTTCTAGACTCGATTTTATTAGGTTTTAGTAAAAGTAGCCAAACGGATTGGAAAATATCGTTTTATGTTTCTTTTTGGCTAGGAAAAATCTAGCTACATCGACTGTCTAGTGATCGCAAGCGCGATTGCTGAGCATGACGGCCTGGGTTCGATTCCCAGGTCAGGCAAAGTGTTATTGGGTTTTTCCATCAGGAATTTCACAGTGGCAGCTACGGAGTCCGGATTTGTGCCCGGTTGTGGGCTAGGCTCGCCTATTACATGGGACTTAAACATAACTGGCGAAATGTGGGTGTACTATTAGTTACAGCTCTGCCTAACCCTTCGGGGATTACAGGCGTGATGTTATGTTTCTTTTTGGCCAGGAGAAATCTAACTAAGATTGCGGCTTAGGCAGACCTAAGCCGCGATCTTAATTCTTCTAGATTTATGATTACGTTTTTTTTTTTAGATTTTGCTAGATTTCTTGGAAAGCACGTTAAGCCGTTAGTCTGCCATTTGTAGATCAAGGACAGTCGTTACAGGTAGTCAGTGACCCGAAAGTTTGACAACCAGTCTTACCAAGGGGTTTCGTAAAATCTAGACTAGGGTCAATTCGTTAGAGGTTTTTTTAAGGTGAAATAAAATTTGATGTAGAGCTGTTACAATTAGATCTTTATTCTAATTCTAATTAAATGTAATTAATCTTATAAAAAATCAACAAAATATAAACTTAATTTAGGCTATTGCTATCTTACTAAAAGGCAGTGCGAGAAAAGGACGGCTATAGCTATGAACTAAGTTAGAGATGTCAAACTAGTTTATGCCTTGCGCTTCACCGTGTTTTTAGTCGACATGTTTTATGTGCACCCTTCATTTGTATGGAAATATTAGTCCCAACTAAATTTGACAGCTCTAAATTACGTCCGTCTCTTTCTCGTTTTATTAGAGAGAAAAAGATAGCAATAGCTTTTGTTTTCTTACCTTATTAATTCTATCAGTGGCCATCTCTCATTTTTGTATTGGTAAGATGACCAGTATGGCCACATACATTTTTAAAGTTATGTTAATCATTTCGGGCACCATTTAGAGATTAGAATTAATGTCTGAATGAATGACTATTGCAAAACACAATAAACCTAATGAAAACTAAGTATTTACAATGTAAATATTATTTTACTTTACTATGATCTAATATTTTTTAAACAATATGCTTTTTAATTGAATTTCGTGCAATAATTTTGTTGAAATGTGGCCGTACTAGCTTCTCAATAACGTCATCTAGTTAATGCATCGCAGAAATAATTCGATTGGCTATCTGTCCCGTATGGCCATCTCTAACGAATTTACCCCAACTGGGTTGTGGAAATCAGATAGGCAACCACTCTATGTAAAATGCTGGTATTCAGCTTCATCCGGTTTGGCTGGAAGCCGACCCCAACACAGTGGGAAAAGGTTAGACAGCTGATGGTGATTTCAATTAGTTCGTTCCTATTACATGGGACTTAAACGTAACTGACGAAGTGTGGGAAAACACATAATAGATACGCTTTTGCCAAACACTCCGAGGAAAACAGGGGTGATATAATATTGTGTCAAAATAATAACATTGCTAAAATCAACTTTACTTAACCACTAACCTCGTGACAGTAACTGGAAGTACAAGTATTTTTAAACGAGGACGAAGTAGAACAGACGAACTAGGCACGAAGTAAATACTCTAACAAACCCATTACTTAGAAAAAAACACAATCTGAGCACTGTGCCCGACAAAGAATGATCTCAAAGTAGGCGAGATGCAGAAAGCCAAGTCAGTAAACTATGGAGAAAGCAAGAAGAGAAACTTAGGTATAAACACTTTCAAACATAAAGGGTGTAAAAAGACTCTTAGCAAAGTCGAAAGGCACTTGTTCTCCCCGCCTTTACGATTTTTTTTTTGTTCTAGATCATACCTGGGAACTTTCTAGTTACGGAGATATTGAGGGTCATAGTCTTTTCGCAAGTTTTTTTTTAAATAGGTACATTTTTTATGTTAGAACTTTACTATAAACACCTCCATGACCCCCACACTATTCAATCCATCCACCAGCACTATGTTTTGAGTGCGTTACGTTGGGCCTTGGTTGCCTGATAATAAAATGATTATTTTTTCTTTTATTCAATTTTTTACATATTTCGCGCACGTTTAACTAGTGTCGACGTTACGGGAATCGCAAAATAATTACTTGATTTACTTAGTTATGGAGTAAGTTTATTAAAATAAATTACAAGGAGTAAGAATGCCGACCGACCGAACCCGAAGACGAAAAGTTACTGACTGAATTCTACATTTGAACAATTATCTAAAACTTGGGATACGGTCGGAGCGGCACGTTACCAACCAAAAACTATACAAAGGTTTCTGCTGCTAGGTAACAAAATAAAAATAGCACAGTTAAACATAATACAAAAGAAACAGAACCGTCGGCATCTCAACAAAAATATCACAGGTTATTACTCTAAATTCTTAAATCTAATATAAACAATAAGCAAATTGGGCAAGGCCCTACCATTGATTATTGTTATCCTTGCACAAACCCTGCAATAAAACATCTGCAGGCTTGCCGTGAGAACCTAAAGCTAGCGGTACATACCAGTTAACTTAAAATACTTACATACTAATTTCACAAAAGTAATGCCTACAATATTAATACATAATTAATGAAGACGCTACACATATTAAAAAAAAAAAAAAACTATACAAAACACTATAAAAACAATCTAAAATATAAAAAAATAGTAGCCCACCAGCGCTGGGAACAGGGTCCGAGCTGCCTGTGGTCAGGGCTCTTGACAGAGGAATCTCCTAACAATGCGTGCCGTGTCCAGAAGTACTGCTTTCTGAATCAAGCCCTTGATCCAGCTTCCAAGCGAGAGCCTCCTAAGATGTTGATCGAGGCTCTTGGCTATTAAGCCATTGGCCGACACGACTATCGGCACACTGACTGCCATATTCACGTCCCACATGTCGACAACCTCGCGAGCCAGATCTAGATATTTGAATTGTTTATCTTTCTCTGCTTTCACGCAGTTCTCGTCATGCGGGACCGTTATATCAACAATCATTGTGCGACGCTCCAATCGATCGATCACCACAATGTCAGGCTTATCGGCAACAACAGTCCTGTCAGTGGTGATAGGTCGATCCCAATACAACGTGATATTACCATTATCGAGAACTGGGTCGGGCGCATACCTATAGTATGGCACTTCTGATTCCACAAAGTTGTACTTCAAAGCAAGTTGCTGGTGGATAATCCTGGCAATGAGGTTGTGTCTATGCAAGTACTCTCCGTTAGCCAGACTAGAACACCCAGAAATAATGAGTCGGATCGATTCTCCCGGACGGTGGCATGCCCGACATATGTCAACCGTGCCATCTTTCACAATGTATTTCCGGTAGTTATTCGTCATCATAACTTCGTCCATTGTTGCACAGACAAAACCTATTATTATTAGTAATATTGAGATTTACCGTAAAACGTGATTTTTCACCCCAAAAAATAGTAATTTCCCAGCAATCATTTTTACGTAGGGTTACTTAGTTTCATGTACAAAATGCTTGGTTAACGGCTTTGTGAAGAGTCTGTTTACACCCTGTATATACATAAACAATAACTATAAAACGGCACCTGCTTCCATCCTTACATACTAGCCTCGTCCACGTTCATATATCTATAGTTGGTGCCAGTTAAGATGTCAATAGCGGTCATTGCCCTTTCCCTTATAATTATCTCTTCGTACAAACTGTTTGAAACATAAACTTAAAAGATAGATCATAGACAGTGTCTATGTATGATCTATCTTTTAAGTTTATGTTTCAAAAAGCCACCGGTGTCAGAAAATGGAACCACCAGTGGTGGTTCCATTTTCTGACACCGGTGGCTCTCTTGTCTTCTCTTTGGTTTTAAGCAAATGTTAGGTGGTTTGTGTGTTTATTAAAATATCGTGTTTCAGGAAATCTAACGCGGGTTTTATTGAAATATTGCTGAAATTCCAATACGAACCAAAACAAATGAACCATGTATCGTTTTCATTAGAAAAAATGTTGAAGATCACGATAGATGACGATTCAAGACTAGAACAGGGTTATTTTTGGTTTTTAAAGTTACAAATACAAAATATAAAATGTTTTATTTCATTATTACACGTTATACATACATTATAAAGTTGGTGGCGTCCCCTTTTAAGCATATAGATGCCTGTGCCAGGAGGCGCCGCTCCTTTATGTCTTACTAATAGTGTAACATGTTATTAAACAAAGTTAAAAGTATGAATTTATTATTTAAGTTAAGAACTTTAATAAATGTAGGTGGGTCAATGACCGCTATTGACATCTTAACTGGCAGCAACTATAGTCGTACTCGCACGCCGGTTGCGAGTACTACGCACTTGACCTTTCTAAAGAACCTCACCAATAAGGTCAGTGTATGTCCTTCTAGGGAGTCCCCTCCCGTTGCCACTCACATTTGACTTTTTGTCCGTCGTCTTTCACTCATTCTCGCAAATTAAGAACTAAAATTCTGTATCGTGCTATCAGAATTATCCGCGAGTCAAAGATACACAACATCCTGACTACCTGACAACCACGGGCCGTAGACCAGTAGACACAACACCCGTCGGGTCGGAGGATCCACACTTATCAATTGGGGATGAAGAAATACCTCTGGATGGATGGATTTTTAAAACTCTTTCGCACAAAAACTACGTTTGTGAGGATAATAATAATAATAATAATAATCCAGGGGAGCGATGAGCCTGTATGGATTAGGCGGGGAATATTCCAGGGCGACAGTCTGAGTCCACTTTGGTTCTGTTTAGCCCTGAATCCTCTAAGCACATTGCTGGAGAATTCAGGCCTAGGCTGCCGGTTGAGGAAGGATGGTCAGGTTATATCTCACCTGCTTTACATGGATGATCTGAAACTCTTTGCCCCCAACAAATTGCGACTGATGGGGCAACTGAAAGTAACTGAAACTTTTAGTAGCGCCATCAGGATGGAATTTGGTGTGGACAAATGTGCAGTCATGTATGTAAAGCGAGGGGAGATTGTGGAGTCCGCGGGACTTCAGCTCTCGGACTCCATACAGCTGAGATCTCTTTCCTCAGCCGAAACCTATAAGTATTTGGGTATGTCGAAAACGTTAGGCATTAATGTAACTGACATGAAGCAATCGTTGAGGGAGCGCTTCTTCGGTCGCCTGAGAAAGGTATTAAATAGCCTTCTTTCAGGCGGGAACAAGGTGCGCGTCTTCAATGGTTGGGTCATGCCGGTTTTAATGTACTCTTTCGGCATACTCAAATGGACTCAGACCGAACCCGACGCCCTGGATAGAAGAGTTCGTACACTGCTGACCGAAAGTCGGATGCATCACCCACGATCATCGGTTATGAGACTGTACATCCCGCGGAAGTGCGGAGGTCGAGGCTTTTTAAACGCGAAGACCCTCCACAACCACGAGGTGTGCAGTCTCAGAGAATATTTTTTAAAAGTCGAGGTGGGTATGCACCGAGATGTGGTCGCAGTGGACAAGGGACTCACCCCGCTGTCCATGGCTAAAGAGAACTGGCACAAACCTGAGGTACTTACCACCGATGACCGCAAGGAAGTATGGCAAGGCAAGGAGCGTCACGGGCGCTTCTACCGGGCTCTTCATGGGCCCGATGTAGATTTTCTAGCGTCCGTGTCCTGGTTACGTTTCGGCGACCTCTTTGGGGAAACTGAAGGTTTTGTCTGTGCGATTATGGACGAAGTTATGTTGACGAACAACTACCGGAAATATATTATGAAGGACGGGACTGTTGACGTGTGTCGGGCATGCCACCTTCCGGGTGAGTCCATCAGACATATTATTTCTGGTTGTTCTCGTCTGGCTAACGGCGAGTACCTGCACAGGCATAACCAAGTAGCCAGGATTATACACCAGCAACTTGCCTTGAAATATAAACTTGTGGAATCTGAGGTACCGTACTACAAGTATGTGCCCGACCCAGTTCTCGAAAAAGACCATGTCACGCTGTACTGGGATCGGTCCATCATTACTGATAGGACTATTGTCGCCAATAAGCCTGACATAGTGATGATGGACCGATCAGCGCGCCGCGTAATGATAATCGATGTTACCATTCCGCATGACGAGAACCTCGTGAAAGCTGAGAAAGAGAAACAAATAAAATATCTCGACTTGGCACACGAGGTTCGCGACATGTGGAATATGAACTCGGTTATCATTGTGCCGATTGTCGTGACGACCAGTGGCCTTATAGCCAAGAGCTTCGATGACCATCTATCGAAGCTCTCTTTAGGCGGTTGGATCAAGGGCCTGATTCAGAAGGCAGTACTCCTCGATACGGCTCGCATTGTGAGGAGGTTCCTGTCTCTGCAGCCCTAACCGCCGGTGGCTTGGACCCTGCTCCCGACACCGGCGGACTACTATTTTTTTTTATATTTTTAAGTGTTTTTTTTTTGTATCGTTTTATTTTAAGAAATACTTAAAAATGTAATTAGAAAAGTATATAAATGAATAAACGGAATAATAATAATAAAATTTTATTCAAAAATATATAAGGTAAACGTTTACAGTTTTTCTTAAATCTATGTCAAGTTCACCCATGCTTTGAGCCTGAACATCCTGTGTTTCCTTTGAGCTAACATTAATTGATTAAATAATCATAAATCATATTAATATTATTGGTACCAATGTAAAAAGGTATATAAAATTATACTATTTTAACTAAGCTAATTTAAAAAAATAACAATAATATGGACAATATTTACTTTAGCACAAGTAATAACTTCTCTGTATCTTCATAGGACATAGTTTGAAGAGATTCGAGGATGTATGGATAGTAGATGTTTATTACTGTTTCACGCAAAAACTATTGAATGGATTTGGCACACAGATAGATTCCTAGGTTAACACATAGGATACTCTTACCGGTAGTACGGTCCCGTGGAAAAATTATCGACTCACAATTATTGACTCCACGCGGGCTGTGCAGCGGGCTCAACCTAGTAGCTAATAAACATTTCGCTGTGCCTATACCATTAGCACAACCAATTTTCATTTTTGTTTTTTCTTGTCTCTATATGCTGGAACTTCTGTCATCCCTATCCTCTGTTATCGAGGTCAACCATCCACCTTTATCTTTAAGAAACAAGTACTGAAAGCAAAGTTTCAGTTATCCCCCCTTTTTGTCGGCTCGCAATATCCGGCCACCGGTCCACGGGCCACCGGAACTTCAATCAACAGTTTATTCTACCTTCTATAGCCATTTCCTGTTTATCATAGTTTAGAAACATCACGCCTGTTATTGCTGTGAAGTTAGGCAGAGGTCTACTTATAGTGCAAAGAGAGAGTAGTATCAGAAATGAAAGAATGAATGATTTGAAGAAGAGCTCGTGGCTAAATAATAACAGCCGCTCGGATTGATCTTAAGGTTGGTCCGTGGATGGGTGACCACCCATTACATATCGAGTTTGCTCCGTGCCTCGGAAAGCAGGTTAAAGCGTTGGTCCCGGCTGTCATTTTTAGATCTTTCGTTACAGGTAGTCAGTGTCCAAAATCTGACAACCAGTCTTACCAAGGGGTACTAACTGGGTTGTGGAGGTCAGATAGGCAGTCGCTCCATGTAAAATACTAGTATTCAGCTGCATCCAGTTTGACCCCAGCCCGACCCCAACATGGTTGGATCTAAATAGCCATCAACCAGGCATCTGACCTAGCTCTGGGTTGCTCCTTAAAAAAACCCTAACGGAAAAAACCCAATAAAACTTTGCCCGACCTGGGTATAAAACTCAGGTCTTCACGCTCTGCAGTAGCGCTTGCGATCACTAGAGCTACGAGGCAAAGTTTAGTATTTGGTAATATAATAGGTGATAGTACGCGGCTAGCCTAAGTTGGGGTTTCAAGGGCCAAAGTTAGGTTTGATCGGAAGTCGGTTACAAGATGTTGGTCTGCGAAGTTTTGTGTAGGTCTGATGTTCATTTGTCATTGTGAGATGGGTGGCTTTTGTAATAGTGATGGTTCAAGTCTTGCTTTGATAAAAAAACTAGTTGTCCCAATTTATTTGTGGTCGGCGCAGCATGTCTTCTTCACCCATACTTCTCTATTACTCATCATAGCGGCAGCCATCTCTATTCTAGCCATGTCATCCTTCACATAGTCCATCCATCATTTCTCCAACTTTTGTCACGATATTTTCCTCATTCCCTCTCCCCGTTCCGAAAATATTCCTATTTCATCCAATGGGGGCTATCGCGCATGAATTCGCCGCTAGAGGCGTTCGTGTAGAGTAAGGTCTTCCGAAATGTCAGATGTCATACAGTGTTCGCGCGTTGCGTGCTTTTATATCACGTATTTATACTAATACCCACGATTGTGTTCTAGACTGAGCCATTCGTGATTCATTAATACTTGAAGATTTTAAGTAGCATTTTAGGATCATAATTGTTAGTACTTGGAGGTAGAATGATTTTTAAAAGTTTCATGCTTGCTAATTTTAGGTAGAATATTGTAAATATGTATCTGAAGTTCACACTATGTTGTTATACGTAATAAAATAAACTTTTTATGACGTTATTGGTACTTTAAAGTATAAAATATATTTATTGACAAGACCTTACTCGACAAGCGCCATCTGGTGAGCTCAAAAACGATATCCTCCATACTCTGATTGCTAATAGGTCTGGAGTTCGAACCTAAGTCTGATTTTACAGACACATGTGCCTTTTGTACCATTATCTCTTGCTTCGGTGAAGCAAAACATCGTGAGGAAACCAGCATGCCTAAAAGATATTCCTTGACGGCATGTAAAGCCAAGTCACGCCCATGGGCGGCATAAAAACTCTAACACCAGGTTAGGCACTAGCCACACGATAAAAAAATAAAGGTACCTACTTTTGAAACAGGTATGATACGGTATGGTATGGTATGTTGTATTCGTGAAGGAACATACATCTAAGCAGTCCAACTGTGTCAGGTCTAAACGCGAGTGAAGTTGAGGCGACAATTTAGTTATAACAAGTTACAAACTCGAACTGTGGGGAATTTAGTCCGTCAAACATCACACCTTGTGGAGTTGAAGATGTTTGGAATTATAATGTAGGTACTGTTTCATATCATTAAATTATAAACTGGTTAAGAAGTGACTGATATGGACTGCTAAAAAACTAGTTACTTTTCGATACATAGGTAAAATCCATCATTAACATGAAACATAATTGTTCTTTGAAAAACTTAAAAAATACCTTTTTAATAAATTAAAACGGAATCATTAAATAATAATAAATTAATAAATAATAATAATTTAATAAATAATAATAATTTAATAAATAATAATAATTTAATAAATAATAATAATTTAATAAATAATAATAATTTAATAAATAATAATAATTTAATAAATAATAATAATTTAATAAATAATAATAATTTAATAAATAATAATAATTTAAAAAATACCTAATAATAATTTAATAAATAATAATAATAATTAAACCCAGAAAAAGGTGGCGAGACGATTTGGACGCGTACCACGAAGGTTGGTCCGAGGAGGCACGGGAAAAGAGCACATAGAAGGAATTGGGGGAAGCCTTTGCCCAGCAGTATAGGCCACAGGCTAACAAAAAAAAAAACGGAATCTTTCAAATATTATTCAAATTAATATCAAAATTAAACAATGCAAAAATAACATAAAGGTGAAGATTACCAAGAAAAAGACATGCAGCACCGACTCCCAATAAATTGAGATAAGGGCAGAAAAATAGCGCTGATAAAAATTCATCACCACTGCTGTCAAAACCTTAAAACAAACATCGCGAAGAAACCGACACGGTCTTGAAAAAATAGGAGGTTTCGTAAGAAACCACAGATACATCCATGCGTACGTCTGCACTACTTATTAGTAACTATACAAACAAGGTTCTTTACTAAATAAACTACGTTTTTGTTGTCTAAACGTCTAGAATGAAATTCTTGAGTTGTAACGTTGTTGTTTTTAAACAAATTAGCTTGCTGCGACTAAGACTTACTTGCCACGTTAGTAAGTGCTGTAGCGTTATCTAGGTATATCTGGGCGTGATACCCACTTGTGGGTTATGAACTATGGTCTAAGCTACTATGGTGATTTAGTTAGATTATTATACCTATTCAATATTATGAAGCAAAAGTTCATGAAAAAAATATTCATATTATTGTAACTATTCAGCCAACTTGGCACATGAACACAGTTGAAAGTTTTAGGCCGAAATGTAAACGAAGCCGGGACATTTCGTAGTCAAAAATACATTTCTCCTACGTAAATAATGTTTTAATAATACTCTGTTGCGGTCAACGCGAAAATATATGGTTAGATTAGTATGGAGGAGGATTTCATTTAAAAAACCGGCCAAGTGCATGTCGGGCCACGCGCAGTATAGGGTTCCGTAGTAGCCCGTTATCACAATATAGAACGATTTGTTCTAAGGATTTTGTATTTGGTACAAAATTATCTAACACCCAAGTTCAGCGACTATTACTGCTAAACTAATAAAGTTATCTTAACCGCTATAATTTTCCTTTAAAGTTCATTTATCATCATTAATTTTTCCAGATTTTTCAAGTCAGCAGTTTAAGTTTAGCTTTTAGGGGGGGACTACCCTACCTGGAACAAAAAATTGCACTTTAAAGTTTAATATTTCGTAAATGGAGCATTAAATAAAAATATAGTAATACCAAACCTTACGTTATTTAAAAATACCTATTCAGCGATACCCCACACGATGGGGTAGACGACGAAAAAAAAAATTCATATCCGCTTCACATGTGGGGAGCTACATTAAAAAAATATTTTCCAAAATTTTATTTTACCACTTGGTAGCGTAATGAATATACACAATTACAGCTTTCTAGTACTAACGGTCTCTTAGCAAAATCTCGGACAGATGGACATGACCAAACTATAAGGGTTCCTTGTCAGGACTACGGAACCCTAACTAGCTGTTGCTTGCGACTTCGTTCGCGTGAAAATTTTGATGTGTATGTGTGAGATTAAAAAATAGCCTACGACCTATTTATTCTCAGTCCTAACAAATACACACGAAAAATTCATAAATATCAGTAAAGCCGTTTCGGAGAAGTTCGATAACAAACACTGTGACACGAGATTTTTATGTTTTAGATATAGTTTAAGAATAAGAATACGGTAATTGATTTAAAAAGTACTACAAAACTGTACATTTAGGTGCAGTAGTGTTATTTCTCAAACAATGGTATAAATTAATGCATAAAAGTAAACAATAACTAAAATATATTTAATAGTAGCAAGTAACGATAATGTGGAATTCGAATACTTGGCAGTGTTAGGAGCGTTTGGTGGTTTTTGGGTTTGGTTTTTTATCTTTCAATAAAAATGCTATAATTGAAATGTAACGACTAAAGGAAATATTTATGAAAAAGCAAGAAGTACCTCGTGGTGTCTTAATAGCTGTACCGTTTAGTAGATAAAAGTTTGGCCTATTCGGCAGGTAGTAGTCGCTTATATCGGTAATAACTGCACTGCCAGAGGTTTGACCAATACATGACCGACCTCAAAAGTACAGTTTGAAATGTCTCATGTTCCAGTAATTTTAAATACCAGCATCATAGTATTATATAGTCGACCTCATTACTTTAACGATTTTGGCTGCAATCCCCAGTAAATTTAAACTTCACTAAGGTTGAAACTAATCTTACGACATAGACAAATAGAAGGCGTTCAATGGCGTGCAAGTAATATTCAACCTTTGAGTGATAAAGCTAGGACGAAGTCTTCTAATACCTATGTATGTTCTTCATAGTAAATGGCAATGCATCTTAAGAGCTCAATAATAATAGGTATATACGATGCTTATGGATTTAACCTGCATGATGCTGCTTCCTCGAATAATCCATTTCGCTAGGAGCTCTAAGCTTATAGTTAATTCTATGCAAGCGTAACATACCATAGCTTACTTAGGTGTAATAGTAGGCAAACTCCAGTAACTTCAAAATCAATCATAGTTAAAATAATAACAACAGCCTTTTATTTACCCACTGCTGGGCAACGGCCTTCTCTTTGCGATGGTGATCCATTTTTGCTCAAGACGGGCTTGCAATTTCATTTTTTTAATAATTAGAAGTCCAGTTGTTAGCGACGATATGTAATTAATTATTTAAATATTTTAATGTCTAATTAGTTTGATTAATCTGTCTTTCATCGTGTTATTTTCTATCATCATCGTGGTATTTTCTTTCATTCATCGTGGTATTTTCTGTCCTCATCGTGGTATTTTTGCCAGAACTAGTAAGTAGATTCTATGTTAAAGTGTTATGCATTCCTCATCGTGGTATTTTTCCCGAGCCAGTAGATTCTTTGTTAAAGTGTTATTCATTCCTTATCATGGTATTTTTGCAGAGCTAGTAGATTCTATGTTAAAGTGTTTAGTCATGGTATTTTTCTAGAGTTAGTAAGTAGATTCTATGTTGAAGTGTTGTGCATTTCTCGTGGTATTTTTCTAGAGCTAGTAAGTATATTCTATGTTGAAGTGTTGTGCATATTTTAAGGTGTAAAATAAGGTTTTTAAGACTTTATAAATTAAGATAGAAACATAAGGAAATATTGTAAGGGGTGTTTTACCACAGAAAAACAGCATGTTAAATTTATCATACAAAAGCTACCTGCGCTCTGATTGGTCGATGGGTGGGTCATTAGTGCCGTGTGCAAAACTGAAGGGCTGTGATTGGTCAGAGCTGCCTATAAAAAAGGGGCATTTTCTGTGGTCAGGCATTCCAAACCCAGCAGTGTAAGAAGCAACATCAAGAAATAAATACAAGAAAACTCTGAAGAATAAGCGTTATTATTCGCTCCTACTGCGACCATCGTACACTCTCCAGTCGACATCCCGCCAGCGAGCCCGCTCCACAACAACACACAAAACAAGATGCTCACTTAAATGTCTCGCTGATGGTGGCGGGTGTGTCGGGTCATTTAGTTCCCTTCAATATGGTTGAGTTGAATGGCGCCGGTACATGCGTCATGTTTGTGAACGGGCGCTGTCAGTTGGGACTGGTCATCTCTTAGCTGCCAAGGTTCATTTTAATTACTTTATTCGTAAATTGTTGATCTAATCTTTTACTCTGGACGCTCTTAGTGTGCACGTCTTTCTACATCGTTCTCACATATATGTATAATCTCAAAATTAAAGATGTAACCAAGATTTTGTAACAATATTTTGATTTTAAAAGAGTGTCCATGGAGTTTCTTGCCCGTTCTTCTCCATAGAGATCTACGCTAGGGAATGGGCAACTACAGTACTTTCTCAAGTTATTATGCCTTGTGACTGGGACTGTAGCTTTGATTTTCTTTTTTGTATTTTTGACATTCAAAAGTGCCGTAATGGTCTAATTAAAATAAATGCTTTGAGTTTGAGTTTGATGTAGAAGGGCGTGGCGACAATGGTGTGGGCGAATTATCTGCAGCTCTCAATTTAATATTTTCTACAATGCGTTTGCTGATCCCCGCACCGTACAGCCAACACTTAACCCCGTCTTTAGAAGTTTCACTTCAATAATAAATTCATGTAATTGTTGATCACAATATTATTTCAGCTTACTGTACTTAACCTTTTTTTTCTTGTGGTCCCAAAATACCACTCAAAAATATTTAGGGGCAATCCAGGACCGCGGTCCCGGTCCCAAAAGCCCCCCGACCCGTTACAATTTGCGTTCGATTTCAATGAACGATTCATGTTCCAAATTCAAATTTCATTACTGCCCGCTAAAAAGTCTAGTGGAGAAAAGAGCTACTTTGCTCCCGATTATAGAGGAACAAAACGACACTTTTCGAATAGAAGGGATGAAATAGTATTTATTGAAATACATTGAATAGTACATTTAAATAATAGCACATTTGTACATACAAGGGGCTAAAATGACCCAATAATACGAGGTAGTGTATAGGAACCGAGCTTTAATGGGATTTTAGCGCCGTGTGTTACACTGTACTTTTCACTTTGAGTGCGAGAAAAATAGTCAACTTAGTCAGACGGATAGACAGATGGACAGACTGACAGATAGACGGACAGACAGACGGGGAGATAGACGTACAGACTGATAGATAGACGGACAGACAGACATACAGACGGATAGACAGACAGATGGACAGACAGACAATACTAACGAAACGAATTCAAATAAAGAGGTTTTTCTATTAAGTTGAAGTTGTTCGTGTGGCTGTTGGACCGATTGCCTTGGTCTTACGGACGAAGATTTTAAAAAGCGACTTTATGTCGCCTACGCACGACGTATAGGCAAACTTTAGAGCATGAGAAGTGAAAAGACTTTTTGAGCACTGTTTTACCAAAAAAACAATATTTTGAAAGAAAAGAAAAAATAAAGAATCGCTGAGCTCTTTCCATACTATCCAACTAACCCCCAAACGCGGACATGTCATAAAATTCTCATTTGCGTGTTTCCATGGGTCCCGTATAGTCTAGAGCCGCTGATATTATCCACTGTTTCGTTGGCTCCTTAGTTTTTATGTCGCCCTGGTACCACCATTATGCTAATGATATTTTTATGAAATAATACTTTTTGATTGAAGAGGGGTGTGTGGTTTCAAGGATTAGTTGACAGCAGTTATAACATTATGTACATTTTCTGTCTTTCACGTTATTAGTTCCGAATAATATATGTATGCATTGTATGAGGGGAGTAAGGTTTATAGACTTGATGTTAAAGATTTCTAAGTGTTTCCTTACTTAAATTAAGCAATGTTTAAAAACAGTAGGTACATTATCTGATTAGTATTTTTCTCAACTATGTTGGGGTCGGCTACCAGTCTCACCGGATACAGTAGAATACCAGTATTTTACATGGAGCGACTCTGATCTGACCTCCACAACCTAGTTAGCACCTACTGGGTAATACGATACCCATTGGTAAGACTGGTTGTCAGACTTTCGGGCCCTGACTACCTGTAACGTCTGTCAATGATCACTCTAAACTAAACCAACAGTTTGTACAACGGAATGTAATAAGATGGTCACCCATCCACAGACTAACCTAGGCAGGCGCTGCTTAACCTTGAGAATCGATCAGTGTGCCTGTTATTATTTAGTCATGAGCAAAAAAAAACTGTACAGTTCCATTCAAGATGCGCACATTGTAACCTGTCTTTAAATTGATGTTCAAAACAACAACTCAAAGCACTGCAAACTACTTTGATATATTCCAAGAAGATGGTTTCTTTTATGTAGCCATTTTATTGTAACACGTCAGGACTTTAGAAGTATTATTTTCAATATCGTGGCATACAGACCACTATGTAGGTTCACCCCAGGCTGATAAAATTTTCGTTTTTCCTAATTCATGCTAATATAGTATTAAGGTCAGTTTCCCCCGAATTTTCTATAAATTCGTCACTACGAAATGCAGCTTCATGCTCTCAAGAAACTTGGTATACTTATGTCAATAACTCAGCCGTAACACTCACTAAACTACATCACTATGACCTTTCTTCATAATCATTTAACCAACACCATAAAAAACCTGTAAACCGTTAACCCGTCACCACTGATAGACATTTTTAATCCCGCATACGTAATTTTTAATTTTAAAATTTTCAAAAGCCGCGCTGACCAATTAAAAACAAATTACTTGCTCGACTAAGAGCGTACTCGACGCCCGCATTTCTACGTGGGAAATACGTTTGAACATGGAATTCCACGTTCTAATTTCAAAAGGAGGCGAATGCGTTCATGAAATTCAAATTTTTCGAATTCGTTTTCTATCGTTTCTTTTCTTCCTTTTATAAATCCCGGATTAAACGATGTCAAACTGATAACGGGATTCTTTTTGCGGAATGTTTAACATTTTGGTGTTAAGAA
Organism: Xestia sexstrigata; assembly: GCA_941918905.2. Lineage (NCBI taxonomy): Eukaryota > Metazoa > Arthropoda > Insecta > Lepidoptera > Noctuidae > Xestia > Xestia sexstrigata. The sequence continues at coordinate 12,913,168 of OW799226.2, forward strand.
TGTAATTTGTGGTTTAAAAGGTAGTGATGTACTTTATGGGTTTTGGGGTAAAAGGTGGTCCCGTTTTTTCGTGCATATTCTTTTTGGTTTATTTTCTGTGTAGGTTTAGGAGTTATCTTATTACTTACTATAATAAATGCAATTTTTTGTGAGGATAAATGGATGTTTGTTACCGTTTCACGCAAAAACTGCTTTACGAATGTGGATGCAATTTGGCACACAGATAGTTTATAACCCGGATTACTTAGACTTGTTATCCCGGTTATACGATCCAGTGGCACTATTATCAAGCTCCACGCGATCGAAGAAACGGGAATAACCTAGTCAAACAACAAAGCTACTCCCTGAACATCATTCAGCTACTGGAAAACAGAGATGTCTTCATCTGTTGCGACAAGCGATATCCGCGCGTCAGTACTCGTTTGTGTGGTGAATCGGCATTCATTCGGTGTCGTAATACGCTTGTCGCTTATGGCGATTACATGAGCTAAACGCGAGTTTTATAATGCAAAAAAGCATATCACTGCAATAAACAAAACCAGAAAAATATATGATATTCTTCAGGATATATGCTAGTACGATAGTGTTTTGAAAACATAATACAACAAATTTTATTTGATAGAAAAAAATCACGAACTTATCTCTAAAAAATTCTTTTAACGAGTAAAAACCATACTAAAATACACACATCAACACGGTCTAGGGATATTTTAAAAAAAGCGAATTACTATCAATGTGTTAATTATTTATATGACATGTATGTATTTAAAAGATACGTTATTTAATATTCTACCATTTTTTAATAATGGTTAAGGTATAGATTAAAATTTCAGGATTTTATGGAAAAAAAATGAAGCATAGACGGAAACCGTATATGAATGAACTTTTAATTTGTGAGTAAAAACTGAAAAAAATAGAAAAATCATTTAATTTGTGTTTATAAACTTGAAGTTAGTAGTCTGAGAAAGCGCCCATGATGTTCATAACACATCGGCAACGATTCGGCATGCTCAGAACAAGGTTGTCAATGTCTTGCTGCGGAATATTGTCCCATGTCCTTCTGAGGTGCGCAAAAAGTTGATCTTCTGTAGCCAGATTTTCAGGAACTTCCTTCAGAGCTCTTCTTTGCAGCATATCCCACGCATGCTCAATGGGATTTAGATCTGGCGATTGAGCAGGCCAGTCTAAGGCCCTAACATTATGTGTATGTAACCAAGCTGCTACCGTTCTCGCCGTGTGTGCCCGGGCATTGTCGTGCATGAGCAGGAAATCTTGCCCCATTTGTGTTCTGTGGGGCAAGATTACGGGCCCCAGCACCTGTTGGACGTATCGTTCTGCCGTCATATTGCCCCGCACCCAAACGAGATCCGTCCGTCCTCCAAGACGAATTCCTGCCCAAACCATAATTGTTCCTCCTTGGTATGGGTGAACTTCCTGAGGGTTCTGGAGACGGCTCCATCGTCCAGGAACTCGCCAAACACGCGTCCTTCGTGAATCTGGATGGAAGCCGAACCTGGATTCATCCGTGAACAGCACATTGGACCATTGGTCACGGCCCCAGTCCACGTGGTTCCGAACCCATTCTAATCGTCGTCCACGATTGCCTCTCCGTAAAGGTGGGACCCGGAGTGGTCTACGAGAGCGTAGATTGCTTTCATGCAGTCGCCTTCTTACAGTTTGGTCACTCACAAGCACTTGGTGTTCCACTCGCAGCCTTTGGACCAATTGAGTCGCCGTTGCATTTGGTTGTGCTCGCGCAGTAATGTGCAAAAATCGGTCTTGTCTGGGGGTAGTGATGCGACTTGGCCCCCGGTGCCTCTCCGCTACTTCACCTGTGGCACGATAGCGTGTCCACAATCATGAAATTACATTTTGATGGGTCCCTATGGCCTCAGCAACATTACGCTGAACAGATCCAGCTTCCAGCATTCACACAGCTCGTAACATCTCCGCCCTCGTCAAATGTCGGCGTTGCATGGCTACAATACCTCAATTTTAACTTTATCTTTCGTTTAAAAATGAAAAAAAACTGTAACTAAACGTAATTCGTATTGTTTTCTAAATTTCGCACAAATGAAAATTCCCTCTCCTATACATCAAGACATTTTTATGCCACCGAAACAAAAGAATTTTCAAAAATTTGAATTTGGAATTAGTCTGAGATAAATTACAAACAAATCGGTGTATAAAAGATTCCAATGCGGCCAGTACTTTTCGAGTTATTTAATTGAGTATGAAATATCCCTAGACCGTGTTGATGTGTGTATATGCGATCATTCTGATTTTTTGGCAAATAATTCTACAAGCAAAATACTAGTATCATAGTGCTTTACTTTTTTAGTCCAATCAATATAATTTTTGTAAATCGCGAAAAAACCACTCATTTCGCACTATTCGGCCGCAGTGACTGACGTAACAACCACTTTGACGTGCAAGATGATTAGAAATTTATTCTAACAGTATTTCAAACGAAGTTTGAACCAACACAAATACAGTTGCTTATTTAGCTCATGTAATCGCCTTATATGCATAGAGCCAATGATATTCAAATAAACAGGTATGTTATACACCTACAAAACCACCGAAAAAAGTGTTCCGCGGGGCAGAGCCAGCTCACATACACGCAGTGACGCAGAATAAAGGCAAAACGAGCCAATTGGACGGTTTTCGAGTCTTCACGATTGCGCGCTCACAACATATCTGTTTATTAGAATTTCATTGCTATAGCTTTTCTTTATATACCCTTAAGGTTGATTTGTCTAGTATACTATACACTATAATAGAAAATATATTATCAGAAAACAAATACTTTAAAATGAAATGTTCTTATCAAAAAATCATTTCAGTACGTACCTGTTTTAAATAATGACTAGATGAAAGTACTTATTATCTGTGGTAAATTTGACAGTTGTGACGTAAATGCGAAACCATGCGGAGGAATCTTGTTCATGTGAAGGTAAAATCTATTATAATTTCTTATTCACTATAAAAATGTAATATGTGTATTGTGTATTCAAATCACAAATGTATTGAGCTGAAGCTAAAAAGCTAAATTATCTATGTAATATACTAATTTTCACGTTTGTTATTATTCCTTTTTTCTTGCATGGTGTGGGCCTTGCTTTCATGCTTTCTTGTAACAACTTTGTTCTAGCCTGGACAGATCGGTGTAGACGTATACTAGCACTCGACCCTAAATTTAATGCTACTTCCGATGTCACTGATGCCACAAGCAATGAAGAAGAAGTGAACAGTCGCGACTCGTCCCCTGCTCCATCTATTAATTCATCTTTAGAAAGACTTGTGTACAATAGCCCATATTCATTCAGTAGTAATTCTTACATAGAAAACTCAGATGAAACACACCAAGTATCAGAGGAGCAAATATTGCAAAAAGGGCCAAGCTAGTACTCGTAGCAAGTGCAATGTCTATCTTTGTTACGTGGCTAAAAGAAATTGTTTTGTAGCTTATCATAAGCACTGATGTCATTATTTTATTATATTTTGATGCATATTTTGTTGTTTTATTATTTTGATCAAACTATGTCAAAAGTGTATTTTGTATATTATTATTATATTATAAGCTCCTTACAAATAAGATTTACTAACGTCGGGAGCAATGTATACTATAATATACACTAATTATCTCTGATAATTAGCTAGTTAGTCTAATAATCATAATCAGCTATTATTTTGATGTTTTATTTCGATCAAATGTCATGCGACCTTAAGGGTTAAAGGCACGGAATAATAATAAAATTTTACTTCTTTTTGAAACAACCTTTTTTTAAATTCCCATATTTATTTTAGGTTTATCTATCAACATTGAACGCGTAAACAAAGTTTCGTGTCCGTGCTATTAACCGTTAGGCTACGTTCACACCAACGCGTATAGTCCCAGTGAGTATCCAGTACAAAATGTACGAAAGATTTACTTCAGCCGCCGACTGATTCACTTTTGTTTTTCAAACATTTGCGGTTTATTAGTTTATTTTTTTAGTTTATCGACGTGTTCGGACGTGTTCATGCTTGCATCGCTTACTCGTATACAGGGATTGAAAACCGGTACCAATTGCGGTTCTGGTTCTTCTTTTAGGTTCTTATAAAGGTTCCTCTTTTCGGTACGGTTCCGGTTCCGGTATCGGTTCCGGTTTGGGTTCCGATGTACCGGTTCTAAATACCGGTTCCTAGAACCTTTAAATCGGATGATGTTATACCGGTTCCTTGTCATCCGATTTAAAGGTTCCTTACGGATGTGTGTTCGGAGCAAGGATTGAATAACCGAAGTTTATTGATGTTCGTACCTCGGCCGAGCCAGACAAAGCAAGTTGTTTTGCCATTTTGCCGCCATTCATGTGTCCGCGTCTACTTTGTTTGTCAACATAATCACAAGTGTGTTGAAACTTTACAACTACATAGATTGTCGCCAAGATGGATAATAAAAGTAAGTACAAATATGCGTTTCCGTGAAGTTTTACTTCATTCGTGTGGTCTAAAGTACACTCATTTTTATTTTTGTAATAATTACAGTTCAAAATGACTTGTGCAGCTAAACAGTGTTTTAATAATGTAGGTATTATTAAAACACTGTTTAGCTGCACAAGTCACAAACATTGTAATGTTTGTAGTTGCGTTCATTCGGCAGCCAACGCGATTTCGCTCACACGACAACGCCGGCTCTTATCTCTGTCCTTGTCTATCAGTGACTGTAGGTTTGCGACTGTGATGACACTGATCATAGATGTAAGATGTTTTTTTTTTTTAGTTGGGAAAATCATCCGGAGCGGGAGATAGTGTCAGACTTTTACTGACTAAAAACCTACTCCTGTTCCTTCGTTGCCTTCGGGTTTCGTTTTGACACTACCCATGGCCCCAGTAGGCTTCGATCCTACTGGGCCCCTACGATTTGCTGACATCTCCCTGAGGCACGCGTGGAACAATACGCGCCGTCGACGACTTGGGCTCGGTCCGGACGGTAACCGGACGGTCGGACGGCGAGCTACCCATTGCTCGCCGTCCGACCGTCCGGTCCGAAGCCCGCGCCTATGGTGGCCGGAAATCGGGATCGGAATCCCGGCGGCGGTTGGGGCGTGAGGACCGTTGCCGTTGCATCACGCGATCGGCCGCCTCCTTTGCTAGCATTACTGCTTCGCAGAAGGAGGCGACCGCCTGCCACTCATCCTCGCTCCGGACCATGGCCTGTACCAAGGCCCTTCGCGAGAGATCGCCGTCGCCGATCGCCCCCACAAGGACACGGCGTTGCTCTACCCAAGTGGGGCACACCTCCACCGTGTGCTCCACCGTGTCCTCCGGGCGGTCCGCACAGTGGCGACACCCGGGCGTCACTTCCGCACGAATCCGGTGCAGGAACTTCCCGAACTTCCCGTGTTCGGTGAGAACCTGCGTCATGCGGAAGGTGAGGACGCCGTGAGGACGGGTTGCAATGTTCTTCAAACATACCCTTCATAGTATTAATAATTACTATGAAACCACTCAATCCTTAATAATAACCTAGTACCTATAAAATTATAATTTATGCCACTACACTAACTAAAGGGGTGACCAGATGGTTGCAAATCAACGTCCCAACCAAGGTGACCTTGCTAGTTTCAATCCGTGTAGACAGCAGTTGTAATCCATGACCTTCAACGCCCTTGGTTGGGAGGCGCGTTTTCCCAACCACCGAACGTGTTGGCGCGTGGTTTACATCCAAGTAGCCGCAACACAAACTACACACAAACCAAGGTCCGCTTGGTTGGATCGCTAGTTTGCAACCTTCTGGTTCACCCCTTATACGAAAGATACGTTATTTAATATTCTACCATTTTTTAATAATGGTTAAGGTATAGATTAAAATTTCAGGATTTTATGGAAAAAAAATGAAGCATAGACGGAAACCGTATATGAATGAACTTTTAATTTGTGAGTAAAAACTGAAAAAAATAGAAAAATCATTTAATTTGTGTTTATAAACTTGAAGTTAGTAGTCTGAGAAAGCGCCCATGATGTTCATAACACATCGGCAACGATTCGGCATGCTCAGAACAAGGTTGTCAATGTCTTGCTGCGGAATATTGTCCCATGTCCTTCTGAGGTGCGCAAAAGTTGATCTTCTGTAGCCAGATTTTCAGGAACATCCTTCAGAGCTCTTCTTTGCAGCATATCCCACGCATGCTCAATGGGATTTAGATCTGGCGATTGAGCAGGCCAGTCTAAGGCCCTAACATTATGTGTATGTAACCAAGCTGCTACCGTTCTCGCCGTGTGTGCCCGGGCATTGTCGTGCATGAGCAGGAAATCTTGCCCCATTTGTGTTCTGTGGGGCAAGATTACGGGCCCCAGCACCTGTTGGACGTATCGTTCTGCCGTCATATTGCCCCGCACCCAAACGAGATCCGTCCGTCCTCCAAGACGAATTCCTGCCCAAACCATAATTGTTCCCCCTTGGTATGGGTGAACTTCCTGAGGGTTCTGGAGACGGCTCCATCGTCCAGGAACTTGCCAAACACGCGTCCTTCGTGAATCTGGATGGAAGCCGAACCTGGATTCATCCGTGAACAGCACATTGGACCATTGGTCACGGCCCCAGTCCACGTGGTTCCGAACCCATTCTAAGGTGGGACCCGGAGTGGTCTACGAGAGCGTAGATTGCTTTCATGCAGTCGCCTTCTTACAGTTTGGTCACTCACAAGCACTTGGTGTTCCACTCGCAGCCTTTGGACCAATTGAGTCGCCGTTGCATTTGGTTGTGCTCGCGCAGTAATTTGCAAAAATCGGTCTTGTCTGGGGGTAGTGATGCGACTTGGCCCCCGGTGCCTCTCCGCTACTTCACCTGTGGCACGATAGCGTGTCCACAATCTTGAAATTACATTTTGATGGGTCCCTATGGCCTCAGCAACATTACGCTGAACAGATCCAGCTTCCAGCATTCCCACAGCTCGTAACATCTCCGCCCTCGTCAAATGTCGGCGTTGCATGGCTACAATACCTCAATTTTAACTTTATCTTTCGTTTAAAAATGAAAAAAAACTGTAACTAAACGTAATTCGTATTGTTTTCAAAATTTCGCACAAATGAAAATTCCCTCTCCTATACATCAAGACATTTTTATGCCACCGAAACAAAAGAATTTTCAAAAATTTGAATTTGGAATTAGTCTGAGATAAATTACAAACAAATCGGTGTATAAAAGATTCCAATGCGGCCAGTACTTTTCGAGTTATTTAATTGAGTATGAAATATCCCTAGACCGTGTTGATGTGTGTATTTATAGACGAAATTCGACTTATTTCGGCCCATTGTCAGTTTTCGTATTAATAATTAAAGTAACGTCTTCTTCTTAAAATAGATTATTATACTAATATATTTTGCCTATTATACTAATATAGTTACTACTAATTTACACATATTATATTACAACTAATTTACACACAAAACAAGACAATCAAATAGGTACGTATGATTTTAAAACAATAATTTTATTAATACAAACAAACACGAGCCAGAGGCGCGCGCGTTGTTTACAGAAGATCCACCAAACATTACACTCCGCCACGCGCTGCATCGCGTCGGTCACCCGACCGCACCTCAAAAAACAAGTTTAGACTCGCTTTGCCTAAGAACCGGTAAAATAAAGGTTCTTAGAGGTTCCTATTTAGGTTCTGGTTCCTGTTCCGGTATAGGTATCGGAACCCCAAAATACCGGTATTTTACCGGTATTTTGGAACCGTTTTCAATCCCTGCTCGTATACCTAACTAATCTCTACGCACACACCACAGAAAATCCAAGATGCCCTTTGATACGGAAAGGTACAACAATAGTAAAGTGAAAATTCAGTCGGTCGCCCTAAATAAGCGGCTAACTCATAACAGTTTGCTTGCGACGCACGAAAATTGATCTGAGTTTGCAGCTAACTCAAATTTCAGTTCGCCACAAATTTGCGGCTCACTCAGTCGGCTGCTAACAGTTTCCCTACTGGGGACACAGCCTTAAGGAATTGTATCGTGAGGAGGCGATCCTGGCTGCAGGATCAAGTCATGTCTGCGATAAAAATGTATTGTCACCAGAACAAAAGCTGTGTGAAGAATTTTAGCACAATCAGTTGGTTGGAACTGGTTTGAAATTCAGTTGCAAGATTTGACCAATGCACACTAATAAAGCAAGTTAAATAAAAGCTTACAACAAAGACTCTTTTAAAGAAATCATGTCATGCGTCGAGATAATTTCCTGTAAGGGTAATATTTTACTAGTGAATGTAAGATTCAGGGAACTTCCTAGAACAACTATCTTGTGATGTAAGTTCTTGGTAACGTAATAAAGTAATTCTGTGCAAAGTTGAGAAACAAAAGAGGTCTTAAAAGTCTGCAATTTACCGACAAACGGGACATAACACAATTTGTTTGCTTTGCACTGTACAAGCTTTCTACGGTTAGTTATTCATGAATTAATGTGGAGCATTTAAAAAAATATTTTAAAATGGATGGGCTTTCTTTTAACTAATAGTTACACTAAAAGGTTACCTAGCTCATTTTGGGCAGTCTTTTACCGTAGTAGTTGGTAAGACCTGAAGGGTTTTAGGCACAGGTGTATACTTGCGAAATGTGGGTGTTCTATTTTAGGTATACCTAAAATAGAACACCCACCCACATTTCGCAAGTTATGTATTAAGTTCCATGTGGCAAGTTTATTACCATCAACTGAGCACAAATCCAGACACCATGGTTGCTACTGAGGAATTCCTGATGAATAAACCTAATAACAATTTGCCTGACCCGGGAATCGAACCTAAGACCTCATGCTCAGCAGTCGTGATTGAGACCACTAGATCATCGAAGTAGTCCATGTAATGTACTGGTATTCAGGTACATTCGGTAAGACTGGAAGCCGACCCCAACAAAGTTGAGAAAAGGCTAGAATGAGATTATTGTATTAGCACTATAGTATCCTCCAGGTCTTGATTCGTGCCCAATTGATGGCAATAGACTCGGCCCCTAAAAGGGACTCAGATATTATGTCTGAGTTTCGTGGTAATAAGGGTGTAAAAAGACCCTTTACGAAGCCAAAAAGCACTTGTTCTCCCCGTCATATTGATAGTTTTTTTTTTGTTCTAGACCATACCTGGGAACCTATTTATTGGGGGTCAAAGTTCCAACTTTTTTACACGTTTTTAGTCTAATCTTTTTACTTTAAACATCTCCACGTCCCCCGTACTATTCAATCCATCCATCAGCACAATGTTTTGAGTGCGTTACATTGAGTCCTACCGTAAAACGTGATTTTTCACTCCAAAAACAAAGTCGTTTCCCAGAAATAATTATTGCGTTAAGTTACTTAGTTTGATGTACAGAATGCTTGATTGACGGCTTCGTGAAGAGTCTATTTACACCTTGTCAATGAGTCGACTAAAGATACAGCTCTGCCTAGTCCTTAGGGGAAACAAGCGTCATAATAAGCCTTTTGTAACAACTAAATAACCACATGTCATGATTGCAATAAATATTTGAGTTACCAGCACGCCATTTTGAATATAGCTCTCGAATATTCTTAGAACATTATTCTTGTGAAGTACCCGGATTTTACAACCTACTTTAAATAATTCATGATTTTCAAGCATATGTTTTTTTCAGTGTAACCTTGATTGATATAAAATATTCATTTTTAAAGTTATTGCCCTATAACTTTGGATTTGACAGACAGAAAAAGTTATTTTTATAAGGCCTGTTTTTGTACGCTAGATTTTTTCTTGAAGTTAATTTCTTTTGTTAATACGTCTATGTTTTTAACACTATATTTTTAGGGTTATAAAACGAAGAAATTACAACTTGCTAGACTAAAAACTCGTTTAGGAGTTATTAAAAACGTACGTAGTTTATTCTCCTACCCCCATCCTAATTTATTTGGGGTTGTTCGTAAAAATGGGTGCTTTTTAATGTTAAAATATTATTATACGGTGTGGATTTTTAAAATGGGAAACCTGAAAATAGTACGTACAGAATTGTTTTCTAATTTGAGTGCTTTCTGTAGTACGTTAATCCGAATTAAGCCGAATGTCCCGGCTGTCATTATTAGGCAGATCTTTAGCTGACGTTACAGTTAGTCAGTAGCCCGAAAGTTTGACAAACGATCTTACCAAGGGGTACCGTATTACCCAGGGTTGTAGAGGTCAGATAGGCATTCGCTCCGTGTAACATACAGGTTATAGGCTTCTCTTTTATTTAAACTCAAACGTCAGCAGTTAGTTACGGATGATGTTAATAGCGCCCTGGCAAAAGTCGTTAAATGGTTTAATGTTTAAATCTACTCTTATATGAGAAAAAAACTAAATGTATTAAGTTTACGATACCCTATGTAAGACAAGTGGAAAGTACTGTTCTAATTAAGGATTAAGAGTTGAAACCGGACGATAGCATAGTGTTCTTAGGCATAACTTTGGATGCCAAGCTTCAGTGGGGCCCGCATATAGACAAATTGTCGAAGAAACTTAGCTCTGCAGCATACGCCGTTAGAAGAATTCGTGAGTTAACTGATTTAGAGACAGCCCGTTTAGTTTACTTTAGTTATTTCCATAGCGTGATGTCGTACGGTATTCTTTTGTGGGGCTATGCCGCCGATATTCAGACAATATTTGTTTTGCAAAAAAAGGCAATTCAGAGAAAAAATTAAAGAGATCAATATTCTTACTGTGCCTTCTCAGTTTATTTATGAAAACCTATTGTACGGACACAAAAACATTAATTTGTTTAAAAATACAGTGATATCCACAACATAAATACGAGGAACAAACACAAATTTGTTATTCCTGCAACGAGGCTCAAAAAAATAGGGGGTACGTTCAGATGCCAATGCATACGTTTTTACAATAAACCCCCATAACAATCATAAAAGCTTTTAAGCAAATCAAGATTAAATTAACCGAAGATCTATGGGGTATGTCTATCAAAGCTTGTACCTCAATTGCTGAGACTGTAGCACCGTATTTAGCCTTGATATTTAATTTGTGCGTGGATCAAGGGGTCTTCCCGGATTTAATGAAATTCAGTAAAGTAATACCCCTTTTTAAATCCGGGGACAGTAAAGATACCAATAACTATAGGCCCGTATCCGTGTTGCCGGTTTTCAGCAAGGTGTTTGAAAAGATAATGCTTAATCAAATGCTTTACCATTTTAACACCAATAAAATCTTACACGAGCAACAGTACGTTTTCACCAAAGGACGTTGTACGACTGACGCCGGTGTCACTTTATTAAAACACATATTTACTGCGTGGGAAGAGGCACAAGATGCCATAGGAATGTGTGCCTTCTGTGACCTTTCGAAGGCATTTGATTGCGTAAATCACGAAACCCTGATCTTGAAACTTGAGCATTACAGTTTAGGTAAACTTGCGCTCAGTTTAGTAAAATCGTATTTGAATGATAGACAGCAGCATGTACAAGTAAATGGCGTAAATTCAATGGGTTTAAAAGTAAAAATGGGTGTACCACAAGGTTCGATATTGGGTCCCTTCCTCTTTTTAGTGTACATAAATGACCTACCCAATTTATTTGACAACTACCCGCAATTGGTGTTGTTTGCAGACGATACTTCTTTAATATTTAGGATAAACAGACGTGCCACAAATCTGGACGACGTAAATAACGCCCTACTGCAGGTTCATAATTGGTTTACCGCTAATAATTTAGTTCTAAATGGGAAAAAAACAAAGTGCATTAGATTTGCTTTACCAAATGTCAAAAGTCGTGATTGCGACGTAGTATTGAATCAAGAGAAACTAGAATTTGTCGATAAAACGGTTTTCTTGGGAATTACGCTCGACTCAAGGCTACAATGGGGTCCTCATTTAACATCTCTTGCAGGACGGCTGAGCTCAGCAGCGTATGCTGTTAGAAAAATCCGTCAATTTACTGATGTTGATACGGGGAGGCTAGTCTATTTTAGTTATTTTCATAGTATTATGTCATACGGTATTTTACTATGGGGACGCGCTACAGACATCGAGTCTATATTTATTCTGCAGAAAAGGGCTATCAGAGCCACTTATGAATTACGTAGACGCGATTCTCGAAGAGAACTGTTTAAGGAAATTAATATCATGACAGTACCTTGTCAATACATCTATGAAAATATCATGTACGTTAGGAAAAATCTGCATTTATTCAGTAAAAAAGGTGACAGACACCACTATACTACTAGAAATAGGGAGCAACTAGTTCAGCCAGGTTTCAGGCTTGCTAAAGTAGATTCATCTTTCATGTTTAAAATGTTACAATAAAATACCTCCCCACATTCTACAACTGAATGAGACGAAATTTAAATCTTGTATAAAACGGACACTATGTAGGCAAGCATATTATAAGTTGGTGGATTACATTGATGATAAAAATGCTTGGCTCAATGCTGGTCCTGCTCCACAACCATAGGGGAAAACTAATTGGGCAAATTATTGTGCTAGCTGCAGAAGATTGTAAAAGTATCTTTGCTTTGTATAGATTCCATCTCCTAGTATTGTATAATTGCATAGCACATGTGTGAGGACCGTGTATTGTTAAGCTACCATTTGCATTTAGTTATCTTTCATTGACTTGAATATGCCTTGGTGGCTGAGAGAAAGTCATGCTCACTCAAATGTCTCGCTGATGGTGGCGGGTGTGTCGGGTCATTTAGTTCCCTTCAATATGGTTGAGTTGAATGGCGCCGATACACGCAACCGATACGGCAGTTTGAGTACTATAAGCGACCTACCCAAATGTCCTTGCTTTGGTATTGTTGGGGTGATCAACTTCAATGAAAGGTGTTCTGAATTTCCATCGTTTACTTAGACATGTTGTTACAGTTATATGAGGTAATAATTAGTTTAAGTTATTATAGTAATAAATTTGCGCTGCGTCTTGTCGTTCGTAGAGAAGAAAAAAAGGAAGTCCTTAAGATGGCCGCCGCCGGCGCAGGCTGCCCGTCGCGTTCCGTTCGCGACGCATCGATGACCTTTAGCTTTTGAGCGTTCCAGTTCCGTTGCGAACATCCTCCCCCCCCTTGGGGACATGTCCCCCAAGGAGCTCTTGGGAATCTAACAGAGATAGCTTTGAAACGGGCCTATGAATGACGCCGTTCTCAGTCTTGACGTCTACTACTCTGCACACGCCGTCAGCTCCCGGGTACAGCTTGGTGATGCGGCCTATGAGCCACTTCAAAGGTGGCAGCTGTTCTTCTCGGATGAGGACCAGGTCGCCAGCACGAACATTGTCTTTTGCACGCTGCCACTTGACGCGTTGCTGCAGGGTGCATAAGTAGTCCTTTGACCATCGGGACCAGAAGTGGTGTCGCAAGCGCTCAACCAGCTGGTAACGGTTGATGCTTGCTTTTTGGACAACAGGTGAAGGTAGTGAGGTCAGAGGTCGACCCACAAGGAAGTGTCCCGGTGTAAGTGCTGACAGATCGGAAGGATCAGCAGACATAGAAGTAATAGGCCGTGAATTCATAATGGCCTCAATCTGTGCAAATAGAGTGTATAATTCTTCAAAGGTTAAACTAGAGTTACCCGCAATCCGTTTTAAATGATATTTTTCTGTCTTGACTCCCGCCTCCCAGATACCGCCGAAATGAGGTGCATACGCGGGAGAGAAATTAAAGATTATACCCTCCCTGCTTGTGAAGTCGCTAACTGAACGTTCATTTTCCCTGAGCAGTCTGTTCAGTTCGTTACAAGCTCCTACAAAGTTTTTTCCATTGTCGCCGTATATAGTGTGAGGTTTACCTCTTCGTGAAATAAATCTACGCAAGCATAAAATAAAGGCATCGCTACTTAGGTCACTCACGACCTCCAAGTGTACAGCCTTTGTGCTGAAACATACAAATATGCATAAATAGCACTTGGAAGTCTTGGCACCGCGACCCATTCTATTTAAAATTAAAAAGGGTCCTGCAAAATCAGTGCCACAAGTCGCAAATGGTGGACCAGGAGTTACACGAGATTCCGGTAGATTACCCATTATGGGTTCTAAAGGCTTAGCTCTAAATCTCTGACAACGAACACACTTTCTTACAGTAGTCGCAGCTAATACTTTCCCACCTGTAGGCCAAAATTGCTCACGAATAGTATTTAACAGTTGCTGAGGGCCACAGTGTAGGAGACGAAGATGTTCCTGCTCGAATAAAAGTTTTGTGAAAGTGTGTTTGGAGTCTAGCAGTACGGGATGTCGTTTTTCGTAGGGACAGTGAGATGCATTGTCGATCCTTCCACCGACACGCAAGACACCGTGGCGATCCAAAAAGGGGTTCAAAGACAGAACTCGCGACTTAGAATTTAATTTGTCTAACGTTTCAAGTGAGTGAATTTCCATTGAAAAACATTCTCTTTGTGACGCTTTAGCTAGGAGTACCAGTGAGTTATTTAACTCAGAACAGGTAAGTTCACCATTTAGTTTAGTATTTGATTTTTTTTATATTGTTCATAAATCTCAGTATGTAAGAAAATATTCTTTGTAGTTTATATAGTTTAGAATATTTTTCAAAGGGTATGATGTCATTAGATATAGTTTTAACATTTAAACTTATTTTTATTTCAGGTAAAGTAGAAGGAGTAGATTTAGATTGGGGCCATTCTTGTTCAGACTTGGTCAGAAAGAAAGGACCATGCCACCAAAGAGTATTATCATGAAGAAGACGTGGTTGAATGCCCCTGGAAGCCATGTCAGCGGGATTGTGTTCAGAAGGTACATGACGCCATGTAGTTATGTCAGTTAATTCTCGAATTTGTTCAATCCGATTGCTTACATAAGTTTTAAGAGTCTTAGGTGGAGTGTGTAACCACCCTAGGACTATGGTTGAGTCCGTCCAAAATACTGAGCGTGCAATCTTAATTTGTAAAGAGTAACATACTTTAGAGTATAGTTTTGCACCAAGTAAAGCGCCTAACAATTCCAGACGGGGAATTGTTTCCGATTTCAAAGGAGAAACTTTAGCTTTAGCACATAATAAGTTACAATTAAATTCGCCTAAACTATTAGTCGATTTGAGATAAACACATGCAGCATAGGCATTTTGCGAGGCATCAGTGAAGCAGTGAGCCTCTATGTAAATAGAAGAATTACAGAAAATGTATCTAGGTATCTGAATGTCAGCGAAATATTGCGTTTCATTATAGAATTCTATCCACGAGTTTTGAATTTCTTTTGGAATTTCATCATCCCAATCTATTTTAAGTAACCAGAGCCTTTGCAGTAAGATTTTATGAAAAATAGTGCAGGCAGATAAGAGACCTAAGGGATCAAATATTCGACAAGAATTCGACAATATAGAGCGTTTCGTAACCTTAGGAATAGATTTATTTTCGACTGAGTAGTGTAAAGTATCAGAAATAGGTGACCATTTTAATCCTAAGACAGTAGATTGCTTACTAAAGTCTTGAGATTGATCAGTTGTAAGTATGCTATCAAGAATATCCGGAGAATTTGTTCTAAATTTACGCAAAGGGAAACAGCCTTCAGCAAGTTTGGCAATCACTCCTGAAATTTTAGCCTTTAAAAGAGATTTTGAGTCTGAACCAGTATTCAGGTCATCAACATAGAAGTCATGTCTTATAGCATTGGCAACAGCTTCATCACTACACTCCGCTGCAAGTTGGACAAGACACCTTGTACTCAGATAGGGAGCTGAAGCTGTCCCATAAGTGACAGTATTGAGTTGCAAAGTTTTGAGCGGTTGACTTTCGTCTTCCCTCCAAAGAATTAGCTGTAAATGACGCTGTGATTCATGCACCATAACCTGCCTATACATTTTTTCAATGTCACCTGTCACCACATAGGTATACTGACGGAACCTGAGCAGAATTGCCATTAAATCATCCTGAACAACTGGTCCAACAAATTGGATATCATTTAGCGACTTATTAGTAGAAGTTTTACAAGAGGCATCAAAGACTACTCTTAAGCGAGTGGTTTCACTGCTATCGCGAATTACTGCATGGTGAGGAATGTAATATCCAAAGCTAGGACGGCTTACTTCAGATAAATGCCCTAATCTTTGATATTCATTAATAAAATCAATATATTCATTTTTTATTTTAGATTTATTTTGTTTCTTTTCTAAGTTAAAGAAGCGCCTTTTAGCAATAAAATAAGAGTCCCCTAAAGCCTTACTGGGAACTTCACGCAATGGAAGTTTTACACAAAATCTCCCATCACTCAGGCGGGCAGTGTTTTCAATATAATGGTTTTCACAATATTGTTCTTCATTGGAAAACCTAATCTTTTTATTTGGCAGAGCAGGAATATCCTCAACTTCCCAGAATCTAGCCAAAGAGTCCCTAATTTCCTGAGAAAAGTTCGAATTTGTATGATTAGTAGTAGGGCTCACACCAGTAGGGCCTGACATGAGCCAACCCAGTTTAGATTTTATTAGTGTAGGTTTATTTTTCCCCAACTTAATTTGCTTAGAATCGACAATTTCCCAATAAATATCAGCTCCTAGCAGCAAGTCAATTTCAGAGGGCATATAGTAGGTAGGATCTGCTAGTTCTATGGATTTGGGAAGATTCCATTCAGAAGTGTTAACCCTTGAGCTGGGCAACATGCCAGTAATGTCAGGCAATAAAAGACATGAAACATTCGCATGGAATAGATTAATCCGCGATTTAAGTTTTATGTTCCACCTTTTAGTAGTATTAGTTAACTTATTATTTATACCAGCAATTGATATATTAGTATTAGAACAGGGTAAATTCATTTTTCTTTGCAGTCTTTCAGTAATAAATGAAGACTGGCTTCCATTATCTAGTAATGCTCTCACAACATGTGTTTCAGAAGATCGGCTATCAATTAATTCCACTTGAGCAGTGCATAAAAGGATCTGCCTAGGCATTGCCACAGAGAGTGATACAGGATTAAACATGGCAATAGTAGATGTCTGAGAGGAACTTGCTTCTTGAGGAACTGATGTCACAGAAGAATTATTAACAGGTGAGTTTGTCTTATCTTTATTGGACTGTGGTTTATGTAGCAATAAATTGTGTCTTTTGTTGCAGATTTTACAATAATGATGTTTGCAGTGAGCAGAGTAATGACCAGGACGCAAACAGTTGTGACAGAGCTTATGCTTATTAACTTCCATAAATCGAGCATCCAACGACATGTCTTTAAATTTATCACACTTATATAGTAAATGATCTTGTGAACAAACAACACAGCCTTTTTCATTAGTGTTTGAAGAAGAAACAAATGATTTAGTTTGTTTATTGTCTTTAGAGTGAGTACGTTTTTCAGTTTTAGTAGCAACATCATTATTGCTGTACTGTAAGGTTTCTAAAACGTCAGCACGATTTCTCAAGAAATTATAGAACTTTTCAATTGTTGGCGAAGCAGCAATAGTACTCCTGTTTTCCTCCCATATGCGACTTGTGGCGCCATCTAGTTTGGACACCATGATATATACAAGTAAAGTATCCCAGCGGGATTCAGGATCATTCAAAGAAGATAGGGCTCGAACATTTTTAGAATAGTAATCTATCATAGTACGGAGTGACTTGTAATTTTCTTTAGATATTGTATCAAAATTCAAGATAGCTTTTAAATGATTATTAGTAAGTATCCGGTTGTTATCAAAGCGTTCAGTAAGTAAATTCCAAGCTAATTTATTATTGGCAGCAGTAAACTCAATTGACTTGATTATATCTGCTCCTTCTTTTAATGAAGAGCGGAGGTAATGAAACTTATTAATTTCTGGAATAGTATCATTGTTATTGATTAAAGAATCGAAAGTATCTCGAAATTCCATCCAATTTAAATAGTTTCCATTAAAAGAAGGCAGCTGAATCGTAGGTAACTTAATGTTATAGCTACGGCTTTCTTGGTTAATATTCTGACAAGTAGATATTGAATTACAGTTCCTGTTTTCAGGTATTATGTTATTAGGGGCAAAACTTTCAATTAACAGTTGAGCCGCAGCTATGTTAGAGCAGAAATCACTTTCAATCGTGTCATTTTCTTCCAACTGATCAGGATCCAAACCCTCAATTTTAGTTTTTAAATCATCAAACTGTACCAACAATTCTTTGAATCTTGATAGTTTTAATTCAGTTTCAACGAGTAGTTGTTTAGGAATGTTGTCAGCTTCTATGAGTTTTACAGTACTTAAGTATTTAGAAAATATAGTTATTCTAGCCTTTATCGTACCACGTAGTTGAATAAGAGATTTCAATTCAGCCGACATGGTGAACGCTTATAAGAACTGAACAAACCGTCAAGAAATTAGCTATGCTGGTATTGAATACCGCATGTAAAATTAAGAAATTATAGCCAAACCGTAAATGTCGCGCAATGGCTACGACAACAGCTAGTGCAGTCAGCGACGCACACAAGCAAAGCAGGTTACACAGCGCAGGATGCAAGCAGCATAGTGATGAGTAGGCAAGTATAGCAGCGCATTTCAACGGGACCCAAGAAGCAGGCAGCACAGCGTCTGGAAAATGCCAGGGTGGTCCCGTAAGCAAAAGAAAGAAAAGGTAGTTGCTAGTATGGCAGGTAAATATGCATATCCTATGGGATGGGATGGGCAAGTACCTGCATAATTAGCAAATAGTTGTCATTTAATTTGAAATTATCAGTAACTCGAGACAGAGAAAGAAAAGATAGTTAGCAGTAATTTGATCTGACTCCAAAAATTATCAGTAACTCGAGACAGTAGAAGATGCACAGAAATCAGCTGTTATGAATGTCGGACCTGTAGGTTAAGCATGGTACTAAAATTGGGCGTACTTCCCTGTGAACAAACCAAATCACTCACTACAGGAACAGGGATAGATGGGTCATCAGCACGCACACGTAGTCATCTTGGTCAATGGGTCGTCAACTCGTCATAGGGCTCTGCTCGTTTCTGGCACCACGCGGTCGCATCTACAATAGTTCTTCAGTTGATCACGTCGTGGTCTCCATATGTTGGGGTGATCAACTTCAATAAAAGGTGTTCTGAATTTCCATCGTTTACTTAGACACGTTGTTACAGTTATATGAGGTAATAATTAGTTTAAGTTATTATAGTAATAAATTTGCGCTGCGTCTTGTCGTTCGTAGAGAAGAAAAAAAGGAAGTCCTTAAGATGGCCGCCGCCGGCGCAGGCTGCCCGTCGCGTTCCGTTCGCGACGCATCGATGACCTTTAGCTTTTGAGCGTTCCAGTTCCGTTGCGAACAGGTATTGTTCGTCGTTTCGTTGAGCTCCTTGAGTTATAAGTCGAGCTACACGATAACTGACAAATGCTTGCACTGACTGCACAGGCCCACTCAAATCTGTGTGGTTCTTTATTCAAAAGACCATCTCAGACACTAATCTGCATAGTCCTCATGTGAATTGAGCAAGATTATGTCTGGACTTCAAAAGAGACTATGACCTCTGAGTTTGTTTCGGCTGTTTCTTCTCAGACTAGTCAGGTACGAAACACCGGCCCTATCAAGTTTTAAAAAAATGACGTGTAAAAGTGTTTGTAAAAACCTACTTACAAAATAAACATTATTTATCATTTATCATTTATAGCTGCATGCAATTAGAATGGAAGCCAACAGACCCCCAGGATAGTTGGGAAAGGGCTAGACAGATGTCATCAAGCTGATTCATATCAGCTTCGCTTATTTAGAACTACGACCATAACATATAGCTATTTTCATGTTTATAAAACCCGAAAAAATACGACTACAACCTTTGTCTGCCGTCAATCATTGTCTTTGGACCTAAAGGACCTACCCACTCATTCGTTTGTGTCTCTATTTGTATTGTTCAAGGTCATATTTTGCCGCAAAGGTCTAAAAAGGTCTGTCCTTAGAAGTGGACGTCTAAAGCCGTTCGTTTGGTTTAGTGCCTATTCACACTGTATTGCTGATAGCAAAACGATTTGCATATTATTATGGTTTCTTTTGTGAATCCCTAGTTGGTTTTGTTTTGATAGGAATTCGACGAGCTCGTGGCTAAATAATAACAGCCGCTCCGGTTGATCTTTACGTTAAACCATGGTTGCCAGGTTGGTCTGTGGACGGGTGACCAACTGACCATCACTCATCACATACAGAGTTTCCTCCGTGCCTCGAGAAGCACGATAAGCCGTTGGTCCCGGCTTTCATTTGTAGATCTTTGACAGTCCTTACAGGTAGTCTGGGGCCCGAAAGTCTGACGAGCAGTTTCAAGAGCTATCGTAATACCCAGTACTAACTGGGTTGTGAGTGGAGGTCAGATAGGCAGGCGCTCCATGTAAAATACTGGTATTTAGCTGCATCCGGATAGTCTGGCATGTTTTAACAAATAAATTATCTTTATCTGACCGACCCCAACATAGTTGGGAAAAGGCTGGGCAGATGATGATTCTATAGAATCTTTTATTCTATTTGAATAGGAATTTCTAGAAATATAAACAAGTCTGATTTCTGTTTCTTTTTTCATTTTCACGGACCTTAAACGGTTCCTGCAACATAATTTTAGTTTACAGGAGACGTAACAAAAACATCTCCATTTTACTCAAACCCCACATAAAGTGCACCCATTGTAGGACACGGGGACACCCCATCTTATTCAAAATAAAAAAAAATCAAAATCAAAGCATTTGAAGCTTTTGAATTGTCGAAATAAAGATGAAAATCCCAGTCACAAGACATAAAAACTGTGAAAGTACTGTAGTTGCCCATTCCCTAGCGTAGATCTCTATGGAGAAGAACGGGCAAGAAACTCAATGGACACTCTTTTAAACCAGAATATTGTTACAAAATCTTGGTTACATCATTCATGTTATGTGAGAACAATGTGGCAAGATGTGCACGTTAAGTGTCCACAGTAAAAACACAAAAAAAAAATGCAATTCAAAAACCAAAATAATTCATTCAAATAAGCCATGGCAACTAAGAGATGACCAGTCACAACTGACAGCGCCCGTTCACGAACATGACGCATGGATCAGCACCATTCAACTCAACCATTTTGAAGGGAACTAAATGACACATGCGCCACCATCAGCGAGACATTTGAGTGAGCATGACACTCTCAACCGCCAGGGCACATTCAAGTCATGAAAAGACGTAGGTTTCCAGTGAATTAAAGATAGCTCTCTAGTACATAGTACTTACACAATATGGGCTATGCGGTTATATAATACTAAAAAGATTGAATCTATACAATGCAAAGATAGTTGTACAATCTTCAGTAGCTCCAACAATACCATTTAATGCTATCAATTTATGCGCCCCTGTCCTTGTGGAGCAGGACCAGCATTGAGCCAAGCATTTTTATCAGCGATATAATATTTCTGTTTACTTTAGTTTGACACACATACTGTCAACTGCTTTTTCACGGCAACAATTCATAACATTGACAGCACCTTACTGTGGAAGAATTAAGGTTGGTTTTCGTAGTTCACTCACATGAGATACTTTAGACTCGGCCCAGTTCATATTATTGCTATGCTCCCCACGTACATTAAAAATACACCTTTTTTAAGATACAATGTCACCTGTACTTATTTATTTTGTTTAGGGGTTTGATATAATTTGAGTGGCCATCTTTTGTTTAGGAGTTTATTGAATAAAAACATTAGGGTTGAAAAAATACAGTTCTGCTATAATAATTGTAGACTGCCTCGTTTGTATAGTTTTAGCAAGCGCGCGACTGTTGAGCTTGAGGTCCGGGGTTCAATTCCCAGGTCGGGCGAAATGTTTATTGGGTTTTTCCATTAGAAATATCTCAGTAGCTACCAAAGGAGTCTGGATTTGCGCCCAGTTAATGGCAATAGGGTCGCCCCGTATTACACGTAACTTAACATAACTGGCAAAATGTGGGTACACCTCTGCCTAACCCTTCGGGAAATATAGGCGTGATGTTACGTTATGTAGTATTTTCCTTTGCAATTTGGATAATATTTAATATTGTTAATCCTGTCATTTTTCCTTTGCTGCATTTAAGGTTTTTTGGAAATTAACTATGATCCTCTACAGAATTTAGGTCAATATTAACATACAGTAACTAAACAACCATCCGACAACCATACTAATCAAATAAGACCAGAAAGACAACTCCATACGAGAGATCACCGGCGTACGCACACATATTCATATAACTACATGGACCGTGAATGGGTATAGCTTCTGCCAGCGGCTTCGCCCGCGTGAAGTTTGCTAATAGTCCCATAGGACCTTACTACCGGGATAAAAAGTATTCTATGTGTTAATCCAGGCTATAAACTATCTTTGTGCAAAATTTCAATTTCATCCAAATCCGTTCGGTAGTTTTTGCGTGAAAGAGTTACAAACATCCATACATACATCCGTTATCGCAAACTTTCGCATTTATTTATAATACTAGTAGGATCGAGTTCATTCCGTGCATCGGAAAGCGCGAAAAGCCATTGATTCCGGCTGTCATTTGTAGATCTTTGACAGTTGTTACAGGTGTACAGGTGGCCCGAAAGTCTGACAACCAGTCTCACCAAGGGGATCAGATAGCCAGTCGCTCCATGTAAAATACTGGTATTCAGCTGCATCTGGATAAACTGGAAGCCGACTCCAACATGGTTGGAAAAAGTCTAGACAGAAGATGATTCATATCTTTATCTGCAAACCATACATCGACGCATACGAACGGAGATCTCATACAAATGCCGGTCACGAGTAAAATTGCACTCTCGGTACGTGAAGTGTGTCTATGTGTGCGTGCGTTTTTCCTCGTTTTAAGAAACAAACCTTCTGGCATATTCTGTATTAGCAAACGCAATTCGAGTGACCCCGGGGCAGACATGTGCAGAATTTATTATGTGTGTGTGAATTACTCTGGTATGTCTTACTACCGGGGTACCACCCTGTTCAAACATGGACATTGAAGGGTTATTCTTCAAATAAGCTATGACGAAGTTGTTTATTTGATTTGGGACTTCTTTCTTTATCGTTTCGTTAGTGCCTAACCTGGTGTCAGAGTTTTTAGGCCGCCCATGTGCTTCTGACTTGGCTTTATCAAGAAATATCTCTCAGGCATGCTGGTTTCCTCACGATGTTTTCCTTCACCGAAGCAAGTGGTAATTATACAATACGCACATGAATGCGGAAAATCAGAGGTGCGTGTCTTGGGTTCGAACTCGGGACCTATGACTTGGCAGTCCGACAGTTACACCACTAGGCTTTTATTATTATTATTTCGGACTGAAATGGGTGTCGTGTTTGGGTGGTTACTTAAACATTCCATTCAGAATCAATGTGTCGAGTTTGGTGCAACAAGCAAGCGTCTAACCAAATGAGGTAATCGCTTTTTACAAGAAGGTTCTTTCATATTATTTTCAGCCTAAAACCATCTACTTCTTGGCATCTCAAAGAATGTTGTAGCGGCACTACAAAAAGTACTGTAGCGTCTACAGCGCCGTCTATGACACAGTTCAGTTGTAGTAAAGTTATCCGTGGCTTTAAGGCGACTACAGGAGCTAAATTAGCAACTCTATTTGTGGTGGTTCAAACTTCATTTGAAATACTGTTAGAATAAAGTTCTAATCAGCTTGCACTACAAAGTGGTTATTACGTCAGTCACTGCAGGCCGAATAGTGTGAATGAGTGGTTTTTTGCGATTTGCAAAAAAACTATTGATTGGACTAAAAAAATAAAATACTATCATGCTAATATGTTGCTTGTAGAATTATTTGTCAAAAAATAAGAATGATCGCATGTATTTTAGTATGGTATTTACTCGTTAAAAGAAATTTTTAGAGATAAATACGTGATTTTTATTTTATCGAGTAAAATTTATTGTACTATGTTTTCAAAACACTATCATACTAGCAAATATTCTGGAGAATATCATATATTATTGTGTTTTTGTTTATTGCAGTAAATCATCTGCTTTTTTGCATAAAACTCGCGTTTAGCTCCCGTAGTCCCCTAAGACCATAAACAGAAAAACCCTACAACTGTCGGGAAGTTAGCCCACCAGACACAACACCGTCTGTCAGGTAGGATCCTCCCGTTTCTATGGAGTATGAAGAACTATACACCCTGTTCTTCATACCCCTCTAAAATTGGGAATTTGCCCTAGTTGACACACTGGCCACTTGGATTCGTTACTATAGTCTTAGTAATAATAAATATCAGGTAGAGAATAACAACACGATAATTTTCACAAGTCCGTATATTGTTCACTTCACTTCACAATAATTCACGAATTATACACACACAGTAATTCACACGAACATAGTGACAGCATAGATGTGTCTTATCCGATAACTAGCGCACGAATGACCCGAATGAGTGCGCTCTAACATATTTGACAGCTCTGTTTTTCCCACCACCATCCGTCTATCGCGTGTTGATCGTGTGATATAAAATGTAAAAATGTTAGATGCGCACACATCCGGTGTCAATACAAGTTTTAAATATTATTATAAAATTACCTAGCGATATTAAAAAGGGAATATTACTACTTATCCTTTCTACATAAAAATATTTTTATTAAGACATTTCTAACAGTAGGTACTTATGTAGTATTCGGATCCAACAGTACAATAACCAATATTACAATGCATGTCAAGATGATACGGAAGTCGCTCCGGTCACGGTTCATGATCGCTTGGCCTTTTATAATATGATATCCGACGTTTTGGCGGTTTTTGGCGGTGAAGCGGATCTCACGTCGCATTGCATTGGCTTGTATGAAATCCGTTAACACACGTTCACCGCCTGACCGCGCGGATTAGCGGAGCTGACTGCCTCTCCGCGCGGCGCACCGCCAATTTTGCTTCGCCGCCGCCTCCACCCGACAGCGCAAATGAGCGGTGTCGTGTCACTATTGCCTTATGAAAATGATCAAAGTAGTGATGAATTTACCCACTTGATAAGCGAGACGACAAAAAAAAACTAATTAGTCCGTCAGTTAGTTTATCAAAAAATATTTGACCCGTGTTTTTCTTTTGTTACGGAAACCATAATTGACGAAGCTATGACGCTTTTAAAATTCTCAATACGTCACGCCTAGGTATAATTTTTAGCCAGTTCTGACGTCACGAGCCCCGACTCCCGAGTTTTGATGCGTTTTATCTTTGTCAATATTCATTGATTTACAAAAACAAAAAATACGTGTCCATTAATTTCCAATACTCTAACTGACGGACTAAATAGATTTGCTATTTTTTGATACTGTCGTCATGCCTATTATTTCAAGATAGCGTTAACTTATTGTTTGATTTCTGCTTTCTAAATCAGCACACACATAACAGTTAGGAGAGCTTAACCACAAAAAAGAAGTTCAATGAAAAAAAACCGTTCATTTAAAATTCTTAGTGGCCAATCCAGAGGGTAGGTATGTACATAAAAATCGTATTAAATCTCATCGAATACAGCTAGGAGTGTTAATTTGGTTCAAATTTATCGCAGGCCAATTGCAAATATATAAGGGTGGTCGGGAGTAGAAAAGTGTTCGAGATTTATGTGCGGCGGTCGCTTTAAAACGGCATACCGGGAGCCTGGATTGGAAATGACATGTGTAAATAATAATTGATTGTAGTTTTTTTATGTTTTTCTTAAAATTTACTATTTTATCATTTGTTTTTATCGGAAAAGTAGAAACGTTTTACAACCTGTGCTTGTCGTAACATATTTTGGTTTTATAGCAACTACCTCATTCTTCTAGTGATCGTAAGCGAAAGTCGATTAGTAAGGGTCAATTCACACCGAAAGAGCGGCGAAGGGCAGCGCAGTTTCAGTTTCATATGAATTTTAACTTTATTATCATTACCATAATACTTATTATCGCATGAGAAACTCGACGGCGCCACTCCGCCGCACCGATAAACGAGTTTCTCATGCGATAATAAGTATTATGGTAATGATAATAAAGTTAAAATTCATATGAAACTGCGCTGCCCTTCGCCGCTCTTTCGGTGTGAATTGACCCTAAACCTAACTAAGTTTAGAGCAGCTTCCAGTCTAAACGGGTGCAGCTGAATACCAATATTTTCATAAAGCGACTGCCCACCAGACCTGCAAAAACCATTCAATGGGTAACACGTTACCCCTTGCAAAGACTTTGGGGAAATCGCTATCGAGTTTTTCACAAGACGTTTCTGAGAATAACCGGATTTTTTATCGGATGATGAGGCATAATCTTGTTGTTTATCTTTGTTCATACAAAGAAAATCGTTGTGAGGAAAATATAGTAATCAATTTTTCATAAAAGATTTCATTCTAAATAGGTTAATAACTTTTACTAAGAATTAGAAACTCAAGACGATCTTTATTTTTACCGGTTCCATGGCAGCAAAAAGATATCAGTTTGAAACTAAGTAACTAAAACTTATCCTGTTTTTTTGCTAATTATTTCCGACTTCCACGTGTCCGAGCCATGGCTAAATAATAACAGTCGCTCGAGACGATATTTAGATTAAGCCGCGCTTGCCTAGGTTGGTCCGAGGATGTGTGACCGCCCATTACATAAAGAGTTCCCTCCATGCCTTCGAAAGCACGTTAAGCCCTTGGTCCCGGCTGTCATTTGCAGACCTTTGATACTCGTTACAGGTAGTCACAGTGGCCCAAAAGTGGTATTCAGGTGCATCCGGTTGGACTGGAAGCCGACCCCAACATAGTTACAAAAAACCTAGGCAGATGATCATTATTTTTGCTTCAAAATAAAAAAAAGCCTAAAAACGATTCTCAGAGCGTTCCCCGCTCCCGAGCTACGATTCCGGTCGATTCTAGAGCCGGTTACGACTGGCTTTATCCGGCTTGTCGCTTCTTTGGCTCAAAATGGCGAAATGGCGGCATAATTCAGTCTACTTTGTGGCCCAACGGACGCCACAATTCGATTTTACTATTCTTAATGTAAAACTGTTTGACTTAGAATTAATGGGAAACTTAATGCGTTTTGTGTGTAATTAGAAGAAGTACTGTCTTCAAATCCAATATATGGCAAAGTTAAAAGGGAGGATTTATGAATCTTACTGGTCGTTATGTGACATAATTATATCTGTCCGACTGCCTCGTTGGTATAGTGGTCGCAAGCGCGACTGCTGAGCATGAGGTCCTGGGTTCGATTCCCGGGTCGGACAAGGTGTTGTTGGTTTTTTTCATCAAGATTTTCTCAGTAGCAGCCTCGGAGTCTGAATTTGTGCCCGGTTGGTTGAAACAGGTTCGGCCCCTTATTACATGGGACTTAAAAATTACTGGCGAAATGTGGATGTATGATAGAAAACTCCTTTGTCATCCTTATGCATCACAGGCGTGAACAAGTTTTTATGATGCTTTAGTTTGACTAGCAGTATTTCGGTAAATACTATGAAATCCCAATAACAAAATAACACCTTGCCCGATCCGGAAATCTAACCTAAGATCTCATTCTGAAGATTAGCTATTGCGAGGACTAGCCCAACGTAGCAAGCAATAGGCATGACGACAGTATCAAAAAATTGAAAATCTATTTAGTCTGTCAGCTAGAGTTTTGGAAATTAATGGACACGTATTTTTTGTTTTTGTAAATCAATGAATATTGACAAAGATAAAACGCATCAAAATTCATCAACGTCAGAACTAGCTAAAAATTATACCAAGGCGTGACGTATTGAGCATTTTAAAAGCGTCATATCTTTGTCAAATTTGGTTTACGTAACAAATGAAAAAACACGGATCAAATATTTTTTGATAATTTAACTGACGGACTAATTTGGTTTTTTTTCCGTCTCGCCTATTGTAGGTCATTAATACTAGCGGACGTCACGCGGTTTTACCCGCGTAGTTCCCGTTCCCGTGGGAGTACGGAGACAAAATATAGCCTATGTTACTTGCTGATAATGTAGCTATCCATTGGTGAAAGAATTTTTCAAATCGGTCCAGTAGTTTTTAAGTTTATTCGTTACATGCAAAAATACAAATATTTCCTCTTCATAATATTAGTATACATATAGACAACCACATCTAAAACCTTTTAAAAAATCGCCTTTGAACAGAGATTGTTTTTAAAACATTTTAATAATTTTCTAAACAGACAAACTCCTTTGAGCAGCAAACTAGGTGTAAAGTAGGCCTCGCAGCCACGCGCGGAGTAAACGTTACTTTCGTCAATCAAAAATACAACTGATCTAGCATTTTATTATGAGCAATCTGAAATAAGCTTGTGTCCCGAAAAAAAATAATTAGTCCGTCAGTTAGATTATCAAAAAATATTATATAATATTTGACAAATATTTTTTCTTTTGTTACGTAAACCAAAATTGACGAAGATACGACGCTTTTAAATGCAATACGTCACACCGCGCCGTGCTATAATTTTTAGTGCGTTGTGACGTCACAATCCCTCACTCCCGAGTTTTGATGCGTTTTATCTTTGTCAATATTCATTGATTTACAAAAACAAAAATACGTGTCCATTATTTTACAATACTCTAACTGACGGACTAAATAGATTTGCAATTTATTGATGGTGGAAACTTGCCTATTGTATGCGAGTCGCACGAGTGTCGACACTTGGGGAGGCCTTTGTCCAACAGTGGACGTCTTTCGGCTAAAATGATGATGATGTTCATGAAAATGATTAATTTATCGACAAATAGGGATCGTAACAACTAAGTTAAAAAGTATCCTATATTTTACCCTAGGTTGTAAAATATCTGTGTGCCATATTTCATCCGCATCCGTTGAATAGTTTTTGCGTGAAAGAAAAACAATCATCCATTCTTCCATCCTCAAAAACATTCGCATTTAAATAGTAGCAAGATTCATAATGAGTCTCATCATCTGCCTAGCCTTTTCCCAACTATGTTAACTGGCTTCTGGTTTAACCGGATGCAGCTGAATCCGGTATTTTACATGGAGAGACTGTCTCTGCTTTTCACAACCCTGTCTGGCTGTAAAATCCGTATCTATAAACAAATCAAAGTGATTACTTGAGTATAAGTCAATATTTAAGATACGATTTTTATTCTGCAGAATAAAAATCGTATCTTAAATATTGACTAAGACATTTAGGAATATTTCCTAGAAGTTAGAACTGTCAAAATGTTCGAATTTCAATTCATTCAACGACATTTAAATTCTTGTCAATTGCATAAAAATGTTTGCATAAATAATTTCTTAAACTTAAGTAATTACTTTAACTTGGTTTGTTTTTTCGTTTTCGTTGTTTTTCTTTCTTAAGTAATCAATATATTGTAAGCCCTCCACAGACCGACCTCGACAAGCTCAGCTTAACCTTCGATCGGTGCGGCTGGTATGACCCGTAGACATGAGTAAAGTCTCAAAATGGATAATATTATTTATGAAACGAGTATTTTCTGCTTTAGAATAATTGCGTTTACTCTGCAGTTTCGTGGAAGGCCCAGTTTCAAAAGAATTTCCTCCGCAAGGTCAAGTAGCCTCAAGATGTCTTACCAAAGAGTTTTTCCTCGAAAATGTTCAAGTTTTTTATAAAGGCTACTTTTGTTGAAAGGGAAAAGAATTTGAGTGTAATGTGGGATGAAAAAGTCATTATTGTTTACCGTTTTTTTTGTTGTACTTTAAGAGCTTTATTAGTTCTTCTGGAAGAAGGTTTTATCACCCACCTGATATTTTCCTAGGTCAACAAGGCACTTTAATAAGTTAATTATTTCAAAATCACTGCCCTAAAAACATTCAAGGAAAACATCATGTAACCTGCATGATTTAGAAACCTTTATTTCATATCATTTCTCACTCGCACATTCCAACTATGTTTTCTCCAGTCTTCCTCTCCCTCTTCATGCATCAAAATTATATTCATCTCTCTTTTAGATTTATTCATTTTTGTGGACCGTTTGTGTTGAGCGAAGATGGACAAGAGTGTCATACGATCACTCAGTTGCGGCAATCAATGGTTGAATCAGCTGTCCATCTCATGATACCTTTTACGACGGTGACGTCAGTAAACAGTAATTCTACAGATATACCATAATGATAATGTCGTCGTTAGTGTTTTGACATGTCCGCGTTGTGCTTGGAGTTTTTCGGACAAAATTGGATAATGTGCTAGACACTTAACAGTACACCAAAAGCTCTCGACAACCACCCTAGAAAGCATTTATTGCATTATCATCATCAGACAGTGAAAAGGATGGGTAATTCTTCATGATTCAGCTAGCCATATTTTATTTACCATGGTAAATTATATTTACTTCATATTTTATTGGCTAGCTGAATCATGACACGTTAATAATAAATAACAAACAGAATGACAATATAATTATTTTAACAGGCAATAACAACATCAACTGAGGAGAAAATATAATTATTACTGTTTCGGTAGGTTGTAGCAAAGTTTCGAATAAAATTGAGTAATGTTTTATTTTTTGTACATGCGAGTGCGATATTGTTTTGTCGTATTGACTAGTCGAGAGTCATCATCTGCCTAGCCTTTTCCCAATTATGTTGTGGTCGGCTTCCAGTCTAACCGGATGCAGTTGAATACCTGTATTTACATGGAGCGACTGCCACTGCCGAAAGTCGAGAGTGCATGAGTGAACCAAAAAATCGAAGAGATGCGCCAACTACCAACCCACACTGGGGCTGTGTTGTGGATCACGACCCACTCTCTCTCACAGAGAGGAGGCCTGTTTGTCCCAGCATTGGGATCATGCCTGGGCCGTGATAATGCCCGTTTTTTTTTAAATATAAAAATATGAAATTTTAACATTTAAAATGTGGAGGATGGATACCTAGATCCTAAATTACCAAATAAAATAAAGACTTTTATGATAATATGTTATCTTTTACTTTATTACGTTTTACATAGTTTTTGCCTATCATAGAATCGTTCTAGCCCTATTTTTTTTATATTGACAAATAAAAAAGGTAAAAAAAAATAAGAAATACATACTGCCAATACTAAAACATTATAAAAAGGTTGGTAGGTCCACAACAAAAAAAAAAAACTTTCAAAGATTTTGATTTTTTATTTCAAGCTGCAATGCAGTGTTTTATAAAATAAAAAAATATAAAACAACGTAGTACGACTCTTGAAATAAAAATTCTAACAGTTATATCGTTGACAGTACTGGAATAAAATAACAATATAACAAACCAGTATTATTTTTGTCGAAATAAAGATTGATTCGTTGGTTTTTGATTGATATATTTTTTCAATTTTATAATTGAATGTACCTACTTCTGATATATACCGATACACCGATGTTTATATACCGATGAGGTTTGTATTGCGGTAAAGCAAAAATAGAAAATAATTTTTTAACGTTTTGATGAATTAGGTTATGGGCAAGAGAATAATGATGGTTAATGGATGTTATCGATCGATACTTAAATATTTATCAACTGAAATGGGTTTTAAAACGACTCAAAAAATCATAGCTATGTTACCTACCTACCCAAACTATTACATGACGTTAATGTTTTTAAATAACATTTTATTGAGATATTCATGGGGGTGAAAGGACCATAGTTGTAGATAAATATAGTTCAGAGAATGTGGAAAAAAAAATGTTTTTTTTCTTGTTTTACACTTTTTTTTTTTTTTTTGTTTCGAATGGGAAATCATCAAATGACTTCTCCGCTCTGGGCAGAGCAGGAGGGAGTGTGAGACTTTTACTGACTAAAACCTATCCATGTTCCTTCATCGCCCTTTATGTTCCGGGGCCACGGTATTTCTTTCGAACGTCCCGCAACCCCGGTTGTTTTGAAATGAAATGAAATGATGAAATAAATTAAATGATGTTTATTTTGCAAGTAGGTTCTTACAAACACTTTTACACGTCATTTTTTTAAAACTAGATGGGGCCGGTGTTTCGTACCTGACTACTCTGAGAAAAAACAGCCGAAACAAACTCAAGGGTCATAGTCTCTTTTGAAGTCCAGACATAATCTTGCTCAATTCACGTGAGGACTATGCAAATTAGTGTCTGTGATGGTCTTTTGAAGAAAGAACCACACAGATTTGAGTGGACCTGTCCAGTCAGTGCATGCATTTGTCATTTATCGTGTAGCTCGACTTATAACTCAAGGAGCTCAACGAAACGACGAACAATACCAAAGAAGGCAGTTTGAGTACTATAAGCGACCTACCCAAATGTCCTATTTGGGTAGGTCGCTTATTGTACTCAAACTGCCAGACAGTCGTGGGGAAAAAAATAAAATAAAATATGTGACCCACATGGTTTTACACTCACACTCAAATACAACACGTCCGTGAGTCGAGAACAAGATAATATCGTCCTATATGACATAAAGAATGACAGCATGAAAATTAATCTGGTTAATAACCAGCAAGCATAATTCACAACTCAATTTAATATTTCTCAAAGGCAAAAAACACAAACCAACCAACAGAAATCTACACCCGAATAGACGCCAAAACTCCGCGAAAACGTTTCCATCTCCAGTTATTCATCCAAGACATCTTACACGAGATCTCGGCCGTAACTCGAAAGATACATTTCAACAAATTTCAAAGTGAAATTATAAAATTCACAGTCAAACTCTCGCTCCGACTGGGCGAACGCTCTTGGTCTAGTTTTACTGTAGTTTGCGCCCTAATTCACGCGTACTAAAGGTTTGTTTAAAAGTTTGTAATAACGCCATCTGTTGGTGGGTCGATTGAGAGGAGAGACATCTAGTGGAGAGAAGATAAGTGAGATTGATTTTTGAAATATTGATTGAGCATGTTTTTATTATAGTGTCACCCGTCAGAGAATTTAAAATAAGCTACTACTTCAAAAAAAATATGCAAAAACATAACAAAAAAAAAAGCTGACAGATCTAAAATCGATAAAACCAGCGGCTCAGGCTTTTGTCTCCCGAAATCAAAAGCACAGCTTAAAAAAAAAACCACAGCGTGCAGACAGTCTGTCCTCAAAGCATAAACGCTTTAAAGCTATTTTGAGTGCCGCAAACATAGTCACACAACAACACTGCCTGAAATTTGTTTAATATCAACACAACACATGGACGAAGATAAAAAAAATATGTAGGGATAGTAGATCCCTACAGACTTTTTTTTCTTCGTCCACGTCCAAACATCCGCCATACACGCGTCGTTAAAGAATACTGCGCAACTGAATTTTCTGAGTCAAAGTCAAAGTATTTATTAGTGTGGTTTTTGGTGATAGTTGGTCTTACAGTTAGGTTATATGAACTCTGAACCTCACCAATAAGATCAGTGTATATCTTTCTAAGGCGTCCTGTCCTAGCGTTTCCACTCACATCTGCCTTATAAATACCACTCAATGCTAAGCATGAGGTATATACTGGCGGACTTGTGCCTAGTTAAAGGCAACAAGCTCGCCCAATATTACATGGGACCTCAACATAACATATATTGTTATATGACAACATAACATATGTATGTTGATATGTAGTTAATTTATTATGACCACATTTCTTGTGTCCTAGAATAGGGTCAAAAGCTCAACTTAAAGCTACTTTAATTACAAATCTCACTGCTTTGTGTGAGTCAGCCCCAACTAGCTCAGTTTAAATCAAAATTTTGCATATCTTATCCAATTTAAATTTTAAAATTCATACTTATTCATCGTCCTAAGTTGTGGCGTCAAACGTTTGACTTTATCGTTACGGGACTGTTTAACTTAAAACTTTAAATCTCAATTGTAAGGAATACCTGATAAAAAGCAGGTTTTCTTGACTTTGAAAAATGAAGCAAAAATTAAATGAACGTGGAAAATTTTCAAGTAAAAAATAAAAAGCCTCAATTTTAACTTTGGTCTAGCGCGCCTGCTGAGCATAAGGTCCTGTGTTCGATTCCCGTATTGGGCAAAGTATTATTACGGTTTTCCATCAGGAATTTCTTTGTAGCAGCCCGGAGTCTGGATTTGTACCCGGTTGATGGAATTAGTCTCACACACACCGTATTACTTGAAACCCAAACATAACTGGTGAAATGTGGGTGTACTATCATGTTCACACATGGATGAGATGGGCAGACGACATTGGTGCCATCGCGGGAATATCCTGGATGAGGCAATATCCTGGCACAAAAGCGTGGAGCTTGGCACAAGCAAAGAGAGGCCTATACCCACCAGTGGGTGAAGTCGGGCTGGTGATTAGGTTCACCTATGCCCTTCGGGGATTCAAGGCGTGATGTC
The DNA here is from genome assembly GCA_941918905.2 of Xestia sexstrigata. Taxonomy (NCBI): domain Eukaryota; kingdom Metazoa; phylum Arthropoda; class Insecta; order Lepidoptera; family Noctuidae; genus Xestia; species Xestia sexstrigata. The sequence continues at coordinate 12,947,215 of OW799226.2, forward strand.
ACATGTTATGTTTATTAAAAAGTCTGAACTCCCAAGTTGTATGATCGTTGTTCTCATTTGACGAAATCTTTGGTATTATCACACGATAACACTACCATATTATCCCAAAATTTCATCCACGATTTCTAAAACAAAATAGACGACAATAGATTTTAATTCAAGCACCCATAACCTATATTTCCATATTTCCGGTCCAGAAATCTGTAGATAAAGTAAATTGAAGTTGTTGTGAACTAGGTCATTATTTTAGAATTACTTTGTCGTGCAATATAAGCGTCCCGGCGAATATTGTGGCTGTGTAATTTTTGGCTATTATAGCTCAATAAAATTGGTTTTGAGTAGAGAATCGAGGTTATTAACAGTTTATCTATTTCCATGCTAGTTATTGCCCAGGACTTCGCCTGCGTGGAGTTTGAAAATCGAACATATCACATGAGTTTGAAAATTGATAACATATACTTAAATACCATGCGAAAAAGGCGTTAGTTTATAGTATTCATGTTTCTAATACCTGTCACGACTGTAATCTAGAATAAAGCCTTATTTTTGGCACATTTTTTTTAAATTCAGGTCCTTACATTATTCTATCACCCAAACATACTTTCATCAACATTTTACGGCAAGTTATGTAAAAATGCAAAAAATATTTTACGTCAAAATAAAATATGTAAACCTACTAACTTTAAAACAAAGCTGAGGGACCCTAAACCTCACAATTTTATCTCAACGGTAATGAATTTTTAAATCTGACTTGTTCAAGAGCGTTGTAAGATGAGAGTAAGAATGAATACTGGCGCCCAGGCAGGGACCCCCACCTTGTGTAATAAAAACGTATCTTCACTAAACAATAACCTTCGGGAGACGTAGTAGTTTAAGTTTTATGAAAACAAAAGTGTTAAAAGGTCGGATTTTACATCAGGGACTTTTATTGGCGCCCAACGTGGGACGAAATTTATAAATCCACAGTTTTTTTTTTTATAGACCTATGTTATATCACCGGGTCTAGCTTAGTAATACAAAAAAAAATTATAACACATGTATTTTATAGCCGCAACTATGTTTAAAGATATCTCACGACTAATATTCATGCCAGCAGAACAGCTATAGACAAAGAATTATTTACCCAACAAAATACTTTGAAAAACCTACAGAACGCTAGCACAAAAAATAACAAAGCTAACATCACTATAGCTAGAGATGTATGCGCTGCAGTACCTCTTAATTAATGTTTGAACACGGAACGTTGAAGCAACGGAACAGCGATCATTGTCACAGCGATTTTGTACTCGTAACAGTTATTTTTTGTTCGAACGAGTATTTATTCATGCGATATTTTATTGGAAATCAAATTAAAATTTCATGTAGTGAGTTTGAGTGTTTTGTTGTAGTTTTTATTGTGCAATTGTGGATGCAGAATGTCGATTGCTGCATTCTATCCATCGATTGGACAAATTAGTATTGTAAGGTTTAATTACGGTTATAAGTTGATTTTGATTGCCTCCTTGGTTTAGTATTAGTATCAGAAATAAAACATAAGGTATAATTTATTATAATGACTGAGTTGTACTATTATGTATTCTGTGGCATAACCCAGTATTTTGTTCTACTAGAATTCAGAACATAATATTGTTATAAATTTAAAGTTTCAAAAATAAAAGCAAATGAATTATATTTTTATAGAGCTTAATTTTAGTTAGCTAAAACCCGTATTTTAAAATAAGTAAAAATTATTACCTGTATCCGAAAATCTACTTACTCATAAACAAATCTGGTATAAAATCACTGTTATTTCCTCATTGTTACTTCTAAATAACTGTTAAAATTAATAACAGTCACTTCGGTGATAGAGTGACGGACATTTGTGTAATCCGGCCTTAATCCGCGGAAAATAAGTCGGCGTTTAACATAATGGTGCAGTCAGGCCTCAATTTGACATCGCGGAAGGAAAGTTATTTTTATTGTTTTGATGCCTGTTTTTGTAATACGTAATGGAAATTGTGGAGTGGCTTTTCCTTTTCTAATTAAATAAAAAGCTATTGTCTTCCATTCTTTGTCAATATCATTTATCATCTTCATCAGCCTAGCCTTTTCCCAACTATTTGGGGTCGGCTTCCAGTCTAACCGGAAGCAGCTGAGTACCAGTATTTTACATGGAGCGACTGCCTATCTAACATCCACTACCCAGTTAATACTGGGTATAGAATACGGAGTACCGGTTAAAAACAGCCGGTACCAACGGTTTAACGTGCTTTCCAATGCAAGGAGGAAACTCGGTATGTAATGGGTGGTCACCCATCCACGGACCAACCAAGTCAAGCGTGGTTTAACTTAAAGACGATCCGAGCGGCTGCTATTATTTAGACACGAGCTTGAGGGTTTCAAAGTAAGTTTGTCATTAGTGCCGGCGAGACACCCCATGGGACTTCATCGGCTAAAGTTTACTAATAAATCATTATCACTACATATTATAAAACAAAGTCCTCCGCCGCGTCTGTCTGTCTGTCTGTTCGCGATAAATTCAAAAAACTACTGCACCGATTTTTATGCTGTTTTCACCAATGGATAGAGTAGTTCTCGAGAAAGGTTTAAGTATATAATTTGTCAAGTTTTTGTATACCTTGGATAAAATATAATTCTATGTTTTGTTGGAGGTGTCGGAAAAATATAAGCCGTCTGGGAGCTGTATGTTTGGTCGCGATAACCGACATATACGCGGGCGAAGCCGTGGCGCGTGCATCAGCTAGTCCACTATAATTTCGAAAAGAGATTTACCCCCACGCCATTCCTCAAAACATTAAACCGTAGTATTTAAAACCTAGTGCATATGTGAAAACGCCATAAGTTAAAGCTGTCATGATATTTTACAACCACTGGGGACCATTACTCAACCCGTTATAAAACGGGACGGAACGGAACGGAACGGGTCGGAACAAAAGCGCCATACAACTGACAATGGTGCTTCTGTACACATAAATCATAGTGACGGGATGGTTGAAACCGGTATTTTTTACTGATTTACTATCGTTGCGCTTAAGGAGAGTAAAATCACGGTTCAAGATATGAGTGGTACAGACGCCATCGCCAGCACATAAGCAACCTGAAACTGTCAAATTTTCCCAATCAACCTTGAATCTAATGCTTTAGCGGTAAAGTCGAAAATCATTAAAGAAATTTGACAGATTGTAGCAGCTTAATGTGCTGGCGTCTTTACATGTAGAACTGCAGAACACAGCTATCGACTAGCTAGGACATGTTAAAACTTCACATAAACATAAACTCAGGCAAAAACTACAGAACGCTACCTGCTACGATCCTCACAACTCCTTTCGCCTCGTCCAAGTTCATACATCTGGTCATACACGCACGCCGGTTGCGAGTACTACGCACCTGACCTTTCTGAAGAACCTCACCAAAGTCAGTATGTTCAAACTATACGTTACCATAATACTGTGGGTCTTGCTTAAGGTGGAAGCTCCACGAAAGCCCGCGAAATCCAAAATTTCTTAAGTTTTATTGCAATTTGCAGGTCATTGTCAGGTTGTATGTTGATTAAAATATGATTCGCGACTGTAACACGTGTGTAGTTACAGAATTATAATCATCAATACAACCCTCTAAGTTCATGTAACATGTATTGAATGGCTTTTTTTTTATTTCGCGGGCTACCAAATTAACATAACATAGTGCTTGTAATCCCCGTAGTGCTAGGCAGTGTACAGGCAGTGTGTGGTGTGGCAGTGTAAACTCATTACTCCATGATTACGGTGTATAGGTATACACCGTAATCATGGAGTAATGAGTTTACAAACATTTAAAAAATACAGCTGAATTGAGGGCCTCCACCTTCTTAGAAGTCGGTTAAAAATTATAAATAAGGGACGCCCTAGACTGACATACCCTCACCATTTTGATGATAATTATTCTTCAGAAAGCTCAAGTGTGCTACCAAAGTTATGCATGAACGTGCACGAAGCAAAATGCGTGTGTAATCGTATTGTTGTAGGTGAAGTTGTGCAGTTTCTGCCCACCCCTAGGAAAAAAAGCAAGAGTTTATAATTAAATAAATAAATGGAATTGTCAGCGCCATCTAGTGCCACACTAAGCAACGAGGCTTGTGTCGTGGACACCATATAGTTGATATACTACATAGATACTTTTTGTTTGTAAATACATACTTATTATACATATAGACATCCTTGACTCGGAAACAAATGTCCATGCTCATAATTTTTTTTTGTAATTGATTGTGTTATTTGTTTTTTATTTGTTAATTATGTCTGTCAAACCAAAACCAAAACAAGAAAGTACCTCCACCTTAAATAAGTTACCACGAAACATTTCCTTCACCCGTGGTAAACAAAACACTTATAACTTACCAAGTTATCAAGTAATCGATCAGTACTTTACTTGATTTTATAGCTTTCCAAGTTACACGGATTTTAGGGGGGAGAACGCTTTGGTTAATCTAAACAGAGAACTTTAAGTCGCTTTTGAGGCTGTGAGGATAATTTTCAGAATAAGAACCAATCAGACTCTTGGAGGTATAGAAGGTCACCTTTTATAGATGTCCGTGTATACTAATATTATAAAGAGACTAGTAATTGCGTGGGTGCGCGCAGCTCGCGTGTCGTCGTGTTCTTGAGAAGTAGTCCTTACCCATATAAAATTTTGAGAATGAACGAATTGGAAAATCCATTAAAGTCCTTAAAAGATTTTGTAAATTTTATAAAATCTTTTAAATATTTTGAAAACCCATAAGAACCCCTAAAAAACTCTAAAAAGTAATAAAAAAAAAAAACAATACTTGAAAATCAATGGATTCGACGTCTACTATAATATTTGTTCAAACACCTAATGGCTATCTCTAACCGTTATGAAGTTACAGCCCTTTCAATTTTAGGGGAGGTTGGGGAGGGAAGGGTATACAAATGATTTTGACCAACTCTAGGCCCTTCCTTATGAGTCTGCAAAAAAAAATGTTCCAAGTCTCTCAACTTCCGAGATCCGCCTAAAGGGGGGAGAAGGGGGACAAGTGGGTTAACTTTTGAAAACTGGTTTTTATTTTTCCGAGCCTACCGCTGCGCCAATCGGGTCGTCAAAAACAATAAATGCTTTAAGTTTGAGTTTGAGTTTAATATAAAATGAGAAAGAAATTCAGTCTATATCTCTTTTAATGTCTGGTCTTAAAATTTCACAGGCACACAGGTATACCATGACCTGGGTAAAGAAATAGGATACGTTTTATCCAGGCAATATGGTCCGGAGGGATCATTTTCCACAAAAAAACAAGTGAGTAATAAACAAAATAAAACGACCCGCCGCCGGGTGGGTCCGTGGCTTAGGCCCCCAGTGGTCGAGGCACCCGTGGCCGACTCCCCCGATTCCATTCATTTGTTTTTTGTGCAGAGGCATCGCAGGATCGTTTCTTTCTCAGGTATTCATCTGCCTAGCCATTTCCCAACAATGATAAGGTCGGCTTCTAGTCTAGCCAAGTGCAGCTGAATACCAGTGTTTTACATGGAGCGACTGCCTATCTGACCTCCAGAACTCATTAACCCGGTAATACTACACCCCTAGGTAAGACTAGTTGTCTGTTTGTTCGACACTGGGGCTTCTGATTACGCTTTGCGACACTCAAAGTTACTGTCTTAGAGACCAAGCTGAAATGGCTCACTTGCTTTTAGCTATACCGCCACTCATATACTGCAGACACTTAACTAAAATACTAGCAATTCCAAGGAAGAGGTCATTTATAAGGAGCTTTTACTTCTAAATCTAGCCAGTACTAGATTACTAAATTAACATAACATAACATCACGCCGGAGGTGTACTTAATACTTCACCCACATTTCGCCAGTTATGTTTAAGTCCTATGTTAAAAGGGGTGAGCCTAATGCCATCAAGCGGACACAAATCCAGACTACGACTTAGAAATTCCTGATGGAATGATCAAATAACAATTTTCCCGCCCCGAGAATCGAACCCAGGACCTCATGCTCAGAAGTCGCGATTGCGACCCTAGCTAGACCAATGAGGCAGTCACTAAATTAAAAACTAAGAAATTAAGATGAAATGCCTGTTACTCAGGAATCTGATTAAACTGGAAGCCGATCAAAAAATTGGAAAAACAACGCAAGCGATGATTCTTCATCTTCGTCGTCTTCGGTCAGAAGACGGGTAGGTTCCCAAAGCTGCAGGTGGAGTTGTACAAGGAGGAGAACAAGAGGGTCATCATCTGAGGTTTGTGGCTCCGCAGAAGAAGTTTAGTTAGTTCAGAATTTGCCACGAACACTACTCACAAATGTGTTTGCCAACCATGACATTATCACGGTCATATTCACAAGTGAAAATTCCTCTTTTAAAAAACCGTAGAAAACACATTCTCCAATATAGTGCGAGTCACAAACAAGTAGTCAGTGAGTGCATGTCGCGCGCGCGACGTCGCGAACGTTGCGGTGACATGTTGCTAGCTGTTTAGTTGTGGATGGTACTTTGTCTGTAGGGCTGCCTAGACGAATTGATATAAAATGTGTTACACTTAGACACGGTTTTCAGGATACTACTACTACTTTTTACTCTTTTAGATTGAGACTCGATGATTCCTACATTGCGTTTGATGAAGAAATTCCATTTTGTTTTTGTTAAAAAGACATTCTTGATTAAATTGTACAAGGCAGCCTTGAGTGGCAATGGCGGGAGGAGACGCCCTAGAAGGACATACACTGACCTTATTGGTGAGGTTCTTCAGAAAGGTCAGGTGCGTAGTACTTGCAACTGGCATGCGTGTAGGACCAGATGAATGAACGAACTTGGTCAGGGCAAAAGAAGTATGTAAGGATCGTATTCGCGTTCTGTGTTTTCTGCCTACCCCATGGGAAAAAGGCGTGAGTTTGTTGAGCTGATAACTAAAATTAATTTATATCAAATATGAGTCAGGAGCTTCCGAATGTAAAATCAAAACAAAACAAGAAAAAAAATGCATTATTGCAAACAACGGATTGTAGCAGCAGTAGGACTTCCATTTGCTACCGCGGTGAAAGGATTAGCCAGTTGACAAAACCCGATTGCTCAGGACATAATCCACCAAGCGAGCCTAGCGAGGGGTGGTGGATTTCACATTGTGTTTTTGGTTCTAGGACATGCCGGTTACCTCAATATGTTAAAAACCATCAAATCACAAAGAAGCTGCATCAGGATAGATTAAGACTTAATATGTTAATCGGACTTCGTGACCAAAGCATAACAATGAAATAACACTAAAGTCCCTACCTTTATTAGAAAATCTAGCAATTAATCGCCATCATGGCTATATTGACTGATGCCTGACTGGTAAATCATTTCATTTTTGATAAGTTATAAAATAAAAATAGCTGACGTGGCTCTAAAGGCTGCCCAAATCAAATGAGACTGGGCAGGACGTGTCTGCCGCATGTAACAACAGCCCATAACGTCCACTGCTGGACATAAGCCTCTCCCATGATGGGAGGAATTTGCCGTAATCTCCACGCTTGGCAGGCGGATTGGAGATCGCAGTGATGAAAGACTAACAGGAAACGCTGCTGCCCATTCTCTGGTCTACGGAGGCGCAAGGTGGTTCTGCCTCAGACATTAGTCGCCTTATACTACACCCGTGAGTGTAGTGGGGTGGTTCTATTCTACTCTGCCGGATACCACACGGCTAATGCCAGACCTACTGAGGGCCAAAATAGTAGGAACATGGTCCCCTTACACAGTGAGGCGGGGTCGCGGCAGGCCACGAAGAAGATGGCGGGACAAACTGGACAAGTTGCGTCCGAACTGGAAGGAGGACGCGCGGGTTCGCGAGGAACGGGAAGAGGGAAAGGACTTATTTTTTAATTTTTTTCGGATGTGTAATCATCAAATGACTCCTTGCTGCTCTGGGCGGAGCAGGAAGTGTCAGACTTTTAATGACTAAAACCCATCCATGTTCCTTCATCGCCCTTTGTGTTCCGGGGCCACGGTATCTCTTTCGAACAGTCCCGCAACCCCGGCAGGCATCGGTCCTTGCGGACCCCTTCCTACGAGTATTGCTGACTCTCTTTGAGGCGCGCTTGGAACACGAACGCGCCGTCGACACGGCCTGTCGTGATGAGACAGCGAGCTAGCCCATAGCCCACCGTCCACAGGCCCGCGCCAACGGTGGCCGGGGGCCACGTGGTGGCGTGGTGGGTTCGAACCCAGACAGGCGCATTACTTTGTGTAATTTATTTAATCACCACTGCTCTCAAAACGGTGAAGGAAAGCATCGTGAGGAAACCGGCATGTTCTAGAACCAAAAATTCCAAGACACGTGACATCTACCAACCCGCACTGGGCCCGCGTGGTGGATTATAGCCCATTCCCTCTCATTGAGAGGAGGCCATGTCCCAGCAGTGGGAACATTATAGGCTGATGATGATGATGATATGAAAAATTGAAAAAATATGCGTACCTCCGCTTCTGCCAACCCTGTATTTAGTTTAAAGTTAGTCAAAAATACCCGCGACTCATGGCCGTCTGAATATCGAGAATTATTTGTATTTACTTCGTTTTCGCCAGTGTTTTGTTTTAAACCGTCGTCGACTCGCAGACAGTTTGTGTTCGGAAATTGTTATGCTTCGTAAAAGTTAGTTTTGAAAGCAGTGGAGTGATTTTTTTTAGTTTTTCAGTGATTTTTTGACTGCAGTGAGAGACTTTTATTACATAAATTTATAGGATGTAGGAGCATATTAGGAAATCTGATTATAACATAGTTGTTTCTCTTCCTCTCATACTGACGCGAGCTATACCTGACGCTATACCATCTGCCTAGCCTTTTCCCAACTACGTTGGGGTCGGCTTCCAGTCTAACTGGATGCAGCTGGGTACCAGTATTTTACATGAAGAGTCCTACCGTGCCTATCTGACCTCCACAACCCAGTAGCTAGGTAATACGATAACCCCTGGTAAGACTGGACTGGGACTAAAACTACTAAAACTATGTGAAGGATGATATGGCTAGAAAGGAAGTAACTGCTGACATGACGAGTAATGGAGAAGTATGGAAGAAGAAGACATGCTGCGCCGATCACAAATAAATTGGAATAAGGTCAGGAGAATGATCAACATCTATCTATCTCTTATGATCTTTGTTCAACAATTTTTCGCCAAAAATACTGACACAACTTGCCATAGTTTGTATGAATTTTAGTAAATAAGAAAGAAAAAAACATCCTTGTTAACACAAAGCATTTTAACACAACCAACCTCAAACAATCATTATACACAGCGACACCCCAGTTAATTACCATTCTCTGTGTGTCAATGACGTAAGCTTAGCTACAATATCTGAGCCAAATCGGCCAGTATATTGGCGTGAGAGGTAATCTCCGGTATGACATAATAATCTAATGGTCCTGGCATTTCGACCTGCAGTGTTGTGGTGTCTAATGATCAGTTTATATTGTTCCAGTTGATGTCTCAAGTTCGCGACTGCAATGGAGTTGGTTACCATCCTGATGTTTTGAAAACAGAAGTGACAAAGACTCATCAAAATTCTTCTGCCCTTATCCCAAATTATTTGGAGTCGGCGCAGCATGTCTTCTTCTTCCATACTTCTCTATTACTCGTCAAAATTGACAATGACTTAATCCTGGCTGACTTAACGACTGCAGTTGTGTTTTCATGGATTAAAAAGAACCTCAATTTTGGTACTGAACAGATGTCTACAGTGAACAGTACAAAATAATAGCGTGGTGTCCTGTGTTCGATTCCGAGCCGAGGTACCGATTGCGACCACGAGACTAAGAGGGGAATGGTCTACTAAAGTGTTATTAGCACATGCGATTGCAATATTTTCAACAAGTCATAAGATACTCCTATTTTCTATCTAGTACCAAAATATTTGTGTTTTTTTGTAGAAGCTAAGATTTTTATTCAACTTTTGTTTTCATATTCGGCAAAACAAAAGTTTGGATTTAGAAAAAATGAGTCTGTTCATTGGCCTAGGTAGTGGTTGCAAGCACCACTGTTGTGGAGCATAATAGTATGGTTTTGGGTCCGTTTCCTTGGTCAGAACAATTTTTATTGGGTTTTTCCAATCCGAAGCTTAGGCTGATTGCAAATTGTCGCTTTCTATTATTTGAGACTGAAATTTAAAGCACACTTCCGTCTGTTCTACTGGTCGGGGATTACAAGCCTCATATTATATGAAAACAAAAGTAGCATTTATAAAACCATAACCATACATTTTAAATAAAGCAATAACCACACGTTCCAATCTATTGTCAGACACGGCCGGATGACATCGGCGCAATAATTATCAATAGGCTTTGTATAGAGTCATTTGTAAATGATATTGTATTAGTTAATTAAGGATCTGCTGTGGAGTAAGCGGAGCGATCACCTTGTTCAGCGTGGGGACATATCTCAAGCGAGTCTTCTACGTTTATTTTCTGTATTTTTTTAAATCGTTACCCGCACACCAGGAATTCCTCCTGTATCGTGGTTGAGTTTACAAACATTTGAACTCAAAGACAAACAGCTAGACCCGGAACTCATTAACAACTGTGGGTCATATAAATATTTTTCCGAGCGGCATAGCAGCCGATTGATAAGCCACTGCGTTGCTTTAGTGACTACTAGACATTCGTATCAATTGGGAACTTAAATCAATCATTCTGGGTTGTTAGAATGTTTGTCAGGTTCTGTCAGAATACCGAGTAAAAGGATTATTTAATTGAGTGTTAATGGCTTATGCTGTACCTACTAAATTTACAACAGCAAAAACACGACATCTTTAGTTCCCAGATTCAACAAAGGACCAACAAAACTGTCGTTCTATTTCGTTTTGAAGTAGCTTAATAGCTGTTCCCAAAGCGCTGACATCCCCGCTCCGTGTTCCACATAGCCTAGCGCTTACTGTTTGTTTTGCGTACGTTAATGATGTGGTCTGCGAGGGAATTATGTGCAATGACCATTTGTGCAGCGGTGATTAGACGCGGCAATTTCATTGTGTTGAACGAAAGGGGGGAGATGAAAAAGGTGTTGGCTGGAGGATTACGGACCAGATGTCTTGATAATAAAATATTGTGGTTTGAAAAAACACGCTTTAGAGTTACGTCATTTTATTTCTCTTATTCTTCTCAGAAAATCCTTTTGTTTTATATCATCACATGCGATTCGTCCCTCCTCATGACATGCCCACACCAAGACAGTCGATTCGCTTTCAACTTTTCTAATTCTATAACTGGCGCAACTTTCAAACTTCCTCTAATTATATATTTACTCATTTCTTACTTTCTTTCATTCCTGTCAGACCACACATCCACCTCAACATTCTTATATCCGCTACATGCAATCTTTTTTCATCGATCTTCTTCACGGCCCAGCATTCTTAGTCATACAGTATTTTCGTATTGTTCGACTGCTGGAGAAAAAATCTTGACAAACGCGTAACAAAAATTAAAAGTGTTATAATTTGTCCTGATTTCATTCTTGTATTTTCTCTCTTGTTTCATTCAAACAAAGAACAACAGCTACATTTTGGTATACGAAACCTAAAATCGCAATTTTATTACGGTTACACGTACATCATCATTAACTTGCCCATAACCCTATTCATTTGCATCGGCGCAGCATGTCTTCTTCTTCCATACTTCTCTATTTTTCGTCATCTCATCAGACACTTCTTTTCTTGCCATATCATTCTTAACACAGTCCATCCATCGTTTCTTTGGTCTTCCTCTACTCATATACCCATCCACATTCATACTCAGAACTTTCCTCACAACATTTTCCTCATTCCTCCGCATCACATGCCCATACCACGACAATCGATTAACACACAATTTTCAGTCATGTACTCAATACTGATTTAAGCAAACACAAACTAGAATGTACTTACTTCTCGTACTCACATAAAATCCCCAGACTTTCGCTTCTACCCCTAATCGGCGCTATCTTTGTCCTTTTCATCGAGTACCAATTAACTGCAAGCTGCAACTCTGCTTACCCTTTCAATGCATCGTCAATAATATTACTGGTTGAATGTGTCTGCGTGGTACGTTGACAATGCTTGTATATGATGGGATATGGGTATTACGTGTGGGATATGTGAAGTTGCGCGATTGTGGCGCGATTTTGAGGGTGCTCTGCCGAATGCGAAAATAATAATAATAATAGTTTATTTCAAAATGGTATTGCAAAGTTTACAAATGTTGGATTGATACAATTTTTTAGGTTCAACTATACAATAAAGACGGGTGAAGTACTGTTCTCCTAGATAGGCTAAAATTTAGCCTGTGTTAAGGAGAGACAGTGCCGGTCCCCTGAATTGGCGGGTTATTATATAAAAATCGTGTGTTTAAATTTAAAGTTTGAAACTGCATCTGGACAGGATCAGTAGTTCTGTTACTGTACAAGAGTTATACAAAATAAATAAGTTTCGTTTTATCCACATAGGTAAATAACAATTTACAGCAACAATACATAAATGTAATAAAAGACAATAAATTCTACCAATATTAAAATCAAAATTACAAACAAAATCACAATTACAATCAAAATTAAAAACAAAATCAAAATAGAATCAAAAACAAATTAAAATCAAACCAAAATTATAAACAAAATTAAAATCAAAATCAATATGAATATCAAATTAAAATATATTTTATTATTATTGATACAAGACATAGACTTATCTAGAGTGTATGTATATTATGTATGTGCGTCAGTGTAGGTGCATTGTGTTAAGTGTGATGTGTGTATGTAAGTGTGTGAGTGTGTATATTTCTGTGTTAACATGATTAATTTGTGAGGAATAATTCAGTGTCATCATAATTGAGGTCCAAAAGGAGTGTCCGTACAGTTTTTTTACAATTGTAGAATGAGAGTTTAAAAACTGGGCTTTTTGTATTAATTTGATTATAGAGAGATGGAGCAAGATACTCGTATACAGATAATCGTTTGACGAAAGAGGTACGTGGAGGTGGAATAGTGCAGATTCTGTCTTTCCGACGTTTAGAGATGTGTCTGTACGGCGTTCTGGAATGTTGGAGTAAAACTATATGTAAAATGTACTGTTGTCGAACATTTAAAACATTCCAGGATTTATAAAGTTCGGTCGTTGGGAATAACATAGGGCGGAATGTGGCAACTTTAAGTATGGCTCTGAGATCGATCTCTATAGGCTTCATCACTGTCTTTGCAGCTCCGCCCCAGCAGGAAATGCAATAGGTGACTAGTGATTGGCAAAGAGCGAAATATACATTCCGGATAACTGAAGCGTGTGCTACATGTCGCAGTGTTTTAAAAATGTAAATAAGTTTCCGTATGCGGCCGGATAGGGTATTAATATGTGATTTGAAATTTAAGTGTTTGTCAATGAAGATACCAAGATATTTTATTTGATCTACTGGAGTAAGTGATGGGCACTGGCAAGCCTGCTGCGACATACAACTACACGAGTGAGCTTTTAGGGACATAGAGGGATTTGGTTGGGAATTTGAATTTATTGAGAAGGTAATAAAATTTGTTTTAGTCGTATTGAGGGTCAAGGAGTGTGTATAAAGCCATCTTAGTGTGGAGTTAAATCCTTTTTGTGCTATTGACTGTAGTTCCAACCATGAGTTAGCGGTGAAAGTTATTGCAGTGTCATCTGCATAAGAAACTATTTGGGCATTTGGTAGGTTGCAGAGGTCGTTAATAAATACAAGGAACAAAGTGGGCCCCAAAATACTTCCCTACGGCACACCGTATTCGATAGCAACTGTATCGCTATGGTAATTATCCATAGTCACAAATTGTGAACGGTTTGTTAGGTAGCTTTTAAATAAATTAAGTTGTGGGCCCCTTACACCTATACATTCTAGCTTGAGTAAAAGGGTCGGAATGGGCACAGTGTCAAAGGCTTTCGTGAGGTCTAAGAAAATAGTCAATACCTTTTTATTATTGTCTAAATTCTTCACAATGTGATCAATCAATTGGTGTATTGCGTCATTTGTGGATTTGTTTTTACGAAAGCCAAATTGTTGTGGTGACAAAATATTATAATGCTCAAGATAGTGAATGAGTCTTTTATTCATTAAACGTTCGAGTATTTTTGATAAAGTACTAAGTACCGCTATAGGGCGGTAGTTTTTTACGAGGGACCCATCGCTGCCCTTGAGAATGGGATGAATGGCTGCCTTTTTAAATGAAGTAGGAAAAATGGCTAATTCAAAGCAAAGGTTGAAAATGTGGCATAGTATAGGTGCGAGGGATGTTGCGTAACGTTTTAAGAACAAGGTGGAGATACCATCCCAGCCGGTAGCCGCATTTGTTCGAAGCATATTTATGGCTGATATAACTTCATCAGGATCTGTCTTTTCCAACACAAATGATTTTTTGAAGTTAGATGTGAGGGGAAGTGAAAAGCGGGTAAGTGACTGTTTGTTGTTTATACTATCTGCAGGATTCTTTCCTACACTTGCAAAAAATTTGTTTACGTCATTGCAAGACTGTATCGGAGATGATGAACCTGATAACAACTGTGTGTAAGAGTGTTTGGTTTTGGTAGTATTTGTGATATTTTTAATAGTTTCCCGGAGTTTTTTAGGGTTATTCATAGCCTTATTTAATTCTATAGAATCGTATTTTCTTTTCGCTTTTTTTTTAATAATGCTGTACAGAAATTTCTGTATCGTTTATAGGTGGTACTGATTATGATATTGTCAGGCGATTGCTTGACTTTTTTATGTAGAGAGTCACGGTTACATATACACCTCAGGAAACCTGGCGTTATCCACGGTTTTAGAGTTTGTTTCTTTGCAGATGCCTTTATTGTTGTAGTGCAGTCTTCTATGGCTGTTTTAGTTAGCCCGATAAAGGCATCTGCAGCATCATTTGGATCTATCATAGACAGAATGGGTGCGAGGTCTAAACCTGCCATAACTGTGTCAAGAGCGTCGTAGTTTATTTTATTTATATATTTTGTGGAATTTGATTAAATAGTAATTTTGTTAAGGCAGAACAGAGAAGAATAATGATCCGTTACAATTGAATCATAGACAAGTGTCAAAGGTTTATACTTGGAGCGGATTATAAGATGGTCTAAACAGTTACTTCCTCTGGTAGGCTTCGTATGTGCAGGTAAGAATCCATGATAAGCTAAGGTATTAAGATACTCGTGAGTTCTGTTATCTGATGAGTCATGTTTAATGTCTATGTTAATGTCTCCTGTTATGATTACAGTTTTGTAGTTCGCAAGCGACTGAAGTATTATATTGAGTGCAGAGAGGAATGTCTGAATATTATCGTTTGCGGGTGATTGGTATATGCAAAGTATTGCTACATCTGAGTCTAATTTTATTATTAAACCAGAGGCAGATCCGAAAAAGTCAGGTTCTTCGTAAGCAGATGAAAGAGTGGATTTTACATAGACGACCACTCCGTCGCTCTTATTTAAGTGTTTGGTGGTGTGATAGGTAATATAATTTTGTAAAACGGGAATGTGGTAGTTACTGGAGCATTTTAACCAACATTCAGTTAATACTAGCAGTTCGCACTGAATATCGATACGGTGTAATAAGGTTTGTAGATGAAAAGAAAATGGTTCTTTAACGTGTGGTTAGTGCCTAGGTTAGGCACTATGTCAGAGTTTTTATGCCGCCCATGGGCATCTGACTTGGCTTTAAATGCCGCCAAGAAATATCTCTCAGGCATGCTTGTTTCCTCACGATGTGTTCCTTCACCGAAGCAAGTGATAATTATATAATACGCACATGAATCTGAAAAATCAGAGGTGCGTGCCTTGGGTTCGAACTCAAGACCTGATGAAAGAAAAAAAAAGAAGATGACTCGGCAATTCGACGGTCACACCACTAGCCTACCACTGCTGCGAAAATGGTGTCAGATGTTGAAGTCGCCATTTATAGAGTTACATACAACTTAGTCGTGTCGTTGTAGATTGTAGTCGCCTTTAGTTAAGCATATCCAGTTTTTATTTCTGAGATAATTATATTGAAGTAAATAACAACATCACATAGAGAAATTATCAAACTCCACGCTGGAGAAGCTGCGTGCATAAACTAGTAAGTTATAAATCCACCTACAATGATTAGGTATCTTTTTGGCATCTATGTAAACAGTAAAATTATTTGAATGTCTATTGTCATTCTTCTGCAAGTATTCTCTTAACACGTTAAGAGAATACTTGCAGAAGAATGACATTTCATTTTTGCTTTTGATTGGTAAGAACTACACTGAATATACCACCAGATGGCCACCTACGAAAAATGAAATGTGGCCAAAAATTAAATGTCACGCAGTGCATCTTGACACGCTGTGTGAAAGCAGCCCAACTTCTTTTATTAAATTGTTAAAATTTACATTCAGCCACTCGTCAGCAACTATTCTCTTAACACGTATATTCACGTAATACACCCACTAGTGGTACAGACTGTGTAGTTCCCACCATATCGCGATAACGAGGTGTCACGCTGTCGAGAGTGTCACGATCAATGTGCCTACTATCTGACGAGACCATTGACTTTTTATTGACTGCATTGAAACCAATTACGATATGAGATTTGGTTTGCAATTATCTGTTTTTAATCATATTATAATAAAAAAGTGTGAAGTCAGACTTTAAGAATTCACTTTCACGCTTGGCAGAATGGCTGTTTTTATCAACTGTGATATTGTCTCTTTCCTACATCACATACTTACATTACGTTACTGCTGTTGATATGGTTTTTAAGTTTTCTGGGTTAGCCAGGAGGTAATTAATTGCATGACACCTATGGTATAATTGGCAAAATACAGTATGTTCATCGACGGATAAATTATTATCCCAATTTCAGTACAAAGTAAAATATTTCGATGGTAGACAGCTATTCATTCAACTGTATTTTTTGACCGTATTTGTAATGCAATCGTTTTTTTTTTTAATAACCATGGATTTTGATTTAGAAGAATTCATGATAAAAGTTTGCGCGTTCTTTACACCTTTTGTGTAAATACAGCATATAGCCTTACCAAACCAACCAACCAACCAACCACCAACCAATTCTAATTCTAATTCCAATTCATGCATAGAAACAGAATGCGTAACACAAAGTTTAATGAAAAAAACCTATACAGGTTGATTGGAAGATGGGTGCAAAGCTTTAAGGTGAAGATACTACACCTTCACCTTAAAGCTTTGCATGGCTTAAATAGTTCTAAATTGTCTGTATCACAGAAAATTTAGAACTATTTAAGCCATGGTTGTCTTAGACGAAGTCTTAACAAATTTTTTTAATCTAATTTTTATGTTTTTTTTCGAAAATTTCCAATTTTCTTTGTAAACTGCTTATTTATGGGCAAATTAAATGATAATTAAATTTATTTTCATTTTATTTAATTAAAGTAATGTATAAGCAATCTAGCAAAACATGTATGCCTCTGTGTCGTTACACATTTTTTTTACAGACATTTAAAGTTCATACAAATTTAAAAAAATCAGAAATACTTTTTGTAAACCTTATTTTAAAAAAAAAACGAAGGTTGCTTTTTTTGTTCAAACCTTTTTGAAAACATGCTTGATAATCGCTCTTTCCCTTGAGGTATCATTTACGCTGATATCTTACAAATTATTGAAATTAGGACCTACAAACCAATATGAGGGAGAAATTTTAACTTTAAATTTTTTACTTTACATGTTCGAAATGATAACTTAGTTCAATTCTAAGAATATTAGGCACATTTCAAGCGGATCATACTACCAGTACCAGAGCAGTAGCTCAAAATAAAATATGGCATACAATGCACCAAAATGACAAATATACGTTCCATGACAGGGGTGTGCAAGGTCTGGAAGAGTAAGATCCCCAAAGAAGAATACAGTTCTGCCGTTTCCTCCTCAACAGAACCATCGAAGATGCGTGGTTCCTGAAATTAATCTTGTGGACGGATGAAAGCAAATTTTCTAGGGAGGGTATTATAAACTTTCATAACCTCCATGAATGGGACGGCAAAGAGAACAACCCACATTTTAAGAAGCAGGTGTCGTTTCAGAAGAAAGTCTCTGTCAATGTATGGGCTGGAGTAATTGGCAGGACAGAGCAGTGCTTGTATTAGGAGTCACGGCAGACATTTTGAACATGAAAAATAAATAATTTTGATTCAAATGTTGTTTTAATTAGTCTGCCATATTTAAAATTTCTCCCTCAAATTGGTTTGTAGATCCTAATTTCAATAATTTGTAAGATATCTGCGTAAATGAAACCTCAAAAGAAAGAGCGATTATCTAGTATGTTTTCAAAAAGGTTTGAACAAAAAAAGCACGCTTCGTTTTTTTTTTAAATTAGGTTTACAAAAAGTATTTCTGAATTTTTAAAATTTGAATGAACTTTAAATGTCTGTAAAACAAATCTGTAACGACACAGAGGCCTCAAATATGTTTTGCTAGATTGCTTACACATTATTTTAATTAAATAAAATGAAACTGAATTTGATAATCGTTCAATTTGGCCATAAATAAGCAGTTTAGTTAAAATTTTGGGAATTTTCGAAAAAAAAATCATAAAAATTAGGTTAAAAAATTGGTAAGACTTCGTCTAAGAGAACCATGGCTTACATAGTTCTAAATTGTCTGTACTATCTTCACCTTAAAGATTTGCACCCATCTTCCAATCACCCTGTATATGCAATACAGTAGCCTCGCTACACGCTACACGAAAGTTTATCTGTGAACCGCGACGCGCTATCACGGCGTGTCACGCTGTTCCGTTTAACACTATTCCTTACGCCCCGAATACGAACTCAGGCGGGGCGACTTTGTGACGCGACTTGCGTCTAGCTTGAAGAGCTAGCTACATGCTTAAATGTTTGGTGGAGTCCGGGCCTTAGGGTCACGCGTGTTACGACTGTGAAGAAAACCAATGAATGCTACCGCAACGCGACGGTGCCTACTCATGCAAAGGAATTTAGTGATACACGTGCGTATAGCTCGACGTGAACCCGTCGCATGTCGCATCGCCCGAGGCAGTGAACAACGCGTCACGTCGTGTCACGCTGTCCCGTTCAACACTATTTCGTAGTGTTTGATTGATTTTTAGCTTCGAATGCAGCGTGACAGTTATGGAGTGACGTTCTGTTATCTTTGATGTGGCTAGTGGCGGGTTGTTGTGCGTAGGTGGGAGGTGGGAGGGTTAAATTGAATTTCGTTTTGTATAGGTCAACAGTCAACACGGTTAAGTTTAAAGATGTGGGCGTGTGTGGGTGAAAGTTAAATTAAAGTTTACGATGTGTTGGATGTTTTCCTTGAAAATTAGCTGTGAACTGAGACCACTGGAAGAATTTGAGCGGGATCTTCAACAAAATTTTAATTGTGTTCCCCGAAACACACCAACGATGAAACATAGAGGAGATCATGAAGCGTGATATCGATAGACGTTTTGAAATTAGCTTCGTCTTCAAGGACCCACCAAGCAGATCCACCGGTGGGTCTCCGAATACTGATGTGTCTCCCGAGACCTACTGACTGGTAGGACCTATGTGACTATTTAGTTTTATATCCCCTGAGACCCACCAGGAACTTAAATGTACGAAAGAAAACAAGTACAAATAATTCTTTATGGGTGGCATGGGCACCGGACCGTAGGCCGACGAAGGAGGCCGGCGGAGGCCCGGAACTTCGGGGACAGAAGTCAAAGTTTTAATATGCAAGCGAAGCGAGCGCAGGTTTACGAACCCTTATCTTTGACGATACGTTTTCTATTTTTATCCACGACGGAACGGAGACGGTATATGCGTTTTGGGTGAGAGGATGTTTTTTTGTTTGTGCAAATACATGTTACCATTTTTCTCCAAAACTACTAGTCCGAGTGGATCTTCGAAGACAATAAAATCTCAGAGGTCCCACTAAGTAGGTCTTGGGAGACACATCAGTATTCGGAGACCCACCGGTGGTTCTGCTTGGGTAGTTCTGCTTGAAGGCGAACTGTTGAATTACTGACTGGGACTGTAGCTTTGATTTTCTTTTTTTGTATTTTTGACATTCAAAAGTGCCGTAATGGTCTAATTGAAATAAATGCTTTGAGTTTGAGTTTGAGTTTGACTGTCCTGTTTTTTTATTAAAACTACCAGGAAAGCAGAAATGAACTGGAACTATTGTAGGTGCTAAAAGCGACTTACTACATTCATCGTTAGTGCGTTTCAAAGAATAGAATTATAAATTTATAATTGTTAATTGATTTCCTTAGCGCACCTGAATGGTGCTTTTCGAGGAATACTTTTGGTGCATTTGAAAGCTGGTGCGCTTCGAGGAATACCCCGCTGAGGGACACTAGGCTATAATCAAAATAATAATTGTTAGCAGTACTTAGTGGAGCACTGTTTGATTTTAGTACGCAAAAATAAACGTCCAAATCATTTCATATATAAAAAATAGGTTTCTGCCGGTGTCTGGAGCAGGGTCCAAGCTACCGGTGGTTAGGGCTTTAGAGACAGGAATTCCTCACAATGCGAGCCGTATTGAGAAGTACTGCCATCTGACTCAGACCCTTGATCCAACCGAATAAGCAGTTGTGGAAGTTGTTTGTGGAAGCCCAGGCCATTGGCCATTACGACAATCGGCACAATGATAGCCGAATTCACATTCCACACGTGGACAAGCTCTCGTGCCAAGTCGAGAAATGTATAGTATAGCCCCAAATATCAGTGAACAACATTTTCTGTCCAGCACTTTCATTTAACTTGAGCATAAACAAATATCCATTTACGTCCACCTTTCACAACTTAAACCCTTAACTTAACGCCTTCTAATAAACAACATGAAAAGCCTACCTATAAGGAGCCAAGCATTCCAGTAAAAGTTAGGGACTGCCTATAATCTGTAACTAATTACTGCTAAACTTAACTAAAGTGCTTAGGCGAACGTCAAACGCAAACACAGGGGCGCTACACACGATCGAGACGGTTTGAAGTTACTGTTAGCGTTGTAATAGACTAGCGGCCTGCCCCGGCTTCGCTCGGGTGCAATTTACTAACAACAGCGCGAAATAAAGCGTGCCTAGGGGCCAGCAATACGGCAACCCCCTATGACAAGCAGACTATTCAGGTTTCTGACTGCACGTAACGACTGTCAAAGATCTACAAATGACAGCCGGGACCAACGGCTTAACGTGTTTATCGAGGCACGGAGGGAACTCGGTATATAACGGATGATCAGCCATTCACAGACCAACCTAGGTCACCGTTACTTATTATTTAGTCGGCGGCTGTTATTATTTAGTAACGAGCACCTTTTTTTTTTTTTCGGATGGTAAGTCATCAAATGACTTCTCCCGCTCTGGGTGGAGCAGGAGGGAGTGTCAGACTTTTACTGACTAAAACCCATCCATGTTCCTTCATCGCCCTTTGTGTTCCGGGGTCACGGTATCTCTTTCGACCAGTCCCGCAACCCCGGCAGGCATCGGTCCTTGCCTCAAAGCGACTTGCGCCTCAAAGAGAGTCAGCAATAGGAAGGTGTCCCCTTCCTATTGCTGACTCTCTTTGAGGCGCGCGTGGAACATGAACGCGCCGTCGGGACGGCCTGTCGTTATGAGACGGACGGACGGTGAGCTAGCCCATAGCCCACCGTCCACAGTCACGAGCACCTCAACTTTTAATTAAAAGGTTTATAAAAACGAAATAACCCTCCTTTTTGGCTTCGCTGTAGTCGGGTATGCAATATGGATCCGTTTCTCTTAGGTTGATCAATCAATCAAACAATCAACTTTATTTCTCACCACAATATACATAAATAATTTTACATTGGTCAGATTCGACAATGACACACAATTTAGGTAGGTATATATTACGTAACAACCACTTTGTAGTGCAAGCTGATTAGAACTTTATTCTAACAGTATTTCAAACGAAGTTTGAACTACCAAATACAGAGTTGCTAATTTGAGGTAGGCTCTTAAAAGGTTTATGAGATGGAATACAATTCAACTTGTATAGCTTTCTGATAGTTTTAGAACAGGAAGGCAAAGTAGTAGTAAAGTACATAAACACAGAGCTCAGACCAAATTTCTATACTATTTCTAATGAAATTCTGAATGTGCTGGTCGACTACTAGGAAATAACGTTCAAAGCTGAAACGGTTCGCTGAGGACAATCCTTGTAAATGCGAACTGTCGGTTCTGCGAAATATTTGTTGTGGAGCAAATACTTAGTTGCTTGGTACCTCGTAACCAAGTCATTATTAAAGATAACATAAATAATTAATTACTGTTGAAATTGGCATCATTGAAGGGAAGGACAGTAAGTTTTAGATAGATGGTTTTTCGGTTCTAATCAACTGTATAACACATCTGTGTGTTTCCCGCTGGGATAGAAAGAGGTGGATCAAATTTTGCCATTCGGTTCCAGCCTATCGTCATCAACCGGGTACAGATCCAAATTCCTTGATTTTTTCTGTGTTATTGTAGTACATTACACGTATATATTTACATACTTAATTATAATCATCAATAAGTTCATTTAATTCCCGTTGAATGACTATTTCATGAAAACTTTATTCAATTATTACTATTATCGAGTACTATTAGGTACACATCTGCTTAACTCTTCAGGGATTACAGGCGTGATGTTATGTAATAATAATAATAATTATTATAATATGTTACTTATTATTTATTATGAGTTTATCAGTGATGAGATGAGATGAGATGATGAGCTTGCAACAGTCGAAATATCTGAAACTTAGAGATAAAGATATATTTAATGCGTAACTGTGTACATCAAGCTCATAGAATTGAACATTACATTTCCAGTCACACCACACAGTCCACCCAAATCGGGTACGCAATATTATTTCAAGCAATTAGGTTCTCACAAACATTATTTTCTATCAAAAAACTCATACAGATTATAAAATTCATTATTAAATAACATTTTTTTCAATTTATTTTTTAATTGCCTATGCCGGCGGTAAATGATTGTACACACAAATGGCAGTAACATAAGTACTTTTATATTACATCATATGGTTAATAACTGGTAAATTAATGTCATATTTATATTGTTTCCGAACGTTTCTCTTAGAATTTGATTTGAGATTAAAATATTGCATATTGTTTTTAACAAATAAACATAATTCGAGTGTGTAAATACCAGTCAGTGTCAGGTAAAATAAACAATAAGCATAAATAGATAGATATAGATATCGCTGGACATTGCACACAGCGCCATCTAGTGCCACACTAAGCAACGAGGCTTGTGTCGTGGACACCAGATAGTTGATATACTACATAGATACTTTTTTGTTTGTAAATACATACATATTATACAAATAAACATCCATGACTCGGGAACAAATGTCCATGCTCATCACAAACATTTGCTTCTACCGGGATTCGAACCCGGGACCCTAAGAACGTAAGGCAGCCTCACTACCGCTGCGCCGTTCGGGTCGTCAAGCATGCTAAGTATCCGTGTTTATTGTTAGTGACTATGCTAGTTTAAAAAACTATGCCTACTTGATGTGTTACAGCGCGCCCTACTTACCTCATATCTCGTAGAAAGCGACATCTTATCAACTCCGTCTCCTAGTGAACAGTGTACAGGCTGTCAGTTCACGCGTACGCAGAGACTTCAAGAGCCCTCGCTTCTACACTCACTTTACTTTTCCGAGATACCTACATTTATTTTTTTGATGCGCTGGCTATACTTTCAGCTTTTCTTCCTTACAAAATATGTAGTTTAAGCTTAAACCAAATCAGAGTCAGATGGTCCCACTGCTGGATCACAGGCCTCCTCTCTGCGCGAAGGAGTGGGTAGCTTGCAATCCACCACATGGATCCAGCGTGTGTTAGTGGATGTCAAACTGTGATTTGTTTGTAATAGGACATGCCAGTTGCCTTTCTCTTCCGGAAATACATGTTATAAATATAATGTAATACATACACGGATACGCTTAATACAACCCCTTTTTCCATAAATCAATAAACCCTGTTTTTCTTTAATTTCCCCCGATCACAAATCGTGGTCGCCCCAGTCAATCAATTCTATAATGACGTCACCGCAGAAGCACACGGCTAGAGGGTAGTTTGTACGTTTTTATTTCATCCTAACAAGTTTATGTTTGAGAATATTTTTTGTATTATATAGTTTAATTTTTTGAGCAAAGGTTTTGATATTTTGCTTTAGCGGTGTTTTCCATACTGATTGTTTTTTTCAGTTTTATTATATTTATTTGAATTTAGTATGTACATTATTTACAAAACAAACAAATAGATCTAAAATAATAACAAAAATATGTAGGTGTAATTATCAAAATGGGAAAAGAAAAGGGCGTCGAAAAAATAGGAAAGTAATATTGGATTTTGCCCAACACTACAATTTGAACGACCTGGGATTAGAACCCTGGGATTACAACCCGCATGCTCAGCATTCGCACATGCAACCACTAGACCAACACGGCAGTCAAACAAACAAACTTTACTTCATTAAAATATTAAGAATAGATTAAATATAGTACTCTAACAAGCTTTGACGTTTTTATTTACCTCCATTATTACAATATCATTCGTCCCCCCACCTGCTTACAACACACCCTTAACAAAACTTTTCACTTGCCAATCTTACCACGGGGGAGGACGAAAATCTGGGCATTTTTGGGCAAAAACTTCCGACATCTCGGGATAAAGACACTGGAGCAACTTTTTTAATTTCACTAGTGGACATAATCTGTGGCTATCATCAATCTACGCGTGACATGTAAGTGGGTTCGAGAAGGTTCTTTATTTAAGTTTTTTATTGAGTATGTAGTTCGTGTTCTGTTTTTGTTAGTTCTATACAGAAGTATATGACGAGACGTCGTCGACGTCGTCGTTGACGTAGATGACGAGTAATAAAGAATTATTACTCGTCATCTCATAGGGTTTAAAATATGTATTAGTTTATTATTTTTGTTAAATGTACTTTTATGTATGGGCGTTAGTTGCCTGATTATAAAATGATTGATTGATTGATAAGTTAACATCACGTCTCTCTTGGGCAAAAATCCCAACGGTTAGGCAGAGGTTGTGCCTAATTGTGCAGCTACATTTAAAACATAACAGGGATAAGTCTCTTGTAATAGGAGCCAGCCTGATGTATATCGGGCACAAATCCAGAATAAGAGCTAGGTACTGAGCAATTCAGGATAACAATTCATACATAACATAACATCACGCCTTTAATCCCCTAAGGGTCAGGCAGAGGTAGTACACCCATATTTCGCCAGCTATGTTCATTTCTCATGCAATAGGGTACGAGCCTATTGCTATCAATCGGGTACAAATCCTAAGAAAAACCGAAAAACACTTTGCCCGACCCGGGAATCGAACCCCAGAACCTCATCCTCAGCAATAGTGCTTGCAACCACCAGATGAACGAAGCAATGTGTGTTAATAACACCCAAAAGAACATTCGATGTAAAAAGAGGTATTTCATCTCGTCTCCTCCGAGCTAGTTCTATATCGAGCAAACACTGAGGTATTCGTGTTTCAATGTCGTTCGCAATAAAGCTAGGATTTCTCTCTACTTAGTACTTAACGCTCCTATTTCTAACTTTAAGTAGGTACAACTTGTGTCAAAGGTTTATGAAATTACTATAGGTAGCTTGTGCCCGCGGCTTCAACCGGGTGGAGTTCGGTAATGTCCCACGGGATCGTACTACCGGGATATAAAGTATCCTAAGTGTTAATCCAGGTTACAAAATATCTGTGTGACAAATTTCATCCTAATCCGGTGAGTCGTTTTTTCGTGAAAGAATAACAAACATCCATCCATCTATCCATTCATCCATCCTCACAAACTTTCGTATTTATAATATTCGTAGGAAGTAGGATTGGCCTATTGGCATTTGAGGTAGTCAGTGGCCCGAAAGTCTGACAACCAGTCTTCAAGGGGTATCGTATTACCCAGTACTAGCTGGGTTGTGGAGGTCAGATAGGAAGTCGCTTCATGTAAAATACCGGTAACTATTCAGCTGCACAAAAAAAATCTTAGTTATCAAGAGCAAACAGCAAACGAACACTAAAAACAAATTAAACTTTATGTTACTAACAAAATACTTTGAAAAATTTTTTTATGTTTTTTTTTTCGGATGGGAAATCATCAAATGACTCCCGCTCTGGGCGGAGCAGGAGGGAGTGTCAGACTTTTACTGACTAACACCCATCCATGTTCCTTCATCGTCCTTTGTATTCCGGGGCCACGGTATCTCTTTCGAACAGTCCGGCAGGCATCGGTCCTTGCGGACCCCTTCCTTTTGCTGACTCTCTTTGAGGCGCGCGTGGAACACGAACGCGCCGTCGACACGGCATGTCGTCATGCTCATGTCATGCATGTCTCGCTCCGGACCATGGCTTGAACCAGGACGGGACGCGAAAGGTGCCGCCGCCGATGGGATTTTCGATTTTGATCGGTAGGATTTCACTTCTTTTTGTAGAAACGTGGGCATATTGATTTATTTTATTAGATTTTCTTATTTGACACAGTTTTTTTCTTTTTAGGAGTAGTTTTTTTTTATTATTACAAATCTTTCTTTTCTTTTTTCCCGGTTCTGATTCTTGTACAGTAGCAACAGTTTTTCGTAACGGGAGGCACAGCAGTGCCCCGCCAAGTTGAGCGCGAAGCAAACACTGCCGTACCATCCTTTACTGGAACCATTTCGCCGCATTTTCAGGCCCCTATTTGAGAACCTCTGGATAAGACCAGAACGCAGAAATTTTCATCATCCAGTAAACTATAATCACATACTTTAAATCCAAAATGTCAAGTCAGTAGATCATTTAGTTCCGAA
Source organism: Xestia sexstrigata (assembly GCA_941918905.2). Lineage (NCBI taxonomy): Eukaryota > Metazoa > Arthropoda > Insecta > Lepidoptera > Noctuidae > Xestia > Xestia sexstrigata. Next base: position 12,973,994 of record OW799226.2, read on the forward strand.
GTTAAGCGAAATCAAAGTTTTGCATTTATGACACTCACTCAGTCACTCACTCATGATCATCAGAATAGAACTAGTACTTCCCATAAACTCAGAGAGCTGAAATTTGGTACAGAGTTAGGGTTTAATGGCCACATAAAGGGAAAACCATAAAACTAGGATAATCGAATTTCTGGAGTACCTGGTGACTCTGATTAGAAAACACAAGAACCCAACCGTGGGCTATGGTATGCCCGGGGTTTGATCTCAGATTACCAATAACCAATCCATTGGTATGATCTCAGATTAATCAGTTATCCATCACTAATTTTGAATTTCTGCGTTCTGGTCTTATCCAGAGGTTCTCAAATAGAGGCCTGAACATGCGGCGAAATGGTTCTAGTAAAGTATGGTACGGCATGCCGTACCATACTTTACTGGAACCATTTCGCCGAGTCGATCGATCGACTTGGCGGGTGCACTGCCGTGTCCCTCGATTCTGCAAGAAATAATTATTTATTTTATTTGATTTATTCAGCTGCATCCAGTTAGACTGTAAGCCGACTTCAACATAGTTGGAAAAAGGGTAGGCAGATGATGTGAGTGTGCGCTGGACTAGTGCAGATTGGTAAATGTCTCAAATATATAAGCAATTTTAGGGTTCCATACCTCAGTCGGCAAAAACGGAACCCTTATAGGATTACTTTGTTGTCCGTCTATCCGTCTTTTTTTTTCTCCAAAACGTGTTGAGGTATCAAGCTGAAATTAATATCAAATACTCAAGTCTGCTACTCTTAAGAGCAGTGAAAAATAAAAGATATGAATGGTCATATCTTTTATTTAAATATGCGACATAAATGGTTATGTCGCATATTTTGCGATTTCACTAGGGAATCAAACCCAATAGGATACTTTCCGTTGACCTAGTCATGACAGGCAAGAAGCAATGTCTTACAGCGCGTGTAAAGGAAAAAATCTGAAAACCGTAAACCGTACCTACAAGTTTATACGGATCCCTCGGTGCGCGAGTCCAACTCGCACTTGGCCGGTTCCCTCGCGATGTTTTCCTTCATTGTTTTATATCTAGGTATTGGTATACGTCTGCCTTACCCTTCGGGAATAACGGGTGTGATGTTATGTCTTGACACAAGTCACCACATAAAACTGCCACCTCATAGTGCAAACAAGAAACAATATATCTTCCGAACTGTCACACTTAGTTCAGTCACTCGCTTACGACAAACCATTTTAACTTGTCTTTCAAATGGATGGCAAATGTCTAGCATTCTTTTGTTTCTTTATTTTAGTTTCTTCGTTTGTTACTGATATTTTTGATTTCTGGAAAAAGGAGGACTCTGAAAGTGTCCTGTTTATAATTTTGCTTTGATGATAAAATCCAATAGGAATGTCTAAAGGGGAAAACGTAATTTATGTTCGGCTAACTGAAAAGGCAAACTGTCAAAGTGCGCTTTTCAGGTTTGGTCCCATGAAAGTTGTTTGTTATCATGATTCATGAGTACAATCACGTGTTTAAGTATCGGTCACTAAGTACCAGTCATCCTAAATAATAAAAAGGAAAAAAAAGAAACAAACAACAGGACAGGATATTAATTGTTAAGTGCCCCATCGTTTGTGGAACAGGACAACCTGACACACTGTTTTGTTACAGGTAGTCAGTGACCAGAAAATCTGACAACCAGTCTTACTAAGGGGTATCGTATCACCCAGTACTAACTGGGTTGTGGAGGTCAGATAGGCAGTCGCTCCTTCCGCTGCATCCGGTAAGACTGGAAGCCGACCCCAACATCGTTGAGAAAAGGCTCGGCAGATGGTGATAATGACACTGTTATTGTTTGAGAAACAGATTCTCTTTTTACGTGTACACTATGGTTAAAGAAATCTACTTTCTTTCTTTCTAGATGAAAACTCATGAATTTTCCTGCACCACGACTGAGGGGTACAGTCGCTAGTGAAGGTATAAAATTAAAAGTGTTCGTTCAGAGTGGCACGTCTCATTACCTTGTTCAGACGAGAATTAAACCGTTCCTGAGTTAATGAATGGCGCGTGTCGCCTGCTGTGGGTAAATGGATGCGGCAGTTTAAGGGAATTAGAAAATATTGTTTTGTTTCATCATCTGGCTGCCTTTTCCCAACTATGTTTGGATCGGCTTCCAGTCTAACGGGATGCAGCCGACTACCAGTACTTTTCATGCAGCGACTGCTTGTCTGACCTCCACAACCCAGTTTGTACTGGGTAAAACGATATTTCTTGGAAAGAGACTAGTTTTCACTTTCAGGCCACTGACTACTCAACGACTGTCAAAGATCTACAATTGATAGCTGGGACCAGCGGCTTAACGTGCTTTTCGAGGCACGGAGGAAACTCGGTAACGGCTAAACCTGAAGATCGACCCGAACGCCTGTTTTTACGCCTCCTTAATACTCTGCGTTAGAATATAACATACTTATTACTTTTTATTCCAGCAGTACATTTCCGTGAGATAATTTCACTCGGAAAAAAGCATGTGTTATAATATGCTTAGAAAAAGGGCATAATCTTCGAGCGGTTCATCCATCCATCATTTCCTCATTAGTTGAACTGTCTGACGAATTGACAGATGACGACACTCGCTAATTTAGTGGTATTTACGACTTCACTTACTTTCATTTTAGGTCCTTTTACACGTATAAGTAATGATCAGCATCGCCTCAACTCATAAGCCGTTCACCATTCTTTCTCTGAAACTCCATCACACCAAGAATCACCGTAACGACATCGGCCCTGATCGGGATCAGAAATTTGGTGTGTAGCCAAATCTGTGCACTGCTAAAAGGTGTGCTGGCCTGGACTCCACCGAAGTGCAGATGAGCGGAGATGTGACGGAGAGGAGAGGAGATGCGGAAAAGTTAGGGTTTATCCACCGAAGCTGTGCGGAGATGTGAAAAGCGGAGAGGACAGGAGATGTGCAAAGTGGCACGCCGCTCACAGCACACCGCTTACCACACCGCTCATCGCACGCCACTCACAGCACACTGCTCACCGCACCGCTCACCGCACGCCGCTCACAGCACACCGCTTACCACACCGCTCATCGCACGCCACTCACAGCACACTGCTCACCGCACCGCTCACCGCACGCCGCTCACAGCACACCGCTCACCACACCGCTCACAGCACACTGCTCACCACACCGCTCACCGCACGCCGCTCACAGCACACCGCTTACCACACCGCTCATCGCACGCCACTCACAGCACACTGCTCACCGCACCGCTCACCGCACGCCGCTCACAGCACACCGCTCATCACACCGCTCACAGCACACTGCTCACCACACCGCTCATCGCACGCCGCTCACAGCACACCGCTCACCACACCGCTCACAGCACACTACTCACCACACCGCTCACCGCACGCCGCTCACAGCACACCGCTTACCACACCGCTCATCGCACGCCACTCACAGCACACTGCTCACCGCACCGCTCACCGCACGCCGCTCACAGCACACCGCTCACCGCACCGCTCACCGCACGCCGCTCACAGCACACCGCTCACCACACCGCTCACAGCACACTGCTCACCACACCGCTCACCGCACGCCGCTCACAGCACACCGCTCACCACACCGGTCATCGCACGCCACTCACAGCACACTGCTCACCGCACCGCTCACCGCACGCCGCTCACAGCACACCGCTCACCACACCGCTCACAGCACACTGCTCACCACACCGCTCATCGCACGCCGCTCACAGCACACCGCTCACCACACCGCTCACAGCACACTGCTCACCACACCGCTCACCGCACGCCGCTCACAGCACACCGCTTACCACACCGCTCATCGCACGCCACTCACAGCACACTGCTCACCGCACCGCTCACCGCACGCCGCTCACAGCACACCGTTCACCACGCCGCTCACAGCACACCGCTCACCACACCGCTCACAGCACACTGCTCACCACACCGCTCATCGCACGCCGCTCACAGCACACCGCTCACCACACCGCTCACAGCACACTGCTCACCACACCGCTCACCGCACGCCGCTCACAGCACAACGCTTACCACACCGCTCATCGCACGCCACTCACAGCACACTGCTCACCGCACCGCTCACCGCACGCCGCTCACAGCACACCGTTCACCACACCACTCACAGCACACTGCTCACCACACCGCTCATCGCACGCCGCTCACAACTTCTCGTCTCCGCTGGCCTAAACAATTACTAGATAACTCCTCTACTCTCAGCTCAACCGTTTCCACTAAAGCTAAGCGCAGATGAGAAGTGTACATAATTAAATTCTATTGTTGGTTTACAACACATCTCCTCTCGTCTCGTCTCCGCTTCGGTGGAGTCCAGCTGGATGACAGGATGGTCCGTTTACTTTGGAATACAATCGGAGTCGTCTATTCACGAAAGAGATATAAATTTTAGTAACAAAATGATTATTTTTTGAAGATATGTTCGGTTTACGATCAGCCTTCTCGAAAATATCTTAAAAGAACGTATATTCTACACATCCACATGACTTAAGAATAAAAATATAACTGGTAGGACTCGAAAAACTTTGTCAACCATCTGCTGATCCAGTAAGTGATAAAAAGTATCGTTTTATGTGGTCATAGAACAAACCGTGCGCCTGATTATAAACCATATCGATCTCATGGTCGTAGGCCATAAAACATATCATGGGGGCAAAGTATGAATGAGACAAGGTATGCAGTTCATTGTCATAGTTTCTTACAAGAACACCTAGAAAACGCCATTCACGAGTCACACAAAGAGATTGAATTGTGAAACACTGGGTACACCGCTGCCTAATCATTCGGGTATTACAGGCGGGATGTTGCTAGATCTGTGTATCGCATGTTTTTGGCATTCAACTGCTGAATATTTGATTTCAAATAATTGCTAAAACACAACACATTGACCACCATTACGCTGTATTTGATCAGTTTTTAGTTAGCTCTACTATTAGATTGTGAGTGAGTCAATCGTTTGCTTTGGCTAAAGTCTAATAGATTTTTGGCTTAAAAAAAAACGTTGCCTATCTAGGATTTTTTCCTGTATCGTGGGTGCGTTTACAAACATTTAAACTCCATACACAAACAGCCAAAACCCGGAACAAATACCTGATGTAGGTCATACAAATATTATTATTTTTTGTCCGTGCGGCTTCGAACCCGCGACACGCAGCGCAGTAACCAATCTTTTAACCACTGCGCCAACCGTGCCGTCAAATTCTATAACTTGTCTAATCCATACTCCATGCTATAAAATAAAGGTCGTACAGTTTTTATGAAGAGTTCCTCTATAAACGTGGATTGAGTTCAGTGTTTCGATTGGAAAACATAAAATTGGAATGATGAGGGGTCTCGTGTTATGTCGTATGTTTGCTATTGTTGGGGTGAGCAGAGATGTTGAGTAGGATCGATAGGAGATAAACTGTTTGAAGAAAATTTTGTGAGAAAGTTACCATTTGTATTTTTTATCACCATGCAGCATTGGCATGTTACAAATATACTTAGTGAAGAGTGACACTACATTTCGCAGTGTCTGAGACATTGAATTCTCCATCTTTGAGTTTTTGATTCTTGCGAGACTCCATTTTCCTATTTCAGATACCTTTCTCTACTTAAGATTGGGCATATACCAACGCCTGTAATTTCTGATGTCGAGATAGATTCATGATTTTTTCAGAGAGACTTACACTTCCGACACTCAAGTCTGACACGATACTCTAGTAGTCTGACAATCACAACACTTCACACTTGAGTGACTGACAGTTTCAACACTAAAGTTCTGACACACGACATAGTATTGGTTTTCTTCATCAATGTTTTTTTTATTATTTTTTATCTTTCCTCATCCACCTCAGCCGAAAGACGTCCACTGCTGGACATTGGCCTCCCCCAAAGGAGGGGTTTTGCCATAATCGCCACGCTTGGCAGGCGGGTTGGCGATCGCAGTACGTTTGTTATAAAAGCACAGAGAGCGCTGCTGCTCATTCTCTGGTAAGTCCCTTAGTCCCTTAGTCCTCTTACGACACCCACGGAAAAAAAAATGGGATGGTGCTATTCTTCACGTCCGACACCATACAGAAAGCTTATCTTTCCTCACTTTGTATAATTTGTTGTATGTACGTATTTAAGTATTTATTATTATATTTTATTCTTCAAAATTGTCTGTTCTGTCGCACCTACTGTTTTGTCTCTGCATCACCCTAAGGTAGACTGGTAGAAAATGCCCAAGGCATTGAGTCCGCCTTTGTACATTATGTGCATAAAGTTTTAATTAATAAATATTGAAAACGTTAGCTGGACGTTATTGTAGCAAATACATCCACGCTACATAGCTACGTCATATTTCTACGCTTCATTATATGTTATGCTCAAAAACAATCTTTAGTTCTGTACACACTACACTTAGCATGTTTGTGCCCATTATAAGTGTTATTTCGTGTATGGTTTTTTTTTTTCAACCATTACTACTACGCGGATTGTTTAACCAATTCTTCGCGTATTTACTCTTATATTCACGTTATTTGTGCAGTTCCAGTATTATAACATAACATAACATCACGCCTGTAATCCCCGAAGAGTTAGGCAGAGGGGTACCTAATAGGTCACCCACATTTCGTCGTATCAACCGGGCACAGATCCAGACTCCGTGGCTGTTACTGAGAAATTACTGATGGAAAAACCCAATAACACTTTAACCGACCCGGCACTTAAACCCAGGACCTCTTGCTCAGCAGTCGCGCTTGTCACCTCTCGGCCAACGAGGCAGTCAGTATTATTTTTCCTCATAAACACTGCCGCCTCCATTCTTCGTTCCTCCGAAACCCTCATCAAGGGAATTCCATTGTATCACTTGTAATGGGCGCTCTGAAAAGAAAAAAATAGACATAATCAACGTCAGACCAGAATATACGAAGGCAACTTAATTATTGGATAAAATAATAAGATTTTAATTCTAACGGCCGTTTCTTTCTTTTTACGTGTTTTAGGAAGGTAGTCCTAATTGCTTTTTTTGTATTCAAGGTTTTTGAGGAAACGAGGATAAGCAGGGACCCGAATTAATTTATAATTAAGGAATGTATTACAAAAGATTTCAGGGGTACCGATACTTAGATAGATAGGCATAACATAGAGGAATGGCTGTAGAGGTCACTTTCCAGCTGACGCAGGTGCTTTCGGGACACGGATACTTCTGGAACTACTGCATCGTATAGGTCGAGAGCGGACGCTCGCTTGTCATCACTGTGCGGACTGCCCCGAGGATGCGACGCAGCATACGCTGGTGGACTGCTCAGCTTGGGCTCACCTCGTCGCAGCACTCGGTACGGACGATCTTTTGCTTCCAGCAATTCTGCTAAATGTCGTTACAAAAATGTGAAACGCTTTGAAAGTGATTGGTACTTGCAACATTGTGGAGCCTTTGCGCTGGGACAGGGCTATGTTCAAATGGCTATAACTCCTAAAATAATTGGTGTAGAGTCAATATTTTGATATCATTTTTTATGTTGATTCAAATACTTTTCATATAACATATCAACATTCCAGGACTAGTTTTGCACTAGAGTATAAAATGTAAAAAGGATAAGAAATTTTTATGTAAAATTTTGTTTTTTTTTAGGCTCTTTATACTAATTTTCAAGAAAAAATATTTAATAATTTGATGACCTCTTTGTTTACCCTTGTAATAAGATCATTTGCACATCTTTAGGTCTCTTACATTCAAAGATATTAGCATTTCATTGGACATATCCTAGATCAGCCGATTAGAAAGACAAAATGGCTGCCATTCGCGGGGTGTGGGATTAGGAATATTTATAAACACGTATTTGTCGATGGAAATGAGTATCGGTAACCGGTAGCCAAACACATTGTATAAGTCCCCAGAATAGTTGGAACTGGCAGTCTCTTTACCACTCTTGTAGAGGGAATGTCAACAGATACAGGTCTATACCAGTAGTTTAAATGGAGCGAATGCCTATCCGAACTTCACAACATCTCAAAAACTAGTCACCAGTTCGAGCTTTCCAACTCGAGCATGCGTACATAGCCTACCAAATCCATAACTTTCCTTTCCCTCGCAGTTGGGTAGAAACCTTTCTTCGCATGAACTGGATTTGATGTTTTTTTTTTTTTTCCAGTTTATGCGCATCTGTCATTGTACGAGAAATCTGTGCAAACCGAAGTCATGATATACCGGAAATGTATAGATGGTGTGTTGCCGAGTGTACAACAACCCCGTCTGTACAGGTCGTAAAAGGATTATATCCTGGTTGTACCCGAAACTGTCAAATTTTTCCAATCAACCTTGACCCTAATGTTTTGGCGATAAAGTTTAAAATCTATTAAAGAATTTTGACAGATTGTAGTTGCTTGATGTGCTAGCGTCTAACGCAGTTTTCATGATTAGTTAGAAAACTTCTTACTGCAAAGTACCTTTTAGCCTTTTTTTTTGTGCCTTTTTTTTCTAGGAATACTTTATGCTGCAAAAGGTTTTTATACTTAAGCTGTATAAAGAATTTCATTTGATTTTTCTTCGGTAAGACGATGTTTTTTATTGCGAAATATTAGGATACACGCTTCGTATTAAAATGTGGGCTTTGAAACCAGCGTTCTTACGTAGGATTTGCACAGAAGTGGATGGATGGCAAAATCAACTGCACAACAGTTTTTTTAAGCTTAATTATGATCATCAGCCTGTCTTTTCTCAACTATGTTGGGACCGGCCACCAGTCTAACCAGATGCAGCTGAATACCAGTATTTTACATGGAGCGACTGCCTATCTGACCTCCACAACACAATTAGTATTGGGTAATATACGATACCCCTTTGTAAGGCTGGTTGTCAGTCTTTCAGGCCACTGACTACTTGTAACGACTGTCAAAGATCGAAAAATGACAGCCGGGACCTAGGAACAGGCACAGAGGAAACTCGATATGTAATGGACGGTCACCCATCCACGGACCAGCCTAAGCCAGCACGGGTTAACCTAAAGCTTGACCAGAGCAGCTATTGTTAAGCCACGAGTTCCTCAAAACTCGTTCTACCATGCTACAATGTACTGCATCTTTAGACACATCCGCTACCGCTGCCTCTCCGCTCACCGCTCCCTTAATGGCCACATCCTTATTATCGTTTAGCAAATGGTTATTGGCGTAAAAAGTACGTGCGAGAATAAAAAAAAAGGTTGTTTCAGTCGGAATTACTCGTGAGTGCGCACAACCATTCGCTTTCATGAATATAATTCTTTATTTGCTATCCTCGTTTCATTGGATAACAGCGGTATAAGTAAATAGGAAGGGTATTAAGGTTTAATGAATACAGGCATAAGGGTTATCTGAAAGTCTTAGGTTTTGATTGCTTAAAGAAGTAAGTCTTAAGTTGATAAGTCTGATGCTCAATTACAGTTCAAATCTCAAGTTTAAGAGTCTTTTTTTCTTAATTTTTCGTGTGGTTAACCTGGTGTCAGAGTTTTTATGCCGCCCATGGACCTCTGACTTGGCTTTACATGAGGCCGAGAAATATCTCTCAGGCTTGCTGGTTTGGTTTCCTAAGGATGTTTTCCTTCACCGAAGCAAGTGATCATTATACAATACGCACATGAATCTGAAAAATCTGAGGTGAGTGTATTAGGTCCGGACCTACGAGTACGTTTTACCTACATATACCTTGTTTACATGCCAGGGTTCACCTTATAAACAGTACACCCACGTCGCCAAGTAGTCCACAAATAACTTGACAGTCCGACTGATACCACTAGACTACCAATCTACCAAAGGGTATTGTGTTAAGAATTGACCGGGTTGAAGGACAGATAGACAGTCGCCCATAGGCAGCATAAAAACTCTGACACCAGGTTAGGTACTAACCACATGAAAAAAAGAAGACTACCAATATCGACTGTCAAAGGTCTGAAAATGACAGCCAAGAACTACTGTGTCCCTCTTCGGAAGCCTATCTATCCACGAACCATTAGCATAACTCACATACATAACCTGATAACATAGACCACAAAGTACCCAAAAAAACCCTACGAAAAACGAACAAGTCCACATTAAAAACATATAGTATACCTACGTACTGTAGGGTAAAAGCCCCCGAAATCCTATTAAATGCGCTACGGCGTGGTATACCGTACTTGAGTGGTCCGCGGTCCAAATTGCATCTAAGCTATGCAACTATTTATGTGGTCGAAGGCAGCGGATGTCGCGAGTTGCAGCTTTAGGGAATATTTATGGGGTAATGTTGGTGTTCCTAGTTATGTTTTATGTGGTGTGTGTATTTTTGAGGGGGAAAGGAAAAGCGGGAATAAAGACTATAGGCATTAAAGATATGGGGTCGATTTTGGAGGGAAATGATAGACGGCCATTTTGTTTATATAAGTAAAAGTATTTTGAACTGATTACGAAAGTTTCTTAGAGATCTCTACTCAGCTGATACGATTGTAGCAAATCTGCTGTCTTTCCAATTGTTGAAAATCGAAGAAATTGATTTCAATTTGGTTTTACTTAAATTGAAGCGTGGCTCGTTTTCATTTTCCTTGATATTTTAATTGGACTGAAATTCTTTATTGATGGGTTGCTCTTTCTTTATCCTTTTACTACCAGTCTTCTTTGTACCTACTCGAAATTTACCCGCTTTCGTTCACAACTTGTACCACACCGTTGGCTAGGGCGAGTGGTGTAATTATCAGCCTCACTACACAAATTGAATTAAAATGTTATTTAGTTTTTATGTTCCGTGCACTCTTGCAAGGTGAAAATTAATACATGCCGCGGTATCTTGACTTAAGAGTAAGTTACGATGCGCGAAAATGAGGAGAGAAAACTATGGCGGAGATTTAAAGAAAAAAAAAATGTAGCTTTAGAGATTATGTAGGAAGTAATTGGATCCTGAATTTGCATTTTTTTTAAATTATATTATCATGTGGATATCCACCAGCAACTTGCTTTGAAGTAAGTACAACCTTGTGGAATCAGAAGTGCCATACTAAAAATATGCGCCCGACCCAGTTCTCGATAATGGTAACTTAAATCGTTGCATTGGGAGCGATCTATCGTCACTGACAGGACTATCCTTGCCAATAAGCCTGATATTGTGGTGATAGATCGATTGGAGCGTCGCGCAATGATTGTTGATATAGCGGTTCCGCATGGCGAAAACCTCGTGAAAGATATAAGCAATTCATGTATCTAGATCTGGCTCGCAAGGTTGTAAACATGTGGGACGTGAGTACAGCAGTCATTGTGCCGATAGTCGTGTCGGCCAAGAGCCTCGACCAACATCTGAGGAGGTTCTCGCATGGCAGCTGGATCAAGGGCTTGATATAAAAAAGCAGTACTTCTGGACAAGGCGCGTATTGTTAAGAGGTTCCCCTCTCATTATCTCAGGCCACCGATAGCTCGGATATCCAATAGAGCACTTCTAAGCTGTCATTTGAAGATCTTTGACAGTCGTTACAGGTAGTCAGTGGCAGGAAAGTCTGACAACCAGTCTTACCAAGAGGTATCATATTACCCAGTACTAACTGGGTTGTGGAGATCAGATAGGCAGTCGTTCCATGTAAAATACTGGTATTCACCTGCATCCGGTGAGACCGGAAGCACAATATAATACAACGGCTTTTCGCCAACTATTGCCTTTCATTTCTCTCTCCATAGCCATCGGCTGGGTTTTTACCCAGTAGTGTAATGATGAAGGCTCACCAGCGATACCAGCGCTGTGACGTTTTTTTTTTTTTAAATGTTACAGCGCCATGCTGAGATAGGGGCCTTTTGGCTTAGTACAGGACCAATTTAATTTCATTTTTTTTTTTTTTCTTCTCATTTTTCTGTTAATTTTTTATTTTATTTTTGTTAGCTGTACTGTTATTTTAACCATTTCAATTAGTGTTTTGTCCTGTGCGGGCTAATAAATGTTTTATCGTTCTTTCTTTCTTTCTTTCACAGTAACAAAAATATAACGTGTAGATGCTGTTCCGCATAAAAAACAACAAACCTAAAACAGTTATTTCATTCGGAAACAACTAACATTCACAAACAAAACTAAAAATAATAACTATCTGTGTGTTGACTAGACAAAGTTTTTATTTGTTTAAAAATGACTAGACATATCGTAAAAATATGGTGGTAACTGACTACTTCTACTACAACCTGACAATTTTTTTTAATAGTTTTGCACCTTTATCGCTAAAGCTTTAGGTTCAAGGTTGATTGGGAACATTTGACAGTTTGAGGTAGCTTGATATGGCTGAGGTCTGTACATACATGTCCATATATTTTTGGTTAATAAATGATTTGATGTTGTGGTTATTTTTAACATTGTGAGTTGATCAACTGCTTCGTTAGTGTAGTGGTTACAAGTGATACTCTGCCGAGCATACGGTCTAGCATTAGATTCCTTGGTTAGGCAAATCGTTTTTGAGTTAATTATCTTCAACTTCTCAGTAGCAGGCCTGAGTCCATATTTGTGTGAATAGCAGTAGGCTCGCCCCAATACATTACAATAGACTTAAACATAACTAGCGAAATATGTGTGTAATATTTATAGGTACAATACTGCCTAGCCTTACAGTAAATACTGGCTTGATGTTAGATATAATTAATTAACAAAATTCACTTATAAAACTATGTTCTAATTTACTAGAAACGTCTAAATGAAAACTAGAACACTACATTAGATAAGTATTTTACTAATTACTAAAACACTAGCGTATTCTTACTAATTAGAGATAGAACTAATTGTTACTAAGGTGGTTTGAGCCTAGTAATTTTATTTATGCATTTATTCGCTTTTATCACTGTTGTCTTGGTAAGGAAACGACTTTCTGTGCAAATGCAAAAATGATGCAAGTTTACATCCCTGCGTTTTTCTTACTATGCTGGGGGTGGCTTCCAGTCTAACCGGATTCAGCTGATTACCAGTATTTTACAATTTTTACATGAAGCGGCTGCCTATATGAAAAAAAAAAGAAAAAAAAAAGAAAAAAGAAAAGAAAAAAAACAAAGAAAGAAAGAAAAAAGAAGAAAGATCGCTTCTAGCGATAAGACCGCCCATTGTGTCACCCCTTGTATGTTTTACTTTATTTTGTATCTGTAATTTTAATGGTGTACATAATAAAGAGTATTCTATTCTATTCTATTCTATATGATCTCCACAATCAAGTTAGTACTGGGTAATACGATACCCCTTGGTAAGACTGGTTGGCAGACTTTCCGACTCCGAGGCACGGAGGAAACTCGGTATGTAATGGGTGGTCCCAGACCAACCTAGGCAAGCGTGGTTTAACTTGAAAATTGATCCGAGCGCCTGTTATTATTTAGCCACGAGCTCCTCAATATGTTTCAAAGAAGTAAATTCCTTAATTAACAGAAGGTAATGTAACCCCTACCATTCTTTATATAAATAATATTTTACCTGTAAATATAAGTTGAGACCGAATATTGGTGCAGTTACTCTATCATGAACGTCAAAGGGTTTTATTGATATGTATCTAACATTCATCTATAGGTACTAATAATTTTATTAAGAGGAAAGATTTGTATTTTTAATATTTTTGTATATAACGAATAAACTTAAAAACTACCGGACTGATTTGAAAAATTCTTTTAGTAATGGATAGCTACATTATTAGCAAGTAACACAGGCTAAATTTTATCCCCGTACTCCCACGGGAACGGAAACTACGCGGGTGGAACCGCGTGACGTCCGCTAGTTTTAAATGAAATAATTATTTTCTAAACAGGAAATAAGCAGGGAGCTTGCAAAATTAACTTTTATGAAAACTAAATGCGAAGCTTAGGTCTTAGATTCAAGGACCAGGCCAAGCAGTGTTATTGGGTTTTTCCATCTAGAATTCGGTAGAAATCAGTTGCGGTCCGGAGTCTGAATTTGTGCCGGGTTTATGGTAATAGGCTCACCCCTATTACATGGGACTTAAACATAACTGGCGAAATGTGGTTGTACTATAACGAACACCTCCGCTTAGGTATCCCTTTGGTGAATACAGGTGCATGTTTTATTAAATAAATCATACAAGTTACATTTGTATGTCTGTTAGTATTATCAAACTTGCATTAGTTACAGCAAAGGTTTTTATAATAAAAGAAGGGAGGCCCAACACCTTCGCAATGTCTTGGTTGCCGTGTTGAATAATATAGAGACAGCTTTCCACATATATAAAGAAAGAAAATACAGAACAAGAATATGTGTGGTATACAACAACTACAAAACCCGACTACTGAAAAATCACGCTCTAATTAAATTCAGGGTTTACAAGTCAAAATCCAAACTCCTCCTATTGTTGAAGTCGGTTAAAATATAGCCTGTTACCCGGGCCAAAATAACGAATAAATTGAAACCTTATTCATCAAAATTTGATGAATAGTTTAGGCGCTACGGAGGAACATACGTAAATACAAACGTACACAGACTTAGTAATAACTTGAGAAAGTATTGTAGTTGCCCATTCCCTAGCGTAGATCTCTATGGAGAAGATCAGGCAAGAAACTAAATGGACACTCTTTTAAATCAAAATATTGCTACAAAATCATGGTTACATCATTCATGTTGAGATTATACCTATATGTGAGAACGATGTAGAAAGACGTGCTCATTAAGAGCGTTCAGAGTAAAAGATTAAATCAGCAATTTAAAAATCAAAAAGTAATTAAAATTAACCGTGGCAGCTAAGAGATGACCAGTCCCAACTGACAGCGCCACGTCAGTTGTAGCGTCAGTGGTTTTAATTTTTGTTGCACTGACAAAAAATAAAAGAAGATCATTTTACTCACAAAATCCATCTCCATACTTGTCTACCCCACATAAGTTCCGCGAAAGTGGTTGAAAAAAAATTAAATTCGCCTTTGTTCCCGCTTGTAAGTGGCACTCTGAAATATCACTCAGTTCTGATATACGACGCTAAATCTGGGTTGGTGAGTGAACCGGAGTGCTTTTACGTATAAGGCTGGGGTATTTTCAGCCTGAAATCGTCCTACTGCTGGGTAAAGTCCTTTTCTTGAAGACGAGCATTAGGCATGACAATAATTAATCATTTTAAACCAAATCAGTCTAAAATCATAATAATAGAAGTTGTCAGACTTTCGGGTTTCTGACAACCCGTCAAATATCTGCGAATGATAGTATGTAATTAAAGGTCAAGGTCAAACATCCGGACCAACCTTGACAATCGATCCAGATCGATCCGTGCGTCTGTTATTATTAAGCCTCCTTACGAGTTAGTTTCTGCATTACCGACCTTAAATTGAGACGTTCAAAAAGGATGAAATATGGCGTCAGATGGCGATTGCGCAGCGATGACAATGAAAATGAAATCATTATTTGTAAACATAGGTTTTAATAAGGGTATTACAAATATGTAAAAATAATATAGCGAGGTCTTGCGTTGAAGTGTACTAATTAAATCAATGAAATAATAAAATCAATTTCTACGAAAATTCAATAATACACGTATAATACGTCGTCTAATATGTATTTCTTGAAAATATCACGTTTTTGCGCAGTTATGGCGAAAGTCGATTAGGTTTTCGCGAGACTAGTATTTTCCCTAATTTGACTATAAGCTATAACCAAAATCCTTCACTGTACCAATACGTAACATGCTTCTACAAAAACAAACTAGCTCGCAATATGTGATGTTTGCATCACATACACATAGAAACGTGGCGATACATAAATGCATGCTAATAAACAGCTCGTAATAAGGAAATGTACTCGCAAACAAGACTTAACAACATATCCTGGTCAAATATAACTTGTTTATGTCTGAAACAAAACGTCTATAAAAGCATACTGATTCTGTTTGCGCTAATGATGGAAAAGTGAAGCTATGGCCAAGGAGTTATAACCTAAAATAAGTTTGGCAAACCTACAGCCAATTTAGTGATTTATATGCAGAAGATCGTGGTTATATCTGCGATGAGAAAGTAAATATGAATCGTTACTAGCTTGCAAGTGTCTAGGCCCTGCCCGTACGATAAAGCGTAGGTTAAGCGATATAGTGGCTGGAACCAGGTGAAAACGTAGGTGAGACTAATGTTACGTCGTACCCGTACTTACCTACAGTTGCGGTAGTAGGTAAGTAGGTAGTAGGTAGGTAGAACGAGTCTCGAATAATTTAGGTACAAATTCGCAAACTACCTATAAAAGAACATCAGGAATTGTCATTGTAATTTCGACCGTACGCCGAGGGCATAAAGTACCTACTTCTTACCTTTGTACAAGTTGTGGAAGTTTCTCGAAGGACAATGACCCACTATGGAATTGTCTAGAAGATTCCAGGAAGTCGTGGATCTTTCTCGAACGTTCGGTCGCCATATAAATAGTCGACGTGTTTGAGAGAGCAGTCAGTCGACGCCGCGTATTTCGCCACCTCGCTTAACGCGGGGCACGCGGCGGTCAAAATGCAGCGCGCGCTCGATCTCCTCCCTGACTGGCTGTCAAAGTGGCGGCTGTCGGTAAACGTGGGTAAGACGCAGGCGATGGTCATCAGCTCTGCGCGCTCTCTCCCACCGCGCCTGAATCTTCTAGGCGCCGACGTCGAGTGGGCACCCCAGGCCAAGTACCTGGGTGTGACTATCGACCGTCGGCTCACCATGGGGCCACATGTCCGCCAGGTCGCGGGCCGGACTAGGGCTGCCCGCACCCAACTCCGCCCAGCGCTCTCGTCCCGCCTCCCGGTGCGCGTCAAGTTGAGCGTATATAAAACCTATGTGCGCTCAATATTGACGTACGCCGCCCCCGCTTGGTTCGCCCTCACTAGCGAGGGGAACAAGAAAATCCTCCGCACGCAGCAGTCCCTTGCGTTGCGGACCATAGTTGGTGCTCCTCGCTACGTGAGGAACGACGTCATCCAGCGGGACCTCAGGTTCGAGAGCCTGGACGATTTTATCCGGCGCCTTGCGATGGGAATGTTCGCGCGTGCCGACGCATCTGCTTGGTCCCACATCAAGCACATAGCGCCCTGGCATGCGCGCCCCCCCGACGCGAGGCGCCTCCCCCGCGACCTGGTAGCGGATGTTGACCCCCACCCACCGGACTTGACGCCTGGGTAAGCTGTTTTTCCCAGGTTACACGCAGCTTACCTACACATTTACGACTCCACATACACTACATACATCCAGCTACTCGTCCTGTGCTAAGTTAATATAGGCAGGTGCGAGTAGCTAATACCACACATGCATGTCTCTACACTCACGTAGACTCACGCGCAGGGACGTGGCGCGGGCCCGCGAACCTCGTTAGCACTGGGCGGTGTTCACACAACACAATACCGCAAATACACACATACTCGGCTCTTCACCCGTGACGTAACCAGCTAGCTCTGGAAGCGGGGCGGGGGGGGAGCCCCCACATCCTCCGTAGGTGCGTCGGAGTCGGTACTTTCGCTGCTGGTCGTCCTCCGCCGGGCCTCCCTTCGGGGTCTCACCTGGCGGGGACAGACCGCCGAAGTGCCGTGAAGAAAACAGCGCTGTAGTAACAGCGCTGTAGGCACGCCTACGGAAAAACTTACAGCAATCACTCACAGGCGTGCGACATCGTTAGTCGCACACCGCAGGCCTCAGCCGAATTAGGCTTACATAATGACGGGCCTGTTTTCACAGGCCAAGGTATGGCTTCCGCGGCCAGGGGGCAAAGCCCCGAGACCGCTTGCCACGTTCCCATACGGGGACGTAGCGATTTCCCATGTAGAGCAGTCAGTCTGATTTTGGCTACACAACGAAGCAAATCGAAGTGAACTAGAAGTGCGATATCTAAGCGAATAGTGATCAGTAGTGTATTTGTGATTGAATTATAAGTATTTTGTGATTAATAAAGTCATTAATTGTTTCTTCGGTAGTTATTAATTTATCCCATAACCAGCTCGTAACACTAATTTATTCTTTAATGTCATCTTCTCGCGCTCGAAGGTACAGAGGTGAACTGATTCAATTATAAGAGAATTTAGATTTAGAACTAGCGTAGCCAAAACGAGAATGAGCAAAGCAAGCCACAATCAAGCTTTTCAAATAGTAAATAAATAAAGTTACCGGAGCTGTTTACCTTGTACTAAAGTCATTTAATTGAATCCGGCTGCAATGCAACTAGTGCGAACTAGATTTTTTGGCTATTATTCGAAAAAATAATTTTAATGCAGAAGGTTCAGGTTTGGTTTGTATTTGTTTTGTTATTGTTGGTAAAATTAACTAACCTCGGGTTCTAACTAAAGCGATCAGTCGCGTTCATTTCGTTAGGTGCACCCGACGGCACACGCCGTCGGCACAAGATGCTTCCTGATTTTCCAAATAAATGAGTGGCAGTTGAACACCAAGATCGATTGGATTAGCTCATGACCTAAGCCCACTCTTGTTCTCGTCTGCAAAGCCATAGATGAGATCTAGCAGACAACATGCTTCCCCAGAAAATGTTTAATAATACTAGAGTCTCATAATTAAACTCGTACTACGACACTTTACACTTTCTGACTAATTTATTTAGTACAAAAACCTGAAAATTCTTGTCAACAAAACAATGTTGCCAGTAAAGTCTGATTGGTCAGCCAGGGATCGTTCAAAAATGTATCGCTTCCATTGATGTGGCCAGTCCCTTCAAGAGACTCGCGTGTTTCCTTTTATTTAATTGAAGGTATCTTTTGAAAAGATTTCAAAGGGTTGTCGATGTTTTTGTTTACTTTAATTGAAACAGGGAAGGTGTTTGGTAAATAAATGAGTTTGATTGATTAAAAATAATCAAGGGGGTTCAAAATAAACAGATTTGATCGTATGAAGTAAATACTTAGATCCTTTGCTTTTTTACCCGACTAAGGCGAAGCCAAAAGGAAAGGTTATGATTTTAAATTAGCAGTCTATTTATGTATGTATGAATGTTTGTATTTACGTATGTTCCACAGTAGCGCCTAAACTATTCATCCGATTTTGATGAGTAAGGTGTGTTGGCAACAACATAAAAATATTTTTATATTTGAAAATTTCTTTAATCTTTTAAAAATATTAAAATTATCAGAGGTTATTGTGGTACAAGCAACCTTAACATTTTTCTCACATTTTAATTCAGGCAACTCTAAAGGAGGTTCATGAACATTTACCTGAAATATATAATTTTCATCATGTAAAAATGATGGACCATGCCACCATAACTTATGGTTATTGAGTTCATGAGGTCTTAATCCTCTACTAAGACAATCAGCAGGATTGTTTTTAGTATCAACATACTGCCAGTGACAGTCACGCGTAATCTCTGTAATTGCTCTTACTCTATTTGCAACATAAGGCTGTAGCTTTGTCGGTTCAATTTTTAACCATGCTAAGACAATTTGAGAGTCAGAAAATTGGTGAGTGTCACTAATGTGTAAATGTGTAAAGAGACTGCGAAATACCTTTGCAGTCAATTCAGCAAGCAGCAGTGCAGCATTAAGTTCAAGCCTCGGAATTGTTAACCTTTTCCTAATAGGGTTTATCCTAGATTTGGAGGCCAGCAAATGGACATGGGGTTTACCTTGATCGTCAGTACAACGTAAATAAAGACAACAGCCACAAGCCATTGAGGAGGCGTCAGCGAACCCTATCAGTTGGTTACACGCACTATCAGGAGGCCTGACACACCGAGGAATGTTGATCGTCCCCATATGGGATAAATCTTTAACAAAGTCATTCCACATTGTCCTGATATTGTCAGGAGGCGATGCATCCCAGTCTGTTTGGCTGGTGCACAATGTTTGCATAATTACCTTGGCGCGGGTTAATAAGGGCCCAACTAGCCCCAGTGGATCAAAAAATGAAATGAGGTAACTTAATATTTCACGTTTCGAGTCGCGTGTACTGCTATAAGGTTTGGGACAACTAGCCTTGAATATGTCATTTATTAACATCAAAGTTAATACCCAAAGTTTCCGTTCTAGTTCCAAATCCCCAAAATGATGGGTTTCCCTAGGAACATTTTCAAGAACTGAACTACAGTTAGATGCCCATTTGTGCAGCTGAAATCCTCCCAGAGCAAGGAGCTGAATCAACTCAGACTGAGCTTTTACTAGTTCAGAGCTAGTTTGGCTATTTGATAAGATATCATCTACCTAGGTATTATTTTTTAAGATTTTAGCTGCTAATGGAAATTGCTTCTCATCCTATTTGCAAGTTCAATGAGGCAGCGAGTGGCAAGATATGATTATGGTTTAAGACCATACGTGACAGTTTTTAACTGTATGCATTGAATATCTGCATTAGATGACTCGCGCCATAGTATATTTTGAAGTGAACATTGTTTAGGATCTAAATTAATGCATCTAAACATCATACGAATGATAACTAATAAAAAAGAATTTATTTAATCTAAATGCAAGAAGAACTTCAAAAAGATCTTTTTGCACTACTGGACCATTGAGTAAAAGGTCATTTAAGGAAACTTTTTTATTAGTATTCATAGAGCCGTCAAACACTGTTCTTAACTTTGTGGTGCGACTGGACTCTTTTATAACAGCATGGTGAGGGAGAAAGTACACAGGATCTGTAAATAAACTGTATCTACTTATGTCATAAATTGCACCATGGTTTAATTCAATATATTGATCAATAAACTTTTTGTACTCGAGAAATAGATTGTTATCTTTATGCAATCTTTTCTCTAAATTAATAAATCTTTTAAGTGCAATGTGAAATGATTGTCCCAGTTCTGAGTTTACTTGTTCTAATGGAATTTTAATGGGCATTGAGACTTGAAAGTTTTTATTTTCAAGAATTGTAGTTTCCTTAAAGAACCTTTCACAGTAATCATGTTCTGGCAGTTGCTCTTTGAAAATTTCAGGCACTTTTTCAGTATCCCAAAATGCCTTCAAAGTGTCATTTATACTATCGTTACATTCAGTACAATGCAAAGATACAACCTGATGGTTTTTATGTGTAACATTGGTGAGCCCAGCGACGATGTGCCCAAGCGCTGTGTGAACTACTGAGGGTTGCTGTTGGGTAGCGGTGCTTGCAGAATGAGACTGGCTGCCTGCAGGAGCACTCTCAAGCGGCGGCAACAGTATCTGGAAGAAGATGTCAGCTCCAAGCAACAAGTTCACATCACCAGGCACATTGAAGTTTGCGTCGGCAAGCTTGCAGTTAGCAGGGAATGTAATGGATGACACATCAAATCGTGTTTGAGGCAATTTGGTTGTTATAGATTTTACCACATGACAGTTGACGTTTAATTTGAATGGATAAACGGTGGAATGAACCTCGAGATTTATGCATTTGTTAACTGATTTGGAAATGTTAGTAATGCCAACAATGTTGGAGCTAGTGTGCTTAGGGACCAAGCCCAATAGATCGAGTGTGCGCTGAGTGACAAAGGAAACCTGCGACCCCCTGTCTAGCAAAGCTCTGGCATAAATCATGCTGCCCGACTGCGTAACCAATTTGACTTGTGCAGTAGGCAGTAGCACCGGAGTCTTGGTGTTGCAGGTGTTGTTAAGCGCCACACTTAATAAAGCTTGCGAGTCAATGCCATGCAACAATGAATTGTGACCCTGTTTGCATTCGGCACACTTGAAATGAAATCTGCATTTGCCCTGCTTGTGCTGCCCTAAACAAACTTTACATAAGTTAGATTTTTTAGCAAACTCAACACGTTGATCAGGAGCAGCAAGCGCAAAGGCTTCACACTTGAAAAGCTTGTGATTAGACTTACAGTATGGACATTCAGCTGGCGGCGTTGCAGCTACAGTGTGGCTGGCCAGCCGGTTACTCTGCGGCTTCTGGGTGGAGTCACTGGCTTCCAGAGCCAGGGCGCGACGTTATCTACTCGAGGAACGACTAAATACTCGAGGAATTCCAACACTGTGGGTTTTACCCGGTCGTCGCGATCCATGTGGAAGGCGCGGGATGTTACGACGTCCAGCTTCCGCATTATAATGCAGATGACGACGATGTCCCAGCTCTCGACCGGCTCGTCCAGATTTTTTAAGGCCGCAAGGTGCTGCTTGACGTCTGAAATTAGACTCCATATATTAGCGGGAGTTGACCGATTAATTGATGGTATGTCAAGTAATGTGTAGATGTGTTCATGTGTGATTTTAGTCTTGTTGTCGTACCTATCTCGTAGCAACGTAAGAGACTCGGCGTAACTGTCACTTTGCAGAGGCAAATTATTAATAAGGGCATGGGGCTCCCCATTGAGAAAACTCTTAAGGTAATATAGCTTTTCGATTGAAGATAAGGATTGATCTCTATCAATCATAGCTGTAAAAATATTAATAAACTCGTAATACTCTGTGTATTTACCGGAGAAAGTAGGAATACTAATGTTAGGTAATTTAATTTTGGAATTATGGCACGACTTTGATTCCGAGGGCGGATTAGCTTATAACTGTATTGATCTGGGCTAAGAGATCGATGTAAATATCTTCGATCACCCCAGGATCCTCGTTATCAGTCTCATCACTACATAAAATTTTGATACATAACCTATTGTAATCTTGAAACACTTCCTCAAGGCGTGCCTTTTTGGCTCTTAAGTTTTCTATTGATAAAGATTGTATATTACCTTCCAAGCTCTTCTTTAGGCGTGTTATTGACGCCTTTGTATATCCTCTATTGGCAACAAGATGTTTTATATCGGTTGGCATTGTAAATGCGCACGCGACACAAACTTATTCTATACGAAATTACGAACAAAGAAACGTATACAAGATGGCGGAGGGCGAACTGCCGAACACTGCTCGACGCGATGACGCGGCGATTTGGCGGCACTCGGCTGCGCTCGGCTCCCGTAGTACGTAGCAAAGTTCAGTGCAGGCAGCAGGGCTGCCAACCGCACCAACCAAAATGAACGCTTGCTTTGCTTTGATTGACGACTTGGCGCGAGTAGAATATTATGCACACTAACTTGTACAAATGGACACACCACACACGTAGAAATTATGAATCGGTAGGTTTTTCTTTTCTTGCAGGGTCTTCGTTTTTATCGTTTCCACAGGCTCTAATTTCTGCTGGGTTCTGTATTCTTCGGCTGCCTTTATATATTGCTAGCTTCGCTAGGGCAGTCGTTGTGATCTTGGATCTTGAATGCAGACACGCAGACGTTCGGCGAATGAAGGACCAGAATGGCGAGCACGCGTGCTGCTGTGCCACGCCAAAATCGCCAAGGTGTCAATCGATTCGTTATTATGGCCCGGGTAACATAGGCTACATTTTATTTAGTAGTCGGGTTTTGACACAAATTCTTGTTACTTTTCCCTTAAAAATATTTGTTTGGTGTGTACTGTACATCTCTGCTTACCTACATCTTTTTCTTTGGAGAATGCAAAAGTGTAATGTGTTCGTTTTTTTATCTTCTACATTATTGATATCCCTCGTGCTTCGCAAAAGCACGTACAACAAGGCCTATTTCAGAGTGAGACTCGGCGTTGGTTGGGTTGCGGGTGCGACGTTTTGTTAAACACTATCATACAAGTCTATGGACATCGAGACGTCCGACCGGCGCTCGCAACCGGTGGCGCTGAGGCCTTACTCTCTTACGCTCCGTCCGTATTTCGAAACTATCTGTTTCTCTCATTCGCACTCATTTGCAGACCTGCGTGAGAGAGACGGATAGATCCGAAATACGGACGAAGCGTTAGAGAGCAGGGCCTCTGGTGCAGCGGTGTCGCTCCGAAATAGGACTTAGTCCCGGCTGTCATTCATCGTTACCAGAAATTACCAGTCACACTTCCAGGCCAAAAAGTCTTGCCAAGAGGTATTTCCCATCATGATCCTTTCAGTACCCAGGAGTCTGTATTCATGCCCGATAAAGGGCAATAGAATCGTCCCAAACATAAGCGAAATATGGATGTACTATGTGTAACTGGTCACACATCTGCCATTCCTCTGCTCCAAACAGACGTGATATTAAACTTTATTACAATGCGCATCACGTCCTCCATGTAAATACGTTTTCATTAGTGAGCGGCTCGTGATCAACTCTCTCTGAACTCTCTGATGTTCACTTGTTCAGAAATGTAGTACATTATGTATTGTATGTAGCATATTATGATGGAGTTGTGGTCAAGCTTTGATGGTGTATTGGCTGGGTTTATGAGGTACTTAAAGGTAATATACCTTCGTCCGCGTAAAATTATTATGAACATTTTACTTACCTAATTGAATCGGATTTTGTTATAAATTTCAAAGGTTTTCATTTTTGCACGGAACCCTCATCCTTTTCAAATCGTTTATATAACGGAAGCTATGCCTGAAAGCCTACTATCATGTTAATCACTATCTCGAAGATAAAAGGCTTGGGATTAAGCTGCTCCAATGAAATTTACTCTGTGAATGTCGAGATTTCGGACTTCTTGTTTATTATTAATTCCTTTCTTTTATACACTCTGATATTTTACTTTTTTTTTTATCAAATTGATATTTAATGATTTTCGTGATTTTATTTACCTACATTCATTTAAAAAAGTACTTGTTATTAATTTTATTTAATTATTGTGAATGTGAGGACCATTTTTATTTTTTTGTTTGTTTTTTTCCCACAACTGTCTGGCAGTTTGAGTACTATAAGCGACTTACCCAAATGTCCTTTCATTGGTATTTTTCGTCGTTTCGTTGAGCTCCTTGAGTTATAAATCGAGCTACACGATAACTGACAAATGCTTGCACTGACTGGACAGGTCCACTCAAATCTGTGTGGTTCTTTCTTCAAAAGACCATCTCAGACACTAATCTGCATAGTCCTCATGTGAATTGAGCAAGATTATGTCTGGACTTCAAAAGAGACTATGACCTCTGAGTTTGTTTCGTCTGTTTCTTCTCAGAGTAGTAAGGTACGATTCACCGGCCCCATCTAGTTTTAAAAAATGACGTGTAAAAGTGTTTGTAAAAACCTACTTGCAAAATAAACGTCATTTATCATTTCTTTAAAATAAAACAAGCTTAAGATACTATGTATCTATCAACTATCTGGTTTCCACGGCACAAGCCTTGTTGTTTAGTGTGGCACTAGAAGGCGGCGTAATGTCCAATATTTATAATTATTATTTATTTATTTACTTCTCATAATATCTGCCAGTAAACCCCACCACCTGCCCAGCAAATTGCAAATAAAGTAAAAATAAATAAATTTCGCGGGCTACCCTGGCGCTTCCACTTAAGTTTTTATTTTTATTTTATATTGTGTGCACTGTGCACTTGTGGCATGTACCAAATAAACATGTTTACTCTTTCTTTCTTTCTTTTGGCATGCTCTAATTATAAAGGGTGTTAAAATACTCTTAACGAAGCCGAAAGGCACTTGTTCTCCCCGTCATTGCGATATTTTTTTTGTTCTAGACTATACCTGGGAACCTTCTAGTTACGGAGATATTGGGGGTCAAAGTTCCAACTTTTTAACAAGTTTTTTTTAAAATAAGTACATGTTTTTAATGTATGATTTTTACTTTAAACACCTTCACGTCCTCCTTACTATTCAATCCATCCATCAGCACAATGTTTTAAGTGCTTTACATTGAGTCCTACCGAAAAGTGTGATTTTTACCCCAAAAAAATTATTGCCCAGCAAAATAAATTGGGTAGGGTTACTTAATTTGATGTATAGAATGCTTGGTTGACGGCTTCGTGAAGAGTCTGTTTACACCCTGTATCTTCGCTTTTGCTGTCGACACACGTGTCACTTGTGCGTGCAGGTCGTGGCCGAACGGTTAGATCTCTACCTACCCACTTCACAAAACGTTCACCTCCAATAGACACGCCCCGCCAATAAAACTACAATGAACGAATTATTTTCTGCCAACTTGTCTGCCACTAAGTTTCTGAATTGCCATGGTAGATATGATTCCCCATTTTCTGGGAAATATTAAATAGTTACTTATAGATAATTATGCAATCCTTGGGAGACTATAGATTTGGCAATCCTTGGGAGCAGACCAGCCTTTCCACTGAAATTGTGATGACTTTGATATTATTTGAATGTCATACAGATTGGAGAAAACTGTCTCTTCTTCATGACCTGCCTAGAGTTTTCTCAACAACTACATAATTATGTTGGGGTTGTCTTCCAGTCTAACTGGAATCTGAATGCAACTGAATACCAATATTTTACACTGCGTATATGGCCTATGGCCTGAGCAGCGGTGGCCCAGTGGTGGCGGCCCCGACTTACGAACAGTATGTCGTGGGTTCGAACCCAGACAAGGCGCATTACTTTGTGTAATTTATTTCATCACCACTGCTCTCAAAACGGTGAAGGAAAACATCGTGAGGAAACCGGCATATTCTAGAACCAAAAAATTCGAAGACATGTGATATCTACCAATCCGCACTGGGCCCGCGTGGTGGATTATAGCGCATTCCCTCTCATGAGAGGAGGCCATGTCCCAGCAGTGGGAACGTTAATATGCTGATGATGATGATGATATGGCGCTCACAACCCAGTATTATTACATTGGATATCACAATACCCTTTCCAAAGACTGATTGTCAAATTTTCAGGGTTCTGACCTGTAACGACTCTCAATGATCTTCGATTATTAGCCGGGAGCAACTGTTTATCATACTTTTCGAGGCACAGTGGGCTCTCACTTGGTATGTAATGGATGATCACTTATCCACAGACCGACCTTGACAAAACGGAAGCAGCTTATTGAAGTCCCTAAAAAGAAGAAAACTGTGTTTACAAGAAACCTTTTCTATAGACTTGTTCAAGGGTAAATTCCATGCCACCACTGGCAACCCCGCTAACTCGGTGCCCACTAACTACATAATCCGGGACGTTAGTTCGTTAGTTGTTATAATTCGATGCGATCGGTCCATTCGGTGTTCAGCTCCTCAGGATAACTATTTATTGCTATTGTATTATTGGTTACGTGGGTACGTGCTCTTAGGGACTAGGTATGGTTTTATTTTTCAAAAATCAAAATCTTTTATTTCACATAGGCCTAGATGGGCACGGTGTCGAAAAAGGTGCACGGTTCGCGTTGGTCGTTTTCATGGAGAAGAATCGGCAAGAAACTCCATGGTTATTCCCTTTTGTTTTGTCTCTTTTTTCTTTTTTGTTTTGACGTTTAATTCCTCAAGAAATAATGAATTTTGCTAAATAAGCGGAGAAAAAATGGAATCAAGTCCTTGACAATCTTTATTGTGACTTGAAACTTACAAGAAACAAGACAAATGTTACGAGTAAATACACAGCAGCATCGTTGCCACGGAATTTGGATTTGTCCCAATTGATCGAAATAGGCTCGCTAACTATTACTTGGGACATAAACTTAACTGCCGTAACATAATGTGGGTGTTCTATTAATTATACCTCTGCTAACCTTCGGGATCAACAGGCGTGATGTTATGTTACTGTACTGGGTATGGTGGGGTATAATGAGCTCAGGGTACGCCGGGAATTTAGTCTCGCTGCGTATGTAGTTAAACTGTTACGTGGTGCAGCTCATAACCCGGGAGTGCTGCGGCACCTGAAGCTGTGCGTGCCGGATCAATACGTGTGGAGGCGGCGGCGCCCACCACTACTAGCCGTGCCGGTAGCCAGAACCAATCTCCTGGCTAAGACCCCTCTCACCCGAACGATCCGCGTAGTAAACGAGCTTCACTAGCGAATCGATATTTTTTCGTGCACTTTGAGTGAATTCGCATTCGCATATATGTATGACTTTAAATGTCGTTTTTCTAGTTGTTAAATTATTCTTATTTTGTAAAGATATAGCCACACTATCGAATTAGGTTTAAGATTACCTGTAATGATAGTTGTAAGTTGAATAAAATAAATAAATAAATAAATAAATGTTAAGGTGTGTCCAGATCTGGCGAATGCGCCGCTCGCAAGCGTTTGCGAACTGGCGCACGTGTATTTCATGTTCGTACGCAGCCCCTGCGCTGCCCCTGCACCGGCGTGCACCTCCCTCGCCCGGCCTGCGTCTCGTCACCAACATGTTTGTTTCTAAATGCCGAAGACTAAATACGTGTTGACATGGAGTGGACGAATGAAAATGGTTATAATAATGAATAATAATAATAATAATGTGTTTATTTTCTCATCACAAACGTTACAGTGAACAGGAATTATTAAATCTAATACACAGGGTAAACATTTGTGAGAGACTGGTGCCCGATATAGGTATACAATACCTGTGTTACGGGTCTCCAAGCCCCCCAAGACTTACAGGTATAAAACAAATTTAGATTCATTACTAACAAAATGCGTGATGATTTTACTTAAATACTAGGTACAGAATGTTGTAAAATAAAAATAAGAAAAATTATAAATACTCTGAAAGGGTCTAGATGTGTGATTTGCGGTAGATAGTGTGTGTTTATGTAGTAGATGGATGTTTATCGGATTGGAATCAATAGACTTTCAGTTGCCTGATAATCTAGAGTTTTCAACCATTTACAGACGGTTAATTTACAGACTGGTCTCCGCAGTGGGTAAATTGTAAGTGTTGTGTTGATTTTATTGTACAAATATCCTCCAAGAAAACAGAAAAATCTTTGGGAGAGAATAGTACGAAAAAAGCTTGTAGGACAGACATTACCCTTCCTCCGCTTATCTTTGTTAAGATTGGGTTCATATTGTATTTGTTTATGTTGTTTGGAAACTATGGAAAGAATGAAGCTCTGCCTGACAGTTAGAACATCCCAACGTTTATAAAGTTCAGCAGTTGGGTAACGAAAAGGAAATCCAGCCCCTACCTTAAGAACTGCTCTTTGTGCTCTTTCAACCTCCAGGAGGTGAACTTTGCCTGCTCCTCCCCAGGAAGTTATGCAATAATTTACTATAGATTGACAGAGTGTTAAGTAGACCATTTTGGTAGTCCTAAGATCAGCAACATGTCTTAAAGTCTTAAAAATGTAGATCAGCTTACGGATCCTAGTAACGAGTATGTCAATGTGAGGCTTAAAGGTTAGTGTTTGGTCTATAAATACTCCAAGATATCTAATGACGTCTGTATTCTGAAGGGGTGAGCAAAAGCATGAGGAATTAGACAAGGAACAAGTGTGAGCAATGATACTGAGAGTTGATGGTGGAAGAAGATTTCTCCTAGGCGCAAAGGTAACATATTTGGTTTTTGATAAATTTAGTGTCAAGACATTGTGTTTAAGCCATTGGCAAACCTCATTAAAACCATGTTGAGCACTTTGGAAAACTTCGTCCCAATTTTGACCACTAAAAAATAGCGCAGTATCAACGTGGTTTACGGTTAATTATTGAAACCTACAAAAGATTTAGCTGTTTTGTGAAACCCGAAAGATTTTAAAAGTGAAGCCTGAAAGAAAATAGTGGCGAGTGCGACTATGAACAATGTCGTAACAAAGTATTAAGTCTTTTATCTTCTTTTCGAAGAGAGAAAGGGAAGACTCAAAAAACTAATGGAACTGGGAAAAGTGAACAAAATAATAAGGCTTATAGTTCAAACGCGAAAGAAGCTAAGTGCGCACGAGCCGCGCGCCCTTCTAGAGCCTTGCCGGAGTTGCACTAGAGCGGCGTACCAAACGTAAGCTGTAATCGCACGCAGACAACACGCGCGCAATTGCGCCACGCAAGCGGCGCATTCGCGGCGCGTTCGCCAGGTCTGGACACACCTTTATGATGTGATACAAAATTCGATATACTGCCGTGACAATGAATCGAAGACGAAGAAAGGGGCAGAAAAATGTCCTTACTTCAAAAAACAACTATAACCAGAACACAGGACGAGACCACATAAAAAAATGTAAACCTATTAACCATACTGATGTATAAAAATAAAGGAGAAATAAAAATTCATTTTGCGTACTAATGAAGTTTCAAAGCCTTGCAATTAGCGACTGAGTTATTTTGCGGAAAAACGCAATTAGGGATGGGCGGGAGGCCGAAGGCCGAATGACAAGAAATATGTAGATCCGGACAGAAGGCCGGGTTCTTACAACGTGTGAAAACAAGCATAAACTGTCTAGCTTCCAACTCGGTCGGCTTCCAGTCTAAACGGATTCACCTGAATACCAGTATTTTACATGGAGCGACTGCCTATCTAACCTCCACAACCCAGTTAGTACTGGGTAATACGATACCCCATGACAAGTCTGACTGTCAGATTTTCGGGTTTCTGACTCCGTAATGAATGCCGCATAGATGCATCAATGAAGCTGCATATAATTAAACCTACAACGAATCTTTTTGCGTGTGCTCGAAAGAAGAACTAAAGACGCCATCTTCTTTTTAGACAAATTCACAAAACACTACCACATATTATGTTTGCCAACGACGTCCCGCTAATGTGAATCAAGCACTAAAAAAAGATCCTTACAACCTTTTACATACGGTGATCACAACACATGCCGGTCGCGAGTACGCTTATACTCGATGCACGTGAAGCGTGTTTAGGTGGGCGTGCGTTTTTGCTCGTTATAGAGAGCCACTTTCACTACTTTCCAATTTTGCACTTATATACATTCACGAGTACAAATATTACTGACTAAACCCGTTTTGTATTACACGGCTAAAATACGAATAGTGGCAAGTGGGTCATCAATTAAAGTCGTCGACTGTACACAGCCGACCTTCTGTTCGTATGTATTTAGTGCGACCAGTTTGTCTCCCCTATCGTTTCCTCAACCATTGTTCGACTGTTGAAAGGAACTAATCGAGTGCTAAGATGGCACGTGGACCTGGTTCCATTTTGTTCTGTTATGGCACATGGTATATGACCTGTATTTATGTACTAATTTGAGTTTGAGTTTGAGTTTGGATGGTGTGACTAGTGTAGTGGTTGAACAAAATTGTGTCAGAATTAACAAATCACTAAAATTATGAATAGCATTTTTTTCTAATTTCACAAATAAACGAAAAACTTTTGAAAAGTTTCACACAAATCTTCATCTGCCCAACCTTTTCCCTAACTATGTTGGGGTGGGCTTCCAGTGTAACCGAATGCAGCAGGAATATCAGTATTTTACATGGAGCTACTACCTATCTGACCTCTGCAACCCAGTACTTGGGTAAGACTGAATGTTAGTATTTTGGCCACTGACTAATTGTAACGACTGTCAAAGATCTACAAATGACAGATAGAACCAACGGCTTAACATGCTTTTCGAGGTACGGAAGAATCTCGGTAAGTAATGGATGGTCACCCTTCCACAGGCAGACCTTTGTAAACACTGCTTAACTTTGACGATCGACCCGTGTGGCTGTTATTATTTAGCCAGGAGCTCCTCCTGCAACATAACACCCACATGTTGCGTGTGGCCGTATCTAACAGCGAGACATCACTGCCTATGTGATTCGATTAAACAAAGGTATAACTTATCAAACTCATTGTTGTGGGTCAAATATAATTACACTATTATTGGAATTGCTGAAATAAATCTGGGTTTATGTTATGCATGATGACCTTTTTTTTTTTTTTCGGATGGGAAATCATCAAATGACTTCTCCCGCTCTGGGCGGAGCGGAAGGGAGTATCAGACTTTTACTGACTAAAACCCATCCATGTTCCTTCATCGCCCTTTGTGTTCCGGGGTCACGGTATCTCTTTCGAACAGTCCCGCAACATGTATGATGACCTGAGTCTGCGAATCGGCAAGCTTAAGGTGTGACGCCCTCTGGCTCGGTGGAGCGACGATCTTCGCAGGGTGGCTGGTAGTAACTGGATGAGAGTTGCCGGGAATCGAGTTAAGTGGCGTGCGACCTGCCGGGGCTGCGGGATCTGCCGGGGCTGCGGGACTGTTCGAAAGAGATACCGTAGCCCCGAACACAAAGGGCGATGAAGGAACATGGATGGGTTTTAGTCAGTAAAAGTCTGACACTCCCTCCTTCTCCGCCCAGAGCGGAAGGAGTCATTTGATGATAACCCATACGAAAAAAAAAAAAAGAGTGGCGTGCAATTGAAAACGCCTATGTCTAACAGTGGACTGCTGTATGCTGATGTTGATAATTATGATTGGAACTAGAATAACGAACTTTCAAAGGTGGCTAAGACAGTCTGGATACGAAAGACCAAGGATTGGGAGATGTAGTGTAGCCTGCGAGAGGTCTTGTCTAGCAGTGAACTGCGAAAGGATGACTTCATTGAAGCTACATAATGGCCGATACATCGAAACTTACGTATTAACAATTGCTTTGAACTCATACATCTTAGCAACATCCATTAATTCCTGACAATCAGACAATTCTGTCACTCATGTAAGCGCAATATTTGATATTATGTAGAAATATCTCATGTGACGTAAGTCCTGCTTATTCTCAACCTAGCTGTCAGTTTTGCCGAAAAAAATACCAATCAAATAAATAAAACCGAGGACGAAAGCCGAAAGCCGAGCACGTCCCAACACTAGTGACCTTATTATTCCAGTGAACGGCGAACTCTCGCCTCCAGTTATTTATTTCTAAGTTCTTGACGTTTTTTGACAGAAATTATAAATATGGCGGATTTATTTTCATTATGAAATATATTTCCATGATTTTTGGCAGGAAAATGTTAATGAAAGTAGGATTATAATGATGACAGAAGGCTGATTGGTGATTTCGTATGAAATTACTTCGTTTCCTTCGTTATTCTGGAATTATTTCCTTTCAGAGGAATAGGTTTCCTGTTTATCAGTCTTTTGTTTACTATTTCATGTTATACAACTTGGAAGGCAACGGTTACCACGTATTCAGTACAGCATTCTGAAATTTTTCATCGGTAATTTAAAAAAAAAAACAGCTGTTCCATACATTTGGCAATGTAGGTTTTGCCATTTTATTATTTTGCTTTGTAAAACCATCTAATAAACAATGGTGGAAAGGGTTATTTAAGTTTTAAACCAAAATAAACAACAACAACAACAACAACAGCCCATAAAGTCCACTGCTGGACATAAGCCTCTCCCATGATGGGAGGAATTTGCCATAATCTCCACGCTTGGCAGGCGGATTGGAGATCGCAGTGATGAAAGACTAACAGAAAACGCTGCTGCCCATTCTCTGGTCTACGGAGGCGCAAGGTGTTCTGCCTCAGACATTAGTCGCCTTATACGACACCCGTGAGTGTAATGGGTTGGTAATAGAACCAACCCATACTCTGCCGCTAAAACTTAATCAAAATCGGTTCATCCGTTCAGAAGCTAAGCCACAGACGCAGACAGAGACACAATTCAAACTCATAACACCTCTCTTTTTTGGTCGAGGTTTAAAAACATTCTTACGACACTTAAATTCTAAAAACATGCAAATTCGACCCCATAAAATTAGTAGGATCATCGTTACTTTTACAAACCGCCTTTGCAAGCCCGTGATACACATGCAGAGCCCACAATTTATCAATATTTAACCATATTCGATACATT
Organism: Xestia sexstrigata; assembly: GCA_941918905.2. Lineage (NCBI taxonomy): Eukaryota > Metazoa > Arthropoda > Insecta > Lepidoptera > Noctuidae > Xestia > Xestia sexstrigata. The sequence continues at coordinate 13,007,295 of OW799226.2, forward strand.
ATCTTCGTCCATAAAATTCGGGGGTCCTCTACGCATAGAAATTGTCCGTTTAATATAAAATTATTGCTGTACCGGGCTACCCTCAATCAGTATTGTAGGGTAAGCAGGAGTCTAAGTAATGTGCTGTGATGGCGGAAATATTGAGAGGTAAAATGGGAGTGGGAGAGTGTTTTTTTGTGGAAAAACTTTTCTCCTCTTCGGAGTTCTTGCGTATATGAAAGCTATTATGGAAGGAAAAGTATATTTTCTAATTTGCAGTTTAAAAACTAATAGAAGCGTTGGTTGGCTACTAAACACAAATATCGCATAATAAACACTAGAACAGCAGTGGCCTTGTGGTAACGGCCCCGACTTAAGACCTGTGCCCTGTTTATCAAAACTCACAAGTCTACACGTTCACCAGTTAAACTTTACAAGGAAGTTGTTACAAATTTGTGTAAATTACGTTTATCAAAAAAAAACTAGCGGGCTTGTAAAATTGAACACTTTTAGGTTCTACTTGTAAGTTCTAAAATCAAAAATGTATGCTGCATTCTTTTCCCGCTATTTTTTTGTTTTTATTAATAGAGTATCCCTACTTAAACGCATGGCTGCATGGTATATTGTCTGTGCCTTATATTGATGGGACATGAAAAAAAAGTAGAAGCGACAAAGTATCACCTCCCGCCTTTATTTATAATTTAAAATTCGCGGCAAAGTTTTGCGAGTTTTGTAAAATGTCTAGAAATAATAATAAAATAACGGTTTTACAATTGATTCGCGACAAAAAAGACATTTGGTGCATTTAGCGACAGGATTTCCAAACAAAAAATATTGAATAGAATAAGTAAGAATATTTTAATTACATGTCAGTCGCTTGGTCTGGTTCCTGCTGGAAAAGATTACACCTATGTCAGAGACACATTTTACTCAAATTTAAAAATGTATTGCGGTACTAAGCACGACACTTGTAAGACGGAATGGAGAGTCGCCGGACACTCTCAGGATTTGCTATGATTTTCTACAAATTGTGACTTACAAGGAATTTTTGATGAACAAAATGATGACTACAAGTGTAAAAATATAAGTACTTGTGAAATAAATAATGACCCTTGTAACTTGTAATTTACACGTGTAGTTTTGATAAACACATATTTGTAATAATTATATTTTTACATTAAAATTGCTTGTAATACAAAGCTTGTAAGTTTTGATAAACAGGGCACTGGTTGTATATTTGAACTATGAACCGAAGCAAGTGTGCAACATTTTGTAATTTAAACCCCTAAACCATTCGAATTGGGCCGTGTTGTGGATTACAACCAGGACCATTTATTTGGTTGTTCCATCAGGTGTTTCTCAATAGCAATGGACGACCCTATTACATAGGACTTTATTTTTTCATAACTGGTGAAATGTGGGTGTAAGACGTGCAAGTACTATCAGGTGCACGACTTCTGCCTAGCCCTTCGGGGATTGCAATCGTTATATTATGTTACATCCTCACACAGAGGAGGCCCATGTCACTAGGAGTGGGAACACTGATAGTCATAGTGGCTACCCAAATACTACTCGCAACCGGCGTACGTATGACCCAGGTTTAAGAACGTGGACAAGGCGCAAGAAGTTTGTAAGGATGGTATCAGGTAGCGTTCTGTAGTTTCTGCCTACCCCTTTTGGGAAAAGCCGTGAGTTTATGTGTGTATTCTCATAATGATTTATCTCGGTATTAAATCTATTTCTTGTCCGTAAGTCGAAGTGCAAATCGCTCTCGTCGTAAGTCTCTAATCGCTCCAGGGCAGAACAAGGGATGTAGTGCCATGTGAAAGGCACTATTTAATCCTACACTTAGTACTGTCTTGTTTAAAGTATGAAATAAAGCTATGTAAAATTTTTTGACCACTATTCTTACGAAAGTACTTTACCTCATAAACACGTAAGTAAATTATGATAAAATCACTCGTTGGTCTAGTAATCAAAGTGCTACTGCTTCACTTAAAGTACTTACGGGATAATCGAAAACAGAAAAAAGAAAAAGAAAGAAAGACCGTGAAGGTCTAAAACAGTGCTACTGCTTATCATGAGAAATTCAAATCAGTTAATATCTCTTCACAAACCTTAACATACAAACACTGTTTAACAATAACATACAACTTAAATTAAAGCACAAAAGTTTAACCCACCACACGGTATGAATATTTTAATTATAAATATTTAAAGCTTGAATTATTTATTTTGAAATGTAAAGGAAACGTAAAAAATTATAAATGAAGACCAAAGTAAAATGAAAGTACAACGAAATAACACAAGAAATTTCATCAAAAATTTCTCAGAAGTGGGCTTTTAAGCCCGTTATATGATTAAATATAACTAGCGAAATATGGGCAAACACACGTAACCAAACCTTTGGCAGAAAAACAAGCGTAAGTTATATGATCAAAATACGTCAAAATGGGCTTCGATTCCACGAAAACAACAATTAGTCGACATAAACTTTAAAATCAGAAACAAATTCTTCATCTTGTTTTAAAGTAATTCAGTAACATGACAACAAATATTTCAGGAAAAACCGCGTAAAATGAAAGCATTACCTTCAAATATATAACACTTATACCATATAAATATAAGGCAGACATATTAACAACCCCTCTGAGGGATGAAAAAACCGAATAAGGAGAACATGCGAACAATAATGTTATCAAAATAGCAGCTATCATGGAGCCGTCAGCAGAAAAAGCAATTTTAATCTGCCTAATGTTGGAGGCGCTTTATACATTACGTCACGGTGCATGTGGGAATTAGGTTTACTATAATAAGTTATGTTTTGCAAATGTGCATGTCACTTTACATCTTACTTCTTATCTTACTGTATAAGCAGTTATAGTATAGGGGTGTGACTGTCAGACTGCCAAGTCACAGGTTTTAAATTCGAACCAAAGACACGCACCTCTGATCTTTCGGATCCGTGTGAGTATTGTATTATTATCACGTGCTTCAGTGAAGGAAAACATCGTGAGGAAACCAACATGCCTGAGAGATCAAAGCCAAGTCAGAGGCCCATGGGCGGCACAAAAACTCTAACACCAGGTTAGGCACTAACAACACGATAAAGAAGAAAGAAGAACGTGAAAGTTTGTGAGCATGGATGTATGTTTGTTACTCTTTCACGCAAACATTACTGAACAGATTGTTTGGTTGTGGAACACAGATAGTTTATGACTTGGATTAACACATAGGATACTTTATGGGAAGATCCCGTCTGACAATTACTAGATTCCACATATTATAAGTATTCTACACATAATAATATGGTTATTTACTACGCCAGCTACGCTTTCGTAGCACACCGTAGCACAGCTACGCGCTACGCCAGGGTAAGCCAGGTGCCTAGACTTTCCTGAATTGGTATGTAAGTATAAAAGTTCCTTCTTCCTTTTTAGTTCCTGGTATGGGATTCTGCGAGCAATCAGGTGAAATTTGGTAGGATGGTGTAATCCTATGACCCAAACACAGATGTGCTAAGTAAATTTTTTTTTTTAATTTGGGTCATTTTCGGGACGCCGTCACCTCCTTTTGCGAAGCAGTAATGCTAGAGAAGGAGGTGGCGGAACGTGAGAGGGAGAGAACCTCACAGCGTCCCGGCCGCCGCGGGAGAGGCCCCGGACGTCGGGGGCACCACGTGGCCCCGTGGTCATTTTCGGGGGACAAATTATGAAATTTGAAAAAAAAGCTTTGCATACCTTACTGTGCCATATATCAAATAAAGGAGTCATTACGAGGATCTCAAATATATTTTTGTTATAATTGTAAAATAAATAGTTTTGATGTTATTCATGAAAGAAGACGAAAATTAACCATTCACCCCCCCCTGATCGAAAATGAATGACCCGAAATTACTGAAACAAAAATTACAAAATATAGTTCATTGCTTGTAGATTACACCAAAAACTATAAGAATTCTATCAATTGAAAATAAAGTGGTAAACTCAATATAAGCCTGGCATTGTCCGGAACCCTCTCCACGCGAGTTCAACTCTCACTTGGCCGGTTTTTAATGTGTTATAACTTTACTTTAAATACCTTAATGACTCTCCTTCAGCTCAATGTTTTGAGTGCGTTACATTGAGCGCTACCATAAACCATGATTTTTCAGACCAAAAAAAAAACGTTTCCCGGTAATAATTTTTGCGCAGGATTTACTTAGTTTGATGTACAGAATGCTTGGTTAACGGCTTCGTGAAAGGTCCGTTTACACCTTGTATTCAATCTAACGGGCCCCCGGTTAGATTTTTCATAACATTTTATTTGCCAACTCCTATTCCTCTACTTTCTTAATTTACTAGCCAATCGTAATCATCCCGCAGTCGTCTCGTGCTCGTCTCTTATAAAACGACCCTCATACTTCATTCACGTTTGTCTTACCACCGCCCAATGAGCAGAGGTTCTATTTATATTGGAACAAACAGCTGATTTTATACTTTGGACTTTCGACCGTAATAAGTCATGTCATAGGGTATAGGAACCTTGTTTTAATTCTAGGAATTTCTATGTGTCCCTAAAGCTTTTAGTTTCTACTTAAGAACATGTATCGAAGGAGTTCGTGGCTACATATGAACAGCCGCTCGGGTCATTCTTCAAGTTAAGCCGCGCTAGCCTAAGTTGGTCTGTAGATAGGTGAAAGAAAGAAAGAAAAAGCATTTATTAGCCCGCACGGGACAAAACACACAAAAAAAATGGTTAAACTAACACTACAACTAATAAAAATTAGACAAAGAGAAAAAGAAATAAAAATGTAATGAAATTTGTCCTGTACTAGGCCAAGAGGCCCTTATCTCAGCATGGTGCTGTAACATTAAAAAAAACGTCACAGCGTTACCTGCTATTCTGATAGGGCCCAGAGTGATGCCACGGTCAGATACGGATAAAATAATAAATACATAAAGTGTGAACGAAAAAATAATACAAATAAGTGAAGAATAAATGAAGAAAATAATAATTACATCTACACCCCACGTAACCAACATGACTTTCATAGGCAACACTGACGAACAGAGACGCGGGCGCAGACATACATATTAATATTCTGTGATTTGTTTGGTACAATATGTCATCGAAGAGAAATCAAAACACAACATTCTACTACTAAATAATTAAAATTACATGCATTCAACTATTATTTAGTTAAAATAATACCTACCAAACAATTCATAACAGATAGTGTGCAGGGAAAGTGTAACATACCACCACCATCCATAACACACCATCCATCCGGTGACCATCCATTACATACCGAGTTTCCTCCTTGCCTCGGACAGCACGTTAAAACGTTGAGCCCGGCTGTCAATTGAAGATCTGTGACATTTGTGACAGGTAGTCATTGGCCCGAAAGTCTGGCAATCAGTCTTACCAAGAAGTATCGTATTACCCATTCCTAACTGGGCTGTGGTGGACAGATAGGCAGTCGCTCCATATAAAATACTAGTATTCAGCTGAATCCGGTGAGACTGGATGCCGACCTCAACATAATTGGGAAAAGCCTAGGCAGGTGATGGTTCTACTTAATTTCGAGAAGCAGTCATGAGATTTGATAGCAAATTGACTCTTGATCAGGTTTCTTTTTCGAAATGTTTTTAATGAGATTACATGAGCTACAAATTTTTATTTTTGTTAAATCCACAGGTTGCAAATATTGGCATAAAATACTAGTTTAAACTAACCTTCCAACTTTATTTTTGGAACTTCTCTTTCAGACACAGCGACCACCTACAACCTGTCACATTAACGTCGATCAAAAGGAACCTCCTCAGTGCCTGGACCTGTGCTGACCCCGCCACTAACTGTGTTGACTGGCGTGAATAGATGACGGCCATTTGTAGCTACTACGGTGGATACCTGTGTAGTGATGGGATGGTGTCGATAGATGCAGGTATTTTTCTATCGATAAAAAGTTAGATTTTCATTGGGTTGGTATTTATCACACTTTTTTGTTCATCAAACTGTTCTGAACCACGTGGTGGGCTTTTGCGCCAGCAGTGGGAATGATAATGCTTACGTCAATTTTGTTCGTGAGACTAATTTAGGTTTATCATTGTTTAATTTTGAATGCACGGAATAAAACCTTATGACTAACGACTTTGAGATTAAAATAGAGCGCGTTGCTATCTTCACAATCGTAATGTGTTTTGTCATTGTAAAACATTCTATCATAAATATGCTGATTTTATGGTGTATTGATTTAATATTAAACAGTACAGAGAACTTTGCGTTTCAATAAAATACTAGACCAAATACTGACTTTGAAACTTTGTTCAAAATCTTACAAAAACTTTACCTGTTGAATTGCTATTAATTTTGAATAGTTTTGATTGCCTAGACCTGCTGCTATTAAGGCTTACCAACCAAGCTTAAACCCTAGTGCAGTATACGCAGTGTATGGGGTATCAACAAGCAAATTTTTACCAACAATGAAGATTGTTAAGATAGAAGAGCATAATATGATTCGAAAGAAAAAAGCCAAAGGTGATAAACGTATCCCTTGGGGTATACATTTTTCGCCCATTCATTTTCATTCTGATTACCTTTTTTAAATACTTTTTATTTGACTTCTAGTCTAACCAGAAGCAGCAGATTTTTGTAAGTAAACTGGGGTTAGGTATATGTGCGTAAAAAAGTTACATTTAAGTGTTACCAGTGTAACTAATGTAAATTTTCGTATGCCGCGTCTAACGGCGGACATGTCCTGTCCTGCTATTTTTATTTACCAACTTTGTGCCTACCGTATCCTGCGAATAAATGTCTTTGTATTTAGGAATTTGACAGCTGTTGCATACGATTTGAAAAATCGACAAAACATTTCTACGCTTACGGATCTAGAATCAGGTGCTAATTTATTTATTTATTTTTTAAACTTCATGTACAATAGTGGTACATAGGAGGACTTAATGCCACAAGGCATTCTCTACCAGTCAACCTTTGGGTTAAATAGGAAAACATAGTGATAGGGTACAAAGTAATATCTAAAAAAACTTTTTGTTAGCGAGAGTTTAGATTTAGATTGAAACTATAATAATACACTTAGACAGATAAAATAAACTAATAGATATTTTAACAAATACCAAAAAAAAAAGAAAATCATCGCACACACGCACACACATCACATCACATCGTGAGAAAACCGGCATGTCCTAGAACCAAAAATTCGAAGACATGTGACATCTACCAATCCGCACTGGGCCCGAGTGGTGGATTATAGCCCATTCCCTCTCATTGAGAGGAGGCTGTGTCCAGCAGTGGGAACATTATAGGCTGATGATGATGATGATGATGATGATGAAAAAGAAAATAACAAGAAACCTAATAATAATTATTATGACGACTTCAAATTGAGAGCTATTTATTCTGACTTAAATAGTAGTTACGAACTTTTCTTTTGAAAGTGAATTTGCTTTCAGCTTTTTAATTTTACAATTTTAATTGCATAGTAACAGTAGTATCTTCCACCATGTATTATGTAATTGACATCTATCTACGATTAAACACACTCACTTATAAACATATCCCACCACTAACCTTTCATCGACAACTCATCCCGTAATCATTCACATCCCTAAACTAGACAAAGAGCTAGCGATTTGTTTCACAAAATGTTTTTTTCTTGATTCCCCGTAGGAGAGGCTCTATACCTCTTATTGCAACGAGATTTATATTCTCTCGCGCCATTTTATTGGGCAATGAGAAGATCGGGATGATTGTAATATTACGGACAGGTGGAAAATAATCTTGAAGCTTCAACAACCTCAAGGTGTTAATTATTTAATCGGTATACCTAAATGCTTCGAAGTTTTTAGTTTGCAGTGCAGCAGTGGAAGTTAGAAAGACAGCTCCATGTTTAATACTGATAATTCAGCTGCATTCAATTATTACTGGAAGGCAACCCCAATTATTTTATTTATTTAAACTTCATGTACAATAGTGGTACATAGGCGGACTTAATGCCACAAGGCATTCTCTACCAGTCAACCTTTGGGTTAAATGGGAAAACATTATGGGTGTAAAAATACGCTTAACGAAGCCGAAAGGCAGTTGTTCGCCCCGTCACTGCGGGCTTTTTTTTTGTTTTGGAACTGATGGTCAAAGTCGCAAGTTCGCAACTTTAAAAAATAACATTTATTTTATGTTATACCTTTACTATAAATACGACCGGTGATCCACCAGCACAATGTTTTGAATGCGTTACATTGAGTCCTACCGTAAAACGTTGATATTTAACCCTAAAGAAAAGTCGTTTCCCAGCAACAATTTTTGTATAGAGTTACTTAGTTTGATGTACAGAATGCTTGGTTCACGGCTCCGTGAAGGGTCCGTTTACACCTTGTACGTACATCTCCAAATCTCAATCAGTAATCTTTATTAATACAATATCAATTCCTTAACTACAAACCAAATCTCATTACCATTCACCCACTACTCTCAGTCAAAGTTCTCCCCAAAACTACAACACATATACCCCTAAACATGGCCCCAAATTGCAATATCGCTTGCAGCTTTTACAATAGCATTGTCTATATGTACGTACTGAGCTATATTGCACTATATTGCTCTGTAAAGCCACAATTTGAATTGTAATGTGCTGGCGGTCAAAATGACTGCCTCTTTGCGGTCAGTGCGAGTTGACCGCAACGAATGCCAACGTAAATGTGAAATATAGGTAGGTAGTTATGTGTTTAAGTTATTTTTGAGGGTGCAGTATGGTTAAATTTTCAGGCTTATGAAGGGGTAGAAACAGCATCTCATAATGTTTTCATTGCTGGGGCACAGGCGACGTTCTCGTGGCTAAATAATAACAGACGCTCGGGTCACTTGTTTAGGTTATGCGTGGATGGGTGGCCACCCATTACACACTGAGTTTCCTCCGTGCCTCGGAAAGCACGTTAAGCCGTTGGTCCCGGCTGTCACTTGTAGATCTTTGACAGTTGTTACAGGTAGTCAGTGGCCCGAAAGTCTGACAGTCAGTCTTACCAAGGGGTATCGTGTTACCAGTTCGATCTGGGTTGTGGAGGTCAGATAGGCAGTCGCTTCATGTAAAATACTGGTATGCAGCTGCATGCTGCATGGTTAGAGTAGAAGCCAACACAAACACCTCAGACACTAAGATCCTGTGTGAATCCTGATGTGTCAGGACTATGCAGATGCATAGTCCTCATGCAAGTTGACCAAGATTATGTCTGGACTTTAAAAGAGACATTGACCTCTGACTTTGTTTCGGCTGTTTCTTCTCAGAGTAGTCAGGTACGAATCACCGGCCCCATCTAGTTTAAAAACCAGATGACGTGTAAAAGTGTTTGTAAAAACCTAAACCTATCGCTTGACGAATTTATACCTATCGTTAGTGGGCATCCGTCGGTCGATGTGGCTACGGTTGGAGGAGGCCTTTGATCAACAGCAGACGTCTTTCGACGGATTTAGACTGGAGTTATGATAGTGCGACGACAAACAAACTTGACCGGAGAGTGACCAGGCCCAGGAGCAATGGCTTAATGTGCTTTGCTTTCTTAGGTGTGGGGGTATCATACCGCTAACTTTCAAACTACTAAGATCCAATAACATTTCGGCTGATAACCAGATTGCTACGGTTTTTTTACGTAAAACGTATCGAACAAACCCGGTAAGTCTAGGAGGAATCTTGAATCCATTCCCACCCGAAAATCACTTACTTGTATAATTTAGGTTTCGGGGAATAGAACCCCTAACCCTTTATGTCAAAACAGGCTACATTCACAACCGTACTCACGGCACAAAACTAGTTTCTTACTTCGTACAACGAAATAAATAATTCAGGGCTATTCCGATATTCTACGGAACCCATTTCAATTATACTCGAGTCGTGGCACACTACCGCCCCCTAAGTGAAATAGCTTGTACTTTGAAAACTTTTGTTTCGTTCGTATCCCGACTATACGAACGAAACTAGTTTCATTTTTAAATAATTGATTGAAATTTGACGCGGTGACTATGATTTGTCGGTAAGGTAAAAGGATGTGTTGTTTTCCTTCGAAGGACAAACTATTGCCAGTTTTCACTAACGTCAAGTTTAGCAACGTTTATTTTAAAGTTTTGAGTATGAATGTGGATGGGGATAAGAGTAGAGGAAGACCAAAGAAACGGTGGATGGACTGATCTGATATGATATCGTAAGAGAGGAGGTGTCTGATGAGATGAAGAGCACCTAATAGAGAGGTATGGAAGAAGAAGACAATCATGCTGAGCTGACCCCAAATGAATTGGCCTAAGGGTAAGAGAATCAGAGTGACGATGATTTAGGGAATGCGTTACGTAGGCAGGTAGATCCCTAAAGCGAGCGGTGACGTGTGAGAAGCACCTAAGCAACCACTACCATAGACAGGTATTCATTATTGCTTTCAAAGCGATTCGTGATTCTACTATGGATCAATCAGACTGACAAAGACTTTTCGGCAGCTTATGTCAACATAACAAATGTTATAGTCACATTTTATACGGGGCAAAGCTATTTCTATCTAGCGGGTGCAAATCTAGACTCCGTGGCTGCTACTGGAAAATTTCTACACTTTACTCAGCAGACTCAGAAATCAGGCTCTTATTAATTCTTTACCAATACCAACGTCTTGCATGGACCATCATGTACACGCTCCCACACACACGTGTCAGGTGCGGCTAGACACATGTAAACAGCGTCCTTAATTAAGGGAGCAAAGAGTGGGAGTTTATGTGAATCATGACTGATAGCCGGCATGTGCGCATTGCGTAGAACAGGACCCCCGGTGGAGAGGGTCTGCTCCGATAATAATCGGAATTTGTTTTATTTGATTCTTGTACACTTCTGCCTAACCCTTTGGGAATCATAGGCGTGACACTGTGTGTAATTTTTTGTGGAACAAAGAGTTAAGGAGGCGCTACTATCCGATGCCTTTTGTTTTAAGAATGACAAGTCAGCAACTTTGGCTTCAGGACTTTCCGTCCAAAGTTTTCACCAGACGTTTATAAGGCAGTTAGCTTGAACCACCACCAAAGCAAACTATAGTTAAAGTAAACTCAATATAAACATTACAACAGGGTTGGTGACTAATAGGCCACCACGTGGCCCCCAGCCACCGTAGTCGCGGGCCTGTGGACGGTGGGCTATGGGCTAGCTCGCCGTCCGTCCGTCTCATGACGACAGGCCGTGTCGACGGCGCGTTCGTGTTCCACGTGCGCCTCAAAAAGAGTCAGCAATAGGAAGGGATCCGCAAGGACCGATGCCTGCCGGCATTGTGGGACTGTTTGAAAGAGATACCGTGACCCCGGAACACAAAGGGTGATGAAGAAACATGGATGGGTTTTAGTCAGTAAAAGTCTGACACTCCCTTCTGCTCCGCCCAGAGCGGGAGGAGTCATTTGATGATTTCCCAACAAACAAAAAAAAATAAAGGGCCATAAAGACTATTCCACCAGAGAAACCGAAGTACAAAATATATGTATATATTTTTCCCATCTTTTCGACTCCACACCCTTCATAGTTCTATCTCATTACGACGCTGTAATAAACCGGGGTGTGCAGTCCGTAATTTGTGTCTTTTGATATTATGTACACACTTTGTTAATGTCTACCACACACGTATGGCGGACGCTTGCTTATGGAGTAAGCAGGGCTTCAGGTTTCCTGGATATTTCAGTCTCAGGTTATTGCCTAGTTTAATTATAAAACTAGAATAGTTGGCTCTATTACGAGGGGTTGTGGCTAAATAATGATACATACAAGTCGGTCGAAAGTTAAGCTGAGCCGAGGTCGGTTTAAACTCAAACTCAAACTCAAAGCATTTATTTCAATTAGACCATTACGGCACTTTTGAATGTCAAAAATACAAAAAAGAAAATCAAAGCTACAGTCCCAGTCACAAGGCATAATAACTTGAGAAAGTACTGTAGTTGCCCATTCCCTAGCGTAGATCTCTATGGAGAAGAACGGGCAAGAAACTCCATGGACACTCTTTTAAAAACAAAATATTGTTACAAAATCTTGGTTACATCTTTAATTTTGAGATTATACATATATGTGAGAACGATGTAGAAAGACGTGCACACTAAGAGCGTCCAGAGTAAAAGATTAGATCAACAGTTTACGAATAAGGTAATTAAAATGAACCTTGGCAGCTAAGAGATGACCAGTCCCAACTGACAGCGCCCGTTCACGAACATGACGCATGTACCGGCGCCATTCAACTCAACCATATTGAAGGGAACTAAATGACCCGACACACCCGCCACCATCAGCGAGACATTTAAGTGAGCATGACATTCTCTCAGCCACCAAGGCATATTCAAGTCAATGAAATATAAATAAATGTAAATGGTGGCTGAACAGTACAAAGTACTCACACATGTGCTATGCAATTATATAATATTATGAACTGGAATCTATATAATGCAAGTATATTTTTACAATCTTCTGCAGCTTCCACAAAACATTAACATGGGAATCAATTCTTCATCTTCTTCTTTACGTGTCGATGGACTCAAATAATGCCCGACCCAAACAATCAATTAATTTGCCCCCCAGCATTTAGCCAAGCATTTTTATCATCAATGTAATCCCCCAACTTATAATATGCTTGCCTACATAGTGTGCGTTTTATACAAGATTTAAATTTCGTCTCGTTCAGTTGAAGAATGTGGGGAGGTATTTTATTGTAACATTTCAAACAGTACCCCATGAAAGATGAATCTACTTTAGCAAGCCTGAAACCTGGCTGAACTAGTTGGTCCCTATTTCTAGTGTTATAGTGGTGTCTGTCACCTCTTCTACTGAATAAATGCCGATTTTTCCTAACGTACATGATGTTTTCATAGATGTATTGACAAGGTACTGTCATGATATTAATTTCCTTAAACAGTTCTCTTAGAGAATCGCGTCTACGTAATTCATAAATGGCTCTGATGGCTCTTTTCTGCAGAATAAATATAGACTCGATGTCTGCAGCCCGTCCCCATAGTAAAATACCGTATGACATAATACTATGAAAATAACTAAAATAGACTAGCCTCGCGGTATCAATATCAGTGAATTGACGGATTTTTCTAACAGCATATGCTGCTGAGCTCAGCCGTCCTGCAAGAGATGTTAAATGAGGACCCCATTGTAACCTTGAATCGAGCGTGATTCCCAAGAAAACCGTTTTATCGACAAATTCTAGTTTCTCTTGATTCAATATTATGTCACAATCACTACTTTTGACATTTGGTAGAGCAAATCTAATGCACTTAGTCTTTTTTCCATTTAGTACTAAATTATTGGCGGTAAACCAATTGTGGACCTGCAGTAGGGCGTTATTTACGTCGTCATGATTAGTGGCACGTCTGTTTATCCTAAATATTAAAGAAGTATCGTCAGCAAACAACACCATATGCGGAGGGTTGTTAAATAAATGGGGTAGGTCATTAATATACACTAAAAAGAGGAAGGGACCCAATATCGAACCTTGTGGTACACCCATTTTTACTTTTAAACCCATTGAGTTGACTCCATTTATTTGTACCTGCTGCTGTCTATCATTCAAATACGATTTTATTAAACTGAGCGCAAGTTTACCTAAACCGTAATGCTCAAGTTTCAAGATCAGGGTTTCGTGATTTACACAATCAAATGCCTTCGAAAGGTCACAGAAGATTCCTATGGCATCTTGTGCCTCTTCCCACGCAGTAAATATGTGTTTTAATAAAGTGACACCGGCGTCAGTTGTACAACGTCCTTTGGTGAAACCATACTGTTGCTCGTGTAATATTTTATTGGTGTTGAAATGGTTAAGCATTTGATTGAGCATTATCTTTTCAAACACTTTGCTGAAAACCGGCAACACGGATACGGGCCTATAGTTATTGGTGTCCTTACTGTCCCCGGATTTAAAAAGCGGTATTACCTTACTGAATTTCATTAGATCTGGGAAGACCCCTTGATCCACGCACAAATTAAATATTGAGGCTAAATACGGCGCTACAGTCTCAATAATTGAGGTACAAGCTTTGATAGACATACCCCATAGATCTTCCGTTAATTTGATCTTGATTTGCTTAAAACCTTTTATGACTGTTAAGGGGTTTATATGCTGAAATTTAAATTCATTTGGACAGGCTGAATTTTATTGATGGGTGACCATCAATAAATCCCGGCTGGCAGTTCCTGCGTGACATTCGTAGACAGTTGGTTACAGGTACTTAGAATAAACTGTTACCCAGTTGTTGGTTTGTGGAGGTCAGATAAGCAGCCACTCTGTGTGAAATAGGTACTGGTATTCAGCTACATCCAGTGAGCCTGGAAGCAGTCCTTTACATAGTACTACGTAACTATTCTGTCAAAGATCTACAAATGACAGCCGGGACCAACGGCTTAACGTGCTTTCCGAGGAACGGAGAAAACAAGGTATAATAGGTGGTCACCATACACGGTTCGTGAACAATACATACAAACACCAATTGGTGGTAACGGAACCCAGAACCTGAATATCAATTCACTGCTGAACTATCTCAGTTTCAATCAACTCAGGTTGCTTTTTGCTCGCAATCATTTTAAGATATGCTAAGAAATGATCTAGTAGGTTCGTCAGGTCTATAAACAGAGGTCCTATGTACAAAATGATCAGTATCCAGTATCCAGTGCCCGGATACTAACGAGCAAATATTTGTCCGACATCATCGCACCTTTGTTGCCAAGTACGGACAGCATAGCAGGTCGGATAGTGCAAAGTTTAATTTGTTTTGTTTTGGTCTGAGCTCTGTTGAGTTATGGTGGCGAATATTGTTGGTAGCATGTAGTTATAACAACTTTATTTTAAAGGGTTTAATTTTAGTTTTATTGCTTCCTAAACAGCTGGTAAAAATTAAACCATTTTAAGTTCTAAATGAATTATTCTATAGTCCCGCACTCATGAAATGCCTCGTTGGTGTAGTGGGCGCAAGCACGACTGCTGAGCATGAGGTCCTGGGTTCCCGGGTCGGGCAAAGTGTTATTGGGTTTTTCCATCAGGAATTGTCCAGTAGCAGCCAAGAGAGTGCCTTTGATGACCATATGCTTTCCGCCAATTACATGGGACTTAAACATAACTGGCGAAATGTAGGTGTACTATTAGGTACAGCTCTGCCTAACCCTTCGGGGATTACAGGCGTGATGTTATGTTATGTTTATGTCCCACTCTTTAATTGACAAATCTAAACGTATTTGCTACTTCAGAGTCAATTATTTCTAGCATGACTTAATTGTCAGCCACTTGATTTTAATTTACTAATTCGTTTTCTTTCAAATAACTAGTCGGTTACCTAATCGACTGTTAAAAATAAAATTCTTTAACGAGACGACTTTTATTCAATTCAAGCGTTATGTTGAATGCTAAAGATTTTTTGGCTGTCGCTACAACCATCTTTGATAGAGCTGCACGTGCAAACTGTACGGTTCAGTTCCCTCCATCGAGAAAAGAATTGTAACAAATCATAATACCTACTTATAAAAAGAAATGGACCTTATTACGAAAGGAAAAAGGCTGTAGATACGGTGACATGTCGTAGGTCTATACAAAGTGATATTATCAACGATAACTATGATCATCATCATCTGCCTAGCCTTTTCCCAACTATGTTGGGGTCGGCTTCTAGTATAACCGGATGCAGCTGAATACCTGTATTTTACATGAAGCGACTGCCTACCCCACAACCCAGTTAGTACTGGGTAATATGTACGATACCCCTTGGTAAGACTGGTTGTCAGACTTTCGGGCCACTGACTACCTGTAACGACTGTCAAAAATCTACAAATGACAGCTGGGACCAACGGCTTAAACGTGCTTTCCGAGGCAAGGAGGAGACTCGATATGTAATGGGTGGTTACCCATCCACGGACTAACCTAGGCAAGCGCGGCTTAACCTGAAGATCGACCCAAGCGCCTATTATTATTAGCCACGAGCTCCATTCCCAAAAAAAAAAAATTAAAATCTAAGTTATTTTTGACTTGTAAAAGTGTTTATTAAAACCAATTTACAAAAAGAAATAGCATTTTTACGGAAAATTATAATTATGTTAATCCTGTTGAGAATCATTGTAGAAACACAAAAAGCATTAAAAATGATTGTCTAGACTCTCTGTATACCACATAGAGGTTTAAGGAGTGAGGATATAAATCAATAAAGCAACAATTTATTCATCTGTCTTCAAGCGGTTTGGTCCAATTTATGAGACCACAATGCTAGAGATTCTCAGTATTGTAGCTAGTATATATTTTTAGAGTACGTTTGGATTATGTGGGTAGGACATGTAATAACGTTACGCCTGTATTTCCCGAAGGGTTGAGCAGAGGGCCTTTACACAAATGGCAATTGCTCCAAAGCTAATTTGTATTTCTTCGTCATTATTCGATAGGGTCGACATAAAGCTTTTCAGTACCATACATTTTAGACTTCCCTATTTTTTATCAATGACTTCGTCGTGTCGCTGGCACGACAGTTTTATATTTTATTGGCCAGAACTTCGCCAGTTCCACCACGTCGCATCGTCACATCATGTTGGGCCTCAGAGGTTTTAAGTAGACCTCAATTTTGGCAATTAAATGTCTAGTAAGAAAGTGTATGTTGAATTAAAGACTGACTACACTTGTCGACGGGAAATCGGCTTGAACTTTTAATACAACATTTTAGTCGCATTTAGGCGCGTCGTCCGTGCCAAAACGTGGCGGATGACGCCTTTTTCACTTATTGGTTTAAAAAAAAAAAATTGGTACTGCTTGCAGGAAACTCTGATCGGATGAAGCCGCGTCGATTAGCGCGGTCACTCCGTTACAGTTGTCTTTTTAATGTCAGTTGAAAATCAGACAAAAAAATGGAAAAAAAGAACTCCTAACTAAAGCTAATCCAAAGATAAAGCGTCCCACTCATCATTTCTAAGCTCGCCTAATTCTTTCCGTATCATTTAACGTGTACAATAGAATTAGGAATGTGACGAATAGGCCGCATTAACACATCCATTGCTAATAGAGGGGCTATTGTCTAGGTAGAGTTTCTTAGGTTTATGTTCGAGAATTAAGGCTTCCCTTGATTAAGATTATGTCAATATCATTCGCCCAGGGTTTTCCTCTGTTAAAACAGGCTTTACTAGCTTCATCATCATCTGCCTCGTCTTTTCCCAGTTATGTTGGAGTCGGCTTCCAGTCTAAATGGATCTGTATCCATTATGGATGCAGCTGAAAACCAATATTTTACATGGAGTAACTGCTTACCTGACCTCCACAACCCAGTTAGTACTAGGCAATACGATACTCCTTCGTAAGACTGTCTGTCAGACTTTCGGGCCACTGACTACCTGTAACAACTGTCAAACATCTAGAAATGACAGCCTTGACCAACTTGGCTTATCGTTCTTTCCGGGGCACAGAAGAAACTCGGTATGTATTGATGGCAACTCATGGATCAACCTAGCTAAGCCCGGGTTAACCTGAAGATCGACCCGAGCTTCTAATAGAGTATTAAATCTCTTTGTTCTACGTTAAATCTTTACGTTTAATGACAGTTTCTGCTGACAGCAGAGAAGACAAAGGACCCACAAGACCAAAAAGAGTTGCCCCATTTTAAAAGCAGAGCAAACTATCATGTGGACCTATTGAAAAATGTTTCAAGACGGAAGCAAGCCGAACGAAAATGGTTTTAATCAGTATTACAGCTTGGAGAGCAAATCTAATTTCGGGAACCGACAAGCGACTTCCACAAAATGCGGTTTGCCGAGCAAACGGGTTGGGGATGGGGGAATGTCAATGGGTACTTGTCGATGTAAGTTGGTACGACTATGGTTTTCTTGTCAGTTTTAAATATTAGTTAAATCACGCTATTTTTTATGGCGGTAGGTAGAAACTGACAACGCCACCTGCTAAAATAGAGGTGTAAAAAATTAATACATAAAGTCCCTTTGCCATGTTTTTGCTTATGTACTGCAAGTATACATAGATATGTGTATAGATAGCCACCATCTTTATCTACCGAAATGATAACAATTAACATTTTTTTCCATTTGTATCTCAAAGCTCAGGGCAAAACCAAGGGTCAATAACTCAGAGAGTTACAATTTTTTTTAGCATTAACACCCACTGTTGCAATCGCAGAGTTAAACACCAAAATTCAAATGATTGGTTTGAATTTTCAAGAAATAACGACAACGGCATATCCAAGAGTTCTAGTCCAATCAAATGTACTTTTGTTCAAATGAATACCGTTTTAATCTTCCTTCGTCTCATAGTACCTAGCGATAAGTAAACACTAAAGAATAACTCATCTTCAAATCTATCGACACCTCCCCATCCCTAAAACAAAGTAAAGAGAAGCGTCTAACACGGAACGTCGGCAGGAATCTGACTTGTCAACATAATATAAAGCCCAGAGTCCGACCGGATTCTCCAGCTAACGCTATTAGGCCTATCATGGGGTACGATGGACATGGGCCACTCATCAAGTTAGGCGCTGGAGGAAAGTTTTGAATTTGATATGAATGATCGTGTTAGATGCTGAACTAATCTGGTTTTCCATTGCTGAGTTGGAGCTTAGGGTTGACTGCCAAGCAAGCGTGTTGACACAAACGGTCATCGTAAGTCCGCGTACTTCGGATAGACTGGGGTCATGAACAAAGCGTTTTGGAAGTGGATTTATTTTCTTTTTCGTGCGTGTGTCATCATCTGCCTAGCCTTTTCCCAACTATGTTCGGGTCGGCTTCCAGTCTTACCGGATGCAGCTGAATACCAGTATTTTACATGGAGCGACTGCCTATCTGACCGCCACAACCCAGTTAGTACCGGGTAATACGATACCCCTTGGTAAGACTGGTTGTCAGACTGTTTGGGCCACTGACTACCTAACGACTGTCAAAGATTTTCAAATCACAGCCGGGACCAACGGCTTAACGTGCTTTCCGAGGCACGGAGAAATTGAAAGAAGAAAGAAGAAATTGAGAAAAGTGGTGAAATTAAATCAATTTAAAATTTATAATGTGGTCCATACAGTGTGCCAAACTTGAAGTCATAATCATCTGCCTAGCCTTCTAACAACTATATTGGGGTCGGCTTCCAGTCTCACCGGATGGAGCCAATATTTTGTTTAATCCTGTACCTACTGGTTAATACGATACTTCCGACGAGACTGGTTTTCTGACTTCCGGGCCATTGACTACCTGTAACGGCTGTCAAAGATTTTCAAATCACAGCCGGGACCAACGGCTTAACGTGCTTTCCGAGGCACAGAGGAAACTCGGTATGTAATGGGTGGTCACCCATCCACAGACCAACCTAGGCAAGAACGGCTTAACCTAAAGATCGACCCGAGCGGCTGTTATTATTTAGCCACGAGCTCCTCTTTTTCGTGCGTGTGTGTCGTGATAAATTCGATATTCCCTTTGTTTTTATGTATTCTATTGTCTCTGCTTCTTTTACACACTATGCCTACATATATTTTTATCTACTATCCTTTTGTAGGTATGCTGGAAGAGACTTCTTTAGAAATAAGCATCACCTTTGTACATATTTTTCTGTTTCTTTCTTCTTTTTAGGGTTCCGTACCTCAAAAGGAAAAAACGGAACCCTTATAAGATAACTTTCTTATCCGTCTGTCCGCTGTCACTACCGATTTTCTCAGGAACGGGTGGACCTAGCAAGTTGAAATTTGTACCAGATACTGAGATCTATAGTCCCTATTAGGTGTATAAAAATCAAGGTCCTGAGTCGACATAATAAAAAGATATGGGTAAATTTAGATTTTCGCGAAAACTTGTAAGTACCAAAATTTACCTTAATTTTCTACTTTTTTATATTTCGTTTTTACTTTTTCCTTTACTTGTGTTGTAAGACCTTGCTTTTAATCAAAATTGACAATTGTAGGTCAACTGGAAGTACCCTATAGGTTTTGGGTCGAAAACCTATATGGTAGTTCCCGTTGACCTAGAATCACAAAATTTAGCAAAAAGCAAGGTCTTACAGCACATGTAAAGGGAAAAGTCTGAAAACCATAAATATGTAGTTTGATAACAAAAAAAAACGATTATACTATTACAAACTTATTATTTACGGTTGGTGCAATAGCCGTGTGTAGGGATCGCGAACAGCAATGTTAAGTTTGTCCTTTAAAAAGTTTATATGGAACCCTCGGTGCGCGAGTCCGCCTCGCTCTTGGCCGGTTTTTTTTGTATTTAGTGTGTACATAAATTGTTAAATAAATTAATAAATGAATCAGAAAAATCAAAGGTGCGTGGCTTGGGTTCGAACTTGAGACCTATCACTGCTTAGTTGTCATTTATGTTACAGGTAATGAAGATCATGACACCGCTCGCTCGTCCGCGCGGTCGGGCGGAGGCGGCGAAGTATTATGTGGGAGTGAGCCGCGCGGTCGACGTGTGATAGGCATCAATGGATTTCATACAAAACCAACGAGACGATGTGATACAAGTCACCATCCGACCGGACGACCGGGTGTCGTGTGAGACTTGGGGGATTGGTTAAATGGCGCATTGTCTTGTATGATAGAATGATCTGAAACATGTGAGAATGACACGAAAATAATAGAGACCGCCTTATTAGACATTTATTTTTTGTAATACGATACCCCTTGGTAAGACTGGTTGTCAGACTTTCGGCGCACAGACTACCTAACGACTGTCAAAAATGTGAAAATGACAGCCGGTCCCAACGGCATAACGTGCTTTTCGAAACACGGATGAAACTAGGTATGCAATGGGTGGTCACCCATCAAGCAAGCGCGGCAAGTACGGCTTAACCTGAAGATCGAACTGAGCGGCTATTATTATTTAGCCAGGAGCTCCTCAAACAACACAGTTCTACATGTTCCCACTTAAAGCAGGATTATCAGTCTGTAGGCTAATTGGCTTGTCAATACGAGTACACTAATAAGGGTTGGTGTGTGTTTGTTGATCGAGTAATCTGCTCCGAACCTTGCCGTGTGGTCTTCAACTCGTAATCCTTGCTAACTATCTCCGTGTTGTTAGTAACTGAGTTGCTGGGTGAGATGTTTCGATAAATTATGAGATTTACGATTTTAAATAGGTACTAGCTTATGCTGTGGCTTTGCCCGCGCGGAGTTCGTTAATTATCCAACGCGATTAGAAAGTCCTATCCTATGTGTTAATCCAGGATACAAGCTAATATATGTGTGCCTATCCAAATCCGTTCTGATCATCCATTCATCATCTGCCTAGCCTTTTCCCAACTATGTTGGGGTCAGCTTCCAGGCTGAACGGATGCAGCTGAATACCAGCATTTTACATGGAGCAACTGCCTATCTGACCTTCACAACTCAGTGCGAGAATGCGAGACATTGGTAAGACTGGTTGTGAGACTTTCGGGTCACTGACTACCTGTAACGACTCTCAAAGATCTACAAATGACAGCCGGGACCAAAAGCTTAACGTGCTTTCCGAGGTATTGACAAAACTCGGTATATACTGATTGTCACTCATCCACGTACTCACCCTGGCAAGCACTGCTTAACCTTGAAGGCATTTAGTACTGTTTAATAAGATACGTGTGTTTGGTAAGATTGATCACTGAACTGTCTAAAATCCTCATTCCTATTTACTAATTGAGAACCCAGAACAAACGCCATCTGTCCTCAAAAACATAAAACATTGATTCGCAATTTGCTAAAAGTGAACTGTGCGGTTCCATGCATAAATATACATATATTTTACATGAAAGCATGCATGTATGCCATACATGTACTTATGTATGTATGTTCGTGTAGTGCAGTGAGGGTGCAAAATGCATATATTAAAG
This sequence comes from Xestia sexstrigata, assembly GCA_941918905.2. Taxonomy (NCBI): domain Eukaryota; kingdom Metazoa; phylum Arthropoda; class Insecta; order Lepidoptera; family Noctuidae; genus Xestia; species Xestia sexstrigata. The sequence goes on from OW799226.2 coordinate 13,029,089, forward strand.
TTCGTCCTTGAGTTTATATGCCAGGCTTGTTTCAAGCGGGGACGTATTCTGGAGCACTTGAGGTTGCTTCTGAGTTTTGATGAGTTTTAGGTATAAATGTTGAAGTGTTATTAGTATAAATCAGACATATAATAATATCAGCCTATTACTGTCCCACTGCTGGGCAAAGGCCTCTTCTCAACAGAGAAGGCACGAGCAGAATGAATCAGAAGAATGAGACATGTAAAGAAATGATGACATGACATGACTGATTTGGTAAACGAACACACTTCAAGTAAAGAAAATTTTATTAAGAAAAACACTTCAAGTTAGATGCAGCAGGAGCTCGTGGCTAAAAACTAGCAGCCGCTCGGGTCAATCTGCAGGTTAAGCCGTGCTTGCCTGGGTTGGTCCGTAGATGGGTGACCACCTATTACATACCGAGTTTACTCCTTGCCTCGGAAAGCACGTTAAGCCGTTGGTTCTGGCTTTCGTTTGTACATCTTTGACAGCCGTTACAGGTAGTCAATGGCCCGGAAGTCAGAAAACCAGTCTCGTCGGAAGTATCGTATTAACCAGTAGGTTCTAACGGGGTTGTGGAGGTCAGATTAAACAAAATATTGGCTCCATCCGGTGAGACTGGAAGCCGACCCCAATATAGTTGTTAGAAGGCTAGGCAGATGATTATGACTTCAAGTTTGGCACACTGTATGGACCACATTTTAATTTTCAAATTGATTTAATTTCACCACATTATAAATCGAGCTATATTTTCCGCCAAAATCTATGTCTTAGTTTCAAAACAGGTTATGTGTCGATCTTTAAGATTTCCCAAAATTATACATAGCATTATCCGGTAAAATTTAATAAGTCCCCACTTCACTTCTTCATCTACCAGAATAAGTCTGTTTCAAAGGATTTGTCTGGGTTTAAAGTTGTGCCGTAAGCGTTCATAGGTGAGCGGCTTATATCTCGGTGTATACCTTTTTTGTTCCACACCACAAGCTGTGCCAAGTCTCCTCTATACAGGTTCAAGAAGGCTTACCATATTTTATCGGTGTGAAATTAGCAGCTTTTAAAAGAGTCAAGAGAGTCAATTCATGCAACTATTTGTATAGACCCATTTTCGGCAATAGTTAAAAAAAACGACCAAGAATGGAGGTTAGTACTGGAAGACGTTATACTAGTTTACGTAACCGAGATAAATATGAACAGCTGTCAACATAAAGGGTCTATTGATTTTTATGAATTTATCAACAAGCTTGAATAACTTTCACGATTGCACGACAAATTAACAAATTAAGTCACATCCAATAAAAGTCTTTACTTTCATAATCTTTTAAATGATATTCTGAATTCGCTTTAATTATTGAATCCATTGAAATATTTTCTATTTTCGCCTCCGTAGCAACTGGACAAATTCACAGCTGAACAGTTTCGCAGTTCTGCCGGCCTACGAGATGTAAGATTTTCATTGGCAGACAACCTTCGAGCCAAATATCGGGCTTATAAAATACAATGCCAAAATTCAAAAACATAAGTACAAATAGTCAAACGATAAGTTGTAATGATATATCTTCAAGGTGGCCTTAAATGGTGAGATGTTGATCTAAGAAACATACTATACAAATTCATCGATTATGGTACGCCGAGAATGCAACTTTAACATAGTTAAGAAAACGAAGTCCCAGGGTTTTGTTGACACAACATTCTCTCCTGCAATTATTCTGCATTGAAAATTATTCGATTAGATTCATACAGATCGTATGAATCCGTTGTTGTTACATAAGATCCAGGCAGAAATCCTTGAAAGGTTAGGTTAGGGTCGAGGGGTACCTATTCTACAGCCCCATTTAGCCAGTTTTGTTTTAGTCCCATGTAATAGAGTGCGAGTCTATTGCTATTATCACGGGAACAGTTCCAGACTCAGTGAGAAATTTCTGACGAAAAAACCCAACAACACTTTGCTTGACTGGGAATCGAATCTAAAACTCCATACTCAGCAATAGCGCTTACAATCTACAAGAGCAACACGGTAGTCTGTTGAATCAACAGTGTTGATGTTGATTCCGGTAAAATCATCAAAACATTATTTAAAAGCAACCCCTTATATTTGTTTAAAATCCCACACAACATGTTTCTAGTCACAACCCCAAAGTTAAAACATGTTGGAGTTACAACATGTTGGAGATACAGCGTGTTGGAGTTATGAACACAAAAATACGGAGCGGCGACTGTCGAGTTAGTCAGTTTAGTAACACGTGATCCTGCATAACTATATATGTGTGGATCTAGGTCTGCTGGATGTGGTAGGAAGGAAGGGATTCCCATCTTGACATTATTAGGCAGATGGCATCTACTCAATAGTAAACGAAACCGGCTTTAGTTGTCAAAAAAAAATTGTCACAGGGAATCAATAAACTTAATAGACGAAAAGAAGCAAACAAATGGAGAACTAAGTAGTGTTGTAACATCACTATTTTGTATGTAATTAGTGTGCACACCACTAGACATTATCTATGGTTCCAGTTTCTACCTGTCACTCCAGCTAGAGGCACTGCTATGTCTGATCCCGTCTGTGAAGTACTACTCCTAAACTGTCTCTGTATATAATGTGTACCTCGTGTTAATAAACCAAGTCTACTCAACAATATCTTTCATTCTGAACTGACTCATTTGGTTCATAAACTAAAATATCATCATCATCATTTCAGCCGAAAGACGTCCACTGCTGGACATAGGCCTCCCCCAAGTGTCGCCACATTGACCGGTCCCGTGCGACTCGCATCCAACGGATTCCCGCAACCTTCACCAGGTCATCGGTCCACCTAGTGGGAGGTCTTCCAACGCAACGTCTTCCGGTTCGTGGTCGCCACTCTAGAACTTTTCAGCCCCATCGGCCATCCGTTCTGCGAGCAATGTGCCCTGCCCACTGCCACTTAAGTTTGGCAACTCTTCGGGCTACGTCGGTGACCCTGGTTCTCTTGCACTTTCACTTTCTTTTCACTTTTCACTAAAATATCGTCTATGAATATTAAGACTCCTTCGATATCACCGAATAGATTCATCATGACTCTAACAAACATAACAAGTAGCAGAAGAGATAGGTGAGGAGATGCTTGAGAAGCAGTTTAGTTGTGTTCTATTTCACTGGTGAGATTCATTCTAAGCAGAATGTAATTACGAACATAGAACGGAATTCGTCTTTATCTCTGTGATGTCACTGCATCTGAGATATCTCTAGCGATCTCAAGTGCTGACCATGAGATCCTGGGTTCGATTCCCGGGTCGGGCAAAGTGTTATTGGGTTTTTCCAACAGGATTTTTTAGGAGGAGTCTGGATTTGTGCCCGGTTGATTGCAATAGGCTCGCCCCTTATAACATATAGGACTTAAACCTTGGGTGTACTATTAGATACATCTCTGCCGAAACTTTCGGGGATTAAAGGCGTCATGTTATGTTAAATAAAATCCTATCTACCCTTTGATGTGTGATTAGCCATCACCACTGCTGACGCCATACCTCCTACAGTGGGTCCAAATTATCAACTAGCTTATCCCGTGGCTTCTTCCTTGTGGAGTTCGAATTGATCATACTATTAAAGGGATAAAGTAATTATATCCTATGTGTTAATCCAGGTTATAAATATCTGTGTGCAAAACTTCATGCAAATCCGTTCAGTCGTTTTTTGCGTGAAAGAGTAACAAACATAAATCTATCCATCCATCCATCCATCCTCACAAACTTTCGTATTTATAATTATTAGAAGGACAACGACAACCACATCCAGTAACTCAAACTCCGCCCCCATATAATAATGGATAAACAATAATTTAAATATTATCTGTGTTTACGTTCGCTTAAACGAGGTTTAAACCGGCTCTTACATAAATATATCCGTTCGTTCGCCGTGTCCCACGGGTATAAAATGTGACCTTTCTTTCAGGCGTTTACGTTTTGCGTAGACGGTTTTTGAGCTTTATGTTTTGGGTTCTTTCTTTCTTTTCTTTATCGTGTGGTTAGTGTCTAACCTGCTGTCAGAGTTTGTATAAAACTCATGGACCTGGCTTTACAAGCTCGAGAAATATCTCTTAGTCGTGCTGCTTTGGTTTCGTCACGATGCTTTACTTCACCGAAGCAAGTGATAATTATACAAAACGAACGTGAATCTGAAAAATCAAAGGGTCTTGGTTTCGAACATGAGACCTATGACTTAGGGCACGCCACAATAGTGGCGATAAGTCCCCTATTTGAGGAGTGGCTTGAGAGACGCCACGGCGTCCTCACCTTCCGCCTGACGCAGGTCCTCTCCGGACACGGTGTTTTCGGGAGGTTCACCGGAGGACACGGTGGAGCACACGGTGGAGGTGTGCCCCGCGTGGGCGGAGCACCGCCGTGTCCTCGAAACGGCGATTGGCGGCGGCGACCTCTCGCGTCCGGCCCTGGTGCAAGCCATGGTCCGGAGCGAGACGGAGTGGGACGCCGTCACCTCCTTCTGCGAAGCAGTAATGCTAGAGAAGGAGGTGGCGGAACGTGGGAGGGAGAGAACCTCACAGCGTCCCGGCCGCCGCGAGAGACGCCCCGGGCACCGTAGGCGCGGGCCTGTGGACGGTGGGCTATGGGCTAGCTCGCCGTCCGTCCGTCTCATGACGACAGGCCGTGTCGACGGCGCGTTCGTGTTCCACGCGCGCCTCAAAGAGAGTCAGCAATAGGAAGGGGTCCGCAAGGACCGAAGCCTGCCGGGGTTGCGGGACTGTTCGAAAGAGATACCGTGACCCCGGAACACAAAGGCCGATGAAGGAACATGGATGGGTTTTAGTCAGTAAAAGTCTGACACTCCCTCCTGCTCCGCCCAGAGCGGGAGAAGTCTGATGACTTCCCATCCGAAAAAAAAAAGACCAATGACTTAGCAGTCAGACAGCCACATCACTAAGTTACCGCTGCTCTAGTTGAAAATGGGAGATTTATGAATCGTCGTTTAAGCCCACCACGTTTTAGACGGTTTTGACTTTCTCATGCAGTTTAATAAGAATCAAAAACAAGCAAACAATTTAAATTTGGTAATGGTTTTCATGTAAAATTACTAACTCTACTGTAAAGTTGCTATTTTTGACTTACATGACGTTAGAACTTAAGCGACGAAATGTTGTATTTTCGAATTGAGATAGGTACCATTGATTACCAATGTAAACCGATTGGATAGTATAGCGAGTCAACAGTTACTGTCCAGTGTTTGGCACTGTACTAAGGCTGCCTGTCTACTGAAGCGGAGCGAGGCTGCGGAGCGGAGAAACGGAGAAATATTAACCAATAAGATTGCATACTGGAGCGGAGCTGAGATTTTATTTTATGCGATCCTATTGGTTAATATTTCTCCGTTTCTCCGCTCCGCAGCCTCGGTCCGCTTCAGTGGACAGGCAGCCCAATAGTCACTACTTGCCAGTGTCCTCGACCAATGTAAATCAAACTGTCTCTTTACTAGTACCACGGGGTATACTTGTCCTAGAATGTACAGCCGATCTCATAATAACTTTAACACCCTAAAGTTGATCGTCACTCACTCGTCATAAAACGTTAGGGTCGTCTGTGGAGGTTAGATAATTTCAACCTTAGAAGTTTGTATTTTTGGAGGAACTCGTGGCTAACAAATAACAGTCACTAGGGTCGATCTTACCAAAAAATCGAATCGAAGACATGTGACATCTACCAATCCGCACTGGGCCCGCGTGGTGGATTATAGCCCATTCCCTCTCATAGAGAGGAGGCCTGTGTCCCAGCAGTGGGAACCATTAATAGGCTGATCTTCAGGTTAAGCTACGCTTGCCTAGGTTGGTTCGTGCATGGGTGACCAACCAATCTTACCAAAGGGTATCGTGTTACCAAGTACTAACTGGATTGTATGGGGCAGTGGTTCCATATAAAATTCTGGTATTCAACTGCATCTGGTAAGACTGGAAGCCGACCCCAACATAATTGGGAAAAGGCTAGGTAGATGATGAAGTTTGTATTTACTGGAGTTGCAGTTAAATGTGATAAAACAGTTACGGCGTTGAGTGTATAACTGAGAGCACGTTATAAGTGCAAGAGTGTCGGGTTTGGTCGCCAGCCAAACGCTTAATAGAGATGCATGGACGTCGATGATTTAACGATCGAGTTATTTTAGCTATGTGAATCAGGAAACTAGACTGAATTTCATTTCCAAAGTTTTACATCTTCAAAATAGCACCCGTAAGAGGGTGTGCAAAGTTGTACATACTGCTTCTAAGAAATTCCTGTTAGAAAACCAAACAAAAAAACATGCTTTCTCGTATTCTTTTCAGCGAACCCTTTCATTTGTGTTTCACGTGTTGTGTTTACCTGTAATTGGCTTATATATTAGAATATTACCGTATGATTTAGTTTATGTAAGTGTATGTATGTGCTGTAGGTGGACCTTAGTAAATAAATAAATTTCATACACATATCATGGAAATGCATCAAAACAACAAGTTCGCCATCTTTGAGAGTCCGCATATTGGATTTAGAATTACGTGACTTAGCTAACCATGCATTGTCATCCAAACTGGAAACCGGAAGTGGGTCTTTAACTTCTAAGATTTTTTTACATAGTTACAGATTAAAGCTAATAAAACCGTTTTAAAAACTGAATAACACCATGGACCTGAGAATCGACTCATGTTCAGCAGTAATGCTTGTGACCACTCCAACGGGGCACTAAAATCACGCATTTATTACGTCAGATGCCAGAGGCCCTAGCATCCGCACAAGTGGGCGAACTCATTTAATACATTCATTCATTCAAATAATAATATAAGTGCGAAAGTTTGTGAGTATGGATGTATGTCGGGATGTTTGTTACTCTTTCACGCAAAAACTGCTGAACGGATTTGGATGAAAATTAGCACACATATAGTTTGTGACCTGGATTAACACACAGGATACTTTTTATCCCGGTAGTAGGATACCCTGGGACGACTATCGCATACCACGCGGGCGAAGCCGCGGGCGTAAGCTAGTATTTTCATAATTTCAAAAAAAAATATCTATGGATGATACTGATTGTACTTGTTGCAAACCATCATCTGCCTGGCCTTTTCCCAAGTTTTATTGGGAAAAGGCCAGGCAGATCCTGCAGCTGTATATCAGTATTTTACATGGAGCGGCTGCCTATCTGACCTCCACAGCCCAGTTAGTACTGGGTAATACGATACCCCTTGGTAAGACTTGTTGTCAGACTTTTTGGGCAACTGACTACCTGTAACGACTGTCAAAGATCACAAATGACAGCCGGGACCAACTGCTTAACGTGCTTTCAGAGGCACGAAGTAATGGGTGGTCACCCATCCACAGACCAACCTAGGCAGGCACAGCTTAACCTAAAGATCGACCCGAGCGGCTGTTATTATTTAGCCACGAGCTCCTACTTGTTGCATACAATTTAACTAAAATGCTATGGGATAATTGCATTTTCGATTAAAAAATCGACAAAAGTATACAACTTCACACCGCGCGCTCGTGCTAGGGACTTTGATCTTCAGTTAGCATAACAGATAGCGATAACTGCTACAATCTGCCAAAATCATTAGGAACTGTCTAACCTGTACTTGACATAACAATTAGAACAATATTCACCATGGTCTACGCCTCTACGGTCTCGGATATCAGCTCAATATACTGTTATGGACGGATGCATGCATTTGATGCGTCTAGCATTAAATGTAATTGCGTTTCGTCTTGATTGGCATTCAAAGGGACGTGGGGTGTCTATCGATTTGATAATCGATGGTATAGCAGTGCATTAGAGTAATGAAATTAAAAACTTGTGAAAAAGTTGGAACTTTGACCGCCAACATCTCCGTAACTAGAAGGTTCCCAGGCATGGTCTAGGTAGAAAATAAAAATGATCGCCATATGAGTAAACTATATTGTATGTAACTGATGGTTTTCATTTTCTATCGATATATTTCGAAGTCCGGGAACAGTCCCTAATGCCATGGAACCACGGGTAATTAAAATTACCCATGGACCCGGTAATGGGTCGACCCACCGGGACCACGGGTATTCTTACTAATTAATATTAACTTAATCTTAATAGCCACTAATGTTTTTGCTTTTTTGAAAGTTTTCTCGGATGGTATGGTAGGCACGGCAGGTCTGGGTGGGCCCAGGTCTCATACATTTCTTTACCATTCTCCTTTCAGAGTAGCAAATCCTGGTCAAGATTCTAAATTTATACCCCGGTCGATGGCAAATGCTTACCAAAAGTTTTGAAAATCCTATTTGTTCTTTTCCTACCAATACTTACAACCTCATCGTTTAACACCTTGGAAAGCTGCCAGTTCTTGCAAGGCGTCGAAATAAACGAATCTCTATAGATGGCGCTAAAGTGATTAACAATCATTTTGAAGTACGATGTCTTAGCGATAGATGGCGTGAGTGTGATTAATGACATTAATAAAATGTTTCGAGTTTTTGTTTTTTCATTGCTTAGTTCCTACTTGTAATCAGGGCATAAAGAGTTTGTACGTCGGTATACCTACTACCCCGTACGGACTGACGACTTTTTCACTTGAGACATAACATAACATCACGCCTGTAATCCCCGAAGCGTTAGGCAGAGGTCTACCTAATAGTACACCCACATTTTGCCGCTGCTCTCTCTGGTGTGCCTTTTTTATTATTTAGCCTATATTGTCCCACTTGCTGGGCAAAGGCCTCCCCTAATTCCTTTCATGTGCTCCTATCCTAGGACCAGCCCTCACGGTACACGTCCAAATCGTCTCACCACCACTTTCTGGGTCGGCCTCGGTGGTGCCGTCCGTTTTCTGGTAAACATTGTGTAGAGACTTTTGCCCAGCGGTCATCGTGCATGCGGTTGATGTGACCCGCCCAATCCCATTTAGCCTAGCAACCTTCATGCCGTCGCCCACTATGCCCGTTTTGGAAGCCAGCGTGGTGTTTCGAACCCTGTTTTGTCTTTTAACACCCAGAATACTGCGTTCCAGTTTTGTGAATACTTAATAATAATAAACCATTGATTTCAGGTAACAAAGGCCCATAGATAAATTACCTTAAACTTTATATGAATACTAATAACAATTGAATATAATAAATATGAAAATATAGTTTAAGTAACTTAAAACTATGATAATAACACTTCACTTGCACGATGTTTTGTGCGTTCATGTGGAATTTGTCCGCGGAAGCGAAAGAACACCACATCTTGCCGCCAAAAACTTTCTTCCATCACCAAATGGAGCAAGCACGTTGGTATATGCACCACGAACGCCTTGAAAAACATAGTTATAGACAGTAAAATGGTTCATCTGGTCACACACACACGCTGATTGCGAGTATTCAGCACCTGACTTTCCTGAATAACATTGAGATCAACAGCACGGTCACTCAGTCAGAGACTCAGTGTTACACAATGCACATTGTGTACAACGGTTTCATAATAAACAATATTATTGAATTTAGTTTTGATAATACAACGAAAGTATCAGCAAGGGGCGGTGGCCCAATAGTGGCGGCCCCGACCAGTAAGTCGTGGATTCGAACCCAGGCAGGCGCATTACTTTGTGTCAATTCGAAGACATGTGACATCCACCAACCCGCACTGCCTGCGGTGGATTATAGCCTATTCCTTCTCATAAAGAGGAGGCCGTGTGTCCCAGCAGTGGGAACATTATTTATACCAAACAATCGGTAACATTTAATTAACTCAAAGACAACAATTCTTAACCCAATCAAACACTAGACCGAATAACCAGCAAGAAATTATGAAAACCCCTCCAAGGGTTCTTGAAGGGTTGAAAAAGGTACATCCCAACATCATCAGATAAGATTGAACAACACCCGTAAAAAGATACTATTAAACCCCGTTACAAAACATAATTAACCCTTTCACCCCCCCAGATTTCACCCCCTTTCAACCCAACAGAACTTTTTGAGCCACCCTCTAATTTATTAAAGGAACATTTCGCAATATCCGTTGTGTACCGGAAGTTGGAACATCAAAAACAAAATGCGTTGATCAATCTTCGGATTCTATTCTTGTCTTTGTTTGCCTACTTCCTTGTTCATGGTTCCGTAGAAATTAAGAATTGTTGAGTTAATTTTGTTTGATTCGATTTTAATTTGGTCTAAAGTGTTTCTGTTTTACACTTAGCCTTTGTAGTTAATTTCAAATGTGTGTTTGTGTCTCAAAAGGTATAGTAATCGTTAGTAACTTAAGACTGATTATTGTATTTTGCTCAATTTAATACCAGAACCCAAGATAGGAAATCTGGTATGAAAGCCGTCAACAAGTACATAAATAACATCACGCCTGTAATCCCCAAAGGATTAGGCAGAGATGTACCTAACAGTACACCCACATTTCGCCAGTCTCACGTGATAAGGGGTGCAAATCCAGACTCCGTGGCTGCTACTGAGAAATTCCTGATGGAAAAACCCGCCTTGGAAAAAAGGTGTGTGTGGTGTATACAGGGTGTAAACAACCTCATCACGAAGCCATCAAGCAAGCATTCTGTACATCAAACTGCCCCGTTGATCTCGTGGTCGCAAGCGCGGCTGCTGAACTTGGGGTCCTGGGTTCGATTCTCGGGTCGGGCAAAAAGTGCTATTGGGTTTTTCCATTAGAAATTTCTCAGTAGTAGTTTGAAAGTTGGCGGTACGATACCCCCGTGCCTCGGAAAGCGCGTTAAGCCGTTGGTCCTGCATCTGATCTCTCTCCGGTCGTGTCGGATTGCCGTCCTATCGGACTACGAGAGTAAAGGAACAGAGAGTGCACCTGTGCCTGCGCACACACTTGCGCACTACATTATCTCCTGCGCCGATAGCTAATCTGCGTTAAGATGGGCCGCCGTGACCGAAAACGGTCAGGAGGAGTATTATTATTACATCAAACTAAGTAACTTTACGCAAAAATGCTTGCTGGCTTTTTTGGGGTGAAAAATCATGTTTTGTGGTAGAAACTCTATGTAACGCACTCAAAACATTGTGTTGATGGATGGATTGAACAGTACGGGGGGTCGTGGAGGTGTTTGAAGTAAAAATCTTACAACAAAAACTTGTATAAAAAAAAACTTGTCAAAAAGTTGGAACTTTAACCTACAATATCTCGTAACTAGAAGGTTCCCAGGTATGGTGTAAAAAAAAATATCGCAATGACATGACGGGGAGAACAAGTGCCTTGCGGCTTCGTTAAGAGGTTTTTCACTCCTTTTATGTATGTAGGTAGGTAAGTGTATTTCAACGGCTTAACATATTTTTAAATATTACCATTTAGTTTGTTGCCGGTTCTTCTCCATAGGAAACGACCAACCCAAACCGTGCACCTATCTTTTGACTTTTCATAAGGGCCCAATACCCATGTAGTTTTTACTGATTGTTACTTCTAGACAAACAGTACCCTAAAATCAATATTAAATAACGGGTCCTCGACTCTATTGATAAAACTAGGTTATAAAGTCAAAGTGCGTCGTGACAGACAGTCATGACTCATGACCCAAGAGGCTTGCTTCCGCTTTTTTGTACAAAACGAAATGTCCAAACATTTGGAGTCTTCTAGAAAAAGATTGACTAGATGTTAACAGATAATTGAACCATATAGGTTATGGAATTATGTGATATTATTACTTTGCGGTTTTAAAGATGACGTTTGGAAGGACTGCTGAACATGAGGCCGTGGGTTCGATTCCCGGGTCGGGCAAAGTATCATTGGGCTTTTCCATCAGGAAGCTCTCAGTAGCAGCCACGGATTTTTTTTTTGTGCCCATTGATGGCAAAAGGCCCGCCCCCTATTACATGTGCCTTAAACATAACTGCCGAAATGTGGGTGTAGGTACTATTAGGTACACCTCTGCCTAACCCTGCGGGCATTGCAGGCGTGATGTTATGTTATGTAATATTTAGGAACCAGATATCAGTACCTAAACATGGAATAGGAAATAAAAAGTACATTAATTTTTACCGGAACTAAATTAAATTAACCGAAAAATTCATAAGTTCATAATAAGATAAGATGCAATGAATAACAAACACATTGAACAAAGCCTACAGCATCACAAAATCTCATTGTGCTAATACGGTAGATAGGCACTTGGTACTCTGTCAAACTAACTTTCGAACTCTCGACCACAAAGTAAGAAGGAACAATGGTCCGCCATGCTATGCGATAAGGTTCCAACTTATAATAAGGAACTTTACTTTCTATAGTTTAGGAGCTAGACTGGTGGAGTTGTTAGTTATGTGTTTGCAGTGTGAGGTTGTAAGAGGTTAAATAGAATAGATGTTATGTGGGTCATTTTTTTTTTTGTGTAATAATTTACCAATGAATACGGAAATCTTACTACTATTATTTGTTACTCTTTTTCGCACACAGGTGGTGTATCGGTGTATGACCTGAATTAACACAAAGGATACTTTTTATCCCGGGTTGTACGATCCTGTATGGGAATTACAGAGCTCAACACGGACGAAGCCGCAGGCATATGCTAGTTAAAAATAAAATGATTTCCATGCAAACTTTACAACAACAAAAATAGGTCTACCATGCCCACTGCCACGTAATACTCATAGTACTTTATACACACTAGTTTTTCATAAATATTTTTTGAATATTTTTATTTTAAAACTACACTTTCAATGCATGCAAACGTTTACAGATAAACTACACCATAAACAAAAAAAAAAACACTTTATTTTTAAACGAATATAAAACAATAAATGTATGCCATTTTCATTGCAATAAAAATATTTTACACATTCCTTTACTGTTGTGGTGTGATTCTTTGTGCCAACAGTTAAACAATTTTTGACAAATTAATTCTAATGTGATGTTATGTGAGGTTTTTTTACTTTTGGAATGTCGTATAATCATTAAAGACATGACGTGAAAAACCCATTTCCGTGCATCAATCTTAAGATTTTAGGTAAGTTTTTACTTGCAATCATTCCCTGGAAACGCAGTACTACACACATCAAAAAAGTCTAAGCAACATGTTCGGTTTTGATTTTTTTAACGATTTTTATTATTGTTATATATTTATATTTTTTACCGTAACCGTAACATACGTAGTATAAAATAATAATAAAACGAAATTAAAGTTTTCATGTTTTACAAAATGTATACCGACATTTTTTTTAAATTATTCGCTAGTTCAATACAAAGTGTGACCGTCTCCGTTGTTTAAAACTTGTCGGCAACGATTCTTCATTGAATTTATAAGATTGTCTAATTGATCCTGCGGCAATCGCTCCCAATGGAATTTTAACAATTCTTTCAGTTGTTGGGTTGTCGACACTCCGTCCAGGTTCTCTAGAACACGTCTCTGGAGCATGTCCCGTTCGAGCTCGATGGGATTGAGGTCTGGCGATTGTGCAGGCCACGGCAATACTCGAATGTTTTCCATTGCCAAGTACTCTCTGGTCCTCCGAGCTGTGTGCGAACGCGCATTGTCATGCATCAGCGTAAAATCTGGGCCAAGACTTTTTGCAAATGGGGGAACATATGGCCCGAGGACATCTTCAACTTAACTTTCAGCGTTCATATTGCCATCTACAAAAACGAGCTCAGTTCGTCTGTTCTTCATAATACCCGCCCATACACTGAGGAGCCACTGTCACACACAAGGGTGCACTTCCTGGACGCATCTCAGACGTTCAGCATTTCCGAGACGACGATACACTCTTACCTTTCTCGTATTAGGCCTAAATCCAAACTTGGATTCATCTATATAAATAAAAACAAAAGGCCTGACTGACTGACTCAAACAGCCAGCCCTGCCCAAACCCTTGGACCTAGAAAGCCGAAATTTTGCACAGAGGTTTCCTTTATAATGTAAACAAGAAACAAGGATTAACTTTTAGAAATTCAACCCCTAAGGTAGTTAAATAGGGGATGAAAGTTTGTATGGAAAATCGTCAGTTTTAAAGTTAGGATCTTCAAATTCTGTGTTTAGGCTGATGATTAAAAATTAATTAACACTTGTCTCAGCGTTTTTCATAATTCTACCCCCGAAGGGTTAAAAAGGGGGATGAAGTTGTGTGTGAAAGTCCGTCAGTTTTAAAGTTAGGATCTTCAAATTTTATGCTTAGGCTGACGATTAAAAATTAATCTAATGTGGCGGACCTGAAATACCATCATCCCAACAGGGGATCACAATCACTATCACAATCTAGTGATTGTGATAATGATTGTGACAGTGATAATGATGGTGATAGTAATGGTGATTGTGATAGTGGTTGTGATGATTATGAAATTTGGCACATAGATAGTTTATAACCTTTCTTTTTTTTGGGATGGGAAATCATCAAATGACTTCTCCCGCTCTGGGCGGAGCAGGAGGGAGTGTCAGACTTTGACTGACTAAAACCCATCCATGTTCCTTCATTGCCCTTTGTGATCCGGGGTCACGGTATCTCTTTCGAACAGTCCCGCAACCCTGGCAGGCATCGGTCCTTGCGGACCCTTTCCTATTGCTGACTCTCTTTGAGGTGCGCGTGGAACACGAACGCGCCGTCGACACGGCCTGTCGTCATGAGACGGACGGACGGCGTTCTAGCCCATAGCCCACCGTCCACAGGCCCCCTGAATTAACATGTAGGATACTATTTACCCCTTTAGTATGATCCCGTGGGACAGTTACCGAACTTCACGCGGGCGAAGCCGCGGGCAACAGCTAGTCGAAAAAAAAAAATTATTATCCCTTTGCTCCTGGGTCCATGTCAAGTGTTCCCTACACCATTCGTTTCGACGAGCGCGATTCCCATGGCGTATAGGTGGGGACCTAATTGGGTGTCGTACTCGTAGGCCGTATTTATGCAGCCTATTTCTCACAGTTTGACGCCGCTTGAGAATTGTAGCTTTAAACCTCCCGGGTGTTTAACATCGGCTGACGTCTTGCAGTCAGTTGTATGTATCGGTCCTGTCGAGCAGTTGTTCTCCTACCACGTCCTGGGTGCTGCTCAGCGGGAAGAAATCAGTCCCAGGTATCTCGGCATTTTGGTGTCAATAGGAGCGTGATTTGTCATCTTTGGCAGCGGTACGTTAATATAGGGGATATTAACGTACCGCTGCCAAAGATGACAAATCACGCTCCTATTGACACCAAAATGCCGAGATACCTGGGACTGATTTCTTCCCGCTTGTACCATTCCTACAGCTCTCAGCAGTCAAATGGCGTCGCTCCATGACATACAAAATTACTCGCAGCTCAAGTTTTTCAAAAACTGTATATGTCAAAATGATAAAAGTGAGCGTGATTTGTCATCTTTGGCAGCGGTACGTTAATATAGGGGATATTAACGTACCGCTGCCAAAGATGACAAATCACGCTCCTATTGACACCAAAATGCCGAGATACCTGGGACTGATTTCTTCCCGCTTGTACCATTCCTACAGCTCTCAGCAGTCAAATGGCGTCGCTCCATGACATACAAAATTACTCGCAGCTCAAGTTTTTCAAAAACTGTATATGTCAAAATGATAAAAGTGAGATAAATACCACATTTAACAAGCAACGAAAACACATGAAATCGGGAGAAAATAATTAGCTTTTATTTTAATGAAAACAAAACACAATCGAAAAGTCTTTTTGTTTTTGAATCAGCCAGTATATGTTTCCGAGAACAAAAAGATTGTATAATAATCTACTTTGTTAAGAAAAAATAAAGTATCAATTAATAAAACATGCAGTTTCTGTAAAATGATTGCGTGTTGCTTAGACTTTTTTGATGTGTGTATTATCTTTTATCCACAGGTCAGGGTGAAATCCGTTCATTCAGTAGTTAAAATGTGATAAACAAATAAACAGCTGACTGTCTGTTTGTTTATCACGTCTAACTGCTAGACTGAGTAATTTTCCCAATACGATAAAAGTAAGGATAGCTTTTATACGAAAGTATAACACCAAAACTAACCAACCAATAAATCCAAAAGCCGCTTCATTACTGCTAAAAGTGGTGCTAATTTGAAAATGAGATAAATCCATACCATCGTCGCTATCTCCTGGCCTAGATTTGAGCCACGCTTTAGTAATAAATAACAGAGAGCGCTGCGCTACCGTCATTTTACCACTAACAAGGCTCCTTCACACTTGTAGTACATTATTAAATAATAAATATTTAACATTTACTATTGTTGGATAATAATAGATTCAGACAGTCTTTCATCAGTATTGAAGTTGATAAAATTTTGATAGTGATTACTTGTACTTTCAATAATCTATTTTCGATTTTTGTTTCTTTTTAAATTATTGCATCTTTTTTTTTTTTTGTTTTAAAGTCTCATTAAATAGTATTTTTATTGTGTTCGGTTGTGGTTTTGTGACATGTGAAAAGAAAATTCTTATTGTTTTCCTGTGAGTTTTTTTGGTACGTGTTGTTGGTAAGTTTTTTTTTTATATTTATTTACGACATTGCAACAGAACCTCTAGCTAGCCAAAAACAAAATAGTACCTCTCAAAGGGAGGGTCCTTTGCGAGGAATTTCCCCAAATTTACTAGTGGTGGTCCAGGGGTAATGGCTGCAAATTAAGACTTTTAAAACGTGGATTCGAACTTTGTGTAAGATATCCGCTGCTCTCAAAACAGTTTAAGAAAAACAGCGTGAGAAATATGCAACGCGCATGTCTTAGAACCAAAAATTCGAAGACTTGTGACATCTACCCTGACCCGCGTGGTGGATTACCGCCCACCTCCTTTTACAGAGGGGAGGCCTGTGTCCCAGCAGTGGGAATATTTTCTTCTCTTACGTGTCGATGGCAAAGAAGGATGAGTCGGCCAAGAACTCAGATGTACAGGGTGGAAACCCATATCGATAAAGCACAAACGAGTACCACGTATACAGTATAATTATATAATTCCGAAAAAAAATATATACTGAAAATGAAATGCTAAATGCTGTTCCATACAATTTGACTGCCTAGGTATTCCACTTTTTTGGGAAACAGCTGTTTTTTTTAATGACGTTAAAAATTTATTCTACCCTATAATTTATTTATTTATTTAAACTTCATGTACAATAGTGGTACATAGGCGGACTTAATGCCACAAGGCATTCTCTACCAGTCAACCTTTAGGTTGAATAGGAAAACATAGTGATAGGGTACAAAGTAATGTCTAAAAAAAAATTTTTTTACTAATTAGAGTTCAGATTTAGATTAATACTAATACACATATACAGATAAAATAAACTAATAGATATTTTAGCAAATACCAAAAATTAAAAAGACGATATCAAGAAACCTAATAATAATTATTATGACGACTTCAAATTGAGAGCTATCTATTCTGACTTAAATAGTAGTTACGAACTTTTCTTTTGAAAGTGAATTTGTTTTCAGCTTTTTTAATGCCAAAAGGTAGCGCGTTCCAGAGCTTTATAGTAGAGATAGCGTAAGAATTTGACATGAAGCCTGTACGGTGTGAAGGAATTTGGAGGAGTAGATTCTTTGAAGCTTGGAGGTTACGACTATGAGAACTGCCCAACACTTTGAAATAAGTCTTTAGATAATCGGGAGCACATGGATCGTTCATAATCGTGAAGAGCATGCAGAGAGATCTGAGGGACCTCCTGAGTCGGATAGGCAGCCATCTAAGCGGAGAACGAAAGGAAGAAATGCGATCGTATTTACGAAGGCCAAAAACAAACCGAATACAATTGTTGAGAAGTCGATCCATTTTATTTAGAAGTTCTTGGGAAAGATCAGAACAAAAAACATCAGCATAGTCTATAATGGGAAGCACAAGTGACTGGACCAAAGTGAGCACCAATGCTAGATGGGAGGAAATGCTTGAATCTATAGATCTATAATTCATGGTAGTCGAGATGCGAATATGCCAAGACGGGACTAAACCCGCAAGACATTTCGATATCATCTTCCCCAATGATTGTGGAACAGCACCACAAGTGGGAACATTAAACAGGTTGATTAATTGATTATGTACAAGATCATTCTCTCTGTCTCCTATCCTAGGTATGAACCACGCTTTACTTAAATAACGCCTAGCTCTGTACTGCCGTCATATCCAAGCTAACACGACCGTCTTACACTTATACCTACCTTCTTATTCTATGCTTATTTTTTGGTTTAATAGTGAAAAGTGAGTGTTTGCTTGTTAGTGAAGGGTTTTATTTAAAAACTTTTTATTTTTTAAATCCTGGTAAGTTTTATTTTTTAACTGACGACTTGTGCATCAAAGCTCGTGACTAAATATTAAAATCTGTGGAGCTATTTCCCAACTATGTTGGGGTAGGCTTGCAGTCTAACCAGATGCAGCTGAATACCAGTATTTTACATGGAGCGATTGCCTATCTGACCTCAACAACCCAGTTAGTACTAGGTAATACGATACACGATACTCTTTGGTAAAACTGGTTGTCAGTCTTTCTAGCATCTGACCTCGCATAATGATAGTTAAAGATCTTTGAATGATTGTCAAGACCATTAGTTTAATGTAAGTACTACCGCACTCACTGACGGTTAACCACTTTTCAACCCCTAAAGAAGATCATCATCTGGCTAGCCCTTTACCTGACGTCGTAAGTTGGTTAAGTTGAGTTGTTTGGAATCACGGTACAACATCAACTTTAAGTCATTCGTGGTACGAGTTCCAACCCAGCATCTACAGACCTGCATGAAGACTTTTGGCCGAAGGGTGTCTTATATCGACGTTTCCGAGGGCGGTTACGCGACACCACGCAGCGAAACACGACGCCGACAACGTTGCGTGTTTAGTTTTAGTTTCGTATGGTTTGAAATATGTATTAGTATATAATTGTTGTTGTTAATTATTATTTTGTGTATTTTAAAAGACATGTGACATCTACCAATCCGCACTGGGCCCGCTAGGTGGATTATAGCCCATTCCCTCTCATTGAGAGGAGGCTATGTCCCAGCAGTGGGAACATTATAGGCCGATGATGATCTAGGCCCTCTTGTTACTACTAGTACTGCTACTGTTAGCCTATCTCGTCCCACTGCTGGGCAAAGGCCTCCTCCTATGACCTCCAAATATTTCGATCCAGGACCAGTTGACCACTGGTCGTTGGTTCTGTCCAGCACGTCCCGCTATCTTCTGCGAGGTCTACCGCGTCGCCTTCAGGCTGTGACAAGGCTCCACAAAGTGGTTATTTGGCCTACAGCTCGTCGGGCATACGGCAGAATGAATTTTGGCCCTCTTGTCACTAACTGATGCTTAAAACCTTATTCACATAAAGGATAATTTGGCGTATTCCTCAACAATAACCACACAAAAAGCTAAACTCGTAATAAAACTGGCATTCCTACAATATTTATGAGCTGAGTGAACATTCTGTATATCGTAAAACAAACACGCTGTATAGGCCTCTAGGGTGCTATCGTTTTGTGCCGTACATACGTTTATTGCCGGGGTGGTTTGTAGGTGAACTGGGTGGCTTTTAAAGTGCTGGGTAGTGGATTCAAAGCCTTTTGAAGGTATGTTACTACTCGTATAACCACAAAAGACAACCATAGTAACAACAAAAGATGACTTGCACGGCAGACAGTTTAGAACGTTAACGTGAAACATGAAAATAATTTCGTGTTTCATTTAACGTTCTAAACTGTCTCGTTGAACTAGAGATTTCAAACTGATACTCCTGAGCACTGTTCTTCGGGTCGATTCCCGTTTTAGCCAAAGTGTTTATTAGGTTGCCGCATGGATTCTGCATTTAGGCCTAGGATGGCAGCAGCCTTTTTTTACTTTTTTTATGTTAAAATATAATGTGTACTTAAATGTAACTGGCGAAACGTATACCATAGGCCCCCGGCCACCGTAGGCGCGGGCCTGTGGACGGTGGGCTATGGGCTAGCTCGCCGTCCGTCCGTCTCATGACGACAGGCCGTGTCGACGGCGCGTTCGTGTTCCACGCGCGCCTCAAAGAGAGTCAGCAAAAAGGAAGGGGTCCGCAAGGACCGATGCCTGCCGGGGTTGCGGGACTGTTCGAAAGAGATACCGTGGCCCCGGAACACAAAGGGCGATGAAGCAACATGGATGGGTTTTAGTCAGTAAAAGTCTGACACTCCCTCCTGCTCCGCCCAGAGCGGGAGAAGTCATTTGATGATTTCCCATCCGAAAAAAAAGCGGTTACAGGCGTTATGTTATGTTTAGTAGTTACTAAGCTGACTGGAAGATTCTGATATCCATCTGTTGACACCACAATCCCTCAATAGCAGCTTCCCAGATGTCCTTTACACTAAATTGCATTTCTACTCATAACTAAGAGAAGTTAATATTGTCCAGTGTCCACCAAAGCATCAACAAATACTAAGCCTAAGCCTAAAAATAATCCCTGTCAATAATTACTTTGACCCAATCAATCAGAAACAATGCGTAGTTATCTTGATTCAACACCGCGTGTGACCGTACATCCGCCATATTGGCGTTGTCATGGCAACCGATTGTTTCCCGCGCTCCGTGCGAACTGCCGCCATTTGCATGCGTCGCCATTGTTGTTGAGATTTTTGATGAATGAAAGAAATATAGGTTTTTTGCGAAATGATAGATTAAAGGGTTGTTTAGTTTGTCTGTGGATAATTGTTGGCCTTTATATTGCATGGAATACTAGCTTATACCCGTGGCTAAGCCTGCGTGGAGTTTGAAATTTCGTCCTACAGAATCGCACTACCGGAATAAAAAGTATCATATTTGTGTTAAAAAGTTCTGGCCATAAAAAGAGAAGAACTTGGACCACCGCGCGTTAGTACGATTTTACTTAATTCACTTTTTCTTTACCGTTAATCTTTAATCACGATAAAATTTTGCTCAATTGTTTTATTTTAGTGCGGACTAGCTGTGGACACGGACGGACTATGGACTGACTTTACCAGATAAGTCCGCTGTCTACATTGAGCTATTACTACTACGTATAGAGAAGACAGCGCGAACAAAATCTGTGCGCAGTGCGGAGCGCGCGGGGGGCGGCTAACCCCGTATATATAATGCTGTGGCGAGCAAGCGACTGAGTGAATTGCAGCCAGCTGACAGCATTTGAACGGAGCACAGATTTTGTTCGCGGTGTCTTCTCTATACGTAGTAGTAATAGCTCAATGGCTCTAGTCACTTTGAATAAACCTTTACTTACATCCTTACTTTTCTGAAAAACAATAACTAACAACTTCAAGTTGCCACCCGCCGCAATACATAAACTACACCACACAGGTACTTTATTACCGCCTTTACTTCACAAATCGTTTTTAAAATAAATGCTCTAATAGCTCCTGTAGTTGTGAAAGAGGTTTCTAGATTTATTAAGTGTTCATTGCTCGTTTAAAAGTTGAAACAAAACTGCTTTACTGGTACTTCTAGGGAAGCATTGAGTTCTTTATAAACTTTTGATATTTCTTGATTTCTACGGTCATGGAAAAAGCATTATAATTTAAAGGATTATGACTAACGCTGCGGTTTATGCCTTGTGACGAATGAATACGTAGTCTAATCTCATGTTGATATTTTTTTAGCCACCAGTTTTGGTTTTCAGGGAGAAACTCGTGACGCGCTTGCCAAGGTTGGTCTGTAGATGAGTGACCACCCTATAATTACGGAGTGCTCTACGTGCCCCGAAAAGTTAGTTAATACGTTGGTCCCGGCTGTCATTTGAAGATCATGCTTCGACAGTCGTTACGAGTACTCAGAAAACCGAAGGTCTGACAACCAGTCTTACCAAGGAGTATCGTATTACCCAGTACTAACTGGTTTGTGGAGGTCGGATAGGCAGTCGCTCCATGTATAATACTGGCATTCAGTTGCATCCGGTTAGATTGGAAGCCAACACCAACCTAGTTGGGAAAAGACTAGTCAGATGATGATGAATTTTTGTTATCAGGTGTTAAAAAAATACGGGAACCAGAGGGCTTAGGCTAATAAGTGACAGTCAGCACATACCAGTAATCACGATGATGGAAAAATTGAAAATGGATTGCTACCGAAAAGGGCTCGACTACGAATCTTTTTGGAAGTTATTGTAATGCAACTTTCGAACGCGTTCAGTTGACATGGTTTTGGTCTTGTCGAGGCTTCATGAAATACGAAATACTTCGACAGCCAATTGCCACTTGTCCAGGTCCTCCGCTCCTAACCGTTTTCGGGCACGGCGGCCAATCTTAGCAGTGATTAGCCATCGGCATGGGAGATATTAGATAGTGAGATAGTGTGTGCGCAGGCACGGGACACACTCTGTTTTTTTAGTCTCATAGTCCGATGGGACTGCAATCCGACACGTCCAGAGAGAGATCAGGCGCAGGACCAACGGCTTAACGTGCTTTCCGAGGCACGAGGGTAAACCCCCGCTTGACTGTCTCATTGGTCTCGTGGTCGTAAAGCGCGAATGCTGAGGTCCTGGGTTCGATTCTCGGCTCGGGCAAAAAGTGCTATTGGGTTTTTTCTATTAGAAATTTCTCAGTAGTAGCTCGGAGTTTGGAAGTTGGCGGCATGAAAAGTTTATATAACATAACAAGAGTCAACGACCACTTTGGAAATAAAGTGAAACTCTCCAATATCTCCTCCAAAAAGAGGCCGTAATAAAAAAGGTTCTAATCATTCTCCAATAACCGTACCATTGCATAAAACAACGCACTCAAACTAATTAGCTAAGTTTATTAACTCATCGCATAGCTGTAACAGTTACCCGCTTCCCACAGCGTGGCGTGGTGAGATAACATCTCTTACGGCATGTTTTCTTAACATTCTTAGTACTGTATGGATTTATTAATGTTGTGGGATCTTCTGATTGAGATTGGCTAGCTCATTTCTTTGTTGTAAGACGTTGATAGTGAATGTTGAAGCTGGTAGTTAAGATGTCTGGCTAGGAAAGAAAGATAGAAAGAAAATACATTAATTAATCATAAATTGATGATAATAACTTTGTAATATACATTCTTGACTGCCTCGTCGGTCTAGTGGTCGCAACGCGACTGCTGAGCTTGAGGTCCAGGATTCGATCCCCAGGTGGGGCAAGGGTTATTGGGGTTTTCCACCTGGAATTTCTCTTTAGCAGCCACAGAGTCTAGAATTGTGCCTGGTTGATGGGAATAGGCTCGCCCCTATTACATGGGACTTAAACATAACTGGCGAAATGTGGGTTGCATTATTGGGTACACATCTGCCTAACCCTTTGGGGATTAGAGGCGTGATGTTTATTATTAGGACTTCACTTTATACGAAGACAACAAGTGCCGAAGTTGCCGGAGATCTTTAATAGAGACTTTTTTTTTCAGTCAGTTTTTCAACGCCAACGGTTTGACCCAATATTCGAACTAACAATAAAATTTGTTGAACCAAGGAATTCCGTTTTACAGCCTTAACAGTCTTAAGTCGATTCTAGGACTTTGCCAGCCTAAGATAAATAACTGTTTAGCCTGCGGAAGGAGTGGGTCAGAGCAGCCTAAAAAAATTACTGTCGTAGTCAAATCTCCGGCACGAAAATACAGGAAAATTGAACATTTGCTCTACCTCTGGTCTCCGTCGGCTATGACACTTGCTGCAATAATATAAATTGGTGTACTAATTATGAGCTACAGTTTGAGATTTATTTATTCGCATTTATTTGAAACCATTGAAAATGTGAAAATACCAATAACAGCATTCAACTGTGTTTGTAAACTGAATGAAATCGTTTTAAAATGGAGCAGTTGCTAACTACGCCTGAAACTAAACGCATTCATTCGTTTGCTAGCATAGTTTAGACCGTAGCTCCCGAACTTTCATTTAAAATGTTGGATGTTTTATTTCGACCCTCATTAGGGCCTTGATTAATGAAACCTACTAGTCTATTCTTTCCTGATAGCCGGAACATTAATTAGTGTGTAAAACTAAAGGTTTTTTTTTAAAGCGTTGTACTGTTCAAGAAGCTTTATCTCAAAAACTCTCAATAATCGCGAAACATACAATGGATATTTTCGGATACACCGCGGCGTAAAGAATCAATTTTTTTAAGAAGTCACTATTTGGACTAGCCAGTATACCAGTAACTCTGTGCTGACTGTTTATTTCACACGCCCTAATCGCAATTTTATTAGTTTATCACACATAACGTAATCCATTCAGAAACACAATTATACCTTTATAAGAAATCGCAAACTAACCCGACAATGATAGTTACGAATAACTATGTGAAAATTAGAACATTAACCGTTGTGCAAGTTTGATATACCTACTATTTCACTATCGACGTCAGTGGTTATTAATTTGTTGAGGCATGATTTGCTAAAGGCCGGACGGTAAAATCGTACGACTGCTTTGCTTTTTATTTTTTTCCAAAACATGGAGACTTAAAGATGTGTTTAGTACCTTACTGGTTCATCATATAGGTACGATGCCTTGGTTCCAGACTTAAACGGAGCCCTATCAACATCACTTTCCCTGACACAATGATGGAGTCCTATAGTTGGTGCCAGTTAAGATGAGAATAGCGGTCATTGACCCACCTACATTTATTAAACTTCTTAACTTTGAAAACCAAAAATAAGCCTGTTCAAGTCTGGAATCGTCATCTATCGTGATCTTCAAAATTTTTTTTGTAATAAAAACGTACATGGTTTCTTTGTTTTGGTTCGTACGAAGAGATATTAGGGAAAGGGCAATGACCGCTATTCTCATCTTAACTGGCACCAACTACAGTAGGATTGTGTACCGTATGGTAGATGATGATGACTGTCTTCTTTTCTTTCAGATATCCACCTAAGACAGCGTCATGTTCTTCCTCCTACTCCTCATTCTGCCAGGAGTGAGGACCCAGGATCCCACACCACAAAGCTACTTACAGAAACATCGACTGCCGTTCACACCAGTCCAGTTTTTGCAACATAAGGAACACAACAGGTGAGTTTCTTATGCATCTTTTTAATTGTTTTGTATGTTCCACTGCTGGTCAAACGCTGACTGAGGTCGTGATGAGGCGCCGTCCATCTTCAGCCGTCAGTCCGTCTTATACATAAAGGGTGTTAAAAGACCCTAAACGAAGCCGAAAGGCATCGTGAGTTGTTTCTGTCATTGTGCGTTCATTTTTTGTACTGAACCATACTTGGGAACCTTCTAGTTACGGAGATATGGAAAGTCTAAGTTCCAAATTGTTCAAGATGTGTTTAAGTTTAATCAAAATAACAAGTTTTAATTTTATTTTTACTTTAAACCTCCACGTCCCCCGTACTATTCCATGCATCCATCAGCACAAAGTTTTGAGTGTACTTACGCGTGATTTTTCCCCCAAAATAAAAGTCGTTTCCCAGCAATAATTTTTGCTGAGAGTTACTTAGGTTGATGAACAGAATGCTTTGTGAAGGGTTCGCTTACACCTTGTATTACCAATGGCATAGATAGCAATATAGGCTCAGTGGTCTTGGCCCTGACTTTCGGTTGTCAGTCGTGAGTTCGAACTTTGTGTTTGTTATTCATCACCTGATCTGCTCTGACTATAGGACTTCCTCGTTGGTCTATAGTCGCAAGAGCAATTGTATGGCTTAAGGTCCTGGGTTCAATACCCAGGTCGGGCAAAATGTTAGTAGGTTTTTCCATCAGGATCTTCCCCAGTAGCAACCACGGAGTCGTGCGTTTTCTGCCCGAATGATAGCAATAGGCTCGCCTCCTAACACATGGAGCTTAAACAGAACTGGTGAAAAGTGCGTGTACTTACTATTTGGTACACAGCTCTGCCTACTCCCCGAGAGAAAGATTATAATTTTTATAATACAATTACGAGTAAGTAACAAAGTTTAGTAACTAAACGGATGTGATCTTTTGTCCTTTTCTCAAAACATAATGATGAAAAATAAACTTAGGTATTCTGCAGTCAACACGTACATATTGTCACACCTAGTTCCCACCGAATGAATAAAAACTACATCTGCCATTGTTCTAACACTGCCTAAGCGAAGGGTCTGCGTAGATTGTTACCTTGATTAGATATAGACGTAACATCACGCCTGTATACTCCGAAAAAGTGGGCAGAAATGTGTGCAACTACACTCTGCTAGAATTTTAATTCTCTCCCTTTTTTTTAGATCTAATGTTGGCCACTGGTAGTCGGTTTTATCCGCCATATTCATCGAGATCTGCGGCGACACTTGGCTGTATCAGGGCTCCACATAGAGCTCACAGCTTATTGGGCATACAGAAGTGACCAGCCCAGCCCCACTTCAGCTTAGCGACTTTTTGAGCGACGTCAGTTATTTGTGTTTTGGGGCGCAGTGAGGTGTTGCATAATATATTATAGTCAGATACCTAACTAAAGAAATGAGAGAGGCCTTTGCCCAACAGTGGGATAACGAAGGCTAACAGTAATACTAATGAAAACATATTAAAATATGTTTACTATGTACACGCACAGATTACTTAGAAAGAATTGTATAGGAGTATGTTTCCACAAGAACCGATATTGCAAGCCTCAGTGACCAATCCTGAACCCTATTCTTGTCCAAAACAAACGTCTTTTTCTTCAATTGTAGGTTTTAGTAATTGCTCCCCTGTCCTTTGAAAATACTTCCAAGGTATAAGGATATTAAGGAGTCGTAACTACTAAAAGGGTTTCCTGCTAAGCTGAATCACTGCCCGATTTTCGTGAAAGTAATATTGTTTTGATGTCGTGATGGCCCAGTGGTTAAGGTCTCGCCTTTCGTGCATGAGGTTGTGGGTTCAAATCTAGGCAAGTACCAATGTGAATTTTTCAATTCATAATATGTATTTAAAAAAAAAAAAGATCGCTGGACATTACACACAGCGCCATCTAGTGCCACACCAAGCAACGAGGCTTGTGACGTGGACACCAGATAGTTGATATACTACATAGATACTTTTTTTGTTTGTAAATACATACTTATTATACATATAAACATCCATGACTCGGAAACCAAATGTCCATGCTCATCACACAAACATTTGCTCCGACCGGGATTCGAACCCGGGACCCTAAGAACGTAAGGCAGCCTCACTACCGCTGCGCCATTCGTGTCGTCCTAAGTTTATCTTGGATATGGAAAGGACAGGAAAACATCGTGAGAAAACCTGGACATATAATTTATTAATATAAGTGTAAAATCGCCAACCCATCTTGAGCAGGCGTGGTGATCAATGCTCGTGCCTTCTCTGTATGAGAAGAGGATTATTAATGTTGTTTAGAAAATAAAATGTATACGGGGTGTTAAAGTAGTCGTGTGCCATAGCTTAGGGGTGAGTTCAGTGTCGATAAAGGAACCCGTAAAAAATAATAATTTGAAGTTAGTAAGTACTAAATTAGGTTGATCTTGCATTTTTTTTTTTTTTTTTTAATTTTTTTTTAGCTAATATTTCTTATGATTTTTTTTCTATTTTTTACGGCTTCCTTTATCGATACTGAACTCGCCCCCAAGCTATGGCACGTGACTACTTTAACACCCTGTATAAAGGATGTAAAAAACCTCTTAACGAAGCCGAAAGGCACTTTTTCTCCCCGTCATTGCGATCATTTTTTTGTTTTACGCCGTACCTGGGAACCTTCTAGTTACGGAGATATTGGGGGTCACAGTTCCAACTTTTTAACAAGTATTTTTTTTAAATACTAGTTTTTATTGTAAGATTTATTTGTAATTTTTTTTTTTTTTTGTAAAGAATCCGTTTACACCCAGTTGAAAAACAAAATGGCGGTGATCGTTGCGATTTTGACCATACACCAAGAGGTTCTTGTGCAACAGCTATACTTATTTATTTCTGCATTCTCTACATTTCTCAACGCCTGCCTCGTTGGTCTATAGTCTCCGCCAGATAAGTAAGAATTAAAGGTCATTAACCCGCATACATTTATTCAAAATAAATACATCATTCCGAAAACAGAAATAATGACATAAATTTGTCCCGAAACAACCGTTATCGTTATCCCTAACTTTTTTTTAGTAATAAAATACGATTCATAATGTATTGTCGGAGTACCTACTCAGAGAAATTAAGGAAAGAGCAATGACCTTTAATTCTTACTTATCTGGCGGAGATTATGTGGTCGCAAGCACAACATGAGGTCCTGGGTTCGATTCCCGGGTCGGCCAAAGTGTCATTGAGTTTTTCCATCAGAAATTTCTCAGTGGCAGCCACGGAGTCTGGATTTGTGACCGATTGATGTCAATAGGCTCGCCCCCTATTGCATAGGACTTAAACATAACTAGCAAAATATGGGTGTACACCTCTACTTAACCCTTCGGGGATTACAGGCGTGATGTTGTATTATTTCTCAACGAAATAAATCCTGAGATTTTTCGTTAATCTCTCACTGTTTTCCACAAATGAACCAACAAATACATATAACAGGGAGCATAAGAAGTCGTTAGCGCTAACTGGCTAAGTTTAAATCGAACAGTTAAAGCCATCGGTTGAAGCAGATAGGTGCAGTATTGATTCTACATTAGCCTGCAATTATTTTCTTGTAGTTATCGCCTGGGAAAAGTCGAGGCGATTAGTAGTTTCTTGTTGTCGGTGATTTCTTTAAAATACTCATAAATAACGAAATATTTTTGTCATTAGACTAGGTACAGTTGTTACGTTTTAGCTTGGCAATACCGGTCAATGAACCATCTCTGTTATCCACCTACATCTATTGACGTTCTTCATTTCAAAAATTGAAAAAAAGGCTTCAAGGCCTGAATTCGGCGAAAAATACAGTAGCAACATACGCGCAGCTGACGTCAGCGTCGCAGTATGGCGCTATATAAAACACAATGTTTACGCGTACGCGCGACCGACGTACGCGACCGATATCAGCGTAACGGTAATTCAGGCCTTAATGTACGAGTAGCCCCTTGGGACTTAAACATAACTGGCGAAATGTAGGTGTACTATTAGGTACATCTCTGCCTAACCCTTCAGGGATAACAGGCGTGATGGTATGTTATGACATTGTTATACTAGCAAGTGCTTATTTAGCAAAGATTAAGATTAAAAGCTGTATATGTATATAAGATTTTCGCAGTAAGTATGGTAACACATCAAGAAATCTACAGGTCAGAAAGGTCTTACCAAACTAACCAACAATTCATTCCTTTCCAGAAACGGCCCCATACTGTTCCCCAATGACGCACCACCACCGCCTCCGACACCACTCATCGTCACATCGAGGCCACTCAGCGAGTCCATAGCTAGGAGCGAGCTCAACCCCAACAACAGTGTAGCTTCACAATCCCAGTACCACCAGGTAACTAGACTAACCACATTCTCTCAACGAGTCCATTTTTTTTAGCTTATAATATTGTCCCATTGCTGGACAAAGCCACAAAGCCCCCAAATAGAGCGGTTTTCTCCGTCCAATCTTTCACAAACGCTTTTTAAGTCGTCACGCCAGCGGTCTCTAGGCCTTCCTCGGCGAAGACGCCCTGGTACCCACTACGTGACGACTCTGGCCCACCGCTCTTGATGCATTCTACAGCGAGTCCAAGCCAAAATTATTATTTTATGTATTTTGCCAAGTGTGAGGCTTTTTGGCTACCTATTCTTACTTTACTGGCCTTGTTCTTTGACTCTCTCGTTGGTCTAGTGGTGGCGAATACTACTGCTGATCATGAGGTCCTGGGTTCAATTCCCAGGTTGGGCAAAGTGTTATTGGGTTTTTCCATCACGGACTGCTCAGTAGCAGCTGCGGAGACTGGATTTGTGCCCGGCTGTTGGCAACAGGATCGCTGTTATTATGACACGAGCCTAGTGAATTGTGGGTGTATTGTAATTGTCTTGAGGTACACCTTTGCCAAACTCTTCGGGAATTACAGGTGTGATCTTACGTCTGTGTTGTAGTTGTGACAAATTAGCAGTTTTTTTTTTCTTTTAGGTTACTTTTAGACCCAACTATCTGACTAGAGAAAAAAACTATGAGCCCTACAGCTATACCTTGGCTACGGTGACTCCAGTATACGATTTTGACCAAGAAAAGATAATCGAGGAGAGGAAAGAGAAATTCTTTAAGGATTATGAGGTAAGAGATTTTTCTTTTAACAGATACCAGAGTTACTGGGACATCATGAATAACATTAACTCCCTAGCACATTTCAACACAAGAACAGATACCAGGCCTTACTGGTCCTTTTAGAAAACCATCCATCGCTTCTTCCGAATGCGCATAATTATTACTTTACCGAATCACCATTAAACACCGTTTGTTGCCCGTGGCTACCAGTGTTATCTTATTACCATAGTACCACGGGAAAAAAATCCCGTAGAACTACCAAGCGAACCAGTAGTACAATGAGAGGTTTTTTTGACCCATGTTACACTCAGGATTGGTAAATAAGATAAACAATCATAACCTCAACACCATAATCACGACGATTCAAAATCTCAACACTTTAAAATATCAAACGCATCAAACTGGGTTCTGAAATCAGTTTATGGTTTTAAAACCCGGTCAATAACCTTACTCACCTACTATGCTCCGCAATCAAATGGATATCCTACATGCTGAATAAATTTTAAGTCGAATTTTGATTGATTATAACTATACAATAATAACGACATCGTCGGCTCTTCAAATCGGCTAACATCAACCGATCGCGTTGTCTTAGTTTTATTTAATACGTCAGCTTTAATCAGAACTAAAGTTCTCAGATATATTCCCATTCAATAATGTCTGAGAACAGTCCAGTAAGCATTTGGGCCGCTCACATTTGCTTGTTCTTTCCTAACGGTGACTCGCCAACTTTACTAAGTAAATCTAGCCTCCGTGTCGGGCCAGATAAAACGCGGGAATAAATATCAACACAAATAATACAATTATTAATGGTATAAAAAAACTTAAATACAGACTTCAGAGTGACGTCATTTTATTTCTCGTATTTTTCTTAGCAAACCCTTCCATTTGATACCCATATCATAGGAATTCATAAAAAATAACTAATCCGCCGTCTTTGGCTGTCCGCCATCTCGGATTTAGATAGACGTCACTTAGCTAACCATGCATTGTCATCCAAACTAAACATGTTTGCAAAATTTCAGCTTAATCCGAAACCGGAAAGTGGGTCAAATTTAACTTCTAAGATTTGTTTACATAGTTAGTTACAGGTGAAGCCAAAGAAAGCGTGTTAAAATATAATGGCACGCCTATAATCTCCGAAGGGTTAGCCAGAGATGTACATCCAGATTTCACCGGTTATTAAGTCCCATATAATAGGGGCGAGCCTATTGCCATCAACCGAGCACAAGTCTAGTCTCCGGACTGCTACTAGTTCTTAATCGAAAAAATTCAATAACACTTTAACTCTTGTATTAGTTAGTCTAAAATATTGCAATAGATTTAATTTCAAACAGATTCTTGTCATTGTATTCGGTAGCGATTATTGGAATTTATGCATCCAAGAAAACAACATCGAAAGAAAAGAAGCGCTGATCTGCTAGTCCAACCTAGTGGACGCAGGACATGTAATCAGGTTTAAATTCACAGTATTTTTATTATCTAACTATTTCATGCAACAGCTGCACTAGTGTCAGCCAGTCTTACCAAGGAGCATTTTATTACCCAGAAGCTGCATTCGGTTAGGTTGGAAGCCGACCCCAACATGGTTGGAAAAAGGCAGGCAGGTAATGAGTGTCGACTTCTATTGAGTCAACAGACCAGTAGGAGGTGGATGGTATTGCAGTTCGGGGTTTCACTAACACAGCATTCCCAAATTTTGGATGTAGGCACCCAACTTCAACAGATGAGAAGAGGCTTTTCCTCGTTGTGGACAGTAACAGGTATTACATTATCATAATAATGTTGGGTTAAATATAATAAATTTATTATTTGACCACAAATTGGCCGTGAACCATGTCTGAGAACCGAAAATTCGAAGACATGGTAGAATCATAGAAAGGAAGCCTGAGTCTAAGCAGTGGGAATAGTATAGGCTGATTATAATGACTTATTATTTGCATAAAAGTTTTCTGTCGTTATTGTCAGAGACGCCTAATGGAATTTCTCACTCCGAGAACACCTGACTCGAAGGCCGGTGAAGTGCTGGTACAAACCTTGCAACTAAGAAGTTTTTATAAGGCCCTTGTGACGTCTTTTTTGTCCAGTATCTGCAACATCTACGAGGAGATATATCAGTTCGGGCGTCCGAGAGCCCGGAGACCACAGCCCTTACATTAACAGTCAGGCAACCTTCTTTTGGTTTTGAGCGCTAAAATAATTTAATTTTGGATTAGTAAATAAAAGATGACGAGGAGCTCGTGGCTAAATAATAACAGACGCTGGGGTCGATCTTCAGGTTTAGCCGCACTTGCCTAGTTGGTCCGTAGATGAGTAACCACCCTTTACGTACCGAGTTTCCTCCGTGCCTCGGAAGGCTAATCGTTAAGCCGTTAATGGCCCACTGTCATTTGTAGCTATTTGACAGTCGTTACAGGTAGTCAATGGTCTGAAAGTCTGACAACCTGTCTTACAAAGAATTAGAAAAAAGTAATTTTGACTCTGATTTTTGAGAATTTAGAAGGCATAGATAGAGTGCCATTCTATCAGCAACAACGATAATAGAAAAGTCATTACCGAAAATGAACATAACCACCGAAGAGATATGTAATTCCCGGTGAAATTCGTTGTAGAAATTCGAAACCCCTTGAACTCTAATTACTTGCTAGGCCCTCAAGATCCGTCGTTAGACCGATGACAACGAGGCAGTTAATAATCTTAAGATCAACTAATTATCGTAATAAATAAATTAGACTAAAAATAAATAGACAATAAATCTTTAAATTAGACTAAAAAATTTCCAATGGTTTATGAAGAAAACGATAAACTAAAGAAAAAAGGGCCCCAACATGCACCCTCATGCAGCAAAACAGCTCAATCTACCACCAAAGACAATGAAGAAGATTATGAGTTCAATGAAGAAGATAACAATTTTGATTTTGATTTCAAAAAGTTACATGTGAGTTTGTAAATCTATATGAAAATTTTAAAAACTATTCACGCACACACTAACTACACTATACAGGACATCTGGCTAGACGCAGAGATGGCCAATAGAACAAGGCTTTGGCCGAGTGGTGGCCAAGGTTAGGCAAAAGAAGCCAGGGCCGTTCTAAATCTCGTTGGGTCGACGATATTGTCAAAGTCGCCGGAAATACCTGGATAAGGGACGCACAAAACCGGGAAGCACAGCAGTAAAAAGAGAGGCCTATACCCAGCAGTGGGTGATTCCGGGGTGATGATGATGATCTCTAGGCTGTCAAAGAAGTCTATGTTCCAGCGAAAGAGAACATAGGTATTGGTATCTGACATAGAGACAGCCGCAGGCGCCCCGTGGAACGTGGGTCTGGAGGCAGACCAACATGCTTAGGAAAGGCCTAGGCAGTGATGAAAGTGGAATTCTAACGACAGTGAAGCAAACTCAGAAGGAGATGGCAGGGTCCAATTGATTGGTAAATGTCGAAAAAGGGGCCTTTGCACAGCAGTTGGATACTAAAAGCTTATGATTAAATTGATTTAGATGTTAAAACAAACAAAACCAATAAGAGTCTGACGCAAATTATTCACACACATCTTCTTTTTACGCAAAAGACTAACAGAAGTAAAAATATAGAATCAAACAGCTCAGAATACCTCGAATACTATACTGACAGCAAAAAAATACTAAGAAGACAGTTTGCACGCTTTGCTGACGAGGACTTCCAATTTGGACCTTCAAATAATCGAAAAAAGTACTCAAATGGTAATGCCAGTCATAGGCTCAGTGATAATGAGAAGAGTCAACCCTCAGATAGTGCTGAAGAAATTGGTGATATAGCAGACATTCTAGGTTTGCCAGCAACTCGTAAAAGTGTCATGAGAAGTGTCAAATATGATGTCAATGTGTTCAAGTCTATGAATACTGATAATTATGAAATGGATAGACGGCAGAGGAAAACTTCGGGTAACTCCGGCCGTCGAGAGAAGCCGCAGGTTTTATAGTTTAAATATTATCAGAATCTCCTAGTACCATACCTCACCTTTTTCTCTTTCTTTAGTCATTTTGTTGCATCATAGACTAACTTACTTGCTATAATAGGTAAGTTAGATAAGCTATAAGTTATATAACATCACCAAAAATACTAATACTCGCAAACTGTCAGGAACGCATTCACTCAGCGGCCAAACTGTACATAGTAAACTTAAATCTGTCGTGTTATTTAAAGATATAACGATCTTTTATTCTGAAACATGGCAACCAAGGAGGTAAGTTATCAAAGGTTTTATTTAAATTTCAAATTGGCTTAGCAAATAAAAAGCGGTTTAAAAAAAAAAAAACAAATGAACTCAACGCGAGAGTTTTAATTTCATCGCATTATTTGAGAAAAGTACTATACAAGCCTTAGCCACAACTAGGCATTGATGGACTTACGTATGTGGGCCGAGGCGAAATCAATGCCTCTGTTGCTGGCCGCTGCAGTAATGTACTATAAATACTAGCACTAGGACTTCGCTCGCCACTTCGTCTGCAAAAATTGTGATAGCTCGGGTAATTTGCATGATATAAATATAATTTATAGGCCCCACGAATAATGTAGCTTTCTGCCACTGAAATATTTTTTAGAATTGGATCATTCGTTCCGGAGATTATCCCCTACATACAAATTTACAAACAAATACCAAGGAATAATAATAGTATAGATTAAAATCATCAATATTGCCGCATACAAATCAAATGTATTTGTTAAATATAAGTAATGGTACAATTGGTCGGCGGAGTCCAAGACCAGGCTCCGAAGATCTACTGAAAATAATCTAATGGAAAAACGTCGTCAACCAGTTTGCCCACCCACAAAATTAGACCAGGGTTCATTAGCCTAACACGACCGTCATTCCCCTAAAAGTAGAGCGGACCCATTAATGATTTCTTTTACCTCGCAAAAGAAAACTGTCTACATGTGTTTACCAACAAAGAGTCGAGCGGATATGACTTAGTGGGCAAAAAGAGTCAAAATGAGCTCGTTCTGCTCATTCTTGTTTGATTTCTCTTTTACCGTGGGAATCAGACCACTAAACTCTTTCTTGGTGGAAACGCAAACCTATTTCATGGAAACGAAGTCCGCTTCGCTTAGCCATTTCCGGCTTATTACTCTTTCGTGGTGGACCGTTCGTCACCCAGGCAGGCCTAAGAAATACTGTCATGACGATAGGAACTCATCCTTACCGGATAGGACGAAGAAAGCAAAACATAGAGAGGACGGGACTTCAGGAGGAATACGGGTAAGGCCTTTGCTCAGAAGTGGACATTCAAAAAAAGACATTCAAAATTCTCTCTATATTTTGACTTTTATTACAATTTCGCTAATTTCATAGCTCCCCAACAAAATGAATCCGTGATATTATTTTTTCTCTATTCACTGGCATAAGGCCGATGATTGATTATGGCGCTATTGTGTCCGTGGACAAGAACAGGTGTGTTTGTTTATCCGGGGATCACTGCGGGGATCATTGTAAACGTTCGCCAGCCGCTGGTTATTGGTGATTAATCTGTAGTAGTTCTGTTTGTGTTTAGTTGTTGTTGTTCATTGCGTTATGATTCTTCTAAGCCATAACAGTGTAGGGGATATCCTGACACAAACTTCGATCAAGGATTTAATTCATAATTTTAGACCCATCAGTTTCGATCAGCAATTAGTCGAAGCCTATCAGTATCGAAATTTGTCATCGAGTAATTTTGTTTTTTAATCTGCTGTCTATGTCTATGTACTGCTGCAAACTGGACTGTTGTTCCATTACATTTTATTATCCTATTCATATTATACTCGAACTTCTTATTCATAAACGAAGATTTAAAGAGTATCATTTTGATTGTACACATCTTAGCAAGACCACTAAAAGAATGGATCGTTCCCACTGTTTTTCAAGATTGAACGGAGATGAGAAAAATATTTTTTTTTATTTATTTATTTAACACTTCAAGCACAAAGTACAGAGGCGGACATAATGAAATAGAAAAAAAAAAAGGTTTTAGTTAAATATGCATTATTTTCTTACAGCTACGTGTTTCGAAACCACACTACGAATTTGACAACGCTCAAATACAGCAACACAGAGCTTTGAAACCCGAGCCGTATAAATACAAGGTTGGTATTGTTTTCTGAAAGGTCCTCGTCATCATTTATCATTGTCCTGCCTGTGTCATCGTCATCCATCATATACATCTTCGTTACTCGTCCTCTCGGCAGTCACCTCCTTTCGATCCATATCATTCTCCACACATTACATCCATCGTTTCTTTAATCTTCCTCTACACTTCTTATAAGTCCCCACATTCATACTAAAAACTTTTCTGATTCCTGCAATGACAGTCGATTACCAAAAAACTTTTCAGTCAACAGCTACATTCCAAAAACTTGTCAACCTTCTAATTTGTAAAAACAAAACTCTTAGTGTTGTCTTAAACTTGTTCGTCAAAAACTTGTAAATTTATAAAAGTTATATAATAATTTATTTACCGCTGAAATTAACTTCGACAGCACCATTGAATTCATAAAAGGATTGACTAAAAATTCTATCTCCTGTTTCAATCCAATCAGCAAATAATCAAAATATTTTACTTGATGAATTCATGAACGTGTTTTTTTTTTCAGAATTCTCCTGATCACTATTTTCATAGTAAAAACAAAGGGGATGAACATGACTACAGCCAAGAAACTAATCCCGTAAGTGAAGACAATCAAGTTAAGAGAAGAGAAATTAAGAAGAATTATTCCCCAAAAATTTCACCGAATCAAACAACTATATCAAACCATACAACCCAAGAAAATTAACAAAACAACTATACATTTATAACTTTGTGACACAGGGTAGATCCAGATCTCTTTCAGAGACAAAAAACTAGAAGACATCGGCTACTTTGAAACAAACAAAAACAACGCAAGAAAACCGGATAGCGATAAATTAACAAAAATACCCCAAGACGGCCTTTCACCGCGGGGAAAAACGACTACCACCCTCTAACTCCTCCATCCAGAGATTCTTAACTTCAAAGATATCTGTTGTCGTTAATTCTCCATCAAGTCCCTGCACTTGTCCCATATTACTTGGGGTCGGTGCAACATAATGTCTCTCACACTATAATTTTATTCCTTTTGCTATGCTTTGCCTTTAATCTGAATCATCTATGACCTAAAGAGTTTTTAGTCACATACACTTTATCCCCCTCATCAACACCTCCCATATGTATATAAAGTAGACCAACATACTTCATAAAGTAAATTTTCTATATTTTCTTTGCACAGAGTGACAACTACGCCTTCTCCTATACAGTCAAGGACCACAAAACTGGTGACGACTTCTCTCACTCTCAGAAGAGTACAGGATCAGCTACCAACGGTGAATACAGGGTATTACTCCCCGACGGAAGAATGCAGATTGTTTCGTACACCGCTGACGAGAATGGATACAAAGCTGATGTCCGATATGATGAACATCATAATCAGGAAAACAGCATAGATTTTGATTACGACAAAGATAAAAGTAATAACGATCGTCATAAAGTAAAACAAAATTATGGTCACAATCATGATTATATTGGACATGAAAATATTTTATACCGTCCACAACAAACTATAGCACCGACTTTTAAAGCGAATGTTCCTAACTATGAACAGAGACATGTAGAAAATACAAACGACTATGGAGATAAAAACGATAATAATTTCGAATATTTTAATGTCTATCCAACTAAAGCTGCTTTTGTAGATACAACTGGAAATATCAATGATCGCACTTTAGATGGTTTGTCAGACAACAATAACGATTATTTAGAACAGGCTAACGCACGTCTCGAGGACAACGATAAAGAGGAAAAAGACGATTACAAGTTCTCCGATGAACTAGTGGACTATTCAACTGAATTAGACCATGCATATGAACCGCATAAAAGCAAATTCTCTTCGCTTTTCAATAATCAAAATATACAAGCACAGGGACAAGTAAGGCCATCATATGATGAGTTAAAACCTCTTTTTGTGACGAATGCAAATGGCAGACGAAATGCTGCAATACCAGTATCTACTGTGAGACCTGTATATGCTGTAACACCGGCTGATGTTGTAGCTATTACTCCTAAAAAGCCTGTACACAATCTTTATACTAATATTAAGAATATTGTAACTCCTGCACCTTTCATATTCTCAACCTCATCACCGGTTACGCCCAGGAGTTACTTGCTATCAACCATCGCTAATTTAAAACATCAAATTAGTTTAGCCAATAAACCAGTTTTATCAGAACACTATATTAATAAGATTAATAAGTATTTGTCGTATTCAAATCCAGTGAAAGTAAACAAATAGGCACAGTATTCCTCGATGTGTAATTAAATATTAGTTATGTTATCGATTTTGCGTGCTAGAATCATGTCGAGTAAAAGACTGGTGACCTACCATGACGTGATAAAGCTTTTGTTATAATCTTATTCCAGCGTGGAAAACAGATGAAGCTACTCGTCTACTATAGGTTCTTCTCTCTCCCATACTGGAGTGACATTAAAACAATACTGCTTTGAGACGTCATGCAAGGTAGGACCCCTGACCGACGCGGATAGAAAGAGCTAGAGTCTAGCTCTCTCTATCCGCGTCGGTCAGGGGCTAGACCATTGAATAAAAGCAAAAAATACGTCATTTCGTTCGGACGACGCTAGTCGATGCCGCTTCGGACGACTCGATTTTATTTCACGGACATAAAGCCTATTCTTACATGCTCAAGACAAATCCGGGTCGATATTTTGTGTGGATATTTCACTAAACGTTTACTTGGATAACATTGATTAAAAATGTTACTGATCTCTGATTCGACCATAGATATTAGAATAAAAACGTGCTCTCGACTCTGACTAATATTATTTTTTTCCATAATTCCGTAATAGTAGTTGTTATTTATTCGATTTAAGGTGTATATTATAATTTATTTTTGTAAATTAAAATGAAGTTAATGTTACAGACTGTTTTATTTTTGCCTCTTTGTTTTATTTTCCAAAATAGCAGATAAATTATAGCATCACATGGGTCCATCTTCAAGGTAGGTCCGTAGATGGGTGGCTATGCAATACATACCGAGATCCCTCCGTGCTTCAGAAGGCTGAAAGACTGTACGGTCGACCAAGCTATTTGGTTTACATTTTACATTTTAGTTTGGTCAAGGCTTGTGTCCTGCGGGGTTGCAATAGTCGTTGAGAGGATCCGGCAGCTGGGTCTCGAGGTGGCACTGCACAAGTCCGAGGCCATGTGCTTTCATGGGCCTCGGAATGCGCCACCGACGGGATCCCTACTCACGGTAGGAGGGGTTTCCATCGGCGTCGAGTCGACTTTGAAGTACCTAGGACTCGTCCTCGACAGCCGGTGGAACTTCGTGGAGCACTTCCGACGTTTGGCCCCCAAACTGGAACGGACCGAGGCTGCCTTCAGGCGGCTCCTGCCCAACCTTGGGGGGCCAAACGCTTCCTGCCGGAGGCTCTACGCGGGAGCCGTGCGGTCAATGGCCCTTTACGGGGCCCCGGTGACGGCGGCGACCTCTCGCGTCCGGCCCTGGTGCAAGCCATGGTCCGGAGCGAGACGGAATGGGACGCCGTCACCTCCTTCTGCGAAGCAGGGGGGCTAGCTCGCCGTCCGTCCGTCTCATGACGACAGGCCGTGTCGACGGCGCGTTCGTGTTCCACGCGCGCCTCAAAGAGAGTGAGCAAAAAGCAAGGACCGATGCCTGCCGGGGTTGCGGGACTGTTCGAAAGAGATACCGTGGCCCCGAAACACAAAGGGCGATGAAGGAACGTGGATGGGTTTTAGTCAATAAATTCTGACACTCCCTCCTGCTCCGCCCAGAGCGGGAGAAGCCATTTGATGATTTCCCATCCGAAAAAAAAAAAAGGCTGCGTCCTGTAAAAAACTAATTTGTCCGTCAGTTAGATTATCAAAAAATATTTGACACGTATTTTTCCTTTTGTTACGTAAACCAAAATTGACGAAGCGACGACGCTTTTAAAATTCGTCACGCCGTGCTATAATTTTTAGTGCGTTGTAACGTCACGAGCCGTCACTCTCGAGTTTTGATGCGTTTTATCTTTGTCAATATTCATTGATTTACAAAAACAAAAATACGTGTCCATTATTTTCCAATACTCTAACTGACGGACTAAACAGATTTGCAAGTTATTGATGAATGGAAACTAGCCTATTATTTTGTTTCCAGTTACTGGATTGTGGAGATCAAACAGGCAGTCATCACCATCTTCCTGCCCTTATCCCATTCTACTTAGTGTTCAACCAGAATGGGAGCGGCGGAATCCGCTAGTGGGTGTCGTTCACACAGCTTCTTCGCGTGTGAACACAGTTTCAGCGGCGCGGGTGAGCGGTATCCGCAGCGGGACAAGCGGGCGGCGCGGCGCGTGCGCCGGCGGCGCGGAATACGCAAACCAGTTTGCGTTTCGCGCTCGTGGCGTCCGATGATGTCTTTTGTAGCCCCCACCCGTCTGATTTCCCACCTTAATAGGATGTATGAATAAAAAACGAGTGTGCACTATTAATCTTATAATTTAACCGTTAAAACGTTACAAGTAACGTTTAAAAAAAAAACAAACGTTACAACGATAGAAACTAAAAAAAGCTAAATTACTACGTCGAGAAAAACCCGGAAAGTCTATAGTCGGAACACGAAATTTGTATGGTCATAGGTTGCTATTTTGTCTGTCGTCACTACTGCAGGGAAAAAAACACCTGTAGCTGCAGGCGAGTCCCCGCAGCTGGCCGAGGATGGGAGGAGGCCGACGAGCTGAGCAGCGCGGTACGGAGATGTCGCACGTAGGTTGATGGAGATGACGCGGGCGACCATCGCCGAACCTTCTCGATGGCACGGGCGGGTGGCCCGGTGGAACCGTTGCAGTGAAGTGAAGTGCAGGAAGACCCGCATTGCGGAGTCTCACTGGTAAGCCTCAGCGTAGATCCTGGAACCACCGTACCAGCCTGTTACCAGCCTATCCGGCCAGAAATCCTCCGTGCTGGGACACCACCCACGACCACAGCCAGACATTGCCCAACCAGTGGCAGCAGTATTGTCGTGGTGGTGGTGACCAGAACGGAGTTTACATTTACAGGCAGAATCAGCAAATACACAGAAACAGTTAAAAACAGTAGTTGGGAAACGATTACGTTACTAATTGAAAAAGAAGAAAATTTATAGCAAAATATGTGGGTGGCAGAATATTTGATGGCATGATCCCAGTTCAGCAATATAGCAAGAGGTTTTAATAGTGCTAATTTAATACAATGAAATAAGCCGCTGCCAATGATTAATCATGTAATGACGAAAACAGTATAAAGATTAGCTAGCAAAAATGCATGATGAGTTGCGAGATTTTGTGTGCTACCTAAAACTTACCCTCTATCGGGATCTGCACTGTTCACACTCAACTTAATTTTCACTCTTGAACAAGGGGTTGTAATCCCTGAGAGAACTTTCAAAATGATTTAATAAAGTTATCGTGTCCGCTAGGGTGCTAGACACGACGCGAAGTAAGAACGTGTGTTCTCTGGGACGGTTTTATGACCACTGACCGCTTGGCGTCTACATGTCCCACGGCCCGTAGGCTAGGCGCTACTCCCCGCGCGCCACACCTGCCCCCGCGCATTCCCAGCCGCAATCGTTCTAGACTAAACTTCTATCTTACTCTATGGCAATAATTATTATTTGTCGTTGATTGTCGTAACGTGCCGTTACACTTTCTCGACACAAGACTTGACTACTGCTACTACGCGTTTACGCTGAGACTACTGTGTTCACGAGTAGAAAGGAATTAGCGTTTACCGCCCTTCTCGAAACCGCTACCGTCGCGTCGCCCGCGCCGCGCCCGCTGTGTTTGAAGACGGGCGATATTTTCGTATAGAAAAACGTTGACTCGCCTCGATTCGCTCGCTCATGGAGGCGGCCCCTTAGGGTCGGCGCAACACGTTTTCTAGCTCAAACAGGCAGTCACTCCATCCTA
The DNA here is from genome assembly GCA_941918905.2 of Xestia sexstrigata. Taxonomy (NCBI): domain Eukaryota; kingdom Metazoa; phylum Arthropoda; class Insecta; order Lepidoptera; family Noctuidae; genus Xestia; species Xestia sexstrigata. Next base: position 13,071,003 of record OW799226.2, read on the forward strand.
CTAGTTGTGAGTTTGAATAGATGTGAGTTTGATTTGATATGGATGTTTGTTACTCTTTCACGCAAAAACTACTGAACGGATTTGGATGAAATTTTGCACACAGAGTTTAGAACCTGGATTAACACCTAGGCTACAATTATCAAACTTCACTCAGGCGAAGCCGCTGGCAGAAGCTAGTGGGAATAATATAATAATACTAATATAAATAATAATATAATAATAAATAAAATAATAATAATAATTAATAATAATAATAATAATAATAATTACACTAATATACTGGGATTCAGCAGCATCCGGTTAGACTGGAAGCCGACCTAAACTCGACTGAAAAAGGGCTAGGCAGATGATAAATACATACACACTGCACTATCCAGTATAACATAACATCACGCCTGTAATCCCCGAAGGGTATGGCAGAGGTGTATATTATAATAGTACACCCACATTTCGCCAGTTTTGATTAAGTCCCATGTACACACATCAAAAATGTCTAGGGATCAAGCATTTTTATGCGGATTTCTTGAGATTGAGATGTGGCTTTGTAATAAATTTATGATTTTATAAATTTATATGGATCCTTTTTGGTGCATTTCATAATTTGAATCAGGAACTCTCAATCAAATTCGAGTAAAAGATGAAAATAAGCTGTCAATATTTTCCCTATAAAAACATACAACGCATTGAAGACATTATTAGTGCTACTGTTTCCCTACTACTGATTAAAACCAACGTTATTATGGAGCGGCGACGTCATTTAAGCAGGGAAGAAATGCTCAGAGCCGTGGGAATGATAGAAGCTGGTTCCCGGCAACGTACTGTAGCTTTAGCTCTGAATACAAGTCAGAGTGTTATCAGTCGACTTTGGACACGTTACCGAAGCACTGGTACCGTGGCTGAGCGCCATGGAGGACGGTATCGCTGCACCACACGGAGACAAGACCGATACATTCAAATCTTAACTCGAAGAGCTCCAACAATAACCGCCATGATGTTAGCCGTGAGGCTTCATCACTCTTCAGGGAACTTAATTAGCGACCAAACAGTCAGAAACCGCTTGCATGAAGTGAACCTTCATTCCCGAAGACCGCTACGGGTACCACCTATAGCAATGCACAATCGTAGGATTCGATATCAATGGGCTCTTGAACACAGAAATTGGGCAGAAGAACAATGGCGTTTCGTGTGCTTTTCTGATGAGTCTCGTTTTGGTATGAGACCGGATACAAGACGTATACGACACTGGAGAACCCCTGGACGCCAACAGCGATTAAAATCCTGCCAGGAAGTCCATCCTTATAGTGGTGGAACCATCATGGTATGGGCGGGTATTTGGATCGGCGGAAGAACTGAGTTGATTTGGATCAGAGGCAACCTCAACGCTCAAATTTATGCTGAGACGATTGTATCAGACGTCATCGTTCCTCTACAAGTGCAAATCGGTCCCTTATTTCAGTTAATGCATGATAATGCACGACCGCACACCGCAAGAGTTGTAAGACAGACTCTCGCCGCAGCTAACATCAATGTCCTGCCCTGGCCTGCTCAGTCGCCAGACTTGAACCCGATTGAGCATGCATGGGATATGCTACAGAGAAGAGCTCTGCCGAATATGGAGGGTATCCAGTCGCAAGAAGACCTTTTTTTGTTGTTGCAACGAACATGGGCGGCCATTCCACAGCGTGATTTGGATGAACTCATTTTGAGTATGCCAAACCGATGTTCTTGTGTTGTTAGTGTTCGCGGTAGAAACACGGATTATTAATTGTTTAAGTTACCCAATAAAATTTTAAAGAAAACTGTTATTTCAGTCTTTTTTTCGAACTTTAATGTTAGTGGTTCAAATGTCAAAAATCCCTTTATTAGGAAAATGGCAAATTTCTTTATTAATGCAAAGGTGACTTGGTTTATCGTTACTGTGACAAACGAAAACACTTTATTTGATGAATCCTTAAAGAAAATTTTAATTAATATCAATCAGGAGAAAAGTTATTGCAAAAATATATGTTGATCCCTAGATACTTTTGATGTGTGTAGTAGGGGCGAGCCTATTGCTATATCAGACGCAAAACCAGACTCCGTGGCTTTTACTGAGAATTTGCCCAACCCGGGAATCGAACCCAAGACCTCATACTCAGCTCCCAACGAGGCAGTATGCAGTATAATCGTCTTTATAATATACAAACTCAAAATGCCTTGTAGAACATTAACTCTGCTAATACCCGACATTACGACGGACCTTAGCAAACAGAGGGTAGGCAGTAATAGCGCTCGTTCATCAAACAGCAGACAACTTCCAAGTTGTACTACAATATGCCTAATAACGGAAATATTTTGGGAGTTGGTGTATACGGGTGGATGGGATGGCAAACGAATCCTATTTCCTGCTAAAATTATAAATGTGAAAGTTTGTGTGGATGGTAGAATGTTTGTTAGTTATTCTTTCACGCAAAAACTACTGACCGGATTTAGATGGAATTTGGCACACAGATAGTTTATAAGCTGCATTAACACATAGGATACGTTTTATCCAGGTAGTACGATCCCGTAGGACATTACCGACCTCCACGCAGGCGAAGCCGCGGGCATATAGGCTAGTCTTACTTATGCCGGCTGTACACTCTCGGCGAGACAGGGCGAGCGCGAGAGTAGATGGAAGCGATCGCCCGCCTCGGCCTGTCTCGGTGTTCCTCTCTAGCTCTCCATCCCAAGTCGGATTTTGCGCGCGAATCAAAAGGGTCTCGCGCCGCCTCGCCCGAATTGTGAGCGCTTCGCTGTACACTCTCGTTTCTCCCAGTTGCGATGCCGATATATCAAATAAGAAGTAAAATTAAATTAAAATCTACGTACAATGTTCTATTACGATGAATTGTGACCATCCACCATCTTCGTTTACGCCCCTTTTTGTATATTGATTTCATAATCTTTACTTAAGTAACGGTAATAACTGACGGCACTATGCAACAGTAGCAGCAACTTCTATTTCGTCCATTCCCTCGGAGGAAAGAACTTCATTTTTAATAACATAACATAACGCGTGTAATCCCTGTAGGGTTAGGCAGAGCTGTACCTAATAGTACACCTACATTTCGCCAGTTATGTTTAAGTTCCATGTAATAGGGGGCGAGCTTATTGCCATTTGACATCAGCCAGCTACAAAACTAGACTCCGTGGCTGATTCTGAGAAATACTTAATGGAAAACCCAATAACACTTTGCCCGACTCAGGAATCGAACCCAGGACCGCAAGCTCAGCAGTCACGCTTGCGACCGTTAGACCAACGAGGCAGGGTATTAAAAGTGTCTAGTTTTCCGAGAATGTGCTCTGTCTAAGACTAGAATAGGCTTTCAGATTTTGTCTTATCGAGATTTTTCGACGTAGGTACTGCTGGATTTCTTAATAAAGAAAAAATAAAACCCCATTAAGGCCCTTCGAACCCTAAAATTAGCAACTCTATTTGTGGTGGTTCAAACTTCGTTTGAAACACTGATAGAATAAACTTCTAATCAGCTTGCACTACAAAGCGGTTGTTACGTCAGTCACTGCGGCCAAATAGTGCAAAATGAATATTTTTTTGCGATTTACAAAAAATCTATTGATTGAACTAAAAAAATAAAACACATAGGACCTGCTTTATAGTTAGTTCAGTTAGTATGCAAAGTTTCATGATCTAATTTCAAGTACTTTTTGAATACCAGCGGTTTATTGTTCGATTTGGAGGTCACTTTGGAATTTTTTTCTGTCGAGAAAAGTTTATGGAATCATGTTTTGTTCACACATAGGACTTAGCATTAATGCTCAACTTTACCATTCATTATTTCAAAATTAATGCTGCAGTATTTTAGGAGTAACGGAGGATCATGCGAAGCCATTTGAGGAATATATAGCCCTTAACAATAAAAATTAAATGCAACCCATCCCCTGCAACCGTAAGTCCCAAAGGTAAAATTACCTCAAGGCTATGTTCTGGGTTCAAGTTAGACAACTGTTGAGTTAACGATGTTACGGTAATTTCAACTTATATTCCTATGTTCAAGTTCCTGAGAGCAGAGCAGAGTTGCCGTGTGCCTGTTTACAGAAGGATAGTTAATGTGCGAAAATAATTACTAGTTTCAGATCTCACTTCAGTTTTGAGAGTTAAATTTTGTTTCGTCTTGTCGTTTGTGTATTCAATAATAGTACTTTTAGATACAAGTGGAGAAAGTTTGTTATTGCGCACGAGGCGGAATTAACTCCCGAGCCGTAGGCGAGGGTGTTTTTGAGCCGAGAACTGCAATAACAAATGTCCACGTGTATTAAACGACGTTTTTCAATACTCTTTTGAAGAAATAAATTATAAGAACGAAAAATATTTTTGTCATGAATTACTATGATTTTAATTTTCTTTTTTTCCGCGCTTTACTTTCGCCAGGGCCAGGTGAAGGAGAAGCAAAGGTATGAAGCCACTAAACAGCTTAATATAAAAAAATAGTTAATTTTTTTGAATTTAGAACACAAATAAATGTTAATTTGTGTTTAAAAGTAACTATTAGTTTTTAATAATCATGTTTATTTATGATATTCTATTTATAAATACAATTTGAATATTCAAAAAATATTTATGCCGTAAAGACGCTTAGCGCCTTGCCGAAATAAAAAAAAAAACATTTACGTCAGACAAACGGCATTGAACCAATTTGGACTAAGTATAGGTATAGTTATCTGTGGCAATTTTCATTCCCGCATACGTGCGGAAAAATGGAAAAAAACGCACACGTGTGAAATACATTGCATATTGTACTTAATCGTAGTGCGTTATGGACCAGTTTTGTGAAGTTTTGGGAAGTGTATTGAAAAATGTATTTTAAATAAATTCATCATCATCAGCATCATCTTCTTGCCCTCGTCACATTTTACTTGTAATTGGCGGAACACGTTTTTATCTTAGTACTTTTTTTTTTCTTAAAAAAATCTTTCTCGTCGTGACTACAACAAACGGGTTCCAGTGCAAACACTTTGCCAGGGTGAGATAAATATATTACTTTTGTTTTGTTAACCTAAACTGTCCCCTCTTCGGCAAACAACGTTTTTAATATAGGACCAGATAGATCAGATCTTTAAATTTAAAGAGATCACCTTTATGTAGATGGAGAGTTTCAGTAGTTTTATGAGCTTATTTCTCCACATCTTTCCAGCCAAATCATGTTAAATAGTTTGTAAATAGAGCAAACACAGATCCGTTCTCACAAAAATTCAGTGTTAACCTGGAAAATTTCTACCACCACAAATGAAATACTCCTTCAATTGACTCAATACTGCCAATACGCCACGAAAAGGAACCTCTCAAACTTTAAGGAAAGCATTTGAGTCGGTACACTTCTTGAATTTAAAACAGAGCCTGGCATTCTGCTGGGCCAGCAAGGAGCAAGCTTGAACATAAGAGTAGCAAGTATAGAAGATAAGGCTGCGGTCTATACCTAGCCGATTATTGACAACGATTCTTGTAGGGATGCGATGTATCGATGAGGTTAATTATGATGTCGATATTTTAGGCAGAGTCATTTTCGATTAAGCTATAATAGAGTGGAGTGTGATGAGTTGGTTAACGCCAATTTTGAGAAGACCAAGTTTCGGTCGCATCCACCTACAGCTTTTGATCCGTATTGTGATCATACCAGTAACAGTTCGTAATCAGTAGTAGTAGATAGTTCTCAAAAAGTTGTCCATTACTTGCCATCTAATATGTTATCCATTCTCAATATTAAAAGTGCCAAAAATGATTGTGTGTCAATTCAATAGCAGTAACAATAAATATACCACCAAGTTCAGAGTATCTCTTTAGCCGAGAGGCCTTGCAACCTCTTGTGCAATCACTAGGAGGGTCTCAAACATGGCTTAATACATCGGACTATTTAAAACAAAAAGGTAATCATCGGGACCAGGACCGTCATGACCGTCGCAAACGTATAACGTTTCTACTCCAGTAAACCCATCCAATAAAATACTGAAACTCAACGTCATAAGTCTTTATCAGTCATGTTAACCTGTCAAGTGTATCCAAAACATCGATAAAAGGATAATCAAATCCCAAAGCAACAAAAGTACCATCCCTAAAATTAAAACCACACCTTCAACGATATCTTAACCTAAAATCAGAGTCACGTTCGTTATCGATGAAAATTATCGATAATTGGCGCATCACTAGGCCAGTAGTGCATGCCTCGTGCCTCGTTCGGCTGAGTCGGGCCTGGCACGACGCCAAAGATGCGCTCTAAGACTACCTTACATGGTAACATTGAAAAAAAAAGGAAATAATTATTAGGAGCATGTTTTTCCATGTTTTCTGTGAGAGGAGTTTTTGATAGTTTTGAATTTGGCCGGATGTAGCTGCATACCAGTGTTTTACATGGAGCGACTGCCTATCTAACCTCCACAACCCAGTATGTACTGGGTAATACGATACCCCTATAAGACTGGTTGTTGACTTTCGGGCCACTGACTACCTGCAACGACTCTCAAAGATCTACAAAATAACGACAGCCGGGACCAACATTTTAAAGTCCTTTTCGAGGCACAGAGGAAACTCGGAATGTAATGATGGTCACCCATCCACGAACTGACCTCGGTAAGCACTGCTTAACCTTGAAGATGGACCCGTGCAGAAACTAGTAAGCTTATAGCTCTAGGTCACGAGTTACCTAATATTGCTGAAATTACAGCGAAACATAAAATATTAATTAAAATATCACACAACAATCGCCATACGGTTTACTACCCGTGTGCTCATGAATGAACCATTACTTAATTACCATTAATGCAATTAAGTTTCTACTGTGTACACAAATTACGAGCCTCATTTAACAAATTAGGTATATAATTAATATAATATAGCAAAACGACACGTGGTGTTTGCTTTTTGGTATATCATCATCATTATCTGCTTAGCCTTTTCCCAACCATGTTGGGGTCGGCTTCCAGTCTAACCGGATGCAGCTGAATACAAGTATTTTACATGGAATGACCTCTACAACCCAGTTAGTACTGCATGGGTAATACGATACCCCTTGGTTGACTGGTTGTCAGACTTTCTGCCACTGACTACCTGTTACAACTGTCAAAGATCTACAAAACAGCCGGGACCAACGGTTTAACGTGTAATTGTTGTCAAAATTCAATATTCCTGGGTTCGACTCCCGGGTCGGACAAAATGTTATTGGGTTTTTCTATCAGGAATTTCTCAGTAGCAGCCACGGAGTCTGGATTTGTGTCCGATTGATAGCTATAGGGCACAAATTAAGTGTGACTTAAACATGACTGGCTAAATATATGTCGGTGTACTGTTAGGTACACCTCTGCCTTACCTTTCAGGAATTACAGGTGTAATGCTATGTTACGTATTATTGTTCTACTGCAGGCCAAAGCCTCTTCTCATAAAAAAGAATGCCCGAGCAATGATCACCACATTTGGATAAGAAGATTTCCGATATTTAACCAATAGGTATTCTAAACCTCATGATTTTCTCGACTTGACTCAACCTCACTTAGGTGGTTTTATATTCATAGTTGCAATTTTACTCCTCATCTCAAATAGTTTCCTCAGTCGAGGTGAGTAATTTGAGTTGAGGTTGACCAACTGTCTAATACATATAAGGACTACCTCCTACCTTGAAGTCCAGCTGTATGTCCAGGCTTTCTCGCGACGCTTTCCCTCTCTGATTTAGGCGATGTCCATAATAAACTTATGAGTACATTGTGATTTTAAAAAATCGCATTGTTGCAAACCAGACTATCTGTTTCATGAGTGGTCACCGTAGCCTGATATAGATATAAGGTTGACTGGTAGAGAATGCCTTGTGGCATTAAGTCCGCCTATGTACCACTATTGTACATGAAGTTTAAATAAATAAATAAATATCTGCAATATAGGAAACGCCACCTGAGACGACTTCACTTTGTTAACGAGAACTGCCAACTTGTTGGGAAGTGGTTACTGACACCTGCAACCTGCAACACTGAGGAGTTTACCTATACTTACTTTGCCAAAGAGACAAAGTTGAAACATCTCATTTGCCTGTATGAGAAACAATAAAAAGTTCCTCATATTGGTGGATACTACGAGCAGACGGATGCTGTATCTAGTGGGCTACTCCGAACTACTAGGTACAAGTGATCTAACGGTTGCTGTCGAATTTCTGTACTTTGCGCGATCTAAATTTTGTAACTTCAAAAATCAAATCAAATCAAAAATGTTTATTTGATAGAATATGGTACTAATATATATTGCGTTGGTGTTGTGTTGTGTTTGTTGTGTTGTGTGGTGTTGTGTTGTTGTTGTAGTTGTTCAGATGTAGTTATATGACTATGTGCAGGTATGGATGCAATCTACAATTTTTGTGATGTCAAATACATTTGACATCACAAAAATTATAGATTGCGTCGAACTACAGTTCATAGGTGGCAGTAAAGACGTCACGACAGCTGAAACCCTATTAATCAAAGCCGTAATTGGTATTGTTTCAGTTTTCTGGGACAACCTTTCTACAGGAAAGATGTAGATATCAATATAATGTATCTTAATTTCACTTTTTTCCAAACAACAGATCTCAACTCATGCTCTTAGTAACTACTACCGTCAAAAAACGCTGGTTGACTTTGAATTTGAATAAAACAAACACTTATTTTAACAATGAAACAGAACGCCTGCGATTCAGTTCATTCCTTAAATGGGGGAGCACAATAACTGTTACTTGAATATTGTGCAAATTAAATGCAGAAGTACCATTGGTTCATGGCAAAAACTCCGTGATGATTAAAACAGTTCACATGTAGTCACGTGTCGCTATCACCCACATCATCCGCCTAAGCTTTTCCCATTATGTTGGGGTCGGCTTCCAGTCTAACCGGATGCAGCTGAATACCAGTATTTTACATGGGGTGACCGCCTATCTACCCTCCACCAGCCAGTTAGTACTGGGTAATATAACATAGCTTGGTACGACTGGTTGTCAGACCAACGACCAAAGGCTTAACGTGTTTCTAGAGGCACGGAAGAACGACTACCGAATCAACGTCTAATAAAGATGCATGGAGGAGATACTCCAAATAAATTGGAATACCAACAGGATAATGAAGATTCTGATGTTGGAGTAGCGTGTTGTACAACTTTGACATCATCGGAGCCTGTTATTTGTTAGGATTGAGCTTCTCTTCGGTACTTCTCTACAGAGTGGCATGCATTACTGGAATTAGTACTTTTGTTTTATTATATTAAAACTAATTATTATTGCTGGCAAATGTTTGCATACTGTAAGGCAGTGTCGAAATGTAATGGTGATTAAGGCCATTCTACTTTTGCCCTAAGTAGTAAAAGAAATACGGAATTAAACTTGTAGAATAAATGTGAAAGGGATTTGTTGGTAGCAATGTAATGGCACCCTGTCGATCAAGGTTTCTGGTATCTGTAGTGGCCAAATGCGAGATGGAAGGCTTTGGAAGCCACAGTATGCTTTCGGAATATCTTTAACTAGATTTTCTTCGCAGCTTCGCTCCCGTTATGTACGGAAAATTAACCCTAGGGAAAGTTTTAAATGTAGCCTAAATCGGATCCATAGTTCCGAAGATTACCCCTGTTTACAAACTTACACACAAATACTACTACCGCTTTATAATATTAGAAGTCTAACGGCACACTGCAAAAATAAAATCATGTAGGTAATTTGCAGACTGGTTATACTTCGCACATTAGGTAAACGTTCCTCCTTTGCACATACAAAGTCCGTTAAGATGCTAGGGTGTTCTAAGATTGAAAATAAACTGGTGTTGATCATCCATCACGCTTGGTCGCTGCATGATATTATCAGTCATCGTGGTTCGTATTATGTTGTCCAACGATTTTCTAGATTCGCCCCTACCTTGATGATGTCTTAGATTAGCCAGACAAGAACCGTAAACGTTACCAAACACAATTTAACCGAGTTGTGTTAATGTTAACGGCCATGATTCGGTATACAAGGTGTAAACGGACTCTTCACGAAGCCGTCAACCAAGCATTCGGTACGTCATATTAAGTAACTCTACGAAAAAATTATTGCTGGGAAACGACTTTATTTTTGAGGGGTGAAAAAATCACGGTTTACGGTAGGACTCAATGTACCGCACTCAAATCATTGTGCTGGTGAATGCATTGAAAAATACGGGAGTCGCCAAATACCCCCCGTATTTAAAGTAAACACAACACAACAACAACAACACAACAAACATAACAACAACATAACATAACATTCATAACAAACGCGTAACATAACAACAACAACATGCGTAACATTCATAACTTGTCTAAGTTGGAACTTTGACCCCAATATCTGCCGGTACTTTTTTTGAGGGTACTTTTACACTATATTGGGTGTAAAAGTGATAATCTTCGAGGTAGTGCTTCAGAATCATGTTTCTAACCTCCAAGTTACACAAACATTATAGGTACTCTAGAAACCCATACATGGGTACCTATATCCTCATTTCCATTCAGATCAGAGCCCGGAAAATTATAGCCTGCGGATTTAAAAGTACTAAAGCGGAGTTAGGTATTCAAGGGATCCGTTTTATGGATACTATCCAGTATTACTTTACTTTCAACGAGTTTTCCATACGGTGATAAAGAACAACGACCTTTTTCTTTTATTTCGTTTTTTGGTTTTTTATTAAATAACATACCATCTTGGAAGGTTGTAACTCTTTGATGGTAAGCAGAGATGACACATAATAGTAGATTATTAACCAAGGGGATAAAGCAGTGTCTTCTGTCGCGGGTGACGATTTAAATTGTGAGCGTAACGAAGGACCCGAGCGTAGCGAAGGTGTTAAAAACTTAAATCACGTGCGAAGCGAGGGATTTAAGACGAGTCCTGAGTGTAGCGAGGGATTTAAGTTCACCCAAGACTAAGACAGCTTTATCACCGAGGAAAATACTCTACTTTTCGTACCATTTGCGAAAAATTAACACAATAATAATATGAGATAAGCATTTATTAAAAATAATGACAATTAAAAGTAAAAGTTAACATTCGAAACAGTGGTCCAATTATTGATAGAGAGAGTTACATTTTTGTTTGGTACATTTATTGTTGATGAGTTGATTTGAGTATTTTAGAACATTAACTTATTTATAAAAATAAATTAAAATAAACTTAACGTTTATGTATTTGAAGAAAACAAAAACGCGGCAAATTCCTAGACTAATATTTTTTTGTCGGAAAAGCAAAGGCATCAAGCTCATACGGCCTCGTCGGTTTTCGTAATTTTATTTAATAATCATAACTGCATAATAAATGCGTATTCCTTTTTCAAAAAGATGTATAATGCTTTCTATACAAACTCACACACTAAACACAGATGTAGTTCAGTATAAATTTCGGTAAGTATTCCAAATTTAAATCACATTCTCCCCTATAGGATAAATGAAATTCAGTACAATTTTCTTTCCCTGTTTTTAACAGATTAAAAATGACTATTGTTATGTTCGCTTTTTGTGGCATAGAATGTCACTTTTTTGAGCAAGTGGTACGAAAATGTATTTATTGCTAGTTATGGTATTCTATGTGAAGCTACTGTTTGATAGGGGCGAACCATAGCTTGGAATCCCGAAGGATTAGGCAGAGATGTACCTAATAGTACACCCAAATTTCGCTAGTTATGTTCTAAGGGCCATGCAATAGGGGGCGAGCCCCAGCAGCTGGGCACAAATCCAGACCCCCGTGGATAACACTGAGTAATTCCTGAAGGAAGAACCCAAAAACACTTTGCCCGACTCGGGAATCAAATTTCAACTCAGTCGGTTGGGGACAACTGTTTTAAAATCAGATCGCAAGATTTGACCTACACAAATAAACAAACATTGCAAATTAAATAAAAGCTTGTAATAGGCTAGTTTCCACCATCCATCAGTTTCACAAACCTATTAAAGCCTTTGTACACAAAAAACTATATGTAAGCTAAAAACCACAAGTTAAAAAAAACAATCTCATTTTCCGATGAGACTTCAAGTACCTATTTAATAAGCTTTTCAGTGTAAAACAAAAACAGTGTTCTTTAATAAGGTTGTCGATAAGCTCGATAGTGAAGGGCAAAAGCAGACGATTCCGATGCGACGCTGCCGCTGTAGACGCATTGATGATGAGAGTGGCTAGGGATGGATAAGTTGTCGATAGTTTTGAAAAAATGTTGCTGAAATATCGATGTTGACTTTGTGTATTTGTGAGTCAAAATAATTACTTAAATCATTACATTTTCTTTCAGACATATTTATTGCTTAGTTTTCTTTTTATTCTTTCCCATAATTATGACAACATTATTTTCAATCAAACTAACTAGCGACATTTCATGACACATCGGTTTTGATGAAAATTCGTAACAATCTAGTTTCCAAATCTACATATTTATAAAACAACCGCCAATCTCCGTACCCAATCTGATCAATGGGACCTAAGTAGGACCATTTCCTTTTTCCCACCTTTGTTCCTATTACCTATTAAATAATAATATTTTCATCTTTTCGAATAAACACAACATCATCTATTATATTTTAACTACAATATACGTTAGTCATAATATGCCTAGCCTTTTCCCAACTGTGGTTTGGTCAGCTTCCAGTCTTACCGAATGCAGTTAATCATTTGCTTAATCTTTTCCCAACTATGTTGGGATCGGCTTCCAGTTTTATCGAATGCAGTTGAATACCAATATTTTACATGAAGCGACTGCATTTCTGACCTCAGAGCTTAAAGTACAGAACGTATACGATTCAACGCAGCAATTCAAATTCATAACATTATTAACCCAAGCGCTATTCATAAACGCCCAAAAAATTCAAAATGGCGCTTAAAAAAGCGGTTCCCGCCATCCGCATCCCGGCCATGCGCTGAACATAACCATGTTAACGAATCCAAAATCAATTACGTCTCAATTATCCATCGATATGTCCCACCTCTATTCGCCGGGGAAAACACTACAAATAAGCGAGCGTAGACGGGAGCAGTTTGCATAATTGCCGCGTCGCCGTCGGGTGGCACCTCTAGTTAGGGATGATACGTAGCTGAATTTAATATAATTATGTGGGTAGTTGGATAATTTTGATGTGATCCTATAAAAACATACCTACATGACGTTATTTTTAAGAGTCATGTAGTATCTTGGATGAAACCAAACTCCGTGGCTGCTACTGAGAAATTCCTGATTGAAAAACCAATAACACTTTGCCCGACCCGGCAATCAAACTAAGAACGTCATGCTCAGCAATCGCGCTTGCGACCGCTAGACCAACGAGGCATGTTATTTAAAGTTTCTGGGTTTCCGAGAATGTGCTCTCTATGTATAAGATGCACATGTTGCAAATAAAATATCTTATCTTATCTTATCTTAAGACTAGATAATCTTTTAGATTTTGTCTTATCGACATTTTTCGTCGTAAGGTACCTACAGCTGCGGGCCTGTGGACGGTGGGCTATGGGCTAGCTCGCCGCCCGTCCGTCTCATGACGACAGGCCGTGTCGACGGCGCGTTCGTGTTCCCGCGCGCCTCAAAGAGAGTCAGCAAAAAGGAAGGAGTCCGCAAGGACCGATGCCTGCCGGGGTCGCGGGACTGTTCGAAAGAGATACCGTGGCCCCGGAACACAAAGGGCGATGAAGGAACATGGATGGGTTTTAGTCAGTAAAAGTCTGACACTCCCTCCTGCTCCGCCCAGAGCGGGAGAAGTCATTTGATGATTTACCATCTGAAAAAATAAAAAAAAAACCCAAACATCGTCATTGGTTGAAAATGTAGTAATGTCATTTTATATTTCAAAATAGCTTAACCTCATTGGTCAGATTGAGACCAACTATGTTGGCGCCATCTGTCATTTCTTAACTTTGCCTTAGCCAACCCATTCTAAGAAAAACTTTAAGTTTCCATCTTATGGACGATTTCTGCTTTATCAAAACATGAATGTAGGTACTGTGCTGAAAGTTTATTTAAGTTCATTTTAATTATTGCGCTGTCCTACTTCAATGTGGGTATTTATCTACTTAGATATAAAAATACTACGTAATCTTAAAAGACGACAACCCTACTTTACAGGGACTTTAAACTCTTTTGTTTTCAGGGCAACAATTAATGTTACTGGAGTTGTTTACATTAAATTGTAAAACAAGTCAATTAATGTACTAAATACCCCATTCAAATCGTTTGTACTATCATTTAACTTGACCTTAGAGCTAGTGAGACTGGGGAAGAACAATCAAAACAAAACAAGCAAAATAGTCTTTCACACAGCCCATCCATCGTTTATTTGGTCTTCCCTCTACTTTTGGAAAAACAAGTACACCAGTTTGAAAAAAAAATCTAGATCGACTGGTATAAATTATCCACTCGACAAGCTAGATAACCTCACCGTTGCTGATTGGCACAGAGGCAGTGGCACGCGTCCACAAATTCACTTACCTCGGGAGCGTGGTGGCAGAGACTGGGGGCAGTGGGACATCGCTTCACGGATCGCCAAAGCCCTAGCGAAACGTTGAAGGTCACAAAGGACATCTCACGCCAAATCCAAGTTTTCGTCAATCACTGTCTTCGTCGTATTCTCGGAATTTACGAGCCCGAGACCATCTCCAATGTATGTAGAGCTGTTAGAGGAATGCCACGAGAGCCCGATCGACCGCCAGATCAAGCGTCGCAAGTGGAGATGGATTGGCCACACGCTCCGAAGGGACTCCGACCACATACCCAAACAAGCTTTGGACTGGAATCCCCAAGGAAAAAAAAGCGTGGCCTTCCCAGTCAAACGTGGCGTCACGTCGCACCGTAAAAAAAAAAAATCAAAGCATTTATTTCAAGTAGGCCAGTTACAGGCACTTTTGAATTGTCGAAACAAAGATGAAAATTAAATGTAGCTACAGTCCCAGTCACAAGACATAAAAACTGTGAAAGTACTGTAGTTGCCCATTCCCTAGCGTAGATCTCTATGGAGAAGAACGGGCAAGAAACTCCATGGACACTCTTTTAAATCAAAATATTGTTACAAAATCTTGGTTACATCATTCATGTTGAGATGGTATATTATGTGAGAACAATGTAGCAAGATGTGCACGTTAAAAGTGTCCATAGTAAAAACAAAAAATACAATTCAAAAATAAACATTTAAAATAAGCTATGGCAACTAAGAGATGACCAGTCACAACTGACAGCGCCCGTTCACGAACATGACGCATGGATCAGCACCATTCAACTCAACCATTTTGAAGGGCGTGTTGGCAGAAGCGGCGAGCATCGGAATGACGTGCAGCGAGGTGAAGCGTGAACCTCAAGACCTATCCCGATGGAGGTCATCTGTGGACGCCCTCTGCCCCATCTAGGGGACATAGGACATTAAATCAAGATAAGCTAGATAAACGGATTAACTCTTCTACAGGCTCTCAACATTAATCATTAATCCGTACAGAGTATACTGAAAGATAAAAAATATCAGGTAGGTACTTGATTTTCTCCCTCGGTTGAAACAAGCCAGTCGTTCTTCGATTACCCGTTTTATTCGCGTTTGCTGATACTTGTAGCCAATTATTTTCAAAACATCCGTATTCACGGAAGTGGGAGAAGGGGGATTTAATTGACTTCTGACGTCAACGCTCCCGTTTTATTGGCGACAGGCACTTGTCTGCGGTTTTCCTCAATTATTTTTCTTTACAGGCATTATTTTTAATTTTCGAAAATTCAAATTTTCTTAATTTTTTTTACAATATGCAGGCCAGTGCTAGGTTGTATGTTGATAAAAATATTTTTCGCGGCTGTAAGACATGAAGTTCCAGAACAGTATTCATCAAAATCACCAATACAACCCTCCAAGTTCATAAAGGTGGAAAAATGACTTTTTCAAGGTCAAAGATGATTGATTATTTTGATGATTTACTTCTATAACTACATACGTCTTACAGCCGAGAATAATATTCTAATCAACATACAACAATCAAATAGGTTGTATGTTGATTCACCAAGAAGGGATGTATATGTAGATACTTGAAAAAATCGGATATAATTTAAGCTTCTTTTACTTTAGAATGTAAAGAGTCGATTTTTTTGTAATAAAATCTACATGATGACAAATGCACAAATTCATTTAAAAAAGTACAATTAGTTGGTTATTGTTGATCGAAGGTGATAACCGAAGTCAGCGTTAGTACTAATTTCTAGTACATTTTGATACAAGTGGAGAAAGTTGGTTATTGTGTTCGAGGCGGAATTAACACCCGAGCCGCAGGCGAGGGTTGTTATTGAGCCGAGAACTGCAATAACAAATCTCCACGTGTATCAAACGACGTTTTTCAATAAAATAAAAAAACGACAAATATTTTCGTCTTGAATTATTAGAAAACTATGATTTAAATTTTCCTTTTTTTTCCGCGCTTTGCTTTAGCCAGGTTTGAGGAGAAGCAAAGGTAAGGTAAAGCCGCTAAACAGGCTAATATGAAAAATAGAAAATTCAAATATTTTTGAGTTTAGAACACAAATAAATGTTAATTTGTTCATAAATGTTTATTTTATTTTAATAATCATGTTTTTTTGATGATATTCTATTTATAAACATTATTAAAATATTCAAAAAATATTAACGCCGTAAAGACGCTTAACTCTTTGCCAAGATTAAAAAAAAAAACAATCACCGCCGACTATAGGCATCTTCAGGCATTGAATCAATTTGGACTAAGTATAGCGAACTATAGGCTAACGACTAAGTATAACTATACTACAGTTATCTGTGGCATTTTTTATTCCCGCACACGTGTTGGAAAATGAGACAAAACGCACACGTGTGAAATACATTGCATGTTGAACCTAATCGTAGTGCGAAAAGAACTAGTTTTCGAGGAAGTAGAAGAAGTAAGTATTGAAAAGTAAATTACAGTAAAATTATTTGCGTAGATATAAAAATTATGATAATATTTTTTTTGTTTATATTCCAAATCCAATTACATTATGGTCTTAATTTTTTTGGCACGGCGTTAAAGTTAGCCTTAGATTGATTCATTCATTTGCCTTTTCCCAACTATGTTGTTGTTGTGTTGATATGTATCTTAGTAGGGAAGCACAAAACAAACGAACGAGTGTATGGTACAAAGGCTAGTTTATTACTGATGGTACATACGTAGTCCACTCAATATTAACAATTTGAACTTGGGGTAGGAGGTCGGCAGATATGCATCATTCCTCCACACTTAGTTTTGAAACCTGTTGGCAAAATGACATAACTTATAATAACTTAACATAACAATCTTATACTGATCTATTTATAATATTTAGAATAATCTACTTTCTTTCTGGGACGCTCAGAACGTGCTCGTGACACATGCGAGGTAGCTGGTTTGTATGACGACCGAGGCTTGAGGAGCCTGACCTTCGGATACCTCACTACATGTCTGACGTGCATGTTCTCGGCTCACAGATTCAGTGACAGCAGTTTGATCACTGTCATCTTCAACACCAGTTTCAGCCGCAATATCAGTCGGTGCTGCACCATCGTCCTTCATCGGTTCCTCTGTAGCTGCACCAACTACTGAGCTAACTCTATTATACTCGCTGCTATTCTCGGGCATTGGTAATACTGGTGATCTAAGGGGAACTCGTGAAGACATTGGACTGTACACGGGCAATGAGGCTGACGGTTCAGGTTCACTAGAATCGACTGATCCGAAACTTTTAGAACATTTTCCTTTCTTACAATGTAGCAATTGGTCAACGTGCCTTATGGAAAATCCATTTTGTTCTTCAATAATAATTTTAAACATTCTATTTCCTATGACCTTATTTACTACTCCTAATTTCCATGACTCTTTCCTACCACTATACCACCGGACCCAGACCCTGTCACCTACTTTAAAATCTCTTATCTTACATTCATTTTTCCTTACTGATGTTTCACGCGATTTAGATTCTTTAGGAAGTATCAAATCAAGACGCGATCTTAAATCCCTCCCAAACATTAATTTTGCGGGTGAATATCCGGTAGTACAGTGTATCGTATTCCTGTATTCGAAAAGGTATCCTAATATTTTTTCTTGCAATACACTAAGAGACAAGCTTTCACTTAAAATAATTTTTAACATTTTTTTACAGGTTCGTACTGAATTTTCTGCTTGCCCGTTGCTACACAGATGATAAATTGGAGACGTCATGTAATTAGTGCCATTATTGGAACAGAAGTTGTTAAAATCCTTTGAATTTATTTTAACATCGTTACCTGATACTAGCGTGCTAGGTATACCGAACACGGAAAAAATTTGCTTCAATTTCTTAATTAATGATTGGGTAGTGACATCATTATGCATCCAAATACACTCGAACCATTTGGAGTATGCATCAATCACCACCAGGTATGTTTGTTGTCCTATCGACAAGTAATCGATATGGATCCGTTCCCATGGTGCGGCCGGACTCGGCCACGGCGCGGGCGTAGCTCGTGGTGGCGCGTGCCGCACGCTTGTGCATTTATCGCACGCGCCGATCCATCGCTCGATATCTTCGTCTATACCGGGCCACCACATCCTACCGCGAGCATTACATTTCATTTTTACAATGCCTAAATGAGTGCTATGAAGTTCACGCAGCATTCTTTCGCGTAATGCCAAGGGAATTACCACCTTATGTCCACGCATTAAAATACCCTTTTCATATTGTAAGTCTGTTCTACACAAAAAATATGGTCGAATTGATTCACAAACAATTTTTCGGGGCCAACCGACATTGGTATATTTAACGACAATTTGTATAGTTTTATCATTATCAGTGGCATTATATATATCCGTAAACAACACGGCCGGCGCGATCGCATTTAGGAAGTTTAATGAGCAGTATGCGTCATAGGCCTTATCTGTTTCGCACACGTCTGGTATAGGCGCACGGGAGAAATAATCGGCGACTAAGTTATTCTCACTCGTTATGTACTGAACAGTATAATTATAAGCGGATAATATTATTGCATACCTTTGTAATCGTAATGCTGTAGTTATCGAAATGCCTGTTTTATTATTAAAAATTGATACTAGGGGCCGGTGATCGGTTTTGAGAATAAATGGCTCACTCCGCCCGTATAGGTACTGATGGAAGTGTTTTACCCCAAAAATGATTGCCGTCGCCTCCTTCTGTATTTGGCTGTAATTGCGCTCACTTGACGAGAGCGACCGTGAGGCGAATGCTAATGCTCGGCTCTGACGCGACGCACCGCGCGGCGCTGGCGCGGTCCCCACTCCCACCTTGCGCTGGCGCGCAGTAGCTCGTGGAGCGGGCTCATAATGCTCGATGCGTTTGGAATGAAATTCCTGTAGTAATTAACTACTCCGAGAAACCTTTTGACTTCCGATATGTTGGTCGGTTCCGGAGCATTCAAAATGGCTTTAACTTTGTCGCGGCTAGTACGTAAACCATTTCTATCGATAACATAGCCTAAATAAGTTACGTTTTCCTTAAAGAATTCGCATTTCTCTTTTTGAAGACGCAACCCGGCTTCATCTAACTTACTCAAAACTTGTGCTAGTCTCGCCAAATGAAGCCTTTTCGTTGGCGCTGTTAAGCATATGTCGTCTAACCATATGCTTACTCCTTCGATACCCGACAGCAATACCTCCATTGCTTTTTGGAATACGGCAGGAGCATTGGCAAGACCGTAAACTAAGCGTGTGTATTTAAATAAACCTTTGGGTGTATTTATTGTGGTAAGCTCCTGGGAGTCTTCCGAGAGAGAAAATGGTTATATGCGTTCTTTAAGTCTATCTTTGAATAATGTTCGCCCCCACCAAGCTTCGCGAACACTTCCTCAATTCTAGGTAGCGGGTACTTATCGATTATGAGATCCTTGTTAAGTGTGACTGAAAAATCCCCCGCGATCTTAACTGTATCATCATCATCATCAAAACTGGGACTATAGGAGTTGCATATTGTGAATTACTTACTGGCACTAATATACCCAAACCGGCTAACCTACTTAATTCAGATTCCACCTTCTCTTTCAACGCAAAGGGTATGGGACGAGCCTTAATAAATTTAGGCACAGAATTTTTTTTCAGTTGCAAATGAAATTTAAACTTATTAAAATAACCTAGTTCATCACGCCATAAATTAGGATACTGTTCCAATAATGCATTGACTTCATCGTCTTGGCTTATTTTATATATGTTTGTTAAAACTAACCCAAAAGCGGACATAAAATCACGACCGAGTAGGGGTGGGCCATTTGAGTCTACTACAAAAAATTTGACCTCTTCCTTATGGTTATTATATTTAACTGTTACTTCAAAATACCCCAATGGTGAAATTTTATGCCCATTATATAAACACATTTTGATCTTACAGTCATTTAATTTATAGTGTGAAAACATCTCGGAATACATTCTTTTAGACATAACAGAAGCGCCAGAACCAGAATCTAACTCCATAGTCACTATTTTGTCACCGACGGTAATTTCTAAACATAACGGTTTATCCGTCACATACCTGATATTAAAATTATGACACTCCTCGCAGCTGGCTTCCGTGTCTGTATCACTATTATTGACCATTTTATTCACTCGGACACGCCCGGATTTATGCTTTTTGTCACACACTTTTTTTAAATGACCCTGTACACCACATTTTTGACATTTATAATTTTTATAACGGCACTTGTCCTTGTTGTGGTTTTTTAATCCACACCGAACACCGGAGATCTTCGTAGGATGGCTCACGATCGCGACTCGACGTGGACGCTCGCGCCTCTCGCGCGCTCGCCCGAGCACCGCCATCGCTCCCAGCTCGCTTACCGCTCCCACCGCTCGGCCGCTTGTAACCTTTGCACGATATCTTGTTCACTGCCTCTTCTTTTATCAAAGCTGCGTCAGATATCTCCTTCTTAGCTTCCCTGCAGCATTCAGCTCGTTCTGCTATCTCTACTGCTCTCGACAAACTCAACGCCGAGGCATCCTGCTCAAACAATTTGTCGCGCTCGGGCCCAGATCCCAGGCCAAGGACGAAACGATCAGTAGGGTTCGTGTCTAAGGCAGCTCCAAATTCGCAGTAGCTCGCCAACCCTCGCAATCGTGCCGCCCAATCGCCAATCGATTCGCCTGTGTTCCTTTTCGCCCCGTAAAACTTCGTTTTGTCCGCATAAGAACATTGCTTTCGTTTAAAATGAGTGTCAAACAACTCCACCAGCTTCTTGAAGTCCAGCTCCTCCAAATCTTGAGGGTATGCCAGATTGCGCACCAACCGATACGAGTCATCTGACAAATGCGTGATCAGAATGGCACTTTTATTTTCTTCCTTTACATCGTTGATCTTTAAAAATTGCGTCAACCGTCCTTTATAGATTGACCACTCGCACGATTTATAATCAAAAGTGGTTAAATTTCCCAAAAAAGTCTTCGCCATTTTCTTTTGCAACACGCGAGGGTAAGACTGATCTCGTCGCCAAATGATATGTATCTTAGTAGGGAAGCACAAAACAAACGAACGAGTGTATGGTACAAAGGCTAGTTTATTGCTGATGGTACATACGTAGTCCACTCAATATTAACAATTTGAACTTGGGGTAGTGATATGTTTGTGCGTTGTGGGTGGTAGTGCGGAGATAATGAAACGAGTGTCGTCTTTGATCGCTAGTTTATTACTGACTTAGGAAGAGGCCGAAAGGGTTTACACTGACACATGACACCGTATGACAATGTGTGAGTGCGCATACACATCATTCCTCCACGCTAATTCTGAAACCTGTTGACAATACATACATGATTTAAAACATTATTGTAACAACTATATCTTGCTTAGCCTAACATTGTACAAAACTATCTACTAGTAAAATACAGAATAGTCGACATCTTTTCTGGTACGCCGAGAATATGCACGTGGCTCTTGCATGACTGCTGAATCACGTACAGCGGCTGAGGCTTGAGGAGCCAGGTTCTCTAATGCGTTATTTAGTCATTAAATAACGCATTGCCGTGCATTTTCTCGGTTCACAACATCCGTTGAAATCTGGTCCCTGTCAGTTTCAACGCTAGTTGTACCCGCAGTACCCGCTTCTATCTCCACTGGCTTATCTGAAACTGCACTCTCTATGGTACTGACTGTATTCGATTCAATAGCCGGGCTGGGCATTATTGGTGAAGTAAACGGAAACGGAGAAATCAAAGGATTACAAACAGATTGACATTCGTCACGATCAATGGTTTTTTTACATTTAAACAATTGATCAAGATGCCTAATGCAAAACACACCTAAATCTTCAACTAACACTTTAAACATTCTTTTCCCTATCACTTTATTGATTACTCCCATCTTCCATGTCTCTTTTCTACCACTGTACCACCGGACCCAGACCCTGTCACCGGCTTCGAAGGCTCTGGTGCGACCTTCATTCCCCCCTGACGGTATTTTACGCATTTCTTTCTTTTTAGGTAGTATTAAGTCAAGTCGTGATTTCAAATCCCTGCCAAACATTAATTTTGCGGGTGATTTTCCAGTAGTACAGTGCTCTGTGTTCCTATGTATATTCAAATAAGTAACCTATTAATTGGTCGAATACTACGTTTTGTGCTGTACTTTCACCCAAAATGTTCTTTAACATTTTTTTACACGTCCTCACTGAATTTTCAGCTTGACCGTTGCTGCATGGATGGTAAATCGGTGACGTCATGTAGTTAATACCATTATTGGAACAGAACACATTGAATTCCTTACAATTTATTTTTACATCATTGTCTGAGACTAATGTACCCGGTAATCCAAACACAGAAAATATTTGCTTTAATTTTTTTATTAAAGA
Source organism: Xestia sexstrigata (assembly GCA_941918905.2). NCBI lineage: Eukaryota > Metazoa > Arthropoda > Insecta > Lepidoptera > Noctuidae > Xestia > Xestia sexstrigata. The sequence continues at coordinate 13,093,795 of OW799226.2, forward strand.
TTGTGTGGTAAGATCATTCCCCATAAAAATACACTAACCATTTAGAGTACGCATCAATCACTACCAAGTAAGTCTGTTGCCGTATAGATAAATAGTCTATATGAATTCGTTCCCACGGTGCCGCTGCGCTCGGCCACGGCGCGGGCGCTGCCCGTGGCGGTGCAGGCCGCGCGCTTGCGCACACCTCGCACGCGCCAATCCACCTCTCAATATCCTCATCTATACTTTCAGCTGGCGCGAACGTACTTAGGAAGTTAAGCGAGCAGTATGCGTCATATTCTACATCTTCCTCGCACTCAGTGTTGGTTACGATCCTAGCGCGCGCATTGCATTTCATTTTAACAATGCCTAAATGCGTACTATGTAGTTCGTGCAACATTCTTTCACGCAATGTCACAGGAATAACTACCTTATGTCCTCGCATCAAAATTCCATTTTCATATTGCAAATCTGTGCGACATAAAAAAAAGGGACGTATAGACTCACATACTATTTTGCGGGGCCAACCTACATTTGCATACTTTACTACTGTTTGTATAGTTTTACCGTTACAAGTCGCATTCTTTAAATCTGTAAACAAAACAGCTGGCGCGAACGTACTTAGGAAGTTAAGCGAGCAGTATGCGTCATATTCTACATCTTCCTCGCACTCAGTGTTGGTTACGGGTGCACGAGAAAAATAATCGGCGACTAAGTTATTCTCGCTCGATATATATTGTACTACGTAGTTATATGCAGATAATATTATAGCGTATCTTTGCAAACGTAACGCCGTGGTAATGGATATACCCAGTGTTTAACTCCAAAAATTATTGCCGTCGCCTCCTTCTGGATTTGACTATAATTGCGTTCACTCGCCGAGAGCGATCGCGACGCGTATGCCAGTGGTCGCTCGCGGCCATCGCTTTCCCGTTGGGACAGAACTGCTCCGAGGCCGTGCGGACCCGCGTCCACTGACAGCACTAACTGTGCGCTCGGCTCGAAATGTGCCAGCACGCGCTCGGAGGCGAGCTCAGCGCATACGCGGCGCATTGCGCGCTGCTGTCGCGGGCCCCACTCCCACCGTGCGCCGCCGCGCAGCAACTCATGGAGCGGGCTCATAATGCTTGACGCGTTTGGAATAAAGTTTCTGTAGTAGTTGACCACTCCAAGAAACCGTTTTACGTCTGTTACGTTTGTCGGTTCCGGGCCATTCAATATAGCTTTAACTTTATCGCGGTTAGTACGTAATCCGCTCTTATCGATAACATAACCTAAGTAAGTTACGCTATCCTTAAAAAAAACGCATTTGTCCTTTTGAAGGCGCAAACCGGCTTCACTTAACCTGCTTAAAACCTGGGCTAACCTCGTCATGTGAAGCGCTTTCGTTGGCGCAGTCAAACAAATATCGTCTAACCATATGCTGACCCCCTCGATACCAGACAGCAATACTTCCATTGCCTTTTGAAACAAAGCTGGCGCATTCGCGAGGCCGTACACTAGGCGGGTATATTTAAATAATCCTTTTGGAGTGTTAATTGTTGTTAACTTTTGAGAATCTTCAGAAAGAATAAACTGATTATACGCATTTTTTAAATCTATTTTCGTATAATGTTCACCGCCTCCTAGTTTCGCGAATACTTCCTCGATTCTAGGTAATGGATATTTATCTATTATAAGATCCTGGTTTAGTGTGACTGAATAATCGCCTGCAATCTTAACCGTGCCGTTATCTTTAAAAACTGGCACTATTGGTATCGCGTATTGTGAATTAGAAACAGGAACTAGTATACCTAAACTGACTAATCTATTTAGTTCTGATTCTACCTTCTCTTTTAATGCGAATGGTATTGGTCGGGCCTTAAAAAATTTCGGTACCGAATTCTCTTTGAGTTGTAAATGAACTTTAAATTTATTAAAAGAACCAAGTTCGTCCTTCCATAAATTCGGATACTGTTCCAGTAATGTATTAACATCATGGTCTTGACTTATTTTATAAATATTGGTTAAAATCAAACCAAAGGCGGACATAAAATCGCGACCAAGCAGGGGTGGGCCATTTGAATCTACTACAAATATTTTTATGTTCTTTTTGACGTAATTATACTCAACAATCGCTTTGAAATACCCCAACGGTGAAATTTTATGCCCGTTATACAAACACATTTTGATGTTGCATTCATTTAATTTGTAATGTGCGAATAATTCAGTGTACAATCTCTTTGATATAACTGAAACCCCCGACCCTGAATCTAACTCCATAGTTACAGTTACATCACCTACCTTAATTTTTAAATTCAATGGTTTATCAGTTACATACCTTATATTGAAATTATTACATTCGTCGCAACTGCCAACCGAGTTACCCTCACTGTCCTCACCACCGATATTATGAACGCGTACACGTCCTTATTTATTGCTTTTATCACACACTTTCTTCAAATGACCTACTTTTCCACATTTTTGGCACTTATAATTTTTGTAACGACACTTGTCCATATCGTGATTTTTTAACCCGCACACCGAACAACGAAGGTCTTCGCCACGTTGGCCACGATCGTAACTCGACGTCGATGCGCGCCTGTCTCGCGAGACAGCACGCGCGCCGCTCGCGCCGCTGCCGGCGCCGCCGCCGCCCTTGTTCGACCGCTGCCATCCATCTTTGCATAATATTTTGTTCACTGCTTCCTCTTTGATAGAAATGGCCTCCGAACCACTGCCCATCAAGGCCCTTGCCTCCTTAGCACACGCAGACTGCTCCGCTATTTCAATCGCCCGCGACAACGTGAGCGTCGACGGGTTTTGCTCGAACAGCTTCTCACGTTCTGGACCTGCACTCAGGCAGCACGAAACGATCCCTTAAGTTCGTCTCGAGAGCGGTGCCGAAGTCACAATAAGTTGCTAAACCTCTTAATCGCGCCGCCCACTCTCTAACGGATTCGCCTGCTGTTCTGCTGGCACCAAAAAATTTCGCCTTGTCGACAAATGAGCAAGTTTTCGCCTTGAAATGACTGTCGAGTAATTCCACTAGGTCTTCATAACTCAACGCTTCCAACTCCTTAGGAAAAGCTAGGTTAACTACAAGACGATACGTCTCCTCCGTTAGATGGCACAGTAGTATTCCACTCTTCAACTCGTCCTTAACACTGTTAATCTTGAAAAACTGCGTTAATTTACCCTTGTATATTTGCCATTCGCTAGTTTTATGGTCAAATGAAGAGAGATTTCCGAGAAACGCATTCATTTTATAAACGTGTAGGTACTCGTTCTTACACCTCGTCGCCAATGATATGTTTGTGCGTTGTGGGTGGTAGTGCGGAGATAATGAAACGAGTGTCGTCTTTGATCGCTAGTTTATTACTGACTTAGGAAGAGGCCGAAAGGGTTTACACTGACACATGACACCGTATGACAATGTGTGAGTGCGCATACACATCAGTAGGAGGTCGGCAGATATGCATCAGGTCAGCTTCCAGTTTTACCGGATGCAGCTGAATACCAGTATTTTACATGGAGCGACTGCCTATCTGACCTCCAGTTAGTACCGGGTAATACGATACCCCTTGGTAAGACTGGTTGTCAGACTTTTTGGGCCTCTGACCACCTAACGACTGTCAAAGATCTACAAATGACAGCCGGGACCAACGGCTTAACGTCCTATCCGAGGCACGTAGGAAACTCGGTATCTAATAGGCGGTCACCCATCCACAGAACAACCTAGGCAAGCACAGCTGAACCTAACGATCGACCCAAGCGGCTGTTATTATATAGCCAGCAGGCTTAGCCAAGTTGACAATCTACAATCGTTAACGCTTGTAGAAAACGAATCAAATGAATGGGAATGACATCATCTCAACGTTAAATCACGTGATCAACACAAACGAATAGAAAATTCGTAGACAAGTTTACATCGTTCAAAATGATAGAGTAGAATGTTATCGTTTCTACAATGTTGATCGCTATACTCTTTGGTAGGAATGCTCACCATTGACTAAAGTGTAGGTTTTTTCTACAGACATTAGAGAACGAGCGATCGACTCAGTCGTGTCAACTTGGCTACCAATTTAGCGCTTTCTACAATCGCTAACGCCGCCCGAGGCGTTTACGATTGTATAATAATATTAAATTACCAAACAAAAAATATCTCGAGGCTCAACCTTGGGATTAACATCTACTTTTTGAACGAACCAAAACACGTCGATGTTTTATGACGTATCTTGAGACATGTCAATTGTCAAATAATTGTAAACAAAACAAACCATGCGGTGTGTAATTTACAACAAACTTTAGATTAGTGCTTGTGACGTGAACAGTAATTTTGAAACATAATAATACGCACAATATGAATAACTTTCAACAAAGTCATATGAAACTTTATATTCAAGATTTATTTCGCGCCAATAATACAGAAAACAGATACATTTACGAATTATTCGGCCTGACGTTCAAGAATATCATGATACATGGCGTAATTACATCTATTTACAATACAACGAGCAGCGCAACGAATATGGAGCTCTCCGACGCTACAGGATCAGTTCAAATTTATTATGATAGCACAAAAAGTAATATAAATACATCACCGGCCATTTTGAAAGATTTATATTATGGTTTTTCTGAAGCGACGAGATCAGGCAATGATAACGTTGGCATTATGTCTACTCTGTTGGACCGTGTTGCGAAAAAACCATTAAATCTTACAGAAGGTGATTACCTAAGTGTTATTGGAGATATTTTTTTAGATGATAAAAATATGAGAATGGTCTCAGCTTACGAATGCTTGAAAACATCAGTGGAAAATGATATTGTGTGGATGGAAGAACTTCGATATTTATATGAAAAGTTTTATCTTTGGAAAAAGTGATGCTTGAACAATATAGTTTTTTTAGTAAATCATGATTTTATCTTTCCCCTTTTTACCGCTCAGTATTTAATAATTAAATACCCATTCAAAATAATATTACAAAACTTGACCAATGCGTGCAACGAAACGCAAAGGAGTCTACAACGAAATTACAAACGATACAGTTCTTATCGATTTCAATGTCTATTAAAACGCCAGCCTTAAGCCAAGGGTAAAGAGTTGAGTATTGCATACAATTTCATACTGCTACGTAGAAAATACTTTGCTGGACTGGACTACATTTTTGGCATTGGCAGCCGTCAACCGACCGGACTTGGAGAAGTACAGAGTTTGGTGTTATTGAGCTTCTTTAAACCATTTTCGAAGTTTTTAGCGAGATTTAGCTACACAAAACGTAAGTTTTATTCGTAATATGTAATTTAATGCTTCATTATACAAAAATCTTCAACATTTTTACCGAATCCCAAGGGTCGGTGTTTCTAGGTTAGGTTCTAACTTGTATACTATGTAAATATATGTTATTTTTCTTGTTAGAACGATGGCTCACGAAGGAATTTCGCCGCAAGAAATTGAGGCTCTCTGCCAGACCCCTGATCCATCAACCAGGGTAAGTAATCACAAAAACTTTCGAAGTTTTTTTACGTTTTGTTATCATAATGACTTGTTGAGATTTTGCTGATAATAGGTACTTGGTGGATTGATAAATCTGATTTATTATTCTATCTTGATTTGTTATTATTACATTCATTTATAAAACCTTCTAGAAAGCTAGAGAAAATCATGTCAATCAGTCATAATGATGTTTTTAAAATCAATAATCTTGGTAAATATTTAATTTAGCCTTAACACTTAAATACCTAGACAAAGTTTTCCAAATTATAAATTGGGTCACTGTCTGGCGTTATGGTAGGCCTGTAAGGTCAACTTTAGATACACAAATAGCCTACTTATAGAATTTGTTCTTGGTGATGCTTATTTAATCATCAATCTGTCTTTCTATATCATTCCCTAATAAGAGTCCCATACCTACTTATTTTAATTTGAGAGAAAATGCAATTAACATCTCCATTGCCAGATAAATTAAAACATACTTACTTACAATGAAATTGTGTACCTGATTTACCAGAAGTTATTACTAACTCAAGTGTCAGTTTTGGATAAAGTGTTTAAGCATGCAGACCGATAGACGTTAGTCTTCCTATCTTGTAATAAATATAAACTGCACTGAGGACCATTTTTCGAAACGATTGAACAGTAAAATAAACATTGAAGGAATTTTCTATCTGTCAGTCATAATTTATGAATTTGCTAATGTGTGTGTTAAAACTTGTTTATCTCAAAACCAATATCTTGACATAATAGTTATTTCATTTATGCCTATCAGTGACCTGTGACATAAAAATTGCGCAACCATTAATATTTATCTGTATTCAAGTAGATATTGGTTTTGAGATAAAGAAAAATCTATTGTTATAATTATTTACATTATCAACCATGTTTTATGTTGGCTCACGAGATGAAAGGAATAAATTGGAAAACAAAACCGGAGAAGTGCGATTCAGACTCGCGCATAAAGGGTTCCTCACCATCGTAGTAGGGGAGCCCCTTTATTAAATAATTAATTTTTATTATTTGTTGTTATAGCGGCAACCAAAATACACATTTTGTGAAAATTTCAATTGTCTACCTATTACGGAACACGAGATACAGCCCACCGACAGACAAACGGACAGACTGACAGCGGGGGCTTAGTAATAAGGTCCCGTTGGTTACCCTTCAGGTATAGAACCCTAACGATCATGTATAAAGAACCTCACATAAGATTTATTTATTTATTGAATGCACAATGTACACAAGTTACATGCTAGGTTTAAAACTAGTGAGTAAATGACCCAAATAAAAGTGAGTTTATAACTCTTTTCATGCCAACAAAATAAACATGGGTGATCCATTCATTTCAGTAATTTTTTATTTATAACAGGCAAGACCAAAAAGCCAACACAAATAAAACCTTAGCATAACTAATAATTTGCCCAGCAGTGGGACAGTAAAAGGCTGGTATTATTTTTATTATAACTAATAAATAAACCTCATACCATTGTTTGAGAAATAACACTACTAAATGTACACTTTTGTAATACTTTTAAAATAAATTGTTCTCATTACTAAACCCACCCCATAACAATTTTCCAGGACTTCATATTCCAACAAACAATGTACCGTATAAAGGACCCTCGCAAGTCCATCCCATTCTACACCGGAGTCCTGGGCATGACATTACTGAAGCAGCTCCACTTCCCCGAGATGAAGTTCTCGCTGTTCTTCATGGGTTATGAGAATGCTGGGGAGATTCCCTCGGATGAGGCCACGAGAACGGCTTGGGCTATGACCAGGAAGGCTACGTTGGAGTTGACTTAGTAAGTTTATATTGGGTTATTATTATTCATTGTTTAGATGACAGACAGTGGAAGTTACAACAGCCCCACAAAGTCTGTTATTAGACCACATAAATACACACATCACGCCTTTAACCCCCGAAGGTTTAGGCAGAGGTGTAGATACCTAAAAGTAGTATGTAAAACATAACTGGCCAAAAGTGGGTCCCATGTAATTGGGGGCAAGCGTATTGCCATCAACCAGTCACAAATCCAGACTCCATGGCTGCTACTGAATAATTCTTGATAGAAAACCCCAATAACACTGACTGACCTAGGAATCGAACCCAGGGCCTCATGCTCAGCAGGCGTATGTTGTTACGGTAAGAGTCTTACCGTAGGACTCAATGTAATACACTCAAAACATTGTGCTGATGGATGCATTATGTAGTACAGGACCCAGGGCTCATGGAGGTACTTATTTAAAGTTAGTTATAACATTAAAAACTAGTATTTAAAAAATAAGTTGAATAAAATGGTACCTACAATCAACGAGGGGAAGAACAAATACCCCTCAGTTCCATAAAGGTTATTTTTAAACCCATTACATATTTTTTTTTTTAGGAAAGCTTACTGACTAATAACATAATAGTAACAAAATTATATAACTAAATTGCTAATTACAAGCCTCCACAGATAGATACAAAAGAAAATATATTAGTTCCTTATTACAAAATAATCTAACACTACAGTACTGTCAAATTATTGACTAATTTCAAAGGTTGGTTTTTTTATTTAATTGTTTATAATTTAAGCTAACTTGTAAAATAAACGGTTCAAAAGCAAGAAGGTGCCTTCTGTACAAAAAATTGCTTTTCCAATAGTTCTCTTACTGTGCTTGCTTTGGTGCAGAATAGATCAATACCGGGCTCACAAGAAACTTCGTTAAAACTGCGACTGGCTCTTGGAAAGTATGCATTACGCCTCTAATTAGTGTTCGCAAAAGGCACATGTAAGAGTGGTAAGGTGGTGATTAGTGCGTAACGTTAATTTTGAAACAAGTTCAGGACAGTCAATTGAACCATTTGCGATATTAAGCAAGTAGCATACATCACCAATATGATGCCTTCGGTCAAGTGGTAGAAAATGGTACCTCCTGCATCGGTGAGTGTAATCAACAGACACTTGCTTTGCCCTGTAATCAAGGTACTTAAGAAATTTTCTCTAGATGCCCTCAATACGAGACTTGTAGTTGCCGTATTGAGTATTTAATATTGAACATTATAAATTTCCAGCAACTGGGGCACGGAGAGCGACGACTCGAGCTACCACAACGGCAACTCAGACCCGCGCGGATTTGGACACATTGGTGTACTAGTGAAGAATGTGGATGAGGCTTGTGCAAGGTAAGCATACTTAAAATAAAAATTGTCATCATCCGTCTAATGACTAGTGGGACTCCAGTCTAAGTAGTGACAGCTGCATAGGTCATTCTTCAAGGAGATCGGTTCATAGGTGACCATCCATTACATACAGAGACCCCTTCGTGCCTCGTCAAGCACGCTAAACCGTTGTAGCTGTAATTCGTTGATCTTTCGACAATCAGTCTTATCGCTATTGTGGAGGTCAGATAGGCAGTTGCTCTATGTAAAATACTGGTATTCATCTGCATCCAGTGATACTGGAAGCCGACCACAAGGTAGTTAGGAAAAGCCTAGGCAGATTCAGATAATGATGGATATTTCAAAAAAGACGGTAGGAAGTATAGTCATTTCTTTCGTGTATGTGATGTGAACTTGTCTACTATGAGTGTAAGTATAAGTATGTGAGTTTAGAACTTTACCCCACACCGGAATTTCTCCTGTATCGTTGGTGCGTCTAGCTGTTTACAAACATATAAACTTACAAACAGCCAGACCCAGAACAACTACCTGCAAGCCATACAAATATTTGTTATATGTGGGAACCAAACAAATGTAGATTGCTATAAGAGTAGAGGAAGACCTAAGAAACGATGGGTGGACTGTGTGAAGGATGATATGGCTAGAAAGGAGATGACTGCTGAGGTAACAAGTAATAGAGAAGTATGGAAGACACGCACCACCGACCCTGATGATGTGGGAATCGAACCCGCGACACGTAGTGCAGCAGCCAATCGCTCAGCTACTGCGCAAACTCTCTTTCCTAGCTAATACTATTATTATATCAATAACCAAATATCTAACCCCGCCAACCTAACATTCCAGGTTCGAACAGCAAGGAGTCAAGTTCATTAAGCGCCCCAACGACGGTAAGATGAAGGGCCTGGCCTTCATCCAAGACCCTGATGGCTATTGGATAGAGATCTTCACCAGCAATGTTGTCTAACACGTTATGTGTGAGTTTTGGTACAGTGTTCGGTTGAAAATTTGAATATTTTCGAGGGAAACCGTATAACGCCTTTGAATAAAGACGTATGCTTGCATTTCAACAGCTTTTTAGTACGGAGATATAGCTGTACAAGGATATTTTGGCACATGGCCAAAATCGGAACTAACATCTTGTTTTTTCAATACATTTCACCAAAAGGATTTCAGAAAAGTTCAACGCCATTTTGTCAACGTAATTCACATTGCAACAAATAGTAAGTTGCGTTGGCATTAAAATTAGAATTACCGAGTACAAAGTCGGACATCGAAATGCTACTGATAATATCCAATCCAATCATCATCATGATCTGGAATCGACACACGCTTCGTAATACTGCTTGCTACACGAGAACAGCAGTATGACTTTACAACTCCTTGGGAGTGAAGCCAGAGTAGTATTGTACATGAACTTTTTCCCGTGTGGCCAAAATCGGAACTAAGATGAACGCGACCATGTTGTATTTTTTTCCAAATAACAATTTCACAAATCCTTAACGGATTTTAAAGCGGTATTCGCCAATCGTCAAAAATATTTAAAAACAAGATTTATCGCTAGTCATCTGTAAAATCCACAAAAGCATAAATGATTTGTTTATTTTGCAAATAAGTTTTTACAAACACTTAGAAGTCTTTTTTTATTAGAAGTGGCCGTTGATTCGTACCTGACTACTCTGAGAAGAAACAGCCGAAACAAACTCAGAGGTCATAGTCTCTTTTAAGGTCCAGACATAATCTTGGTCAACTTGCATGAGGACTATGCAGATAAGTTCAGTTTTTTCATTTTCGGTATATTTCTTTTATATTTCGTTGCATAATTTGACTGAAAACAACTCACTAGCCCTATGTTTTCTGAAGTATTTTTGTTTAAGAAGTGTAGACAAGTAAAAATATTAGAAAATGTTATGTTATTGACCCTACACTGTACCAAAATTAATTATTAAGAATTGTAATACCACTTGTGTATGGAATTGTTTATTAATATCCCACTGCTGGGAAAACACCTGCAATATATTACGTACTATTGTGATAGATATTTTTTTTGTACACGTTGTTACAACAATGTAACACGAAAATTGGAATATCCCGCTGATGGGAAAACTTAAAGAGTGACTATTGTCGACGCGTCGAACTAAATGCGACAAATGTCTTAAGGGGCTCCCCCGTGCACACTAGCGCCACTTTAGTAAAAAAAATCAGAACTCGTTAAATACACAATTAATATAAAATCGGATTGACAAAATCAATGCTTTAGAGTTCTAGATTATTGACGTCTATTTAATTCATTAAAATATACTTCACTGTAGTTACAGTTAGAAAAATTGCTAAAAACGGGCTTTTTTTCCATTTTGTATCTGTAACGACAGCGAGCTATGTTTCAATGAGTTAAGCAGACGTAAATAATTTACAAGACCAAAAAATTGATTTTGTCAATCAGATTTTATATTAATTGTGTATTTAACGAGTTCTGATTTTTTTACTAAAGTGGCGCTAGTGTGCATGGGGGAGCCCCTTAATACGTGAACGTTTTAAGCCAGTTATGGTCGATATAAGGTAATTGATATAAACCAACCCTAAGTAACGCAGACTTGATTGCGGTCATAGAACGTGCGAGTAGGACGATTGATATTTAGTGTGAGATTTTTTAATATTAAGTTTCATACCGTCTCGTTCTCTCGTTTTACGACCGTGACTTCCACGAAAGCACTTTTATAGCCATTATAGATTTGGAAAAGCGAAATTAAATTATTTTAATTGTTAATGCCATTTATATTGGATAATTATTGAATTTTTACTATTTTGAATTCTATATTAATGTAATAGTACTTATGAATTAGAGAAATTGTTGAGCAAAATACTTTTTAAATTGGTAATAATGAAGGTTGTCCACTGTTGGGCAACTGTGAGCAATTGTGATTAAATAATTATAAGGATAATTTTGTATTTATTTGTTATTCTTGTGTATTGGTTCTTATCTTACGTGCAATTATTAATTGAATATATTATAATAATGTTATTTACATATTGGCATTTTGTTATTTCTAATTCAACTTTTTTCTGCTCAAAGCGGATGAGACCGGACTTGCAGAGGTCGATCCGTGTATGGGTTACCATCCAGCACAGACCCAGATATATCCGTGCCAAGATTATTGCGTTTGGGAATGGTCTCCATCCACTTTCCTGTCTGCCTGTTCTTTTCTATCTGTGCTAACGATGAGCATCTCATCACTCTGGACAGAGTCATCTTATCATGAACAGAACCAGGCCATCTTGCAGATGCGTAGAAAACTAAGTTTGGCCCGCATACCACCTTAGTATTCATTGAATGGTTCGGTTTCTGTCTACATACACAGATTCATTTTGATAAGGCGCATCTAGAGGAATTAGGGAACCGTCAGCTATGGGCCCTATTTAATAAAGCTGACAAACCGACAAGTCCGACATAATTATGCAAAAAAGTGACAATTATTCTGTTTAAGTAATAAAACAAGAAAATTGTCATGACACCGCAGATGATGAAGTGCGTATGTGCTATCGATTGTTTACGCTTTTGCCATTTTTTTTATACTGTACTTACCTACACAATTTGAGTATTGACATACCTAATTGGGACCTATCAATTACAGCGGAAGTAATGCATTATTGCAACAGGCTGGAATACTTTAATGGTCTATAATAAAATTAGACCATGCAAGGTAATTTAGCGACATGTGTCGATTCGGTCAGAATTATGGCCAAACTTGGGCATGCATATTAACGTTGTATTGATTTATGTCAATATGCGTCAATGGAATTTGAAGTAGGATGTCCAATATAGGCAATATGTAAAAAAAAACACCTACTAATAACTAACCTCATGTTTACACCAAAGCATGAAACGAATTCTGTATGTTGTGTCTCCTGTTTTCGTTTATGATTTGCAGCTTAAATTACTAGTTTTAGATAGGTAATCTTATTAAAATGCGAGTATTTGTGGGGATGGATGGATGTTTGTTACTCTTTCAAGTTTGAAGCAAAACTACTGAACTGATTTGGATAAAATATGACACACAGCAGTGGGCAGGGCACATTGCCCGCAGAACTTGCCATATGCCATTACTTCCCAGAATTTGATCCTTTACGGACTTTATTGAATGGTATCAAGTAATTTCATGGCTGTTATTGACATTCAAAATTTACAGTAGCTGATGCAAGAGTTGATAATAATATTGATCGTGTTGATCAAACGTGTGATAAGGACGATAAGTCAAACAAAGAAGCTTTTTACCCATTTTCACCCAGGGGCTAGGCAGAATCGTACCTATAACAAACCCACAATTCAGCAAGTCTTGGGATCGATTCCCAGGTCGGATAAAGTGATATTGAGATTTTCCATCAGGAATTAGGCTCGCCCCCTATTACATGCGAGGCTCTTTTAATGTACCTATATTTATGCCATGTTATCTAGCTCGTTAACGTCTGGCTAGGTAATGATGACGTTATAGATTATTTTAAAATAAGTAACGCCAATTTATCGCATTATCAAGATTTTCTTTCTAAGATCATTAAAGATGTGTATAGTCAAAGAATAAGAAAAATAATACCCAGACTGTCGACTTCTATAATCTCCAGAAAGAAGACTCGTTCTTTTCACACGACTGCCAAGGAAGTGTGATGATTTTCGTGCAAATTGTATCAACAATTGTACCTACACACTAACAAATTGTATCCCTAAAAAAATATACTTACGAGTAATTTGTATGATAATACGAATTTTGTTTATTTTTATTGTTATTACATTGTTTATTCTAATTCTGTCTACTGTAAATGTTTTTTTTATTTTAATTCTAACGTCTACCATAATTATTTACTTCCTAATTTTATTATTGTTTTACTTATTTTAAATTCTGATTTCATTTAGTCTTACTTGATTTTCATGTCCAGCCATAATTATAACTTTTATGCGAGTTATAAACCGTAAGTATAAGTTGGTTATAAATAATAGCTATTTATTCACCAAGGGGAGTAAGGCACAGATTACTAATCGAGTGTGCATTTGAGGCCCGACGCGAAGCGGAGGGCCGTGAACCACACGAGTTTAGTAATCTGTACTTACCCTCGAGTGATATGTACTGCTTTATACTAAACTTAAGCACAAAGAAGTAAAAGACAAAATAGCACATAAAGCATTTTAGTAAAAAGTTATACTGACCGACGTTGCGTTGGAAGGCCTCCTACTAGGTGGACCGATGACCTGGTGAAGGTTGCGGGAATCCGCTGGATGCGAGTCGCACGGGACCGGTCAATGTGACGACACTTGGGGGCGGCCTTTGTCCAGCAGTGGACATCTTTCGGCTGAAATGATGATGATGAATGATATATCGACGCCTTAGAGTGAAAGCCTCGTAAGTGTAAAAGAGTTGTGTGTGTGTAACTTTTCAGGAGGAAGAAACTGTAAAATTTTTGTACGGCGTCATTTAGGTGTTTTTATTAATTAATATGGAAATTTTACCCGCTTTTATATCCAGAACTGTTCGATACTATAAGATTGTCTGAAATGCATAAAATGCTACATAGGAGGTATTCGTAACTGACAGATGCGAGTATTTACGAGGTTCTCAATTACTGTCATAGATGGCGCTACGAGTACCGAATGAACAAATTAGTCAGATCAGAATGTGCGTTGCGAGGTTTTCTTCCTAGAAACGCAATAAAATAAATTTGAGCTAAAATGCATTCCCGAGGTTTTCACTCTAAGACGACGATATTGACATTGTTACAATTGTTAAATGTTTTTAATTTAGCGCGTCAAACAGTTTTCGCGCCATAAGACGTTAGAGAAGGTAAAAACGCCCCGTTTCGCAGGTTCCAACTTACGCACGTGTTAAAGCGAGAGTGTTATAAATCTCTCGCTCTACCGCATAGAGGTTTGATGTTTTCCGGCCATATCGGAATGTATGCTACCTGCTTTAAAAGTGCTAGTGGCCAGTACTTTTATGGTAAAATTAAATCGTTTGATTGCCAACGTCATCAAGACTTAAAAAAAAAAACAAAACGCGTTAGTAATGGATTACTACCCTGATTTTCAGGGCAGTAATGAAATTCCATACAATATAACTGCCTAGATTTTGAGAAGGTGATGGTTTTGAGAATGAACAGCTTTCAAGCCTTTTAGTGGGGTAGTATTGGTACACTTACTAAGCAAGTGTAGTACCTATACATAAAATTATGTAGGTATGTCTTGAGCAAGCGTGGTGATCAATGCTCGTTCCTTCACTGTTGAGAAGAGGCCTTTGCCCAGCAGAGGGACAGTTATAGGCTATTACCTATTATTGTTATTATTATGTAGGTATACATAATTTTATATACTTATTGTGTATGTAAAAGTAAATTAAATAGAGTACTTGTTGGTACCATTAATTCAAAATACATTTAATTTTATCATATAAATTCAACTTTTAAAGTTACTTTCTAAGTTTTGTCTCGATTTTCCCGGTACTTAACTACTTACCACATTCAAATTAAATATAATAAACTCTGCCGAAGCAGAGTATTTCAAAAATGCGTTAGACTCATTTGAGTGTTCCCCTCCACGGAAATCTTTAGTAAAAGGCGAAAGATTTATGCGTTTTGAAGGGAAACCAGAGATATCTGACACGCTGTGTACAAGAGACCCAACCAAACGGCGGAGAATCTTAACACCGCGATTCAGAAACGTGACTTCAGCGCACAGTGACATCTATTGAGGACTTTTGGAACTAATATTAATACACTTTACCTTGTATCCGAACCATAGACAGTATGATCCGAACTGCAAAAAGTGTTATGTTTACCCTTTCATATTGGGTAATTGGGCATTTGGAAAATGTTTAATTAATCACTTGGTCCACTAGGAAGGTACTAGTTATTTTAAATGCGAATGTGTATACGGATGGATGGATGTTACCTACTCTTTCACGCAAAAACTACTGAACGGATAGAATACTTCGGCAGTTAATACTATGAATTATTGTCACTTTGTAACCATTTTACGAATTAAAACGTGATTCTGATTATTTAATGATTCTTTACACAATGGGTGATGCAATCTTTCATGTTATAATTGTCCTATTTAGCCTACGAAGCTGGACACACTGTAATTGCAATTGGTAAAATACATAGATAACATCACGCCCGCAATACCCTAAGGGTTAGGCAAAGGTCTACCCAATAGGACTCCCATATTTCGACAATTATGTTAAAGTCCCATGTAATAAGGGGCGAGCATAATGCCATTTTTAAATTCCTGAAAAACCCAATAACACTACCCGACCAGTAGGGCTATTACGTATCTCTGTTGACAGCTCCAAATGATAGTAATTGGGCTCAGTGTCCATCAAATAGCTGTCAAAAGGCTAGTTTCGTATTATGTATGACCAGTCGCGATCAATATGACGTCATTGGTTGTCATCGTGGCTGATAGTCACCGTAACTCATTTTGACAGACGCTTTCGTATCGATACTTATATTATTTCGATTATGTAAGCATAGTGGCCAACAAATTGATGACAACTTGACGAGTTTGAAGTGGCTTTCGTGAAAGACGTTACACCGTACCCGGGCTGTTAGTCACCGTAAAGTGATATCCACTCAGTGCGATACGTAATACCAATATTATGACATTCTCGGTTGTCATCAAAGTTCGGTGTACAACCGAAGCTTGATAGTCACTGGATATCAGAAAGATACGTAATAAGCCTACTGGAAATCGAATCGCTTGCGAGTTGCAACCACTTGACCAACGAGGCAATTGTTGGTAAAATGCAGTCTCTTCCTCTTGTTTTAGAGTGTCGCTTCTGATTTTTTTAATCATTGTCAGGCCACGCTTCACATAATTTGTCTGCATCATATATTTTTCCAATAAATAGGTCACACTTGATCGTACCACGATCTTGATGGAAACTAGCTCCGAGTAATGTAAGATAGTTCGGTGCAATATGAAAAAAATACTAAGTTTGTGCATTAACTTGTTGCTTTTGATTATATCGGTAAGTTTAATTAATACATCTTTAAATATTTCTACTAATATTATAAATGCGAAAGTTTGTGAGGATGGAGGGATCGATCTTTGTTACCCTTTCACGCAAAAACTACTCACCGAATTTTGATTATTGAACAATATTTTGATTTTAAAAGAGTGTCCATGGAGTTTCTTGCCCGTTCTTCTCCATAGAGATCTACGCTAGGGAATGGGCAACTACAGTACTTTCTCAAGTTATTATGCCTTGTGACTGGGACTGTAGCTTTGATTTTCTGTTTTGTATTTTTGACATTCAAAAGTGCCGTAATGGTCTAATTGAAATAAATGCTTTGAGTTTTGAATTTTGATGAAATGGCACACAGGTAGTTTATAGCCTGGATGCGATATGACACCATTCGATTATTTTCACAGGGGATATGTAAAGTCGCATGTCTCCGCCGATAAATCACAAACAATTGAGCACTTGGAAGCCAACATTCAACGCGTCAGTGCCGAAATACAGGCTTATTTAGGCTGCGTTGAATCTGTACTTATATATTTATAAACAACCACAACATCTATTTTATTTTCAGGCTACTTTGGCCTATATAGTTTAATGCTAACATAGGTACATACCGAGTGTTAACAGACCCTTCACAAAGCCGACAACCAAGCATTCTGTACATCAAACTAAGTAACTCAACGCAAAAATTATTGCTGGGAAAAGTCCTTTTTTTGGGGCGAAAAATTACGTTTCACGGTAAAACTCAACTGTAACGCACTTAAATGATATTGTGCTTCTGCTTAGGGACGCTTGTAATAGTAAACGGGTTATGGAGGTGTTTAAAGTAAAGTAAGTAAAGTAAGTGTCTTTCACACAGTTATCTTTCGCACACTTGACTTCCATGCAAGTGTACCCACTTAGCTATTAGGTAAATCTTCGGAGAAACCCGTCTTTACGTCAAAACGATAGTAGGGTCATGTATCAAAGCATTGGTGTACCACTTCAAACTCAGATTGGAATTGAGAGAAAATTGGAATTTCGCTGGCGAATTTGACGCATCTTCTCCTACTCCACAGGATGCAGATCCTCTGAAGCTAATAGCAGGTGAACGCAGCGTAGTAAAAAAGGATGGCACCACCCACACCATATCCAAGTATTACGTAGTACCAAACGATTACGACCCAAACAATGTTACTAACACCACTGCCGCAACTCAACACTCATCACTTCGTATGCACAGCCTTCATTCTAAAACTATGAATTCCGGATCAATCGACGAAGAAATCAGTGAAAATAAAGCTACAATAGTAAATAACCAATCAGATTCTGATATTACTTTTATTAAAATGAATAATCAAGTAAACATTCGACCTAATGTGGATGTTGCACAAGAAGAAGTTAATAGTACTGAATCAACGGTGAGTTTTAAAATGGTTACCATATTTAAACTTTCAAACCTGTCATCTTGGGACGTATAGACTACGAATTGCTTCGATATAAATGTGTGGATTATCTTAAATATTGTATTAAAGTCTGGAGGAATGGTCTTAAATTAAAATAAAGAATATTTACGGAGGAATCAAAACTTATTGTTCATATTATATGCTTTAATATCATTAACAGATACTAATGATAGTAGGTATAGACACTATTTTAAATTTACCATTAGAAACGCAAATGATCTATATATATCTGAAAGTTTAGTCCTTCATATTTTAGTATTTTTTCTACAATTATTCCGCGTTCCACATCCGATGGTTACATATTTTTTGTTTTCAGGTATCAATGAGCACGGAACATACTCTGGATTCTGATGATTTAGGTAATGTTCAAGTTATACCTATTAATCCTATTAACATTAGCAAGATAGTCACCGACGATGAGATTAATACCAATGTTAATTCACGCAAAGTACAAAACGGAAGCGCGGTTATTGTAGACAATGGCACAGACTATCAACACGTTGAAGATGCAATTAATGATTTGATACTTTCAACGTTCGGAACTGCAGTGCGTGAACTCTACTCTCAAAATCTAGAGAGCTTTTGGAAATTAATCAAAATAAATATAGATAAAGAATTAGGTGATGATAAATTGTTGGCAATGGTAGAACAACTTACCCTGATATTGAATATTTTTACGAAATTGTATGAAGCAGCTCAAATGCAACTACCGGTGGAAAAGATTATTGATGGTATAGTTGAAAATCTACAAAAACCTCTAGTTAACAAAAATAACAGACACGAATCTCAAGCTGAAACATTTTTTTCTGGAGACTATGATGAAGAATGTTTGAGAAAATGTAGTCAAAGAAACTCTAAACCTCAGTTGGATTCAAATAGTACTTATCTTTCAGAAGCCGACGGCCGGCAGGCAAACGACAGTTTAGAAATAGAAAACTTGCAAAGAAGCCAAATTGATAATTCGGACGGTAATGATTTGATCAAGATGTCTGATGATCCTGATTCAAATGAAGCAACAGTTAGCAATAACGAACCCACAAATGTTCTCCGAGATCAATTACCTGTTCTATATAACTTGGGCGTACCAGATGGGTACAATGTTCTTTCCTCGACAACAACGCCGACTATCAATGACGTTGCTCGTTACAATGATATTCAAAAAGATCCTGATTCAAACCATACTATTCCGAATTCGGCAGAAGCTGTCAAAAATCTAGATGATCAGCCAGTGCCCGTTGAATCAAGGTTTGCTGATGTTCTACCACTGACCATTAAATCAAGAACAGGTGATAATTTGCCGTGGACCATGGAAAATAAAACGACTGAATATTTTCCGTGGCCCAATCCAACTACACCGAATGATGGTCTCACGTGGCATATCGAAGATAAAACAAACAGTTATCATCCATTTCCTACAGTTGAACATAGAACTTCTAACAAAGTACCATGGAACATTGAAAATAAAATGACTAAACAAGCAATCAAAAAACCATATCATATATACACATATGTTGTAAAGCCAACCGCGACTTTACATAAAGTACCAAACGCAGGCAATGTCCTCCATGTGGTATCAAGACACCCTAATGAAAACCTCGAAACAAAATTGTATGGCCTACCTACTTTGCACGGTGGACACAAAGTTGTCTATAAAATTCAACCTCCACAAAGCCATTATGAATCGCAATACAGCTTATCAAAACCGACCATTGATATTAGTAGACAACCTAGTAATTCCCAAGTGACACATCACGTCACTACAACTTACGACCAGAGTCACACAGTAAATCCCTCAACTCTTCACTCACAAACTCCCCAAGAAGATAATGAACCACAATATTTAGTTGGATCAGAACCAAATCATAAGCCTGCACTTCTACAATCAAATACACATCCATCTCAACCTAATTCAGACGAAGAAAAAGAAGCACCTACAGGTCCTGAAATAGATTCACCTCCTGGAGATCTACTTATGAATATTCCCTCAAACCCGTTCGAATCACTGCTAAGTAGAAATGACATTGACGATCAGCATACAAAACTAAATTCCCATAACTATGACATAGGAAATCGAATACAACCAAGTTCGTATCCAGGTTTAGTCAATAAGGCTTTAGCCCATTCTAGCGTACAAATAAGCCAGCATCCTGGATTGATTTCTTCATCAGCATCTAGTTTTACAAAAACATATGGTCTGAACGAACCTGTTTATGGAGGACAAATATATCAGCAACCTGGTGCCATTTCTACCGCGTCAGCGAATGCTAAATACACAACTGTACAGAATGATAATGATGTACCTACCCTGGTTAACGGAGGAGATCCAAATAATTATCCTGGGTACATTGCTAAGGCTACAGCTCATTCTGAATACACAAATGTACCAATCCATTATGGACACGACACACATTCTGAGGTTTACCAACATCCTGATATTGATGATACGATCCCTGTAAATGGTGTAAAAATACAGAAGCATCCCGATTACATTTCAAAGGCTTCCGCTCAATCTAAATTCACTATACCGGTTAATTATAATGCTCCAACACATGATTATGAACACGAAATAAACATTCATCCTGTTAAGATTCAGACCACTCCTGATTATCCTGAATATATAGATAGAGTTAAACATTACTTTAAAGTAAACCCTGTAAATGGTGTACCTACACAAAACGGAGATAACTACTTAGTGCCTTACCAACCTAATGGACATACAGTACACGTTATACAACACCCAAGTCTTATCAAAACTATTACTGGCAACCAAAACCTGAAACTAGAGCCAACCTATCGGCTGTTTACTCTACAAAATCTGCAGCATCTACAAAATGCAATTATTAAAACAATACAAATGCATGGACCTGATGTTCACGATGACAGAGCACTGATCCATTTAAAGGACATTATCAATGTAATACTGCTATTGGCAGAAAATCTAGAAGAAACAGATGGAACCAATGCATGGTATGAAAATATATTTTATAATTCACAAGACAGTCAACACCCGTTGCAACACTACGTTTATAATTTAATACGGCAAAGATGGTTGCATGAACTTATGTTACTACTGTATAAGAATAATTTTAGTATTAATATTCTCCAAAAGCCCGGAATGTTTTCGTTCTTGGAATCATGGCAGTTCCCTAAGTATGTCCAGAATTTTATGGAAGCAGAGGAACTTATTCATATACCAAACCCACAAAATTACAAAGATATATCTAATTATCAAAATGATTTACAAGATAAGTTTTCAACCCATACATATGATGATTTGTTAGAAGTGCCGGGAGACTTAGCAAAATATGTTACTAAAAACATTATTAATAGTTATAAAACACATAATGAAGGTATAGTCTTAAGCATAGCTGGTGTCGAAGCAGAACCAGACGCAAACGCAATAGTAAACATACTACAAAATTACTTGCATTATAAAAAATATATCGAAACACAGGAGAACGTAATTATCCGTGACAATAAGCTAGATATGTTGAAACAAATAATATTATTTTTGAGAGAGAAAGGGTATGGTCCTAATACTATAGCAAATTTAATTCGGAAATTGTACACTGCAGTTAATTCGACAGAAGGACAAGGCTGTAAGACTCACTACACCAATTTTGCTAAAAATATGTACGATATTATATTACCCGTTTTGAGAAGATCGGGACCGTAGTTATCTTTTTCTTTATGAATAGTTCACAAAATGATCTTTAAAAAAATAATTAAGTACATTTCATTTATTATATCTAGAATCGTTTTACGCATATATGTATATTATGTATGTATTTATATATAAATTAAAATGTAATTATATATTTTCTTATTTACCTTACTATTTGTATTTTTTATTAATTTTCGTTTTTTTTTTTTAATTATCGTTATTACGATATTGAATTATTGCATCAACAACAACATCAGCCCATAACGTCCACTGCTGGACATAAGCCTCTCCCATGATGGGAGGAATTTGCCGTAATCTCCACGCTTGGCAGGCGGATTGGAGATCGCAGTGATGAAAGACTAACAGAACGCTGCTGCCCATTCTCTGGTCTACGGAGGCGCAAGGTGTTCTGCCTCAGACATTAGTCGCCTTATACGACACCCGTGAGTGTAATGGGTTGGTTCTATTCTACTCAGCTTTGCATCAGTTTATTAAAATTATTCTTTTTAATTTTACTTGTAGGTACCTATTCTTCGCTCATTATCCATGTGCATAATAATATGTTATTAAGAAGTATGTTACATTTAATTTTATTTTAACAGAAAACAGTGTTCGTTATTTATTTCTTGAAAAATATGCATATACTCGTATATCAATTTTAAAATAAATATTTCGTATAGTGACCATTAGTTTATGTGTTTTATTTCGCAGAAACTATTCTTTTGGGATATTGGTCCAGCCGCCGTATTCACAACCGGGCGTTTATAAATACCAATATCCGAATTGGGTCTGAAATTTCGATTCAGAGGACCCTCTCGGATCTCTGACTCGATTTCGTGATGCCAAAAAAAGATAGATACCTACATAAAGACTTTTCCAATTGAATTTTCGGACCGGGTATTTGTGAATACGGGGGCAATTTATCTTCGGCAAAGTTTTAAGTTTCCGATGTCGGTTTTGTAGTATGTGTTTAATTGAGGTGGGTATTACTAAAGTTTCGGATTTCTTCCGAGACATTGAAGGTTGTCAAACCTTCCTCCGAAGTTTACCTAACACTTCCATTAAAAGAAAATTGTTTGATAAAATATAAGATTGTAATGAGTAAGAAATGGTGGAATTTACTGTCACAACCCGAAGAATATGAGCACCATTTGGATTTGAAACTAAATCAAAGAGACTGAGTGCAATCATAAAATATTAATTGCTTGTAGAGATTTATGGAAATGAACAAGTCCCTACATAAAATACTAATCAATTCATTTAACCGCCATCTTACAAAACGAATTATGGTCATTTAAACACCACTTAAGCTAAATAACAATTACTTTTCACTGGACACAGTTGATTCAATTCTTATAATAAGCCGATGTTTCGCTTGTAAACTTATAGCTAATCACAAAGCCAAGTACATATCTTAAAACCCACGTATATATTGAAAATGTTGAACATATAGCCAATAAGCGTCATG
The DNA here is from genome assembly GCA_941918905.2 of Xestia sexstrigata. Classification (NCBI taxonomy): domain Eukaryota; kingdom Metazoa; phylum Arthropoda; class Insecta; order Lepidoptera; family Noctuidae; genus Xestia; species Xestia sexstrigata. The sequence continues at coordinate 13,116,996 of OW799226.2, forward strand.
ATTGGGAAACACCATTATCGACAACACTAAATTCTTTAAGTACTTTAAAGGATTAACTGTAACGACTGAATAGAGACAAATATCACTATGTCTTTATGTGTTCAAGATGATACTAAACCATTTTTTTAAGTAAAATATTATAGTTGAGGACTGTGATGGACAGAATAGAAGAAATCACGAGTTGACCGAAAGCTACACTAGAGAAGTTGCTACAAAAAGGTTGCATATCAGAAAGAAGACGATGTTTTAGACAAACTTTGGTAAGTCTCTTTCATTCGATTATTAAAGTCACAATGGCCATTACCCATGTTTTTCGTTGTTATTCTGACTTTCATTTCAGTGTCAGACTTTTACTGACTACAACCCATCCATGTTCCTTCATCGCCCTTTGTGTTCCGGGGCCACGGTATCTCTATCGAACAGTCCCGCAGCCCCGGCAGGCATCGGCCCTTGCGGACCCTCTCCTATTGCTGACTCTCTTTGAGGTGCGCGTGGAACACGAACGCACCGTCGACACGGCCTGTCGTCATGAGACGGACGGACGGCGTTCTAGCCCATAGCCCACCGTCCACAGGCCCCCTGAATTAACATGTAGGATACTATTTATACCTTTAGTATTGTTACGTCGTACCCGTACTTACCTACAGTTACGGTAGTAGGTACCTACTACTAAGTAGGTAGGTAACAGTAGGTAGGTAGGTAAAACATGTCCCGAATGATGTAGGTACAAATACGCAAACTACCTACAAAAGAACATCATTGTAATTTCGACCGTACGCCGAGGGCATAAAGTACCTACTTCTTTCCTCTGTACAAGTTGTGGAATTGTCTAGAAGATTCTAGGAAGTCGTGGATATTTCTCGAACGTTCGATCGCCATATAAATAGTCGACGTGTTTGCGGGAGCAGTCAGTCTTATTTTGGCTACAGTACGAAGCGAATCGAAGTGAACTAGTAAGTGCGATATCTAAGTGAATAGTGATCAGTAGTGTACTTGTGATTAAGTTTTAAGTGTTTTGTGATTAATAAAGTTATAAATTGTTTCTTCGGTAATAATTAATTTATCCCATACCCAGCTCGTAACAATTTGGTGTCAGAAGTGAGGGATAAATTATGCCAATTCTACCTAAGGACGACACGGACGGTATCCGTACCAGGAGTCAGCGACAGCAGGACATGGACCAAAGGCGGTTTGGAGATTCTCCGACACAGACACCGGGTGGTGTCCAGCCTACGTCAGTGCCAGTCGCTGGCCCATCCGGAGTTTCTCCAGCATCAGTGGCGCCAGACTTGTCAGCTTTAATGGCGCTGCTGCAGGAGCAGGCTCGCCGTCAAGAGGAGCAGGCTCGCCGTCAAGAGGAGCAGGCTCGCCGGTTGGAAGAGCAGTTGCAGCAAGTTAAAGAGGAGCAGGCCCGCCGCCAGGATGAGCAGATGCTCCTCATAAAGGATCTTCATGCAACTTTTGCCAAAGATCTGAAAGTGATGAAGGATCAGGTTCACCAGCACGAGAACCGTATCTCAGAGGCCGAAGTTCAGATCGCTGGGGTGAAAAAGGCTTTGGGAGAACTGAAGACTGGAGACGTGACTGTGGCTTCAGTAGTTGCTGCACCTTCCGCGCGGGGCTTTAAAGTGCCTCCATTCGATGGAACATCTTCGTGGTCGGCTTATAAAATTCAATTTGAGGCCGTTATGAAGGCGAATGGATGGACTAAACCGCAAGCCATGACCGCGCTCACCTTGGGCCTTCGAGACCAGGCCTTAAACATTCTTGAGGCGCTCGGCAAGGATGTAACCTACGAGCAGCTGCTGGAGGCGTTAGAGTCCAGATACGGCGACGCGCACCTGGAGCACGTATTTCGTGCTAAGTTGAAGGATCGTGTTCAACGTAGTGCCGAGAACCTGCAGCAGTGGGCCCTGGAAGTTGAAAAGCTGGTTCGAAAAGCATACCAGTCTGCCCCTGCACTTATTGATGGGAATCTGGTACAAGCGTTCGTTGATGGAATACGTGACTTGGAAGTTAGAGCTGCTGTGAGACTTGGGCACCATGAGACGCTGAAAGACGCCTTGGCCCATGCCTTAGAAGTAGAGGCAGTGAGGCAGGACCACCGAACGCACCGCGTCAGGGAGGTTGTAGCAACACCTGTACGCGACCGCCCGCAAGGGTACAGTCCTAGGTGCTACACTTGTGGAGAAAGGGGTCATCTTCGGTCAAGCTGTCCTAAGCGCAGCACCCCGAGAGAAGATCAGCAGGGAAGGGTGGATGAAGTGACTGCCCAGCCACAGCAGGGAAACGAGTAAATGCCAGGACTGGGGGGCGAGTGCTGGCTGGTATTGAAAAAGCCCCGAGAATCTTGATCTCGCAAGCACATGACGGGAACAGCCTGACCATCAAAGGCGAAGTCAACGGAACACCTTGCAAACTGACGTTGGATACTGGAGCTTCTCACACGGTCGTCAATTCTCACCTAGCAAGTCGGTTTCTTGGGGACTACTTCGATAACCACGACCGTATACGATTACTAACAGCTACCGGTCAGCACATAATCGTCCGAGGCAAGAAGGAGGTGGAGTTAAAATTGGGTGATAGATTTTACAAGCACAATGTCATCGTGGCCGACATAGTGGACGATTGCATCTTGGGCTTGGATTTTATGCGGAAATATCGTTGTGAGATCGACGTTGAACAAGGAGTACTGAAATGTGGTTCAGAGGAAGTCTTCATGGAAGGTGCACCATCAGGGAAAGTATACTGCTTGAAGGAGATTGTTCTCCCTCGCAGATCAGAAACGATTGTGCCAATTAGTCTACCACGGAATTCTGGACAAAAAGATCGAAGTGTTCTGATAGAAAGAGTGAACAATGACTTTCCATGGAAGATGGCACGGACTCTGGTCAAGGCCACCAACGTCTCGGCAGTACGCATACTGAATCCAAGTGACAAGGAGCAAGTGATTAAGAAGGGCACCTTGATCGGCACTTGCGAGGAAGTAGCTTGGATGCGTCAATTGCAAAATCTGCCTACCGGAAATAAAATTCGTAGTTCAAAGTTTGACGTGACAACGCTTTTGGAAAACTGCGATTTAACTAAAGGAGAAATGGACAAGGCTAAGAAGATGTTACTTCAGTACGCCGACACTTTCTCTTCAAATGATGCTGACATAGGGAGAACTGGACTAGTTCAGCACAAGATTAATACAGGCAACGAGTTACCAATCCGTCAGCGACCAAGAAGACTGCCAGTTGCACGTGAAAAAGAGGTGGAAACCATGATTGAGGGAATGGTGAAGGACGGTGTTATAGAGCCTTCATCCAGTCCATGGTGTTCTCCTGTGGTCCTGGTAAAGAAAAAGGACGGCAGCATGCGCTTCTGTGTGGACTACCGACGACTGAACGATGTCACGAAAAAGGATAGCTACCCGCTGCCTAGGATCGATGACACACTGGATACGCTGACTGGTATGAAGTGGTTTACCACACTTGACCTGAAAAGTGGCTACTGGCAAGTAGAAATAGACCCCAAGGACAAGGAGAAGACTGCATTTTCAACAGGAAAAGGGTTGTGGCAGTTTAAAGTTATGCCATTCGGTTTGTGCAATGCTCCTGCGACGTTTGAAAGGCTGATGGAGCAAGTACTCGCCGGATTGATTGGAGACGCATGTCTTGTCTATCTAGACGACATAATCATCGTGGGCCGTACATTTGAAGATCACCTTAAAAACCTCAACCAAGTGCTGTCGAAAATCCAAACAGCAAATCTCAAGTTAAGTCCGAAAAAGTGCTCGTTTTTCAGACAAGAAGTGAACTTTTTGGGACACATAGTTTCGGGGGAAGGTGTTCAAACAGACCCAGAAAAAGTAGTCGCCGTCAAGGATTGGCCAGTTCCGAAAGACAAGACACAGGTCAGAGCATTTCTGGGTTTGTGCTCCTACTATAGAAGGTTTGTCAAGAATTTTGCCGACATTGCAAAACCTTTGCACAAACTCACTGAGGAAAAGCGGCAATTCTGTTGGGACGAGAACTGCGACGTCGCATTTCAGGAATTAAATAAACGTCTGTGCAATACGCCTATTTTGGGTTATCCTGACACTGAAAATGACTTCATAGTTGACACAGATGCAAGTAATACTGGAATTGGGGGCGTGCTGTCTCAACGGAAAGGAAACCAAGAGGTTGTGATAGCTTACTTCAGCAAGTCTTTATCCAAACCAGAAAGAAATTACTGCGTTACAAGACGGGAGCTACTCGCCGTAGTAAAGACATTGCAGCACTTCAGTAAATATTTGTTGGGACGTAAATTCCAATTAAGAACTGACCACGCTGCATTGAAGTGGCTATTACAGTTCAAGAATCCAGAGGGGCAAGTGGCGAGATGGATTGAACTACTGCAAGAGTTTGACTTCGTAACTGAACATCGCAGTGGGAGAACTCACGGTAACGCAGACGCCTTGTCAAGAAGACCTTGTCCTGAAGACTGTAAGCACTGTGCCAGACAAGAGACTAAGGAAGTAGTGCCCGTGAGGATGCTTAGAACGGATCTCAGCGATGAATGGAAGGAAACACTACAGCAGGCTCAGCAAAATGACTCGGACATCAAACCGATCTTCGAGTGGATCAAAGCTGGTGCTCCTAAACCTGAGTGGAGTGATGTGGCTGCGATGAGTTCCATCACGAAGAGTTATTGGGCGCAATGGAACAGCTTGTTGATCCAGGATGGAGTCTTATGCCGTAAATGGGAAAACGCTCGAGGGGACAGCTGTCATCTACAAATGGTTGTCCCTAAAACTAAGGTACCGGATGTTTTACGGCTCTACCATGATGGATGTTCAGGAGGACATATGGGGGTAAAAAGGACTCTACTAAGAATTCGAGAACGATTTTACTGGATCCACTGTCGAGATGATGTGGAGGACTGGTGTCGCAAATGTACCAGTTGTGCGGCCGTGAAAGGACCCCACACACGCAGTAGAGGTGCATTAAAAGTGTACAACGTTGGAGCCCCTTGGGAACGGATAGCACTAGATGTTGCGGGACCATTTCCAGAAAGTGAGAGCGGAAACAAGTACTTCCTGGTGGTAATGGATTACTTCACAAAGTGGCCAGAAGTCTTCGCTATTCCTAACCAAGAAGCTACAACTGTCGCAGATAAATTAGTTCAGGAAGTCTTCTGTCGTTTTGGAGTACCCTTAGAAATACACAGCGATCAAGGAAGGAATTTTGAATCGCAAGTATTTCAGGAGACTTGTCGATTAATGGGTACCCACAAAACCAGAACCACCTCCTACCACCCACAATCTGATGGAATGGTGGAACGATTCAACTAAACGTTGGAAAGATATCTGGCAAAAGTCGTGGAAAGCAGACAAAGGGATTGGGACAAGCATATACAGCCATTTCTTCTGTCCTACCGTAGCGCCGTCCACGAAAGTACGACTGTGACGCCAGCCTTCGCGAATTTTGGAAGGGAATTACGGTTGCCTGCTGATTTAATCACTGGAACTCCCCCTGATGCTCCACGTAGTGTAACAGATTATGCGATTGACTTGCGTAACAAGTTGAATGATGTTTATGAGCATATCAGACAATCCGGCCAACAGATGTCTGAGAAGATGAAGACCCGTTATGACCGGAAGGCAAATAGTAGGGGTTTCGACGAAAGTTCACTGGTGTGGTTGCATAACCCAGTACGGAGCAAGGGGAAGTCTCCGAAATTGCAAGCAAAATGGGATGGACCATACCGAGTCGTGACTAGGATCAACGATGTCACCTACCGAATACAGAAGGGTCCACGAGGTGCGCCTAAGATTGTCCATGTAGACCGATTGGCCCGATACTACGGGGCTAATGTTGCTCGGGACGAGCATGTCTAAGGAGGGGGCAGTGTTACGTCGTACCCGTACTTACCTACAGTTACGGTAGTAGGTACCTACTACTAAGTAGGTAGGTAACAGTAGGTAGGTAGGTAAAACATGTCCCGAATGATGTAGGTACAAATACGCAAACTACCTACAAAAGAACATCATTGTAATTTCGACCGTACGCCGAGGGCATAAAGTACCTACTTCTTTCCTCTGTACAAGTTGTGGAATTGTCTAGAAGATTCTAGGAAGTCGTGGATATTTCTCGAACGTTCGATCGCCATATAAATAGTCGACGTGTTTGCGGGAGCAGTCAGTCTTATTTTGGCTACAGTACGAAGCGAATCGAAGTGAACTAGTAAGTGCGATATCTAAGTGAATAGTGATCAGTAGTGTACTTGTGATTAAGTTTTAAGTGTTTTGTGATTAATAAAGTTATACTTAAATTGTTTCTTCGGTAATAATTAATTTATCCCATACCCAGCTCGTAACAGTATGATCCCGTGGGACAGTTACCGAACCTCACGCGGGCGAAGCCGCGGGCAACAGCTAGTCGAAAAAATTTTTTTATCCCTTTGCTCCTGGGTCCATGTCAAGTGTTCCCTACACCATTCGTTTCGACGAGCGCGATTCCCATGGCGTATAGGTGGGGACCTAATTTTGCGTCGCACTCGTAGGCCGTATTCATGCAGCCTATTTCTCACGGTTTGACGCCGCTTGAGAATTGTAGCTTTAAACCTCCCGGGTGGTTAACATGGGTGGTTAACACGCGCGCGGAGTCAGCAAAAAGGAAGGGCTCCTCCTTTTTGCTGACTCCGCGCGCGCGCGACTGGCGCGCGTGGAACACGAACGCGCCGTCGACACGGCCTGTCGTCATGTGACGGACGGACGGCGAGCTAGCCCATAACTCTCCGTCCACAGGCCCGCGCCTACGGTGGCCGGGAGCCAGTGGCCCCCGACGCCCGGGGCGTCTCCCGCGGCGGCCGGGACGTGAGGTTCTCTCCCTCTCACGTTCCGCCACCTCCTTCGCTAGCATGACTGCTTCGCAGAAGGAGGTGACGGCGTCACATTCCGTCTCGCTCCGGACCATGGATTGAACCAAGGCCGGACGCGAAAGGTCGCCGCCGCCGATCGCCGAACTTTCGTAGCCTCTGTTACACGTAGTACTAGTGTACCTACTACGTGTAACAGAGGCTGAGAATAGTTATTTATGATACTAGTGCGGTAAGTTGGTTTTTACAAACGAGTACCTAGACGAATGTCAAAGTCAAGAGTTTGTAAATACCAATTTCTGCACGTGTGTCATACAAAGTTTTTCAACACATTTGCGAGAAAACAGTACAATATGTAATGAAACAAACTGTTTCATTATAATAAATAAGAAATTTTACAGTTTTGTCACTACTCCTGGAAATTAATAGCATTTGAACAATTATCGCAAGAGACCGTTTTCTGCAATTTGTGCCTCATTCAAAATATCAGGTGGAGTAGATTCCATAATATCAGATTCATTGCTTGAACTCATATTATTATTTTGTTTACAAATATCAGTCGGGAAGTCGCAACAATCTTTGACGTTTCTAATATGAAAATGGCGTGAGCTTTGCAAATGCAAAATTTTTAATTTTGCCACATGCACGTGGTGAAAATTAGAACTACATCTTTCATCTCATTTACTCTTTAGTATTAAAGTGAGACAAACGTAGGAGGTTCGATGAATCAGCTTATTTATTCTCGTAATGTCTCCTTGGTGGAATTCGTATTCTTCTTCTTATTTTATGGAAATTAAAAAGAAAACCGTAAAGAATACGCACGGTGCTATACAACGGGGTATGCGGTAAAAAAGGTACTGAGGTGAGAGTTACACAAAAGTTACGAAAAATTACGCACCTTACAACGGAACGTGCGGTAAAATAGGTATATTTTACCGTACGTTCCGTTGTAAGGTGCGTAATTTTTAACTTTCGAACAATGTATACAGGCTTCGTAAATGCATTTTTTGAGCAAATGTAGTGAAAAGTATTTTTAAGTAAAGTACGGATTAGATGTAGTCACCTAATCGTAATCGTAATCAAAATTGACATCTTTAGAAACAAGGATCTTTTCACACGTGACCAAAATAACGCAGCCATCTTGGTTTCTTTTAATTTCACAAAAGTCTTTTCCTACAGCGCCCTTCTGTAAACGTCAGTCGAGCGTCAAATTATCCGTACTGCAAAAAAAAACATTTACTATTTCTAATATTAGACATTTTCAAAATGTAATTGATTGCATTACCAGTTGATTTATTAAAATACACAATAGAAAATATTATTTGAGTCATGTTTATGATTAAATAACAATAATACAAATTAGTGGTTGGTCATGCAATAATTATAAGCGAGTAAAACTAGATAAACAACAAAATATATCAACAAATCAAACTAATGCATTTAGATATTGCATGAAATCAATACATAGTTGAAAATAATAACATAGGTACTTGGTAAAAATCGTTGTTGATAATAAATATGTAATAATACATGGGAGCTTCTTAATATCATAAAATCTAGTTTCTAAGATGCTTTAATAGATGAAAGGGCTAGATAAACCGGGCCAGGAGAAAAACACCTAAATCATAAAACAACCATACCTTTAGATGGCGGAATATGATTCTAGTTACGCCTTTGACACTGTTGATGTCGCTATCCTTATCTGCAGAATTTTACTTTTCCAACATATTTGCAACAAAAGAATGTTCGTTTTGTTAAAATATCTATAGTTGTCTTCAACATAGGGATGTCATTTTAATATTCATTACAGTTTAGTATAAACATGAATCACGGAAGGTGTCCCGCAGGGTATCGTTTTAGGTCCATAAATAGTTACACTTTTAATCTTATTGAGCTCTTTTTGTCATAAATATATTCTAGAAGTATTGCTTATCATTGAATTTTTTCGTTAATAATACTGTTACGTCGTACCCGTACTTACCTACAGTTACGGTAGTAGGTACCTACTAGTAAGTAGGTAAGTAACAGTAGGTAGGTAGGTAAAACGAGTCCCGAATAATGTAGGTACAAATTCGCAAACTACCTACAAAAGAACATCATTGTAATTTCGACCGTACGCCGAGGGCATAAAGTACCTACTCCTTTCCTTTATACAAGTTGTGGAATTGTCTAGAAGATTCTAGGAAGTCGTGGATATTTCTCGAACGTTCGATCGCCATATAAATAGTCGACGTGTTTGCGGGAGCAGGCAGTCTTATTTTGGCTACAGTACGAAGCGAATCGAAGTGAACTAGTAAGTGCGATATCTAAGTGAATAGTGATCAGTAGTGTACTTGTGATTAAGTTTTAAGTGTTTTGTGATTATTAAAGTTATTTATTGTTTCTTCGGTAGTAATTAATTTATCCCATACCCAGCTCGTAACAATTTGGTGTCAGAAGTGAGGGATAAATTATGCCAATTCTACCTAAGGACGACACGGACGGTATCCGTACCAGGAGTCAGCGACAGCAGGACATGGACCAAAGGCGGTTTGGAGATTCTCCGACACAGACACCGGGTGGTGTCCAGCCTACGTCAGTGCCAGTCGCTGGCCCATCCGGAGTTTCTCCAGCATCAGTGGCGCCAGACTTGTCAGCTTTAATGGCGCTGCTGCAGGAGCAGGCTCGCCGTCAAGAGGAGCAGGCTCGCCGTCAAGAGGAGCAGGCTCGCCGTCAAGAGGAGCAGGCTCGCCGTCAAGAGGACCAAGCTCGCCAGTTACAGGAGCAGTTGCAACGAGATAAGGAGGAGCAGGCTCGCCGTCAAGAGGAGCAGGCTCGTCGTCAAGAGGAGCAGGCTCGTCGTCAAGAGGAGCAGGCTCGCCGGTTTGAAGAGCAGTTGCAGCAAGATAAAGAGGAGCAGGCCCGCCGCCAGGATGAACAGATGCTCCTCATAAAGGATCTTCATGCAACTTTTGGCAAAGATCTGAAAGTGATGAAGGATCAGGTTCACCAGCACGAGAACCGTATCTCAGAGGCCGAAGTTCAGATCGCTGGGGTGAAAAAGGCTTTGGGAGAACTGAAGACTGGAGACGTGACTGTGGCTTCAGTAGTTGCTGCACCTTCAGCGCGGGGCTTTAAGGTGCCTCCATTCGATGGAACATCTTCGTGGTCAGCTTATAAAGTTCAATTTGAGGCCGTTATGAAGGCGAATGGATGGACAAAACCGCAAGCCATGACCGCGCTCACCTTGGGCCTTCGAGACCAGGCCTTAAACATTCTTGAGGCGCTCGGCAAGGATGTAACCTACGAGCGGCTGCTGGAGGCGTTAGAGTCAAGATACGGCGACGCGCACCTGGAGCACGTATTTCGTGCTAAGTTGAAGGATCGTGTTCAACGTAGTGCCGAGAATCTGCAGCAGTGGGCCCTGGAAGTTGAAAAGCTGGTTCGAAAAGCATACCAGTCTGCCCCTGCACTTATCGATGGGAATCTGGTACAAGCGTTCGTTGATGGAATACGTGACTTGGAAGTTAGAACCGCTGTGCGACTTGGGCATCATGAGACACTGAAAGAGGCGTTGGCCCATGCCTTGGAAGTAGAGGCAGCGAGGCAAGACCATCGAACACACCACGTCAGGGAGGTTGTGGCATCACCTGTACGCGACCGTGCGCAAGGGTATAGCCCTAGCTGCTACACTGGTAGAGAAAGTGATCATCTTCGGTCAAGCTCTCCAAAGCAAGTTGTGGCATCACCTGTACGCCAGCGTTCGCAAGGTTATAGCCCTAGGTGTTATACTTGTGGAGAAAGGGGTCACCTTCGGTCAAACTGTAAAAAGCGAAGCATACCGAGAGAAGATCAATCCCTGCAAGGAAAAGCGGCTGGAATGATTGCCAAGCAACAATGGAGAAACCACAGCAACACAAATGATCTGTCAAGAAGACCTTTGCCTGAAGATCGTAAGCACAGTCCCAGACAGGAGTTAAAGGAAGTGGTGCCCGTGAGGATGCTTAGAACGGATCTCAGCGAGGAATGGAAGGAAACACTACAGCAGGCTCAGCAAAATGACTCGGACATCAAACCGATCTTCGAGTGGATCAAAGCTGGTGCTTCTAAACCTAAATGGAGTGATGTGGCTGCGATGAGTTCCATCACGAAGAGTTATTGGGCGCAATGGAACAGCTTGGTGATCCAGAATGGAGTCTTGTGCCGTAAATGGGAAAACGCTCGTGGGGACAGCTGTCATCTACAAATGGTTGTCCCTAAAGCTAAGGTACCGGATGTTTTACGGCTCTACCATAATGGATGTTCAGGAGGACATTTGGGGGTAAAAAGGACTCTACTGAAAATTCGAGAACGCTTTTACTGGATCCACTGTCGAGATGATGTGGAGGACTGGTGTCGCAAATGTATCAGTTGTGCGGCCGTGAAAGGACCCCACACACGCAGCAGAGGTGCATTAAAAGTGTACAACGTTGGAGCCCCTTGGGAACGGATAGCACTAGACGTTGTGGGACCATTTCCAGAAAGTGAGAGCGGAAACAAGTACTTCCTGGTGGTCATGGATTACTTTACAAAGTGGCCAGAAGTCTTCGCTATTCCTAACCAAGAAGCTACAACTGTCGCAGATAAATTAGTTCAGGAAGTCTTCTGTCGTTTTGGAGTACCCTTAGAAATACACAGCGATCAAGGAAGGAATTTTGAATCGCAAGTATTTCAGGAGACTTGTCGTTTAATGGGTACCCACAAAACCAGAACCACCTCTTACCACCCACAATCTGATGGAATGGTGGAACGATTCAACCAAACGTTGGAAAGATATCTGGCAAAAGTCGTGGAAAGCAGACAAAGGGATTGGGACAAGCATATACAGCCATTTCTTCTGTCCTACCGTAGCGCCGTCCACGAAAGTGCGACTGTGACGCCAGCCTTCGCGAACTTTGGAAGAGAATTACGGTTACCTGCTGATTTAATCACTGGAACTCCTCCTGATGCTCCACGTAGTGTAACAGATTATGCGATTGACTTGCGTAACAAGTTAAATGATGTTTATGAGCATATCAGACAATCCGGCCAACAGATGTCTGAGAAGATGAAGACCCGTTATGACCGGAAGGCAAATACTAGGGGTTTCGACGAAAGTTCACTGGTGTGGTTGCATAACCCAGTACGAAGCAAGGGGAAGTCTCCGAAATTGCAAGCAAAATGGGATGGACCATACCGAGTTGTGACTAGGATCAACGATGTCACCTACCGAATACAGAAGGGTCCACGAGGTGCGCCTAAGATTGTCCATGTAGACAGATTGGCGCGATACTACGGGGCTAATGATGCTCGGGACGAGCATGTCTAAGGAGGGGGCAGTGTTACGTCGTACCCGTACTTACCTACAGTTACGGTAGTAGGTACCTACTAGTAAGTAGGTAAGTAACAGTAGGTAGGTAGGTAAAACGAGTCCCGAATAATGTAGGTACAAATTCGCAAACTACCTACAAAAGAACATCATTGTAATTTCGACCGTACGCCGAGGGCATAAAGTACCTACTCCTTTCCTTTATACAAGTTGTGGAATTGTCTAGAAGATTCTAGGAAGTCGTGGATATTTCTCGAACGTTCGATCGCCATATAAATAGTCGACGCGTTTGCGGGAGCAGGCAGTCTTATTTTGGCTACAGTACGAAGCGAATCGAAGTGAACTAGTAAGTGCGATATCTAAGTGAATAGTGATCAGTAGTGTACTTGTGATTAAGTTTTAAGTGTTTTGTGATTATTAAAGTTATTTATTGTTTCTTCGGTAGTAATTAATTTATCCCATACCCAGCTCGTAACAATACCTTTCTCAACTACCTACTTTGGAATTGTAGTGACGTCATTTTGAGACATTTCCTTTGCAGATGCGGCTGCAACATGACAAAAAGGTCAACGAAAAATGTATTCTTTTGTTCATAAAACTCTTGGATCAGTTATGCCAGGTCCGACCTTTTTTCTTCAAGTTAAGCTGTTAGCAAAGCAAAGCAGTACGCCTTGTTTTGCTATCTCGATAAACCACATTATGTCTGGTTCACGACTGTGCACTAGTTTATTACTTGTCAAGTTTGATTTGTGATTGAAAGAACTTCCCTTCTCCCGTTGACTTTAAATAAAGTAGCTAGTAGGTATCGTGTGTCTTAATTAAAACAACATTGCTTCGAAAATTGAAAATCGTACATCTTAGATTGTGATCGATCAATTCTAAATACAGTATGAGGCAGATTGCGGCAATGTCGAGACGTTAATTGAAAATATACACAGTTTCACACAAAGTTGATTATACACCCTTTAGTAAGTACTTCATCGTTGACGCCATCTTGAAAAAAAACTGCGACATTATCTAAGTTATATCGATGCGATCGGTTGACTGACAGAAACATTCTTAAAAATCGAAACATGTAAAACACTACTTCTCTTAATTCGGCAAATCATTGAAAACACAACAATATATATTCTAATATAGCATTCAATCGTGTACTATATTATGCAAAACAGGTCGTCGATAGTATACATAATAGAATTGCGTTTAATCATTCAATTATTGTTTTCGATTTCATGGTTTATAATGTGACATGTCAATCAATTATATACTGTGTATATTTCAATAATTTTTGCAGACGCTACTTGAGGTTCCGATACGCCATAATGATTTTGCGCCTAGTGTATAGTTTTTTTTTCATAAGTTTAGTAACGGGAGATCAGCGGGTAAGTTTTTTGAAATACTAATAAATAATATTGAAAGGTACAACGTTCGTTTACCGTTTAACGATATGGTTCTTAACGGGAAAGGTCTATCTTGGCTCATTTTTAAGGTCTTATGCAAAACTTGCAAAACGCTTACTTCATAAGGGACGCTGAATTAAATTCAACATTAAGTATTGCATTAAGGAGAAATATCGATCAAAAAAAAAATTAAAAATTTTAAGGGTGGGGCGAACTTTCGTTTTCAGCCATTTTAGGATAGTAGACTGACTGATACTGTAGTGTACGTTGCTATTCTTATCAGACATAATTAATTTTCATGATATACAGTCTCCTCAAAATGAGCACTGCAGCTTTTGTACCTCTTTAATGAAGCATATTATTTCAATATGAGCATATCTTAGCTTGCATGGCTTAGCTTTTTTCCCCCAAACAAACTTTGAAGTACCGCTAAAACTTTTAGAAGCGTTAATTACGAGTATAGAGCAAGTCTTCTTTTTAACCTAAACCAAAATAACGCTTTAAAAAACATCTAAAGCATTTAAGAGTTAAATATTACACCAGCTTATGATACAGAAAGCTCAGTTTTTGGACCTACTGAATGTATTGTACTTATTGTAGTACGTATATTCATCGCTGTATTTTGTATGCAAGTATCTCTAGAACCGCCAGATAATGAAACTGATTTATGAAATGGTTGCTGCATCGTTATCTCCCTCGCTTACGCAATAACATTTGTATTAATAATATTATAATTAAGTGTAATAATTAGTTAGATTAGGTTATGATAAGGCTGACGTGCCTTTGTAAGCTAAAAGCCTCTAAATAAATAAAGATAAAAAAACCGTCAGATATAATAGACACTAACACAATTAGGCAGAACAGACACTTAAATTTATTATTAGTTGAAGTTGGATGAAACATCGAAGGCGGCCAGATCGGGCGATTGTCAAAACAAAATTTGTGTGTGCCTAGACCAGGTAGACGTTAAAGCAGGCTTACCTCACGCAACGCCATTAAAAACTACTCGTACTCAATAATTTAAAATACCCAACCCCCACTTAAAGTGGTAGAGGTAAGAAGCTTGATCACTGAATGCACTGATTTATTTCATCGCACTGCTTTTCTTCAACTAAGGCCACTACTTCACATAGTCGTCCCCCAAGCTGTCTCTGTGCTCCACCTTCTACACCAGATTTATCATCCGGGCATCTATTGATTTACTTGTTTGTTTTGTACGTTGCGAAAAGCTTGTAGGATGGTGCAATTTTTTCGTACAAGGATAGCTTCATCTTTTTCACGCATTTCACCGTCACGTACATCGCCAATTAACGTCCCTTCAGAAATTTGGCTTATCATCACTGGTTCTATCTACGGTTAGTTTTGTAAGACCATGATATTTCGTTTGTATAGCACATTGCTTTGCAAACTTGGACACATTCAGCAGAAAAATTGTTAAGCAAATTCCAAAAAAGCTCTTGAAAAGGAATCTTACGGGTAATGTGCTAAAAGAATCACGGCTAAATGTTGCGATATTGATGATCATAGTGTGGCAAGAAAGGAGGTGTTTAATGAAATGACGAGTAATAGAGAAGTATAGAAGAAAAAAACATGCTGCACCGACCCCTAACGAATTGAGATTAAGGCAAGAGAATGATGATGATAATGATGATGAGTGAGTGTCGAAATACGAGTTCCGTATAAAGTTCAATGCACACGTAAAGGCACTGCACAGAGGAACTCCTGCATCTGCATCGCACATTTATTATCGGTACAACCGCAACGCGTTGCAGCATTATGGCGTCTCCTTGCCTAAGTAGTGTCATTGCCACCTTCACCCAACCAACCAGCTTCGCAAGCGGGTGCTCGGCTTGCGAAGCGCCGTATGCAAGGCAACATCACGTCGACGCCTCCGTAGTGACTTATGGATGCTGTTAGAAGTGATGACAATAAGGAATGTTTGTATATGTCGATGACTGTGTTGTTCACAGTACTATACTGTAAGGCTTTTTAATTAAAACGAATGGATAAAGTAAAGATGGTGGCAGGTCACGGGAACAATATGACGACTCCCGTAGGAAGATTTATAAAAAACATGGTTAAACCTGCTGTCTTGTATGGATCAGAATGTTGGGCCACAAAAGGGATGAATGAAAGGCAATTGCTTGTGGATGAGATGAGAATACTAAGGGGGATATGTGGTGTAACGCGAATGGATAAAATAAGGCGCCACTTTCAGACTTTCTCTTATGTACAATGAGTACATAAGAGAACTAGTCTGAAAGTGGCGCCGGTGACTGAAAAGTCGTGTGATATTCAGTTATCGTGGTAAGGACATGTGATGCGGAGGAATGAGGAAACTCTAGTTAGGAAAATGTTGAGTATGAATGTGGATGGCTTTATGAGAAGAGAAAATCCAAAGAAACGATGGATGGACTGTGTAAAGGATGATATGGCTAGAAAGGAGGTGACTGCTGAGATGACGAGTAATAGAGAAGTGAAGTATGGACCCCAAATAAAATGAGACAAGGTCAGGATAATGATGATGGGATAAGAAGTGTTGTAAAGAAAAAAGTACGTATGGTAAACACTGCGATGTAAAAACTTTCCAGATAGCTAGAGGCCTAATTCTTGATCAACTGTCCGCAGTCCGAGATAGACATTCTCTTGGATTACAACCAAATCTTGCTACAAAAATGTGTTAGAAAGAACATGCCGTTAATCCATGCAATAATTAATTACGATTAGGTTTGCAAAGTTGATTTTACGTTATAAAAGGTAGAGACGACGACACGACAGTAAATTAAATTTCGTATACCTCATGACGATCCCAGTCTGGATACAAATTCCAATCGAATATATATTTATCCAGTAGTTTAGTCACAGGACATTGTTTATATTTTTTAGAATTTTCTACATTACGTATCTGTTTATTTATAGGCTAGCACTGACAGGTTAACGAACCCATCGGTATTGACAGGGGAAAATGGAAGGAGAAAACGTGTTGCGCCGAACGATTTTTCGGATTATTGTGCGTATTGTATAGTTATCACTTGCTTCGGTAAAGGAAAGCATCGTGAAGAAACCAGCATGCTTGAGAGATATTTCTCGACGGCATGTAAAGCCGAGTCAGAGGCCCATGGGCGGCATAAAAACTCTGACACCAGGATAGGCACTAACCACACGATAAAGAAAGAAGAAGTATTGCCAGTGTTATTACTGGGTCATTACAGTGTCATTTACTGTCATATTGTCGTCTCCACCTTGTATGAATAGGTAAATGAAAGTAAACATAACCCCTTCGCACCTCACCTGTAACCGTTATCTCTGTACAAATAACGGAATAATGGATTGATAGATTAAACATATGTTTGATAATAATACGCACTACCAACTTACTGACGCCTAGTCAATCTCGTGTATTGGCTCTGCTAGAGCCAATACACGAGATTGACTAGAGTACAATCCGGATGGTTTACGATTTCAGAGTCATTTTTTTGTCAGTTCAAAATATTTCTATGACGGATTTTTTGAAGATTTTAATTATTTCTTGAATGCATGCTTGAGTGCAATGTTTTAGATCTTGTCTGGACTATGTCTGGACCTTACAATAGGTCTTCTTCTCATTAAATCGTGTAATGATATACTATTCAGTCAGGGTTTGTGGTTATTTTACTACTTTGTAGGAAACTTTAACTTTTACTGCACCTCGGTTTTAACTGCCATCTGTTATTGAAACCGTCTCATTTCGATCAACAATAGTTGATTGAAGCCGTCTCATTAACATTTTACGTTGTTTCTGTTAAAATACTAGTTGCTTTAAAATCTACTTTACAACCGTTTCAATAGAACTTAGAATCATCATGTCCGTCTAAGACTGCGTTTCCACCAGGGCCGGCAGTCGGCAATAAATACAGTTGCAATGATGATGCTTGCGAGTAACGAAAGTCTCTACATCCAGGAAGCGTTTCTCGCAAGCATTATCATTGCAACCGAATTTATTCGTTGGTAATAAGCAATTGAAAGTTAGCGATTTTGCCGTTATCTCTGTCGTGACTGCCAGCCCAGAGATGAGTGAGAATGCGTGGCGAGGGATGTGTGTGGAACTAACCAATCACTAGAATACCTCAAGCTGTGAAAAAGAAGTGATATTATTGGTTACTTTCACACACATCCCACGCTATGCATCCTCGTTCATAGGTGAAACGCAGCCAATGACCAAGTGATATTTGTTTACAATTACCGGTGGTTTGCTGACCTTCTTCTTCTTGTTCTTCAATCCTTGGCCACCCAATGCTGAGTGTAGTTCTCTTTCAAATCTCCCCACTTTTGGCGATGTTGTCTCAAGGCTATCCAGTTTCTTCCGGTCACTTTAATTAGGTCGTCTGTCCACCTAATCGGTTATCTTCCCACATTCCTCCGTTCCGTCCGTGGTCCACTCCAGCATTTTACTGACCTTAACATCCAATAAAGACTTGAGACATTGAAAATCTCTAATATCTCAAACATCTAAAACTTGAATTTCATTTCAACACAAACTCCTTCGGACATTTTCACAAAAAAAAGCATGAAATCATCCAACCACCGTGCACCGTTTCGAATTGACCGTGAATATTGCCCATTGGCTCTACATATATTTTAATAGTTTTCATTTCCCCTATATAATCATGTTTTCGATAGATTTTGGTAATACGTTGTTTATGATCATAATCTATAACTGTATGTTCTTGCCCGGAAACATTAGGATTGAATTGTTTTTTTTAAATTACGACAAATCGGATTAAAGCGTGAATCCCCGTACACAATCTAAAGCTACACAATATGTTAAAAAAAACCCTGTCCGATCCGCGAAGGTATTATTAGGTATCAAAATAACATTCTATTTATGTTATTCTTTTTGTAGACCAAGTAAAAAAATACCCTGATGAAAATAAAATTAAATGTACTAAAATGAGGAAATTTAGTGGCAGAACTCGGGCGTGAACATGCTTAACGTATACGTGTTAGATAAATATTATAATTCTGTAACTACATACGTCTTACAGTCGCGAATAATATTCTAATCAACATACAACCTAGCACTGGCCTGCAAATTGCAAAAAAACGTAAGAAAATTTGAATTTCGCGGGCTACCCTGGAGCATCCACCTTAAACCGAAGATGGTGTTGTCACATTTTTAAATTTTGTTAGAAATTATAAGGGAATCAATTATGTGGTGATTTGGGACAAAAATCATTCATTTCAAAATTCGTTGATATTTTTACTTTCATTTAATTTGTTTTTTTTTTTACAATTTTTTTAAATTCGTTTTGATTTTCAATTTGAATTCTAGCATCTAGGTGTAGAGAAACTTCATATACAAGAGTGGTACATAGGCGGACTTAATGTCACAAGGCATTCTCTACCAGTCAACCTTTGGGTCAAATAGGACAGCATTGTGATTAGTAGAGTGCAAAAAAATAAATAAGAAAAATACCATTTATTTATTCATTTATTTATAGTGGTTAAAACTTTTAGTTATTTTCAAAGGTTTGTTTAATAACTATAATGGTTAAATTGTATAGGTTCCCATGTCAGTAGTAGGTTTAGCAGAAAAATATCCAAAAAGCCCAACACAGGAGGCCCCAACATGCTGCTGTAAGAGGTGGTCTCATACAGCAGTATTTTTTTCAATCTTGTTTAAGCGTCCGAAGAATAGTAGATAGCTATGCACGACTTATAGGTAATAGTTTTGTCTCATTCCCACACTAAAGTAAGATTAAAACTTTTGAAGGACTTATTGCTGTGGCCTGTGAACCAAGCGTCAAATCAAATAATTTATTCGCATACTAAGGGTAAATAGATGGTACTTAAAAAGAGTCCGCGTAACACTGGTCAGTTTCCCTCACTCGTCAGTTTATTTAATTCGACTAATATAACAATAAGGATCCTCATATTAAAGTGGATGCTCCAGGGTAGCCCGCGAAATTCAAATTTTCTTACGTTTTTTGCAATTTGCAGGCCAATACTAAATCATCAATACAACCCTCCAAGTTCATAAAGGTGTAGAAATGACTTTTTCTGCTTTTTTTTTGTTTCCTACACCTTTATGAACTTGGAGGGTTGTATTGATGATTTTGATGATAATAATTCTATAACTACATACGTCTTACAGCCGCGAATAATATTTTAATCAACATACAACTTAGCACTGGCCTGAAAATTGCAAAAAACGTAAGAAAATTTGAATTTCGCGGGCTACCCTGGAGCATCAGCCTTAACCATTTCTGTAGGGCTATTACGTATCTCTGTTGACAGCTCGAAATGATAGTAACTGGGCTCAGTGTCCATCAAATAACTGTCAAAAGGTTAGTTTTTTATTATGTATGACCAGTCGCGATCAAATATGACGTGACGTCAAATCTAAAGTGATATCCACTCAGTGCGATACTTAATACCAATATTATGACATTCTCGATTGTCATCAAAGTTCGGTGTACAACCGAAGCTTGATAGTCACTGGATATCAGAAAGATACGTAATAGGCCTACTGGTATACGAAACATAAAATAATTTAAGTCATAAATTAAAGTATCTACTTTTTCTTACTGCAGGGTCATTATGGATATCCGGCACATGGCTTGATAAGCGCAAACCCCATAAATTCTGTCAACCCTCAGGCCCAGATAGAAACTAAGAGCTTCGATGTAAAGTACGTGTCTGATGAGATTCCAAGTCTTCAGGTACGTTGAGTTTGACACGTGGGCGGGGGTTTGGGGTCGGAGGCTTGTTCTTCTTTCGTGTGGTTAGTGCCTAACCTGGTGTCAGAGTTTTTGTGCCGGCCATGGGCCTCTGATTTGCCTTGGAGAGCCTACTGACGATGACGTTAAAGTTGGCAAGGATACGCCGCGCCGCGCCGCTTCACAATGCTTTAAAAAAAATCTCTTTTATCACTTTTGTACATCTTCACCAAATTGGAATCTGATTGGCACAATTACTGCGTTTCGATGTGGACGAACCTAACTCCTAGTAATTTATAAATGTATTGCTAGTAAAAAATAAATCATTTATTCTGGACCAAACACTTTCTACCTTTTCTGGTTAATCTGGTTTGGTTGAATTTTGCGAAGTTGAAACTTGCTAGCTGGTTTGAAACTTCACCGCCAAGAACGAAGACGAAGCTTCATGAACATGAGACTTTCTTAGAAATAATTTCTCTTATCAAGTCTCATATTGATGACGACCAGTGATTTTGAATCGCAAGAGTTTAGTCGATAATAATAAAATACGTAATGATACCATTATGTTTCTAGGTACCACGACCCATCCAATATGTTGAAGATGAAATAGAATACACAGAAAGAACTATATGCTTCACACCCTCAATGGTACACAAAATGATCAAGGCAGCACTTGAGTATGTAAGCCAAATGCCTTCAGATATAAATAATATTGTAGAGAAACTCGATCAAGAACTGAATAGAATGTCAGAAATGGGGATAGAGGAGAACGCTGTTAGGAAACCGCTAGAGTACCCATTAGATTCTAAAACAATATTCCAAATAGTGGATAAACCAAGAAATGAACCAAGAACTAATTTAATATTGAAATACGAACTGCCAAGCGTGAAAGAACCGCTTTGTAGAGAAGCACTGGAGAAGTTGATAGAAATAGCATATGCTGCGTACCTGGAATTGGAAGAGCATCCGCAATGTCGCGATTATTTGTATAATTTCGCCGCCCATCAACCAGAAGACCGTCCTACAGGTCATCTTAATCAAGGACCAGACCTAAAATCCTTAATAGCTACAATCTTAGACCAAGTAGACAAACATAAGCCGAATCTAGATATTTCTCAGCAAAGTGATCGTCACGGTCATATGCCAATAATTCCTGATATTCCAACTCCCCAATACAATATTCCACAAGTTCAGGAATATAATATTCCTCAAAAACCTCAGAATCTTGAATATAATATTCCAGAAAATCCTCAAACTCTTGAACATAATATTCCACAACAACCTCAGACTCTTGAATATAATATTCCACAACAACCTCAGACTCTTGAATATAATATTCTACAACAACCTCAGACTCTTGAATATAATATTCCACAACAACCTCAGACTCTTGAATATAATATTCTACAACAACCTCAGACTCTTGAATATAATATTCCACAACAACCTCAGACTCTTGAATATAATATTCCACAACAACCTCAGGCTCTTGAATATAATATTCCACAACAACCTAAGATTCATATGAAAAAGAAAATTCATACATATAGTGTGCCTGAAGTTCCGGAATACCAAGTTCAAGAATTAAACATACAATATAACGGTCCTCAGGCTCCTCAACTGATCAAACCTGAATTAAACCTGCCTAATATTCATGAGTATAACGTGCCTAAGGTTCATGAATATAGTGTAAAACAAACTCACGAGTATAACAACCCTCAAATAAATGAATATGTAACTGTCACAAAAAGTACTGAATACAATGTGCCGAAACTTCAAGAATATAGTATAACTCACGAATATAATGTGCCTAAAGTTCATGAATATATTACGCAAAGTCACGAATACAACATTCCACAAATTCATGACATCATCCTCCCACAAGTCCAATCTATTGAGATGCCAGAAACAATACACGAGACCGTAGAAGAGATTATACCGATGCAACCAGAGGAAACTATTAATGTTCTAATTAAACTTTTGCCAAAGAATGATCAAATTGACATTGCAAACTTGTTGGATCGTCTCATGAATATTATTGAAGAAAACCAAAATAATTTCCACCCAAGAATCTCCAAACACCTACTGACTCTTTTGAATACTCACAAGCAGAATAACATTCCAAAGTTTAATGATATATTCTTACTCCTACTCGATTTCCAGAGGAATCGGGACTGGCCATGGAGTGATAGAATCACCGAACATTTGCTGTCTTATCTGATACCAGATCAAAACGGCAATCTGGATCCCAGAATAGTCGAAATTATACTGAACTTGTATAAAAGGCGACCGAATGAACAGCAAATCGAATTTATACTATCTCTTTTGAGACCATTTAAAAAAGGAAACATGGACTCCAACATAGGTGATTTAGTACTTAAGTTGATACACTTACATCAAAATAATTTGATGCGTCAAGATCATGTTGACATTTTACTCAAACTTTTGAAATTGTCCCAAGAAGGAAATATTAATCCTATAGATGTTGAGATCATCGCTAAGTTATCCAAATGGAATGAAATCGGACTTAGTCCTAACCAATTGAATGGACTAATTGCACTTTTGAAGCCATATGTAAATGGTCATCCAGATCGTAAACCTGTTTATATTACACATTTCTTGTTGACTAAAGGTAGGCATTTGAGTCCAAAACAATTAGATTTCATATTGTCGTTCCTGTATCCTGAAAATGGAGTGTTAGATGCCAAGCGTATTGAAACCATAAACTTCATTCTGAACAAGTTGTCTCAATATCCTAACTCTATAAATATTCTCCTCACTTTGCTGCAAGATAATGGACCTGGTGTATTAAATTCACGATTTTTGGAAATCCTGGTTCTCCTAAACAATAATAGCATGTTGACTCCAGAACTAGTAGAAATTGTAATTAATCTCCTGGTGAATGAGGTCACTGGACAGCTTGAGGACCACCAAGTGAAGAATTTGTTCTTCCTGTTAGCACCATACAAACATTCTAATCCAAAACTGGTGGTCGATGTTTTAACTCTTTTGAATCAAGGAGGATTGCACGGTAACATAGTTGAATGGTTTGAGAGAACTACAAGTAACAGGGATTTTAAACCAAACAATGTAAAACTTGTGGAAGTACAGCCAGAAAACAAGAATGAGTATCGAACACCCGATGGCGGATATCAAACAGTGGATACACCGCAAGTTCCTAACAACGATTTCATATCAATATTCAAGTGGCTTGAGAGTCAAGGACTGATAACTCTAGACCAAGGATCTAATACCGACTTGGTAAATAAAATTCTAAAGATTTTGGAAGTGGGCCAACGTGAACTAGGTGTTGTTGAACTAACTTACATGCTGAAACATGAGAAGCCTCTCATTTACCAACCTGTATACTACGTGAAATATAGACTTCCTATATTGAGCTTTTTATCCAACATGAAGAATTTGTTACTTGAGAACCCAAATCTGAATGCAGATCCCATAAAACTTTTACAAGAACTGATCGTCAATTCCAACGTAACAGAAGTATCTCCAAACCTACAGGGGTTTCCTAAAGAAGAAATATTAAAATTGACTTTCAATGACGGAGATTTAGTGCAAGCAAAGATTCTAGACGAGCAAAACTTGAGTTTAAATGATCACATTAATTATGTCCATGGATTGAACGCTGATATTTCGCCAGAGGAAATACTGCAGCTGAATCAAATCAACGAAGCGAAATACTTCCGGAATTTACTAGAAGTTAAAGGGAAGCACCCTGAAACACTGACGATCAAGGATGTAGATAAATTTATAGACGTCCCACCGGTACATTATATGCACGTCGAACTGCCAGCAGTTTCGAATCAAAGCCGTCCTCAAACCAAAACGATACACACGCACCATCAAACGTATATAGCGCGAGACAATCCGAACCAGGATGCCCTTCACAAAGACAATGCTCAACTCAGTTCTCAGGAGTAGAAGATGGAGTCAAACTTATGTTTTTATTAAAAATAAAAATTTTAGGACAAAATGTGTAGTTTCATTTATGAGTTTGTTAAGAGGAGAGAGTAATTCTAGTTTCTTCAAATTTATAGCCTTGAATGAAGCAACTCCGATCTATGGTGCAATTTACCATAATATTAAACCTACAAAGTTCCTACTGCGGGGACACAGCCTCCTTTTTTCAGAAGGAGAGAGAGAGCCAAAATCCGCCACTGTGACATAACAATAAGTAGATGTCACATGTCTTTGATTTTTTGGTTTTAGTTAGGACGGTTTCCTCACGATATTCTCCTTCATCGTTTCCAGAACAGTGGTGTCGAATTTAATAACAAAAAGTAAAGGGCCTATCTGGGTTCAAAACCCATCATAAATTGGGGATGATACCTTTGAGCCAAAACTGTACGCTGGCAGGTTGGTGCCACTTGTTGGCGGCATTCTACCACCGGTTTTATTATTCTTCTCCGTAGAGATCTACGCTAGGGAATGGGCAACTACAGTACTTTCTCAAGTTATTATGTCTTGTGACTGGGACTGTAGCTTTGTTTTTTTTTGTATTTTAGACATACAAAAGTACCGTAATGGTCTAATTAAATCATATGCTTTGAGTTCGAGTTTATCCATGAACCTTAGTAATGGGGTCATCATTATCTGCCTAGCCTTTTCCCAACTATGTTGGGGTCGGCTTCGGAACGACTGCCTATCTGACCTCCACTGCCCATTAGGGCTATTACGTATCTCTGTTGACAGCTCCAAATTATAGTAACTGGGCTCAGTGTCCATCAATTAACTGTCAAAAGGTTAGTTTTGTATTATGTATGACCAGTCGCGATCAATTATGACGTCATTGGTTGTCATCGTGGCTGATAGTCACCGTTACTCATTTTGACAGACGCTTTCGTATCGATACTTATATTATTTCGATTATGTAAGCATAGTGAACAACAAATTGATGACAACTGAGTTTGAAGTGGCTTTCGTGAAAGACGTTACACCGTACCCGGGCTGCTAGTCACCGTAAAGTGATATCCATTCAGTGCGATACGTAATACCAATATTATGACATTCTCGGTTGTCATCAAAGTTCGGTGTACAGCCGAAGCTTGTAATAGGCGTATAACGTAATAGGCCTACTGATCACCTTTCAATGAGAAAAACATACTCGGACCGACTGCAATAAAAATAAAATAATTTCCAAGAGCCATTACTTAGGTGTGGCAGTACCTAACATATACATTGTAGTCTTTGTACCTAACTCTAACTCTACTCGATCGTACTTGGATATTATGTCCCGAAACCAACTTAGCGATGACATTTCGGCCAAAAGTAATGTATTTCGTGTGTGTAAAAAAGGCAAAGGCAAAGGTGTACTAATAGTACCTAGTAGTACGGTTTTATTAGCAAAGATTTTAACCAAAAAAAAAAAAATTCTTGGGAAATCTTAAAAAATAAAATAAAAAAATGTTGTAAAAAATCAAAATCATAGTAGATTATGCAACGAGGGGCTAAAGTTGTGTCTTATATCACGGGCGTCATATTGAATCTCGAGCGCAACGAAGGATTCAGGATTTAACTCCCGAGCGAAGCGAGGGAGTTAAGAATTTAACACAAGGAGTTAATACAAGAATCCTGAATGCAGCGAGGGATTCAAGCTAGCCCAAGGCAAAGACACCTTTAGCCCAGAGGATACTCTACTTTTTACACCTACTGTGAGAAAATTATAGCCATAGTACGAAAAACAAAGTATTTATTAAATAAACAAACAGTAAGAATAAATAAATTAACTAATGTTACAGCCAATTACTATTACGGTATTACGGCGCGGTACGGTATTTGTTATTATTAATGCCAGTTTTAATGTTATTCCTTTCCTTTTAAAAAATGGTTCGTAGTTAACTAATTATTCTTACAATGTTATGTCTTCGAAAACATGGCAACGATATGAAGAAGCAGTCGTTATGATTTTGTAGGAAATCGAGAATATCATCCACGCGTAGTAAGAATCGAGAATAGCTTTCCTCTTTCTGGCACCAAAGCAAAGAGTATAATAATAATAAGGGAGCACCAAAGGGTGTTTGTTAGTACTATACTGCCAATTTAGCTGAGCATGTGAGATTCCAAATTCATATCAGATTATTGACCAGCGGGTCATAATGAAATCCGGTACAACATTATTGACCGGCTGTGCCCCCGGCCACTAATGACTCACTTTAGGTTATGGATGCCTGACATATAATTTGATATTTTCGAGCAGGTGGTGTAAAAAAGCATTTATTTCAAGTAGGCCAGTTACAAGCACTTTTGGATTGTCGAAACAAAAATGAAAATGATTGATGATGAAAAAAAGATGAATGATTTTGATGATTATAATTCTGTAACTACATACGTCTTGCAGTAGCAAATAATATTGTAATCAACATTAACCCTAGTACTGGCCTGCAAATTGCAAAAAACGTAAGAAAATTTGAATTTCGCGGGCTAGTCGGAGCATTCACCTTAACCACTGAGCAGGGAACTATCACAATAAAATTTGTCAGTAGGGGCGGCAAAATTTGAAAAGCCTAATGGCGGCAACCGGTCAGTTCACCAAAAATAATTTCAAAAACTACGATTGGTAAAAATATTATTTGTCATTTCATCATTATACAAAAACAAGTTTACCAAATAGTTCACTTAGAAAAATAATTATCCGATAAACTTTTATTTAATACACACAAATTTTGAGACAGAAATGAATCGCTGCAAAACCGACTCCACGTAGTCATAGAAGCCCTACCCCTACTAGAGTGTAAAGCGGCCTTTACATTTGGCTAAATTTAGTTCATTGAAAAATCGGCCCTTCAAATTCAGACAGTGAGCGTTGGCGGAAAAAAGCTTGCTCTTTACACTTGATCTAATTAGCTAGCTAACTCAGTATAGCAGTGAATTCCGAGCGTGTCGTACGTATTTGTCACTCTCATGGCACCAACAAAACATCAAAGGCTGTGTCAAAGGATAGGGCTCGCCTTGGCTATGGTTGCGTCGAGCTCGATTTTAATCACTAAAAAATTACGCAGGAAGTGTTAGGTGAAAAGATATTTGCTTTTAAGAAAAAAACTGACTATAACAAATAATATAAATAATTATATTATTTGTTATAGTCAGTTTTTTTCTTATTGTTATAGTCAGTTTTCTCTGATTGTCTAATTGGTGTGTCTATCAGTCTGAATGTCTTACACTACTTAACTGTAACGAGAACACTAACTTGTCTAAATTTTTAGTTAACTGAATTTAGCCAAATGTAAAGGCCGCTTAAAATTTAAAACTGCGTAGGCGCGGAGGGGTGAGGTGGCACCCGAGCTGAGGAGCAAGTGGCGGTGGTGAGCGATAAATAATAGAGTTACGACTAAGTTTATTAATAAGTCCGAGTGTAACTTCCGATTATGCTCGGAATAGAGTATTTTTATTAATAAGGCTGTTAGAGTATTTATACTGTAATTAAATACTCTAAGGTTAAAACCCTCTGCGACGATAAGCGAGTATACTTATGGTCTAGTGTAATTCGACTAAAATAATTGAAAAGGTAGAACGAAGATTATATTAGTCATATTTTCATGGGACATTTTTTTTTGAGCATTTTTTTTTAAATATTCTCGTTTGCCTATAATCATAATTCTGCTCTTTGCTTTTATCGCAGATCACAAAGAGTAAGCATATTATGAGAACGTTGATCGTAACCGATCCATGGTACGTATGTAACGTATGTGCGCCCGTGTATTTGGATGTGTAGGATCCACAAGAAGGTAAAAAAAAAGATTTTTGAACGAAACTATATTTGTCACTGACACAAATTATTGATTTTCAATGCGAAGCGCGTTCCAGTTATGGTTTGAAAACTTTATGCACCAATTTTCTTCTACTTCGCTTTTTCACAAAAGTAAGACAAAGATCGAGTTACTATGAGTGTTTCATATCATTACTAACATAAACCTGAAACACAACGAAATCAATAAAGTTCTCGTGAATTATTGCAATGGTGAACACTCCGTGTATTTCGTAACGTAAATAAATAAAGTGATTAGGTAAATACGTAACAATTAGGGATACAGTTTAGTGAAAAGTTTTGTATTTTTGTTTTAAACATGTTGGGGCAAAGACCAAGGTTTATCAAGCCAGGTAATTCGCTTTTCTTTACGGTTACTATATTATACCGCTGCGCTTAAGCTTGTATTTCTTTCAGGTGTGGCCTGAAGACGCGTTTTAAGTAGGTATCAGTTTAGAATAGGTATATTCTTGTGTATCTTTTACTGCAGTATCTTGCATTCTAAGTGGTATTCTTCCATAAATTCGTTCGTGGGTTCTTTTACCGGCATTTTGACGCCCTACCGGTTCCTACTCTGAAAACTGCATCTCGCTAGACTAGAAGTCAATCCAGACATACTTGGAGTAAAGGTAAAAGCTAGGTAGACATGTTGACTCTGCAACGGTTTTAATGGATACATAATATTATAGCCTCTAATAAAAACGATAAACTACCATACCATACTACACACCACCCAGGCTTTTTCCTGTGATTTTGATACCTCATCTACAACATGGTATCCCTTTCCTTAGTGCTCTACTTTTCTAATTAACTAGGCTCACTACAACTGCCTTGTTGTGTTGAGTTGTGACTTAAATACAGGGATAATAATTATGTTTTTAGAACAATGGCGCCATTAGAAAGCTCATTTTGAATACACGTTTTGGATGTGCAGTTGCGGACACCAGCCTCTTAAACAATACAAGCTCATATTGACCTATGACAGAGTGTTATGGGTCAGGCCTTTCTAAACTATTCCACAAACAGCCAACATATTCATACTACAATCATACTTAAATCTTCCTTATCTATTTCAGGAGAAGAAACACTCTACCCAACAAGAAACAAAGATGGCGTTATCGAAACACTGGTAAACCCTAACGTAGATACCGCTTTATCCGTAGACAGTGATTCCCGTACCTCATTTGTTTACAACCGCTATCATCATCTACCGTTTGAAGCTCAGCGGCAGAGGTTACCGGTGTTTCAGTATCGCAACCATATCTTGTATCTGTTGGAACGGTATCAAACGTTGGTGCTGATCGGAGAGACGGGATGTGGGAAGTCAACACAGGTGCCTCAGGTGAGTGTTTTTACATTTGTTTTTAATCAATATTATTTATTAATGACAGATTATTGATAGGAACCTTAACGCAAGATGATGAGAACTGCATTTGCATTTTTCGGAGGCTGAAAGCCTGATTTTTCTAGGACGCAAACAGGAGTTTGGTCTTTTCAACATTATTTTTTACTTCTGACTTTGTGTCACTGAAAATACTGATTCGAATTCGATATTTGAATCTGAGACAACCAACTGACGCGACATCGTTCATCGCAGCTCATAACGTGATTTGGCGCATTTATGCCGCGGTTCTAATCTGCGCGTAGCTTTAAACGCCTACGACTTTTATAGTAGCAATACTTTACTGAAATACTTTGCTATTATAGTATTGTAGGCGTTTTCATCTTGTCGGTCGGCACGTACTGTTCACGGTAAAATAATAAAATTGACATTCAAGTTGGTAGTGAAGGTTGGTTGCCCAGCGTGAACATAGGTACCTAAGGCTATGCTTAGGCCTAAGGGCATTCAAGGAGCAAAACATTAGTTTTTATTCGACTGACGTCAACTACGTAACGGCAATTGCTTGAAAGGTTACGGTACATTAGTTAACTACCATCTTTGAGTATGTTCACTCTTTCAGAGGGTACAATAAAAATATAAAGGTAAAATGTACTGATGAAAAAATTACTTTTTAATACCAACTTAAACATAACATCACGCCTGATATCCCCGAAGAGTTAAGAGCGGCCAACCCGCCATACTTTTCGCGATAATTTTGACAAACGCTCGTGCGTTATTATAAAGTTGTTAAACATATATCTTTAAATTTTTTGAACTGATAGGTATCTTGTGCACTATATCTAGGCTTCTATCGAAACAAACAATAAAAAATTGTAGGAACAAATTCAGTATAAGCCTCCAAAAATTGCTGTTTTTCTCAAATTTTACCTCAACTTTGGCCGTTCATAATGTACTCATAAATTGTAAAACTAAAGAAAATTGCCTGATAGAAGCCTTGCAAATATAGTGGAGATTTTAATTAACAAATATTTATTTCACAAACCTGTAAGACTTATTTAAAAACACGTATTTCCTGGAACAAGTTTTATAAATTTTCGAACACTATTTTTCGTTCAATGGTTTCATGGTTTTCCTTTCATTTAATTTATCATGATTGTTAGAGGGATTTGATCTTTATGATTGACCCTATCGATTGGTGCAATAAAAGTACAGGATGTTATTTTTTTGGAATTTAGCCGGTTAGATTCCCGAGTGTGGCACGCGAAATTACAAAATCTTTGAATACAGATTAATTTCTTTTTAAAAATAAAGGAATGTTTCCTTTGAGTAAAATTTGCTATCTCCGGTATTTAGAGTACTTTCCCTCCAGGTGGCATGCAAAAATTCCACCCTGTATACAAATCTTGCGTCCACAGTGTTTGTTATCGAACTCCTCCGAAACGGTTTGACCGATTTTTATGATTGTTTACTGTGTAAGTATATTTGGTAGGTCTGAGAATAGGTCGTAGGCTATTTTTTAGTCTTACACTGTACTGTACATCAACATTTTACACGCGTACGAAGTCGCGGGCCACAGCTAGTATCTTTAAAATAATTGGATAAAACTCGCGGAAAACAGCTTATAAAGAATAAAACTTGATTGGTTAGCAGCCGTAGACCAGTATCCCCCCTTTTCCGGGGAATCGATACTCAAATGATTTATACTTACCTAACAATAAATTGATTAAGGCTTGCACAACACGTGATATCCAACTCCTTGATAAGTTAACGTGATCTTTAATTAACGAAAAAAGTAATTATTTTTAAATTAAGGTTATCGTTCTTGGTGGGTATCACGTTAATTGGTATGTAGGTTAGTAAATGTTTCTCCTCGTAGTGACGTGTTGTTTTTTTATAATAGGTAGGTATCGTGTTTTATTATTGCACTACACAAAGGACAAACAAAAGTATTTTTCTTACGGAGAAAAACATAAGGTAGAAGCGGGAGAAGTCATTTGATGATTTTCCATCCGAAAAAAAAAAAACGGTACTTATAATAACATTCTTTTTTTTATTTTTATCTCTGTCTGTCTACATCGCTTCGGTCTGTATGTTTGTTCCGGCGAAAAGATTGGACCGATTTTGATCGAGCAAACCCACTGGTAGATAGCTGTTATAAAGAGTAACAGGCTACTTTTATTTTAGAAAAATAATTAGGATTCCGTGCACAAAAAAACCCTTGTAATAGTTAAGAAACTCCGATTCAAATAGTGATAAGAGAAGTAATATTTTTAATACACTTTCTCGAAAACGAGTTCTTATCGCACTACGATTAGGTTCAACATGCAATGTATTTCACACGTGTGCGTTTTTTTTTTCATTTATACGCACGTGTGCGGAAATAAAAAATCCACAGAAGACTATACCTAAACGAAGTTAAAATCGGTTCAATGCCTATAGGTCGGTGATGAATGTCTTTTTTTTTATTTCGGCAAAGCGTTTAGCGTCTTCACGGCGTAAATATTTATTGAATATTCAATTTGTGTTTATAAATAGAATATCATAGATAAACATAATTATTTATAACTAGTATTTATTTTTATAAACAAATTAACATTTATTTGTGTTCTAAATTCAAAAATAAAAGAAAAAATCCTTTGGTTCTCCTTCAACCTGGTGAACGCAAAGCGCGGAAAAAAAAAACAAAATCATAGTTTCATAATAGGTAATTCATGACAAAAATATTTTTCGTTCTTTTATTTTATTTGATTTCTTCAAACGTATTGAAAAACGTCGTTTGATACACGTGGACATTTGTTATTGCAGTTCTCGGCTCAATAACACCCTCGCCTACGTCTCGGGTGTTAATTCCGCCTCGAATGCAATAGAAAAATTTCTCCACTTGTATCAAAATGGACTTATACTTATTAGGTAATTAAGTATAATAATTTCACGCGGCCGAAGGTCACAGGCAACAGTTGGTAGTTTTGTTATAAGTACGTTGTTTCTTTCGGTAATGATAAGACTTTCCTTTATCCGTTTATCGTAATAAGTGTTTTGTAGGAAGCCGGGTCATGGCTGGTTGTGATATAGACGCCAGCACATCAAGCAACCCGAAACTGTCAAATTTTCCCTATTAACCTTGAACCTAAAGCGATAAAGTTGTTATTTTTCTGAGAAACTAAGTACTGAACCTGACCTAAATAATTGTAAGACCCAGGTCCTTCGCAAACAGCATGCGAGTATGGAACCCACGACTCTTAGCACAGCGTACAATCTTTGGAGATATAGTTTGGCTAAATGTGGGTAGTTGGTTACTAATAGGAAAGGCATAAGAAAATACAAGCTTGTTGCCTGCATGTTTAATTATGTAACAAATCTAGGCGGCTCATAATTATGAGTCAACTAAGATACGTACAACGCAGTTGCATTGTGATTAGCTGCACACGATACATTTTATCGTCCACGTGTGTCCAGATGGCCTTGGGGTCTGGTGAATAGACCATCTCCATTATTTAATATTGGCTAAGTTTACTCACTGCAGGGAAAAAAAACGATGGCCAATGGGGCAAGGCTTTGACAGAGTAGTGGCCAAGGTTAGGCCAAAGAAACCAGGCGCGCCCTAAAGCTCGTTGGGTCGAAAAAAACAGCCAAGTGCGAGTAGGACTCGTGCATGAAGGGTTCCGAACCATCGTAGTAGGGGAGCCCCTTGAATTTATTATTTATTTATTTTTTGTTATAGCGGCAACTGAAAATTTCATCTGTCTATATTACAGATCATCAGATACAATACAGCCCGCTGACATACAGACAGGTGGACAGACGCGGAGGGTTAGTAATAGGGTCCCGTTAGTTACCCTTCGGGTACAGAAACAAACCTAAAAGTGTAATTTCGTCACAGCAGCATTTTATCCGTACATTTATCCGATAAAAACATTTAATTTTGGTCACTCACACGCGGCTGAAACAACCAACTGTTCAAACGCTGTGCGTCATTTCACGGGTAGGTGATTAATTAACTGATTACGCTTATCAGTCTAAGGCAGGGGTCGGCAACCTTTTGAGTCGGAATAGTCAAAAATTACAATTTCCAATATTGAAACTTTTTAAAGAGCCACAAAAACTTTTCAGTGACAGTGACGAGTGACGACGTGTGTCACGGGGGAGGGGTGCGGTGAAAAGCGAGTACAAGTGGCTGAGAGATAGAAATGGTTCTAATCGATTCAGAACGATTTTTAAATGTTAATTTTTAAATAAATTAGGTAAATAAAATTTGCGTATGAGCCGCAGCTTCACATCCAAAGAGCCGCATGTGGCTCGCGAGCCGCAGGTGGCCACCCCTGGTCTAAGGTAAAGCCGCACTCTCGGCTGTTACACAAAATATCTAGATACCTACTGTGGTGTTCACTAGTAACACTAGTTGGGTTAAGAATAAAACCACCAAATTATCAGTAAGTAGTAGATGCGCTCTAAGGGTACGTGTGCTCGCTGTCCGGGATAAGTTTGGACTACTCAAACGACGGAACCTTAAACCTCACGATACGTTTATTCGTATATCACACCTACCAATAATGTGTACTAGCGCTTCCGTGCCTCGAAAAGCACGTTAAGCAGTTGGTCCCGGTTTTAGGTCTTTCACAGTCGGTACAGGTAGCCAGTGGCCCAAAAGTCTGGCAACCAGTATTATCAAGGGGTATCGTATTACCCAGTACTAATTTGCTTGTGGAGGTCAAATAGGCATTCAGCTGCATCCGGTTAGACTGGATGCCGAACCCAACTTAGTTGGGAAAAGGCTAGGCAGATGATACTGTGTACTAGCGCTACTATTCTGCATGAGCTCCTGCGTTCGATTCCCAGGTCGGACAGTGTTATAAGGTTTTTGCATCAAACGATTCTTAGTAGCAGCTCGGATAATAGATTAGTGCCCGGATGATAGCTATAGGCTCGCCCCTTTGACATGGGCAATAAACAAAACTGGCGAAATGTACAGGAGGTGAAGTCACATCCCTGCCAAACTCTTCGGAGATAAACAGGCGTGATATTATGTACGACAGTGACACTGTCCATGGCAGAGTCCGATACATAAATGCTGATAAAAAAATCTCAGCGATTGAAGTGAGGACATCAGCATAATTATTCTTTTTCTGCATTTGCCCCCCTGAACTTTTTGATAACGGTTGCCAACCTGCTAAGAATAAACCTAATAATAATTTGAACCCACAACTTGAACATCAGGCGATACGGTCATACGACTGTTTATTGTGAAATAATAAAAAAAAAACACCGGCCAAGTCCGTGTGTGTCACAGTGAAGGGTTCCGTAGTCGGGACTAATATTTACGCATTCATAGTATTGATTTGATCGGCCGCAAAAATAAGTTAGTAGCTAGCTGTAGCTTATAATGTCCCAAATCTCCAAAACTCAATAGTTTTGGAGATTTGCAATAAAAGTACCTATGAGCGCCTTGCTGATAGAAGTCAATAGTTTTATTAACAAGACGCTCATAGGTATTTTCCTTGATGGATTCTATTTACAACTGGCACACGCTTTTGTGCATTTTTTTTTATCGAATTTGTACTTTTATGTTTCGTATTACACTACACAATTGTTTATCGCTTCACTGACATGCGTGTATGACCAGATGTATGAACGTGGGCGAAGCAAAAAGAGTACCTACCTATGTAATGTAAGGGACCGTAGCAAGTGGCGTTCTGTGGTTTCTGCCTACCCCTATGCGAAAAAAGCGTGAGTTTATGTACTTGAGTAAGTATCTATGAATACACTTTCCAATCATCATCAAAGCACATAAGTAATAAAGGTTCAGTTTTCGTCATTCGGCCACGGAACCCTAAATAAAAAAGTAGGTAAGGTAGGTGTCGAATCTTACGATAAACGAGTTATTATTTTAATAATGTAACATCCGATGCGATGCTTTGATTTACTGGAAACATGGAAACCTTTCTTAAGTAAGTACCTACCTATGTTGTAGTTCAGAAATAATCTATTTATATAATTATGTACCATCGCCAAAAAAATATTCTGACCACCTTATGGACTATTCGTGCTTGCAGCACTTAGGGTTACCATCGGACCGGATTTTAAAAACCATTTCTAGTAATAAAAAATATAATTAACACTTTTACGTTTAACTTTTGAATAAGTACTGAACATGATTTATTGGTGTTTTTTTTCTAACTTTGAATAAAAAATTCAGTTTTTTGTTTGATCGTAGGTAAACTTTAGGCTAGATCGGACTTTTTTTTTTTGGAAACAGGATTTTTCATCCTCCAAGACCGGATTTCCGATTTTAGGCACTGGTAACCCTAGCAGCACTTACAAATTTTCACTTCCAAAATTCACTCTAGTAGGTAGGCACATTGCATCATTCCGTTGCCTAGTTTCTCAAACAATTTATTTGGAGTCTGCCGCCGGCGCAGCATTTTTTTTTAGATTTCATGAAATCTTAGTAGTCACCGCCTGTCTCTCTGTATCATCTTTCACACAGTCCATCCATGGCTTCTGTGAAATAAGCAAGATGATAAAATCCTAGCAATAAGTAATATTATCCTTAGATACATTTCTTACATCCTATAAAATTAGTACAAAACCTATTTATAGCAGACCCCACAGACCGTTTGTAATTAAAAATATTTTTATTACGCACCGAAGTGGAATTTAAACTATCGTATGATGACAATTAGTTAATATTACTATTTTTAGGTATTGTAGTAGTATTACTCATACACGTATGCGGCGAAGCAAAATAGCATTACGCTAATGCTATTTTTAACCGACTCAAAGAGGAGGAGGTTCTCAATTTGATTGGTATTTTTTTTTCTTTTTTTTATGTATGTTCCTACAGTTAGTACACACACAGTAAGTACGGTCTACCAATGGTTGGCTAATCTGCTATTTACATAAATAAATAACATCACGCCTGTACTGGCTCCCGAAGGCTATTCAGAGGTGCACCCTATATGTATAATATTAGAGCTCCCACATTTCACTAATTATATTTATCCACAACCAACGGGGATTCCCTTCGATTCCCGATTGCTCAACAATGAACTCTATTCTGTACGACTAAGAAATAAAATCTTGCAAAGTGCCATCCACCGTACACAAATCTGGACTCCGGGCTGCCGCTGGGAAATTCCTGGTAGATAAACCCAATGACGCCCGACACAGGAACCGAACCCAATACCTTAAGCTCAGCAGTATCCCGTGCCTTAGGAGTCAGTCAAAATAATGAAATCTATTTGCATGAATTAAATGGATCGACCCTGCCAGATACATGTTTATGTGACACCAAAAAAATCGTGACAATTAAGTAGGTACTTAGGTAATTCTGTGGCTTACAAAACTGGGTGTTAATTTAACACCCAGTTTATATTGAACCAAAAACAAGCTTCAACCGTCTTTACTTAGCGGTTTAGTGATAAAAAAAAACTTCGTTTGAATGAACTCGCTAAATATCGCATTCCTTTTGTCATTTGAGATTTGACACAACTTTTGGCGGGAAACGGGGACACGGTCGTTTGGAAACATTGACCGAGCTTCTCCCGCATTATGTAAGTGTTGCTAGGTTAAAGAATTTCCCTTGGAACGTGGAAAAATAAAATAGTTTGCCTGTTTGATAGTGACTTACAATTGGGACCTATGTATGAACTGGTAACTATTTTGTCATTTTTCCTGAAATATACTTAGAAATTAAACTTTCAAATAAGTAGGTACTTACTATATTTAATTTTGAGGAATTTTGCAATATAAGTACATAAGGTATTTTTCACATTAAAATGAATCATGTAAAGAAAAACCAAATTGATTTAATAATTGTTCAATTAATCTCATCTTCATATATTTAAAAATTACATGTTATACTAAAACAAACGTTTATTCACGCAATAACATATGGTACAAGTCGACATCATATTGTTATATCAAACACAAACCATATGCCAAAACTTAGCATCAAATTGCATCAGCCGTCATCTCAGCTGCGTGCGTCCCAAATAAATACCACAATAAAAAAATACAAAAGGAATTTGTAAAACCGGGCCTGGCTACCCCAACGCCAAAGCTCTGTCTGTCTGTCCCGTCCTGTAGCGTAGCGTAGCCGCATTCACACCACTCGCCGGTCGCCGTCGCCCGCGGCCCGCCAGCTACAGCTAATCAGTCGAACATATCGTGTTGTTGTGTACGCATGTCGTTCTTTTTAAACGGGATGCGAACTGTATTGTCGATAAAAAAAATTACGATAACATGCATTGATGAAACGAACTGATATACAAAGCAAAATTGTTGCACTGTTGTGGTAATAAACCGACAACTTGTTTGAAACTCGCGACGGTACTCATGACAACTATAACGTTTGTGTGTGCATCGATTTTACCGAGAAAAAATAACAACTTTGGGATTGAATAATGTTTTCGAAAGTGATTCGTTAAGTCTTCAGGGAATCAAAGTTACGTACTATGACAAGTGTAAACTGTGTTTTTAGTTCGAAGTTGAACCGAGTTCAAAACAAGTTATTGTTGTGATAAACTCGTGAAGTTTGTGAGCTTATTTTTGGATTTACGTGAGTGCGTTGCGTTGCCTGGGTTAGCGTTGCCCACGCTGGATTTAAATAAGTACTGCGTTTTGACTTTTGACTCGGTCCATGTAATCGTGCAGGAAACTTAACCATCACTCTTCGCCGTTTGATTACCAACAAAAATGATGTGGCCGTCATCACAAGCCAGTAAAATACTGACTCTTCTACTTCTAGTCATTGTTCTATACTGCATTTGTATGGACACGTTCTTATTTTTAAGGATACAAAACTATAAAATAGACTTTTTCGATGTAGAACCGAATGTCACGCAAGAAACTTCCACGTTGCAGGAGAAGAGGAATTTGCCGAGCTATGAGGAAGTAACATGGGTTCCTTGTACCATAAACCCTCTGTGTCACCCAACGGTGAAAGCCCTAATGGTGGACCATATCAATCACTACATTTATGGGCCATTGTGTGCCATTGTGGATGTAGGTCTGGGCATTTCTGAGAACATGCTGATTATAACACCGAACATGATATCCGTCTTCCATGTTTTCATAGCACTTGTAGGCGCGAAACTGTTGACGAGTCCGAGTTTGGCGGCGAGGAGAATAGCCATCGTTCTGTTCCAAATTCGAATGTTTTTAGATGACCTGGATGGCCATGTAGCGAGAGAGAGAAAGCATGTAAAAGGAGAAAGATCAGATGTTGGAACCTTGGGGTATTGGGTCGACGGCATTTGTGATTTGCTTGGCGTCATTGCGATGATGATTGGGATAACTTTGTATTTGCGAAACAATCCTCCGAGACGTGGATACAAGAACACGCCTGTAAATCATCTACCCTACCACCAATTAAAAGAAATAAACTCAACAGAAGACATCGAAAAGGACCTTAACGCTGACAATGGGATTTCTTACAAAACCAAAGTGACTTTCCGGAAGATTGCTGAAGTGATTAGCCTGTTTTCGGGACAAATGCTGCTGTCATCTTTAGCTTGGAACAGGTACATAGACATCTACCAAGGTCTGTTAGAAAACTACTATAGTAATGCGTACGATGTGTTTAGACGAGAAATTATGTTTAAATCTGGAAAGTTCTTCCTTGCATCAGCTATTTGGAGGATCATGAACCCCCACAGTTACCTCCATGCTCTGTCTTTGGCAGTTTTTTGTGATAAAACCTGGTGGTTCTTGAAAACTATACATTATGTTGGTTATTTAGGTTTAGTTGTAGCCGTGGGTACTTCGGAGTACCTTATTGAAAATATAAGACAATATGTGGTCGAGGGACAATGATTATTTCCTTGGCATTGTAAAAATATTCAAAAAAAATGTCTTAGGGTGCTCTGTTATTTATCTTGTGATGTTAAAAATAAGTCTAAACATAGTTGTTTCTTCCAAATTCATTAGGCTAATCTCCGCTTTCGAGATTCGTCAAAAAAAAAAGGTTCAAGGAAGTAATCTGACCCTCGTAAGAATACGTCCCGAATTCCGATTATTTCGGGGGTAAAATATTAGAATCGAGATCAAAATAGCTATGGTTCCAAACCAGTTGCGCTGTGCTTTGTTTATGACACGGCGGTTGCATTGTTTATAAATTGTCTATGGGTTTTATAGAGAACCGTCCAAGTGGGTTGGGAGTTTCGAATCGTGAAAGTGGAACATTAAAACTGTTTCGAATTTAGAACGATAAATTAGTTAATTGTTTTAATAAAATGGTGGAGATTTCGATTTCTGATTGATCAATTTGTCAATCTAAGAAAAAAAAAAAGAACTACGGTACCTATTCATTATTATTTAGTTATTTTGCATCCATTTATAAATAATATTATGTTATTGTTACGAACTTACAATCTTCAATGAATGAGTAGGCAGGTGTGTAGTTTTTTAATATTTTCATAACTAATCGTCATTTTAATAGTGACAAATAAAATTATAGAGGTGTGTAGGTAGGTGAACCTACTTAATCTTTGTTATTACCTACTAAGTGAATATCTATACAAAACTGATAATAAAATAATCAAGAATCATTCGAGTGATATTAAAATTAATTACCTACCGTCAAGTAGGTCGCCATTTTGCAAAATCATGCGCCAAACTCGCGCCAAAATTGACGGAAATTAATTCAGATAAATGAGATTACTTGAACACCAAGTTCCAAAATATAATAAGCAAAGTATGAACGTTATCCAATAACTATACAAACAAAGTTATCATATAATGTGAATAAGTTGGTTATAAATACATATTCCATAGCTTGATTTGGTTTATCTCGTGTTTCCTGAAGGGTTAAATTTAGCCAAAGGATTTCAGAAGTATGGCAAGGCCCTTGCTTACATACCTACATAAAAATCTTGAACACTGTTTTTCCATGATAGTAGGCAGAAACTACGAATGCCTCCCTCCCCCCTCTGTTACGATCCTAACATAGGTACTTACTCCTTTTGCTTCGTCCCACCATCCACGTGATTCGTGACCATCTCTTGTCATGCTGGTTGCAAGTACTAAGCACCTGACCTTTCTTTAGACCATGCGAATAAAATTTTGTGTCGATCCTTCTAGGGCATGCCCTCCAGTGCATCTTCTTAGCGTCAAATCTCGTGGAATGTGAGGTTGGCTCAACGTAATTATTCGGGCAATTCTGCCAATGAGCATTCTTTAAAATGAGCATACTTAATACAAACGCTCTGAAGCAGTCAAAATTCGAACTTACAGCGAAAACGCCTTCGTAGACCACATAACTAAAAAAAACATACATAAATCATAAAATCCAGCCTCATTAGAGACCTCAAACAATCCTGGAAATTACGTCATTACAACTACAGGCGAAGTCAAAGTTCAACATGTGTACAATTGTGCATGCATATATAAATTTTAAAGATTTTCCTGTGGATTTAATGAATCTGTATTTTTACATCATACAATAGAATAAACCATAAAATTATGCAAAGAAAATATTTATGAACACGTAGGTAGGTACGTTGTTATCCATCTTTTCTGAAGTGGTAACGCACACTTCATCAAAGCATTGAATTTTCGTAACTGGTATCATGTTTTCAACACTTACATTACAACAACGGGTGGCTTACATTACAACAACGGGTGGTTAGTTATTTTATGTTTGGGCCTCCCGTTTAGATTCAATCAGGTTCACTCAAAAAATACCAGCATGAAAAGCTATAAGCACTAATATAGCCAACAATTTAACCTTTTACCAAGCTACGCTACAAATAAGTGCACTATCCAAAAAAATCTTGCTTACTTACTCCTGAATTGCAGATATAAGATTTTAAAAGAAATAAGATAACAGGTCCAATAACAAACTCCGTTTTGATCCATCCAGAAAAGATATGGCCATGATCTGTAGGCTAATTCACGTAAATAAAAAAGTGCCGTTGCAGTGCAGTTGCAGTTAAGTTTCGATCAAAACAACGCTTTTCGTATTCTTTAACGCTGTCAGACACGCTCGCGTCAAGTTCGCGTCATGTGAGCGCAATAACGGCATTGCGTGCTTCGGAACGCAGCATGATCGGTATTCTATTATGTAAGAAAAAACACTAAAATCTGTGCTTGGGTATTATTTTAATAACGTCATATTCATTGAAATGTAATCGATTCTATTCGATTATTTAGTGAGTAATATTTTTTCTCTCATCTAACCAACCTTATGTAAATTTGGTAGAGTTTGGTTGACGTACAGTTGACGTGCAGTTCACGCGCAGCTTACGCGCAGTTCAAAGATTACAAGAATACCGTTTATCACTCGAACTTGAACTTAACTGCAACTGCACTACAACTTCATCGGTGCGTCATAAAATTACGTGAATTAGCCCTCGGATCTCATTCAATCCTTCTGCCTTAGTATTTCAGTCTT
The DNA here is from genome assembly GCA_941918905.2 of Xestia sexstrigata. Taxonomy (NCBI): domain Eukaryota; kingdom Metazoa; phylum Arthropoda; class Insecta; order Lepidoptera; family Noctuidae; genus Xestia; species Xestia sexstrigata. The sequence continues at coordinate 13,158,761 of OW799226.2, forward strand.
ACGAACAACGTCTTGAAGACTACAATAGGGCTATAAAGATTTTTAGAGCGTAAAACTAAACACTTACAGAGATTAATGGTGCATATTCTAAGTGATCTGCCTACCGTTGGAAATAACAACTTAGTAAGTACCTATCCTTACGGAAAAAGATACGCAATTTGGCTGCCAGCTCACTGTAGATGGCTATAAAAGTAGGAGATCTAGACGAAAACTTAATGGGATTGACTTAAAATATATGTATGGGAGATGTCTCCAAATTAATTGAGAAGCAGCTGAAAGATGGTGACTATGGTTGACTATTCATGCAAAGGTACACAATAATAAATAAAAAAAACATTCGGTTACTATTCTTTAGTGCCGGCACGGGATAAACAAAACTAGTTTATTTCTCTGGCCTGACCTATTTTAAAAAAATTAGCTAAGGATTCGCCCTAGGCTCTCTTAAGGCGCCCCAAGATACTTGAAGCGTTATCTAGTTTACCTCCAAAAAAATACCTCCACATACGCAATCCATTAGATCCTCATTAGTTGATATTCATCTAAGTACCTTACAAACGTGTCTACTTTAATTTGATTGTAATGACATCAGTAGTTTTCTTTTGTCTATGTTCATAGAATTTATGGTTTTTGTCGCCATGTCCATCTGTATCGATTGGTACATTAAAATCGTATTAACTGGTAGGTACCATGTTCAATAATTAATGTTGGTTCTATTTGATTGGGTTGTCTGTCTACCACTAACTATAGACCTAAATCAAATATGGTTCCTGAAAGTCTTAATTTATTCTGTATTGTGATCTTATATCAAACTAGCACTTCGCCTGCGACTTCGTCCCCTAAAATTGTGGTAGCTCGGCTATTAGCCGATTATAAATTATATTTATATCATGCATATTATGCATGATATTTGTATAGAAGTATAGATTTTATTACTGCTAATCTTCCTGCTCTGGTCCCTTATCTTTTGGATTCGGCGCAACACGTTTTTTCTTCCATTCTCCCCTGCAACTCTAACATTTATTCCCTTCTCTCAACATTCCTAACACAATCCATCCATCTTTTCTTAGGTCCTTCTCTCCCTCTCCATCCATCAACATTTATATTCATCACACTATGCAATTGCAAATTGTATATTATTACCAACAGTTTGTAGTAACGACGTCGGACAAGCCTGCCCACTTAGAAATCTGTAAACCCTCACTACCTTGACAACTGTTTGAGCCATTCTAATAGTGACAGGACTCTTGTTCGTCAGCTTGACAAAGGTGGAAGAACCTTTTAAGATCGTACAATGACTTATTCAAATCTTCGTGTACATTGATACGCGTTGTCAAACCAAAGATATCGTTCACAGAAGCCTGTATTTACAAAACTTCAACTACGCGGTACTGAATTGCATACAAATTCGGACGCGTCTGTTGTTTTTTGTTGTTTTAAAACAGACTCTTTTAACCTGGTGCCATCATAAACAGTTGCCTGTGTCTATTTTTGTGGTTGACTCAATCTCTGAAATAAATGGATAGACTTTAATGCTTACAAAATCTAAAAGATTTACTGACGTGTGTTAGCAACCCTCCATTGATCACTTGAAAGAGTGGCCCATGTGGTTGTAGCCTCCGTTTAGGAAAGTTTCTTTAGGTTTGATCCTTTCAAAGGATCTAGATATGTGGCAATCGTTCTAAAGCCATTTGCATTTGTATACAGGGTTGACATAAGCTTTGGTAGTCTTATGTCTATTAATTTATTGACTTTTCCATCATCATTATCGCTGATAGAATCTTAAAATTAACAATTATTCCCCAAAAGTTTTGAGTTTACTAACTTGGTCGATTTTATAATCTTTTTCTATTATCTGTCTGTCTGGCGTCACTCAATACTCAAGCATCTTAAGACAAGATTTAAGCTATTTCTTCTTCTAAGCGTGTTGATGACTATTCAAATAGAGTCTGCCCAAAATTTGGCTGCTGTGATGTGTAAACTATATAATTGGTTTAAAACTAGTATTAAGGAACGCTTGAGTCTTGAAAGCAGCAGAAAGCAGTGGTGTCCCAGTTGTGGCAGCCCCGACTTACGAACAGTAAGTCGTGGGTTCGAACCCAGGCAGGCGCATTACTTTGTGTAATTTATTTCATCACCACTGCTCTCAAAACGGTGAAGGAAAACATCGTGAGGAAAACCGGCATGTCCTAGAACCAAAAATTCGAAGACATGTGACATAGAGAGGAGGCCTGCGTCCCAGCAGTGGGAACATTAAAATAGGCTGATGATGATGATGATGATGATGATGATGATGAGTCTTGAGTGACGCCAGACTGCCATATAATAGATCTGTAATACTGGTCTAAGTAACTTTACCAATACGCTTCCTTTTCGTGGTCAAATCAGGTTTAAATTCTCGTTAGTCTCTTAAATATTTTAATCTTTACTTCTTGTCTGCGAGCTTATCTTTATTAGCATAATGTGGTGTATTTATACTATTTGCTGTAGATTCAGGTAGCACTCACCTAGGTCGGCTACGATAATTAGGCCATTTGTAAGCCTATGTCGTAATGTTTTGTTTCGAGTTGATGCTAAAGATGCGTTTAGTTAGCATGTAATAAGCTATTGTTGAAGTCAAAGTATTAAGTGTATAGGGAACAGCCACCTTCCATTACTTCACACAGCAGAGACCGATTTCTCCAATTTCGCTTAAGCTGTTTTTTTTTTGCATACTCAGAATAATCTCCAAAAAAAATAATGTCTTCCAAAAACTGTATTTGATCGCCCATAAAATTAAACACAGCGAAGCCTTTTACTGCTTTCTAATGACACGTTTAGTTTTTCCGTAAGTCCAACTAGGCTCTATTATAGATTGCAAATCTATATTGCTCTGTTGCAGCTGCGAGTTAATCGTCCTCTAGATTAACCTCCTCTAAGTGCACCAGCACATCAGGCTGTGCATTTTCTTCTAAATTCCCTGAAAGGGTAATTAACTAAGTCGTAGTTAATTTGACCCTGAGTTTAATGTTACCCTATTGGCCAGTTTGTGAGCACCTACTTTAGATTACTCTCAACAAGCTCTTACGTTGATAAGTCGATACTCTTGTGTATGAGAGGCTACGTCATGTATGAACTTGAAGGTATTATCTTACTACTATAATAAATGCGAAAGTTTGGATGGATGGTTGTTTGTTATTCAACCACGCCAGAACAGCTGAACGGATCTGTATGAAATTTGGTACAGAAATAGATTATAGTCTGGAATGCACACGGCGTATTTTATACGTACTGACGACGCGCATTTAGTGGAAACCGGCCTTAATGGTAATGGATAAATTAATGATGTGGTAGAGAATCAGAATAATCTTAAACATTGATTTGAATTCCAGATACTTGTTCTTGCCTTATGTTTTACTTCAACTCCTTTTAATTCCAGAGATCTCGTAGTACTGAGAAAAAAAGAGCAAAACAATGGTAAAAAAGTCACAGATCTCGTGTATCTACACGACCTTCGGGTACATTGAAAATACGCTTAGGCAGGCTTTTCATTTTGTACGATGCCTAAAACTATTTTTTATTGTGTGATTTTATTTTTCATGCCAACTCAAAATAAATTTGTCCAAAGCCATAACTTCACATGCTCTAAGTCTAAAAGTAGGTACAGAGATCCGGTTCTTTTAATGTAGCCCAATTCAATACCCCGAGGGCTTTTTTTTTCTTTTTTTCGATGTTACATTTAGTTTTTGAGATACAATTGATTTTATGCCAAAAGACCATAAAAAATTATCGATTTTTTCTCATTTTTGCGATTTTCAAAAAAAGTTTACTACCTGTTGTCTTTTGAGACCTCAAACATTCATGTAGCCCTAAAACTCACGACACCAAGGCGATGTCACACTAAGCGAAAATGGGGGCTATACCGAAGCGATCAAAAAAACATTTTCCATAATCCAGTAACCACAGTTACCATTCATAAGCTACAAAAAATCTAAAAACATTTACATTCCGACATTATTGAACTCAAAAACATTGGTTCTGATACCATTTTCATCTGCAATTCAATAAGGTAAAACGGTCACGCATAGGATACGAAAAAGTAACGGGGTTTCAGAAGGAATATCAACGAAAATGCTGTTTTATGATGGCAGTTCTATATTCGTAATTTTGGTTACGTCGCGTCGATATTCGTTTTCGTACGATGTGGTTTCTGAGGGTCATTGATCTGCTGTAAAATTTGGATGGATTCTTGGCATAGAGAGTTGGTATGGTTTTTCTTCAACTGTCTATAGTTGTTTTGTGTTCTCCATAGCACATAGCCAAGTTCCATGTTTGTCAATATTCTCACCCAATCATGATTACCGGGTACTGACACCAGTATCATTGAAATCTATTCCTAAAACTCTTGGCCGTATAGTCTACTCGTTTTTGTCTCCATAAATCACCTCCTAAATTATGACGAAGCTAAATCATGACAAATAATTCATTAACCACCTTGAGTCCGTAACCAAGGCTGCAAGGTCTTGAACTTACTCCAATTTACTGATACTTCTTTGAGATTTATAATAAAAACCGGCGTGGGTTGTAGCCTCGTTCTTGTAATGATATAAGAACGGTGTGATATCGATCAACGTTGAATGATCTTTGAGTCCTCAGGGTCAGTTTAGTTAATTTTTTTGTAGGAGCTGGTTTTGCACTGCTTTATTGTAGCCTTGAGAAGTTGAGATCAGCACATTAGGATAAAGATACTATTGCTAAGTTCAGGTATTTTTCACATGACAAAAGTAGTCTTTGAAATGATTGCTAAGTATATGCGTACCTTGGCGACGTACTCCCGCTGAGGACTAACTGGGTAGTATTTTATCACGGCTTGTGCTTTTCTCATAATTATTAGGTCACGCCTATATTAGTAAAGAAGAATTGTACCCAACTACAAAATGACAAAGAATTAAAACTCTTTTCTGGAAACCCGACGATCGTCCAGACTAGAGCCAATATTCAGATTTGGGAGTTTTTTGAACTTCAGACTTTTACATTTATCTGATTGTCGCAATCGATCCTACGATATAAACGCTATTTGAAAACATCTCACCACATTGAAGCGTCTCGCTGTCTGATAGCTTGTAAGACTTCTCCCAATATAAAAAGTGGTAAGGTTTCAAGATAAGCCCCTCGGATTAACTTTTTCCCTTTTATGTAAGTGTTGATAATATTCTGCGTATTGTACTCAAAGAAAATAATGTAATGGTAATCTTTTACGAGTTTTCTAGGTTGGTTTAATATCGAACAATGCTAGAATGTTCTTCTTATCCAAAAATCTATAAGTACTAATTTTATTATAAACTAGCGACCCGCCCTGGCATCGCACGGGTGCAATGTAGCATAATATACATAATTATAAACTTTCCTCTTGAATCACTCTATCAATTGCTAAACACTGCATTAAAATCCGTTGCGAAGTTTAAAAGATCTAAGCGTACAGGCAGCGGGAGCGACTCTGGTTTATACTCTGTAAAGATGTCAAAGTAGCCCTGGTTGTTTTTCGGTATATCTGTTATCTTTCCACACCTTAACGACTGCACAGATTTTAATGAACTTTGGCACTACACAATGACTCGGGTAAGGACATAGCATACTTTTAACTCGGCGGTGTCAATAATTGCCGACCTAAACGTGGCGAAGTCGGTCAGAAGCTAGTATTTATAATCCTGTCCTTTTCATAATAATGAAATGAGAGAGCACTAACTCCACTTTAGTTAAGATGTTTATGTGACTTTTAAACCACAATGTTGCTTTCTAAAGCCGTATTCCCTTAACGGGTAAGCTGTGCTGTACCTGAGTCATTGTGGTGCGTCATGATGACTTTATATGGGATTTCTGCTTTCAGATCTGTGTGTTTAATTATTGTTAGCATCTAGAGTTCTGGGAGCTTTTGGTTATTATTCAGAGGAATTCTACATTCTATCGTCCAAATGTTCGACTAAGTAGTTTCCTTACTTTTGAGGATCGTTATCATCTTCATTGGGTGCTTATAACCTTTTTTTTGTTATGGCTTCTTTCTTTTATGATACCACGAGGTTTATGACATGGTTGTAGCCTTTAATTGACCACTGCTATTCTTCTTCCACTTTGCTTTGTTTAGAGTCCAAAAAAAATTAACAACTAATCTTTATCAAAGAAGTCTATCTAAAGATTTGTTTGTTATTCTAAAACCACATGCATATCCAATATTTGTTGCTGTTCTTGTAACCACGAGTCAGTTAACCGTATGAGTTTGTTCAATACTTTCCTCTAACGATGCGTGGAGAATTCCAAGTATTATCGAGCGTTGACACCACTTATAGCCACGTAATGTTTCCTTTAGATCTTCAGCAAAAAGTCCCTAGTGCAGTATTTTCCGAACTCAAATACAGGCACCTAATATTTCCACTAAGTGTCGTGACTGTATTGCAGCAGCTGCTTTCTAAGCCTATTCAGTGTAATTCGCCATGCGAGTTCTGTACGGTGGATGTTAGGTACATGTTTTCGAATCCATTACCAAAAAATAAGCTAGATGTCTATAAGAGTCTCTACTCTTATAGACATCTAGCCAAAGAAACGATGTATGGACTGTGTGAAGGATGATATGGCTAGAAAGGAGGTGACTGCTGAGATGACGAGTAATAGAGAAGTGTGGAAGAAGAAGACATGCTGCGACGACCACAAATGAATTGGGATAAGGGTAGGAGAATGTAAATTAATCCAAGACTTGAGTTTTAGTTATTTTCCTCCTCGAGTTCGACACTGTGGAGGTTTAGATTACGAAGAATTTATCTTATCGCGTATCGGCACGGGCTAGCAACTGTCTAAAATCCATGTTGGTATCAGGTATGGTAATAAATTAATAATGGATGTTCCGGCTTTGTTAGAGGTCTTATTCGCGAAGGCTTCTCTAATTAAACTCTTTAAGGATTTGGGCTGGGCTTACGCAGTCATTATGATTATCATCACTCTCCTCACTATAATATGCTTATTTATTTAAGTAGGCGCAGCATTTCTTCTTATACTCTGTTGCTCTTCATCTCAGCATCCACGATAGAGTTTTGAAAATTTCTATAAAATTTTGTTTTGAGTATCATCTTCTATGGCGATTCTCAAAGGACACCGCTCGTCCGCGCGGACGGTCGGAAGCAGCGAAGTTGTAATGCTGGTGCGGCGGAAAGGCGGTGAGTTCCGCTCAGTTCGCCTTGAGATCCGCCTCACCGCGCGGACGAGCGGTGTCCTGTGATAACCGCCCATGTAGTAACTCCAATGTTATAACCACCCGGCGAAGAAGAACGGCATAGCTATTAAAGTTATGCATTATCTTTTTCATGTTTATTTTTTTTCTTCCGGTCTTGTTACGTGTTTGCGAATTTTACGATCAACGACGGCAATAGACGTAACTGATGTAGATCAGTTTTGTAGATTATTTTCAAAGATCTATCTGGGTAAACTGCTATAATCTCGTAAGAGCTCTTTGGTTTTTAATGCGTCATCGACTTAAATTAAGTAAGCTTTTGTGTTCTTGACAATAGGCATCCTCATTTACAGGTTCATATAGGTATAGAAGGATAGGGAGGGGCACACAATCATCTTAATATGTTACTATCTCTCAAAATGTTGTGGTTGCTATTGTTCAGGTAGGCTGATACTTGTTTTAATATTATAAGCCTCTTGTGTCCCATTGCAGAGGAAAAGCTTCCCTTTCTCCGTCTATCGATGACATGGTAGGCCCCGAAGATGGCGTTACGAGTTAAATTCACACGTCACGCCAGGAGTCCTCCTAGGTAGCTACAAAAGAAGTCGGCTTAAATTGCAAAAGAGAGAAATATGGAATGATGGATAATCATCATCTTTCTGCGACTATTACTTAAGTGGACACGGTCACGCTATCATACACACTAATTACAAAAAAAAATTACTTTGCTTCGCGTAAAACTGAATTAATTCTCATTAAACACTTTAAAACCCACTAATTCGTTTACCCAGACTAATTTTTTTTTGTTCAAAACATTGTCTCACGATATTTTCAAGGCTTCAACATTCCCAAAAACCGTCTAAAATAATAAGACCACAAAAAACATTTAATCCCAACTGGGTTAACATCTATGTAATAAGAATTGGCTCCTTAAAGCCTGTTAAAATCGACCTACAGTTGTTATTTGAGTCCGGGTTCCAAATGCTTCGAATTCTCTCCTGCCAAAACCCCTTGGCACGTTGCCAGGTTATGTTACTTTTATAGTCCTATCGACCCTGACTTGACCAATGCTTCATAATTTTAAGACAATCTGTTACGTCAGGTTTTATAACGTTGGCAGCCTTTTTTCGGAGATCAGTCTTTTATTTATCATCGTGTTCGACTTTAGTAACTGGGTTTCGGAGGTCAGTTAGGCGCTCCATATAAAATACTAGTATTTAGCTGCATTCGCTTGAGGAAAGTTCTAAGCACGAACGTGGATGGGTATAAGAGTAGAAGAAGACTAAAGAAACGATGAATGTACTGAAGAAAGGAGATGTCTGATGAGATGACATAATTGAGAAAAGACGGAAGATGAGACTATCAAAGGTAGTTCTTTTACTGATAGTCGTAACAGCAATTTGCATTCAATTTGATTGATTTATGCAGGGTTACGACTTCGGTCGAGAGCAAAAAATCCTTTTCATAACACACTATTCAAACACTCCTTCATATTGCTTTTCTCACTGTCTTCACCATCTAAATCAAAATATGTTTTTCTCTTATTTCGAAAAAGCAGACATACTACTTGGAAATTGACAATCAATCTTGGATTAGTCATCGTTAGTTGGTTGGTTAGTCTTGGTTTATAATTGGTGTAATTGTCTGGATTGTGACCCCAGACAATGTTAGCGGCATATGTCATCGATTTAATAGACAGAAGCATTTTTTAGACCTCTACAGAATTTGGGGCAACTAGGCTGGCTCCATTTAGAAGTGATGAGTAATACAAATGCACACCTGGGTTATGAAAACATAAGGAGATATCTTTTATCGGTATAAAAACTTAAACCATCCACTTATAGGTAGATGATTCATACTTTTTTGTTTTTTCAAATTAGTCATAGATTCTATCTCTTTTATTATGATGTTTTATCAAAATAGTCATTTCTGAGTCATAGTATTGACCTCCGATATCGTAATTTCTTTTTTCTTCATCATTTTATTGGCAATGCTGTTTTTTTTTCTTTCTTGAAAATTATAAAAGTCAAAACCCTTTTATGGACAGGAGCGTTGAGTTCCAGCAGTGGGAACATTATAGTCTGATAATGCTAAGTCAAAAACATCAGTTAAATATGATTCTTCTCTTTATCAGTTAATTTTGCTATGACGCATTACAGCTGCACAAATATCGTCTGGTCTAAATCAATAACTCTTTTCGATATTAATATAACTTCCTGGCCTTGAACGATGAAATTTTTTGTGCGTACAAACTATCGCGTTATTCTTGGTCTAGTACTCGTGCATGAATTATATCGTTTGTTGAGTTCAAAGTTATTTCGATAGTATTTCAACCAATATTATTATGCTTCGTTACTCTGAGGGCATTAACGTAAACTTCAATTTATATACCGAACTGAAATAACGCACTCTAGTTACAATGGTGGAGGAGGAGCTCGTGGCTATATAATAACAGCCGCTCGGGTCGATCTTCAGGTTAGGTCGCGCTTGTCTGGGTTGGTCCGTGGATGGGTGACCACCTATTACATACCGAGTGTCCTTGCCTCGGAAAGCACGGTAAACCGTTAGGTAGTCAGTCTGACAACCAGACTTACCAAATGGGTATCGTATTACCTAGTAGTCCTAGTACTAACTGGATTGTGGAGGTCAGATAGGTAGTCGCTCCATGTAAAATACTGGTGTTTAGTTGCATCCGGTTAGACTGTAAGCTGTCCCTAACTTACAAAATAATTTGTACAACTTTCTCGCTAGTTACTCATCAAGTCTCATTTATTCCCACTGGTTCTAAACTCGCATTTCGGAGCAACAAATTCTCAGGTTTTGCAAATTGATGTTAAGAATTTCTTAGTAGTAAACCATTATGAACTTATGCCTTGTTAATGGCAATAGGCCCTTATTAAAAATACCAAAAATTAATGTAGGTAGGTACTTAATTAATGTTTTTGAATTATAAAGTAATTTTTTTTTTGCATCGTCTACGCTTTGCCCTTGATAGAACGGTTAATTGTGTTCTATTGCAGATTTAGTCGTAGCTCGTCTTTCATAACTTAACATCCCGCCTCTAATCCCCGAAGGGATAGGCAGAAGTGTATCTAATTGTACACCTACATTTCGCCAGTTAAAATAATAATAATATTAAAAAAAAAAAGATTAATTATTGATTCAGTGCGCAGTACTTCTGGACACGGCACGTATTGTTAGGAGGTTCCTCTCTCAAGTGCCCTGACCACCGGCAGCTCGGATCCTGTTCCCAGCGCTGGTGGGCTAAGCCATATTTAAAAATGTTAAAAATATGTAAAATAATGAATAAAGGATAATAATAATTAAAAAAAAACTTTATTCATCTCCACAAATAACATATCAACGTGAGTATAAATTACAGTCAGACACATAAATTTTGGCAGTGTGTAATTTGTGGGAGATCTGGAGTCTAAACTAAGCCTAGGCCTGTACTTCAGAACTCCAGGCCTCCAATTAAATTATGTTTAAGTCCCATGCAATTAAGGGACGAGCCTATTGCCATCAATTGGGTGCAAATCTAGACTCCATGGCTGCCACTGATAAATTCCTGATGGAAAAACCCAATATCACTTTGCCGGACCTGGAGATCGAACCCGGACCTCATGTTCAGTAGTCGCGCTTGCGACTACTTGACCAACGAGGCAGTCTTTCGATCATAAGAGTAATATCTCTTGCCATCCCCTTGGGCAATACTGACTTCTATGTCGAATTCCATTACCTTTTAATAAAAGGCTTGTACAAATGTACAGTGTTGACGTTTCAGCGTATTCCACAATGACACGCAATGCACGCACGCAATACTATCGAAGGACAGGCTCACAGGCTGACCTCAAAGTCGATATTTAAAATAATATTTCAACATAGTAGAAATTCTTACTTTTATCGCGATGAAAGGTACCCTTTGTCCGTTTCTGTACACCTGGCAACGTATATGCAAAATTCCAGGATGATTGGTTCAGTGGTTTAGGTGTGAAATGGTAACAAACAAATAAACCTACTTTCGCAATTATATAGGGTGTAAAAGAACTCTTAACGAAGCCGAAAGGCACTTGTTCTCCCTGTCATTGCGATCATTTTTTTGTTCTACACCATACTTGGGAACCTTCTAGTTACGGAGATATTGGGGATCAAAGTTCCAACTTTTTGACAAGTTTTTTTTTAGTTATAAGTTTTTAATGTAATATTTTTACTTTAAAACACCTCCATGACCCCCGTACTATTCAATCCATCCATCGGCACAATGTTTTAAGTGCGTTACATTGAGTTCTACCACAAAACATGATTTTTCACCCCAAAAAAAAAGTCGTTTCCCATCAATCTTTTTTGCGTAGAGTTACTTACGAGTAGTTTGATGTACAGAATGCTTGGTTGACGGCTTCGTGATGAGGTTGTTTAGACCCTGTATGTTAAAAAAGTAAGGATCAATATACCTAGTACAACCCATTCCCACCACATTGCGGTGTTTCACTGAAAGTTCAACAATAATAGCACGTCACTGAACTGACACCAATCGATACAGGCCTCATTATAAGAATTGATCCAGTGTAGTAATTTACACACCATTTGTGAGCATGGCTGATTATATGGTCGGTCGGGTTGAAAACCCAGCGAGTCGAATAGGCTTTGTTGTGGACGGTGATTTCTTTTTAAAATTGACGAGGTTTAGAGGAATTTGTGTGAATTAGAGATTGAGGACCTGTTACTATTATAGATGCAAAAGTCAAGTTATAGGTGTAACTGGCTGTTGCCCGTGACCTTTGTCCAAAATGATCATGAAATCTAGGGACCTGCCCCGGCTTCGCACGTTTAGAGTAGTGGAAGGCGTATTGACTTTTTCCGACACTTCCAACGATTATCGTTATATTTCAACTAATTTACACAAAACCTTGACAAATTATATACCTAAACCTTCGTCATAAATCACTCTATATATTAGTGAAAACCGCATAAAAATCCGACTTTTCTAGGCAATCCAACTTTTCTAGTCAAGGCAAACCCACCATTTTTGTTTTTCTTATCAAAACCTGCCTTTCTTTTAAACGTAACAACTTTTTTGTACCAATCACTAAAACTTTTTGTTTAAAAGTCCCGTTTAACCAACTGCCATTAAATATTTTGTAAGTATATCGAACGTAAAAAATCTAGATTGAATATTCAAAAATGCCCGTCTAGAACGAGTTTGTTGCACCTAATGAGGTCGCTTCTAATATTTTGGACCGTGACCTTCAGACTGTCAAGAGTCTAGCTGTGATATGCTTCAACTCTTCAAGCATTATTATTTAAAGAATGTTCAAGGTTAGGTTTACAGGTTTTTAAACTTCGGCTGATAGAATTTTCTTGAGAGTTGATACCGGTCATATTGGAGCATTCTTTCTTCTTTTATCGTACTACCAAGTTCACTGACAGTCGAACCACTTTTAACCTTAAAACTAAGGACATAAGAGTGAACTCGGTAGTACATTTTTCCTATCTAGGAAGCTGTGGGTTGGGTCTTTTGAGGTTGTAAAGGATGTTAAGCCGTTGGTGCCGGTTGTCATTTGTAGGTCTTTGACAGTCGTTATAGTTATAGGCAGTCAGCTGCATCCGGTTAGACTGGAAAGGTGGAAACCCGCTACATAGTTGGGAAAGGGCCTAGCTAGACCGATGATGATATTTAAAGGAAAAGCTGTACCATAACTAAGACATTTTTTTATATTTAAAAACAGCCCCAAAAATCATCCACCAAACACCTTTTTTATCGAAATAATTGTGGTCAAGTAAAAACGCAATTCAAGTCACCCTAAGAATCTTCATTCATCCGATACAACACAACGTACCTAAATAATAATAAAAAACTACTTCCTTACTCACTACGACTTTCCTCTCAATTCTCAAGGTCTCCGGAGGGGATACCCTCACTACGAAACTACAGTAATCCTACGCATACCAAATGAGATGAGTAACGCTGTTTTTGTTGGTTGTACTTTTGAGATAAGCTCTGAGTGGCTGTGACTAGGGTTGCCAACTTATTTTGACAAAAAAAACGTATCAATTGGTTTGAATAGGAAAAAAATAAAGTATTTGGAAGAAAAAAAAGTATTTTTCAAATTTTATGTTTTATTGCCTTAAAAACGTATTCTTGAGATTTTTTATTTTGAATACCACACTTGTTAGCCAGTTGTAGGTATCGTTTTTTTTCACTCAGGTTTATACTTTTGTATGACTAGAAAAAGTATTTGTCAGTTCTTTTGGGTAAGAGAAGAAATAATTGTCTGAGTTTTGTGAGTAGATGAAGTCAAATTAAAACTTGGTTTTATCGGCCCAAAAGTTACTCGGCGAAATTTTTGTTCTTCGTAAGTTCTTGGAGTTATGAGCCGTTGTAGAACATTTTGTTATAAAACACTAGCTTTTGCCGCTTGCGTTTAGGTCGGAAGTTATCCTACGGGAACAATTTAAATATAGCCAATGACACTCGGGGATAATGTAGCTTTACATTACTGAAAGAATTTTCGGAATCGGATCATGAGTTCCGGAGATTACCTACATACAAACTTTTACCTCTTTATAATATTAGTTACATAGTATAGATTTAAATGCGAGTGTAACTCTGTCGACAACCTTTTCAAGCTTTATCGAATGTGAGAATTTTAGTGTCATTTGGCACAGAGGTGGACCATGACACGGGAGTGACACTACTGCAAAGAGTATAGTAATATATATGGATAGAGAGCCCTCTCTCGAGAATTTTTGACACCTATATCGGACGGTGTCGCCATCTTATACTATATCCGCGGAACTAATCCAAAAAACTATAGGTGCGTATATATCTATATCTTATTGAATATGTTTTCTATGTACAAGGTTTCTGTAACATTATTGTAACCATCTTATGCTAATTACCTACATTCTGAGCAAATAAATGACTATTCTATTCTATTCTATTCTATAGGTAGGCGGGTAGTTTGAAATATTGGCCATCTAAAAACCAATTTTATAAATATTTTGTATTTGTTACACAGCGATTCGTGTTTAGTTCTTGATCTTTACAATTTACATACAAAAAAAAATACAGTTAATGTTTACAAAATTGAATGTTTTATAAAGCCAGCACAAAATGAAAGCGATGATTATGTTAATATTTACGTCATTTATTGATCTTATTATGGCGATGTTTAATAAACATAATTACTAAATTAAACGAACTTACCTAAGTGAAGTTCTATTGTAATTATACGAAGTGCTTAGTCCTCGATAAATTTCTTATTTACTCTGTAGTCCCACTATGATCCATTGTGTAAACGCGAATATTCAGAGAATAAAATCCTGCAAAAAATAACACTGGCGAGTGGCAACTCTATCCAGCTTATGTCATTCTATTTAGAGCAATCTGTAATGAGAAAATTAAAATTAAAAGATAGTAATTTCTCAACTTCAATCCCAGGGTCAAAAAACAACTATTGTTGTTTTAGGGCTTGGGAGGGAACCTAGTGTCGAGGACTAAGCACTTCGTATAATTACAATAGAACTTCACTTAGGTAAGTTCGTTTAATATAGTAATTATACTTGTGCTTAGTCCTCGATAAATTTCTTATTTACTCTGTAGATGTTTAGAGATATGAAGTTGGAAATTAGAAACAATTCTCTAAGTATAAGAAAAGTCAAACATCCAATTAACAAAATCAACTTTTTATTGTACTTAAATCAAGTACCTTCTGAACATTTCAAAAATAATCCTACTATTAAATTATTATACCGCTTAGACCACTTCTTTTGTCTTACATAATATTAAAATTCTGACTAAATCACATCAGTCTCAACATTGCAAACAGTCTTGGCAAAGAGATATTTATCATTTTCGCTAATCAAAGGTCTATTATAATGATTTGCAAAAACTTTAGATCCTACGGACCAACCAGCTGTTCTAAAAATAGTATCTAATGTCACACCTTCCCTATTTGCCATTGAGGTAGATGCATGACGTGTTGAATGTGGAGTAAATTTTTTGATATCTATTCCACTATCCCTCATTGTTTGTTTAATCCAACGACTAATTGTTTGCCTACTAGCATACTTGTGAGGCTTCTTAAAACTAATCAATAATTTTTCAGTATTATCTAATTCTAAATTTCTAAACTTATGTGTATAATTTATATAATATTGTAATGTAAGTACAGGACAAATTTCAGGTTTCATACGAAAATAAGGTAACATAATACATATTTGTTGCTTTCCAGGCACCGATGTTTTTAACAAATCAGTTATTTTTATTTCAACCCCTGAATCAATAAAATGTATGTTATTTAGTCTAATTAGAGACAGAGTTTGTATTCTTTGAGCAGTAGTAAGGGCTAAAAGAATGACCAACTTTTTATTTAAAATATCAAAAGTTAATTCTTGCAATGGGTACCATCTTTCTATAAAATTTAATACTCTTGATGGATCCCATGTATCATTGTATTTAGGACGACTTGGCCGTAATTTGAAGATACCCTTAAAAAATCTCTTTATTTGAGGATCTGTCCCTATTTCAGAATTTATGATCAATGACAAAGCAGATCTATTGGTATTTAGTGAAGTGTGCGAACTGCCCTTGTTGAATTCATGTGTTAGAAAATCTAATATTTTAGTCGCAGAAAAATCAAAAATATCCTTTCCATTACAATAAATCCACCATTTATTTAGTGCTATTGAATACTGTCTAATCGTGTTTTGGGATAATGAAGATATCATGATCTGCATGGTGGCGTCTGGTATCATTTGTTTCTTCAACGTTTCCCTGATAATATGCAGGCCCCCAGGGAAAGGCTGTTGTGCAGAGGGTGTAGTATCCTGGAAGGTGACAATAACAATTGATTTGATGGTCCGAACACTTTTATTTCTGACACAACTATAGCATGAATAAAAGGATACCAAGGTTGTGATGGCCACATAGGAAAAACTAAGATGCCAAGAGCTCGATCCTCTTTAATTTTTTGAATAGCTTTTGAAATTAATGCAAATGGTGGAAATGCATAGAATAAAGGATAATTTCCCCAATTAACTGTAAATGCATCTATATTTTCTGCATGTGGATCCCTATGCCAAGACAGGTATCTATCACATTTAGTATTAGCTCTAGTAGCAAATAGGTCAATGGAAGGATTTCCAAATGATCTCACTATATCATGAAACACTGCCGGTGAAAGTTCCCATTCACCATCTATATTTATATTTCTAGATTCAATATCAGTTTCTTTATTATCTTTTGATTTTATGTAAGATGCAAATATCCAAATTTTTCGGGCTTCACACCACTGCCATATGTCCCGCGCCAAGCAATTAAGATTACTAAATTGAATACCACCCATTCTATTTATATAAGCTATGGCTGTGGTGTTGTCAATTCGTAATAAGATTTTGCATGAATTTAACTCTTTGGCAAAACATTGTAGACCAAGAAAAGCTGCTAAAAGTTCTAAATGGTTAATATGATGTTCCTTGTCCTCGTCAGTCCAAAACCCATTTGCTACTTGACCATCACAAAATATCCCCCAACCAGTGCGCGATGCATCTGAGTAAATTTCAACCTCAAATTGATAATTTTTTATAGGGTTTTTAACCGTTTTAATACAATTGTGCCACCATTGTAAATCTTTTTTACACTCTACATTTATGTTCATTAATGAATCAAAGTCATTATTGTGGTTTATTAACTCAATACATTTTTGTTTTTCCAAAATTTTTGTGTATAGAAAACCATAACTCACAGCTGGACAACAAGCTGTCAAGGTACCAATGAGTTGTGCAAAATCCCTTATTGTACAAGAACTAATATTTAGGTACTTTCTAATTAATAACTTAATTGAAGATCTCTTTTTGTTTGTCACTGACAAGGTCATATCCTTTGTGTTAATTTCAAAACCCAAGTACTCAGCAACTTGTTTAGGTTGGACCTTACTTTTATCTTTGTTTATACAGAAGCCAAGACACTCCAACAGTGTGACAGTCTTGTTGCAGTTTTCTAAACACTCTTCATAAGTTTCTCCAATACAAATAATATCATCAAGATAAATCACCGATTTTAATCCGCCACCACGTAGATAAGCTATAACTGGTTTTAAAATTTTTGTAAAAGTCAGTGGAGCAGTACACAGACCAAAGCACAAACAATTGAATTCATAAATATTATTTTTAAAATAGAACCTCAAGTATCTTTTGTCCTCACTGTTCACTGGTATTAAAAAGTAGGCATCTTTCAAATCAATTGTGCACATGAAATCATTTTTAGATATAAGTTTACATAAAGTTCTTATGTCTTCCATTTTAAAATGTTCCGTATGGATAAATTTGTTCAGACACTTCAAATTTAATATAAGTCTGGTACCTCCATTTGGTTTGGGCACAGCAAATATTTTTGACAAAAACTGTCCACTGACAGGGGCACATCTACTAATAACACCCAAATTCAACAACCTATTAATTTCTTTTAATATGACAATATTTTCAGACTCTGAAAATGTACAATTTTTAGGTAATGTATATTGTGAAGGAATATCCTTAAATGGAATTTTATAACCTTTTATCCATGCCAAAATAACTTTATCTTGTGTGATCTTATTCCAACGAGAATAAAAATATTTAAGGCGACATGCAAATGTCTTTACCTCTAAGTTTGTGGCGCAGGTTTGTGACAGTAAGTCTTGCCTGGTGGTAACCTCTGCTGTTGGTGCCTCCCTGTGTTCCTCGGTTGATATCTGCCCCCCCTCCCCTGTTTGGCTCGACTCGAGTGTGAGGGGGCATAGAAGTTTTCCTTGTTTTTGTAATAGTAGTTTGATTGTTTGGGTTGTACAGCTTTACGTATGAAGTTCGATTTTTTAAGTATAGTTGGGGCTGCCTTCTTAATTGCATTTGCTGACTTAACATTTTCATTGAACTTTTCACCAAACAGGAAACTGTCCCGTTTTGCTGCATCTAATGATTTAGTAATATTTTTATCCAGGTTAACTGCAACTAATTTCCTTCTTGTACATGTATCATTGTAATGTAAATCACTTAGCAGTCTTGACACATCTGTTAGAGTTTCAATATTATTGATATTTTCATTGGTTTTTATCAAATTATCCAACACTGATAATACTGCTGATAATGCAATTCCTAACTGCTGTTGGCGGTCCTCCACCCTTTTGTCCCGTTCTTTAATTGGGTCACTTAGTAAACTCTCCAGCTCCAAGTTTAATTTTGGGGCATCAAGTAACATTAAATTTTTAGGGATTAAATACTTTTTACATAATTTGTCTCTTGTCTCCTTATCAACCCCGCTTGCCAAAATATGTTCAATTCTTTTGATAATTTCGGGGTGAATGTTATCAGCATAAGTTTTCTCTGAGCTGGACGGATTTCCCAAGGCTGTTATTATTGTATCATCCAGCTCCATTAACCCATCTTCTTTCAATTCTAGGGTATCTACAAAGCACACAGTAATCATTAGACTAACTAAGTCTGATGTTACAAAAGTACATATTTTTGTTTTATTAACGCATGTTAATTTCTCGCGAGGAAAAACAATATTACATGCATATCATAGAACTTCTAGATATACCAGATATTTTGTACTTTGTACCTCAACTTGAGGCTTCGAGTTCAGGTCTCGAGGTCCTGTTGTAACACGAACTTACATGTTACTAGAACGGGTAGATCTAACACCAGCAAGATGGCGGATCACATTCTTGTTGGCTTTTTAATCGAAACTTATCCTCGTCATCTACCTAAAAATTTTATAAAAGTACCACCCTAAAACATACCTGTGTGTTCTTTGTCGATTATTTCTTCAGTAGTTTTTTCCTCCTCACACTGTATATAACGATTCTGATTCTGAAGATGGCGATGACGACCTTATCCGAGCTCGCCTTCGAGTTCGCTTCCGTAACTTTTTTTCAATTTTCTTTAATTTTCTCCATAATTTTTCGTCGGACATTGTTTTTGGTAATTATTAGTAACTAGTTAAGGCGTTTTTTAAGAAAAACCAATAATTTTCTTAAATGACATGCGCTACACGACGCGAAAAATAGTGAATGACATAAGCTGGATAGAGTTGCCACTCGCCAGTGTTATTTTTTGCAGGATTTTATTCTCTGAATATTCGCGTTTACACAATGGATCATAGTGGGACTACAGAGTAAATAAGAAATTTATCGAGGACTAAGCACAAGTATAATAATGTTGAGCATACATTTTAGTTTCATCCTCACCGTCGAATGTAAGCTTCCCTGCTAAAATCCGGTTTATTGACTTGCACCAACTATAAATTAGGATAATTGATTTCTTGAATAGCTTTTCGGCATTTTCCAGTCGCGACTTTTAACCTTTTCTCCGCTTCTTAACACCACACACAACTGTCTAGTATATATGTCCGTCTGTACATCTGTCTTAGATTTTTCATTTTAACAGTAAACTATAAAACACAAGATTTCAAAGTGTATAATTCAGCTTCATCTTTTTTGACTGACCGACTTCTTAACAGTTCAGAACTGCTTGTAACTAGTTTATTTTGAATGAATGCTTTGAGTTTTAGTATTGGACGTTACCCTTATAATGTACCACATGTTCAATAACTTGTAGGAGTTAACTGACAAACAAGTTAAGTACTAATATGTATGACCATGGTGTACACTGTTCTGGGTATAAAACCAGTTTTTTATTTGTGGAGCTGAGCCGTTCTAGCATTCATCCGCTTTGTACCTATCTGTTCAAACTTCATAATGCTTGAATACCTATTCAAAACTGGCTATAAGTAATTGAAAATATTAATTATAATGAGCGTTTTTTTTTGTTCTTGTAATTCTTATAGTGGCCAGTTTAATCTCATTAGTAGTTTTAAACAGGAAAACGACTAAAAGTAAAGAAAACATGCATCATTTGGTAACAAAAATTATGTAAGTTATAACACATACTGCTACCGAATGGGAAAATGCTACTTAGTAAATAGTTATTTTTACCCTACCTACCAATAGCACAGAATAGATAATAGTACTGGCGTACAGAAGTTGCACTCCTTTGATCTTGAAAAAAGCCGACATTTTAAATACCTAAACTAGGCGCGCTCGATATAAATTGTGCCTTGACGCCACGCGTTAGCGTATTTTATTCGGCGTCTCAGTAGGGTTACCTTAAGTAGGTACTAAAAATTAAATACTACCAAAATTTTTGTATTTTATTGTATTATTTTTAATTACAATTGTTTTACTCTATTATGTCTCAAATATTTCTTGCCTTCTCTAAAATAACGATTAAGTAAGTAGGTACTTATTAAATTTAATAGCAGCATAAATGCGAAATCTAACAAATAATTTTAAAATAAACTGATGGGAAGCATGGACACGGAGCAGTGATATTAATTTATAAAAGACATTTTTTTCTACATTAACAGCAACAGTTTATCCGGGTTGTCATTTTCAGTAGTAATGATTAATGATCAATAAATCAGTCAGTTAACAAACACGAAGTAGGTACTAGTAGGTAGCCGATCTAGGCGACCTACGCGACGCAAGTGACCAGTCGAAAGAGCGCGAAAAATTAACACGGCGTAGGTACCTACGTACGCACAGCTGGAGCGCTACAGCCACACCACTGAGCTTGCAAATTCAATACGCGCGAAGCGGTAAGTAATTATCTCATGCCTACACACGGAGTGACAGAGCCCTGACCTATAATATCATTTGTAAAATAAAATTAAAGGATCGTAACAAATACATAAGGATAACTCTTTAACAAAACTATCGTTATTCGTGACAATACCATATTGTTATTGAAAGTCGATCGAAGTACCCACCAAAACTGAGCACTGATATGTATAGGATAACCAGATTACCACCGTCCGGATATAACCGACTTTTTGGCCATGCGGCCGAACTTTGTCCGGTCACATAATTTATCTGGACTTTTCAACTATCAACATTTAAATGTCCGGACATTATTGCAAATGGCAACAAAATTCAATTAATGATTTTTTCGCAGAATAACGAGTACAATTTTGAGATAACTCCAATTAATTTAGATTAGTTTGTGGTTCCCAAAATACTGATAATTATGTTCGTAATAACAAACAACCAATTCAGTAGGAAAAAGGAAAAAAGAAGTTGTTTTTGTGTGTACAGACACCAGTTTCAAGCATTAGGTTCAAGGTTGATTGAGAAAATTTGACAGTTTCGGTTAGCTTGACAGGGCCTGAATATTTTTGCGCTCGTGACCGCACATAACAACCGACCGGTTCCTCACATAACAAATATTAAACGGTCGGAGGGTTATTATCACTTTTGTAAATAAAACATTGCACAATGCAAAGCATAAAAATGTGTTCAGATAACTGCGCACGCGGGGTCTGGCCGGATGCTATGAGAGCAAGGCACTGGTTTGAGGTAAATCGGTTTTGATAAAGAACATTTTTTGTTATTTTAAGTTTTTCTTTGGAAATATTCCCCGTTACTTGTAAGGAGTAGTAAAGACACTTATCGATTTGAGCTGGCTAGAAAGAGCCGCATTAAAAGCGAGAAAGATGTTACTTTCCCGAAGTTCGGAAGAGGAATTCGACAAATGCGTGATACTCGTAAGTGTCCATTCCGCGTCGATAAGTGTGTTCGCTATCTAAACGTTGAAAAACTGGTCAAGGAGACGTTAATCATCAATTATTACACATCTTAACCAACGTTTAAGATGTTAAAGTTTTCAGGCAATGTTTCTTTACTTATTTTTAGTAACAAATGATAACAAATTAATTTGTTTTCAAAATAAGATTATTCACTACAGTTATTTTCTAGTAATTTATCAGACAGCATCATGACTGTAATTACCGAAGGTTTATGCAGAGGTTTAGATCTGTAGACCCTGATGTACACCCTCTTTTCGCCAATTATGTTTAAGTCTCGATGTAAGAGAGCAAAACATTGTTGACAAAGTTTTATCGCAAAGCCGTAACCGCATAAAACGCTAATAATAAACGGTGACTTGTATTGTTCTCAAAACAGTGACAAATCGCAGCACAACATTACAAACACGTGTCATAACACGTGTGGTACTGCTAAACTATTCGTTACTTTTAAATTCTTTGAGAACTTTAGTCAACTTCGTGGGATTAATTTGACATACATATAAAATGATACAATAAAAAAATACGTTTTAAGAAATTATAAGATTGAAAAGTTTTATTAATAAATTAAGTATCGGAATCTATAAATAAAACTTTTCAAAACTTGTTGCGCCAACCCCAAGTAACATGAGAAAAGGCTAGGAAGATCATGATTATTCAGAATTAATACCCTAAATATAAAGGCCTTAGAGAACTAAACATATAGGTCAAGAAACAATGCCCCAAATAAACGTCCTTGAACATCCAGAACTGCATTACGTGATAAAACGAAACAAACTACAATGTAAGTCACTGGCTCGTTACCAACACGTGGCAAGTCCAATTATTACAGTAAATAGTTTTATACTTAGATCGTGGGATTAGGGACATGTGTCGAAGACTATATTTGCTCGAATATGTCCAATAGGAGTTTTTTTTCTTTTTCTATGGAAACTGACATAGTCAGTAGTCAGTCATCCCATCGCCATTTTGATTTTGCGCACGATACAACAGGATTTTATGGGTAAATGACACTTAAACAAACTACCAGGGATTTAATGCTCTAATCCAGTGCTTTTCAACCTGTGGGTCGGTTGGGGGACGTACGGGGTCGCGAAAACTTCGTCAGTAAAAAAAAAACAATAAAATTTAAAAGATAGAAGAAAAGATAAGAAAATGTTAATTAAAGGAAATAAACATTTGTATGTTCATACAAATTAACAAAATAAAAATCTGAGTACCCGTCTATCTTAATGCGAAGGTTGCACTGGTTTTTCATTCCGTTTATCCGTAATTATCCGTTTTTGCTACATTGAGAATTCAATCGTTTTCCAAATTCAAAAAATATGTGTTAGTTATGTATTTATCCGAATCCTATTATGCATGTGCATACAAATGTTGTATGGATTGAATATTTAGAACATAATAAAATACATGAAAAAAAAAAAGCGAAGGGTCGGGGGTCGCGAAATATCTTTTCAAACTATGGGGGTCGTGACTACTCGTGACATGAAATAAGGTGGAAAAACACTGCTCTAATCTATAGTGTTGCATTGCCAAGATATTTGAATATAAAGATCTCATTTAGGGATCTTTAACTCTAAAAATCTCGGCAACATTGCATTTAAGGGTACTGTAGGGTTTATGTATCATTTGCCCATACATGCCAACATCATCGTGCATAGCAACTTTAAAGAAAAAATCAAACGTCGATGGTGTGACTAGGTATACCACTTCCGCTTCGAAAATTGATAAGATAAATCTGTTGCTTCACGCAGTCGAAAGCCTTTCCCAAATCCATATCTTCTTTGCTACTTTTGACTTCAATTATAGCCGGCATTAAAGTGTTATCAAATAATGTTTCAGAAACTATACTTTACTTACAAAAAAAACGTGTTGAATTTAACAAATGCGTGTGAAATGTCTGTATTTACTGATACATGTTTGCTCTGTTGCAACACGCAGCCTGTTATTTCAGAATGACACGAATGTCCCTTAATTCTATACTCGGATTATCCATAATGCCGCCTTGTCGCATTGCGTGTTAAAGTATTATAGTATATAGATATAATGATATGGGTGAATAGTATATAATCATATTGTTATCATACAAACGCCACATACGTATAAATTATCTTCAAACAAGCCGGAAATGTTAGTGTATATGCATGTTTTTTTTATCACTATATACAAAGCATCAGACACATTTTAACATCAGAAATAGCAAAGTGTTTTTTTTTTATATCCATAAAAAATACTAAGTTATAAGCATAAATCCATACTAAATTCCGTTTATCTAGTTAAATGGTTATAACTTTTGTGTTGTTTGGCCGATTTATGTCTAGTTTTCGCTTTTTGTCATTATTTTTATAGTACTTTAACATTCCGTATTGTAATAAAAAAAGAAAATTTGCATAAGCATTGCAATTGCAAATTTGCAATGCATATTCCCTATTGTGAAAGAATTGTCTTTTGTTAAAGGTTATTTAAAAACTAGTGTCTTTAGGTCTGAATGTTTAACAGTTAAGGCGGAAGTCGAGGTGTATGAAACAGATATTGCACTTCAAAAACAAAATGGTGCGTGCAGGAAGCTCCCTCTTGACATCATGTTCTACTGAAATACGCAATCAAAGATTATAGAATCAGGCGTTTGTATGAATATTATTTTAAATTGTAAAGTGATTAAAGATGCCTTGTGATAGGGACTCGTTGTGCCAACTGTTCTGGCAAATAGAATACAAAAGTAAACGCTAGATTTTTGACTGATTTCGGTGTAAGGAGTTGTTGGTTGCGATCGAAGATATTTAAATATACTTACAATAGCGAAGAACATTGTAATCTACTTGCGTGGCTTACCGGTTGGTATAAGTGTAACGTGTCCAACTTGGCAACGCGCTTGTGAACAGCTTAGGTGAGACCGGGTCGCCTTGTTTGACACCTTTTTCTATATGGAAATATGGATCAGGGTCCAGAAGTATGATGGCCTTACAGAGACATGGGATCGTATTGTTCTATGTTATTTTTTCTGATATAAGTATCTTAAATATCTTTGGTCACGATATTGTAATTATGCTATGGAGTACATTTTGTATGTCATATGTTAATATATTTTTATAAGGATAGTTTTATGCGAATGACGTGCTGTTTCCCGCAGCACTGCGGCATTTGCTTTAAGGTTATGGTGTCAATTAGCATCAAACTTTCAGGGATCATTTTTCTGTTAAACTATTAATTTTCTCGACCAACCAATCCACGACTGACGACTTTAACCAATTAAATTGAACGCGATAAGCTCATTTAACTATACCACTTGCAGAGCTGTTATTTGTCCTAATTGCTATGGAATATTGACTGACAGCTCTAGGACGCCTTTAACATGAGCTGACTGCGTTCAATTTCATTGATGAAACCTGTCGGTAGGTATCACGTTATTTGAAATGGATTCTTAATCCAATTTCGTCTTGAATTATCACAGGTTCTAATAAAAATATCGCGGGCTACAGCTTTTGAAAAGAGAAATTCGTCACTGCCCACCATTGTTAAATATTTAAGTCGTTTTTTTACTCCTTTATTTTGCCTTTTGGCCTTTTTAATCCTCTTATTTTTTTGAGTTTTTAAGTCTAAGGGGTTTAAGTGGCCATTGTGAAGGCAAGCTTGTGTAAGGGTTGCCAACATTAATTTGTAAGTTGAGCACTTGAGAGATTTGTTTCAAGATTTTGTAATACGAGAGATAAAATAGTACGATAAAGCTGTTGAAATGATTAATTTATTGTTTCTTACAAAATAGTGAGGATAAAGTAGGTATTACATGTCGTCGCTATTTGAGATGTTGAATTTGTGTTTATAGCGGCTCTTTGGTCAACTGGGGACCTACTCTCTAACGTCCGTCCGTCCGTCCGTCTCTATCCATTTCTCTCACTAGCACTCATCTTCAGACGTGCGCGAGAGTGACGGATAGAGACGGACGGACGGACGGACGTTAGAGAGTAGGGCCTTGATCCCACACAGGCGCTACCCGCGGGTCCACTCGATCTAATGATTTTTTGAATTGGTCAACTGGACCCGTTGACCAATATTCTATTTTTTTTTTTTTAAGTAACAAAAAACTTAATGTCTCTGAAAGTTTGTTGCTAATTAAAATTAAAGTATTTATAAAATGCCATCATATCTTAAATGTCAGTCATATTGTAATTAATTTGTAATATCTGTGATTATTTGTTTAAAATGCGGGTACTATACTTACATTTATATTATTTTTTATTAATTTTTAAGGTGAAAATGTTGAAAAGATGTTAATTTATATTGTTGTGTGTGATGAATATTTTAAGGGACAATTAAAATGCAAACATAGTTTTAGATTCTATTGTACTTTCTCGTCGACAAATTGAGAATAAATATGTCGTGTTAAGAACATTTTGTTTTGTTTTTACTTCCTTACATAACATGCCACGCTTTCACTACAACATAACATTAGGTAGAGGTGTACCTGTATAGAACACCCAAATTTTGCCAGTTATGTTTAAGTCCATGTAATAGGGGGCAAGCTTATTGCCATCAATCGGGCACAAATCTAGACTCCGTAGCTATTATTGAGAAATTCCTGATGAAAAAATCCAATAACACTTAGTCCGAAATAAGAATCGAACCCAAGGACCTCACGCTCAGCGGTCGCGCTTACGTTCAGTAGACCAACGAACGTGGCAGTATTATTTCCTTATCTGTACAAAAAATGATTACCTACTTTATCATTTTTTTCTTATCATTACAACATATTCATGACTAATGCCCACCTGATCGATTATTTCAAATATATGTCATGTTTGCTTACCTAATCTAAAGCGGGAGTCCATTATAGTCTTAGGCTCAAGCCGGGCAATAATGTTCTGAAAAATAACCCGCCGCCGTTCAATAGTGTTACTTATCTGAATTTGAGACGAAAATAGAAATTCGAATTGGTTATTATTACTGTGCTATAAAAAAGTAAATTATTCTCTTCGGATCTGTCTTCGTCTTAGGGTTCTTACAGACACCTGTCGACGACCGCCTTCGATGCGTCGGCGTCAGCCGCCGGAACGTCGACGGGTGGTGACGCTTGCAAGCATCGCCATCCGTAGACGGCAGCCGTCGACGTTTCGGCGGCGACTGGAATCTCTCGATGCACTCAGGATTCTAGTCTTAACATCCTCGCTTCGCTCAGGAGTTACTTCTCTAATCTTTCGCTCTGGAATCTTTCGTTACCTTTATGTTCAATACCGAAGTATTTTACACCCGTAACATAAAATACTGCTTTATCCCATTGAATAATAGTTCTACTATTAAATGCATAACACATTACTCGTATGTGAGTATTTTACTAAAGTTGACAACCCTAGTTATTCCCATTTTTGAGTTTCATTTTACGACACTGGCCAGAACACCCATGACTAATAATTCTTTTACCACTAACTATAAAATATGTCGCCAAGTTCAAAATAAGATTTAAGTAAATGGTTGGATTTTAAATACGACTGACATCTTTTATCCTGTATGTATATATATATATATATATATATATTTAATGTTTTGTAGAAAATAAGGTTTATCTATCAACATTGAACATACAAAGTTATCCCTAGTATTAGTAGTAGTAGTAGTCCCTGCTATTATCCGTTGAGGAGTTCCCTCGTGAGGAGGCGATCCTGGTTGCAGGAACAAGTCATGTCTGTGAAAAAAATGTTTTGTCACCAGAACCAAAGGTGTGTGCAAAATTTCAGCTCAATGGGTTGGGGGGCACTGGTTTGAAATTCACTGGTTTGAAATTCAGTTGCAAGATTTGACCAATACATACTAATTACTAACTAAAGAACCGACTAACTAACAATGCAAGTTAAATAAAAGCTTTTCTTATTGGAGAGTTGTAAGATAACAGTGCTCCAGTAGAATGGGGTGCTGTAAATAAAATAAAGTTAAATTGTTTTGTGAAATGCATTGATAAAGCAAGATGGCGGCGGATTAGTTCAAAAGTTCTTTGTGTTGCTGCATGCCTAATACAATATGACAAATCCAAGTCTTAGATTCTTTTTTTGAAAACACAGCCTAAAAAATTGAAAGTATCTATTCAGTACACAAGTGATATCCTGTACTTACCAATAATCTGCTGGAAATAATTACTGTTCTAAGTATGTTACTGCAAAAAACCCGTTTATTTTGATACCAGTGTCTGCTCTGAACGATTGTGGGCGGATTGGTGACAGATTGCGCCTCTCTGATTGGTGGGTGATGTGTAGTCGATCTCGTCGATTGCTTTACTACTTCTGAAAACAATTATTCCTATTACACAGAAACTTTTAAATTAAAAATCTGCCGCTGCGGTTTCTGAAAGATACTTCAGCACACTTTCTGTCAGTCTACGGTGTCCGCAGCCGGGTTTGACCAAAACTTTTGGTTGAAACTATCTACCGTAAAGACAAAAGCCTTGTTGTTATAAGACGTGCTAGTCACATCTTTGGGTAAAAATTTAGTAAAAGACCTCATTGGGATCAACTATAGGGTGGGTACCTTCAGAATTATCGGAGACTTTATTGACCTCTAACGGGCTATGTTATTCCCGGACTATCGAAACGGAAACTGTTATCTTTTGTAGTATACGAGGAATTTTTAGTCAATATAAATAAACTGCTCGTCTGCATCATGAGTCATGAATAGTCATGATACTGAATTTATCGGGTTGCAACTAGGTATAATTTGTATTTATTTTGTAAATTAGATCGATTTCTGAAGGCGTGAGCCACTACAAACTGTATTGGATCAGTTTCCAACAAGCCGAAAACCGATGCAGACAATAAGCGTATCCTCACGCGTGCTAGAGAAGGCAGATTTAAAGGCAATACTGCTATAGTCCTTTATTCAGTGACATCAAAAAAAGTGCATGAGTATTTTTCAGCTTGGTGGGGCCTGTCTCGTATGACAGACAACAACGACGTTACGACGACGGCGACACTGCCGTTTACAATTACTATCGGTAGTGGAATTGTACCTAAAGGTATTGCAGTGGTATCGAAATCATACATTTACTTCGGTATCATTAGATGCAGCAATCGTCACACCACCTTCGCCGCGTTCTACCTCAATTTCCTCCAATCCTTCTTTAGTGCCCTCCAATCCTTCTTTAACTCAAGATGAATGATGGAACAAAGATTTTGTAACAATGTTTTGATTGAAAAGAGTGTTCATGGAGTTTCTTGCCCGTTCTTCTCCATAGAGATCTAAGCTAGGGAATGTGCAACTACAGTACTTTCTCAAGTTATTATGCCTTGTGACTGTGTAACATTTATTTCATTTAATAATATAAAAATAAATGAAATAAATGTGACTGTAGCTTCGCTTTTTTTTTGCATTGAAATAAATGCTTTGAGTTTGAGTGTATTTTTTTATCTTGGTGCAAAGCGATTAGCGTCTGTAATGTTACGAACGTTTTCTCAAAAAAAAAATAATAATATCAGCGGCATCAGAACCTCGAAACAGGTCTAGCTAGTCAATATCAAACATTTCATTTTATTGCACTCGTGTGGTAAGTAGATGTTACATAAGGGTTCAGCATCTAACTTGAACCCTACAAAGGCACAGCAATTTACAGATGCATTTACGGTGGTGCTGATGACGGCATTGTGCTGAAAGTACCTACACTACCTACTCTCCGATATCTAATGATACTCACCACCCACGGCACCCACAAGTGCATCGCATTGCTGTTATCAACATAAGTGCATTGCTCTGCATTGTGGAGCAATAACACAGGAAAACCGCTGTATGTGTCGCAGCCAATTCGCACGCCGTTTTACATAATGGCGCGCCGATTTGAAAAACGCCGCTGTTATGTAATACGGCGTCCTCACGTTCAGCCGGATTACAATCCTGCTGAAATAAAGTACGCCGCTTTGAATGAGCCCTTCGCGTTCGTCAAAGCGGCGTAATAACGTGCCGCCGTTATACAAACGGGCCCATCGTCAATACGCGGCGCCACATGATCATAACAAGAAACATGCGTCGCGTCGGCGTCGCAATCGACAACGGTGTCGATGGCCGCTTTTTTTTAATCATTTTTTTTTTTTACCTACTTGTTGAGAACTACGTGGCAGGGGGTTGTTAAGGGGGGCAAATTTTTCATTATTTTTGCGATAGGATGGACCGTTTTCGAGAAGCAAATTTAGAAACTGCTACGACTCCATGACGACCAAAACAAGAGCAGCACGCCCATAGAAATATACTTTATTATATCTATGAGCACGCCTATGCATGTAAAGGCAGAGGCACACTGCTATTTCTTACTGACGGCGAGTCGGCGACACCGTAGATTCGCTTTCTGTCAGTATCGTTCGTACGTACACAACTAAAGGAATATAATGCCATGCCTGTAATAACTAGTGATGTAACACGAGCTGGCGTTTTGCAGATAACTGTTAGAACATCCGGCTGATAAGCTGTGCTGATTTTATTGTTTAAACATAGTAAGATACTAGGGACTTTTATGATGCAACATGGGAATCTAGGCAACCAATCTTAACTTAGGTACCTGGATTGTGGCAAATATAGCAGATAGAGATTTGAACTTTTTGGTCAAGCTTCTCTTTAATATGACTTCCGTCCCATTGCTGGGCTAAAGCCTAACCAATTTCTTTCCGACTCTCCCGGCGTTTTGCCTTCTCCGGCCCACCAGCCAGGAACGAGTCCTAATCGGCACGCCAGCGTATTATGGACCTGCCGCGGTGACGACGACCGTGTTCAGGAACTCAATTTTTAATATACAGGGTTTTTTTATTTAACTGGAATTACCAGATAAGGTAAAGTCAGTTAAATAAAAAACCTGATAACACCGTTCCAAATACTAAAAGCTAATGTTACTGATGAAAAATTTCTATTTGAGGGTGTTTAGAACCACGGGCTGCGGGACTGTTAGAAAGAGATACCGTGGCCCCGGAACACAAAGGGCGATGAAGGAACATGGATGGGTTTTAGTCAGTAAGTGTGACACTCCCTTCCGCTCCGCTCAGAGCGGGAGGAGTCATTTAATGATTTCCCATACGTTAAAAAAAGGGGTTATTCAGAATGATGTACATTACGTGTTACTGTTAACCGTTTGTGTGACTGCGTCGGTGTCCACCCTGTATAGTTATGGAAATGATTTGCATTAGATTTGGTGTCAATAAGGGCCTGCGCAGACGACAGACTATCCGTGACGCACTTTTTAGTCTGAAAATAGAACCTAAGCAATTATATGTGGTAACGGTGGTTTTATTTTCTATCATGACTGTACACATTTTAAAAATGACTATTTGCTAAATAGATGTTCTGCTATACAGACCATCTGATAGTTAGACGTTTTGCTACATGGACATTTTGCTAATTAGACTTACTGCTCATTAGACGTTTCGCGCTGTTGGACATTTTGCTACTTAGACCTTCTGATCAGGAGAGACGCATACGACGCGCAAAAATTCCGTGTCATTCTGGCAGATCGCGGCGCGCCACGCCGCACAAAAAGTGCGCGAAAAAATAGAACGTTTGCTCCAGCACGTGCTTACGCAGGCGCACACTTTTAGCACGGTAATATTATAATCTTTTAGAATGCAATCTGCCTGCACTCGTTAGTGGGGGATGTACTATGAAGATGTGCGTCGTGTGCGTTGAGTCTGCGTAAAATCCGCGACGGACTTTTTGTATGCCATGCAGACATTTTGTGCGATCGAAAAGTCGATCGTCTGTGCAGGCCCTAATCCCATGGGCGTGCGCAACGAAGAGGCAATTAGACAAAGCCTACCCTACCAACTGGGGCAATTATTATAACTAATGAACTATGTAATAAAATAACACTTTGTACAAAATATTAAAAAAAGTTCAAACTCCTGTTCGAATACTTAGAGCAATTTTTCGCGCCCGTCTTACGTAACCAACACTGTACTGGAAGTTGCTACGAAGCTCGACGCCCACCCGCCGGACGCATCTTATAGGCAAATAGTCTGCTGGCCTACAACCCATTGATAAATTTACGCACACAGCGGCAAATTGGTGCATATTTTCGTGTGTATGAACCGCACACATGTATAGATATCAGCCATTTTTGGGCGGTAACTCCTGCGAGTGTAGCTGGGCTATGATTGGCTGCTACAACACAAGGCCAGGATTCAAGGTGAATGTTCTTTAGCCCGCGTAATTCAAATTTCCTTAGGTTTTTTGCAATTTGCAGGCCAGTGCTAGGGTGTATGTTGATTAAAATAATGATTCCTGGGGGTTATTGGCGCGTATTATTATTATAATAATTAATAATACTATTGATATTATATTTTTCTTCATGGGTGTCGTTTTCGTGGTTTTTGGGGTTGGTTATAATGAAAATGAGGTCAAAATGAAAATCCAAGATGGCGCCGATGAAATTTTTTAGTTTTTTCTTCATGGGTGTCATTTTCGTGGTTTTTGTGGTAGCTGATGATGAAAATGAGGTCAAAATGAAAATCCAAGATGGCGCCGATGACAATTTTCAGTTTTTTCTTCATGGGTGTCATTTCGTGGTTTTTGTGGTCGCTGATGATGAAAATGAGGTCAAAATAAAAATCCAAAATGGCGCCAACGCGCGGCGGTGTCGTCTTCGAAAATCCAAGATGGCGCAGACGTAATTCTCTTTGCTATCATTATTTCGTGGCCTACCCTTCGTGGACTACCACTGCACGCCACTGCCTAATCCATCTGAAGATTCTAGTGTCAGTACAGTACTGTGCTCTCAAACTACCCTGTATAACGGTAACTTAAGTCATGTCGATGATCGTTTAAGTTTTTATATTGAATCCTTACACAAAACACGTGCAGTTACGAACGAATGATTCTTTACTAAACAAACCAATAAAAAAATATCTCAATGAATAAAAAATCTAATCAAGAAAATAATGTCATGAACTCATTATTCGACCTCAACTTCGATATTACCTTGAACGCAATAAAAAGGTCGTCCGTCAGTAGAAAAATAATAAGAATGTTATTAAAAATCACATGATTGACATGGTAAAATAGACTGTAACGGTAAATTATTAGGGTTGTGCTTGTATTGAGAGGAGTAGTTTTTTTTTTCAAGTGAAAGTAAAAGCACTTGCAGCAGCCACAGCAACTTGTTATTTGGAATTTTAGACCTTTAGGAATGAGAACAATGCCGTGAGAAATTAAGAAAATGTCGCGAGGAAAGTTTTGACTATGAATGTGGATGGGTATAAGAGTAAAGGAAGACCAAAGAAACGATGGATGGACTGTGTTAAGGATGATATGGCAAGAAAGGAGGTGTCAAACTCAAACTCAAAGCATTTATTTCAATTAGACCATTACGGCACTTTTGAATGTCAAAAATACAAAAAAAAACAAAGCTACAGTCCCAGACACAAGACATAATAACTTGAGAATGTACTGTAGTTGCCCATTCCCTAGCGTAGATCTCTATGGAGAAGAACGGGCAAGAAACTCCATGGACACTCTTTTAAATCAAAATATTGTTACAAAATCTTGGTTACATCATTCATGTTGAGATTATAGATAGATGTGTGAACGATGTAGAAAGACGTGCACATTATGAGCGTCCAGAGTAAAACATTAAATCTACAAATTGAAAATAAAGTAATTAAAATGAACCGTGGCAGCTAAGAGATGACCAGTCCCAACTGACAGCGCGCGATCACGAACAAGACGCGTGTATCGGCGCCATTCAACTCAACCATATTGAAGGGAACTAAATGAGATGATGGGTGTCTGATGAGATGACGAGTAATAGAGAAGTATGGAAGAAGAACACATGTTACGCCGACCCCAAATGAATTGGGGCAATGTGGGTAGAATGTGGTTAGGTCGTTACATAAAAGTGGATTCTTTTATAAAACCACTTGCTGTTGTCCACGACCTTCTTCCGCGTGAAATTATATAAAAATATCCTATTTAAATCAAGGTTTTGTTAATAATGTCAAGGGTTTGAATTTTTTAGGGTTCCGTCGCCAAAGGGCACTAAGCATCCGCTGTGCATCCGTCAGCTGACTGTCAGCGGACGAAATTTGTCAGCGGACAATTTCACAGAATGTGTGTACTTGTGACCGCTATTACAGTAAAAAAAAAAAAACTTTTCTGCCTCTGGTTCGCACGGCGCCACCTATCGGGCCCAAAACGAATTACCTTTCAAGCTTGAACCAACCATACACCTTCACAAAATTTCATTGAAATCGGTTGGGTGGTTTAGGAGATAAGTGTATGAACATAGTGACACGTGATTATTAAAATAATTCACTATTTATCTACTATTTATAAATCCTGCTTCAAAGGTTAAGGACTATAAGGACAAGATTAAAATTCCCTTGCCTGGCTCCAGAATCTGTATGTCTCTCAATTGTGTCTCGATAGCAAGGTACTTAGATTTTTAAAAGACGTCTCAAAACGAAATTGGTTATGCACTGGATTTTGAAAGCATTAAGGAATTTATTTTGGGAATATCCTACATGAGGCTGGCACAAAAGCGTGGAGCTTGGCACAAACAAACAGATGCTTATACTAGTGGGTGAAACGGGTTGTGGGTGATGTTGATTATGAAAGAGTTAGCTCACTCATCATCATCATCATCATCATCATCAGCCTATAATGTTCCCACTGCTGGGCCTGGGACAAGGCCTCCTCTCAGTGAGAGGGAATGGGCTATAATCCACCACGCGGGCCCAGTGCGGATTGCTAGATGTCGCATGTCTTCGAATTTTTGGGTATAGGACATGCCGGTTTCACCACGATGTTTTCCTTCACCGTTTTGAGAGCAGTGGTGATGAAATAAATTACACAAAGTAATGTGCCTGCCTGGGTTCGAACCCACGACTTAGTGCTTGTAAGTTGGGGCCGCCACCACTGACCCACAGCAGCTCTTTATCTACACTAACTAACATTTTAAATAGGTAAAGTTTGTAAGTTTGGATTATTAATCCAGTTTATCTATCATCTGCCTAGCCTTTTCCTAAGATGTTGTGGTCGACTTCCAGGCTTACATATTTTCCATGGAGCGACTGCCTATCTGACCTCCACAACCCAGTTAGTAGTAATACGCTACCCCTTGGTAAGACTGGTTGTCAGACTTTCGGGCCACTGACTATCTGTAACGACTGTCAAAGTTCTACAATTGACAGCCAGGACGAACGGTTAACGTGCTTTCCGAGGCACGTAGGAAACACGGTCCGTGCATGGGACCATCCACGGACCAAGCCAAGCACTTCATGAAATATAAAAACCAACTAATATCGCCCATGCGGACGAATCCTGTCTGACGGCTGGTTTTGTGGGTTGTACCATATCTATTTAGCACGGAATCCTATTTTACCATGCTCCTATCTTTTGCTGTCTCTCATTAGTCCGAACTGTCATTTGATATAGAAGCAAAAACAGCGAGAGTTATAGAGCACTCGGCAGCATGCTCTGTTGCGAATGAATAGGAGAAATCATCATATCAGTCATTATCACTATTTTGTAGTTGATTTTATAGAACTAATTATAAAAGTAAAGGCTGATAAAATAATACCTATCTTAATCCGGATATTTACGACGGGCGGCAGGTAAACATAAACATCCATTAAAAATTGAAGTACCTAAATCCATTTTTCATTACTTAATAATATTTAAATGTGAAAATTTGTGAGGTTTGGATGTTTGTTACGTACTCTTTTTTAACGCAAAAATTGATGAAGATGATTGATTAAATTTGGCACAACGATCCATAGTTTAAAACCTGGATTAACACAGTAATTTTTTATCCCAGTAGTAAGATGCCGTGGGACAGTTACCGAACACCAGTGCGGGGGAAGCCGCGGGAACCAGCTAGTAAACAATATTATCTGTTTGACAATTTGACAGTTTTACTTCGACAGTTTACAATCTGACTAGGCAGATTATTTTTTGTCTGTCTGGCTATTTGTTCCGGTTAATCTTCGAAACGGCTGGACCGATTTTGACGGGACTTTTAGTGACAAATAGGTACTTAGTTGATTATATAAGGTCCAACTGAGGCTACTTTTATTTTGGAAAAATAATTAGGGTTCCGTGCAAACAAATTAAAGCCCTTGAAATTGTTAAAATCCGATTTAAAAAGGGAAGTAGGTATATATTTTTTTAATTTCACGCGAACCAAGGTCGCGGGCAATAGCAGTCATACGATACGATCGTCGTAGTATCATACCTAATGCAGTATCATAGATTAAATTAGTATTGTTCATGAAATGATTGTAGATAATAGCCGCGCGGTTTGCTTATCATCACGCTAAGACAATGGTATGTAAGCGGCCTACCAATTGACGTGACGTAGTGTAGGGTTGTCGCGCTTTTCAGCACTTTTAGCCACCCACAAAAGAAAAAGTATGTTTTTTATTATTTACACCATACAAGTAACATTCATAATGGCCATCATTATCTGAGAGGGAGGCCAGAGAAAATACGGATGGATGTGTGATTGAAAGGAGCTAATGATGTCGTGACGTCTGACAGGGGAGAACGGAAGAACAAACGTGTTGCGCCGACCCCAAGTAGAATGGGACAAGCGCAGGATCATCCTCTGAATATAAGCTGCTCCAACTCTTATCTAACAGCTAACAGCCATCCTGCGAAGATCGTAGCTTCACCTAGCCTTCACGGCTGCCGGATTATGGTCGTGTCAGTGTTATTGATGGAATTAAACGGACGACAAAGTACACTATCATAATCTTTATACATTAAAATCACGTGTCACTATGTTCGTACACGCCGATCTAATCCACCCAATGGGGGAATTACTCGGTTCGATTTTCGCCGTGCGAAGTGATTAGCCAGTCGCTTCATAAATCACCGCACAAAGCCGCATCGCTAGCCCAGTTAAATTGTAAGACTAGGTGCAAAACAGACGTCGTGCGTTTGTGAATGTGCACCCGTTAGGTGGCGCCGTGTAAAGCTTGGGCAGGTCGCTAGTTCTTTTATACAGTAAGACTTTCGGGCCACCGACTGTAACGACCCTAACTGAAAAACCCAAAAACATGTGACTCGCTACGCCACTGTTGGTGCAAATAGGTCTTGTTGGACATCGTTGGGTCATCATCATCTGCCTAGCCTTTTCCCAATTATGTTGGGGCGGGCCGGCTTCCAGTCTAACCGGATGCAGCTGAATACCAGTATTTTACATGGAGCGACTGCCTATCTGACCTCCACTACCCAGTTAGTACTGGGTAATACTGTATCCCTTGGTGTACACACCGGGACTTACAGCTTAGTACGGCCGTTATTCCAAGTGCGTACGTTGTGACTACGGTTGAGACAATTGAGCCTGGATCAGTACCTAAAGCCCAACTGACGCCAAACCTAGCCCTACAGTAACTACCTAGGACCCTAGTTATCCTAGCCCTATAGTAATTACCTACCTAGCACCCTAGTTAAAGTTACCCTAACGCCCTAGCCTACCATACAAACCACACCAAACGTAGGTTACGTTGGTTATATGAGAGGGAAGTCTGTCACAAGGAGACCTACGGTAACAGACGGAGTTTGGGTAGGAAGAGGGTTTTGTGTACGTCGTGCAATGTACACAGGAAATGGTTTTCTCACTGCCGATCCCACAGACTCATAGGACCGATGATGATGATGTGTCTTGGCCACAGTGAGAGGAGGTATAGGAGATAAATCACACTCCAGCTTGATGACTAATTTATTACAATATGAACTTAATTATATACAATTTTTGTGGTAAATACACATTGATACCTATTTAAATGTGTGTCGTGTGTGTATCGAACCGATGAAGCGCACCTATCACGACATGGCCATTGAAAGCTGTCAGTTCAGTACATTTTATAACCTATCGTTCAGTAAATTTTTAATTTTCTCGTAAAATGCCTCTGTGTGCTGTACCAAGATTCCGCATTCAGAACACAGAGGCATATTGTTGCATTATGTTTCAGGATTTTTTTTCTTTCAACATATCCTTCTTCCTCGTTTTTTCAGTTTCTCTTTTAATTCTTTAACCTTCCAGGTACAATACATGTTATCAAAAACGATAGTGGACCGGTCTAAACACAAAAAATAGCAAGAAAAGAACCAAAGCGTAAACAAAGCGAAAACGATTTGACAGCAGCCATCTCGCCAGTGGCGACATCTGCGTTGAGCTTTGCGTGTGGATTCCCATTCATGCAGCTATTATCAATGGATCGATACACAACAGCATGCTACTATTTCTGACCCTAAGGTCAACCGCCTAGCGTAGAATGATAGTAATTAGACTGATCTGACTGTCCATTAATGTAATGTACAAGACAATGATTGATGGTGGACTATGTTTTTAGAGATATCGGTAAACATATTATAGTGACTTTTAACTGCCTAGGAGTCAATATTCATTCATCATCATTTGTCTAGTCTTTCCCAGTTATGTTCGGGCTCAGACCAAATAAAAAGGTAAAGACGGAATTCTGCGAACAGAGAAGTGAGGCCGGTTTCGTAAACATGTTGGTTCTGCATTTATTGAGGCGTAGTTTAAATTGTGGTTTGATGTAAATGTGTGCGTGTGAGCGTGAGACGTAATTTGCGCTGGCCT
Source organism: Xestia sexstrigata (assembly GCA_941918905.2). Taxonomy (NCBI): domain Eukaryota; kingdom Metazoa; phylum Arthropoda; class Insecta; order Lepidoptera; family Noctuidae; genus Xestia; species Xestia sexstrigata. Next base: position 13,197,140 of record OW799226.2, read on the forward strand.
CACTTTATTGTTCGCAGCGCTGTCTTGGTTTTTTACTTGGTCTGAGTGTTCGTCTCGATTTCTAGTTCAACCGCATGCAGATGAATACCAGTATTTTACTTGGAGCGACCTATCTGAAGTCCAGATACAGGATAAAAACGATACCGAAGGGGTATAGAAGGGGTAAGACTGGGTGTTAAACTTTCGGGCATCTACCCGTAACGACTGATAAAGATTTACAAATGACAGCCGGCAACAACGTTGTTGTATCATCATTCTGCTGCCCTTATCACAATTTATTTGTGGTCAGCGCAGCATGTCTTCTTCTTCCATACTTGTCTATTACTCGCCATTAATTTCATCACCACTGCTCTCAAAACGGTGAAGGAAAACATCGTGAGGAAACCGGCATGTCCTAGAACCAAAATTCGAAGACATGTGACATCTACCAACCCGCACTGGGCCCGCGTGGTGGATTATAGCCCATTCCCTCTCATTGAGAGGAAGCCGAGTCCCAACAGTGGGAACATTATAGGCTGATGATGATGATGATGATGATGACTCGCCATCTCAGCAGTCACTTCCTTTCTAGCCATATCATCTTTCATACAGTCCATTATATCGTTTGTTTGGTCTTCCCCTACTTTCATAGGCACCCACATTCATACTCAAAACTTATCCCCTCACTGTACCTACCAACTATGTACTTATTTTTCTAGGTAGCCTAGCAATGCAGACAGACGGGATTAACCCGGCATATCAGGCTGAGATCGCAAGCTAAATATAAACCTAGACCAGCATCCTCCATATTTAGTAACTAGTTTGTCATGAACCCAAGAGATAAAATCTTTGGTACGTATTAGATCTTCTATGGCTAAACTAGAGGCCAGGCGACGGAATAATATGCTTACTAATAAGTACCAAAGTTTTAATCTTTGTTCCAATTTGTCAATTATTTTTATCAAAAACAATTAATATGAACTCTGCGTAACTGTAAATTAAGTTGATATTTAAGTAAGTTATGGAATATCATGCGTTTTGTTGCGGAAATTTCATGATTCTATGCCATTATAATGTTTTGCAGAATATTTAGGTTTACTTATTTAAATCCGCAAGAGAGTAGATATACAGGCAGACACATAGAGAGAGCTATTTCAATCTGTCAAATTTCTTTAATAGATTTTCAACTTTATTGCTGAAGCAATAGGTTCAAGGTTGATTGGGAAATTTGGCAGTTGCGGGTAGCTTGATGTCGGGTCTGTACATGTTTGGAACACCAATAACAATCGCAGAAAAGATAGGTAATTAGGTACACCGGTTCATCAACGACCATCATTTGATAGCTACGAGCCAAAAATGTTTCCTCGACAAATCATGGATATTTAGATCCGCGTAAGATTAATTACTTAATTGAAACCAACTCTATTGTTGAGATGCAGTATTTTAATTGGTTGAATTTTTATCGCCGTGTGGCGTCAGATGTTATGGCGTAACTTGAGAACGTGGCTCTGATAGGCTAGTTTGAATGTCGCGGCACCTTCTATTTTAATCAAAATCACATCATAACATAACAACGCTTGTAATCTCCAAAATTTTTGGCAGAGGAATAGGTACCTTCACCGCACTAGACAATAGACTCGTAAGAGCCTATTCCTATCCGGGTTGCTACTGAGAAATTCCTGATGGAACGACGAAATAACACTGCTCGACCTGGGAAGGGAATCCAGGACCAGAACTAGGAACAAGACAGTACTTAATTGTGCAGTATCAACCATTTCCAATGACTGGTCATAAACATACACACATCAAAAAAAGTTTGCGATCACTTTGAATAATCAAAATCTTTTTTGTTACGGTACCTAGATTAATTTACTTATGAAAAAATAGTTTTATTTTTTAATTTTAAACAGGGTATTTCTATTTAAAGAAAACAAACACACAGCAAAGGATTTTTCTTGATAAAGTTCAATTTAAAAAATGGGGACAAATATATACATTCAGTCAAAAAAGTATCGGGAATGGATGATTTGTTTATGGTTCCAAATTCAAATTTTTGTTTTTTTGTAGTTGTTAGATTGGCACAACTGTTTTCCATTTTGGCGCGGAGTTTGAGTTGCATCTGTTATTTATATTAAATACAGTGCTGGTTTTAGTAATATCATATATAGTGTGTATTGCGAATTTCATAATGGACAAAAATATCGAACAAAGAGTTTGTCTTAAATTTTGCATCGCCAATGGAATTTCGTGTTCGGAGTCACTGAAAATGTTACAGAAGGCTTACGGTGAATCAAAAACTCGTGCTTATGAGTGGTTCAAAGCGTTCAAAAGCGGTCGAGATGTGATGGAAGATTTGCCTCGCTCTGGTAGGCCGTCAACGTCTGCTACTGAAGTTAACATCGCAAAAGTGAAGAAAATAGTGACTGAAAATCCCCATTCAACTCTGAGAGAGATAGCCGCCGAACTTTCTGTATCTCACGAGTCGATCCGTACCATTTTAACTAATCATTTGGGTATGAAACATGTTGCTGCTCGGCTAGTCCCAAAAGATCTGAATTTTCTCCAAAAACTCAATCGCATGAAAGTCGCTGAGGACATGCTAGAACGAGTCAGTTCGGACCCAACATTCATGAAACGCATTGTTACTGGTGACGAGACGTGGGTTTACGAGTTTGACATGCAAACTAGTCAACAAGCTTCGGAGTGGCGCCTTCCAACTGAACCGAAACCGAAAAAACCACGCCAAAGTCGATCAAAAGTCAAAGTCATGTTGACTGTTTTCTTTGACTATCGCGGTGTTGTGCACTCTGAATTCTTACCGGAAGGTCTAACGGTAAATAAAGAATATTATTTGAGCGTTATGCGGCGTTTAAGAGAGCAAATTCGACGAAAAAGGCCAGATTTGTGGAAAGAAAATTCTTGGATTTTGTACCACGACAATGCGCCTTCGCACAAGGCTATCATTGTGAACGAATTTTTGACCAAACACTTAACAAATACCATCCAGCAACCACCATATTCACCAGATATGGCTCCTGCTGACTTTTTTCTTTTTCCTAAACTCAAATTACCACTTCGTGGCACCCGTTTTCAATCGATAGAAGACATAAAGGAGAATTCGCGGCGAGAACTGAACTCAATTCCGGAAGCAGCGTTTAAAAAATGTTTTGATGAATGGATTATTCGTTGGCGCAAGTGTATCGTTTCTAAAGGAGCATACTTTGAAGGTGATAAAATAAATTTGGATGAATAACAGACATTTTGTGTATTATTGATCTTTTCCCGGTACTTTCTTGACAGAGTAGTATATACCACCAAAATTAACTTTGTGACCAATAACATCTATCTATACCTATATAAATACCATATATACTTAATACCTAAAATAATACCAATCAGCAAAAAAATTAAACGTTAACCAAAAAATGAAAACCTAAAATTACAATGGTACAACTTATTTTAGTCATGCATGACTGCACTTTAAATTGTACTATGAACCCAAATTTAGTAAATTGATCACCAAATTTTAGTGAGCAAATTATTGCGCTATGTCTACCTAAATACACCGTTTGATTGCCATAAAATGTTGCTATACTACCAAATGTCTTATATGGGCGGCATGGGCACCGGGCCGTAGGCCGGCGGAGGCCCGGCATGCGGCACTTCGGGGAAAGAAGCCAAAGAGGCGAACCGAGCGCGCATCATGGAGTCGTAGCAGGTTCGAAAATAACTAAAAACAGTTCTGCAAATATCAACGGTATTTGCAGAACTGTTTTTTTTGTTATTTACACAGTATAATTTAATTAGATATAAATAATGTGTATAATTTTGTGTGCAAGTCAGTATTTTTTGGTTTAACTTTGAAATATTTTGTTCGAAAAAAAGTTAATATACAGACATCGATTTTTACATGCCAATGTTAATTACACAGAGTCTGATTTTTAAGTTTGTTTAAATTTTAATAAAAGCATTATTTTAATTATACGAGTTGTTTATTTTTTAACCTTATTGAATAAGCGTGAAATAGGAAATAGCTATAATTTAGTTAGAAGTGGTTAATAAAGAGTCTTAGAAAGCTCAGATAGTTATGATTTTGCAATATTTGGTCAAACTTTAGGGGTTTATTTACTATTTTTAGGTATACAGGGTGTAAAAGACCTCATCACGAAGCCGTCAACCAAGCATTCTGTACATCAAACTAAGTAACTTTACGCAAAAATTATTACTGGGAAACGACTTTTTTTTTGGGTGAAAAATCATGTTTTATTTATTTATTTAACACTTCAAGCACAAAGTACAGAGGCGGACTTAATGCCATAGGCATTTTCTACCAGTCAACCTTTGGGTGATGCAGAGACAAGCAGTGGTAGGTGTACATCTGAAAATAATGTAATAATTATTATGGTAAACTACAAGGATATATAAAATACTACTGTATACTGTTTTGTGGTAGAACTCAATGTAACGCACTCAGAACATTGTGCTGATGGGTGGATTGAATAGTACGAGGGTCGTGGAGGTGTTTAAAGTAAAAACCATACATTAAAAACTTGTATCTAAAAAAAAACTTGTCAGTTGCAACTTTGACCCCCAGTATCTCCGTAACTAGAAGGTTCCCAATGGTGTAAAACAAAAAAAAAATTGCAATGACGGGGAGAACAAGCGCCTTTCGGCTTCGTTAAGAGGTGTTTTACACCCTTTATAACGATTTATTTGGAAATAATTTAATTTATAGGATAAAACGATGTTACAGATTTAAAAGTCATTTTATATTAAAATTCTGTTCAATTTTTGGTGGTCATTAACTATTTTTGGACTAAACAATCATAATTTTGGAGTTGGTTGGTAAAATTTATGGTTGTAATTTCACGCTAAAATGGGGATTAATTATGGCGATCATTTACTAATTTTGGCAATCAATAGTGATTTTTTTGCCGTTACATTTTACTAAATCTGGGGGTTCGTTAATTGTATGCCTTAAAAAATTATATCAGCTTATGCTAGTTATCACAAACTTTATTTGATGTGTGTACTTAGATCGTACATAACTACGGCAACGCGCCAAAAGAACTTATGCAGCACTAGATGGCCTCACCAAGATACAGTTTTTTTTTATAAGATTCCTTCTGACCGGCCCGCTCTCTACAATATCTCAAACCTCTTTGCCTAACACAATCTTCGTAACCTTTTCTTCTAGTAGATGTTGGCATGTTGCCAGGCCGTTTATCTAGTGGTTAAGAGATAGGGTGAAGCTGGCAGCTTGTCACGGTAAAGTGCAACTTAATCAAGTCGCAGACAGCCTTGAGTCGAGTGGACTGGTTTGCGGCAAAGGGGAAACAGATTATAGCGTTGCCTGTGAAGTGCATGGCGCTAAAGACTTCTAAGGGCTCATTTCAGTAAGAAATTGAACGCTGTCAGCTGATCCAAACCGTGTTCAAGAGCTGTAAGATTCTTGTCACCGCCGTGTAAACGGGTTTTGTCGACGAAGAAACGATTCTTTCTTCGAAGAAACCCGTTTTTGCGGTGGTCATGCTACGCGGCAGGTCAAGCAAAGTGTTATTGGGTTTTCCGTCAGAAAATTCTCATTAGCTGCCAGGGAGTTTGGATTTGTGCTCGGTGGCAGTACCTAGACTCGCCTCCTTACATGGGACTTAAGGTGATAGCGTCAGGGTAGCCCGCGAAATTCAAATAGTTTTTTGCAATTTGCAGGCCAGTGCTAGCTTATACAGGGTGTGGCGTAAGTAGTGGTCCACCGTTCAGGATTCGATGAACCAGATAATTAACTATAACAATTAAAAATTTAAACCATTTATACCCAAGGGTTCCGAAAATATTTCCTTTTTTCCTATGGCTTCATTTACGGAGACGCGGCGCGTTGTGGGGCGCGATCCGCAACAAATTCAAACATATTAAATAGCGATGTATGATTGAGAGCGTTTACGGAGAATCAATTTTACAATGCAGCGTTACTTGCGCCTGAGCCCATAGCCTGTAGATGCATGGGCGTGCGCTACGAAGAGGCAATTAGACAAAGCCTACCCTAGCAACTGGGGAAATTATTATAACTAATGAACTATGTAATAAAATAACACTTTGTACAAAATATTAAAAAAAGTTCAAACTCCTGTTCGAATACTTAGAGCAATTTTTCGCGCCCGTGTTACGTAACCAACACTGTACTGGAAGTTGCTACGAAGCTCGACGCTCACCCGCCGGACGCATCTTATAGGCAATTAGTCTGCTGGCCTACAACCCATTGATAAATTTACGCAGGCAGCGGCAAATTGGTGCATATTTTCGTGTGTATGAACTGCACACATGTATTATAGATTGCAGCCATTTTTGGGCGGTAACTCCTGCGAGTGTAGCTGGGCTATGATTGGCTGCTACAACACAAGGTCAGGATTCAAGGTGAATGTTCTTTAGCCCCCGTAATTTAAATTTCCTTAGGTTTTTTGCAATTTGCAGGCCAGTGCTGGGTGTATGTTGATTAAAATAATGATTCCTGGGGGTTATTGGCGCGTATTATTATTATAATAATTAATAATATTATTGATATTATATTTTTCTTCATGGGTGTCGTTTTCGTGGTTTTTGAGTTGGTTATAATGAAAATGAGGTCAAAATGAAAATCCAAGATGGCGCCGATGAAAATTTTCAGTTTTTTTTCATGGGTGTCATTTTCGTGGTTTTTGTGGCCGCTGATGATGAAAATGAGGTCAAAATGAAAATCCAAGATGGCGCCGATGAAAATTTTCAGTTTTTTTTTCATGGGTGTCGTTTTCGAGGTTTTTGGGGTCGCTGATGATGAAAATGAGGTCAAAATAAATATCCAAGATGGCGCCGATGAAAATTTTCAGTTTTTTCTTCATAGGTGTCGTTTTCGAGGTTTTTTGGGTCGCTGATAATGAAAATGAAGTCAAAATGAAAATCCAAGATGGCGCCAACGAAAATTTTCAGCTTTTTCTTCATGGGTGTCATTTGCGTGGTTTTTGTGGTCGCTGATGATGAAAATGAGGTCAAAATGAAAATCCAAGATGGCGCCGACGAAAATTTTCAGTTTTTTCTTCATGGGTGTCATTTTCGTGGTTTTTGTGGTCGCTGATGATGAAAATGAGGTCAAAATGAAAATCCAAGATGGCGCCGATGAAAATTTTCAGTTTTTTCTTCATGGGTGTCGTTTTCGAGGTTTTTGGGGTCGCTGATAATGAAAATGAGGTCAAAATGAAAATCCAAAATGGCGCCGACGAAAATTTTCAGTTTTTTCTTCATGGGTGTCATTATCGTGGTTTTTGGGGACGCTGATAATGAAAATGAGGTCAAAATAAATATCCAAAATGGCGCCGACGAAAATTTTCAGTTTTTTCTTCATGGGTGTCTTTTTCGAAAATCAAGATGGCGCAGACGAAATTTTTTTTGCTATCATTATTTCGTTACCGCTGCACGCCACTGGTAGATGACATCGCCGCGACGCACGCGGCTTACAACGCGGAGGCGCGGGCGCACGCAGCGTTGTGGCCAGTCAGTTCCTACACTAGTACTGCAAGCGCATGCGCTTGCCTTGCTAAGAGCAGGAATCGCGAAAGGAAACAAGTGCCACTCGCGCGTGTAGTATCGCTCGAGTTCGTGTCTGAGGCGTCACACAACACAACACGTGTACCCACTTCAGGGATTACCATGCCGCTTATTAAACACACAAACCAATTGACACTCCTCGTAATTAATTAAATAATGCCGCATACGAATTAACACAAATTAACTCTGTGATAAAAACTCGAGTAAGTACTTAAGGATTGGGGTCATGGCCGTCGAATGGCTTAGTATATGTGTGGAGTGTGGAGTTGTTCTGTATGCATTATAAAGTGACTTTACAATTTAATGGCACTCGAGTATGTCTGGTGTATCATGCCAACTTTCCTGACCATGGCCTAACTGTTTTTCAAGTTTTGTGGCTCCTCCCGCGTGGAGTTCGGTAATTGTTCCACGGGATCGTACTACCGGGATAAAAAGTATCCTATGTGTTAATCCAGATTATAAACTATCTGTGTGCTAAATTTGATCCATATATGTTCAGTCGTTTTTGCGTGAAAGAATAACAAACATACATAGGAAAAACAGTAAAATACTGTTTTTAACAGTGTGGTTGGCAACCATGGGCAACCCTAGGCGACTGTTTTACAATATGTAGTGAAGTAAGATTCTGTTACATTCTATCAAGATAATAGCAGGTGACGTGCTTTAGTGTGTTTTTATGCTCCCTTTAATATTGAAACGGCACTGTTTTGAGCTCCGTAAGACAAGTACCTAGTGTAACATAGCCAACATACACATACATCATTTCGATTATGATGTTGACCCCACATAAAAACGTGGTTCAGTTTGATGGCCTAATAGGTACCACATCCCAAAATATGAACACACCATTCTGATACACGCTGTATAAAGGGTGTAAAACACCTCTTAACGAAGCCGAAAGGCACTTATTCTCCCCGTCATTGCGATCATTTTTTTGTTCTACAACATACCTGGGAACCTTCTAGTTACGGAGATATTGGGGGTCAAAGTTCCAACTTTTAGACAAGTTTTTTTTTAAATAGAAGTTTTTAATGTAAGTTTTTTATTTTCAACACTTCCACGATCCCCGTACTATTCAATCCATCCATCAGCACAATGTTTTGAGTGCGTTACATTGAGTTCTACCACAAAACATGATTTTTCACCCCAAAAAAAAAGTCGTTTCCCAGCAATATTTTTTGCGTAAAGTTACTTAGTTTGACGTACATAATGCTCGGTTGACGGCTTCGTGATGAGGTCTTTTACATCCTGTATAAGCAAACGCACGCCTTCTTCCCACATGTTATATTATAAGTGTAATATTGTAAAATGTTTAGTATTTATCTTGTTCGTCATCTTTACGCTTTCTCTTGGTTACGACTTCAGCTTATCCAACAAGAATCAACTTTTCTCTGATTAAAATGTTGCGATAATTATAAGTAATGACTATGAAGTATGAAGTTATGAACTTCGCACATGCTCTATATGCTAACAAAGCTAATTGGCACTAGGAGTCCCCGAGTGAATTACTCCGGGTTTTAGTGGAACTTTCGAAGTCCCATCTTTGAGGTCAGATAGGCAGTAGGAATGTAAATACTGTTATTCAGCTGCAGCCACTTAGACCGGAATTATAATATTCCTGCCTCTATCCCATTCTACTTGAGGTCGGCGCAACACGTTTTCATCTTCCACTCTCCCCTGACAGACGTCACGGCATCATTTACTCCTTTCTCTTTGTAATTCCTCACACAATCCATTCATCTTTTTTTTGGTCTTCCTCTTCCTCTCCATCCATCTACATTCATGTCCATCACTCTTTTAGTCACATGCGTTTCATCCCTTCTCTAAAGGGAGAGGTAAGTCCCTTACCATCTGTTATTGTTGATTTGATTATTTGAAAAATGTTGATTTAAACCATACAAAATTCTTTATTATAAAATAAAAAATTTGTTAATATTCATTATTTGATGATTTTTATTTAATCCGATATTGATCTCATTCTGCGAATATGTCATTACGCAAATCTGTCATACTGCGAATCTGTCATTACGCGAATCTGTCATTATCAGATCTTGTCATTTTGCGACACCTGGCATTATGCGTTTCTGACAATTCGCTAATCTGTCATTTTGCGTTTCTGACGTTCTGCGCCCAAACCGTCCATGTAAAGACAAACGACTAACCAGTTTGACCGAAATCCGACCCTAATACATATAGTTGGAAAAAGTCTAGGCAGATTATGTGATTTGATTGAGAGATAACTGCGGGTAAAACGATCTGCTACAAAATACAAATAAGCCTGAATAGGCGAGACGACAAAAGAAAACTAATTAGTCCGTCGCGTCAGTTAGATTATCAAAAAATATTTGACCCGTGTTTTTTCTTTTGTTACGTACCTAAATCAAAATTGATGAAGATAAGACGCTTTTAAAATTCTCAATACGTCACGCCTAGGTATAATTTTTACCTAGTTCTGACGTCACGAGCCCCCACTCCCGAGTTTTGATGCGTTTTATCTTTGTCAATATTCATTGATTTACAAAAACAAAAAATACGGACTAAATAGATTTGCTAAATTGATTTTTGATACTGTCGTCTCGCCTATTGTGTAATAGGTATATAGCCTCAACGATTTCCTACCTAAAATCTGCAGTGAGTTATTACCCTAAACATTGTAAATTTAAAACTGCCGACACCAGCATAACGTCAAATAAACAAAACTATTGGAAGAGAGCCAAGTTTGAAGGCATCAAATAGATTGGTTTTATGAAAAAACCCGTAACGCGGTCAAGAGAACGCCTGGTCAGGAAATAGGCCGATATTTTAGGCATATTAAACAATATTAAATGGATTATCTCATCTCTGTGTTATTTCCTGGAGGTATAAATATAGCTCCGGAATTAATACTGAAGTAAGTTTGTGAACACTTCGGTAAACAATTAAACATTGTCTGTCCTGAAGGCGGCGAAAGCTCGATATCTATTTCTTTAGAAATATCATATTTATATACCAAAGTACAACATCATTATCATAACATAACATCACGCCTGCAATCCCCGAAGGGTTGGGCAGAGGTGTACCTAATAGTACACCCAGATTTCGCCAGTTGTCCCATGTAATAGGGGGCGAGCCTATTGCCATCAACCGGGCGCAATATCAGACTCCGTGGTTGCTACTGAGAAATTTCTTATGGAAAGACCCAAATCTCTTTGCCCGACCCGGGTATCGAACCCAGGACCTCTTGCTCAGCAGTCGTGCTTGCGACCCCTAGACCAACGACTCAACGAGGCAGTCGTCATCATTTGCGATAAGGTATTTATCAGTACCCATGATACCCCGTGTCTCGGTAAGCACGTTAAATCGTTGGTCCTGCGCCTGATCTCTCTCCACTCGTGTTTGATACTACCTCGGCCTACCTACTTGCAAATTACCCATTTATCACATGTTCCGGTAAAGGAAAACATCGTGAGGAAACCGTGTGCGTTACCCCAGCCAGATGTTGTCGAAAATGGTCATTTGAATCTTATAGATAATTAGTTTTACGGCTTCTATAATTGTTGCGCACATTTTTAAATTTGTTGCGCTTATAGTTTTTTAATTAGTTCACAAAAACATTTCCTGCTGGGGTAACGTTACCCCAGCCAGACCTTTTTCTTTCTAATGGGAATATTTAAATAAATACTAGCTATAAAATTAGTTGTCTAGTTGAAGTAAATGTTGTACCTTATTTTGTATTTGTTCTTTCATCGGTTGCGAAGTTATTCGAGATTTTGCTGGGGTAACGTTTTTGGTTTTGCTAGATCTTTGAAATGGTTAAGCGGATTCTCATCATATTTTGTACATGACTTCTTAGGAATTAGTTTAAATTTGTTCTGCAATAAAAAAAAAAACAAAATAATGCATAGCTTAAAGGTTATTTCATTAAATAGAAAAACACTTCAATTGGTCCCAGCACTCTCAATAAGAAGTCTAAATAAAGACTTACTTTAACTTGTAACTGCCTTCAAATGTATGTGAAGTTTCATTAGTATCCTGTAAGTATTTAACAAGTTATGATGATATTCAGTTCTTCACGAGCACGGTCTTGATGCGCGCGGTGTTATTTGGCCACTGGATTGGATATATGAACTGAATGTTATGTCAATTATTAGTTTTTTAGTTCAGTTGTATATCAGTAAAATTTCAGCGTAGTACATTGGATAATTAATGAGATAATACGATTAAAGTCATTATGAAGTGAATGACCGTGGTAACCCGACCAAGTTTAGGTGGTTACGAAAAAGCGAAAACGCAGAACATTATACTATCTATCTATCTATCTTACATTATATATTTATCGAGTACGTGAGAGCTATTATATAATAATAAGTGTGGCGAATTACTGCTAATGTGGAGTGCTTCTATTGATGATCATAATTATGGTGCGGGCTGCTTGATGAATTCACGAACAAGGTAAGCTTGCATAATGATAACTACAGAAATAATAGCAAAATTATTATTAATATGTACATGTTGTTACGTACTTATCTAAAACTGTATTTTTTTAAGGCTTAAATATTTGAATTTAGGAACTTACTTATTATTTTCTTTTTTTCGTACTTAGTTATTACCTGGACTGGAATTCTCAACAATGATAACGACATATTTATCCTTCGCTACATATAGTACCTATAAAACAAAGTCGCTTTCCGTTTGTCCCTGTTTGCTTAGATCTTTAAAACTACGCAACGGATTCTAAAGCAGTTTTTTTTTAATAGATATATTGATTCAAGTGGAAGGTTTTTGTGAATACATTGTCAACATATGACTTGAAACTTGATTAATGAAATTCATGACTTAGCGACCGATTTTTATCGTTATCAATGTCGGGAGTCGGGACTACCGCAACAGGTAGGTAGGTATTTATTTCCACAAACTCCTTGGACACGTAGTATTTAAGAAATCCATAATAACCTTGTTGCGACACTCGCGTTGATATAAACTCGCAAATAGATGACGATTCGAGTTTCAAATATGTAGCAAAACTACAATTGAAACCCCATTAAAGATTTAGCCAAAAAAAATGTACTCTTTCTTTTTATTGTAGGCATTAACAGAATGGCAACATAGCAATAGCCGTGGGCCGCGATGATGGACGCGGTGATGAACTGATATTGAACTTTAAAAGTTCAATTGAAATGATTATTTTACCTGTCAATAAAAATTCTTTAATAATCATGTAGTTTTTTTTTAAACTTGTGTACATGTCTGTACTAAATTTGTAACACTATCCTACATATTTTAGAAGGTACCATAATGTTCTGCGTTTTCGCTTTTTCGTAACCACCTAAACTTGGTCGGGTTACCACGGTCATTCACTTCATAATGACTTTAATCGTATTATCTCATTAATTATCCAATGTACTACGCTGAAATTTTACTGATATACAACTGAACTAAAAAACTAATAATTGACATAACATTCAGTTCATATATCCAATCCAGTGGCCAAATAACACCGCGCGCATCAAGACCGTGCTCGTGAAGAACTGAATATCATCATAACTTGTTAAATACTTACAGGATGCTAATGAAACTTCACATACATTTGAAGGCAGTTACAAGCTTTAAAATAACGTTTAAAGTAAGTCTTTAGACTTCTTATTGAGAGTGCTGGGACCAATTGAAGTGTTTTTCTATTTAATGAAATTACCTATAAGCTATACATTATTTTGGTTTTTTTATTGCAGAACAAATTTAAACTAATTCCTAAGAAGTCATGTACAAAATATGATAAGAATCCGCTTAACCATTTCAAAGATCTAGCAAAACCAAAAACGTTACCCCAGCAAAATCTCGAATAACTTCGCAACCGATGAAAGAACAAATACAAAATAAGGCACAACACTTTACTTCAACTAGACAACTAATTTTATAGCTAGTATTTATTTAAATATTCCCATTAGAAAGTAAAAGGTCTGGCTGGGGTAACGTTACCTCAGCAGGAAATGTTTTTGTGAAATAATTAAAAAACTATAAGCGCAACAAATTTAAAAATGTGCGCAACAATTATAGAAGCCGTAAAACTAATTATCTATAAGATTCAAATGACCATTTTCGACAACATCTGGCTGGGGTAACGCACACGAGGAAACCAACATGCCTGAGATTGTGTTGCCGTGCCCTAACCGGGTTTCACGTTGGAACTTACTTACATTAATGAAACAACTAAATGTACACATGAATGCAATAAAGAATTTGAGTTTGAGATATTTCTTGACGGCATGTAAAGCCAAGTCGAGGCCCATGAGTGGCATAAAAACTCTGATACCAGGTTAGGCACTAACCACACGATAAAGGAAAGGAACCATACCTACATTTACGCATTTGACCATTTCTTTCTTCGTTCCAGTATCTCCACGAGATCGGCCACAAAGTATGCGTGACACAGCCGCGAGTGGCCGCTGCGGTATCACTTGCATGCCGAGTGGCTGAGGAGCGAGGTGAATCCATCGGCGAACAAGTGGGCTATGCCGCCGCTAATACCAGCTGTAGAGGACCTGGCACTGGGATTGTTGTGAGTATTCTTATCCTGCAGTATAAAGGGAATGAGGGACTATCCTCCATAGAAAAGGGAGGATCGTCCGCCTGCTGTGTGTGGTGTTCTAACGGAACGGATTGTTAAATGATACAGTGCTGTATGGATGTAGCCTAATAACCTACGAATGGCATTGTTAGGAGCCGTATGGCGGCGTCAGTTCTGAAATTCGGAATGCTCAGATTATGGCCACGAGCCATCCATTTACTTAGCGATCGCCTGTCATAAGATGTATCGGTCACCGTGTCGCGCTCGCTACACTTTCGATAGATTTATATAATAATTTTGGCCCAGAGGTGTCATAAAAAAATATATACTTACGTCGTAATACATTTTTACAGTTAACTAATAAAAGTTTAAATACCTATAATATCAGTATTAACTGTTTGTTTGATAAAACGATTAGAGATACGCTTCAATAAATCTAAATCGCACAATAAACGAAATCGGCTCGTATCGCAATGAACATTAAGTAAAAAGCAAAGCCATCTATCGAGCACTGCTACGACTCTGTACGGTAGGACTACATAACATAACATCACGCCTGTAATCCCCGAAGGGTTAGGCAGGTGTACCTACCTAATAGTACCTACCCACACCCACATTTCGCCATTTATGTTTAAGTCCCGTGTAAAAGGGGGCGAGCTTTTTGGCATCAACCGGGCGCAAATCCAGACTCCGTGGCTGCTACTGAGAAATTTGGAAAAACTCAATAACACTTTGCCCGACCTGGGAATCGAACCCAGGACCTTATGATCAGCAGTCGCGCTTGCGACCACTACTCTTAACGAGGCAGTCAGTGTGGCTGGACTATAGCTTCTTTATTTTGTTTTTGACTATTCATATAGTGCCTGGAACTATTTGATAGGTAGAGTTTTTGAGTTTGAAATTGTCACATTGCTCGATAGATGGCGTTGGCATCGAATTAAATTTTATTATTATTGTTTCGTTGCAGGAGTTTCTCTAATTCTCAATAATCTTACTACTTATGGTAGGGAACGTTTCCAAGTGTTACTGAGCAACATCCGATAACAAAAAGTTATTTATTGTTAGTATTTGCCGTGTTAGTACCTATTTGTTAAGTAATGTTGCCTAATTTTTGAAAACAGTCAACACGTGGTAACAATTGATAACATTGTTAGAGAATGTTACCTCAACACAACAACATAAAATAACATCTGAACTCAATTGCAAATGTACCTACGTGTCCGTCATCGCCTGATCAAACGAAAGTTACTCTTTGTTATATTTTGATTTTTGTTACATACTTAATTTGTGTTATTGGCGGTATGAACGCGATGAGTAACAATCAACAACAAGTAACAAGTAGCCACAAAACTTACAGATAGGTTACCTAAAGTTAAAAAGTTACCTGCGGTGTGGATGCACCATTAAATATACGTCATTCATAAAATAAATAAAATTACATATTTTCCTCTGATTAAAAATGCCGATAGCAACTGATTGTATTTAAGTACTTCTTACTTATTATTTAAAGTAAGATTATTTTCCTGAACTTAATTCATATTATCAAGGTACTTACCTAATTTAATTTTCCTCACTCATTTTATCCTTCCTTTACAAACCGCATTGAAAATATTCGATAGTACTAGTCTTAAAATACTTTAGTACCTACTTACGTAATGTGGTGTAAATAAACATAACGTCTCCTAATATGGTCCCATTAAAATAGACGGACAAATTTTAACACAGCGTTTAGTACCTCTAACAAAGATCCGAGCAATAACACACTGATTTTAAATGATTTTATTTTGCGCGTAATTACCTATTATTTATTTATTTATTTAACACTTCAAGCACAAAGTACAGTATCATCAGTTTGTTTTTATTAAATACCATAGTAATCTGTGGAAAATGTTGTGGGTAGTATATTTGTTAAGTTTCAGTTCAGTTTTCTCCAGGGTACCCCGCGAAATTCAAATTTTCTTAGGGTTTTTTCAAATTTGCAGGCCAGTGGTAGGTTGTATGTTGATTAAAATATTACTCCCGGCTGTAAGACGTATGTAGTTACAGAATTATATTCATCAAAATCGTCAATCCAAGTTCATAAAGGTGGAAAAATGACATTTTCAACGTCAAAGTCATTCCTGCACCTTTATAATTTTGGAGGGTTGTATTGATTATTTATTTTTAAAAAGGTGATGTGTAGTAACTGAAAGTGCAGGCACTGCTGCTGCGGTTGCTAAGATCCTCAAACGGCGCAAATACTGTAACCTTATTGGTAAGTTCTACAGCTTTGAGCCGTTTGGGGTCGAGACGCTCGAGTCATGGGGTCCAAGTCCAAGTGCGCGTCTCCTTTCTCTCACCGACTGGTCGACACTTCGGTTTAGGCGCAAAAGGCCTAATTATCAAAATGGCAACAGAGTCGCAAAAGGACTATTTTAGTTCTCAAAATGGCCAATTCGCGCTTCGTCGAAAACTTGTGTGACGTCACATTTGAGTACATTTTTACTGGAAAGTGACGTCACAAGCGATGCGTTTTATCTTCGTCAATTTTTATTTATTTGATAAAACTAAAAACACGTACTTATCCAATATTTATCCATAGGTAATCTAACTAACGGACTAAAAACAGAATCATAATTTTTTTTTAGTCAGGAATCATCCATATTCACCTCCTCCACTGACCACTGCCAGAAACTTTGTGTGGAGGAAAAGTCCCGTCAGACACCTTTAAAGTACCTATGTTATATTGAAAGTGAACTTACTTCATTTAATTTTAACTGAATTTATGTGTTACTTGCGCACCTAGGTATTTGAAAAGTTTGTTACTCTTTCACGCAAAACCTACTAACCGGATTTAGATGAACTTGGCAAACAGATAGTTTAAAACTTAGATTAACACATAGGGTATCTTTATTTATTTATTTATTGTAAGGCTTCTCAACAATGAGTACACTGTTACATTATAATTTGTACATTGCAAACTAAAGTCTAAGTGCTCGGCCAGACAGAAAACGCGGGTGCGATGCGGGCGCGGTGCGACGAGCTCAAACATATGAACTTCATTGGAGTGTCCATAGTGGGCACGCGGGTGCGGGCTGCGGCGCGGGCTAGTTGGCGCGGGCCGCACGCGAATCACGCGAGGGCAGCTCAAGCCATAGCTCGTTCATACAAGTGGCCGCAGTGAAGGCGCGGGCGGCAAGTGCGGGGGCCAGGGTTACCAACTCCCAATAATATTTACCCCTCAAGCTAAATCAAAGTTCCCACAATTACTTGAAAATCCCACTTTTTTTTTTCGGATTGTAATCATCTGGCTTTTACTGACTAAAACTCATCCATGTTCCTTCTTTGCCTTTTGAATGTCTCCAATGAAGTTCATATGTTTGAGTATGCTGCACCGCGCCCGCGTTTGCAGTCTAGCCCAGCACTAAAAGTACCCCTTAAAATAGAACGCCCCTAAAAAAATCACATCCCTCTTATTTACCCCTAAATTTGGGAGGAAAACCCCTAAGTTGGTAACCCTGGCGGGAGCGGGGATCTCTGATATCGCACCGCTCGCCGCACCGCACTGCCAGTCTGGCCAGGCGTACCGCACGCGTTGCCGCATCCGCACCGCAACCCGCACCGCGCTGCCAGTCTGGCCGAGCACTAAGCGCCTCATCACTTACAGAAAAGCACAGCATGCACTACATTATGCGCAGACAAATATACAATTAAATCATTAATTAAAACAACAAATACTTAATTACTTAAATTAAAATAAATAACATAGATTAAATTAAATTTGAGTAGAATTAATTAAATTAGAATTGATTATCCTATGTGTTAATCTAGGTTTTTATCCCGGTCGTACGCTCCCGTAGGACAAATTTATACCGAACTCCACGCGGGCGAAGCCGCGGGCATAAGCTAGCTAGTAACAACATAACTTATTTCGTTTCAGTTCATGACAGAAGGCGTTTTGTTACGAGAGATGTTCGCGTCTCCACTACTGATGCAGTATTCCTGTATAGTTCTTGATGAGGTCAGTATATTTCAACATAAATTAGATAAAGACTCCATTGTTATTTTTTGTTTCTCCCAGTACCTAGTATCTGGTTCCATTCAGTGTCACCAATCATACGGTACGAAATGTGCAAAAAAAAGTCGGTTGTGTAGTGTTGAGGTCGGTTAATAAGACAATCTGACATCGCGCATGGAACCAAACAGACGATTCTCAGTATAAGGCCTCTAATAGACGGATTGCATCGCACTCACAGACGGACTGCATCGCAGTGACCGCACGCAGTTGTAAGTTCGACTGCATGCAGTTATCTTCAACTGCATGCAGTTATCTGCAGTCAGATCTGACTTAGCGCAGTTGACGCCACGCATCTAGCCCCGGACACAGATAATATACCAGGAGCTCAGTCCAAGATTTGACGTCAAAATGGAAGCACAGATTTGTGTTCTCTTATTATTATTACGGCGCCGGCGGCAGCGGTGTAATCGAATAGGCGAGACGACAAAAAAAAAAAACAAATTAGTCCGTCAGTTAGATTATCAAAAAAAATTGACCTGTGTTTTTTCTTTTGTTACATAAATCAAAATTGACGAAGTTATGACGCTTTTAAAATTCTCAATACGTCACGCCTAGGTATAATTTTTACCTAGTTCTGACGTCACGAGCCCCCACTCCCGAGTTTTGATGCGTTTTATCTTTGTCAATATTCATTGATTTACAAAAACAAAAAATACGTGTCCATTAATTTCCAATACTCTAACTGACGGACTAAATAGATTTGCAATTTTTTGATACTGTCGTAATGCCTATTGAAAAACTGCAACAAAATTGTTATTGATCGTACGTAAACGTTGACTTAATAAATTGACGATTATCGCTAACGTTTGAAGTTTTAAAACCTGTTATTTATTTAACAGGTTTTTAACCCGTTGACCATTAATGATTAACAGTTAAATTACATTAACTAAAAAACCGTCAATGACCTATGCCTAGCTGCGCTATGCTCCTTGACTAACTGCACACGACTACAGCCGACCGCGTGAAGTTGACATTAAGGCTGCATGCAGTCGATAGTTGAATATATCGACTGAGTGCGGTTGCTGCGATGCAGTCCGTCTGTGAGTGCGATGCAGTCCGTCCGTGAGTGCGATGCAGTCCGTCTGTGAGTGCGATGCAGTCCGTCTGTGAGAGGCCTTATGCTTCGTAAAAGATCGAACTCATACAACAAACTTCAAATTTAAACTCACGCATTTTTCCCGTTGGGTAGGCAGAAACTACAAAGTTGAATATTTGTATTAATTAACACATTTTTGTTTAATTGCAGGTCCATGAAAGAACACAGATGACAGACGTTCTAATGGGGCTGCTTAAGAAAATTATAAAGGTAACCAAGTTTTGCTTACTTTACGACATACATAAGATCACGCCTGTAATCTCCGAAGGCTTAGGCAGCACCTCTGCTTACTATTGTTACGAGCTGGGTATGGGATAAATTAATTACTACTGATTAAACAACAAATAACTTTATTAAACACAAGACACTTTAAAACTTAATTTGAAACCCTCCTCTCGATTGAAATGTTTGGTTGATTTTGCTTTAATTTTCGTTTGTTCGTTCCAGAAACGCAAGAACCTCAAGCTAGTAGTGTCATCAGCGACGATGGACGCGGAGTTTCTGCGAGACTTCTTTAACTTGACGGACAGGAAGTCGGACAAGCCCAGCACGTCCACTATCATGTCCATGCAGGGGAGGACGCATACTATTGACGTGTTTTATAGCGAAGGTAAAATTATACGATTTTAACCTTTTGACCGCTATAGTCATATACGTGACAAGCAAGCGTGTGCCCTGTACGCCAAACGACACACATACGGTGAAATGTTAGCTGAGATTGTGGCCTGGCGTGAAGAGCACGCAAGTGCTTTTATGCTCTGGCGGTCAAAAGGTTAATAAATCAATAACCTCAGTCTTCCAAGGGGTATCGTCTTGCCTAGTACTAGCTGGGTTGTGAAGGTCAGATAGGCAGTGGCTCCATGTAAAATAGTGGTATGTGGCGTTAACTACATTGAGTTACACTGGACGGCGACCGCAACATATAGTTTGGAAAAGGCTAGGCAGGTGACTGGTTTTCAGACTTTTGGGGCCACAGACTACCCGTAACGACTGTCAAAGACCACCACATTTACATAAATACTTTGACTCTTGTCATGATTTCAAGTACGTTCATCCAATGTTTGAACTAGTACTTGTACCAACTAGCGCCATCTGTTGAGTAATCTCGGAGGTAAATAGTGTCATTATACATGTTTCAGAGCCAGTACCGGACTACGTTAAAGCTACAGTGGAGACGGTGATCAAAATACACGAAAACGAACCTTTTGGTGATATCCTAGCCTTTCTGACGTCACAAGTGAGTTAAAAGTGATGAAGACATCTATATTTTTCCTAAATAAGTATGCAACAGTCAGGACCTGTATGATCCCTTGCTAGACCAGACATTACTGTTAGATGATAGGTGAATGGAATAAAAGAAGGCTAAGTACTGAAATACTATTGTTGGTACTTAAAAGCGGCCAACCCGCCATACTTTTCACGAGAATTTTGACAAACGGTCGTGCGTGATTATGAAGTTGTTACACATATATCTTTAAATTTTTTGAACTGATAGGTATCTTGTGAACTATATCTAGGCTTCTATCGAAGCAAAAAATAAAAAATTGTAGGAACAAATTCAGTATAAGCCTCCTAAAATTGCTGTTTTTCTCAAATTTTACCTCAACTTTGGCCGTTCATAATGTACTCATAAATTGTAAAACTAAAGAAAATAGCCTGATAGAAGCCTTGCAAATATAGTGGAGATTTTAAATAACAAATATTTATTTCACAAACTTGTAAGACTTCTTCAAAAACACGTATTTCCTGGAACAAGTTTTATTCGAACACTATTTTTCGTTCAATGTCCTCGCGTTAGTCGGTATGAGGTGCGCGGGTGACGAGTAGTGCGGGGTCGGGGCTAGGTAAGACAGGGCAGTTGAAAATTATCGCCGCGATGGCTCTCTGGATGAAACAACAAGCTTTTCGACCATGCTCGCGTTGACGATAGACACGCCGGGAAGGGCCCTCTTAAGGGGCTCCCCGAATTTTCGGCGTGCACACTAGCGCCACTTTATTAAAAAATCAATGCTTTAGAGTTCTAGATTATTGACGTCTATTTAATTCATTAAAATATACTTCACTGTAGTTACAGTTAGAAAAATTGCTATAAACGGCCGTTTTTTTCCCATTTTGAATCTGTAACGACAGCGAGCAGCTATGTTTCAATGAAGCAGACGTAAATAATTTAGAAGACCAAAAGATTGATTTTGTCAATCAGATTTTATATTAATTGTGTATTTAACGAGTTCTGATTTTTTTACTAAAGCGGCGCTAGCGCCGAAAATTCGGGGAGCCCCTTAAAGTAAAATGAGCTTAAAGGACTGATGGTGTGGAAATGACGTGAGTGACGCGGCTCTGTTGGCTGTAACAAGAACGCCTGGCTGACTTGATAGCTCAATGCGAATTGAACTAATTATTATAAGTTGAAATGAATGTGGCGTAAACTGATGAATTGCAGAATGTGCAGTTGCACCGTACAGGAACAATTACTTAAATATCTATGATTGAATAAAATAAATATAGTAATTATATTTATCACATTTTATTATATTATAAATAATCGGTAATAAAAGAACAAAGGATTAAATATTAAAAATATATAGTGAAATTAGAACTGTTTTCGAAATTCAGTGGCGTAGCGTGTTTTCGCCGCTTGGGGCCGACCGGAAATACGCCGTCCCTTGTTTTTTATTGAACCCGATAACTTGGGGTCTAAACTGGGTGGTTTTTGAGAAAACGAACTTTAAAAGTTTTTTTTTAAATTTTATCATCTCTCCACCATAAATTGCTGATTATGAGAAATCTACGCCGTTCAGGATGTTAAACTGATACTTTTCTACTGGTTTTTGAGAAGTGTTTCAAAAACATGATTTCTCAAAAACCACCCGGTTTGTACCCCGAGTTATCGGTGTCAAAATTGTAGCAAATAAGTTCTAGTATCACTCATTTGAAGGCCTGCACCCCATTACCAATCACCCTGTTTATCAACATTTATATCGTTTGCTATGGCAAGAATGGCATGAAAAAGAAAATTGTACTGAATTTTATTCATCCTCTAGGGGGAGAATGTGATTTAAATTTGGAATACTTACCGAAATTCATACTGAACTACATCTGTGTTTACACCATTGACTTTGTATATATAGCATTATACATCTTTTTGAAAAAGGAATACGCATTTATTATGCAGTTATGATTATTAAATAAAATTACGAAAACCGACGAGACCGTATGAGCTTGATGCCTTTGCTTTTCCGACAAAAAAATATTAGTCTAGGAATTTGCCGCGTTTTTGTTTTCTTCAAATACATAGACGTTAAGTTTATTTTAAATCTCAATATTATCTCCTTCAAATTCCAGGAAGAAATCCAATCCGCCCTAGAAACCCTTCGCGCCTACGCGGACATCAACAACGACACGAATCGTACCCGAACCCACTTCCCCAGCGGCATCAAGGCTGCCAACATGTTGGCCGTGCCCATGTACGGCAGCCTACCGCATTACAAGCAGATCAAGGTGTTCCAGAGGACCGAGGATAACGTGAGGAAGGTGGTGCTGGCTACCAATGTGGCTGAGACTAGTGTTACCATCCCGGGGGTTGTTTATGGTGAGTTAAATTGAAATAGGGATGATTCCTGACTAAAAAAAGTGAGCCGTCGCGGGATGCCTAGCAGATGTACAATATGCTTAAAAAAAAGTCAATATAAAAAACAAACATAAAATAAAATAAAAACAAAATGACTCGATTCACAAAAAGAAAATACTTATGCTGGGATCAAACTCGGAAGTCACGAGATTGTAGAACAGCGCTGTGCCCCGAGACCAGCTGGCTTGTTGTAAATCGTGGCGAATATGTAGATCTTATGCTGCTTCAACAGGTCGGTAATGTTCGGGATTGTTCGGGCCGGTTTCGATTGCCACGCTCGCCACGCATTTTTCATTTGCTTTTATTTTTGTTTTCCCGCGCCTATAGATGTTTCACATCAAAACATGATTCTGTTTAGTCCGTCAGTTAGATTACCGAAAAAATTGGATACCTGTTTTTTGTTTTATCAAACTAATAAAAATTTACGAAGATAAAACGCGTCAAAGATCATCATCATCATCATTATTTGTTCCAAATAATTATATTCGCTCTAGGAAACATAAATTGTTTAATGTTCCATTTAGTCGCACTGTAGCCCGATCCACTTCGCCTGTACCACATATGCTTACGAACCTCAACGCTCTCGTGGAGACCAACCCTGGATTGGACTTGTTTGCTGATGAATGGAAGACGATATTATTGGAATGTTTGTTGTTCTGCGAGAAGACCGAGTAAAAGAATTAGGTATTTAATTTAGTGTTAATGGTTTTAAATACTGTACTAAATAAATTTATAAATAAATAAATAAATGAGTGGGAGCTTCTGACGTCACTTTCCGATAAAAATGTACTCAAATGTGACGTCACACGAGTTTGCGACGCACTGTATCGTCTTCATTTTTTGCTTACATGAAAAAAGAAAAAATGTGTCCAATATTTTTACGAAATCTGTCTGACGGACCATCATCTGCCTAGCCTTTTCCCAAACTATGTTGGTGTTGGCTTCCAGGCTAACCGGATGCAGCTGAATATTAGCTTAGATTAGCAGGATTTTTTTATGAGTGGGTTAAGAATTTTTTAAACTTTGTCAATTCAAGTGGCTGCGCTACCGGTAATGATCTATTGGTCTAATTGAAATAAATGCTTTGAGTTTGAGCTGTAGTTGATTGAAATTAAGCGCCTAGATATTTTTTTAGCTAGTAATTTTTTTGAGCAGCGGTGGCCCAGTGGTGGCGGCCCCGACTTAGAAACAGTAAGTCGTGAGTTTGAACCCAGACAACCGCTTTTCTTTGTGTAATTTATTTCATCACCACTGCTCTCAAAACGGTGAACAGAACATTGTGAGGAAACCGGCATATCCTAGAACCAAACATTCGAAGACATGTGACATCTACCAACCTGCACTGGGCCCGCTTGGTGGATTATAGCACATTCTCTCTCATAGGAGTCCCAGCAGTGGGAACATTAATAGGCTGATGATGATGATAATAATAATTAAATATCGCTGGACATAACACACAGCGCCATTTAGTGCCAAATTTAGCAACGAGGCTTGTGTCGTGGACACCAGATAGTTGATATACTACATGGATACTTTTTTGTTTGTAAATACATACTTATTATACTGAAAGGGAATCTCAGTAATTAAAGTCAAATTAATAGCTATCGCGTTTAATCAGGATGATCAAATCAAAGTTAAGTATTGCACTCGCGAGACCCGTCGGGATCGAAAACGGACGTGCTCTTGATTCAAGTAGCCTTTCCTACCTGCGCCGTCCCTCACCCCTCTCGCCCCGCTAACGTACAACCACCCCTTCGCTCTTTCAGTACATACAAACAACATTCATGACTCGGAAACAAAGGTCCATACTCATCACACAAACATCTGCTCCTACCGAAATTCGAACTCGGGTGCCTAAGAACGTAAGTCAGCCTCACTACCGCTGCGCCATTCGAGTCGTCAAATAAATTCAATGTAATGATGAGATATTTTCTAATCTCATTACCCTACACTTGGATATGTCGAAATTACAATATGGGCAACTTGAGGTTTCGCCCGGATATCTGGCTAGATCCAGACTTTAGAGGTCTTGCTTTCGCCTATTTTATAACGAATGTGGTATTTGTTTTATGAGAGTCCAAGTAATATGGAACAAGGGCAGGAAGACAATGTTTTTAATTAGATAATGTGATTTATGACTTCTATATACCTTCTTTTTCTTATTTATCTTTTTTAACTGGGCAACTACAGTACTTTCTCAAGTTATTATGCCTTGTGACTGGGACTGTAGCTTCGCTTTTTATTGTTTTCTTGAAATTCAAAAGTGCCGTAATGGTCTAATTGAAATAAATGATTTGAGTTTGAGTTTAACATTTTTTTTTCTTATTATTCCAGTAATAGACAGCGGTTTCCACAAGCTGCCTTTCTTCGACCCTTCAGTCGGAGTGGAGAGTCTGACGGTGACGTGCATCTCCAAGAACAACGCGACGCAGCGAGCGGGCCGGGCGGGCAGGACTAGTCGCGGCAAGTGTTACAGGTATTCATTCGTTCTCTTGCCCTTATCCCAATAATGTATACGCTTGTTTTTTTTATCACTCTAAACAAAGCGTATTAACATCAGAAATAGCAAAGCGAAATAATTTTTTTAATATCTATAAAAAACACTAAGTTATAAGCATTTGAAACTGCTGATTAGACAGAGTGATCAGATGCAGCGAATGACGTCATTTGCTGCATCGACGTACAAAAGCCATACTAAATTCCGTTTATCTAGAAAGAGATAGAAACAAAAGTTTAAATGGTTATAACTTTTGTGTTGTTTGGCCGATTTATGTCTTGTTTTTGGTTTTTTGTCATATTTTTATAGTACTTTAATATTCCATAACGAAATAAAAAAAAGAAAATTTATGCATATTCCCTATTGCGGATAACCTTTTGTAAGAATCAGGAGAAGAGGAAATAACTTGGTCAGCTCACCCCTATTAAATGGAACTCTAAGATAACTGGCGAAATGTTGGTTCTTTGTCATTACAATGATGAGTTTGACAAAAACTTGTTTCTAAAAAAGCTTGTGAAAAGTTGGTAGGTACTAACCCCCAATATCTCCGTAACTAGAAGGTTCCCAGGTATGAGAACAAGTGCCTTTTGGCTATGTTAACGGTATTTTTACACCCATTAGGTACACCTAATATGCCCTTCGTGGAATACAGATATGATGTTATGTTATGTTGTATTTGTTCCAGGTTATACACAGAAGCGGAGTATGATAAGTTGCCGCCGTCCGTGCCGCCTGAGATGTGCAGGAGTGACCTGTCCGGGATGTTACTGCAGCTGAAGGCTTTGGGCATACATAACTTACTTAGGTAATATTAGTATTATTCTGCTATCCAACGAAAGTTGGTCTAAACAACGTTCAACGAAATTACTGAACGGATTTGGATGAAATGTGGCACACAGTTTAAAATCTGGATTAACACATAGGATACTTTCTATCTCAGTAGCGGGCGCGGGCAAAGCCGCGAGCATAAGTTAGTTAATAATATTTTGATATGTTGGTGAAAGTGGGCGTTTTGCATTCAGTTATGTGGTGGTATTTTACATGGAGCGACTGCCTATCTGACCTCCACAACTCAGTTAGTATTGGGTAATACGATACCTTTTGGTAAGACTATTCAGATTTTCGGGCCACTACCTGTAACGACTGTACTGTCAAAGATCTTCATATGACAGCTACAATAATAGTCATTAATTGATTTTTATCTTGACTTTCTCTCTCTCTCTTTATCTTTTAATAGACTTTTGTCTTTATGTTAACAGTGAATAGCAAGAAATTCAAAACTTTTTATTCCTTAAAAATGCCTTTCATTGACCCATATAAACATTGTGGTACACTTGTTTAACTTTCTAATACAACACTTATTTTAGAATTTTATGTAGCGTATTTTTGGTGAAACGGAACGCAAATTCAAAACGCATCGCCGCCATCGGTAGTGACGTCAAACGCTTTGTGTCACAGAAACACTTTTATTTGAAAACAACATAAAGTTTCACTAAGATGTTATTATAATATTGTTTTTGCAATGTTTGCTTGAATAAAGCATATACATTTAGTAAAATTATTATATTAAGGGTAAAAATAAGATGTAAACAAGGCAGATGAGGGAAATGACGTAAATCGCTTTGACGGGAATGGCCGCGACAGTCACGGTCACAGTCACGTTTGAACTGTCGTAGAAAATTTTAGAAGTTTAAGGTGAATGCTCCAACCAGCCCGCGACATAATTAATTATATTCATCAAAATAATCAATACAACCCTCCAAGTTCATAAAGGCGCAGGAATTACTTTTTCAAGGTCAAACCTTGAAAAAGTCATTTTTCCGAAGTTTTTTTATGAACTTTGTTGTATTGATGATTTTTATGAATATAATTCTGTAACTACATACGTCTTACAGTTGCGAATAATATTTTAATCAACATACAACTTAGCACTGGCTTGCAAATTGCAAAAAACGTAAGAAAATTTTAATTTCGCGCGCTGGTTGGAGCATTCACCTTATATTCATTTTCACCTATTTTATTTGAGCGACAAGCAGTCGTTGAACCTAACTTTTGATTATTTTATTGGGTTGACTGGTGTAAGTACTGTACTTTATAGATTAAGTGAAGAAAAAATATATGCATATTCCCTATTGTTTCTAGGTTCACATTCCCCACCCCCCCGCCAGCCAAGAGCATTCTGTCAGGTCTGGAGACCCTGTACGCCTTGCAGACCATAGACAAGCTGGGCGAGCTGACGCCTGCAGGACAGCTCGTGGCCGAGTTGCCGCTCAGGCCCATGTGTGCCGCCATGCTGTGCAATAGTGGTTAGAACACTTGAATAGGCTAGCTTCAACCAAATAAATTGCAAATCGACTTAGTCCATCAGTTAGAACATTGGAAAATAATGGACACGTATTTTTTGTTTTTGTAAATCAATGAATATTGACAAAGATAAAACGCATCAAAACTTGGGAGTAGCCCGTGACGTCAGAACGCACTAAAAATTATACCACAGCGCGCGGCGTGACGTATTGAAAATTTAAAAGCGTCGAATCTTCGTCAATTTTGGTTTACGTAACAAAAGAAAAAAATACGTGTCAAATATTTGGTAATCTTACTGACGGACTAATTAGATTTTTTTAGTCTATTATACGATTACAGCATAGCATAATCTGCCACTTCTCCCACTGCCCAATGTTCCCACTGCTGGGACACAGGTCTCCTCTCTATGAGAGGGAATGTGCTATAATCCACCACGCGAGCCTAGTGCGGGTTGGTCATCTACCAACTCACATGTCTTCTAATTTTTGATGGTTCTAGGACATGCCGGTTTCTTTACGATGTTTTCCTTCACCGTTTTGAGACCAGTGGTGATGACATAAATTACCCAGCACTGGGCCACCGCTGCTCTCACTTATTTTACTGTTACTTATTATATCTTCCTTGATTGTGTAATTGTTAAGTGCTCTCACATTAAAGAGAACGTTTTATTTCCGCACACGACAAAAATATACTTTACGTTCTATTATTTTATTTCTTCGAAAGTGTATTGAAAAAGTCATTTAATACACGTGGGCATTTGTTTCTGCAGTTCTCGGGTCCATAACACCCTCACCTGCGGCTCGGGTGTGAATTCCACCTTGAATGCAGTAACAATGTTTCCCCACTTATCAAAACTCTAAAATTATCAGTGTTTCTCTACTATGTTATGCATGATATGTACTTAGACAAACCTTCCTCTTGAATCACTCTATTAAAAAAACCCGCATCAAAATCCGTTGCGGAGTTTTATAGATCTAAGCATACATGGGGACAGACAGACAGCGGGAAGCGACTTTGTTTTATACTATGTAGTGATGTACTATAGTGAAACAATAAAATTATTTATGGAGTAAATACGTGATGTTTACGAGTATATAATTAATTCGGATTGCAGGTGAATGGGGCTGCATAGACGAGGCGCTCTCCATAGCCGCCATGTTGCAAGTGGACAATGTGTTCCTGAAGCCCAGCGGGGGGCAAGAGATTGTCAATGCCAAGATTAGCAGGAGGAATAACTTTGAGGTAATTATTATTTTTAGTTCGTCACCGGTAATGGCGAGATTTTTTAATTCGTTGACCCGAACGGCGCGTTGTGAGGCTGCCTTACGTTCTTAGGGTCCCGGGTTCGAATCCAGGTTGGAGCAAATGTTTGTGTGATGAGCATGAACATTTGTTTCCGAGTCATGGATGTTTATATGATATGCATAATAAGTATGTATTTACAAACAAAAAGTATCTATGTATATCAACTATCTGGTGTCCACGACACAAGCCTCATAGCTTAGTGTGGCACTAGATGGCGCTGTGTGTTAATGTCCAGCGATATTTATTTATATAATTATATACGTATAAACTCTATTCATAAAATAATGCTAAAATATTGCAAAATGGATGAAATCGTGGCTAGATAATAATAGCCGCGTAGGTCGACCGTCAAATTTTAGCTGCGTTTGCCTAGGTTGGTCTGTGGATGGGTGACCATTCAACGATTATTAATTAGAACGGACAGTATACTGTAACATATTACTTGATCCTATAAAAATAAATGGATAAAAGCAGACTTGTTCAATTAAAATTTAATTAGGGGATGAATTTACATATGAAAATAAAAAATACAGCTAATTATAAAAAAAACCTACCTAGCACGCACTCTAGGACAGAAACGTAGTAGTTTTATAGTTTACGCACTTAATTGGTGGCGAATCAGTTCAGCACTGTAGGAATGGGAACAGGCGTTAGAGTAGCAGGTCAGTTATCAGGGCAACTTAGAGGATCAGCTTGACGAAACCTCTGCTGGAAGGGCGTCGTGCAGTTCCCAGTCACGCACCAGGTCAGCTCTGTAGGAAGGCAGTGTAGATCTCAGGACCAGACGTCAGGATAGCTTTGCGAGACAAGTAGCAAGTCAGGCACGAAGACAGCTTCCGAAGATTGGGAATAGAAGCACCAGGCGGAATCTTTAGCGGAATCCCCTGGGTAATATAGAAATGTAACAGCAAAAACCAAACTGTTTACTGATGCTTCTCATATCAGATACAATTGTAGACTGCCTCCAGCGGTTCGTCAGCTCATTTTCAAAGTAGTCTTTCTTTTTCAATTTTCAAATATTAGTTTTCTTGTGGCCATCAACTCATCTGACAAGTGTAGTTGGCCAGGACATATCCATGAGTGAGTAAAGAATTTTATAAATATAATTTAAAATTAAGTTATTTAGTAAACAATCGTAATAATCTATAAAATATAATAGCTAAACACATATTGATAAAAATAATTTAAATTTTATAAACCAAAAAATCATCATAGACTAAGGTAGGAAGAGAATTAAAAAGTAATTGACATTTGACAATTTGGCTTGTCACAACATGAAAATTATGATAATATTTCATTTCAGCAATTTTTAAGTTAATGAGTCGGTCGTAATTAGATCGATTTGTTGAGTGTAAAAATATAAACAAATAAAAAGGATGATAAATAGTATTATAACTACTACTACAATAGCCCACAACGTCCACTGCTGGCCATAAGCCTCTCCCATGATGAGAGGAATTTGCCGTAATCTCCACGCTTGGCAGGCGGATTGGAGATCGCAGTGATGAAAGACTAACAGAACGCTGCTGCCCATTCTCTGGTCTACGGAGGCGCAAGGTGTTCTGCCTCAGACATTAGTCGCCTTATACGACACCCGTGAGTGTAATGGGTTGCTTCTATTCTACTCTGCCGGATACCACACGGCTAGTAGTATTATAATAGTATTATAAATGATGAATATAAAGTGTAAGTATAACAATACAAATATAAATCCTTATCTTATTATTAATAATCCCGTGCCATTATGTTCATACACGCTAATTTCCGAAACAATTCCGAAATAGAAATTTTGTGAATGTGTGTCAATCACGAAATTTCATTGAATCTGTTGTATTGATTCCATCTTGAAACATAGGATCGTTATAAACCCGATATGCGACGCTGTACGAAGCAGGGGCTCATTGCTAGTAAAGTCATCATCTGCCTAGCTTTTTCCCAACTATATTGGGGTCTATCTATCATGGGGTTTAGGTTTCCGCACTTAGTCCTTGAAGTGGACCATTGTGCGTGATATTGGGGTCGGCTTCCGGTCTAATCGGATGCAGCTGAATACCAGTATTTTACATGGATCGACTGCCTATCTGACCTCCACAACCCAATTAGTACTGGGTAACACGATACCCTTGGTAAGACTGGTTGTCAAACTTTCGGGCCCCTGAGTACCTGTAACGACTGTCAAAGATCCACAAATGACAGCCGGGACCAACGGCTCAACGTGCTTTCCGAGGCACAGAGGAAACTCGGTACGTAATGGATGGTCACCCATCCACAGACCAACCTAGGCAAGCAGGGCTTAAGCTAAAGATCGACCCGCTGGGGCTGTTATTCTGTATCCACGGGCTATTTGCGATTGCTAGTAAAGTAATAAAAATAACGATTAAAATGTTTCAGGTAGCTGAAGGCGATATAATAATGTACCTGAACATAATGGACGCATACCTAAAACTGAAGAGTTCTGAAGATGAGAAGAGAAACACTAAAGTGTGCAAGCAATGGTGCCAGAAGTATTATGTTAACTATAAAGTTATGGAAAAGGTAAGTTCAGTTTGTTTTATTGTTAGTGTACTGCCTCGTTGGTGTAGTGGGCGCAAGCACAACTGCTGAGCATGAGGTCCTAAGTTCGATTCCCAGGTCGGGCAAAGTGTTATTGGGTTTTTCCATAAGGAATTTCTCAGTAGCAGCCACGGAGTCGGATTTGTACCCGGTTGATGGTTAAAGACTCGCCCCCTATTAATAATTGCATGAAATTAGATGCAAATCCTTTTTTTAATAGATTGAACCTATCTGGAGATTGCAATACGAACTCTTAAAGATTTAACAAAAGATAACATTTTGATTTTTATCCTCGAAAGGAACGTTAGGCAGAAGTGTACTCATACATTGCCAGTTAAGTCCAATGCAATAGCGGGCGAGCCTATTCCAATCAATCAGGCCCAAAAACAGGCTTCGGGCATCGAGAAATTCCTAACATAAAATCAATAACACTTGGCCTGAAGTAGAAATGGAACCCGGGACCTCATATCCAGCGTTAGCGTTTCCGACCAGTACACCGACGAGGCGGTCAGTTCAGTTTTAACTTGTGCAATAAACTAATATTGTATCCTTTAATTTGCAGGCTTGCGAAGTTCGAGCTAGCTTAGAAAAGCTAATAAAGGGAAAGTTCCAAATGGAAGACAAAGTCTTCGATGGCATCGATTTGGGATCAGGTAAATATTAATTATTAAAAAATGGATATAAGTTATAAAACTAACATTAGAGTCTCTTACTAACATTAGAATAAGTATTGTGTTAATGTTTTTTAAGGCTTATAGGAAATAAAAAGGCTTTTGATTTATTTATTGAAATATGAATCATTGTATTGTATTAACTTTATTTGCTGCCGTTTTTATTTCTGACTATTAGTAAATAAAACAAGTTGCTTCAACGGTGGCTACTAGAGAACGATTTATTCTTACATTCAGTGTTACCAACTCATTCGTTACAAAAAGATACAGATTATAAAGATTCCATACGGTGATACGGTTCCATTGCCAGTGATAACATACGGGACCGAAACGTGGTCACTCACAATGGGCCAATTCATAAGGTTTAAAGTCACCCAAAATGCAATGGAGAGGGCTATGCTCGGAGTTTCCTTGCGCGATCGCTACTTCCAAAGAGTATAATAATATTATGGGAGAAGAGAGCCCTCTTGTGCCATTTTGAAGCATCCGATTTGAAGCGCCATCTGGATTTCTTAACGAGAATTAAGGCTCTATACGTAGCTATATGTAGATAGGAATGTATGTATACCTTCATAAGTATAGGTCAATATTTGTTTACATAGAGGTGATCATTCAAATTTTCTTGTTTTTTTTGCAAATAGCAGCTGTTTTGTTTATGTCGTATGTTGATCATTATGAAATTTGCGAATACATAACATAATGATGATACATTATGATACCAGTCATCATTTTATTCGCGAATTGCATTTTGATCAACTATACGATGTAAACACAGCTTCTATTTGCAAAAAACAAGAAAGAATTTCGCCGGCTACATTCATATTTGAATAGAATTGTCAGTTACACAGAGAATTTGTAAATAATTAAACATAAAAAGGAATAACGAAACACATTCAAGCGCAAGCGCAAGTTGCGGCGGCCATAATATGATGTTGCCAGTTTATGTTACACAAAAAGGATTTCCGAACAAGGTTGTGGTATAATTGATAATACGAAACAGCCATGGAATATAAAAACGTGATAATTTTGATGAAAAATGTAACATTTATTCTTTAAAAAACTACTTTAAATTAAATTATAGAACTTAATTATTTGATTTTCATAATTGAACAGAGACATCTATCGTGAAATATAGTACATAGTTTATTGGTTAAGTAAAGTAGATGGCGACTCTTTCTTCACTGAAGTTGTACATGTTCTAACTGTCTCCCCCCTGGCTACTTCACTAAGACTTCATTAAGAGATTAGCAAGAGAACCAAGGTTACCGACGTGGCCCGGAGAATTGCCGAACTTAAGTGGCAGTGGGCACGGCACATTGCTCGCAGAACGGATGGCCGATGGGGCCGAGCTCCCACTAGCTGGAGCGGCCCGGGAGGGGAGGTGGACGTGTTTCTGCTGAAACGATGATGATAAAGATTCATTCACTTGATGTATTAAACTATTCGTTTTAACACTGACGTTGCTCAAAAAGCCGCTAAGTTGAAGTGGTGGCACTGGCCACGTTTCCCGCCTTCCCAGCGAGATGTGAGCCGACATACCCACTTCTACCTGGAGCCCTGACACAGTCTGTAGGCGTCGCGGCAGACCAACGACTAGTGGGCCACATGAGTCCTGGAAATTATTAGCCGTAGAATGACGCAGGCTTACAGTATCGGTTTATTTATTTTCATCAGCTAGCTATGTTGTACCCAGCTCTTCGGCTAAGCATAAAATAAATAGTCCATATAACGACTTCTATGATTTCCCTATTTGAATCGGATTTCAAATTTACTACTTACTTTGCTTTGACTCTGACTTTGAATTAGATTATCAAAAAATATTTGACCCGTATTTTTTATTTTGTTAGGTAAACCAAAATTGACGAAGATACGACGCTTTCAAAATTCTCAATACGTCACGCCGTGGTATAATTTTTAGTGCGTTCTGACGTCACGAGCCCCCGAGTTTTGATATGTTTAATCTTTGTCAATATTCATTGATTTACAAAAACAAAAAATACGTGTCCATTATTTTACAATACTCTAACTGGCGGACTAAATAGATTTTCAATTTATTGATGGTGGAAACTAGCCTAAACATTCTGAATGTTTTCCAGGTGGTACGGAGCGCATAATGAAATGCGTCCTGTCTGGGTACTTCCCGCAGGCGGCGCAGCTGAGCGCGGCGTGCGGCTACTGCGGCACCCGCGGCGCCCACCTGCACGTCAGTCCCGACAGCTGTCTGTTCCGGCTGCAGCAACCTAAGTGGTGACTAACATTACATAACACTTGTAATAAATGAGGAGGTTACGAACAAAAAGTGACATTTACGCATTTTTCTTTTTTCGTTTTTTTTTTTAATTTGCTCAAAATGTTAAATCTCTATCTGTATCTCCCAAGATTTTGTTCAAAAAGTGACTAGTTTTATAGAAAAATCGATCTGAACTGCTACTTCCGGAACAAAAAGTTATATTTTTATTCGATCACAGTGATTATTAAAAAAGTGACATATTCTTAGGAAATGCGTTTGAAGAGTCTTTAGTCGATTCAAACCGGATACATTTTTCCTAAAAAAAATGAATCGATTTTAAGTTTCAAAAGGCGACATTTTACAAAATTATTGTATCAATTAGTGACATTTACAAGCTATTGGATCAAAGGGTGTCATTTGATATGTATTTTATTTTTATTTTTCCAAATTTCAAAACCAGTAAAATAACCATTAATACATTAAATTTTATACAATAATTGACACATAAATGGTTAGTAAAAAATAAAAAATTGCTTAGATCTACTTGAGTATTTATTTTCTCGATTTATTCAAAAAGTTAAAAACTGTAGATGACATTTTTTGTTCTTAACCTCCTCAAATAAAAATAAAAACATCGCTGAACACATACACCGCCATATAGTGCCACACTAAGCAACGAGGCTTGTGTCGTGGACACCAGATAGTTGATATACTACATAGATGAAGGGTAATTCCAGAAGGGTTTACTGTTCATTACAGGTGTCTTTGCAAGCGTGATGTTATATGGTAGAGGCAGAGTAGAGGTATACCTAAACGTACACACCTACATTTCGTCAGTTATATTTAAGTTTTGTGTAATAAGGAGCGAGACTATGGCCATCACCCAGGCTCAAATCTAGAGCTCATAGCTGTTACTGAGAAATTCCTGATGGAAAAACCCAGTAGGGATGATTCCTGACTAAAAAACATTTTCATCTGTATAGTCCGTCAGTTAGATTATCGAAAAATATTCGAAACGTGTTTTTTGTTTTATCAATTTAATTAAAATTGATGAAGATAAAAACGCATCAAGGATCACAGGAGCGACTGTCGCTACCCCGTGCAGGGCACGCCACAATAGTGGTGATAAGTCCCCTCTTTGAGGAGTGGCTTGAGAGACGCCACGGCGTCCTCACCTTCCGCCTGACGCAGGTCCTCACCGGACACGGTTGTTTCGGGAGGTTCCTGCACCGAATCGGGCGGGAGGAAACGCCCGGGTGTTTCCACTGCGAGGATCGACCGGAGGACACGGTGGAGCACACGGTGGAGGTGTGCCCCGCGTGGGCGGAGCACCGCCGTGTCCTCGAAGCGGCGATTGGCGGCGGCGACCTCTCGCGTCCGGCCCTGGTGCAAGCCATGGTCCGGAGCGAGACGGAATGGGACGCCGTCACCTCCTTCTGCGAAGCAGTCATGCTAGAGAAGGAGGTGGCGGAACGTGAGAGGGAGAGAACCTCACGGCGTCCCGGCCGCTGCGGGAGACGTCCGAAAAAATGTAAGTTCGAACAAGCTACTTGGTTTACACTTTACAATGGAATTTGTAGGTAAAACTGTAAACCAAATAGCTCAACCGTACTCAAATGTGACGTCACACGAGTTTTCGAAGCACTATATCGTCGTCACTTTTCGTTTACGTGAAAAAAGAAAATAAAATATCCAAATTTTTTTGGAAATCTATCTGACGGACTAATTCGATTTTTTTTTGTCACCTATTATACTGTGTCCGGCCTGAGTAATGGTGTTCAATGTTGTTATATGGCAATCACTTGCTTAATGCTTTATATTTTAAGCAAGCTATTTTATATGCTTTATTATAGCATGCTTTTTATATGACGTACCTAGCGTAGGTACTTATAACGGCTAAACAAGCGGGCGCGAATAAAGCAAGCGCGGTGACTGTCAGTCTGTTCCTGACAGCATGCTTTATAAGATTATTACATCGTGTTTATGTGTTTATGTTAAATATTACATCGTGTTTATGTGTTTATGTTAAATATTACATCGCGTTTATGTGTTTGTTATAACAGAACAGTTAAAAACCAATAAACTTTCGTGTCCTATCATAACTATAAACCTTTATTTAGTCCTATCACTGTTTATTTACACTAAAAAAAGCAAAATAGCGTTAAAGTATATTTCGTGATAATGTGAGCCGCCCGAGATCGCGAATTCGTACGCGGTGCGTAAAACGCGACCGAATGCAAACTATTGACGGCCACCTGCGCGCCGGACACACACTAAGGTGTAAAGCATGAAGCAAATAGCAACAACTGAGAACCACGGTAGCATTTGCTAATGATATGTATAATAAGCACGGTGCTTTATTTTGCTATATGATATATTAACCACCACTAGGCCTGAGATTCGAACCCGGGACCTCACGCTCTGCAGTTTCGCCTGCGAACACTAAACCATCGAGGCAATCATCATATTTAAGTCCCAGGTAATAGCCTATTGCTATCGACCGGGCACCAATCCACACTACGGCTTCTGAGAAATTCTTGATGAAAAAAACCCAATAACATGTGTCATACTCAGTAATAGCGTTTGATACCACTAGACAAACGAGGCATTCAAATTAGTACCTTATCACCATGTTAATAAGATATTTTTTCCTCTAATCCTAGGGTAACGTTCGCCAGCGTCCAGAGCAGCGGAGACAAGACCTACATGCGCGACATGATGACCATAGAGCAGGGATGGCTGCTAGAACTGGCTCCACACTACTACACACACACGTGACAATAAACTGAGCTGTAGTCTTTATTATGAGTTTTATTTTGTTTTGAGTTTTGGGAGTAAATGGAAATAAGATATAAAAAACCGGCCAAATGCGATTCGAATCGCGCATGAAGGGTTCCGTACCATCGTAGTAGAGCCCCCTTTAATTTTAAATTTATTTTTATTTTTTGTTATAGCGGCAACATTAATACACATTCTGTGAAAATTTCAACTGTCTATCTATTACGGATCCCCTTCGGCTACAGAACTCTAAAAACGAAACAAAAACATGTAAATTAAAGTTACAAAGATTTAAATCATGAGATTACACCGTTGCGTTGAAAGTGGGGCCAATCAATCAATTTAAAGGGTGTAAAAAACCTCTTAACGAAGCCGAAAGGCACTTGGTCTCCCGTCGTTGCGATCATTTTTTTGTTCAACACTATACCAGGGGGCTTAGTTTGCTATTACAATAGTGTCACAATGATCTACCATTGATTTCATAATTGTTGATTTTGACAAGTTTGGTAATCTACTATGTAGTGGCGTTATTATGACTTTCCAATGATCAACCACTGACACTCCATTGAAAGAAATAGCATAGAATGGTAATCTCGTACACAATGACAAATGAATGACTGACTTTTGACCTATTATAGAGTGTGACCTCCTCGTGCCAAAATTTCAGCTTGAATCCTTCTGGGCATGCTTGCCACGATGTTTTTAATAACGTTTTGAGAAATACGTTCTCACTCTTCTGCAATGACTCTTTTTAGCTCCCTGATGTTTTGTGGAGCAGTTTGCACTGATCTTACCCGTGTCTTTAGAACATCCCAGACATGCTCAATTGGATTGAGGTCAG
Source organism: Xestia sexstrigata (assembly GCA_941918905.2). NCBI lineage: Eukaryota > Metazoa > Arthropoda > Insecta > Lepidoptera > Noctuidae > Xestia > Xestia sexstrigata. The sequence goes on from OW799226.2 coordinate 13,235,198, forward strand.
GAATTCGAGCTGGCCAGTCTAAACGAAGGATCCCAACTTCTTGCATGTACGCTTCCACGTCGCAAGAACGGTGTGGGCGAGAATTGTCGTCCATCAAAATGGAATCTTCCTCAAGTGCAGTCAATGCGTGTTGTGCATATGGAATTAGGACTCCCATTATGTACCGGTGTGCATTTAATGTTCCATTTTCTATGAAAACTAACTCCGTACGCTCCGTCGAATTCATTGCTGCCCAAAACATAACGGAGCCTCCGCCATACGGAGTGATTTTTTTCGAAACACACTGCATAGCGTTCCCGTGGTCTTCGCAGCACTCGCCGGCGTCGGTCCTCTTCACACAAAGAGATTCTAGCTTCATCAGAAAACAATACTTTATTCCAGTCCTCCAGAGTCCATGAAGCACAGTTTCGAGCAAATTGAAGTCGAGCAACACGGTGCTCACGGAGTAATTTAGGGCCCCGAGCCGGGCGGTAACTCCTGTTATTGGCAGTCCAAAGTCTCCTCCTGACCGTCCACAAGCTAACTTCTACTCCTCTTACTTCTTCAAGGCTCTTCTTCAGTTCCACACTTGAAGCCTTCAAATTCAAATTCATTTATTTTGTGAACATTAGTAAAAAAGGTGGTAAAAAATACATAAAATTCAGAACTAACTATGTTCCGCCGGTAGGCATACAAAATGTTTTCAAATTACATTAAATTAAATTAAATCAAAACAATTAAAATCAATAAATAACAATACAATTTGATTCATTAAATAATTGAAATCACAATAACAATTTATTACAAAAAATGTCAGCTTTAAAAACAAAAAAAAAGAAATAAAATAAAAGGCATAAAATATAAAATGGTGTCACTGGTTAAATCAAATTTAAATTAATTACAAAACTCATAAAATAGAATGTCAGCAATGTTGAATGTTACAGTTGTCAAAATAAAAAATAAAAATATAGTACAAAATGTCAAGGATAAATACAATGTCAGCAAGCATCAGAATGATCAAATAATAAAAAAATTAAATAGTCAGAGTTAAATAAAAATATACAAAAATTATCATTTCAAAATTTATCAATAAGGTATGCATCGACAGAGTAATATGCCTTGTCACTCAAGAATTTAAAAAGCTGATGTTTAAAAGTACTTAAGTTGTTGGCTAAAATAACTTTATCTGGTAATTTATTGTAAAGTTTTGGAGCCATTGCATATATGCTTTTATGGTAAAAATTGGTTTTTGTGTATAGCAAGTGCAACTTATTTGAGCGTTACGATTCCGCAACGCCTGACTCACTGAAAAGCGGTCATCTCTTGGTTCTATGCATCGTTTTCTTCCCGAACCGGGTTTTCTTTTGACCAAACTGGTCTCTTGATACCGTTGCCATCTGCCTTCGTTGCCCTCTGGACAGTAGAACGACTCACATTTAGCCGCTGAGACACGTACGTTTGCGAACAACCTTCTTCAAGTAGGGCTATAATTATACTTGCTCTTAAAGCTTTATCACTCATATCAAAAAGTGGTATTTAATGTAAAAAGAAAGATTAAATTGTTTAATTCGCAGAAAATATCCAAAAAGTTTTAAAATTTTAGTAATCAGTAAAAAAATCGTTTCTGCAAGTCGCGCCATTATGAAAGCAATTTTACAATGATCCACAATACTCATTAATTTTCTTTTGTTTATTTCAATATTTAAGTTTGGAACGTAAAGAATCATGGCAGGATGCTTCAAATAACATGCCAATGCATCGTCAAATTAATAAAACCTCTTTCTTGTTCTTCTTCATTGAAGTAGAGAAAAAAATCTAAAGTGCCCGTTTTTTTTGCAAAAGAGTTTATTTTAATCAACATACAACTTAGCACTGGCCTGCAAATTGCAAAAAACGTAAGAAAATTTTAATTTCGCGGGCTACCCTGGAGCATCCACAATTATTTAAACTGACAGCACTAGACTAACAACCTTAATTTGCCTAGAATAAAGTTCACTATATTAATGTCTGTCAAGCTGAGGTAAAAATTACTGTGCGAGATGTCCGAAGATTTACGAAGACGCTCGAAGATTACCGAAGAAGATCGTTGAAGAATTCCGATCCAATGCGCAGGCTCAGTTGTAACATAGTTTTAAGATGTTATTAGTTCTCAAAATTATGTTCCAACCAAATCTGGTATGGATGTTCAACGATACCACCATTGAAGAGAAGAGAACAAAAATGTTATGTGAAAGAAAATTAAACTGTATTTCAATGGCGTAAGGTGTGTTTTTGAACGAACTAAGTACATGATCACTTGATTGTGAGGTAATCTGATAATTTTGTATGTACAATTTAGTTAATCTCGTCAACTTCGAGGTATCTTCTAGCTCTCAATCAATTAATTGTAAAAAAGGGGCTGAGCAGAATTCCTTAAAATTGTTTCACCAGAATATTCAGGGACTTTCTTCCAAACTACTAGAAATAGAACTATTTTTAGAAAAAACTAAGTTTGATATTATCTGTTTTACTGAACATAGGATGAAAGATTATGAAGTAATGCAAATAAATTATGAGAATTACAATGTGAGCAGTTGCTTTAACCCAATATCTAAGATGCGTGGGGGTTCATTAATCCTAGTCAAAAATTGTATTAAATTTAAGTCGCGTAATGATATAGTCGATCTATCGGTTGAACATAGCATTGAATTGTCTTGTGTTGAGCTGGATAAGCATGTAATAGTGTGCGTTTACAGACCCCCTAATTACCTGAACTATTCTATCTTTGAGTCGGTAATGGAAGATGCTTTGGCAAAACTTGTAACTGGTAATAAACCAATAATTATCTGTGGTGACTTTAATGTTAATATCATAGAGAGTAATGTGAATAGCAGTAGATTCTTAAGTCTCTTTAAATCATTTAATTTGACAAATGTGTTTTCAGAACCAACTCGAATTACTACAAATGTATCGATAATGTTTTTTGTTGCTGCGATTACTTAGATAAATCCATCGTAAATTACCTGCCTTCAGATCATAGTGGTCAGACCGTTACTTTCGCGTACAATATACAATTACAAAGAATTCAGATACAAACTAGACAAATAACACCCAGCAATCTAGACAAATTTAATAATAATTTAATTAACAAGTTAAGTATACCGGGTCATATTAGAAACAATGTAAATGTATTTTATGAAGAATTCTTTTCGGTAGTGCACACCGAATTTAATAATACTTTAAAAAAGAAATCTAAAACTATTGGCCCAAAGTTTATTTTCAGTGACTGGGCAACTCAGGGTATTAGGAAAAGTAGGGAACGATTGTTTGAGCTGTACGGCCTTAAGCCTTACATCAACACTGAAGCTTTTAATTAATATGTTGCTACTTACTCGAAAATTTTTAAAAACACTTGCAAGGTAGCCAAATCCTTATTCATTAGCAACAAGATTAAATCAGCCGACAACAAAATAAAGACGGTTTGGAAAATTATCAACAATGAAACAAATAGAAATAAAAAACAAGGTAATGACGTCTTAAAAATATCCTACAAAAGATATAGAAATTTTTGTAATGACATAATAAAAAAATGTAAGAGACAATATGACAGGAATATACTTGATGCGGCTGGAAGTGATAACAAGAAACTTTTGTCCGCTATTAAAACTATTACCAATCTGAAAAAATCAAACGCACCACCTTTGGAACTTTTACATATTAAAATATCCCCACAAGATTCAGTTAACGCAGTAAATTCCTATTTTGCAAGTGTGGGTATGGAGTTGCAAAGTAAAATTTCAACTAGTGTTTCTCCACTCCCAACGAACGCGGCAAATTTCAAGTCCTCTTGTAACTCTTTTGTGCTTTTGGAGACATCTGAAGAGGAAGTAGAAGGAATAATCAGCAACCTTCGCTCAGATTGTGGAGCAGGGCCAGACAATATTATGTCAACAGTCCTTAAAAATCTAAAAAAATATATAGTCCCTCCCCTCACCTACATCCTGAATAGATGTTTATCAGAAGGTATTTTTCCAGAATCCCTTAAAAAATCAATTGTTATCCCCATTTTTAAGAGCGGCGGCAAGGACGAAGTGGCCAATTATCGGCCAATTTCGTTGCTTACCTCTATTTCAAAGGTATTTGAAAGGATTATAAATAACAGATTTGTAAAATATTTAGAAGATAAAAACATCTTATCACCAAACCAGTATGGCTTCAGAAAAGGAAAATCCACAACTGATTGTATTCATACGTTAACTGAATTCATTGTAAGTAAATTAGATAATAGAAAAAAATGTTTGACTATCTTTCTGGACCTTCAGAAAGCTTTTGATACTGTGTGCCCACGCATATTAATTTCCAAACTAGAACAAATGGGAATAAGGGACACACAATTAAAACTATTCGAGAACTATTTACAAGATCGTTATCAATCAGTTCGGATAGGCAATACGCTGAGTGAAGAAAGACCGATTAATATTGGAATCCCACAAGGCAGTATCTTAGGCCCCCCCCCTCTTCCTTTGCTATATCAATGATCTTTGCCAGCTAAACATTAGAAACTGTCATGTAATGTCTTATGCCGATGACACCACCTTAACATTTTATGGTGACTCTTGGGACGAAACTTTTGTTGCTGCCCAAGAAGGGTTCAATATTGTAACTTCCTGGCTTGCTCTCAACAAACTGACCTTAAACGCCACCAAAACTAAATATATAGAGTTTACAATACATAATGTAGCATCAAACACTAATAATTTCAACGTTTATGCACACACATGTAATCCAGTAACCACCAACTGTACCATGTGCCCAATGATAGCAAAAACTGAATCAATAAAATACTTAGGCATAATGATCGATAAAAACTTATCTTTCAAACAACACATTGCACATCTGGTTCAGAAAACTAGAAAACTCGTTCATATATTTAAAAATCTTAGGCATGTTGCAAATTGGAAACTGGTTAAAAATGTGTACGAATCCCTTTGCCAATCAATCTTATCGTATTGTATCTCCACCTGGGGCGGCTCGTATAAAACAAATGTCCTAAACGTTGAAAGAGCTCAACGACTTCTTCTAAAAGTTGCTCTCTTCAAACCACGTTTATACGCTACAACAACTCTCTACGAAGAAGCAAAGGTATTAACAATCAGACAACTTTATATACTGCAAACGGTAATAAAAAAACATTCCTCTATAGACGTTTCTACGGCTAAACAAAAGGTTAATACTAGACGATTCTATGAAGTCTGTGAAACAACTCCAGTAAAAACCTCTTTTGCAAAAAAATTCTATATATTCAGATCAAGCAGACTGTATAATAAAATTAATAAGATTCTTGAAATTGTTAATCTGTCTAGGGTAGAATGTAAAAAGAAGCTGACACAATGGCTTTTAGAACTTGATTATGAAGAAACTGAAAAACTGCTCACTATATTATCCTAGTCTAGCGTTTCTCATAACTACATACTGCCACCCCTTCGCGCACACATTTGTATTTACATCCATCTATGAACGTACACACACATTACACTATCTTACTCTCGCTGTCTCACACACATACACACACACTACACCACACCACATATGACACCTTCCACTTCACACTCACACTTCACACGCAAACACACACGCATTTTTAGTTTTTGTTTTATTACATTAGTATTTTTTCTTGTAATTCTTTTTTTAAAATAGTCCTACAATGACATGTCTCTCTAAAATTGTCATAATGCCAATCTCGGCGAGGGGGGCCAGGCGTCCATAGCACAGGGTATCATCTTAGTTTGAACTCCTGACTCCCACAAACCTTTGTACCTCCAATATTTAATTGTAACACCTCTATATTGTAACTTTACTTTGTGGGAGAAAATAAAAAAATTATTTATTATTATTTATTATTATTTATAATGACTTCACACTAAAGACATCGCGTGGTCTTGTGAGCTCCAACAATGAAGTTGCTCAAGAATTTGTAAATTTCTTTACCAGTATCCCACTTAAAACTACAGAAACCTTAAATTCCTCTGCCTTGCTCTCTATAGATTTATTGAAAGCGAACGTTTCAGCTTGTCCAAATGAATTTAAATTTCAGCATATAAACCCCTTAACAGTCATAAAAGGTTTTAAGCAAATCAAGATCAAATTAACGGAAGATCTATGGGGTATGTCTATCAAAGCTTGTCCCTCAATTATTGAGACTGTAGCGCCGTATTTAGCCTCAATATTTAATTTGTGCGTGGATCAAGGGGTCTTCCCAGATCTAATGAAATTCAGTAAGGTAATACCGCTTTTTAAATCCGGGGACAGTAAGGACACCAATAACTATATGCCCGTATCCGTGTTGCCGGTTTTCAGCAAGGTGTTTGAAAAGATAATGCTCAGTCAAATGCTTAACCATTTTAACACCAATAAAATATTACACGAGCAACAGTATGGTTTCACCAAAGGACGTTGTACAACTGACGCCGGTGTCACTTTATTAAAATACATATTTACTGCGTGGGAAGAGGCACAAGATGCCATAGGAATCTTCTGTGACCTTTCGAAGGCATTTGATTGTGTAAATCACGAAACCCTGATCTTGAAACTTGAGCATTACGGTTTAGGTAAACTTGCGCTCAGTTTAATAAAATCGTATTTGAATGATAGACAGCAGCAGGTACAAATAAATGGAGTCAACTCAATGGGTTTAAAAGTAAAAATGGGTGTACCACAAGGTTCGATATTGGGTCCCTTCCTCTTTTTAGTGTATATTAATGACCTACCCCATTTATTTAACAACCATCCGCATATGGTGTTGTTTGCTGACGATACTTCTTTAATATTTAGGAAAAACAGACGTGCCACTAATCTTGACGACGTAAATAACGCCCTACTGCAGGTCCACAATTGGTTTACCGCCAATAATTTAGTACTAAATGGAAAAAAAACCAAGTGCATTAGATTTGCTCTACCAAATGTCAAAAGTAGTGATTGTGACATAATATTGAATCAAGAGAAACTAGAATTTGTCGACAAAACGTCTTTCTTGGGAATCACGCTCGATTCAAGGTTACAATGGGGTCCTCATTTAACATCTCTTGCAGGACGGCTGAGCTCAGCAGCATATGCTGTTAGAAAAATCCGTCAATTTACTGATGTTGATACCGCGAGGCTGGTCTATTTCAGTTATTTTCATAGTATTATGTCATACGGTATTTTACTATGGGGACGGGCTGCAGACATTGAGTCTATATTTATTCTGCAGAAAAGAGCCATCAGAGCCATTTATGAATTACGTAGACGCGATTCTCTAAAAGAACTGTATAAGGAAATTAATATCATGACAGTACCTTGTCAATACATCTATGAAAACATCATGTACGTTAGGAAAAATCGGCATTTATTCAGTAGAAGAGGTGACAGACACCACTATAACACTAGAAATAGGAACCAACTAGTTCAGCCAGGTTTCAGGCTTGCTAAAGTAGATTCATCTTTCATGGGGTACTGTTTGAAATGTTACAATAAAATACCTCCCCACATTCTTCAACTGAATGAGACGAAATTTAAATCTTGTATAAAACGCACACTATGTAGGCAAGCATATTATAAGTTGGGGGATTATTAGATTTATAAAAATGCTTGGCTAAATGCTGGTCCTGCTCCACAACCATAGGGGGGGGGGGGGGCAAATTAATTGATTGTTCGGGTCGGGCATTATTTGTGTCCATCGACACGTAAAGAAGAAGATGAAGAATTGATTCCCATGTTAATGTATTGTGGAAGCTGCAGAAGATTGTAAAAATATACTTGCATTATATAGATTCCAGTTCTTAGTATTATATAATTGCATAGCACATGTGTGAGTACTTTGTACTGTTCAGCCACCATTTACATTTATTTATCTTTCATTGACTTGAATATGCCTTGGTGGCTGAGAGAATGTCATGCTCACTTAAATGTCTCGCTGATGGTGGCGGGTGTGTCGGGTCATTTAGTTCCCTTCAATATGGTTGAGTTGAATGGCGCCGGTACATGCGTCATGTTTGTGAACGGGCGCTGTCAGTTGGGACTGGTCATCTCTTAGCTGCCAAGGTTCATTTTAATTACTTTATTCGTAAATTGTTGATCTAATCTTTTACTCTGGACGCTCATAATGTGCACGTCTTTCTACATCGTTCTCACATACTCGTATATGTATAATCTCAAAATTAATGATGTAACCAAGATTTTGTAACAATATTTTGATTTTAAGAGAGTGTCCATGGAGTTTCTTGCCCGTTCTTCTCCATAGAGATCTACGCTAGGGAATGGGCAACTACAGTACTTTCTCAAGTTATTATGCCTTGTGACTGGGACTGTAGCTTTGATTTTCTTTTTTGTATTTTTGACATTCAAAAGTGCCGTAATGGTCTAATTGACATAAATGCTTTGAGTTTGAGTTTGAGAGTTTGTACATTCTGTAACTTCATCGTTATTGACGCAGCTTTGTAAGATTTAAATATTCTTTTCAACACACTTGCTCATAAAATGGCTCTAATTTCACCGCAATTAGGCACATAATGACACCTGTAATCAAACAGTGACTTTTTCATTGCTATTATTCACAAGTGAGTTATAGGGTTTTTTTTATTTTATTGGTTGAGTTGCTTTGTTTTTAAAATAGTTTCGATAGTAAAATGATTTTTTCGTATTATTTTCTTCACAAGTGTGTTGAAAAACGTCGTATGATACACGTGTGTATTGATGATTACCGTCCTCGGCTCTCTTAAGACCCTCACCTGACTGCTCGGGGCCCAATGGTGCCTCAGCGGTAATCACCAACTTTACACACTTGTACCATAATGTACTATTCTTTTTTCTAATTACCATTATTGGTTTCAGAATATTGTGAGTTATGGTTGTTTTGGCATTTCCTAGATTAATCAAAATTATGTATATTGTTTTTTTCTGGTTATTTTTTATTAAGTACTTTTTATTGTATGTTTTGCCAGCGTAGTGTGTCAGGATAAAACAATTGATCTAATAAATGTGCAGCGCCATCTATCCGTAACATTCAAACTACGCCGTGTCTTGTCAATGTTAGTTCCTATGTCAGCCGTAAGATGGCATAAGTTGTAAAGCTATAATTGACTTAAGTATTGACCATTTTTATTTTGTCAAAATAATACATTTTTCTTTCGTCATTCAGTGTTAATATAATGTTAAAGGTAATGAAGAAGAATGTAGACAAAGAAAAAGATAATGTAAGCATCTGCCTAGCCTTTTCCGAAATTTATTGGTATCGGCTTCCAGCCTTACCGGATGAAGCTGAATACCAGTATTTTATACATGGAGCGACTGCCTATCTAACCTCCACAACCCAGTTAGTACTAATACCTCTTGGTAAGACTGGTTGTCAGACTTTCGGACCACTGACTAGGACTACCTGTAACGACTGTGAAAGATTTACAAATGACAGCCGGGACCAACGGCTTAACGTGCTTTCTGAGGCACTGAGGAAACTGTATGTAAAGATGGTCACCCATCCATAGACCGACCTTGGCAACCGTGGCTTAACCTTGAAGATCGACCCGTACAGCTTTTATTATTTAGCCAAGACATTCTCAATGTTAATTGTTTTAACATGATGTTATTTATTATAATACCTATTTATCTTGAAACTAAATACGAAAATCTCAACATCATTCAAATTGCGTAACCTGAAATAACTTGTAACAGTGATAAAAGAACAAAATTGAATTACGAATAAACTTGTATGTTTCTTGATGTTAAATAAAATCTTAATTATTACTGACAAAAGCTATAATCTGCGACTCGTACCTCGTGACCGATAGCCAGACGTCGTTAACACAGACAGACAGACAGACGGTCAAACACCTAATAGTAGGTAATAACAATCTATTACTGGAGATATGCTAGGCGGGGGTTGTGAGTTTGTTACTATTAATAACCTATTAATAATAGCTCTCATTGTACTTATACGCGCCACTAATGGATACACTTGCCTACATATACGTACTATTAATATGCTATTGTTTGTCTACAGACTCTGGGCAATAAACACTCGACAATAGGCAACACAACAAAAAAAAAACAATTAGCCCGTCAGTTAGATTATCAAAAAATATTTGACCCGTGTTTTTTCTTTTGTTACGTAAATTAAAATTGACGAAGATATGACTGTTTTAAAATTCTCAATACGTCACGCCTAGGTATAATTTTTAGCTAGTTGTGACGTCACGAGCCCCCACTCCCGAGTTTTGATGCGTTTTATCTTTGTCAATATTCATTGATTTACAAAAACAAAAAATACGTGTCCATTAATTTCCAATACTTTAACTGACGGACTAAATAGAGTTGCTATTTTTTGATACTGTCATCATGCCTATTCGTCTCGTTAGCAGTTATCTTCTTACTACCTAAATAAATGCTAAAACTACTGAACGGATTTGGTTAATTCAGGTAACAGCTGCCAGGACGATCCCGCGGGACACTTACCGATCTCCGGCATAAATTAGTCTTATACTATGATTGCTTCGGCAATTTTTATTTACCTACCTAGCAACTGTTGATCGAAGCTATTATCAAGTGCTAAAACAACAGAAGTAGGAATAAGCTACTAACACACTACAATTAGTGAGAAATAAGCTGTATAATTGCTGCACCAGAACAGCTAAAGATGACAAGAATCAATGCTGCTATGCAGCAGAAATTAGTTAACTGATGGCTATGATATTGGCAGAATGTTCAGCCTATAAAGTTCCAACTGTTGGCACACAGGACTCCTCTCTGTTAGAGGAAGATGACTGTAATCCACCACGCGGGCCCAGTGCGGGTTGGTAGATGTCACATATATTTAGAGTGTTTGACACTTGTCTAAACAACCTCAGAGAAAATAAGTCAACATCCGCCTGAAGTCAGCCATAATTACTAAAAAGTGATAAAAAAATAGGCACAAAGCTTCTTTTACTGCATAGATACCTACTTACAGTTCAAGCTAAAGAAATACAAACATTACATTACTTGAATGTTTTTGTTGTAATCTTTAAAACCAGACACGATTTCTGCTCGTGTACAAATTTATCTATACGACTGATTACTTATAGGTAATTAGTAAATTAATTAAGTATAAAACTATAACATTAATTAAAAAGCGCCTGTTAATTTTATGCGCATAATTCCTTTATAAGTCACCCGGAACCAATACGATAACTTATATACAGGGTGTTTGGCTTATGGACCGACACAATTTTTCCAGGTATTTAGGAGGTCAATAGCTAGGTTCTACCCAGACACCCTATGTCCTAAATGTCACGGTTGGTTACATTTGTTATTTTTTTTTAAATGAAATAAATACCCAAAATGTTCCTTTAATTCCAAATAACTTTTTCGTTTGTGGGTGTAATGGCACAAAATAAATTTTGTTGTACTCTTCAAAGTCTTTTAAATCTAAGTAAATCTTTGTATGATAGAACTGGTTTCAAGAAAATTTCTTACGAGCTACCAAAGTTATTTTGTTTTTTAAATGAATGTAATTTTACAACTTCTAAATTTATTATAAAAAAAACTAAAAGCCATTTTGAACTTAGCTTTATTTTAAAAAGTTCTTTAGTTGATACCCTTTCTAACGGTATGCTACAAGTCACAAAAAACAATTAATTAAGTAGTCAAAATATTAGTTAGGAGAGTCAGGGTTAAGAAAAGACATATTAAGGTTATTATGTTTTCATAAACTAAAGTTATAAATCTTGTTCAAATTTGATTCAAATTAACCCAATATTTATTTTGTGCCATTACACCCACAAACGTAAAAATTATTTCGAATTAAAGGAAACATTTCGGGTATTTTTCTCAAATAAAAAAAAAAAAACATATGTAACCAACCGTGACATTTGGGACATAGTATGTATGGGTAGACCTAGCTAATGACCTCCGAAACCCCTGGAAAAATTGTGTCGGTCCATAAGCCAAACACCCTGTATAATTAGTCTAGGTACATCGGAAATGATTTGGGCTAGACCTGGTTGAGAGTAGCACCGACCAGACAACAAAATATCCCAGACAACAAAATATCACGCCTGTAATCCGTCGGGTTAGGCAGAGGTGCACCTAATAGTACACCCACTGCATCGCCAGTTATGTTAAAATCCCATGTAATAGGCCCGAGCCTATTACCATCAACCAGGCACAAGTCCAGACTCCGTGGCTGCTACTGAGAAATTCCTAATGGAAAAACGCAATAACACGAGATTGACGGGTGCAGTCGAGAGAACCTCCTCTACATGCTCATAAGCACGATGTGTGCACAACGAGCGCCGTCCCTGGCCCTCCGCCATGTTACCTCACAATGAGAAACTGGTAGAAAACTTACTCCCATTTGGTCCTACTCGGCCTGAGTGGCCTAGGCTATTCTCCTCGCGAGTTCTTCCTGAACTCGAGCGTAAAACTATCCTCTCTGCCGACGAGGTTTTGTATGTCCCTGAAAGTCCGTCTTGCGGATGGTTATACATCCCGTATTGGAATCTTTGCTCCTTTCTTCTCCACTGTACCCTCCAAGAGTTAGAGGACGTTTGACCACAACGGGTCCCCACCCTCTCTTGTCCAGAAGTTTGCTAAAGACAGGAATCCAATCATCCAGGTCCACGATGAGAGCCACAGTTTGTACCCAGGATTCACCACGAAGAGGTCTTCTGGCACCGCACCCCACTCTGTTCAGCCTGGGAATCGAACCCACGACTTTAGGCTCAGCAGTCGCGCTTGCGTTCACTACACCAACGGGACAGTAAGCTTTTCGATTCCGTCTGATCTGACCCCAAAAAATAGGCGATTGGGTACATTATGGTAATATTTACTTAGTGCAACGCACATACTGAGACCGGTCCCGTGTGCGACTCGCATACAGCGGATCCCTGCAACCTTCATCAGGTCATCGGTCCACCATCATCGTCATCATTTTACCCGAAAGACGTCCATTGCTGGAGGTAGGCCTCCCACTAGGTTCCCTATGTGCTTGACCGGAAAGCAGTTTCTCAATAAATGTTTTGAGAAAATGCTTTTCGGTCAAGCACATAGGTACCGAGTTTCCTCCGTGCCTCGGAAAGCACGTTAAGCCGTTGGTCCCGGCTGACAGACCAAGTAAGTTAAGTTTACCAGTCCGAAAAAGTGACACCCAGTCGTACCAAGGGGTATCGTACTACCCAGGCACTAGGTTGTGTGGCGGTCAGATAGGCAGTGGTTCCATGTATAATATTGGTATTCAGAAGCATCCGGTTAGACTTGTAGCCGACCCCAGCATAATTGGGAAAAGGCTAAATGGATGTCATCATCCGTTTAAGTCGATTCTCGGCGCGTGATTCATTAATGAAATATTTTATTTTAACTTAATCGGTAAATACCTAATTAAATTAAACTTAATTAATCGTTAGTAGTGGATGACAGCGTGATTCAAGTTCCTGGAAGATGTGAATTTCATAATAATTATGAAATCACAAAAAGTTATTTCGTCATACTTGCCGAATTTCACGTGAACTTTGGTACCTAAGTAGATAGGTAGCACATCACTAGCTCACGTTTTCACGACGTTCACAGTGTATCATTGTCTGCTCAATAACGTCCTCTTAGTTATATTCCGACCTACTACTTACATGCTAGAATTCACGTACATACTTCATATCAGACATTATCTTGTACTGGCTGATGCCAATGGCTTCGCTCGCAAGAAGTTTGGTTTACTTTTCCACGGGATCTTACTACTCGTACCTTAGGTTATAAACTATTTGTGTGCCTCCAAATCCGTTCAGAAGATTTGCGTGGAAGAGTAACAAACATCCATCCATCCATCCAAGCTCATAAACTTTAGCATTTTATTTATCATAATTTAAGTAAGAAGTAAAAGATAAGATTCTTTGAAAAGGTGAAAGAAAAAATCGTTAGGAAATAAATATGTCAAATCCAAAAATTCGAAGACGTGTCATCTACTAGAATAACCCAGAGTGGGACCCGCAGTGGGTTACTGATTAAAATAGAATAGAATATAATTTATTTGTGTAAAAACATGGTAAATAAGGTCTTATAAATAGGGTAGTGAACTTGTACATGTTTTGCCATGGAATGGCATACCTACCTACAAATATTAGAACTTAACATAGAAGTTTAGGTAATACGACACATCAATTTGTTTAAGTGTTCATATATCTAGGTAATACGAATACCACTTACAATTTACGATTCGTATCTATTTGAAATTTTAACAATAATAGATGCAGATCTCACTGAGAGAAAAGAAGCCGAGTGGCTACATTATTGGCTGCTATGTTAAGCTTTTCTTCGAAGACCGAGGCACAGGCGTGTGGCAGACAAACTATATGGCCTGTATCCACATTTAACTACCAGTTATGTTTAATAGCTGTTAATAGAGATAAAGTCGACCTGATGACCTAGCATCAATTCAGATTTCTGGCTTTTACTGTCAATGGTATTTTCTTCTAATGAAAAAAAAAAAACAGAATAAAACTGCCCGACCCGAGAATCGAACCAATTAAGGACCGCCTCAATCAGCACCTAGCTAAATCTGAGTGGAGGAGATCAGTTTTGAGTTTGCCTGACCCTAGGGATCAACCCCTCAAGATTAGCAATATTTTATTCTTCAGAGCAAATAAGTTTCAGAAAGCTCACTAAAAATGTAAGTTAGGTACCTACTTACAAGAACTAAGTTTTCAGTCTAACTCAGACCTAAAAATAGCTAGGCAATTACGAATAAACATTCCATACATAAATAGCCGGCTATCAGTGCAATTAACCGCGGCGTTAATTTATTATTAACTGAAACAACAATAACAACAAACATCTCGGCGGCGGGTCAAGCACACCTGCTTTATGATGTTCGGTTTATTTCCACACAATATGCGGGAAAGTAGAAGTCACCAGTTAAATACCAATAAAAGTAGTTAGAACGAGCCATGTTGGTCATCTCTCTCTACGACCGGGTGAAAAACAAGAAATAAGGAGACGAACTTAAATAGCAAAAGTTATAACAAAAAGAAAGTGGAAATGGGCGGGTCATATCTATACACGGTTATTTTTAGGTCATTCAGTTCCAGAACGACCTAAAAGTAATCGTGAATGCCGTAGACTCGATGGAAGATGGGGGAAGAAAGTGCTGGAGTAGTGACCACGGGCGGGGTGGAGGAATGTTGGAAGACAACCGATTAGGTGGACAGACAACCTCATTAAAGTGATCGGAAGAATCAAGAGAGCCATGACAGAACCACCAAAAGTGAAGAATTTTCAACATTGTGTGGCCAAAGGTTGAAGAAGAGATAAGTAGTTGGTCTAAATCTACCTACTTACTTTTAAAATATCTAGCTGTGTGACGAAATGAGGTTTCTCAATATAAACTTCAGATGTATGAAAACCAGATAAAATAGGTAGTTTTTCTCTAATATCTACGAACGATAACTCTAGTTCTCAGCCTTATTTGACAAGTCCGGCCCAGTGGCAAAGGGCTCCTAATTTATTTCAGCCTCTGTCATGTCAATGGACACTGCGAAAATCCAATAGGGATACCAAACCAGATGCAGAAAAAAGGCGTCGCTGTGATGCACCCCCACTAGCGCCATCCATCAAGATGACCTGAGAACATCACAAATCGACAAACGTTTTTTTAGCTATTCCAAATGATTTCTTATAATGCTCTCTTACTCGTATTTTTAGATAGCGCGCTATTTATAGATAATTCCGACTGCCAGTATTCACGTTTATTACGAGTATTTATTTATTTATCACAAAATCCACAGCTCTTTACAATCTTAACCTAAACTATTTTAACTAATCCTACAGCCAATTAAGGATTTACAATTTAACATCTATTCATAACTAGCTAGTATGATGTTGTTACAAATTACAGGTCAGTTATTAATCAAGATTTATCGATTAAGAACTTCCTCTTAGATTGTCCGTCTGAGTCAATATCTGAGGTTAAGAATGTGCACCCGGAGATCAAGACACGGACTTTGTCGCCCGACCTTATCTCTTTGTTATTTTTTTCGTGAAAAATAATTTTAATTAGGTATTTACCGTGTCTTATTTCAGTGATGTCACCTGCCATGTGATTGGAATTTTTATTGAGTAAAATCTTTGTTATTGAAGAAAAAAGACGAGATAAAACGACGAGAGCAAATTCGCACCACGGTCAACTTGTTGTTGTTTGTACAAATGTAACGTGCGCAAGAAGATCAGCATTTTGGGGGTCTCTTTGTTTCAGAAGCTTTCATCACTGCATGCACCATAATTATGAAGTCGTAGTATTAAGAAGTAACGAGGTTTGTTTTCCATGTCACAACATCACCTGTCTGCCTTTTCCCAACTATGTTGGCGTCAGCTTCCAGTCCAATCGGACGCAGCTGAATAACAGTATTTTACATGAAGCCACCGGCCTATTTGACCTCTACAACTCAGTTAGTACCACGTTATACGATATCCATTGGTAAGACTGTCAGACTTTCGGGCCTGTAATGACTGTCAAAGATCTACAAATGACAGCCGGGAGCAACGGCTTAACATGCTTTTCGAGGCACAGAAGAAACTCTTGGTATGTAAGGGGTGGTCACCCATCCACAGACCATCCTAGGCAAGTGCGGCTTAACCTGTAGATTAATCCGAGCGGCTGTTATAATTTAGCCACGAGCTCCTCTTTCTTGTTACGTCTTTTGTCATGTGATATCTTTTTTTTCAATTATATGTAATTTGGCTTTAAGGAGACACCAGGGACCGCGGGAGACTCCCCGGGCGTCGGGGGCCACCACGTGGCCACAGTAGGCGCGGGCCTGTGGACGGTGGGCTATGGGCTAGCTCGCCGTCCGTTCCTCTCATGACAACAGGTCGTGTTGACGGCGCAGGAGTGTTCCACACCGCGCCTCAAAGAGAGTCAGCAAAAAGGACGGAGTCCGCAAGGACCGATGCCTGCCGGGGTTGCGGGACTGTTCGAAAGAGATACCGTGGCCCCGGAACACAAGGGCGATGAAGGAACATGGATGGGTTTTAGTCAGTAAAAGTCTGACACTCCCTCCTGCTCCGCCCAGAGCTGGAGAAGTCATTTGATGATTGCCCATCCGAAAAAAAAGAAAGAAAGGAGACACCAGGTATCACATATTTTATATAACATTACTTCTGATATCGACTCCATTTTAAGTCGCAGTTAGAAATAATATATAGACCTGTAACTTGACTGACAAATCTAGAATTTGTCGCCTTTCTTGGTGAGGCTAATAAAGTTCTTGGGTTTTCTGTCAAAGAACCGCAGGGGCAGCCTAGACATAAAAAATGGGTAATGTAGTACAAACCTGTACTCGTAAACCTGGTAAAGGCACTGATTCTGCGCCTGAATTGTCTCCGGTTGAGTGGGATTACTGTCACAAAGGACTACGAGAGTGAGGTAAAAGAAAGCGCACCTGAGATTGAGCACACTTTTGTGCAGACAACGCAACCACCAACTAACTCATAAACTATGCATTTTTACCTAATTCATAAACTGCGAAATTTCATTCCATTATATTTCATTTTTCTTTTATGTAAGCATAGAACGATGTCTGTGAGACTAATAGTTCACAGCTTCATCATTATCAGCCTATTAATGTTCCCACTTCTGGAACACAGGCCTCCTCTCTATGGTTATAAATATAGTTAACTTTATACAAATACTGAATGTTACTAGTTAAAAATGCATAGCTTATAAGTTTAGAGCAAAAAGTGAAAAAAGTCCCAAAATTTCGCAGTTTATCGCGTGGTGCGCAGCGAGCACAAGTTTTTCGAAGTTGAAAATTTGGATTCACCTCACCATAACTGATCTATACAACATATCAAAAATGCAGAACTACATCAAGCTTTGCGATTTTAATGTTAATTTCCACTGGCTTATAACATTAATTTGAATAGATAAAGTTATCTACACGATACAACTTTTTTATCTTCACAAGATAATTACATAATGTTCAAGGCAAGAAACTCCACGTGTAACTGAGCCAATTCAAACCAAATAATTATTTATTTTGAACAAGGATGAACCTTGGGGTTAGTAAAATAAGTACTTAAGAACTAAGTTAGTAGCAAGAAATTTGGTGATTCAGTTACATTCAATTAGCCAACGTTTTGATTTACCTTGAGAGAGTTACCTAAATTGCTTTTGCGAAGTGACAACAATTTTCTAAAAAACACGCTTTGAGTAACGTTCTTTTATTTCTCGTTTTATTTTCAGCAAACCCTTTCATGTGATACCCATATCCTGGGAATAAATAAAAATAACCAGTCCGCTATATTTGGGAGTCTGCCATACAGCTAATAAAATCGTGTTAATAAATTAGATAATAGGTATTCATATCTTGATTTGTAAGAAAGGAGGATGATATGGCTAGAAAGGAGGTGTCTGATGAAAAGACGAGTAATAGAGAAGTATGGAAGAAGAAGATATGCATGAAGACACCAAATTAATGAGGGTTTTTCAAATTGAAACAACCACAAGGTGGCCGAATAAGTTACCTTTCATTAAGTTTTTCCTTGTACCACTAACTTTTGCAATACTAAGAAGCTTAATCTTTAGTTCAGCTACTTTTCTTTGTCCGTAATTATTTATTTATTTATTTAAACTTCATGTACAATAGTAGTACATAGGCGGACTTAAACCATAATAATCCATTAATCACGTAATCGAATCCATAAAATAGGGCGCGCGGCGGGGGCGTAATCCATTTATTTATAATGTAAAACAGTGCCAATACGATGAAATTTCGGTAAAAAGTTTCACTAGCTCATAATTGATTATAATAATTAATTTGACAGACTTGTCTATACCAGACGCCTACGTAGCGACATCTGGTGTCAGATAAAATCCGAAAAACCCTCATTGGGATAAGGGCAAGAAAACGATGACGATGTTTATTTGTAAGTATAACACTTTTATTTAAATAAGCGTCAAGTTTTGTTTCCTTCGCGTGTGTGCCAGGCCAGCCCTTCCTTCCTTCGCAAGTCGCGTTGCAGTGCCTCGTCGTAGAATTCCCTAAACAATTCCTCTGACTGCCTTGTTGGTCCAGTGACCGCAAGCGCTACTTAACTGCTGAGCATGAGGTCCTGGGTTCGATCCCAGGTCGGGTAAAGTGTTATGGGATTTTTCCATCACGAATTTCTCAGTAGCAGCCACGGAGTCTGGATTTGTGCCCCTTTGATGGCAATAGGCCGCCTATTACATGGGACTTAAAACATAACTGGCGAAATGTGGGTGTACTTTTAGGTACACATCTGGCTAACCCTACGGGGATTACAGGCGTGATGTTATGTTAATATTTTCTTTCATTTGTTAGCTCGAGGCCATTCGGTTAGACACTGTTTAATCAAGTTGCAAAAAAATCGCCTAATCTCGCACCACTGAAAACAATATTATCATCAGGTATCATGTACTTTTGATCCCAGAACTTGTGTATTTTTGTACATAATAAGGTTTTCATTGTAGATTTATGTAATATCTTAATCAACTGATATGCAAAATTGATTGATTGTCTATGTTCTAGTAATAGTTTTTATCTTATCTATTACATTTCCGTGAAAATTCGTAAAAAGGTTATTTAGATAAGGTTTTACTTAAGTAGGTCATGACTATTTTGTTAGTGTGATATCCCGTGCCTCCAACTGCATGTAAAATCGTTGATCGTGCGACTTCTGATATCCTCAATCGGATTATGAGTGTGAGGGAAGAGTGCACCTGTTTGTCCACGGTTAAGATTACCTATTTTGGAATTATTTTCAGGAAATATTTATTCTTGTAGGCAACACAAGTATGACATAAGCGTCATCAGCCGGGCAGGCCAGCAACAAGGCGTCACCAAGATCCTGTGCTTCTCGCACTCTTGGATTCCTCTTAAAGATAATCGCAACCAATCTGTCCAGATTGCCTGTGAAAAATATTATCTAGCATAGCTTTTACTTTATCCTGACATGTGACACTCTACTACAGGTGATGAAAATGTCTAAATAAAATCATCATCATCATCACCATTCATCATCATTTCAGCTGAAAAACGTTATATTATTTTTTGTTTTAGACCATACGTAGTCAAACCATTGTGCTGATGGATGCATTGAATAGTACAGGAGTCGTGGAGGTATTTAAAGTAAATTATAAAACTAAAAACATTGAACAAGTTGGAACTTTAAACCTCAATATTTTCATAACTAGAAGGTTCCCAGAGGGCCGTCAGTCTCGACATAGATAACGACATTATCGTTAACTTTCGATCGCTAAAATAGTAATGAAGAAATTCATCCATCATCCAAGATTCATCATCATTCATCATTCATCCAAGATGCGATTCCCGCAAGCGTTATTGCAACCGAATTTTTTCATTGTTATTTTAGCGATCGAAAGTTAGCGATAATGTCGTTATCAATGTCGAGACTGCCGACCTAATCGCAAACTTTCGATCGCTAATTACTTACGAAAAAATTCGGTTGCAATATGCTTGCGAGAATCGCATAGAGACGCGTAGAGACTTGTGTTTCCCGCAACATTTTTTGCGTAGAGTTACTTAGTTTGATGTACAGAATGCTTGGTTGACGGCCTCGTGAAGATTCCGTTTACATCTTGTAAGTTAATGGGACTGATATAAACTACTTGAAAACATAGGTAGGTAAATGTTGTATTAAGTCATTTAAGAAATATGAAACGTTTTGAAAGCGACTGCTACTTTTGTCCAGATCGTCTCTGAAAATAATAGCTTACTGGCACAGACTGTGACCTGAACCTGATCCGATCTATCTAACTTTTTGGTCGTTGTCCCTTCAGAGAAAAATAACAATAACAACAATGTGATTAGTAACATTTTTATCAGGTACTACAAAAAAACAAGGAATTCTAGTTTAGCTGCTTCATTATTTTCTCATGTTTTGACCATTTGAACTCTAATTATCATGTGGATACGGTTAGTCAACATATCATTAAGAAATTATTAAAACATGCAAATTAATATTTTTATTGTCTGTCTGAGTGAACGCGTTGTTCTTTTAAACTGCGCAACGGATTTTGATGCGGTTCTCGCCATCATTTAGAAAGTTTATTTCGGAAGGTTTATGTGTCACCAATCATCATCTGCCTAGCTTTTTCCCAACTATTTTGAGATAGGCTTCCAGTCTAACCGGACGCAGCTGAATACCGGTATTTTACATGGAACGACTGCCTATCCGATCTCCACAACACAGTTACGGGTATACGAAATGCCTTTGTAAGACTGGTTGTCAGACTTTCGGGCTAGACGTAACGTAAGAAGGTTCTGTATTAGAATTTAAAAGCTTATGTGTATGATACAATAATATTAAAGATACATACAATGATGAAATCTTGATGTTTTTGTCGCGAAAACCTAGTGAAGCAGGGGTGTGTTACTAGTTAAGTAATAAGTTAATTTAGATATATTTTGTTTCTATAATTAAATAATTAATTATATTATTTTGTAGGCATGATTTTTTCTTAAGGGTTAAAGGTGGATTGGAAGATATATTACTTTTTTAGGTAGGTATACGATGTTGTGATGTTACCAAGTTATTTTTAGACGTAAGGTCATTGACGCCTTCTCTCTGTTTTATCAGCTTATACATGCATTCCTGAACGTAGACATGACATGAGATTAAAGGCTGTCCAGTAAAGGTAAAGCATATTTTGTTAATTGGCTGTTCGCCAGTGGCGACAGCTGCCCAGCCAGTTTACCAATAATCAGTAATCATCATTTTAGCTGAAAGATGTCCAATGTTGGATGTAAGCCAATAAATAAGAAACAAACCTCGCCATAAGTAACGTCGTCGTAGTTAGTTTGTAGTTTTTATTAGTCGATCGTGTTATTTTGTTCCGTTACTTATGTTATTCTAAGTGTTTTGTACCTACCTACCTCTTTCTTTTGTTGTTGTTTTTTTGTTTGTTTCGAGTGTTTGTTTACGCGGAAACTTGCAAATGGCCTTCAAATCCGTATAGTTTAAGAGTTTTGTTTTTAAATTAGCTGTAAGTTTCCTGAACAGTATAAAATAAAATAATCACCAGATTCTGTGTTGATGCGAGAATCGCGGAATCATTCCTGCGGATTTCTACTCAGTTTGGCTGCTTAACATAAACTGGCATTCTCGATTTCACCAAATCACCTGAAACGGTTACAAGCCTGCCACACTGTTCCCAAACCACTGTAACTCCTGAAAGCCAGAATCAACAGTGGCGACCACCAGAAAAGCGCCGAGACAATGAAGCTCGACGAAGTCCCAGAGAATGAATTTAACTGTCTTGGATCCCGCAACGAAATTAATCAGAAAAGTATAGTGGAGGAGTAGGAAAAAACCGTAATGTCCACTTCCCTCCATTTCAGCAGGAGACAGAACGAAACAAGGCCAATAGGCACAAAGGGACGTTTACAACTGGGATAGGCCCAGTTGCCTAGCACCACGGATAAATATTAACATTAATGGGGCCTAAGTTGTGAGCTGTTATATTTGATTCCAATAATAGGTATGGCAAAAACGCTTGAACGCACGGAAATTTGTTCTAGTTTCCACAAGGTCTGTATAGTAAATAACTCCGGATGTAACCTGTACACTATCCAACATAATGTTGCGTTCATTCTGCCAAAGACTGCACTCCCATAAAATGTGATGTGCTGATTGTTCATATTCGCAGTCAGATGTGGAACATTGACAAAAAGGCGAGTCAACAAGCTTGAAGGAAAATAATTTACTCTTAAAGTTACCATGACCGGTGAGAAATTGGGCAACACAGTGATCAACCTCCAACCATGTCCTGGCCAGCCGTTCACGAACGGATGGAAAGAACTGGTGGAGGTGTCGGCCCTTGATGGAATTATCCCACCTACCTTGCCATTCAGACAAAAGTTCCTCCCAGACGTCGGTCTGTGGTTTGAATAATCTAGCAATCTTAACACGGTCACGTAGGGTTAAAAAGTCTGCGTCCGTGGTCTCACATGCGTTATTTAGTACATTGCAGCCCGTCGCTGCACTTCAAGATCAACTGGAAGTACACCTGCAAGTACCGGTAAGGCTTCAGTACTAACCGTCCTATACGCTTTGCATAAGAATATCAAAGCCAAACGCTGGCTTTGAAGCAATTTACGTCGTGCCGCTCCTATGGTGGCCCTATCGGCCCAGACAGGTGCCCCGTAGCACATACACCCCAAGTAAGTAGCCCCATAAATGGTCTTTAAAGTTATAAATGACAGACCCCACGTAGATTTTGATATTCTCGTTAAGGCATAAAAGTTCTTTTTAGCTTTTTCACCGACAGTTTTTATATATGATCTATGAATGAAAAATTTCTCTCTAAGACCAAACCAAGGTAGCACACGGATTGCTTTCTTTTCACGGGAACGTTATTAAATTTAATACTAGGCCACGATTTAAGATTACCTTTTAAAATTAGTTGATAAGTTTTTTGCGGTGCAAAGGTCAGACGGTTTCGATCCCACCGAGATATTAATCGTAGGCAAGTGTCAGCTAAATTCTCGAGACCAGCCCGAGTACTCGACTGAATGAGCAGCAGGCCGTCGTCCGCGTAACCGGTTAATGAACAGCCGGGAGGAAGGGGAATCGCGAGAAAATCATCAAAACCTAAATTCCATACATACGGAGCGATTACCGACCCCTGAGGACATCCCATGGTAAGGGGCTTTGACATAGAATAATGACCGAGTTTGAGTTTCGCGGAACCATTTAAAAAGTAAGAATAAACAAGATTATATATGTTTTTATAGCAGCCACGATTCTTCAGTTTAAGTAGTAGCATCGGCCACCATGCGTTATCAAAGGCCCCGGAAATATCTAAAAAGATTCCAACCACGTACTTGTGTTCCGAGTTATTAACAATTTTTCTAACAGAAAGTGCCGCGTCTACGGTAGATTTTCCCACGGTGAAACCGAATTGGTTGTTATGAAACTTTGGCCCGTCTGGCAGCAAACGTGGAACGATAAGGCGCTCCAGGAGTTTTCCTAAAGATGGCAGTAGGGTTACGGGCCTGTACGACTTAGGGTCGTCCGGTGGCTTATCACCACTTTTTGGAATTATTCGTATAAAGCCACGTCGCCATACGCGAGGGAAAACGCCGTCCGCAATACATCGGTTGAAAACAGATAGAATGGCGTCGCCCGCTGTTTTACACGCTTCTATTATCATCCGATTAGATATTTTATCTTCACCTGATGATTTGTTAAGAGGCAGTTTCCTGACAACATTAATGAATTCGTCAATGGATGGAAGGTCTGACGCTGGTGATTCAGGTGGCACAGCAGCCCACGCTCTGATCTGTTGATGGTAGTCATTGTCATTTACCGGCGAATCATCAGGTATCAGACTATTTAGTAGAACTTCGGTTGTTTCCTCAATACCGGTGGTGTGTTTATTATTGACTTTAATGTTCTGGACAAACGCCAGGTCGACTGATCGATTAGCTTTGAATTCGTGATACAAAGGAGACCACGGACCTTCTTTATCTAATTTTTCTACTATTTTTCGCAGTAAATTACCCTTGG
Source organism: Xestia sexstrigata (assembly GCA_941918905.2). Lineage (NCBI taxonomy): Eukaryota > Metazoa > Arthropoda > Insecta > Lepidoptera > Noctuidae > Xestia > Xestia sexstrigata. The sequence goes on from OW799226.2 coordinate 13,259,702, forward strand.
ATTTTTCCACCGATGCTCTGTAGCGGGACTTGGCAACTCTAAACGCATTTAAAGCAAAGTTGAGTGGGTCTCCGGTGACCTTTTGTTTTTTAAGCTTGTTTAAATGCCTACGCGCTCGGCGATAGCTTTTACGTTGTTCAATTAAGTAGTCACACCACCAATCACATCTATGGATGTTGGTCATAGATGCGCGACCAATGGCGGTGTCAGCACAGTAAGTGAAGGTGTCTGACATAATTTCAGCACTTTCTTCAGCTGACAGCCCATCACGAGTGAAGTCTTTGGCGTGACACGCAAAAAGCGAGCTAAAGAATTCCCAATTCGCGCCTTTACTTTTATATCTAAAGTTACCAGTGATATGAGATGGACCTTGAGAAGACACCAGAACAAATTCGTACACGATCAGGCGATGATCACTACAAGACGCATCTGGTAGGACACGCCACCTATCCAAGCGTACGTCTGCACTAGAAAGTGTGACATCAATACAAGATTCGCCCATTGGGCTGCAAAAAGTAGGTGGTGCATCTGGGGTATTATGAATTGATAGGTTCATTTCAGCTATAAAATCTTCAACAGCACAACGTCGGTCGAAATCCGTAGACCTAACCTTGCCATACCACAGAGACGATGACGCGTTAACATCAGCGCCAACGATAACTTTACAGCCCGCGAGTGACTGTAAGACATGACGGAGGTTATGTATATGAGGAGCAACAGGGTCTGAGTATTGAAAGTAACAGCTCACAACGTAAACTTTAAAAGAAGCTGATGAGACTTCCGCAACGGCACAGTGGGGCGTCATGAGGTTACGCAAAGACGTTACTGTAAAGTTAGAAGAACGCGCCACGTAAATTCCGGCTCGTGCTTTGCTGTCCAGCTGAACTACTTTGTGACGTAAGCGAGCGTTCTGGTATTGTTCTTGAACAAGTACTATGTCTAAGTTATAATCGATAATTAATTTGTTTAATTCAGAGGTCGCCACCCTATCGTTGTGGAGATTTAATTGTCCTATAGTTAAACTATCCATTATTTTAGTAGTTGGTGTTGAGGATTAACTGTTCGAGCTTAAGTTTGTACGTGGTACACTCGGGAGACCCGCAACGATGGTCAAACGGTTTTTTAAAACGTTTACACGCCACGCAAATTTTATACCGACTTGGTATAAAATTTAAATTATCCTTGTGCGGGCAGTTATTTGTTTCATGTGCTTCGGAGCAGTTAGCACAGGTAGGTGATTTATTAACGCAGTGTTTCTTAACGTGACCAAACTGTTGGCAATGTAAACAACGAACTACTTCGACATCATCGATGAAACGGCAAGTCGCCCAATCAATAAATAATTTATCTTTGGTGGACACTAAATGTTTACGAACTGTGGACTCGATTTCAATGCCTATCCACTTGCGACCATTATCTAAGGAACGCCTACGAATAATTTTAGTTGACTTAATAAAATCATCCTCATTTATTGGCAGCTCGTCTTTAATGTTTTGACGGTATAGCGCGTGCAGAAAAGCATTGTCTTCCATTGAGGATGGGACGTCCTTAACTAATATATGAGGCCTTCGGCCTTTCGGTTTTTCAAGTCTTAAGCCGGCGGACCTAATAGCATCGACCGATTGTAACTTTTTTATTTGGTTGTCATTAGCGACACGTAATACAACGCCAGATTTCGCGGTTTTCTTAACGCCTACTATTTGAAATCCGTCATCACTAGGCTTAATCGCTTTCATTAGCGCTTGTTTAGTCGCGGACGATGACGAGTAATCGGCTAACCGCTCAGCGGTAGGGTAGGCGACGACGCACGGAAGGGGGGCGCGCGACTCAACAGCTGGCCCAACTTTAGGCAGACGAAGTTTCAAAGAATCCGCATACGAAGATTTGTTATAATCACTAGTATTGACGTTAGTATTAGGATTTAATTTAATTTTATCCAATTCGCGTTTCGCATTGGCTAATTTGGTTTCGTTGGAGGATGATTTTATGGCTAACAAAGAAACAATGGCCGTTACGCGCTGAGTCATGTCCATGATGGCTGATTTATTTGCGACATTAATGCGGGACCCTTGATCATTAACAAGGTCGTTAATTTTTGAGAGATATGCAGACGCCGATGAAACTAAATCGCAATAGTTGTCATTGCTCGCAGTACTGACGTTTAATATTGGCGAAGGCTTCTCAATTGAGTTGGATGTGTGTAGCCCTTTTGACCTATCCTCGGGCGAGATGTACGAAGGAGACATTTCGCGAAACAAACGTTTTGTTGAGCTAGCGGAGGTCGTCGGCGACCCGGGTGTATGGAATGCATCTCTGCCACGGTCAGGCGGGTCATCATTAATGGACAACATATTATAAATTATGAAATCCAAATAAACTATTAGAACGTAAGCAAAGTAACAGAATTAACGGCCGATAAAATTATTTAGAGGTACCCACACACCAAAGAAAGTAAATGTACTCACCGAAAGTAAACGAAATTAACTAAAATACCAGTAAAACCGACGTAAAAACACTAAAAAACTTACGATACCAGCACTTAGCACAATAGCACACAACTAGTAACAACTCACGAGCCGGGAATCGATCACGGAACACGAAAATCGTAATTAAAATCAACAGCGAAATAGATCGCATCCAACCCGAGCGAGTGCGCGGAGGGAAGTAAAACGGGGACAAAACGGGGACGGGGGTAAAACGGGAACTGAAACGGTTAGTAGACACTTCTCCTGACCCAAGGGCTGACTTTTAACTTTGCCAGAGGCGAAACGTTTCCATACAAGGTAGCTACGCCACGCCGCCAGTCTCTTGGGCACATTACCAGCTGAAACCTCGCACACGTATCTGCGCCGAATCGGACGAATAGAAATCCTTATGACTATCTATGTTAGAAAATTTCATTTAGTGCGGTCTATTCTTCCGGCGAGGAATTGTCCTCACACTCAACACACTATTGAGTTTGCGTTCTCATTTTCCACGAAAACTGTTATACAAAATCGCAGGTGTCTAACGAAATAGGTGTTCTTTTTGGACATTTCGTCATAAGCATTATTTGGCAAAAAGATAAAAAGATCACGCGCTATAGCCAAATAACGCACGATGTTGCCTCACCGGTAATTTTATCTTTTCGTTGGAACGGACTCGACCCACCGCTCGTTATTGCTGCGTGTCGTTAGTTGCTAAGGCTTGTTATCGCTATTTGACTGTCGTTACTAACGAAATTCGAAGGATATTGGCAGTTTGCGTTATACAAGATAAGAATTTTAGATATGAGAAAATCTTATATATAACTTACTAGCGACCCGCCCAGGCTTCGCTCGGTACCAATTTAGAACAAAAAAAAGAAGTCCGCTTACTGTAAAATTATTTTGTAATGTATTTTCCAATAATTCCATTTTTTTTGGGTGGAAAAATCATTAAATGAGTCCTCCCGCCCTAAGTGGAGCGGATGGGACTCTCAGACTTATTGACTAAAACACACTGAATGACACCCTGTTCATTCGGTTGCTCTTGGGTACCAGGGCCCCGGTACCCTGTTTAGACAATCCCGCGCGAGTCCCCGGCAGTTATCGCAACTGCCGGGGACTCCTAAGATATTCATTTAAATTGAATAGTGTTTAGGGTAAATACGTTCTAAAATAGATATTGAAGATAATCTATATAGATTTACATCATACACCATAAATAAGCTTCTAAAATAATGCATTACTTTTTACGCAAAACATAAGATGAAAATGGTTAAAGTGACCAACTGTTACACTGCCACCCCAATTGTTTCGCTGAGAATATTTTCAGTCGCGCGTAATCGAAATTCTGTGATATCTTCTAAATTATTAATTTAAATGATACACTGTAATGGGCCATATTGATCTATATTAAATGCACAATGTTTTTTGAATTGGATAAGAATTAATGCTGTATTGCTTAAAAACGCTTCGTAAATAAGACATTATTTCTCGTAAAAATTAAAGGATAAAAAATTGTAATTGTGGGTTATCCCTAAGAGATAGACATATACCATCGTGGACTTTTTTGTAGACCTTTTTAAGGTGTAGATACAATACTGTAGTACATTATTTTCTTCGTTCAACAATTAGCAACTAGATATCGGGTCGGCGCATAAAATACGTCTCGGTAAATAACAGCTCACTTGAGAAGTGAGATCTTATTTTGTTTAGTTCGCTTGAAACACAGCCAATGTAAACACGTCTCACAATGCCGCAGTGTGTTTTCAAAAGTCGTAAAAATAATGCCCGAAAAAGCAATTTAACGGCCGGAGCGTCTTACTTTCGGTAAGTACATGAAGAATAAATTATATTTTAAGCTTTATACTAACAATTATATCAAACTTTTAACAAAATTATCGATTTTAAACCACCGCTACAAATGTTTGCGCGTGTGTTTTAGCCAAAGACTCGCCAACATACGCATAAACTTTTGCTTAACAGAAAATTAGATGCATGGAGTAGATTTCTGTTGTAATAATTTGTTACCAGAACTTCAAAATTGGTAGCTACTTTTGTGTCTGTTTGTTGGACTCTCATTAGATACTTAGCTTTCCCTTTTTTTATTTTAGCTTTCCAAGCAATCCATTTACGTGTACAGAATGGATCTCGATTGTCGCTAGAGAAAGAAGAGATGGTCAAATTGGTAGTTGAAAAATTTATTGACGTAAGATTACATTACAAATTATGTAAAAAAGAAACGGCAGATTTCAAAAACAAATCGAAACGACAATTGTATAACAAGCTCTACATATTTAAAGGACATTAAGTCAGGTTCGCAGAATGGCAAAATTTCTTTAATGTTGAATCGATAATAAACATTTTGATTTATTATTTGTACTGAACTGCACTTGTATTATGAAGATTGTAAAGATAATTATACTGATGTGAAATTGAGTGATATTTTTATTTGTGACATCCAGCAATAGACACCTTGGCTAGCCCGGATACATTAAAAAAACAAGCATACACACATTTTTGTGTACGACACATAAAAACACTGATAACGTAAATAAACATCTATTTATACACGAAAACAGAACGCTAATAGAATACCTAATAAGTTATGTATAATAACAAACATAGATGCCCAAAACAAAACAAGTACACAAGTGTACAAGTACAAGTATTATAAACTTTTATTACGATCATATTATAAATTATTTTAGTGTTTAACGCGACTCCATACCTCCTGTAGTAAAATTCGAAGAAGCAACTTTATATAATGTATTTATATAATGGGAAAAAATACTTTATTTGTACCACTAAAGGTTGATTTCACACTAAATGTTGTTTAACTTACGTCTATTCATTTCTAAGTGACAGGAGTAATTTATTGCTTTGCTCGTTTTTTGTGACGAATGATCGTAATTATTAAAAAATAATTTGAAGATTTGTGACTTTAGTACTAGGTGCCATGGTTGTAATTAGGTTGAACTTAAAACATTTCTCTCCGTATACTTACTTATACTTTGATTTTGTACGTGACACGGTATCTAGTTTTTTGATCTACGAGTATCTCGTATCTAAACACAAAAAATGTGTAAAATTTACGACATCACATTAGAAACCTCTAAAATTATCAGTGTTTCTCTACTATATTATGCATGTTATATACATATAAACCTTCCTCTTGAATCACTCTATCTATTAAAACCCGCATCAAAATCCATTGCGTAGTTTTAAAGATCTAAGCATACATAGGGACAGACAGACAGACAGCGAGAAGTGACTTTGTTTTATACTGTAGTGATAGTGATAGTGATTATCTAGAACATTGGAGGTTGTCACGCGGCAATGGAACCTTCTACAATTTTTCCCAACCTACCTACAACTGATTTTGATTTTATGCTTGGAGACATAATACTATGTTTTTTCACGGCGGGAAGAGTTTGTAAGTTGCTGGGAGGCAAGGTAGAAGTGTTTTGCCGTCATTTGCTAGAGCGAGAAACATAGCTTGTTGCCGAATGCATCGTCATTGCTGCCACGTGCAGCATTCCAGCTAAGTCCTATGATGCCAACGAGAATAAGGCCCGAACTCCACCAAACGGAGACGGAGACGGAGACGAGCAGAGCGGAGAGGAGACATGCGGAAACCGACCAATCACATTGGTTGAAATCTACATCGCGTCTCTCGTCTCTCCTGTAATTGGTCGAATCTTGCACAATTCCTCTTCGTTTGCGACGTTTTCCTTCAGGGATGTCTGTGATGTCCAAGATAAACTTGAAAGAAAAAACATTTATTTGTCGCAGGGACATGACGTGCATACAAAATTAGGAAAAACAAACAATAAACTTTTTTTGTTTTTATTCCGTTCACAAACAACGAATAACAAACATTTAGAATACTGTTGTATTGTTGTGTTTGTTGTTCTCTGTTGTTGTTGTGTGTTGTGTGCGTTGTATGTGAACGGAACAAAAACAAAAAAAAGTTGGCAGCTTGCACGTCGTGAGTGCGACAAACAGATGCTGTGCTATGGGGAGCCCAAAGCACAGAAAGTCACATTGGTACTTACCCGGATGTGAACCCATAACATCGTGCATGAGAGACGAGGCCTTAACCTTTGTGCCATCATGACATTTTAATTATAAATAAGCTAATTAATAATGTGCTGTTATCACATTAATGAGGAATACCCAATTAAAGCAAAAGTCTGTACCTACAGGAAAAGAAACAAAAAAACATGATCAACCCAAATAGTTAATAACTATTGTTAACCGGGACAATAACCAGCCATTTAACCCGACGTTAACACCAGGTTAACGTAACCAAACCTAATTCAAGGGTAATGTCGGACTGAACTACTTTACTTTCTTATCCAACAAGAAGTGGGTTTTCAAGTAAATAAAATTATTTTTAATTTTGTTTTTTTAAGGATTTGAGGTTAAAACGTATCTGTTTATAAAGTATCCTTTGTCTTAATCTAGGTCTACCTGTGTGCCAAATTTCATGGAAATCTGTTAAGCCGTTAAAGCGTGAAAAGGTAGAGGCATGGGACAGATAAAATAATTTCGCATTCATAATGTTCATATACTTTGCCGTACTGTAAAATGTTTCTCGAGTATGCATCAGCTCAAAATTATCAGTCTTTCTGAGCAAAGTTTTCATTCTAAAAGCACGATCGCATCTCATGGTCACATTTTCGTCATCCGCGACTCGGTCCAAGGTTCCCAAACTAAACAATGACGAGTGATAACAACGTGTTACAGTCTAACAGTCGAGAACCACGTGTTTGACTGTAAAGCTGCGCTTAAACTGGTATTTTGTTCAGTTTTCGGAAATTCGACAACCCGAATGGCGCAGCGGTAGTTAGGCGGCCTTACGTTCTAAGGGTCCCGGGTTTTAATCCCGGTAGGTACAAATGTTTGTGTGATGAGCATGGACCTATAAAGGGGTATCGTATTACCCAGTACTAACTGGGTTGTGGAGTTGTCAGATAGGCAGTCGCTCCATGTAAAATACTGGTATTCAGCTGCATCCGGTTAGACTGGAAGCCGACCCCAACATAGTTGGGAAAAGGCTAGGCAGATGTTGGCTTTACCAATTGAAGTAAAGGCTTAACCGAATGGTGGTCAAGGTCAAGAAAAGTAAGGCTATCCAACAGCGCGTTTGGTTGACAGTATTGTCAAAATCGCGGGACAATAGGGGCCCTAGTCTGCTATTTTTATAAATTCGTCATTCCAACACGATCCCATTGTCATTCCATTGTCATTTTGCTAAAAGTTCGTAATCTGGTCAATTCATAATGTTCGATCATTGGTCGGTCAATGGTCTCGTAGAATTATGTTATAGGTAATGACATTATCGTGTTGCCATTATTATAAAATCCGCCAGATTTCATTTTTATATATTTTAACATATTATTTATTAGTGTTATAAGCAATCTGAAGTAGTAAGAAGTTCGTAAATAGCACCAGTCATTCATTTGTTATTATGTACGAGATTACCATTCTATGCCATTTCTGTCAATGGAGTGTCAGTGGTTGACCATTGGAAAGTCATAATGACGCCATCATATTAGTAGATTACCAAACTTGTCAAAATATGACACTATTGTGATAGCAGACTTGAGGCTGAAACACGACTGGATAAAAGACGCACAGAACTGAGAAGTATGAAAAGGGAGGCCTATACCCACCAGTGAGTGATTCCGGGCTGACATGATAATAATGATTATCAATTTAAGTTATCTGTGTAAGCTCACCTCAAAGTGTTTTTGCAACTCAAACCCCACACGCCTACCACTGATTGTGGGCGTGACAGTGATCACAGTGACGTAATAAGGAATCCTAGCTGCCCCCCTAGCCAAGTTACAAACGTTTCGTATCGATTCCCTTTCTACAAGCGTAAGCGATTGTAGAAAGCGTTAAATTGGTAGCCAAGTTGACACGACTGAGTCGATCGCTCGTTTTCTAATGTCTGTAAAAAAAAAACGATACTTTAGTCTATGGTGAGCGTTCCTACCAAAGAGTATAGCGATCAACATTGTAGAAACGATAACTACGATTCTATCATTTTGAACGATGTAACCTTGTCTACGGATTTTCTATTCGTTTGTGTTGATCACGTGATTTAACGTTGAGATGAATAGCGTTAACGATTGTAGATTGTCAACTTGGCTAAGCCTGCAGGTGTGTGATGAATGTCATAAAAGCATGGTCGTGATGTTATCAGCCTTATGATGCCATGTGTTAATCAGCTGTAGATCTTAAAGTTATCTTTCAAGCACAGGTGTAGTGTCTTTGTGGCATAATGGACTGTTGATAGTCTGGAGATAAAATGATAGACTTACCAACTTATTGCTAACTATGTCATTTGTTCACAGTTACATACTTTCATGAATAAACTAACGCCTTTTTCCCATGAGGGTAGGCAGAAACTACAGATCGTCCGAACCGACCTGCTACGATTCTTACATACTCCTTGATTGACTTCCTTTGTCTCCTTGATTACATTCACCTCGTCCACGTTCACGTTCATACGCCTGGTCATACGCACAGGTTGCGAGTACTACCTACGCACCTGACCTACGCATCTGATCTTCAGCCTACTTTGAATAAATTACTTTTGATTAGGCTCGCCCCTTATTATGTACTTACATCGGACTTTAACATAACTAGAAAAATGTGGGTTTACTAACTAGTACACCTCAGCCTAACCCTTTCGGGGATTACAGGCGAGATATTATTGTATTTTGGCCGAAACTTATTTGCCAAAGTGAATCAGCGAAAACGACGATGTATGGTGGTGGTGAATCATCTGTTTAGCCTTTTCCCAACTATGTTGGGGTTGGCTAGCTCAGTCTAACCGGATGCAACTGAATACCAGTATTTTACATGGAACGACTGCATATCTGACCTCCATGTAGGTATTGAATTGACGTAAAGTACTGAAAAACTTAAATCTACATTGCCAGTTTTTGCAGATATCTCATCCTCGTGCTTAGATAACGTAGGTGTAAGTGCCAAGTTTATCTAAAGCTATCATTAAACATCAGGCGATCTTAATTATTCTGCAAAAAAGTACTATCAAAGAGATTTTGCTGAGTAAAGCTCACAGCACAGTAATGAGCACTGCCGGTTCGGCATCATCTCATCTCATATACTAGCTGTTCCCGATCTGAGACTCGTGACTAAATAACAACAGCCGCATAAGTCGCGCTTTGCCAAGGTCGGTCTGTGGATGGGTGACCATCAATTACATACCGAGTTTCCCCCATGCCTCGAATAGTACGATAAGCCGTTGGTCCCGGCTGTCATTTGTAGATCTTTCACAGTCGTTACAGGAAGTCAGTGGCCCCAAAGTCTAACAAGTCACAGTCACAGTCTTACCAAGGGGTATCGTATTATCCAGTACTGACTGAGGAGAGCAGTGGAGGCAGTCACTCCGTGTAAAATAGGAACTCAACGCAATTGGGAAAAGGCTAGGCAGACGATGATCTCCATCAAGGATGAGGCCGTTACGGTGTCTATAAGTGTGCGTTGCAGTATGGAGTGCCACAGAAAGAACCCCGAACAATCGAGCTGAGGTGAAACTAATTCCGTTCATTCCATCCGCGTATAGCTGTGCGTTGAACTTAACACTGTATTTGTTAGTGATAATGACATTGTAACGTAACGTCATTCGCTTATTGTGTGATACTACAATAGGTGAATGACAACGGATAGTGTTTAGGGCTGTCGTGAAATAGTACATTTTGATACAAGTAAGGAAACATTGTCATTGCAGCCGAGGCGGAATTTACGTGTTAAGGAGCCGGAAACTGCATTGAAAAATGCCCATGCGAATCAAACGAAGTTTCTCAATACACCTTACGAAGAAATAAAATGACAAAAGGAAAAGTAGCTCGAATTTTTAGCACCAACCCTGGCATATATTAAGTTTTGATTTTAACCTTTTACTAGTGGGTCTTATATTTTGTAACTGCTGCAGTCTCATTTATTTTTTCATCTGTCACCCCTGAACAAGTGAACATCTGCTTACCCTAAGTCATGCTAGCTGACTTAGTGATGAGGGATCAGTGATAAGCCAGTGATCCGTTACGATACGAACACGCCCATCCGTGTATGTTGCGATAATAGAACGCTTGGCATAGTGTCGAGACAATGTTTTATTATTTACTATTATTTAATAATAATATGATTAAAACTACATTCATCATGATCTTCCTGCCCTTGTTCCATGTTACTTTGGGACGGCCCAACACGTTTTTTATCTTCCATTCTCCCCTATCAACCGTCACGCTATCAACAACAACAACAGCCCATAACGTCCACTGCTGGACATAGCCTCTCCCATGATGGGAGGAATTTGCCGTAATCTCCACGCTTGGTAGGCGGATTGGAGATCGCAGTGATGAAAGACTAACAGAAAACGCTGCTGCCCATTCTCTGGTTTACGGAGGCGCAAGGTGTTCTGCCTCAGACATTAGTCGCCTTATACGACACCCGTGAGTGTAATGGGTTGGTTCTATTCTACTCTGCCGGATACTCTCACGCTATCATTTACTCCTTTTTCTTTGATATTATTCTTTACACAATCCATCCATCCGTTCCATACATCTTCTGCGCCTCGCTGGTGCCTAAAATTGTGTTATGCGCAGCTTTAGGTACGTTAGGGCCCGAGCCGCCATTTTAAACAGTTATACCTGCGCAGACTGTCTCACGCAGCTAGGGTTACAATCCGTCCGGATTAATCCGGACATGTCCGGACTTTTAGACTCTTGTCCAAACTTTTTCCGGCTATTTAATTTGTCCTTATTTTTTAAAATTAAATGGAATATGAGTAATAAAACTAAATAGGTATTAAGTAAGCTAATATCTAATCAGTCTTTAATCAACAAACAATCAACTTAATAATAAATCTTCTATTGCGAAATTTGCAAACAATCAACTAGTTCAAACATATATTTTTTTTAATACACTTCCTCGAAAACTGGTTCTTATCGCACTACGATTAGGTTCAACATGCAATGTATTTCACACGTGTGCGATTTTTTTCATTTTCCAACACGTGTGCGGGAATGAAAATTGCCACAGATAACTATACTTAGACTTAGTCCAAATTGGTTCAATGCCTATTAGTCGGAGGTGAATGTATTTTTTCAATTTCGGCAAAGCAATAATGCGTCTTTACGGCGTAAATATTTTTTGAATATTCAAAATGTGTTTATAAATAGAATATCATAGATTTAAAACTAATATTTACTTTTATAAACAAATTAACATTTATTTGTGATCTAAATTCATAAAAATAAAAAAATAAAAAATATATATTAGGCTGTGTATAGGCTTCATACCTTTGCTTCTTCTTCTGAAAGCAAAGCGCGGAAAAAAAGAAAAATAAAATCATAGTTACAAAATAATTCATGACAAAAATATTTTTCGTTCTTTTATTTTAATTCTTCAAAAGTGTATTGAAAAACGTCGTTTGATACACGTGGACATTTGTTATTGCTCAAAAACACCCTCGCCTATGGCTCAGGAGTTAATTCCGCCTCGGATGCAATAACAAACTTTCTCCACTTGTATAAAATTGTACTATTCTTCAATCAAAACAAAAATAAATACTTACAACCCCGCATCCTACCCCCTTGCGCGCTGATCGTCTGCTACCATGCCTACCATACCACTGTAACTAAGTGGGTAATGTTTCCATTTTGTGACCTAAAAGTCCGGACTTTTATCGAAATGTCCGGCTTTTTGTCGACTTAGGTGACAACTCATCCGCAAAATATTTCATCCGCGGATGAAACGTCACCCTTTTAAAATTGTAAGGCGACGAATCATCCGTTAATGTGGTCATTTCAGCCAGGAGAGAGGTTATTTTTTTCTTTTTTTAAATGAAAACTTCATTCATTTAAAAGCGGCGGGGGGCGAAAAGGTGGCTGGTGGGGGAGAGGGGGAAGGGGGATATTTTTTTAAATAAAAAAATTGTTAATTTAAAAGCGGCGGAAGAAGAAAAGCTGGCGGTGGGGGAGGGGGGAGGGGTATAATTTTTTAATAAATACATCGTTAATTTAAAAGCGGCGGAAAGAGAAAAGCTGGCGGTGGGGGAGGAGGGGAGGGGGGCTTTTTTAAATAAAAAAATCGTTAATTTAAAAGCGGCGGAAGGAGAAAAGTTGGCGATGGGGGAGGGGGGAGATAAAAACTATTGAGGGGGATAATACAAAACATTAAAAATACGAATCCATTTTTTTTTACCTAAATAGGTCCTAAGGTTTAAATTATTCAGGTTTTTTCAAATTCAAATAATATTTTTTTTGGGACAACTAGATAAAAAATTGATGTTGTTGTTGTTTGTTGTTTTTTTTTGTTATTAATTCATATTTTCTCACATAATATATAAAAATGTATAATTATTAACGATCTATTTAAATGTATCCTTCCTAACCTACACATATTTAGAACAAAACTCAGTTTTTGCAGTAAAACAGTAACCTAACCTAACCTGTCATTAATTTAGGTAAATTCAATGAAATTCTAATAAACAGATATGTCGTGAGCGCGCAATTGTGAAGACTAGAAAACGGCCCAATTGGGTCGTTTTGCCTTTATTCTTTATTCTGCGTGTATGTAAGCTGGCGCTGCCCCGCGGAACACTTTTTTTGGTGGTTTTGTAGGTGTATAACATAAATCTGTTTATGAGAATATCATTGGGTAAATTACTTATTATTCTGATTTTCCAGTAATGTTTTTAATAAAAAACGATTCTTATACATAGAAGTATTTTTGTTTGATTTAACCATGATATACATATAGTAAAATAATGTTTTTTTTTGCCCCCTAATAACCCCCCTGCCACATAATTCTCAACAAGTAAATAAAAAAAAATAGATTCGTATTTTTAATGTTTTGTATTATCCTCCTCAATAGTTTCTACCTCCTCCCTTCCCCCACCGCCAGCTTTTCTCCTTCCGCCGCTTTTAAAATAACGATTTTTTTATTAAAAAAAAATCCCCCTTCCCCCTCTGCCAGCTTTTCTCCCTCCGCCGGTTTAAATGAATGAAGTTTTTATAAAAAAAAAATAAAAAAAATACCTCCCTCCAAGTTTGTCTATTTGGCTGAAATGACCACATTAATATTAACTAAGCGACGACTCATCCGAACTTCCGGATGATTCGTCACCTTACAATTTTGAAAGGGTGACGTTTCATCCGCGGATGAAATATTTTTTGGATGAGTTGTCACCTAAGTCTTTTTGGCAGGACTTATCAAATTCTTAAATAGTAACCCTACTCGCAGCTAACTTCCGAGTCGACATATAAGAACAGAACATCTGCATGCTTTAACAGACAGAAAAGGACACGTAGCGTTTTTATGACAATCATGTGCGTTTATTTGCGTGATTTTATCAAAATAAAGAAACTTCACAAAACTGCACTCAAAAGCGATATTAGGATGATATTGTTTTCTCATTCTAATATCAAAGTCCATTCATATCGATCGACTATAAAGTGGTCAGTCGCTAGATATATCCGACTTCTTCGTGATAGAGAACGCGTGGAAAAGTAAAAGCAATACCTACAGATATACCATCATCATCTACCTAGCCTTTTCCCAACTATGTTGGGGTCGGCTTCCAGTCTAACCGGCTGCAGCTGAATACCTGTAATTTACATGGAGCGACTGCCTATCTGACCTCCACAACCCAGTTAGTACTGGGTAATACGATACCCCTACAGATATATACAATTACGCCTTTATCTGTTGAAAATTTTGACCAAGGCAAAAGATGTGCAATGCTAGATGAGATGGGTACATTTTTGTACATTTTGTTTTCTAGTTATGATGTCACAATCAACTCATGAAATTCGGGCAGCTAATAATGGGCAAAATGTCAAAGAACCAAAAAAACATTTACACACACACATTTTTTTTTGACATTTACCAACCCGCATTCTGCCTGTGTGGTGGAATACAGTCTGCTCCCTATGTCAGAGGGGAGGCCTGAGTCCCAATCGTGGGAACGCTAAACGCTGATTATGGGGTCTGTTATTACTAGTGAGAATTTATTTAAGTACGAAAAGTTCTATCAATTCCTCATTCGAGGATCAAACTTACTAGACTACTCGACAAACAAAACAACAAGGACAAGCGAGCCTACTGCTGCCATAGTTATTTATTAAATAACTAGTTAAATCATTAGGTAACCTGTTTCGGGAAATAATGATAAACAATGCTAATTACTAATAACAGAATTTAAGTACCTACTTATCTACTTAATTTTGATCAAACCAGATAATGCAGTTGCCAAGCATACTCAGGATTTAAAACCATTCTGTAACAGATGTTCATAACACCTGCATACTAATCGTAGGTAGATTTAAGACAATGATAATACCTACCGATGCTCATCTGCATCTGGTTAGATTGGAGGCCGACTGGCAACATAGTTGGTAAAAGACTAGGCAGGTTACAAGATGGCAGCCAAGATCCAGGCGTGTCTGTTGTCTTCCAAGAAGAGGCCTTTTGACTTGGCCTCTACCAAGGCTAAGAGGCCTTTCCAAAATGTATCCATCCCGATTATTGATCTTTTCGAGCTTCTTGCCATGGTGTTACTCCGACCTCGACCCTCATCTTTGGGTCTTATATTGATTCCAAGGCCCGATTAGCCGCTAGAAATCTGGGTGTTCTGAAAAGCTGAAAAAACTTCAGTTTTTTTTTAAATTAATTTGCGATGTCTTTATTTCCCATAAGAAATTTCACTTACATGAGAAATATTAACTAGTTAAAAACATTGGTTTTACATACAGTTTTGACAAAATAATTACAAACTTATATACAAAATATTTTAAAAGATAGGGTAATTGGTTGGAAATTATATAATAAAGCTGTATCGTCGGCATACAACGATACATCGCCTTTAAGTCCAACTTCATGAATATTATTAATGTAGGAATACTAAGGGTCCCAAAATTGATCCCTGCGGAATGCCAAAACTTACAATTTTAGGACTACTTTGGGTTTCGTTAATCTTAACCACTTGGGAACGATTGGACAGGTAAGATTGAAAGATATCAAGGGCATTGCCAGTGACACCAATGTCATTTAGTTTCTTTAATAACAAAACCTTTTTTTAAGTCTATGAAATTTCCTAACGCTATTTGGTTGTTGTCGATACTAAGTTTAATTTTTGTTATTAGATCTACTGTTGCAGAAAGTGTATTGGATTTTGGCCTAAAACCGTATTGTTTCTCATAAAGAAAATTTAATTTGTAGAACGTACAAGGAAAAGTATTTTTACTGCTACTACATAATTGGGATTACGTCATTAGGAGATTGATAAAGATGTTACTTCCACTCGATGTAGCTGCTCACATTATACCAAGCACAAGTTCAATCGTGCATGGAATACTGTTCGCACCTTTGGGATTTTTGGATCAGCCAAGTACCATCTGCAAGCGTTGGAAGTTATTGAACGACGACGTGCCATGAGGCTCATTGACAACGACTCCTTTGTCAAAGCCAAGCTCCAAAGCAATGAACAATTGAAGCTGATAAACCAATGACAATTGATTGCCAGCCTATCGGCTTTATTTCGGTGTGTTTTGGAATTACACAATCGAATTTCCCCATCTGTATTCTATCATCGGACGAGCAGAGATAGCGCGAAGCGTCACCGTTATAAGATTGAAATTCCACGATCATCACAATTAATTAAAAAAGCAATATTCATTGAACAACATGCTCGTTTTCTCTTACTTTGGGACTTGTACCACAAAATTCCTTAGCAGCGTATTTTTGTAACAGGTTCTTTGCTACCTGGTATTTCTAACTTTACAACTGACGTAATACTCATGTTATTTTACATGTTGAAAATATAAATAACATCTAAATGTTAAATAAATAGTAATAAGAAAACATTAGAAACGAGAATTAATCAATAATATCGGTGTGTAACTGACAATTTTCTCTTGATAACCTCAATTACAAACTTAACCTCAGAACCGGTGGTTAAAATTAATTAAAGATCTTGAAATAATAAGTATGATTACTAATCTGACACATGTAGATGTGAATGCACAAAGTAATACGTAGGTACTGCATGCTTCCGTCTAGGTCTGTTTTTGTTTTGTGTGAACACGAGCCAAAGGCACGAGCATGACGTGGAGAAAATATTAGCCAATCAGGATGGATTCTAAAGGGGCTCGCCTAGAGTGCGATCCAATGCGATCTAACGTATGTAGGTACGTCACTAGTGGAGGTATACGTTAGAAAGCGAATTTGATTTATTTTAGGGATAGCGCAGACGACTTTCTTTTTGTAAGGTCAAACTTTGCAACGCCAAAAAGCGACAAAATGTTGTCCATCGAATAAAAAAAGAACAGCTTTTATAACAGGCATTATAATCATTATCTGCCGAGCTTTTTCCGAACATCTTCGGATCGACTTCCAGTGGAGCCGTATGTAGCTATCAGGACGACAGTAATTAAAGAAAAACTGAAGAATAATCCTGTCTCAAGCATGCTTGGAACTCCTGTGCGTTCCGTACACTTAAGATTATTAGATAGTTTTGCAATCTCAAATATAATATGCTGTATCCACACCATCGGCTGATTGGACGATGTGGCGTGAGGTAATACCCAGAGCCATCTGACCTCCACACGCCTACCACGTGTGTATCGATAACCTAAGGTTAGAAGAATTGCCAGACTTTTAAAAAAAAAATCGTCATCATGTTTGCGAGTACCGGGAAGCAAAGCCACGAGTCACGCACGAGCCCCTTAGAGTAAAATATGGTTAGTTTCCAGTGTGGATTGTGGAGTTTTGGTTCCGTAGCTCGTCGAGTTTGATTTGCAAATGCAGTGATGCTCGAATATATTATTTTGATTGGTTTGATTGTAACAGACTTGAAGTATTCAAATGTTTTGTTGATGCTTTTGACAAAAGATATTGTTTTTTTTTACGGCAGCCTCTAACAGGGTCCATAATTGTTCTTAGCTGTAAGCCTATTGTAACACTTTTTTAAACTTATAGTACGCAAAATAAAATAATTTAAATAAGTTCAGAGGGTCAAACAATGTGAAGGAAAATGAAGAAAATTGTAAAACCGACACACAAAAATTTTATAAAATTTGATTTCGTTCAGCAAATCTGGCCATTTCTACGACGACGTCATCTTTTTCTAAACCGAAACTTAGGGTTAATATTCCGTTTGCTTGGCAACAAATAGATTGCAATAAAATCAAAATAGAAAGTTCTATGTCCGATAACTCCCAATAAAATGTTTTTCTGCTTCTTTTTTTAATCGGGCAAAGTTTATATTTTTATTTGTGTAAAGATAAATACACCTCATTAAACAAAATCACAAGATTTTAATCATCAAAAACAAAGTCTGGTGTTTATCTGTCACCTGCCCAGGTTAATTATGACTCAGATACACAGATAAGTAGGTACTTAGTTAATTACAAATAAACGATGATTTACCTACTGTTTGAGTGAACTTTAGACTTATGACAAGATGCTGCAGATATAGAAGATTAGAACACGCTAAAACGTTGTGCAAGTCATGGAAAACTGCGACTCTCCCTCTTATACCACATGCATACTACCATACTAAAACACTCTAAATGTTTGTCTGTCTGTCCGTTACATTTACGATATGAAAGGCACACAGGTAGATGAAGACCTGAGTTACATAATTATAAGGACATAGGATACTACGGATTTTATCCCTGTAATACGTTATACTGTGGGATAAAATCTGACCTAAACGTGGGAAAAGCCACGGGCAAAAGTTATTATTTGATACGTGAAAGTAAATACTACAATATTACTACGGTTAATAATACTACTACGGTTTATCAGCAAATACATATGCAGCAATGCTTCTTGGATTATAAAAAAAATCCACAAGCATTATTAAAAACCTAATTGGTCATAAGCCATAAATTAAAAAAGACTTATTTATTTTTAATATGTATTACCACTATTTTACCCGCTTTGCTGAACTTCTGAATTGTAATTATTAACTGATGTAGTTTCAAGATGATATTTCATTAGCGTTTTCAAATTCCGTTAAGGACCCCTAAAACTTAATTATCTATATCACAGCTGTAGCACGCACCGTCTCGATGTTTCCGATCTATAAAACGTTCAGACTTACATAAATATACGATTTAGTCAACAATCACCGTTTGCACTTATCATTTTGCTTAAAACCTTGCCGCTAAACGCACCTCTTTATATACCAACACGGGAAATAATATCGATTTAAAAACACATCGATATTTTCGAATATTTTTTGTGGAATTAGTATTTTTTTCTTGATTATTTTAGAGTACTTTGTTATTTTTTGGGATACAAATTTTTAGTACCTCGTATTTTTTTGGAACGGAATATTTTGTGTTTTGTGGTTCCTGACTTTGGAATAATGGCAGTCAAAGTGATGTCGGTGAGTTGAATTTTTGTTTTTTTAAGTCTGTGTTGTTATTTATTTTCTGATTTAGTTTTTCGTAAATATCTTATTTTTGAATTGAATTTTTTTGTTTAGGTACTTTTTGTAAAATACGTTTTCCTGGGTTCTGCAATAGTCTCATTAGGGCTCTTACAGATGTGTTAATTAATTTTGCTTCTATTCAGCTCAAATACAATTTAAAGTATTATCTTTTCATAATTAACTTTGATTTCATAATTTTAGACTTGTAATTGTAAACAAAATCCGTCAAACTGTTAAATATGCAATTTTGTTTGATCACAAAAAGATTTTCCAATCTCTGGAACACAAATCAATTAACCTGGCTTCGAACATAAAATACATTAACTAGATCACGCCCAGATGTAGTGTTAAACGTATAAGATAAAAAAAAAATGGTATCATACTTGACCAGTTACCATGCTGTGTTCAGACTTGCTGTTAGCGACAGTTCATAATAACAGACTACTGTTATCTTAACCCAAACAGCATTGTTTTTGTCTGAGCTATTTTAGATACCTACTACTTTGAGGTCCTTTACATCTGGTATCAAAACAAACGCTAAAGACGTAAAACGTAACAGTTTTGGGTTACAAAAAACATTCGTCGAGATCCAAATATTATTTGTTGGGGTTTGGTTATACCTTGTCTCAGGGGTCTAAGAAGGTCGCTTTAGCAGAATCATAATAGGATACTAATAGTAAATCAAATAAAAAAAAAAACAAATATCTGGATCTGGCTCGCGAGATTGTCGACATTTGGGACGTGAGCAGTCATTGTGCCGATAGTCGTGTCGGTCAATGGCTTAATAGCCAAGAGCCTCGACCAACATCTTAGGAGGCTCTCGCTTGGCAGCTGGATCAAGGGCTTGATTCAGAAAGCAGTACTTCTGGACACGGCACGTATTGTTAGGAGGTTCCTCTCTCAAGAGCCCTGACCACCGGCAGCTCGGACCCTGTTCCCAGCGTTGGTGGGCTACTGTTTTTATATTTTTCAATATTTTTATTTATGTTGTTTTTATATGTTTAGGAATATTTAAAAATGTAAACGATATGTTATAAAATGAATAAACGAAAATGAATCACGTTAACATTCTTAAAATGGTCACAGACGCAGTTAATATTATGAATTATCTCTTTGTGGCCATTTTACGAATTGTAACGTAATTCATGTTTCTATGATTCTGCTAAAGCGGCCATTTAAGGCCCCAGGTCTATTCAAAGTTACAGTTGTCAAATTAATGAATTGCTTTATTCTGCATGTGTTCAGTTTATTTTGTCTAGGGGTAAACCCCTTACAAAATAAACTGAACACAGAATACACTGCTGGTAATTCGGAAAACCCGGTAGTTTGATCATTTTCCGAATTACCAGCAGTAACTCCTCTAATATTCGTAAAATGGTAACATGGTTTGTTGGTTGTCCTTAAATAAATAAATTAATAAATATTATAATTCTAATAGGATTCTGCTAAAACGACCTTTTTAGACTCCCTGCCCTTCCAAACTTAGTAAACGGTACTTTGGTAGAAAAATCTGGCTTTACTATAATGTTGCATGCCTTTGCATAACCTGATTCCTGAAAATCTTACATGATTCGCAATTTTGGTCTTTCGGCGTAACACTTTTGCAGAATGTTCTTATAATCACCACGCCTTCGAAACGTGATTTTATAAGTGCCCATTCATGTCCATCAGTTTTACTTTTTGATACAATTTATCATAATTATCACAAAATCAAAATGAAATTCGTGTGTCAAAAAGCACGTAAAAATGATTATCTTGGCTGTCATTTCAACTAATTGACAATTGAAAAAATGAAAGAAAAATGTTAAATTCTGGTAATCACTCATTCAAGCTGCATCTGGTTAAATCAAAAGTCATTTATTTAAATTAAGGTATGAATCAGCAATTATCGTACGTGAAATTACGAGAGACTGTCCCCTAAAACGAGAGACTGTCCCCTAAAACGCCCCGCCCCCCCCTCATGGCTAGTCTGCACTACAGTCCGACCCCAACATAGTTGGAAAAGTTTAGCTGTGATGATGAAAATCAAACTGGAAAATATTGTTTCACCTAAGTTGTTATTTACTGACAATAATTTAAGTAAATAAGTAGCTTCGCAATAACCTGCCCAGATATTCCGCTCACCCTAAGCGATAAAACAATTATCGTACTTAAAATTAGTCACTTAAGAGAAATGTTAGAAACCTGTGTATTAACTTGTACGTGGTGTGTGCATTCATTAGCAATTAATACACAAAGTGGGAGGAGCTTTGGTGGGGCGTGGCAGTGGGCGGGATTTTTGTACCGTTTTCTATGAGATTGTGCAGGTTGTATCGGCGTGGGCGCAGGTCTGATTGCTGTGGCTCCGCCCCACTTTGCGTTATAGGTACCACGCCTTATGGTCGTAACAGGTTCAAACATACCTACCTGTTACTTTTATCAGATTACTTGTTATTTTTAGCAAATAATTTAAATGACAAAAAAGCAGTTATTAGAAACATGTGTGAATTAAATGTTTTTTTTTTACTACAATAATTTAAAATAATTTTGAAATGAGTATGATTATCATCTCATTGATCGGTAATGCCCAATGATCCATCGCACTTGATCACTACGCAAATTAATTACTTACTCATTGGTCTGGTAGGTGTAAGCGTGCTGAGCATGAGGTCCTGGGTTCGATTCCCAGGACAGGCAAAGTGTCATTAGGTTTTTGCTTCAGAAATTCCTCAGTAGCAGGCCCGGTTGATGGTAATAGGCTCTCCTGCTATTACATGAGACTTAAATATAACTGATACCAGGCGTGATGTTACGTACTCAATGAAACTTTATAAATCTGTTAATCAATAAAGCGCATTTAAAAAAGTAAAGTATTCGCGTGACATTTATGACACAGGTTCTGTAAATCGAGCATGAAACTTCAAAGCAGTCGTAATAAGCTCTAGCTCAAAGATAAGACTATCAGTTACCGGGTTCGATCCAGTCTGAAGCAGTTTGGTGAAGATAGTGTCGGATCACTGAAAGAGTAACAATGTATGATAAAATAGTGATTGTTCTCCTTAAAACAAAGGTCGTTTAAGTACAGCTACGTCACCATGCGGTCGGCTTCCTGTCACAGGTAGGACAAATAGATAGTTGTATAGTAGTTCTTCCCCTTGTAATACACACCGTTGCTGCTTAATTATGTTTTCAGATGGTTTAGGAAAAGGGTTTGGAAAGTTAATTAGTAATAGTCTGAGACATTCTTCTCTAAATTATTTTACACCTAAGGCTTCTTACAACCAGATAATAATCTGAGTCATTCTTCTCTAAATTATTTTACACCTAAGGCTTCTTACAACCAGATAATAACTTCCATAACTCGGAAGGAATATGATTCTAAAACCATTATAACTGTACTTGTAGGTAACAGTTCTAAAGTTAAACTTGATAATGTCACTCAACTGTTAAAACTAAATTGTAAGAGAATAATTCTGTGCACCTTTCCGTATTTTGAGAAGATTTCAAGCGAACGAAATCATTTTATCCACAACCTTAACAATCGCATAATTTGTTGGTTAGTCATTTTAGTGACAGGTTGACTTTTTGACACCTACAGTTTCGTTCAGAAATTGAAGTCAACTAGGAATGATGCGTACCTACCTATCAGTTTTAGACGTCAAATAGCAAGGCTATTAGCTTTTAATATAAACTCAGACATAAGTGGTATGTCGCAGTTTTTTGTAAATACACACATCAAAAATGTCTAGGGATCAAGCATTTTTATGCGGATTTCTTGAGATTGAGATGTGGCTTTGTAATAAATTTATGATTTTATAAATTTATATGGATCCTTTTTGGTGCATTTCATAATTTGAATCAGGAACTCTCAATCAAATTCGAGTAAAAGATGAAAATAAGCTGTCAATATTTTCCCTATAAAAACATACAACGCATTGAAGACATTATTAGTGCTACTGTTTCCCTACTACTGATTAAAACCAACGTTATTATGGAGCGGCGACGTCATTTAAGCAGGGAAGAAATGCTCAGAGCCGTGGGAATGATAGAAGCTGGTTCCCGGCAACGTACTGTAGCTTTAGCTCTGAATACAAGTCAGAGTGTTATCAGTCGACTTTGGACACGTTACCGAAGCACTGGTACCGTGGCTGAGCGCCATGGAGGACGGTATCGCTGCACCACACGGAGACAAGACCGATACATTCAAATCTTAACTCGAAGAGCTCCAACAATAACCGCCATGATGTTAGCCGTGAGGCTTCATCACTCTTCAGGGAACTTAATTAGCGACCAAACAGTCAGAAACCGCTTGCATGAAGTGAACCTTCATTCCCGAAGACCGCTACGGGTACCACCTATAGCAATGCACAATCGTAGGATTCGATATCAATGGGCTCTTGAACACAGAAATTGGGCAGAAGAACAATGGCGTTTCGTGTGCTTTTCTGATGAGTCTCGTTTTGGTATGAGACCGGATACAAGACGTATACGACACTGGAGAACCCCTGGACGCCAACAGCGATTAAAATCCTGCCAGGAAGTCCATCCTTATAGTGGTGGAACCATCATGGTATGGGCGGGTATTTGGATCGGCGGAAGAACTGAGTTGATTTGGATCAGAGGCAACCTCAACGCTCAAATTTATGCTGAGACGATTGTATCAGACGTCATCGTTCCTCTACAAGTGCAAATCGGTCCCTTATTTCAGTTAATGCATGATAATGCACGACCACACACCGCAAGAGTTGTAAGACAGACTCTCGCCGCAGCTAACATCAATGTCCTGCCCTGGCCTGCTCAGTCGCCAGACTTGAACCCGATTGAGCATGCATGGGATATGCTACAGAGAAGAGCTCTGCCGAATATGGAGGGTATCCAGTCGCAAGAAGACCTTTTTTTGTTGTTGCAACGAACATGGGCGGCCATTCCACAGCGTGATTTGGATGAACTCATTTTGAGTATGCCAAACCGATGTTCTTGTGTTGTTAGTGTTCGCGGTAGAAACACGGATTATTAATTGTTTAAGTTACCCAATAAAATTTTAAAGAAAACTGTTATTTCAGTCTTTTTTTCGAACTTTAATGTTAGTGGTTCAAATGTCAAAAATCCCTTTATTAGGAAAATGGCAAATTTCTTTATTAATGCAAAGGTGACTTGGTTTATCGTTACTGTGACAAACGAAAACACTTTATTTGATGAATCCTTAAAGAAAATTTTAATTAATATCAATCAGGAGAAAAGTTATTGCAAAAATATATGTTGATCCCTAGATACTTTTGATGTGTGTAGGTCTACGGAAATTAGTAATTATACTAATTGTAATTATACAAATATTAGCTTAGATTTAAACTAGTCACTAAGACAGTAAAACGTACGAGTGACATTTTGGTTAATAAATTGTCAAAAAGGGGTGGAGCAGAATTCCTTTACTAATGTATGTAAAGGAATTGGTATGTCTATCAAAGCTTGTACCTCAATTACTGAATTACTGAGACTGTAGCACCGTATTTAGCCTTGATATTTAATTTGTGCGTGGATCAAGGGGTTTTCCCGGATCTAATGAAATTCAGTAAAGTAATACCTCTTTTTAAATCCGGGTACAGTAAAGATACCAATAACTATAGGCCCGTATCCGTGTTGCCGCAAGGTGTTTGAAAAGATAATGCTTTAACATTTTAACACCAATAAAATCATACACGAGCAACAGTACGGTTTCACCAAAGGACGTTGTACGACTGACGCCAGTGTCACTTTATTAAAACACATATTTACTGCGTGGGAAGAGGCACAAGATGCCATAGGAATCTTCTGTGACCTTTCAAAGGCATTTGATTGCATAAATCACGAAACCCTGATCTTGAAACTTGAGCATTACGGTTTAGGTAAACTTGCGCTCAGTTTAGTAAAATCGTATTTGAATGATAGACAGCAGCATGTACAAGTAAATGGTGTAAATTCAATGGGTTTAAAAGTAAAAATGGGTGTACCACAAGGTTCGATATTGGGTCCCTTCCTCTTTTTAGTGTATATAAATGACCTACCCCATTTATTTAACAACCACCCGCAATTGGTGTTGTTTGCTGAAGATACTTCTTTAATATTTAGGATGAACAGACGTGCCACAAATCTTGACGACGTAAATAACACCCTTCTACAGGTTCATAATTGGTTTACCGCTAATAATTTAGTACTGAATGGGAAAAAACAAAGTGCATTAGATTTGCTTTACCAAATGTCAAAAGTAGTGATTGTGGTGGGGTCCTCATTTAACATCTCTTGCAGGACGGCTGAGCTCAGCAGCGTATGCTGTTAGAAAAATCCGTCAATTTACTGATGTTGATACGGCGAGGCTAGTCTATTTTAGTTATTTTCATAGTATTATGTCATACGGTATTTTACTATGGGGACGGGCTGCAGACATCGAGTCTATATTTATTCTGCAGAAAAGGGCCATGAGAGCCATAAATGAATTACGTAGACGCGATTCTCTAAGAGAACTGTTTAAGGAAATTAATATCATTACAGAACCTTGTCAATACATCTATGAAAATATCATGTACGTTAGGAAAAATCTGCATTTATTCAGTAAAAGAGGTGATAGACACCACTATACTATTAGAAATTGGGACCAACTAGTTCAGCCAGGTTTCAGGCTTGCTAAAGAAGATTCATCTTTCATGGGGTACTGTTTAAAATGTTACAATAAAATACCTACCTACATTCTACAACGAATGAGACAAAATTTAAATCTTGTATAAAACGCACACTATGTAGGCAAGCATATTATAAGTTGGTGGATTACATTGATGAAAAAGAAATGCAAATGCTTGGCTCAATGCTGGTCTTGCTCCACAACCATAGGGGAAAACTAATTGGGAAAATTGATTTTTATCATTTTTTTGTTATCAAAAACAACGTGGTAATAACTGCATTGTTAATTTCCGTTTCGTTATACGTTAAAATGTTATTGTCATTCACGGTGTAAGTCCAATCAATCAATAGAAACCGCCACATCATTGTCACGAGTTGTTACAAAGATTGTTAACTCGTTAAAGGGAGCGATAACTACTAATTACTCCAATTGATCGATCGCGCAGACAATCTCAAATACATGATATGAAGTGAAAACATTGATATCTGATTATTACCATTACAATGCGATAAGCCTGTTAAGCGATTAGGGATCACAAAAAGAGAGATGTCTGTGCTGATAGAATGTTATTTTGTACGGGCTCCATGGGATTGACGAATTTAACCCTTAATTGGTCGCGTGGGGTGCTTGCCCTAACTGTGTGTGTAATTCGTATTTATTTAAATAATCGGGGTATATATATAATAAGTATATAGGTAATAATTTATACCTTTGAATATTCTACATTATTCCAGTGCTAGGTATATTTAACACCATGCAAGATAAGAGTTTGAAACAAAAACAACATTGAATGTGTTTTTTTTACCTTTAATAAGCAATTGGCGCGAATAGATAATTAACAGACCTCAAGTGACCCGGCTAATCAGATTGCTTATGTATTATTTTTAATTATTTGCTCAGACAGAAGTCTTGTATACCTTTTTTATATATTTCATGAAGTGCTTGGCTTGGTCCGTGGATGGTCTAATGCACTGACCGAGTTTTCTACGTGCCTCGGAAAGCACTTTAAACCGTTCGTCCTGGCTGTCAATTGTAGAACTTTGACAGTCGTTACAGATAGTCAGTGGCCCGAAAGTCTGACAACCAGTCTTACCAAGGGGTCTCGTATTAGTACTAACTGGGTTGTGGAGGTCAGATAGGAAGTCGCTCCATGGAAAATACTCGTATTCAGCTGCACCTGTTAAGACTGGAAGTCGACCACAACATCTTAGGAAAAGGCTAGGCAGATGATGGATAACCTGGATTAATAATCCAAACTTACAAACTTTACCTCTTTAAAATGTTAGTCAGTGTAGATAAAGAGCTGCTGTGGGTCAGTGGTGGCGGCCCCAACTTACAAGCACTAAGTCGTGGGTTCGAACCCAGGCGGGCGCATTACTTTGTGTAATTTATTTCATCACCACTGCTCTCAAAACGGTGAAGGAAAATATCGTGGGGAAACCGGCATGTACTAGAACCAAAAATTCGAAGACATGTGACATCTACCAATCCGCACTGGGTCAGTGTGGTGGATTATAGCCCATTCCTTCTCATAGAGAGGAGGCCGTGTGTCCCAGCAGTGGGAGCATTATAATGTTATTAACATTATAAATAACATATATATATAAATTAACATTATAAATTATAATGTTTATCTTTAGAAAGTGCCGGAAAGGGAACAATTCTCTATACAAGCGTACAGTTGGCAACCCTGTAAACATCCACAGTAACCTTTGCACCAACAAAACAGAAAATCGGAATTTTCAAACCCATTTTCCTTGTAACAGATTCGGAATCGGTGTCGATCAAAACAATCACGTACTTATACTACTCTTGCAAACTAGGTTACTTCTCCCGAGTAGTACCATTTTAATCAGCAATGGACCAGCTACGCTGTTATCACGATTGATGGCTAATAAGCCCTTGTTATCAGCTACAACTACTTTTGTCAATTGGGTTACGAATAGTACTATTTGTTTGTTTTGATTGTTATCTTGTTTACTACGTTTAAAGGTTTGGCCAGACTGGGGCGAATCCTTTGGAGCTTTATGGTTGTTGCTTTTGCCCGTAGTTAAATGCGATGTAAAGCTTTTAAATGCGTCCCTTTGTTTTGCAAAGGGGTGAACAATTTCCCTAGTCTTTTTGGATTTGTGAAAAGTTTTTTGACCTCGCAATTCTTTAAAAATAGTTTTTTTTTTTTAAGAATTGCGAGGTCAAAATAATTTTGCTGTCATATAGAAAATCACAAACTATATTTCATATTTTTTTATGTTAAATTACTTGTAATATTAGTGTTTGTTGAATTGCTGTAACAAATGTGTTGTTTTATCAAAAAATGCACAGACGACGTAGAGAAGATGGGTAAAATAGTTTATCTATCTCCATCATAGTCTAAATTCAATTTTTTTTTTGTTCAGAATTTATCAAGTTTTTCGTATTTACCTAAAAATGCAATGAAATCAACTATTGCGCAAACGCCCTTTGACCACAAATCATTACAAAGTGATTATTTTCATGACCCGCTTTTCGACCTGGCATATACCAATTGTTTACTTCGACATGAACCCATGCTCGTTTCAAATAACCTATATTTGACTAACAAACACAAATGCCCTATTTTCCAAGTAGCTTTTTATCATTATTAATGGGTGTTTATATACATTGATTGTAATAAATTATTGTCTAAGATAAGGTATTGTTTGGTTACAAAATGTTGCGGGTGCTTTAATGTACCTAGGGGTTATCATATGGCGTCATTTGGTGATGGTGCAATAGCCTGGTCAAAAGTTTTGAGGGAATTAGCATGTTGGGTACTTTTTTTAATTAGAAAACTATAGTCGTAGTTTATTACAAGTTTTTTGACAATTTTATTTAGCTTTCATTTGAAAACTTTGCCACTTTTTAATTTCATTATTCTCCTGGCCTTATCCTAATTTATTTGTGGTCGGCGCAGGTTGGTCTTCTTCTTCCACACTTCTCTATTACTCGTCATCTCATCAGACACCTCCTTTCTAGTCATATCATCCCTCACACAGTCCATTTATCATTTCTTATCTGTATCTCCCGAGCCGCGATTTTATATGACACAACTGTTTTGTTTTTAGTCGACCCCAACATAGTTTGGGAAAGGCTAGATAGATTTATTTATTTAAACTTCATGTACAATAGTGGTACATAGGCGGACTTAATGCCACAAGGCATTCTCTACCAGTCAACCTTTGGGTTAAATAAGAAAACATAGTGTTATGGTACAAAGTAATGTCTAAAAAAAACTTTTTGTTAACGAGAGTTAGATGATGATAGATGATGATGAACTGTTTTGTATCTATTGATTCATAAACTTATTTTGATTTTTATTTGACACTAAGTTAATATGTCTAATTATGTTTCTCTTTGTCCACAGACGTACTCGATAGCCTGCATCCTACTGGTCCTTTGCCTGGCGGTCCTCGTCCAGGAATCGAACGCACGACCCCCATGGATGGCACCTGGCAGTGGAGTCTTCAACGAGTCTACTGAATGCCATACAGATGTAAGTACTTACGATGATTATTTTCCGATTTTTCAACGAACAACACAACATTATTTCAAGTAGTTGT
Source organism: Xestia sexstrigata (assembly GCA_941918905.2). Taxonomy (NCBI): domain Eukaryota; kingdom Metazoa; phylum Arthropoda; class Insecta; order Lepidoptera; family Noctuidae; genus Xestia; species Xestia sexstrigata. The sequence continues at coordinate 13,288,856 of OW799226.2, forward strand.
TCAAAATTCTACCGTATTGAATCACTACATAGTATAAAACAAAGTCACTTCTGTCTGTCTGTCTGTCTGTTCCTATGTATGCTTAGATCTTTAAAACTACGCAACGGATTTTGTGTGATTGTGTTTTTTTTTTTTTTTTAAATAGATAGAGCGATTCAAGAGGAAGGTTCATATGTATATATCATGCATAATATAGTAGAGAAACACTGATAATTTTAGAGGTTTCTAATGTGATGTCGTAAATAAACGCATTTTTTTGCGCTTACATTGCAAACGTTGGCTGAACCCTACGAAATAGATCAAAATAATGTACTACAGTATTGTACACCTTAAAAAGGTCTACAAAAAAGTCCACGATGGTATATGTCTATCTCTTAGGGATAACCCACAATTACAATTTTTTATCCTTTAATTTTTACGAGAAATAATGTCTTATTTACGAAGCGTTTTTAAGCAATACAGCATTAATTCTTATCCAATTCAAAAAACATTGTGCATTTAATATAGATCAATATGGCCCATTACAGTGTATCATTTAAATTAATAATTTAGAAGATATCACAGAATTTCGATTACGCGCGACTGAAAATATTCTCAGCGAAACAATTGGGGTGGCAGTGTAACAGTTGGTCACTTTAACCATTTTCATCTTATGTTTTGCGTAAAAAGTAATGCATTATTTTAGAAGCTTATTTATGGTGTATGTATGGCGTATGTATATATAGATTATCTTCATTATCTATTTTAGAACGTATTTACCCTAAAAAACTATTTAATTTAAATGAATATCATAGTAGTTATAGCAACTGCCGGGGTCGCAGAACTGTCTGAACAGGGTACCGGGGCCCTGGAACGCAAAGGGCAACCGAAACAACATGGTGTCTTAGTCAGTAAGTCTGACAGTCCCTTCCGCTCCACCCAGGAGGAGGAAAAATGGAATTATTCAAAAATAAAGGCATTGCAAAATAATTTTACAGTAAGCGCACTTCTTTTTTTGTTCTAAATTGGTCCCGAGCGAAGCCGGGGCGGGTCGCTAGTACGATATAAAGCTCCAATTACAATGCTTTACCGTGAGTTAAAATCAAATCAAATAATCTTTATTTGTGAACACAGGTATTGAAATAAAGGTCTTATTCATAAATTTTAGTTGAGCTTTATGTCCTACCAATGAAATTGGTGTACAAATATTGGTTTTTTAGTAAAAAGTCTGGATCTATACAATACAAAGTCAAGTTCGAGTAAATAATGGGAATTCAAAGTTGAGTCGGAGAAGAGTAGGCGTGTGTCATATGCGAAGTCTGTTTACTGGGTGCTCGCGCTGCGCTGGTGAAACAATTATATAAAACTTTTCCTCTCTTCTCTATCTTCTCCTAGACGGAATCTCTATTTTACAACATGTTTCGCCAGTGGGGCTGTAAGGGGTTCGACTCCTGCCGGGGCTGCGGGACTGTTCGAAAGAGATACCGTGGCCCCGGAACACAAAGGGCGATGAAGGAACATAGATGGGTTTTAGTCAGTAAAAGTCTGACACTCACTCCTGCTTTGCCGCTCCGGGACGAGTCATTTAATGAATTCCCATACGAAAAAATAAATAAAAAGGGTTCGACTTCAGTCGTTGCACTACAGAACAGGTGTAAATTCTCTCTTATAATATTTTCCTGATAGTTCAAATTGTTTGGGCTGTCTCATAGATCTAGTAATCGCAAGCTCTACTGATGAGAACGAGATTCCAAGTCGGACAAAGGGTTTATGAATTCATTTAGCAATGTCTCAGTCGCAGTCACGGAGTCTGGATTTGTGCGCGGTTGATTGCAATAGGCTCGTTCTCTATTACAAGGCACTTAAACACAACTGACGACTGATAGAATTCTACCAAACCTGCTAAGGATGACAGGTGTTATGTAGTTACTTTCAAGATTGAACTCGGGAGGTAATGGTACTTTTTAGAAGTGAAAGACATGGACTGTTTCCAAAGTATATATAGGTACCAATAACTTATTAAAATCATAACATTTACAGCCAAAAATGTATATTCAAGTCATGATTATCTCTGCACAGGGTCAAACGACAGAGGTCTCAAACCACATGATTGGCTTTTTTTACTTGAATTTGAACACAGTTTGTTTAATTTGAGTTTATTGTGCATAGATAAACAATAATTAGGTTAATTCTTATATTCTCTTATCCGTTTGTTTGTAAATTTTGTGCTAAAATCGTAGAAGCAATCAGTAGATTGTGTATCTCTTCCTCTTTCGTGGAATATTTTGATTACTTTGTGTCATAAAAAGTAGATGCTGTATACCTAAGAGGACAGAAGCATGCATATTAAAAAAAAAACACAATTTGAACCAGATGATTAGATTTCCTCACGAATTTTCTAAATAGAAAGATTTTCATGTTGATTTATCACTGTTTTACAACCAATAGTTTTTTTTCCTTTTTGCCAATTGCTCCAATACTATAAATACTGCTTACTAGCCTGTGGTTCAATAATCATATCTTCAAGGACTCGTAGATTTCAATCTTAACATGTACCCAAACAAAAGTATCCTGAGGAGTGCCCGAGTGTGCTAAAATATTACAGTCTAGTCACTCACTGTTTTTACACTTGATTCATAACCTAACCAATTCTATCTCTTTGTTACAGGATGAGCTCCTAGACCTCTGCCAGAGATGTGCTAAGCTAACAAAATCTAAACTAGCCTACCCAGCGTGCTGTTCAACAGATCTTCAAGCCAGGAAATGGTGCTCAGACTATGTGTACTTTGGCCGAGGACAGTATGACTTCTACTGATCCACAAATAAGTTTTAAGTGTACTTAAGTTAAGTTTAAGTTTGTAAATATTGACCGAATTGTCAAACGCAATACACTCGACCAACTTATCTGTGCCAGCAGGAAAACACAGAACTAAAATGTACCAAGTTTGATATATCCATGCAAATTTTGTTGTCAAGCAACACCACACTTTTGGTGGTCATACTATACTCAGTTATAAGTCGCCATTAAATGTCAAGCTGTCAAAGTGACCGACTTTGACAGACAGTAAACATGTCACTGTTGTTTTGACACTCAGAAAAACACGTGTGTAACTTTGACAGGCAGATGGATCAGCCACTGTAACTTTGTCAGGCAGATGGATCAGCCACTGTAACTTTGACAGGCAGATGGATCAGCCACTGTAACTTTGACATGCAGAAAAACTAGGAGTAGGTATTTTGAAGTGGTTTGACGATTCGGTTGTACGGATGTTGGAATCACTGACTACTTAATTTTAAGTGAATTAGGAAGCCATTTTGCATTTAAGTAAATTATAGGATCCCTATTCATTAGTGGCTTTATAATAATGTTTGTGACAGTCTCAATAAGTATTTTATGTAGACAGGTTATTAAAGGGATCGTCTTTGACAGGTTGAATGTATTAAATGCTGCAAAAACAATTGAGTAAGAAGGTCCTTTACGTAATTATTGTTGTTTCGTAGACAAAATTACGTTGTTAACGTATTTTACGAAAACCTTTTTGAAATATCTTGAAAATAAAAGAATGTATACTTTGTAAAAGATAAATATTACCAAAAACTATAAAAACAAACCATAAAATTTCAGAGACGATTTAGATACCTTAAAATGACGACCTGTTTATCTAAAATCTTTATGGCAGTCTTACCATACAAGCTTTTTTAAATATAAAAACGTAAGTATGTATTTTGATTATACATTAAAAATGTAGTTATTATTTTAATAACAAAAAATGTACATAATTATTGAATATGAGTTAGGTATATGTTAGAGTAAGCATTTAAAACGCGATACCACTGATAGAAAATTACCTTTACATTGAATTATAGTTTTGTACGATATTTGCTACACAGAAAGGAGTCTACGATATTTTGTATTCTTGTAAAAGATCAGAGCAGAGAATATGAAAAGCTATTTTAGTAACAGTACTTAGCAGCTTAACTGGATTTTAGTTAGCGTTTTTTAGTTTTACAAATTCAGGAATTATTCACATTAAATAAAAACGAAAACATTGAAAAATGGAAACATCTGTTTCAAAAACAAAGCTGTGATAATAAAATTTTATAAATATTTGAATTATAAATAAAATGTAAATAAATGTAAGTGTATAATAATACAAATAGGTAAATCTACGAAATAAATGATTTTGTAAGAAGACGAAGAATAAAGTAAAATATAATACTGAAATGCATCTTGTTTCATTTATTTAAGCATTTAATAAATAATTTCAATCCACATTATGACTTACTTTTTGGTGTAGTAGTTGCAAGTGCGCCTGCTGAGCTTGAGATCTTGGGTTCGATTCCCGGGTCGGACAAAGTGTTATTGGGTTTTTCCATCAGAAATTTCGCAGTAGCAGCCACGGAGTCTGGATTTATGTGTACGGAGATAGCCATAGGCTTGGCCCCAGTTACATTGGACTCAAACAGAACTAGCATAATGTGTGTACACTATTAGGTATACGTCTGCCTATCTCTTCTGTTCAGGGATCACAGGCGTGTCGTCAATTTATCATATCACACCCACCCCCGCACTGGATCGTACTTACTGCCAACTGACCGAACCGCTCTTGACCGAGCTCTTTGCCAAAAAATCCTATATTTACAGCTCATCATACATTAGTTTGTCGATTATCGTTCAGATACTATTTTGTAAAGAAAAATAGTTTTTGCAATTATTTCGGAATTTACGACCTAGACCAAAAGTAATGAAAGGAGTTGGAATATTTTTGCATGAAGCGTGGCCTGCCTTACTTACGTACTACTTACGTATAAGCCACATCTCGGAAACGTCACTGGTCGTTGTCTTATTTTTATTTATTTGAAATCACTCTTTTACTGCCTCGTTCGTCTCGCAACGCTACTCCTGAGCAATCGAACCCAGGATGGGTTCGATTCACAAGTCGGTCAGTGTTATTATTATATTAGGGTTTTGCATTAGAAACTTATTAGTAGCAGCCATGAGTTTGCATTTGGGACCGTGTCATGGTAATAAGCTCGCCCCCTATTACATGGGATTGGAGAAATGTAGGTGTCCTTTTTCAGGAACACCTTTGTCTAACTTTTCGGTTATAAGTCAGCATTCGGTTAGACTGGAAGCCGACCCCAACATAGTTTAGAAAAGGTAGGTAGCTGATGACGTGTAAAGTTAAGTAACAAAATAAAACGACAATTAAAAATCCATAAATTAATTTAATAACACTATTCGACATATTATAACAAGTTTGTATGTACAAAACCTCATCTAATACCTTTATTAATATTTTGTTTCTAAACGTTTTTGCGATGTAGCGGAATTATTTCACTATTAACAAGAATTTTAATAAAAACATTTGTGACTTTGCATTAAAACTTTATTTATAAATTAAAGTACGGTTGAAGGATGGCCAAACATAATCAGAATAAAAATGTAATATTAGATAATGTAAATATGTAAATTATCTTCCATTACAATGTACCAAATATTTGCGTTGTAAAAAGTATGTTAGATTTTAATAATACATTTTAATGAGTGAACCACAGACCTGACCAGAGATAACATGCAATTAAAAATGTTAAATTAATTTGTTTACCGTCCTGTTTTTCATTAATTATGTTGATTAGTGATTAACTTTACTGACTACTAAGTGTACATGTATGTATTTGTCTTAATTAGATGTAGACAGCAAAATATTTATTTACCTATTTTTGCGCAACAAGTTTACGAGTTTGTAACTCATAGAAAAACTTTACTCCTCAAAAAAAGCATTTTAAATGTTGGTAAAATAGTGAAATAAATTCCGCCTTTGTCACAACACTCATATAGAGCGCATTTCTAGTGCTTTATTTATTTAGAAAAAATATGAAACTATCGGTGAAAATACCAGTGCAGCATTATTTTCCAAATCCAGGAAAAAAAAACTTACAAAAAAATAAAAATAAAAGAAAATATGGTTTTTTCTAAAATTGGAAAATTAGTCCGCCGATAGTTTGCAATTTTTTCTCCCTGTTTATATTTACATTAGTACGACAGTTAAACTTATTTAAGTACGAAAAATTGTTTTAGTCTCACAAAGTTTTTATTTTAATCACGATTGTAGAGTGGTTAAAACTTAGATTGAAGCTGTAAGGGCGCCATTAAAAATACAGTATTTTTTTCACGGAACCAATTAATAGTTTAACGTTTCAGACTATTATCACATTTACATCAACAATGTTATTAAAAAGCAATGTTAAAAATAAGTTTTAAAATACAAAATGTCACTAAACTTATGATAAAAAAAAATGTAATTCGTTGTAATAAATCGTACAAAAATCGGTGAGAAATAAAAGTAAAAATATAAATGCCGATTGCACTACGGGCCGTTGTTTAACATTATACTGTGAACACATCTACTCGATCGTGCAATTTCGCACGATTGCACAATTTTCGTGCAAAAACATACCCTAATTCATCTATCTTTGGATAGTCTTAGGTCTTTCGACTAATATGTTTACACGATACATGTAATTTACACTAAAATTTACAAAGATACGGTTTTTAGCTAAAAATCAACTAATCTTTGTAGACATTCCCGCTTGGACGGATATTAAAATCTCTATTTGTTGTCAACCTACTTGAAGCTTTGCTGTGCTGTTTACAAGATCCATTTTGCAGCTCGAACAAAAATACAGAATAAGTGAATTCTGGCTTCAAATCACGGATATTTGAGCTACAAAACAGATGTCTAGTAATTGGCTATTTTTTATGACTGCTTTCTCTGGTAAATATAAATTAGAAATAATACTAAATTGAATTGATTTTCTAGAATAAATAGACTTCTTAATTATAAATATGTGACAAAATTATTACATTCTTGATTCAACTGAATACCCTGTTAAAATAAGAGCTAGTCACTTTTTAACTGAAATTTAACATACAATGCCCAAGTAACAGGCAAAGTTAAAAACAAAACAGTTTTTCTTGCGTGTCCTCGCTATTATATTCCATAATGCTCTTTAATACTTAAGTGCCTAAACATATTTATTATATCATAATTATAAAGATAAAATACAGATTGCGATAACATGGATTTAAAATGATGAATAGACTTTTCACGCATTGTTCAATACCTAAACATGCGTGCAGTTTTATTTTGTATTTTTTTATTAGTCAAACATTATAAGTAAACTTATAAACTAAGCCCCAGAAAATCGTTGTAATGGTTTGACTGTGGATTATTTAAGATCGTTCTTAGAGTCACTTTGATAAAAATAATTCTAGTTATCTTGTTTACGTCTAATTTCAAGCGGTTTTGATATCATTATATAAATGTCATTAGCGGTATTTTTGGGCAAGTCGTTATATCAAATGCAAGTGACAAAAGTAACGTAAGTATCTTTGCCTATTACTTGGACTTAGAAATATTTTTCTCAGAAACTGTTTACATGCACGTTTTTTTTTTAAGGTTTTAGAAATGTCTAAAAATACAAAAAAAAAACAACTATTTTATTTACTAAAATATTCAGCTTATAACAAAGTTCATTTAGCACAAAATTCATACTAACTGACAACTAGATCTTTCGGTAGTTACATTTATATAAGAAATCTATTTTTATTTACAATTTTTACGACAACCTTCTAAAATGTACAATACAGGATAACTTCAGCAATAGTTTTAATTCGTTATATTTTCTTAATATTTTTTCAATTTTGATCACTTGGTTGTCCAAAGATTTACAAACAAGAAGATATTAAAAGGTACAAAATAGGGTTTTTGAACTTAGTATAGGAAAAATGCAAAAGATACATTTAATTAATGACAAGTCAACAATTTAAATTACTTAATACGAAACGATAAAAATGCCATAACATTCGTTGCTTAAATAATTAACAAAAAATTATGCAAAATAAGGATGTAATATGTTAGTCAACTGGTTTTTTTAAAGCACCAAAAACATTTTGGCAAATAGAGTTTTTTTAACATTATTTTCCAATCATTTAAAACTAGTAACAGCATTAATCCAGTGAAAACACGCAATATTTCGTCACAAAAAATAACAAAAATCTTAAAAAAAGTTTTTTTTTCTTTGACAACCAAATCGTAATCACAGCATGTCTTCTTTATCATATATTTCCTGTAATTTTTGTTGTTCTTTCACTTTTTTCATTTGAGCGTAGATCGATGCTGCTTTGTAATTAATAGGCCCGTAGTCTTTCATGTCAGCGTCTGCATAAATGAATTGGTCTTCAGGTCTGAATGGCTGAGAAAAAAATAAGCAAAGTTGTAAGTGTGCATTTTTTTTCGTATTTTTTTTGTATGAGTAGACATAATATAAACAACATACATAAAATACAATGGTAATATGTGTTAAGTGCAAAGCTACGATAAATTAATTAAGATTGTTTATTTATTTTACTTTTTATTTATTAAATAAAAAGCCAAGTATTAGTTTAACTTTTAGTTGCCATTAGTTTATAAAATTTAAATTACCAACAGTGAGTGTTTTTAAGTAAAAATAAAATTTTGAAAAAATGATGAATTTTATAAAGCGGTGAACTAAAAAAGCGTAATGAAACCGAAATGAATTTTGAAAAAGATTACCTTTGTTTTTAAAAAATGTACGTGTCACTCTTGGTAAAGCGTTCCTAGAAGAAAATATAAAACGTCACAACATTGCGAAAACATGCTTATTTGCGAAGATCTCATACATTTACAAGGAAAACAAATTAAAATAATACAAAAAGATCAATTTGATTCTAGATTCTAGCTTTCAAAATGTATGGCAGAAATTCTGTTAGAATTATGAATACTGTATAACCATATTTTTATAATATCAAAGGTTTTTAAAATCCTAGCACCAATGTAATTAATGTAAATGGCTTCGGCCGTTCTATTTAAATAACTAGATGTAGAAATTGAGGTCGGGCTTATAATTATAATGGTGCATTTAATTTTTGCAGTTATAAATTATGAAGCATTTTTAATTTAGCCAATTAATATTGTAAATGTATGAGTATTATACTAGTACTTAGGCAATTATTATAATCTAGGCTTTATCATGGTGTGTCGGAAAATTCATGCCGTGAAAGCAGATCAAATTCCACTTACTCACATATTACCATCAAACATGATTACTTTTTTCAGAATTTTAAAAACTTTTTCCGTGTGTTTCTTTTTTTTACTGATAAAAGTGAAAATAATACTAAAAGACACTTCAGAATTTGAAGAACGATACAAATTTTGTTATTTTGCTTAGTTTAAAGGCAGATTCTGTCTTATTTTTTTAATCATGTACAAAATAGCAAGATTCGAAACAGTTTCTAAATAAAATCATTAGAATCAACCTTAAAACTTATAACCAAAAGAATGACATTAAAAACTTACCTCTCAGACATCGATCTCATTGAATTTCAGAGTGGCATAGTCACTTCTGGGTAGCGTGTGACCAGTTTTTCTCTGAGTAGTACTAGACATATTCTTATTATAACTAGAGTTAGTATCTTTGTTAGCACTATCTGAACCTACGGTGTATGTATCATACAAATGTCTATTCGAATTGACAGTGTTTTTAAACTTCATATTATGGTTACCTAATGCTAGATCAGCGTACACTAACTTTTTTTGTTTAGGCTTATCGTCTTTAGGACCCGAATAATTCGAGCTAAAATTTTCGGGTCCTAAGTTTCTCGTTGAATTTGATATGTAGTTGCCTTTTAGCAATTGCAAGTATGATTTTCTTTCAGATTCATTGTATTCAGGCTCTGGGTAATCAGGCTTTTGATAATTATCGTAAACTCCTACACATGAAAGTTTTTCTCTTAAACTTTCTGATTTTTTCAAGCGGTTTAGCTTCTGACTGTTCTTTTCTCTCGTCCTGTTTAGAGTTTTTGTGTAGTATTGTGGTTCTGAAGGCTGGTAGATAAGAGGCCCTATTGTATTGTTGTACGACCTCTCCTGATCGACAGGGATTCTTTTATCGACCCTTATAGGTTGGAAATAACAAAAGCTATGATGTTTTTGTAGTGGTATTTGAAAGTTTTTCTTGTTCTTCCCTTTGTTGCTTATGTTTGTGAAGTGATTACGTTTTTGCATGTACTGTTGTTGTAGTATGTTAGTATTCTGAAAAGGAAATTAGTTTGTTAGTGATTAGAACTTACACGTTAGCCAGAAGGAACATAAAACAGAAAATAAATGAGAACAAGCATTATACCTGACCGTTATCACTGTCCATTTTGATACTACTTTGTACTGAATGACTACGTTTAACTACTGATCGTTTTGGTACCGGTTTCTCCGTTAACTTTGGTATTTGTAACGTCTTATTTGGTGGTATCACTTGCTTCTTTGGCAACCCAACTTTGTTTATACCCTCTTCGTTCAATTGCCTCACGACTGACTTAACTAGGGAAGTCGATGGTAATATTACAGACAGGTTCCTTTTAGGAGTAGCTCCTATTATATTTGGTTTAGAGAGATCAGCTTTGTATTCTTCAAGATTCTTTTCTTCGTCACTGTCATCTTGGTCTTCAATTTTAAGAGTTCCTAGTTTAGTTTTTCTTATATCTTCAGCGGATTTACTTGGCCGTACCGGAGCATCAATAGTATCGATAGATTTGGAGAATTTTGTATTGATTAAAGGCATTGATAGATTGACATAAACATGGTCACTTGTGGAAGGGGAGACAAAAGGTGATAATTTTGTTCGTGGGGCTGGTACAGGCCTGTTTAAAGAAGTAGTAGATCTGTTTAGATCAGTCACATCACACACTTGTATTGAATCTGTTAGATTTTCAAATTGCTCTACTCCACTTATGTTAGATTTGACTCTGAGCACAGATGGACAGTTCGCATAGATTGTATCTTCAGTTAAAGGTGCACGATTTTCATTCTTATTATTATTGATTTCATTGAAATTCTCTCCATATTCAGTGTTAGGATAAAATCTTTCTATATTACGTTTCCTTACTATTCTCATTGATTGGAACTGCGGTGGTTTTCTATGCACCCTTGTGTTTAGTGAAGAAAATTTTCTTTTATCCCCTTCAGGGATTTCTTCGTCTATCGTTGGGAATTGTTTCAAAAATGAGGTTTGCATTTGTGGTAGGTATGGGTTTAATAGAACCGTTTGATGTAGCGGATACATTTGTTGTATAGGTGATAATACTGGAATCCCATAAGAGTATTGTGAGTTTGAAGCCATGGGGTATCCTATAGCATTTTGAACGAATGGTGGGCAAACAAGTCTTGGGGTAAACGAAGGGTTAGTAGTCAGTTGTTTCTGTAAAGCAGCTATTCCTTTCGACGTTTTCGGGTTTGTCTCGATTACTCTAGGTTGTATTGCTTGGACAGGCTTTACATGCAAATTAATAAACATGAAACAAAAAAACAAACAAAAATGCAAATTATAATTTAAGCAAAACAATAAAACACAACATGAAAGTTAATTTGTAAGTTTTGGTAGTTTCATTAAATGGTATGGTCTTTCAGTAATCTATCACTGTATTAAAAACGGAGATTAACAAAGCCAAATTGTGGCTATGACTATAGAGTTATGGGACTTTTTTCTACTTAAGAATTAGCAACACATTGTTTTTCATCGCTGTGTGTTTGTATTTTTCTACTTTTTCCAAAGCTTTTGCTTGGCTGACTGTAACAATATGTTTTTACATAACTTAAATATTATTTAGTAATGCTTGTTTCCTTGACCTCTCAAAGCCCTTCGATCTCGTCTCCTATGATGTGCTTTGGGACAAGTTGAGGAACAGGGGTACCCCTGCTGAAATACTGAAAATCTTCCAGTTCTGGTATGCCAATCAAAAGAATCAGGTTAAGTGGACACTCTTTCTCCAGCATACGGATTGGAATGCGGTGTGAGACAAGGGGTTTGACATCCCCTAGGCTCTTTAATCTGTATGTTGATGGCCTCATCACCGAGCTTAGCAGCATGACTGTTGGATGTCGAATAAATGGAGTGAGCGTCAATAACATCAGCTAAGCAGACGACATGGTGCTGCTGGGCCCGACTGCTGGGGCAATCAGGGAATTGCTCAAAGTTTGTGAGACTTATGCTGCCTCACATGGACTTATTTATAATGTCACCAAGAGTGAATATAAGCTCTTTAAGGCCGCTGGTAGATTTCCAGACTCTGTACCAGAAATTATAAAGCTGAATGGGCTCCATTTAAACAGTCTCCAATTTCAAGTACCTTGGACACTTCATCTTAAGGATGATTTAGATATTGAGAGGAGGCGTAGGGCACTGGCGGTCAGAGGTAACATGCTGGCCCGTAGATTTGCTCGGTGCTCTGACCTAGTAAAAATTACTCTTTTTAAGGCCTACTGTCAGTGCTTTTTCTCTATGGGTCAACTACACTAAGAGATCGCTGGATGTCCTGCGCGTTCAATATAATATTGCTTTCAGGATGTTGTTGCGACTGCCTCGTTTCTGTAGCGCTTCAGAAATGTTTGCTGAGACCAACACAGATGGCTTTCATGCCATAATACGCAAAAAAACAGCTTCGCTGCTGAGCAGAGTGCGGAGTAGCTGCAACTATATCCTGAGTGCTGTGGCAGAGAGCTATACTCCAAATATCTGGTATTTTGTGCGGAGGTTGATTAGGTAGGAAACATGTGTCTTTCTGCCTGGTCGTCCTTTGTTTTAATAATATTATTTTTATATCAATGTTACTAACACTAGAATATAAGCTGTGAAATACTAACAACATATGGATCACTGTTATCTGAATTAAAAGAATTTTATTTATTTATTTTGTTCAGTATTTAGTATAGTATTTTTTCTAATATTTTACTCAATTCAGTTCAATACTTTTCGCGATAGCATTACTGAAAGGCCAAACTTGCTTTTTGTCATACTACTAAATCATTTTCAAAATGGCCGCCAAACATACCTTATTAGGTGGTTGCTGTAGTCCGTGGAACGGCAGGTTCTCGTAAAGACCCGGGTTGTCCGCTCCAAGGTTGCCGTTTGCTGCATTATCTACGCCATTCGAAGGTGGGCCTGTAAGAAATAGGTGGCACATGAAAATTGCGATAAAATAATCTTTTCTTTATGGGCCTAGAGACTTTAGACCATGTTGTGGCCATGTCGCTAATGGTGGAATTTTACTTTTAGTTACATATTAGGTTAAATTAATCAATACATAATATTGGATCTTCATAACTAGATTTAACACATTTGCTGTGCCATATTTTAAAGATTTCGATTAATTAGAATTAGGTATTGTCAGATTTTACTTTTCTTAAAGGAAAAATATATTTTAAATTCAGCGTTTTACTTTACTTGCTTTACTGTTTACTATCTTTATATTATCGGACGTGGTATAAAAAAAATCACAAATACACATCAAACGTAAGCAAACAAAACATGCTCTTTACTTACTGTCACCTGGTTTCTTTCGTTTTCTCGTATTTCTCGGTCCTTCATCAGTAAAGGGTTTGACTTTGGCACTAGTAGTGACAATCCTATCAGGTCGTTTGAACGACACAACTAAAAACATGCTCACATTGAAAAACTTTGCAAATAAATTCGTGCTTTAAGCGTTTAAGCAGAAAACGTGCTTGTGAAGCAAAAGCGCTTTAGGATCTAAAATAAAAATCGTTGATGTCTGTTGAACTACATATTTTGGTGAGCTCAACAATTTAAAAGTCAATCGACACCGTGACAAATTAAATGCAACAAATATGGTGATATGTCATCGGATCAAGCCGATCTTTGCCGATAAATGTCTTCGCTCACGAAAAAGGACAAGTCTCACCAAAACAGTTTAGATTTTTCAGTAGTTCTACTTGGTTCTACAGTCGTCTTGAAAAGTTCATGCAAAAGCAATGTAAATGTTAAAAGCAGAGATTTTTTAAATGAGGAAGATTTGGAATGTTGTGATATTAGTGTAGTGTTTGGTGATAATGTGTGATACAATACTGCAAACAAAACATAATAATAGGCTTATGTGTAACTTGAATATAGACCTAGGACATAATAATGATACCTAATTTCAATGATAAATCTAATCAGCCTATAATGTTCTCACTGCTGGGACACAGGCGTCCTTTCTGTCAGAGGGAATGAGCCTATAATCCACCACGTGGTTCCTTCACCGTTTTTAGAGCAATCATGATCAAATATGAAGTAGTTGTTTGAAATATTGTCTCACTCCATTATCATTGTTTAAAAATAAATGTTAAAACAACTACCTCCTTCAGTGACAATAATGTTAGGTTTTTCACTTTGAAACAAAGATCTGAGTCGATTCTTTTGCACTACATATCCTGGTTTATTCATATTGACTAGTGACATAGCCCTTTTGTTAGACTTATTAATCTTCTTATATTTGCCACTGTCGTCGTCAGAATCTTCGCTCTTACGTCGCAAGTTCTTGAAGATACCCGTCACAACGTTCTGTCTTGGTTTCCCACTTTTCTTTGAATATTCTACTTTCGGTGGTGATTTTTCTTCAATTTTATTTCTTTCTAGAAGTCCTAGATTAGATTCTTCAGTTGCTGTTGCGGCTTGTAATCTGGCTTGATTCTTAGGACTAAGAGTATGGTTGGAATTGACATGCACCAGTACTCCAGGTTTTAAAGGCCACTTGCTAGGTGTTGTAACAGTTTGAACTTTATTGCTGTCAGCTTTAGGTTCAGGTTTAGGTGTTTGTAGCTCGGTTTCTTGATTGGTTTCTGTTTGGGTGGTGTTTTCTGGTGTTGCTTGGCTTTCATCTATTTTGTTCATTTCTAAGTTGTGCTGTGGGTAACTTTGTGAATCTACTAGTCTTGTTCTGTCACATGTTTTTGGGCTAAATGATAGGTTTAACCGAGGTGATAAGGCAGGCAAAGCTTGTGATATAATTGACTGCGCGATTGAGACCTCATTAATACAGCTACCATCCGGACTGAATTTGAAAATAAAAATAATGATTATGTACATGCATTGGGTGTATGTGTTAAACTAAAAAAAAAAAAGTTTTCTGAGGTCTATAAGTCAGAATATTTTTGATTTTACCTATTCGTGATTTTATATTACGAGAACTAAACCTAATCGTACAGATAGAAGAATTAGAATGTCAAAATAACGCATTTACTAAAGAAACTAAAATCGTAAAATTAGTCAAACCAAAACAAAAATACAAAAATAAATATACTATTAATAAACTACCTACATAAACAATACTTAGATACAAAAATATACAATAAATAGTGAAGTACCAAGAAGAATGCTTTCCAAATCTTATAGCATGCATCACTCAATAAAATACTTGTACAATAAATTTTGACAATTTGTTTGCTACTCGAATTATATCTACTGTGGTTACACACTTTACGCCAAAAATCCAAAAAAAACTAGCCAAACAGCATTTAAATAAAAGAAAGCATCCTCCAACTAAAATCAATTTTTGAAAACTGTTTTAATTTTTTTAGCATTTTTTGTTAAAAATGTACCTGAAGTATTAATTGTGGTCAATCTGAGAACGTCCGGGGTTAGTGCGGTTAGGAACCTACACATTAATAGTTATTAATAATATTACACATCATAATTATTATGAAAAGAGGTAATAAATACTTATACTTTTGAAAACCTGTGTTATTTTGTCAAGAGTATAAAATAAAAACATGCGTCTATTTTTTGTTCTATTTTCAAGCCCAACTTAGCAGCTAAAGTGTGGCTGAATTTCAATTAATGATTTGACAGCTAGCTTAGATTAGTTATTTCATGGATATTATAGATTTATTTAATTTTAAATATCGCACTCATATTTACTCTGATAAACGATTTTATAACCATACAAAAAAAATAGAAAGCAGTTTCTAGATTGTCCTATTAATGCTTATGTAATTTACTATACGTAACTGTCAAACCATCAAAGTTATTAATTTAATCAGCATATTTTAGCCTCAAAAGACTCTTTAAAAACTATCAGCCGTTGGTCCAAGCATAATGATATAGCGCTTCACTCAAACTCAAACTCTTTGACCTTGGGGACATCTGACCTTGACCTTCTAGTCGTAATGATATGACCTCGTCATGGGCACAACTACGGGCGACCTTGAGGGAGGCATTGACAACGTATGCCATGAATCTGCTCGGACCAATGGCGTAGCTGCAAAATTTGTATAATTTTTTACAACAAAAAAAATGTGTTTTCCCTTTTTTGTTAAATTGCTCATGAGTATAAATTATAATAAAACATAGAAAGGGATAAATAAAGTAAAATATAATAAATTATAATCATTATGTGTGGTTAAATAAAAATAGCTAAAATGTTTGTATTTCATGTAAGAACTAACTCTACGTTCTATATTGGGTTTTTAATTCAAATAATATTTATTCAGGGATCTAAACTTTCAGGATTTTTGTCATTCTATAAAATATAATATGGGTACTTTTTATTGTTAGAAAGTTTTCAGAAAAGTTTAAAACTAAATTAAAAGTAGCAAAATCGGTGGAGTGATAAAGTAAATAATGAAAAAAAAAAACTTTCTAACAATACCTAAAATTGAAAAAATAAATCTATAGACGTATAAAATGGCTAGTACTAGACATTCTAGAAAGATAAAAATAAAAAAAAATGAGAAAAGAAAAACTTACTTCTCGCGTTCCTCTAATTCGACGGGATTATTGTCTATATGTTTGTATGTTAGTTGACGATGTTGTGTTTAGTAGCAGCATCCGGGAAAGATAGGATGAAGAAAAAAATAAATGTTAGTTTTTCGCAAAACAAAAAGTAAAATCAACTAAAATTGCAAAAAATGTGAGTAACATTAATGTTACAAATGAAAATGAATATGCAACGACTATTTTTAATGAGAAAATTTGTAATAAAAATATTATAAAAATATGAAAAAACCATTGATTTTTTGTTACAATGCTCGAATGAGGAAAGACGATGTTTAAAAACATGTATTAGTTACTCAACATTTAGATGTTTATATTACAGACGACATTATCAAAAAATACAACACTAAAAAGAAAATTCAAGCATAAAATAAGTCAGTCTATATGACATGTTGACGATAGAGAATCTAAACAGTAGTTTTATTATATTCTTTGTTTTAGAGAGTACCTATCATTATCATTCAATTTATGAACTTAAACGAGAATTTTTAGAAATATGGTGTAGGTAAACAGACGTGTGTGCTATTCAAAATTGCACTAGCATTTTTATTGCATTGGCAGCTAATTTATTTAAAAAATAACTGTTGTGGTCCGGTAACCAGAGCGGTGTCCGCAATAGGGAATATGCATGTAATTTTTTCTTCACTTAAATCAATAAAATACAGTATTAACAACCCAGGAAAAGTATTAAAAGTTAAGTTCAACTACTCCTTGTCGCTAAAACATAATGGTAAACTCCTGCAATTTTCTATGACAGGTCAAACGTCCGTGACTGTCGCGGCCATGATGTGACGTCATTTACCTCAATCTGCCTTATTGACATCTATTTTTTTGGCCTTAGTAAAGTAATTTTACTAATTGTATGTGCTTTATTCAAGCAAAATTGTGATAACTATATTATAATATAATCTTAGTGAAACTTTACCTACTTTTCAAATGAAAGTGTTTTTTAACACATAGACTTTGACGTCACTACCGGCGTTTTCGAGAACAACGTGTTTTAAGAGTGCGTTCCGTTTCACCAAAAACATGCTACATAAAACAATAGATTGTAAAGTGATGTTTTAGGAACTTAAACAAGTGTACCACAATGTTTTTATGCACCAATACAAGGCATTTTTAATAAATAAAATGAGTTGTATTTCTTGCATATTCCCTATTGGTTCGTACTGGTATTTTATGCCAAATACAAAATTATTTATAGAATGCTTCTGCTGTATTACCAAAAATGTTCTAAACTTTTCTCTTCTCATGGTCTTTACCTGTGTGATCATGTTATAATTTACGTAACTATTTTCATAATATACAACTTGTCACATAAACCGACAACAGAAAAAAAGAGGGAAGACTTACACTTAGACTTGGCCCTCATCCGTCGGCAGATACAGATGATAATGATGCAGAGAATCACGGTGATCACCAAGATGGCGAGAGCTATCCCACCGATGAGCATCAGCTTCTGTTGGTCTCGCCACCAGACCTTAGTACCTGGACATTGAAACTCAATTTAAGATTATTTGATTAGAAGGACGGTCATGTCTCAGAACTAGGTGGAGAGAAGTATTGAGCTGCGAGTACAGGGTAGCGACTCAAGCCATCGTGGCCCAATAGCGACAAAGGCATAGAATAATAATTAGATAATCTTGTGATTAGAGTAAAAATGAAATGAAAATGACTTAGACAACGCTGTAATTGCGGGAAACCTTTACTCAGTAAAGATACATTGCATCGATTTCAATGGAGTATTTTAGATATTTAAAAAAACCGGCCAATTGCGAGGCCTCGCGCACAAAGGGTTTCGTACCATCGTAGTAGGCCCCCTTTAATTTTTCATTTATTTTTTGTTAAAGCGGCAACAGAAATACACACTCTGTGAAAATTTCAACTGGCTGCCTATTACGGATTATGAGATACAGCCCGCTGACAGACGGGCGGACGGACAGCGGAGGCTTAGTAATAGGGTCCCGTTGGCTACCCTTCGGGTACGGAACCGTAATTGTAGGAGTTACGAGTCAAGAGATGGATAGTTTTTTTTTTCAACAATATTTTCTAAGGATAAGTAAAAAATACAAAAAAAACAAAGTGCTTCAATTCTCTTTAAGCTGTTTATGCTGTGCTGTTAAATTATAATTTTGTATTCCGAAAGAGTTCCAATTAATTATAATAAATGATAAAATTTTGAACCAAAAGAACGAAGCAAGTTATATAAAAGCCTGTAAAAAGCAAATAAATTCTTGATTGTTTCTTTAAAAATATAGTTATTATTTTTAAACATAATAGCAAATATTTTCGATAAAGAATAATCGCCATTTTCAATAAATGCTGCAATATAGCTTATTGCTGAAACCCAATTACCGTTGGACTTACCGAAACTTTCCAAGTTGGCTGTAAACCAGAAAATTTGATTTACTACAGATTTCATGAAGCACATATTGACCAGAAAACTTAGAAAAAAATTAATAGTACAGGAAGGTAGTACCTATATCGAATGCTACATTTCATTTTATAATGCTGCCGTATAATGACCGTAGATTATTAAAGAACAAACGTGCTTCCCACCGGATGGAAACTGGTTACCTTCAGACAAATGTCGTACTAGAGCCACAGAGTAAAAAAAACATACACCTTGTTTTCTGGTTTCATAAATCACAAGAGTAACCCTAAAATATCCAGTCTCAAACAGTACACTGCATGACTTCCAAAGACTGCCAAAAATTAAGCCTGGAGCCTGATTAAGTATTATTTTACAAATAAATGAAACTCACCCATAACATCACGCTCGCAAGCTCGGGACTGCCCGACAGTGTTGCTAGCGTAGCAGAGGTAGGTCCTGTATACATCCACGCCAGTGCTCAGCTGGAGGTAGCTGTGAGCTCCAACCTGCCAGATCTTCTCGTCTGTTATGCTGTCGTTCTCGTTCTTTAGCTTCCAGTTAAAGGATACCTGGTGAAAAACGAATAAAATTACATCACTCTTATTTCTACCAAAAAATTGGGCGCAGGCACCCCAACATCCATTAAACGGACACAAATCCAGCCTCGCGGCCGCCACTGAGAAATTTCGGATGTGCAAAAATGTCAGTTTTCTTGACTTTGCAATCTAACCCAGGACTGAGGTCCTATTTGTCTACTATCCTTTGATAGTAGACAAATCATAGAAATGGTGTTGCCTAATATAACGCTAGTAATCAAATAAAATATTACAGATCATTCTAATGCATAGTATAAAAGGAATTTAGCTTTTAACAGTTCAAACTCCAGCCTATAACGTCTCCCGGTTCTTCTCGTTGAGCGGAAACTGGATATAATCCACCACGCCGCCACGCGTGTGCAGTGCCAGTTTGTTAACAAAGATAGATTTAGCTGAATATTTACCGCTGGTGGATTAGACTGTGCAGTGCAGACAAGTACTTGGGACCCATCAATTTCAGTCTGTTTAATTCCGCATTCAGGAAGATCTGAAAAAAAAAACAATTGGCAATGTTTAATCAATGAATATTTGTCATCTGATGTCAACTGTGAAATATTATAGAATTAAGTCACGATAGTCATGGCCCCAGTATGCTACCTTGCAGTAAACCACAACTGGGTTATTTTGTTGATTGGTTGAACTTCCACTCAGCTTACATGATTTAAAGCCAATCCGTATTGGTACACTTTGAATATTATTATTGTAGTAGACTTATAGCAGATAAGCCGCTATTTTTTAAATAAAGTCCTTAATAAACAATGTCAAAACCTTGATTCAAATCAAACATTAAAATAATTGTAATAACTTACACCAAACATCCAGATATACAGAAATATTAACAGATCCGTGTCTATTGTAGGCCTCACAGGTGTAGTTGCCTCCGTCCTTCCTCTGAACAGGTCCCAGTAGTAACGTGTTTGAAGATGAAAGGATCAGGGAGTTGTTCCCGTGTTCCTTGCTGGCTAACTTGCTGGGGTGTTCGCGACGCCAGGAGTATGAGGGCATGGGGAAACCTCTGTAAACGTATACAAGATGCAATAATTTATTTCCAATAATGATAAATAGTCTCTATGCAAGAACTATGCGTCAATAAGTTTATGAGGAACTCGATGGGGAGTCCTTTACCTTCCTTTGAAAAAATAACTGTCTCCAACCAAGTCACTAACAGACGGACCAGTGTCCGATCGTTGGTGTCAGATCTCTGTATGTAAGTATGTAAATCGAACTGGTAGTACTGCTTTTGGTGATACAGGATTTTACGCCACATACGAACTACACTTCATATCTGACTCAGATATGAAGTGTAGTTCGTATGTGGCGTTGTAGATGTCGCCACATTGATTAACATATAAGCATCTTACTTACCTAGCAGAACACACAACTTTAGCCGGTATTTCATTCTCCGTCACGTTTACTCTTACAGGGTCTACCTTGATGTTTTCTGGTTCATCTGCAAAAATACAAATGTGTTTTGAATTCTCTTAAATCCACTGCTTTGACACTAATGAACTTTTTTTAAAGAATAGAACGTGACCAAATAGGGATCAAAAGTAAAGTAGAAAAGTAAAGTAGGATCGTAAAGTCATACCAATCTGTTGTAAAGTATACTTTGAGCTTAACTAGGATACGGGGCGAATGATGACGATGAGTTGTACTACTTACATTCGACTGCAAACTTAGTAGTGCTATTGACAGATGGTCCTGCAGAGTTCCGTGAAGATACGCAGGTGTAGCTCGCGGTATCTGCTGCTCGGTCCAGGACGTGTGACGGCCAGGCGGACATGTTCCAGTGCTGGAAGAAATGTATGGATTAAAACTATCATCGCAGACTCATTTTCAAATAAATCTTATAATATACTAGCTGCCCGTCCCGGCTTCGCACGGGTGGTCTTATTATTTTTTTCTATTCTATCCTATCTCTCAAGTTGGATCGAACTGCACATGGTGTGCGAATTTTATTATAATCGGTTAAGTGGTTTAGGAGTCCATTGAGGACAAACATTGTGACACGAGATTTATATATATTAAGATTTAACGGGAGAATTATTGAAGAGGAATCATGCGCAGGAACGGAGAGGGAGATTCTTCGAAACTAAGAACCAAGACTTTTATGAAACACAATACTGCGTTCCTTCACGCAAATGGGCCGTGGTGGGGAAAAAGATGGAAGGAGAGACCTCGACCTCGTGGCAAGCTCAAGCAAAGATGGAGCGATCAGTTAGACCGCTACATGAAAGACTGGACTATAGAAGCAGGCAGCCTCGAGAAATGGAAACAGTAGAACAATCTTTGCCCAGAAGTGGGACACCATGGGGTGATATAATAAATATTTTATAACGTCTGTTAGAAACTTAGCGTGTTCCTAAAGTAAACGTTACGTTATGGCGATATGGTTGTTAATCGTTGCAATACTTACCAAAGTAGACTCCGTAGCTTCGAAATCATTCCTATTAACTTGCGGTTCAATATGCCTCTCAACCACGTAATATCTGTCAGTTTTCTGAGTGTCTATTTTAGCTCCATCTTTCAGCCAATCGACGTTGCATAGCGGGGCGCATTCCACAGTGCAAGATAAGGAGATGTTCTGGAAACAATGGATAAATTGATTAATTTACTATCATCAGGGGTACTAAGGGACACCTCCGTGTCTCGGCTAGCATTTTAAGCCGTTGGTCTCGACTGTCGTCATTGGTACGTGGGTACACATATTAAGGGTAGCCCGAAACTCGAAAATCGGGCAGCCAGACTTATCAAAGGGGTATCCAGTGAAGGTCAGATAGGCAATCGTTCCATAAAAAAAATCAGGTATTTAGCTTCATCCAGTTAGACTGGAATCCGACCACACAATGGTCAGGAAAAGAAAAAAAACTTACCTGTGATTTGTATAAAGCACCGCTGTAGTGGTTCATAGCGTATTTGAAACTTGGTGGAGCTGAAATAGAAAACACAAACATAATTATGAATCATACTAAGATGTACCGACTTAACCGATTTTCTCAAACAGGAGATGTGATATAAAACTAATGTGTTTCGTTGTAGTATTACCTAACAATTTATTAAATTAAATCTTTACCGTACAAGGATCTTTTATTGCATGGCCAATATAGGAGCTTCAATAAAATTTCAAGAAAAAACTCAAGTGTTTGCTAACAAAGCCGTCAATGTCATTCAAGCACTACACATCCTGCCAAAACTGTACAGCAAGTGAACCACGTGTCGTTCTTACTCGTGAGTTCTCTCCCTAGACTAAATTTCTCTGAGTGTTCTAAAATGACCGTCCTGTTACTTACCCAGTACATCAATAGAAGTATAAGCCGGTTCCCCACCCCCACCCGCGTTGATGCCCCAACACGAGAAGTTAGTGCGGTGGTCCAGCGTCACGGGGTCGATGGTCCAGTTCTGGGAGACGATGTCGCTGACGGGACGCCCGCCGCGGGTCCAACGGAATCTGGCAAAAGATTTTGTTAAGATGTCAAGTTTATAACACACAGTTTTCTAATTGACGAGTTGATAAGATGCCGTCTTAATAAGATACCTAATTATCTTTAGTAAACTTTCGTCACAAGAAAGAATTTTCCTTAAAACATAAATCAATATGATCGCGGGAATGACTACCAGAGGGAGTTTGGTTGCCTGTTTGTTCAATATATGAGTGGTGTTGATCATGTGACTTAGACACACGGGTGTTTCTGATCACAGAAGTTTCTTCTCCTTACCTATGAGCTTCAGGTCGTCCGCGCTCCTTGATGCTGCAGCTGAGCACCAAGCTCTTGCCCTTCACGACGCGCCACGGGGAGTACGTCAGCTTAGCGGGGCCAGGTGGGTCTGAAAGCAAAGTATCATGGGGATGTAGACAAGTTACAATATTCAAACCTTAAAGAGTTTTCCTGTTCTTTGACAGAAGATAGCCTCGATCTATTTCGTTCCCTTAGTCAGATAAGGGCTTCAGTTCATTTATTAAAATTACTTACAATTGACGACCAGCTCAGTCCTAGCACTAGTGTTGCCCCATCCAGCGTAGTTCTTGCCTTTACAGGAGTAGTTGCCATGGAAACTCTTCGTCGTATCTTGGAGTAACAGCATTGATGGATCCACTTCATTGCATAGATTCTCTGCAAAGTTCAAAAATTACATAAAGTTAGTTTAAACGTTAGCAATAAGTACATGATTTAAGATTTCACCAAACCGAGTGTCACTGACAATTCGATGCTGTAGAGGACTGGACTGATATTGGCTTTAGATTTCTTCCTTAGTGAAAGCAAATGCTTTTTAGTGGCAAAGTCCGAGTACAAGTTTTTCTATAGCCCAGTATATTTATGCTTAATTAATTGCTATTGACTGGCCTTTTTGACTTGCAACATAATGCAACAGAGTACTGCTCCTTTACTATGTCACTGGCATCTTTCTGGCATCTGAAAAAGTCTTCTTTCATAGGAAGACAGTAATTTTAAGAAAAAATGTTTTACCTTCACCGTCAGTATCGTTGCACTCCGGCAGATGTTTCAGCACCTCTCCATCCAAGAACCAGATGACCTCATCCAATATTGGTGGGTTTCCTGACACCACTTCACAAGTCAGGGTCACGTTCTTGTGGTCTGTCTCCAGAATGGGGCTGGGAGAGCTCATGGTCAGGCGCACTTGAGGCTTGACTGGAACGGAATTTAGAAATTGATGATTTTTAGTACAATAGGTGTAATGGGCATTTGGAAAACTGCATTCAATTCGTTGTCAACTGGGACAAAAGCAGCATTGCCACGTTCTTACGCGATATTGCTGATTCTTTGTCCGTAGGCTGAACAAGAGAAGTAGGTGATTGCAAGGAATTTCGTAAGTGCCTCAGTATTTAAGTTTTAATTAATGAGGGAGAGGCCTGTGTCCCAGCAGTGGGAACATTAATAGGCTGATGATGATGATTTTAAATAAAATCCTAAAGCATTAATTTTAATGAACTAATAATTGAAGCTAATATTGTATTTTTTGTAATTGGAACTGCAACTATTGAGCATAAGAGTAGAGGAAGACCAAAGAAACGATGGATGGACTGTGCGAAGGATGATTATGGCAAGTATGATGAGATGACGAGTATTATAGAAGTGTGGAAGAAGAAGACTACAAATGTATTGGGGTAAGGGTAAGTTTTGTTCTAAAAGAGTTCTCCTCTATAAAGGGTGTAAAAAACCTCTTAACGAAGCCGAAAGGCACTTGTTTTCCCCGTCATTGCGATCATTTTTTTGTTCTACACCATACCTGGGAACCTTCTAGTTACGGAGATAATGGGGGTCAAAGTTCCAACTTTTTGACAAGTTTTTTTTTTAATTCAAATTTTTAATGTAAGATGTTTACTTTAAACACCTCCACGACCCCCGTACTATTCAATCGATCCATCAGCACAATGTTTTGAGTGCGTTACATTGAGTTCTACCACAAAACATGATTTTTCTGCCCAAAAAAAAAGTCGTTTGCCAGCAATAATTTTTGCGTAAAGTTACTTATTTTGATGTACGGTCGAACAAACTATTTGGTTTACAGTTTAACCCACAAATTACATTGTAAAATGTAAACCAAATAGCTCGTTCGAACGTACAATGCTTGGTTGGCCTGTATAGTTTTGACAATGATATTATAACTGAAATAAAAGTGAAAAAGAAGACAAACTTACACAGCACATTAACATCAATGCTCTCTTCACTGGTGCCGTTCCCGACGGCATTGCCGAGGATACAGGTGTAGTTGCCCATGTCGTCACCATTGGCGTCCAGGATAATGAGCGAGTGCTGGTCGGTGGTACCACCCTCGTAGTGGCTCTTGTTCTGCACGGGGACGCGCTCACCGTTGCGGTACCTGGATGTAAGAAAGATATCTTACTACTATTGTAAATGCGAAAGTTTATGAGGATTGATGGAACTTCAAAGCAGATTTGGATGACATTTGGCACACTTACATAGGATACTTTTTATCCCAGAGGTGCAATTACCGAACTCCACGCGTTTGAGACCGCAGGCATAAGCTTGTAGGTTAATATGTGTGTGAATTGGATGGATCTCTAATACAGGCAAACATATCATTAGGCATGTAATTTCCGAAGGGTTAGATAGAGATGCACCCAATAGTAGGTACATCTACATTTTGCGAGCTATGTTATCTTAAGTCTCATGAAATAACAGGTGAGGCTATTGCCATTAACAGAGCACAAATCTAGACTTCGGTCAGGTAGGTACAGGAGCAGTACCTGAAAATATCTAGTAAAAAAATACAATAGCAAAATAAATGTAATAATTATAATTTCGTTACCACTTGATTTTGATGCGATTTTCAATCAAACGGTATTTCAAAACCTGAGTTCCTGGTCCCAATTTCGCAGTGGGACGGGTTGCCCCTAACCTTTTTAGAGGGGGTAACTGGTCCCTGGTCCCAGTTTCAAAGTGGACGAGTTGTCCCCTAATCCGTCATTATAGCCAACGTAGTAAAGAAAGAAATGACAAAGAAAGAGGATAGACAGATTTGTCTGCTCCTAACAATTTATTTTCCATCCACCCGCATTCTCCAGTCAACCCGCGATCATGGCGCTTGCAGCGTCGAAATATCGGGAGCTCAAAACAATTAATAATCACGAAAGATATCCCGTAAGTGACAATATAAGTGTAGTAATGAAGCCCTAGGCGCTAATTAGCAACTACCGGAAAGAACATTGAACCTAATCTAAAGTGGCATAATTAATTACTGTCACAAATTACTAGATTAATAACTGTCAACAATTTATAATCACTATTTCCTAACGTTTGTAGACAGCCAATCAATTAAGATAAATGATAAGGATCAGACTAGGTTGAGCGACGACCTTCATATAATGAGAGCAGCCGATCGGAAAGGCCTATGTATGTCCAGCCTTACATTATCGTTTGGAGTCCCCGGACGGCTAAGCCGAGATATATCTATAGTACCTACACCCACATTTCACCAGACATTTTGACCAACTCAAAAAAAGGAGGTTATCAATTTGATCCGGCTTGCCCTGGCTCGTCCAAGCAGGGCGTCTAGATTTGTGTGATTCATGTTATTTTTATCAACTGAAGTCTTTTATGCTACTACTAAAGTAATTGATAGAAAATCCTTATAACATATTATACCGGATGACTTTTTTATCACTTTCCAAAAAAAATGGGTATATTAGGTGAACGGAGTAGAAGCTTATGGTATACATAGTTTTTTTTTTCTTTTTTCCACAGCTTAGGAAAAAAAATATCTATCATCAAAAAACGCTATAAATTTCAAGTAAGTAAACTTTTCAGATTAAAACCAAGAAAGAGAAATTTTGAAAAATTAAATTAATAATATCGAATTTCAAATCATACGCAATACGCGTATAATTTGAATTTCGAATAATCTTTAATTTTTTATTTTCGAAAAAAAAAAACTGAGTGAACATTTGCTTCTACTCCGTTCACCTATTATACCGATTTTTTTTGGAAAGTGATAAAAAGGTAATCCTGTATATTACATGCTCAGCAGTGAACTGAACTATTTTATTTCAGTTTTATCATCATTGATGATGGTGATGATGAATAGAGATGCTATGTGACTTTATGACTTACCAAACGACGCTGGTTAACGAAGAAGGATTGCTTTCATATTCACATTTGAGGAGTAATTTTGCTCCTTCCACCACTGTTATGTTCTTCGGCTCCACTCGAACGATTGGGGGATCTGAAAATGACATATAAGAATATTTAACACTAAAAAATATATCTTTGATGCTTTTACCATTAAAGAGACGGTCAGACAGATAGTTCTGTTTCCGCAAGCAATTTGTGCTTGCTAGAACTATGACAGGTACTGAAATATTGGTCAGTCTCCTATGTCCACAGACGGTCCGTAATCTGTCCATAGACACTCAGATTCACATTAAATAATTGATTGAAAAAGCTATACTTTGGCGCTGTAGCTATAAATCAAATCTAACCTCTAAATAAAAATTTGTTTCAAAATAAAGAAGCATAGCATGTAAATACTTACACCAAATCTCGAGCTCCATCGTAGAATGCATCGGTGCATCCTTGGTTTGAATGGTCACCTCATTGGAAGCTTCGCAGTGGAATTTCTGCCCGTTCTCAAAGCGAGTCGCCTCAAAGGTGAGGTTCGAGTTGGTTACATATGTGGTGTCATCCTGTGAATGAATAGGGACTTGATAGAATCCCGGGACTGAAGCCAAAGGTCGAAATTTACAAATCTGTTTTGAGTGCAGTCTCCTTTTAACGGCGTCGGTCGTATATAACATCTTGCCGTAGGCTGCAAGATGCTTAAAATGGGAATGTAGGTACTGATGTGGTCTCTTTAAAACATTCACTGTAGCTTACAAAATCCTCAGTGAAGTTAACACTGACGTTATACAAGAGTAGGTATGTCACCGATAGCCTTTAATAAGAGACTCCAATCATAAAGTTCAAATCTTCAATAATAGTTTGGATCAAAACAGAGTTGCGGTTAATCATCCAGTACTTAATTATAACTGACGTAAGCTAAAGTCTTCTTGTTATTCTCAAAATTAACGAGACGGATAGAATAATGACTCTATTATGAATATTAAACTTGCCAGCTTTAGAATTCATAATTAATATCGCTCACTAAAAGTCTTCAAATAATATTACCTATAAACAGAAGCTTACGTTTATCTCCATGAATATAGTTATTTTACTTATGGATCGTAAAAGAGGTATAACATAATTACTGTAGGAGTAGAAGGCAGTAAAATTTTAAATTCACCTCACCCCGGCGACAATCTCAAACTGACGGGGCATCTTTGTACAAAGTTTAGTTTGGATATAAAGTGGCTTGAAGTGGTTTAGGACGTGGTTGGGAGAAAAAATTGCTTGTGCTTTCAAGTTCGCTCACAATACTGGTTAGGGGAAGTTTAAGGGATAAAAAGCAAAAGAGCTAAAGGAAAGAATGCGCTGGGAAAGTCTGCGACATCGTAATAACTTCTTCTCAAGTGTTTACAAGGTTTCCTTTGTAGAATCTGCCTGTTATAATGGTATTATGGGGCACGGGCCTCGGTTCTGTAAGAGAAAATTGGCGATATTCCACCACACGGGCCCAGTACGTATCAGTAGGATGTCAAAGTCATGTCTTTGGAGTTTTAATTCCAAAACATGATGACAGTTTGCTCTCAATGTTTTCTTTCACCGTTTCAGTAGTGATAAAGGTTTCCTTGCTTGCTTTTAATCATCATGTAGGTACGTTAGAATATCGTGACATTATTTTGAGAGATTTAGGTCCCAGCATTGATAACACTATCAAGTATGTTACTGGATTAAAAGTGATAGATTATCAGATGATCAATTATTACAATTACAAGGTCACTTGTCACCACAGATTATTCTTTAGACCGTTATCAGATAATGCTCATTCAAAATCACATAGTGTTACAGAACATATAGTTAGAATAACAGATTTTTGTTGATGTTGTTGCGATGTGATGATGTTATTGCGTGAAATTATCTGTGTGTCCTGGATTTTTTGAAAGCAACAAAGAATTAACAAGTACGGTTGTACTCATGGCATACTATAAGTTACCTGGCCACGATTTAGCTTTTCTGCTTCTTCCTGTCCATATAGGATGTATGTATATCCATATAGAATGAGTAGTAATTATCCTATGAATCCACATAAGTTTAAAGAAGTTTAAAAACTATCAGTCAGTCAGTAAGGTTAAAATTAAAGAAATGGGAAATCCACCAACGCCCGCGTGGTGCATGATGGCCCACTCTCTTCAGTAAAGAGAATACATGTTTACCAGCAGTAAGAACAATGTTGGTTGCTTATGCTTAAATGCTTAAGATAATAGCTCTAAGAACGCTGCTATAACGGGCAATGCAAACTAATAAAATCGAAGTTATCATAGTCATATCCATCAACACGCACTGGGTTCGTATGATGATTTACGGCACACTTTCTGTCACCTGTGTCTCACGAGTGGGAGCGTTACACGCTGATAAAGTTTATGCAACTGCGCTTATTAATATAATCCAATTTGTACTTTCCAGCAACTTATATCCCAGCATTAACTCCGAAAATCCCAAACGTCTCTTCTATGAAAACTAACTCCTCGAGTTATCCCGTTTTACATTTGCAATTTAAATGCTTATTAATTAAATATGCATGGAAAATAACAGGCCTCAGGGTTGTAGCGACGGTAATCGTCGTGTGTGTCTTTTGTTGTTAACTCATTATATTTAAGACTTTCTTTCTTTGGGTTTTGTTGTTAATTTGTTGTAATGTGATGTTCTCCGTTAAGCGAGTGTGTGTATTTTTTTGTTAGTTGGTCTATTTTTTGAAATAGTGTTCTGTTCCTTTCCTACGTTTCTTATTGTGTATCCTTTTATGTATCTTTATTTTATGAATGCGTGTTATAATTTAATAAACTATAATAAACCTTGCACAAGTATCATGGCGTTTAATTTGTTTTTGGTTTTCATAGTAGTCTTCTTGCTTGTTTTAATCAAAAATGTATGACTCCAATAATTATGCGCCTATGTGCTTACTGCAATAATATAAGTTATCATAGAAGAATAAAAGGATCGTATTTTGATTCAAATATATACATGAAAAGGGTTTGGTAGAAATAGCGTAAAAACAGCTTTCTTCATGTAGAAATAAGAGAGAACTATTATATTTCTTGAAATCTAGTATTATCTTCCTTAATAGTTTCTAGGTTATCTTCAAAGAACGGAACAAAATCTTAATTTCACTGAATAGAGAACTTATTGAATAGAGGATTGATTTTCAATTCATACTTCTTTAGATTCAAAAGGTTCTTAATGACTATCTAGTTTCAGCTTCTCTTATCTCTAGATTAGCATGAAAATGGAACTTAAGTCATGAAGCTAGATTTCTAAATTGTAAAGCAAACTTAGTTTTAACGTTTTACTTACCGTGACATCCGCCCGGTGCTGTTTTTCCCGACATGAAACAAAAAGAGAATGTAAGAATTAGTATGAGTAGAGTAGATTCGAAAAGAGTAGTAATGGCATGTCATGAGGAAGTGGGTATGTCCTTGAAACAAAACTTCGAACACAAGAGAGATCCACAAATCAACAAAAATACCCGCACAGGGCTGTGTGGAATTCCATCTCTATTCCTTTAACAGACATGAATACCTGTTACCCAGCATTGGGAACGTAAGGCTGATGATGTATGTTTTCCGACATATTCCCCATATAGAGGGTAGGTGTGAACTGATGCTACCTTTGTTACTTAATTATTGTGTTTTCATATACTGACTACCTCGTTGGTCTCGTGGTCGCGGTCACAACTGTTGAGCATAAGGTACTATTCGAGTTCGATTCCCGGTTCACGGGTCGGGCAAGTGTTATTGGGTTTTTCCATTGGGAATTTCTCAGTAGCAACCACGGAGTCTGAATTTGCGCCCGGCTGATGGCAATAGGCTTAGCTTACATGGAACTTAAACATAATTGGCGGCATGTGGGTGTACTATTAGGTACATCTCTGCCTAACCTGACGGATCACAGGCGTGATGTTATGTTATATAAGTAAACAACGTGTAAACGGATCCTTCGCAAAGCTGCCGACCAAACACTTACATCAACTTGTGAAAAAGTTGGAACTAACATCTAATAAAAGTAGCTAGAATGATAAACTAGGTTCCCAGATAATCATGATCCAGACCAAAAACTTCCAATGACGAGGAGCGACTTTCAGCTTTGTGAAGGGTTTTTTACACTCATTAGGTAATAAAAACAATATAATATTTTACGGTAGATAGAGATACGGTAAACTACTGAAGACAAATGTAACATTAATTTCTATACATGCTTTTGAGAATAAAGATTTTCTTAGTTCAAGTTTCTACGACAATGTAAATAGCAAGTAATTTCAATACATATCTACTTAATTATCTAAAGAGAATAAAGGAGCGAACAGACGTATATACAGAGTTAATGCAGTAAAATTCTTTCAGTAATAATACGACTTTTAGAGCACTAAAGTATTTCAAGAATTCTAATCTAAAATTCCTAGCAAGTGTTCTATTAGTCTCTTTTGATGTTAAACCAAAAATATCCTTTTAATTAATTCGCTGTGATGAAATAAAATAGAAAAGATCAAAGTAATAAAACATAGCTTTTAAGCAGTTTCTTTTCAGGGCGCGTTAACTTTATGCGATAAAAATTCTATAAAGAATACCACATTATAGTAATAAATATGATGAAAATAACAGACGTGTATCATTTAATAACTCCTAGTTTATTTTACTTATTAACTTTAGCGATGTAGTTTATTGGCACCTCATTAATAAAGTTATAAGCACTCCGATCCTACATCTCTTAGGCGACTCGATAATTATTATTTTTTACTCAATAAATAAAAAGAAAAAAAAAAAGAAGGAAAATAAGAAGGTTGATAGTATCATAATATTAGGTATTAATAAAGTAAAATACAAGGTGGCAAATTCAACTTACGTGCATAATTGTAGCAAAAGCGACGTAAATATTTATTTATAACACATTTGCTCGTCAAGGGTCTCTTATTTCACCCATTTCAATATCGTATTGTATTTCATTACGTACTTGTGCAGTAATGTAATGTAAAACGCACGGCTTATCAAGATGCTCCGTCTAACACGAACGGTACTTTTTTAAATCTTAGCAAAGAGTTTTTATGTCAGAGAAGTGGTCAAAAAATTATGAATAAAATTAACTTTGGGAGATGAAATATAATAGATAAACATTTAATAATAAAATAAAAAAAATGTTTAATTTAATTAATTTTGATAATAAATTACAACCATTTATCTGTAACAAACACACAAAAATATTAATTTACCTACTTTATTAGTAATACTGGCTGTTTTTTTGTGTCTTTGACTTAAAAAAAAGCGCTGATGCGCGCGTATCGCTAATTTGTGAACAAGTAAACGATTTAAGTATTCGTTCAGGAAAGTCCGAGTTTTATTTATTTCCTCGCAAATATGTTATAAAACGTCGTATGACATACGTGCGCTTTGATAATTACAGCCTCTGCTTTCTTGTAGCCTTCGCCTACGGCTCGGGCTAGCAATATCGTCTCGGCTGTATTTTTCAACTTACCGCAGTTATATCATAATGTACTTTTATCCCATGCTATAAATCCTCTATAAAAGTATCTGAAACAGTTAGCTTATGGCCAACATTAAAACAGCTAGTGTCATAATAACCATAATATCATCCAAACGGGTGTTATAATGTTGTCTTAAATTTAATTACGCAACTCATTTCATGTGCAATTCACTACCACAGCGCTGTAATTAAAAAAAAATATAGGTTTAATTCGAATTCACGTCGTATCCCGCCATTTTTGTTCGATATTAGTATTGCATTATGTACTTTGTTGTTTACAAAAATGAGTGATACAAGCTATGTGCATGTCGGCGTCGCATTGTAAACACAACGTGCATCAGGTCACGCGGTAGCACGCTACGTCATTCGAGGCGAAACTAAGTGTGCGCTACGTCGTAGCGCGCTACGTGCTCCCACCTCCTCGCTGCGGGGCGGAGTTAATGCACGCTACGTCGTAGCGCGCTACGTCGCTACCCCACCTCCAAAACTAGCGTATAAAAGGTGCCGCACAGCGGCGAAAGGACATCCCCCCTGACCCTTGCTTGAGCCAGCCCGCGATACTGAGGCAGTAGTTCTAAACCAGCCCCCAATAAATTTTAACTTAGATCCAGCCCGTCCCCTTGCTGCCCCCCCAGCGACGCCCTAAGCCGAGGTTCGTACCCCACAGGGGGTGCCCTTAGTGCGTAGTCGCTTAGTTTTTAGTTATGCCCCTGGCTGGAGGCCTTTATTTCAAGGCATCCACAGGACTAGCCCGGTTAAGCAGTAGCCAGTCTCCTGACTGAACTGCGAGATGCCATACATAAAAAAAAAAAGCTAAAGGACATTCTGACTTCAGACGTGGCCTGGTGCACAGGTTGTATTACTCTTAATTATTGATACTCTGCTTCTCTCTATATTGTTGCAGTATTTTGTCTGAACTAAGGTACTGTATTATTGGGTGTCATTGCTACTATTGTAAGGTGTCATGTTAATTATTACTTAAAACATAAAGAACTGATTAACCGTAATTTCCTGTAGAATTAATTAAATAAGTTCTGCTATAATAAATTCTAATTTTGTTAAAGAACATCTTTTATTTTCGATATGTCTGATCCTGTGCCGTTATTTTAATGATTGTACAATCCAAAATGTAAATAATTATATTATTACCCATACATAGTTTGTTTGTAATAAATACTCAGCAATTAAACTTTCCATGAATTTACATAGACTTCTTACAACACTACAACACCCTACGGTTTCAGAACCTTTTATGGAGGATTCATATCATGGATGTAGATAAAGTCATGTATGCAACTGTAGGTACATAATTAGGTATTAAAACACTCATGTGATAAACCCACTTTCGTGTTTTAATACCCCTTAGTTGCATAAATAACTATTATAAAATATGCATACATATTTCGGATATTAATGCAAAAGGCATCATACTTTTTGGATTCAAAATGTTTAAAACCTTTTAGAAACCTATGTAACGTGTAAAACGAGGCTTAACTTATTAAAACCGCATCACAAAACAGCTTAAAATGTTCAACTCCGAAAATAAAAAATATACACCAATTTAAAACTGCTTCTGTGGCGCTTAAAAAGGTAATAAACGACTTAATTACATGTTCAAAAAGTCACAAGCTCAATCATAGAGATAAAACGTCAGTTGCAGCAGTTTTGGCAAAAGTAACGTAATGTCACATGGAACGAACGCGCCTCCGCGAACGATAAATGGTGTACGCGAAAAAGGCGGGAAGGGGCCATGTTCAATTCCTTTTTTTTTTTGTCTTTTTTCGTATTCGTTGTTTTAAGAAAGTGAGGGCGCTTCAATTTTTTGCCGTCGAAGAGTCAAAGGCTGCCTTTTTTTGTTTATTTTAGGTAGTTCAGGGTTTTTGTCGGTTGTAACTTTAGAATAATTTTATAGTAAGGGGAACTTATCCAAAATGAATATCTAATGCAATGTTGTTATCTTAACCATGTTATACAAATCATACAGAAGTTTTATTATTGGTCTAGAGAGTTTCTGGTGAGCATGAGGTCATGGGTACGATAAATTTTTCGAACCAAATATTTTTTTGTAACAACCATCCATCAATACATACCCGGACTCACAAACATTCGCATTTATAAATAGTAGTAGTAAAATAAAATCGTATATAATGTTAAATTTCAACTAGATACGGTCAAAATCGAGACAAAAAGATGTATGTATTTTCTTCATATACACATAGATAGCAATATTATTCTACATGCTTGTACCACAAGATCTCATACTAAGAAATTGTCACCCTATCTGCTCCTCTGGGAGTCGTAAAAGGGGACCGAAAGATTATATCTCCTGGATGGGGACTATCTACATAATAATAAGTATAGCTGGCCACACTATTTCGTTTTATAAAACGTTCTTCAGCAATATAAAAGTAAACTTTTTAAATATTTAGTGAGCAAAAGTTCAGGTAAGTAATTTGTTTCAATTGAACTAGTTTTCAAAGTTATGAATTTCTTGGAAACAACTTTATTTGTCTCGTATATTTTTGCTTACACGATTAATGTTGACTATTTTTCATGTTTGATTCAAAAGCGTGATTATTTTTTGTATTACATTAAATAAATGTCTAGAAAAAAAAACTAGCCCATGTCCTGCTGATCTTAGGCTACCCATCTATCAATACTCGTAACGATCATCATCATCATCATCAGCCTATAATGTTCCCACTGCTGGGACACGGCCTCCTCTCAATGAGAGGGAATGAGCTATAATCCACCACGCGGGCCCAGTGCGGGTTGGTAACGATCGCTAAGACTGAATTCAAGGTTTAGACTTAAAAAATTAACAGATAAACAGACTGACAGACAGTTACTTTTACATAAAATTACTACGAGGTGAGTATGAATTAGTATTTACGCCATACAACGGACGGACACGGACCCGGACCCGGGTGTAAACGGACCCTTCACGAAGCCATCAACCAAGCATTCTGTACATCAAAGTAAGTAACTTTTTTTTGGGGTAAAAATCACGGTTTACGCTTGTGCGTGATTTTTTACCCCAAAAAAAAGGGTTGGCTAAAAACTGATTACATACAGAAAATTCACGTTACAACCACCCTACTTAGTGTTGGGTTAATAGCCGGATGCTTTGAGTTATTATCGATTATAATCCATAAGTGTCCATTAATAGCCTTGCAATTGATGATAACCCTGCTATTATTGTATTGTTAAAAAAATAAATGCTTTTTTTTTGTTTTATTGTAAAATCTGTGGGTGTGAACATAAATTGGGTGCGTGTACGCAGTGTGATTCAATGTATTGTTATTTTTTTTATTTTTTTTCACTTTTTGTATGTGAAAAAGATAATCGGACTGCCATGGCTTTTGAACCAATATATTTGGCTGCTTATTTGCTCAACCCTGCTCCACATGGAAAAGAATTAGATCCAGAAGAAGATATAAAAGCAATGCAATATAGGTATATATAAGAACTGGGCCAACATTAAAAAATAAACGTCATGAAAGAATTAGCCGATTACAAAGCAAAAGACAAGTTTTGGAAGAATCGCTTTATTTGGTCTCAAGTCGAAGAAACAGACGCCTTTAGCTGGTGGAAGGGTATTTGCAGTTCTACTAAACTTCATAAAATTACAGTTGCTATTTTATCAGCTCCTTACACGTCAGCAGTTACGGAAAGGACCTTTAGTACTCAACCTGATGTACATACAAAAAAAAGAAATAAACTAACTACTGAACGAGCAGGAAAAATAACTTACCTATATATATATATATATATATATCAAATAGTCTAGTTTAGTTATTTTCATAGTATTATGTCATACGGTATTTTACTATGGGGACGGGCTGCAAACATCGAGTCTATATTGATTCTGCAGAAAAGAGCCATCAGAGCCATTTATGAATTACGTAGACGCGATTCTCTAAGAGAACTGTTTAAGGAAATTAATATCATGACAGTACCTTGTCAATACATCTATGAAAACATCATGTACGTTAGGAAAAATCAGCATTTATTCAGTAGAAGAGGTGACAGACACCACTATAACACTAGAAATAGGGACCAACTAGTTCACACCACCACCAGTAGATTCATCTTTCATGGGGTACTGTTTGAAATGTTACAATAAAATACCTCCCCACATTCTTCAACTGAACGAGATGAAATTTAAATCTTGTATAAAACGGACACTATGTAGGCAACCATATTATAAGTTGGGGGATTACATTGATGATAAAAATGCTTGGCTAAATGCTGGTCCTGCTCCACAACCATAGGGGCAAACTAATTGATTGTACTGGTCGGGCATTATTTGAGTCTATCGACACGCAAAGAAGGAGAAGAAGAATTGATTCCCATGTTGATGTATTGTGGAAGCTGCAGAAGATTGTAAAAATATACCTACTTGCATTGTGTAGATTCCAGTTCTTAGTATTATATAATTGGATAGCACATGTGTGAGTACTTTGTATTGTTCAGCCACCATTTACATTTAGTTATCTTTCATTGACTTGAATATGCCTTGGTGGCTTAGAGAATGTCATGCTCACTCAAATGTCTCGCTGATGGTGGCGGGTGTGTCGGGTCATTTAATTCCCTTCAATATGGTTGAGTTAAATGGCGCCGATGCGCGCGTCATGTTCGTGAGCGGGCGCTGTCAGTTGGGACTGGTCATCTCTTGGCTGCCAGGGTTCATTTTAATTCGTTTGTTGTTAAATTGTTGTCTTTTCTACTCTGGACGCTCTTAATGTGTACGTCTTTCTACATCGTTCTCACATATATGTATAATTTCAAAATTAATGATGTAACCAAGATTTTGTAACAATATTTTGATTCAAAAGAGTGTCCATGGAGTTTCTTACCCGTTCTTCTCCATAGAGATCTACGCTAGGGAATGGGCAACTACAGTACTTTCTCAAGTTATTATGCCTTGTGACTGGGACTGTAGCTTTGTTTTTTATTTGTAATTTTGACATTCAAAAGTGCCGTAATGGTCTAATTGAAATAAATGCTTTGAGTTGAGTAGATACGGAAAGTGATTTCTACATGGATTCGGAACCTTTCTCTCAAACATCAGAAATCGATGAAATATCCTGTGACTGTAATGAACCTGTACTTCTTAATGCACCAGAAATAGATCCATTAGCGTCCCATCCAATCGATGTACCTAACTTAGGAGATTTTGAAGAAAACACTGGATGTGTTTCTAGCAGTAATTAGGCTGAAAATTATTTTTGAGCAACAAACAAAAAAAAAACAACTAAAAACGAAAATAAAAAGTTCCCAAAAAAATATCCCAAATACATGACTGATTAAGAATTAAAGAAAAAATAAAAAATCTAATTTTCAAAAATCAATGTAAATAGCTGATTAAAATTTTTTAAATGGGCCAGATTAGTTTTAAATTGCACATTTATTACTACAAAGAAAGATGATGAAAATGAAGTCTAATCTGACAGTCATAAGCCTGAAAACCTTAAGGGAATCACTAAAATAACATTAACAGCGGGGTTATCATCCATAATTGCTATTTATGGCTACTAACTGCTTTTAATCGATTATTAGCCAAATGATATTTAACCGGATTATTATCATTGCCCAACACTAACCCTACTCGTACTCGTAGGTAAGTTCGTGTGCCACCAGCGCAGTATAATAAGCTAAATGAGCACTTATAAAAACTCTCTCTTTTCTCTTATTGTTACCAAAACTCCACTCAATATAAAAACAAAATGTTACTGATTGCTAATTTTGATGTTAATTTTCGAGTTTTTAATAGCTTTCTGTTTATTCCTTCTTATTGAACATTAGTGTGATTTTCAACGAGTTTCACAAAAAAGAATTTATAGGTAAGCGTAGATTATAATTTTCGTTACGTTTTTTTCGCGATTTTTTTCGCATGCCTTTAATTGGTTGGAATATTCACTTTGAGGGTTTTGCTAGTCTAGTGATGTGATGTATTGGTGGGCTTTGTCGATAAAATTCAGTAGGCACTGTAGGTATACTTTTAAATGTTATGTTGATGCTTGCAAGTGAAGGAAGACCAAAGAAAGTACTAAGATTTTGTGAAAGAAGGTCATCATCTGCCTGCCTTTTCCCAACAATGTTGGGGTCGGCTTTCAGTCTAACCGATGCAGCTCAATATCAGTAATTTACATGGAGCAACTACCTATCTGACCTCCACAACCCAGTTAGTACTGGGTAATACGATACCCCTTGATAAGACTGGTTGTCAGACTTTTTGGGCCACTGACTACCTGTAACGACTGTCAATGATCTACAAATGACGGCGTGGACCAACTGATTAACGTGTTTTCCGAGGCACGGACGAAACTCGGTATACGGACCACCCTAGGCAAGCACGGCTTAACCTAAAGAACGACCCGAGTGGCTGTTATTATTTAGCCACGAGCTCCTCCTGTGAAAGAAGATACGGATCAAAAGAAAATGTATATTATGTTTATTTCCTAGCCAAAAGAGAATAATATAAGAGAAAAACTGAGCAGTGTGAACATCACAAGCTGAAAATGCTATGTACAGACGCCAGCACGCCAACTTACCACAAACTGTAAAATTTCTATAAATTATATTAAGCAATAAAATAATGAAGGTTAAGTTCAAAATCGAATGAGAAAATTTGACAGTTTATGAGGATTTTAACTTGAGGCGTTGGCGATTGTACAATGGAACGGGTAAAGAAGAAGAACGTTATTTTTTTTTTGACGGCCTATTTTATTAATCTACTTTCAAAGGCCATGTTAGGAATAGAATATTAATAAGACCAGTAATTGTTACAAGCGTAAAAATGAGATCTTCAATCTACGTCCCCAACAAACTGTCACAGAATTTCACCGTTATGAATATTTTTCGTCAGCCAAGCAATATTCACGATACAAGATAAATCCTAGGCTCAGACATGACAGGAATTTATAATACATCGTAATTTACTAGATTGCTTTATATAAGAATATTTTGTCAGCCATTTCAGCTTACTTGTGACTCTGTAAACGTAAACACAATTTTTCAGCGTTGCCGATAAATATTTCATGTCGGTTTCTGACGGATAAGGAGAATGATAAGATGCTGTAAAGACTATGAAGATATTTTGTACCTAGACTTTTTGGTAAAAAAGCTGAGATAACTATTTGACAATATTTTGAGGAAATAACTCGCATTTTTGCCTTGGTGACAAGAAAATACAGTCTCATTTGTCTAGTGACAGCAAGCGCTTCTGCTGAGAAGTCGATATCCAGATCGGCCAAAGGGTTATTAGGTTTTTCATAAGATATTACTCAGAAACAGTCCTATTACTCGTTGATGGCAACAGGCTTTGCCCCCAATACATGGGACTAAATCTATATTTCAAGTGAGGAAGGAATATAGTGAGGTAGCCTAGACCCGCGTGGTGGATTAAAGTTCGCTCCCCTAACTGATGGGACCGATGTCCCAGCGGTGGGAACATTTAAAGATGTGTTTGCCATCATGAATTAACTGAAGGAAATGGTAAAACTAGTACCAAAATCAGTTAATTTAAACTGTCAAGTATTAAAATATCTTCGTGCTTTTATTAATCTATCGATAAAAACTGCAGTTTGTGTCCCATCACTAAGTTATAATCGGATTACCGTAGTAAGACTGAACATTAAAGACTTTTTACATAGCGTCGCGATTGTTTTAGCTCCACTGTTTACATTGAGAATGTTTAACATGACCCTTAATAGGATTTTAATATTTGAAGAAAAACATTCTGTAAAAGCTTTATTTTTGCTAAGCTTGCTAATTACAAAAAGATTATTATCTGAAGATAATTAAAGTTGGGTTTAGAGAAAGCCTTCTTTAGCAGTTATAACCGTTTTCATGAATAATAAGTTGGCTCGTCGGTGTAGTGGTTGCAAGCGCGACTGCTGCGCATCAGGTCTTGGGTTCGAATCCCAGGTCGGACAAAGTGTTATTGGGTTTATCTATCAGGAATTTCTCAGTAGTAAACTCAGAGTCTAGATTTTAGTTCGGTTGATGGTCTTCTTCTTCTTCAGCAGCAGCAGCAGTGATAGCTTAGTGGTGTGACGTCGAACCCAAGGCACGCACCTCTGATTTTTCGGATTCATGTGCGTATTGTATAATTACCACTTGCTTCGGTGAAGGAAAACATCGTGAGGAAACCAGCATGCCTGAGAGATATTTCTTGACGGCATGTAAAGCCAAGTCAGAGGCAAGCCATGTGCGGCTTAAAAACTCTGACACCACGTTAGGCACTAACCACACGATAAAGAAAGAAGAAGAAGAAGAAGAACATAACTGGTTAAATGTGGGTGTACTGTTTGGTACACCTCTGTCCAACCCTTCGGGCCTATTACAGGCGTGATGTTGTGGGACCAGATAGGCAGTCGCTCCATGTTAAATACTGGTATTCAGCGCAATTGTGTTAGACTGAAAGCCAACGCTAACATACTCGAAGTTAGGAAAAAGCTAGCGGAACGACTGCCTATCTGACGTCCACAACTCAGTTAAAACTACGAAATACCCCTTGGTAAGACTGCAGGTTGTCAAACTTTCGGGTCACTGAATACCACAACGGCTGTCAAAAATCTACAAATGACAACCGTGACCAATTAACTTAACGTGCCTTCCGAGGCACGGAGGAAACTTGGTATGTAATTGGTGGGTCACCCATCTATGGACAGACATTAACACGCGTTGCTTAACCTTGAAGATCGATTCGAGCAGCTGTTGTTATTTAGCCACGAGCTCGAGATGAGTGTTATCTATAAAACCGCTTCCCATCAAGGCCCCTGGCATATTTGCAAACCTATTATATGAACCACAACCTTTTTTTTTAAAGGGTATCGCACGGGTATTGTTGTTAATTTTAAAGCAAACTGTTCTATATTCTTTATAAACGTTTGTAAAGGGATGTACCCTAGGGTACCACGTTTTATTATAAATGTCTGCCTTTCATACACAGGTGACTACAAAAGGCTTTTGATAATAAATGCCTTTTAATGTTGGCTGATATTTTATGTAATGAGACGAAAAGAGAGAGGTTTTTTAACGTAACTTCACGCCTGTAATTCCCGAAGGGTTAGGCAGAGGTGTACCTAATAGTACTTGTACCAATTTATTAGGGGGCGGGCCTATTGCCATCAACTGGACACACCCAGACCCCGTGGCCGCTACTGATAAATTCCTGATGGAAAAACCCAATAATACTCGGTATAAAATGGATGGCCCATGGATCCACGGACCAACCTAGGCAAGCGTTACTTAACCTGAAGATCGATCCGAGCCACTTAACAATGTGAAAAAACGTTATAAAACCCAACTACACCTATTTGTTACGTAAGTACATAAAGTCCCGAACACCTGCGCTATACATAATTAATTGTTTTAATTCCCATGTTCTGGCTCGCACGGACTTAACGTTAACGTACACGTTTCACGGCTTATAGTGGTCGTTGGTGAATTGTAATCTACATGGATTGATGGATGTATGACGATGTATGAACGTGGATGAAGCCAAGAAGTGTGTCAGTCAGGATCGTTGCCTCTGGCGTTCTTTAGTTTCCGCTTTATGTCTGTTATGCGTTGTATGTTTATTGTTTATTTTCTCTAAGTTTGTATGCACATCATGTCCCTGCGGCAGATAAATATTTTTTCTTTCTTTCTTTTTACATCCGTAAAGTTCGGTTAAGTTTCTAGTCCGTAGTGTTTAGATTGAGGAGCTAGAAGCTAAATAAAAACAATGTAAAATTAAAAGCAGGTACCCACACGAACACAGTTCATGTACCTGTATGCCAGTACGGTATCGGTGGCAATAATTTTCCGGAGCGTGTGAAAGAACTCCCGCGGTGACAGAATGAAAAATTGCGGAGTGCGACCTAATTCCCTTTACCATTAGTCCTACACTGATGTCGGGTGTTTGGAAGTGGCTGTACGATATCTCTTGATTGCCTCTCTGGTGAAGCGAGCATGAGGTCCTAGGTTTTTACTACTGGATAGCCCAGTATCAGCTTGCTGCTTGCTGTGTGTTGTTCAGTTTAGCAGAAATAACATTGTTTTGTAATACGATGTCACCACGAATAACGTTTCATTTTTTTTAATTTGTGTCCTTTATTTGGCAACTTCGTCCGCAAAAATGGTAATAACCAGGCTAATATGTATGATATTAATATAATTTATAGCATGTAGCACCCACGAATAATGTAGCTTTCTGACAGTGAAAGTTTTTTTTTAATTTTATCATTAGTTCCGGAGATTACCCCCTCCATACAAACTTACAAACAATTTTTACCTCTTTATAATATTTGTATAGGATAGGCTCGCCTCCATTACTTGGGACTTGAACTTATCTAGCGAAATGTAGGTGTAATTGAGAAACACCTGTGCCTCCTTTGGGGAAATACTTTAGAATCGATCAAATTTTACCAAGAGGAGCTCGTGGCCGAATAATAAGCCGGCCGTTTGGGCCGATCTTCAGGGTAAGCCATGCTTGCATAGGTTGGTCCACTGATGGGTGATCACGTCGACCCCAACATAGTTGGGAAAAGGCTATGCAGGTGATCGATCAAATTATTCCAATTACTTATAACCAATTCGCAAAACGCATTGAAACTCTAGTTCATATTTTTAGGATCGACGATACACAGACAGTGTCAAAACCATCTTGGACTTCTGATATTTCATCCGAAAAAAAAAACAACTGAAGTCACATCCAGCACGACTCTTCGACGTGCCTTATTCTTGCAAAATTCAATTTTCCTTGGCGGTACGATGTTTTAATTAAGAATGCCGCGATATACGAACATGTCTGCCTATACCTCGATTGATGTCTCCCACCTAATTCGAGAGGATATGGTGCTTTATTATTAAATTCTGCTGCTTACAATTTTGTGCGGGGTTAAATGTATGGGGATGACTAATGAATGAGGTTGAATGAATGATGGGTGAGCTGTGATTATAAATAGGTAAAGATTATGACGTGTTAATGTTTAGACTATGTGTTGTCTTGTTCTTGTGTTGGGTACTCAGGTTAGGCAAAGTATTTTAGTTTTTTTATCCAACGACGGCAAAGCCAGAAGAAAGGTTTATGATTTTAACAGACTGTGTATGTGTGTTTGTAAAATTTTAACAGACTGTGTATGTGTGTTTGTAACATTTTAACAGACTGTGTATGTATGTTTGTAACATTTTATCAGACTGTGTATGTGTGTTTGTAACATTTTAACAGACTGTGTATGTATGTTTGTAACATTTTATCAGACTGT
This sequence comes from Xestia sexstrigata, assembly GCA_941918905.2. NCBI lineage: Eukaryota > Metazoa > Arthropoda > Insecta > Lepidoptera > Noctuidae > Xestia > Xestia sexstrigata. Next base: position 13,332,798 of record OW799226.2, read on the forward strand.
GTATGTGTGTTTGTAACATTTTAACAGACTGTGTATGTATTTTTGTAACATTTTAACAGACTGTGTATGTATGTTTGTTTGTAACTTTTTTTTTCTTTAGAATATTTTCCAGTAATTTGTAACGTGGACCGAGACCGCCGGTTGGTCTACAAATTCAAGGTCGCTCAGGGCGGTATGGAGCGGGCCATGCTCGGAGTTTCTTTGAAGGATAAGATACGAAATAAAATTATCCGGAACAGAATTGGATTTACCGACATAGCTTGTAGTTGTAGAGTAACAAAGCTGAAGTGACAGTGGGCTGGACAGGGTTTTAAGACACAGTTTGGGAATGGTGTAAATGTCCAGCTGTGAACTGCGTTAGGCTGAGCAGAGTGTTACAGACTGGAAGTCTGAAGTCAATGGCCTATTAAGTTAATCCTCTATTACGTGGAAATCTATACAAATAAATAAAAAATAGTGTCTGTTTGTAATATCAAAATACTAAATACCGTTTTACTGAATGCTTATGAAAATATAATAAGGCACTTATAACAAAAACTCATTTCATTTTTCTTGACTTTTTCTTTCTGTTTGTTCCACCTAATCTCCAAAACGGCTAGACCGATCTTGACGGGACTTTTACTGGCAGATAGTACTTTTATTTTAAAATGCATTAGAATGCATTTAACGTGCAAAAAAATTAAAACCATTGAAATTGGTAACAAAATCCGATTAAAAAAAGCAAATAATATTTTTACTAATTTCAAGCCAATGAAGGCAGGCAACACCTAGATATTATCATAACTGGCAAAATGTTAGTCCTATTCACCTCATCTTACAATTTTGACGACTACAGGCATGTTACGGCGTTATGTTATGTCCCTAGGTGATGAATCGCTTTCAGGAATGAATCATTAACGCTATAGTATTTATAATGACTACAAATAACAGAGCCGTCCTCGTCTTTGTCCCACAAATGAAAACATCACTCCTTAAAGAGCCAACATAATATTTTTGCAGCGCAATTCTTATCGAGAGCTTGACAAAGTTGCAAAGTTAAAAGAAAAAAGAAAAAAAAAGTTCAAAAGATACGGCGATTCATGGTCCTGGGTCGGAGTCAAATGAGCGTTAAAGTGAAGGAAAACCTCCTTTGTTGTCCGCTGTGCAATGTGATCAAATTAAAAATAGTGATGTGCTGTTGTGAGTTGTCGATATCGATGTGATTTTAAAAGTGAATCAATTGGCTTAGAATCTGTGCCATGTATGAGAAATGAAACATTTTTGTGTAGTTATAATTCATTCTTGCAGCTACCAGTATTTAACATGGAGCGACTGCGACTTTCCCTCTCATAGAGAGGAGGCCTGCGTCCCAGCTGTGGGAACATTAATAGGCTGATGATGATGATGATGACTGCCCTCCACTGACCTCCACAAACCAGTCAATACTGGGTAACACGATATCCCTGATAAGATTGGTTGTTTGTTAGATTTTTGGGCCACTGACTACCTGTAACGACTGTCAAAGGTCTACAAATGACAGCCGGGACCAACGGCTTAACGTGCTTTTCGAGGCACGTAGGACACGCATTAAACAAGGTGTAAACAGACCCTTTACGAAGCTGTCAACCAAGCATTCTCTGCATTAAACTAAGTCTTGTAATCTTACGCAAAAAATATTGCTGGGTTTTTGGGTTATAAATCACGTTTTACGGTAAAACTCAATGTTACGCACTCAAAACATTGTGCTGATGAATAAATTGAATAGTACGGGGGTCGTGGAGGTGTTTAAAGTAAAAATATTTCATTAAAAACATGTATTAAAAAAACTTTTGAAAAAGTTGGAAATTTGACCCCCAATATCTCCGTAATTAGAAGGTTCCCAGGTATGGTGTACAACAAAAAAAATATTGCGATGACGGGGAGAATAAGTATCTTTCGGCTTTGTTAAGAGTTTTTTACACCCTCTATACTTCCCATGTATGGTCTAGAACAAAAAAAAAACCGCAATGACGGGAGAACAAGTGCCTTTCGACTTCGTGAAGGGTCTATGTGCACCCTTTATAATGGATGGTCACCCATCCACTTAGACAAGCGCTGCTTAACCGTGAAGATCGACCCATGCAGCTGTTATTATATATATTAGTTAGGTCAATTTATTTATTCTAAGTAAATTAGATAGTGCAATTAATGAGTTGGTTGTTTCCAATAACACGTAGTGAATGACTTTGGGTCGTATATCGTATAATAAACTTTTTCAAATTACCAACGTAGGTACCTACGTACGTTGGTAATTTGAAAAAGTTTATTTAACACATGGTAAATTCCTTTTCGTGGCTTAGAAAGTTAAACTTTCAGCCTCGTGTCAGTGTAATTATTATAATGTCAATGTCGAAACGGAAAGTAAATTAATGGAAATATGACAGTTGTTGGCAGAATTTAGACAGCTAAAAGATTTTTCCTTAAAACATTTTTGGGACTCCCATAATTGAATTGGGAGGCAGTCATAAAGGAGAAACCAATTATCTTGGAACTTTAAAAAACTATTACCAATAATGAACTATGGTGGAACAAACTTGGCCGATCACAGCCTCTTAGAATAAAGGTTTTCTTAGATTAAAAGGCAGGGAGACTTAGCAACATTTGTATTTTTGTTGTTATGTAACTTGTTATTCTGTATTTTGTTGTAAATAAACTTTATTTATTAAATATTATTAAATTTTTTATAGTATAATCAACCTACAATGTTCTACGTTGCCAGTGCTGGGACACGAGCTTCATTTCCATGAGTGGAAGGGGGCTGTACCCACCGGTCACCTTTAGAATAGCAGACGTCGTGAAATAATTGACAGAAAGTAAAGTGCCTGCCTGTGTTTAAATTCGCGGCCATTTTCAATAGGCCACCAGGGCTCTAAGGTATATTATTAAAATTTAAAACAAAACATTTTCACTCTTGTTAAAACAATCCGTGTTCCAACATTAACATTTTTCAAAATCTTTTCCACCAAACTATATCGATTTTATTATGTTATAATAATATAAAAACAGTATAAACAAAATGTAATGAGATCGGGAAGGTTCTTTTCAAAGGTTTTCTGTATAAAATATGGCCTTTGCAAAGTAAACTGGCAATAATATTTTAGTGCCTAAGGGTAGGACCCTAATAACGTTGTAAAAACGTCGATAAAATCTTCAACCTTGTTTTTGTATTATATTACGATGAAAGGAAATATGGGTTACTATTATTCATGTTGGAAAAATATTTTTAAGTAATTGTGTTGAGGGTAGATCGCTAATAGGTCATGGTTTTTTATTGAAAAGGTGCTGAAGTTTTTCTCACAAAAGTTGCTACAATAAAAAATCATAAACCAGATTATATTTGGTTTATGTAATATTTAACGGGCTCTTCGACTATATAGGAATTGATAGCTTCTTTATCCTATTGGCAGTTGCTGACTTACTTATTTATTCAAGGGCAACACAGAAAAACAAATAGGAGGCGCAGTTCAAATCGCCGAATGTTGTCGTAGACACGTTCGAATTGGAACCAGACCTAACCGATCCAGTGAGTAATTTGCATAGCACTCATATGACCGGGCCAAGATTTTTTCTTGAGTTGAAAAGAAACACTGACCTCTGAGTTTGTTTCAGTGTTTTTTTTAAGATTAGTCGGATAAAAAACCCCGATCTCGACTAGTTTTAAAACATAATTTATTGTGACGTGTAAATGTTTTTTTTAAACTTTTTACACAAACAAATATCATTTATAATAATTGGAAGTACCCAATTATAAAAAAAAATAACACATCAACAAAAATAAAACTTTGTAATTCTATCGACATCGACAGTGTCCCATCCCTAGCTGCAAGAGATAACAGCACATAGTTTACTGTATAAACTTTTGTGCAATTATTTTAATAGACGACATCTTAGAAAGTGCGCCGCGTTACTCATTCTTTCGTTTACTCTCTGCTTGTCTGCGTTTGGGTGGAGCGTGAAGCATGAACTTACAGCGGAAATACATTGTACGATCGAACAAGCTATTTGGTTTACAGTTTAACCCACAAATTACGTTGTAAAATGTAAACCAAATAGCTTGTTCGACCGTACTTGTTACAAGTTTGATAAGAAATATTCCTCCTTCCCTAACGAAACCAGAACCATGAAATTCATTTTAGGTAAACTTGCAGTCCATCTAGTACAAGATGGACGTTGTCACCTGGTATCCTGCACCTGTAATTTTATCGAGTCTAGTGCTAGCTACCGAAAGGGTTTGATAATAATTGAAACTTTTTATTTGTTTTTTTTTTTCTGCAATTGTAGTGTTTTCAATCCAGAATAACAACAACAAGAGCCGTTTCACAACAATTTTCTACTATTAGAATAAATTTCGGGTGACCGGGTCCGTGGGAACTTCAGTATAAAAGTATACAGAAACGGAACGTATTTAATGTAGAAGGTACAACGGACGTTTTAGTACAAACAATGACTCCTAATTAGTCGAAGTTTATTGTAATGTAGACAAACTCTTTCAACACAGTCACTTTTCGCTCCCAACTTGGACCCAACACCGAGACTATTGTGCTAAAATCGAGAGAATTGCTCGTTTCTCGTATTTTTTGTGACGGAGGCATTACTATAGCCGTTCCTGCTATTGCAGGCTTAAAAATTACGACTATGTACATCTCCTTTTGTGTCGTGAGTTAGGTATTTATGTGTAAATAGATGGGCTTCGATTTAGTAACAAAAACGGTTTGTTTGTTGCGATTTTTTGTTGTTTGTAATTTATATTCTTGAGTGTTTCGTTGATATCAAATGAAAGTGTAGCGTCTTCATTAATTATTTAATAATATTATATGTATTACTTCAGTGAACTTAGTATGTAATAGTGTTTTAAGTTAACTGTGAAGTACCGCTAGTTTTAGGTTCTCGCGGCAAGCTTGCAGATGTTATAACAAGAGTTTATGGTAGGGTAGAGGTTCCTTGCCCAATTTGATTATATTAGCTTTATGAATTTAGAGTAATACCCGGTAATATTATTGTTGAGATGCCGACGGTTCTTTTGTATAATGTTTAACTGTGATATTTTTATTGTGTTACCTAGCTGTAGAAACCTTTGTAGAATTTTTAGTTCGTAACGTGCCGCTCCGGCCGTATCCCAAGTTTTCGATAATTGCTCAAATGAAAAATTAGTTAGTAACTTTTCATCTCCGGGTTCGGTCGGTCGGCATTCTTGCTCTTTGTAATTTATTTCAATAAACTTACTCCATCACCAAGTTACATCAAGCTATACAGCTTTTCTTTTCTAAGTCGTCATCGTCATCAGCCTACCCTCATTCCAATTTCTCTCTTACGTCTCGTCATCTCATGAATTGTTTTTCTAAATACTATTTCAAAATTCTAACGGTGTCCATGGTAATTTATAAGAAATGATGTCATTTTGGTTGATGGGTACTCCCAGCGACAAAAATGACGACCTTCCAAGCAACCTTTTATCCTCCACTCACTTTCGAAACCCTTGTGAAAAGTTTCAAGCTTCTAAACATATTCGGTAGGTTGTCAGTGCATGAATTTAAGTTTTCTATTAAGTGAACCATTGCAAGACAAAACTTGAATAAAATATGTCCCACCAGCCGATACAACCCGTCAACTTCTGCAAGTCATCGATATTGTTTATTGTTTTACTAGCTCATGCCTGCGGCTTCGCCCGCGTGGAGTTCAGTAATTGTCCCATGGAATCGTACAACCGGGATAAAATGTATCCTGTATGTGTTAATCCAGGTTATAAACTATGTGTGTGCCGAATTTCATGCCAATCTGTTGAATAGTTTTTGCGTGAAAGAGTAACAAATATACACATATACAAACACACATACAAACTATCGCCTTTATAATATTAGTGTGATTGTTAGGATTGTGATCCTGATGTCGACGGTATGGTATCGGAAGCCTGTGATTATTCTCTTACGGCCATTTTCAATAACTTACTAACCGGTTTTGGTAGGTTGCTATCTCTGTCTGTTTGACATTTTGAAAACAGACGGTTAGAAACAAAACGTCACAGAAAATGTTTTTGATTTTTCTATGAATCAAGTGACAGGTAGGTGACGCGGATAAGATATTTCAAGCTAACTTTGTTTATAGAAACACCGATAGCTGCGACACGTGACATATTACCTGACAGTTATGCGTAAGTAAGTTATAGAAAACGACCGTTAGTCGTTTTTAACGATACGTTTACGTTTTTTTGGCGCAGCCGTGATGCACACAGCACATATTATGTTTTCTTCCTTATTTTGTATCTTTTTTTTAAATTATTGTGCGTGTTTTATTAACTGACGTCAAATAAATAGTTTTTCTTTCTTTCTTTAATTACTAACCTTTTCTTTTCTCTGTACTAACCAGAAAAATGTTTTCTATCTACAACATTCAGATTTCCGACCCAAAAAATTTCTTCAACATTGAAAACTAAATTTTTTCGTTCGCTTCCTTACCCAGCTTAGTTTTTTGCACGTCTCCTCCCAAAAAACGACTCGAAAATTTTTCAACTAACTAAGCGACTTTGTAACTCCGACAAATAAACGGGAAAGAAATTAATCTGGCCATTTCTCACTGTCAACGTCGGTTTAACGTAAAAACCGGTACCTTCCCGTATTATTTTATCATCAATCCCACAGACGGGGGGCGATCAGCAGGATTGTTTTTGAAAAAGTTTTTCACCTTTTTTTTGAGCCATTTTTTTCTTTAAGTAGTGGAGTGGATTAGTTTTGTTAAAAGGGTTGAAATGTTCAAGAGTCTATGCTGATTGAAGTTATATTAGTATAATTTAAGGCGTATACAGGTACACGGAGACGCCTAACCCTCAATAAACAGACGTGATGTTATATCATGTTTTCTAACTGAAAAATAACTTCAAGTTAAAAATACTGACGCACAGTCACATCCAGCTAAAATAATAGATCTTGACAAAAGAGAAGGTAATGATGAAACAAATTGTAAATGTTCAAATACGTGCTCATTTCCTGCACACGTTTAATTAATAATCGCGAGCACATACGTGTATTACGTGCTCAGTTAGGCGGAGCGCGCGTAATTATATGTGTGTAGAGACCTTATGAATGGGAAACAAGCTTGCTGAATTACTGGAGTGTTTTTTCTTAATATTAACATAACATCACGCCTGTTATCCTTGAAGGGTTATGTAGAGCTCTAAACTTAGCAGAAGCACTTGCAACCTAGGCAATGAGGTCGTTTGTAGCACTCGTATTGTATATTGCTTTTTTTTTACTAGGAAATGTTTCAGTTTTCAAAGTAAACTAACATGCCATTTTAAAAACTACTATAGATAGAGTAATATTAATGGTGCTTGCTCTTTGGCCAAATAATTAGCATGACCATTCAACGTGGCAATGCTGCCAGTCTTCTGGGCACGGATGACAGGGATGCGAAATAGTACTTTGACGCCTAAGTTTCCTATTGTCGTCGTTGTACATTAGGTACTTAGTTTTAGCCTTATTTTGGTACCTTTTTGTTCATATTTAGTTTTTTTTTTTCAAATTAATTTAGGGTTGTTTATAGTATGTATTTAGCGGATTCTTTAACAAATTTATGATGATAAATATTTCAAAGTTCGTTTTTTTATAGTTCTGATCCAAAAATACCTAACCAAGGTTATAGAAAACTCCTATTCAACAAAAAATCAATAGCGTCAGTTTCTAAAATTAACTTTGAAAACATTTCCTCCATTTGTAGGGTAGAAAAAGGTAGAAAAGTTTCCCAAGCTTTCGTCCGAACGCAGAGAAATATAAAACTGTTGGAGACGCCCGGCGGAGGCGTTTCATTTGTAGGAATTATTGAATTTGAATTATTGGAGTGGCCATCTTGGTTGGAAACGAGCGGGGTGGAGTTGACTTTGTTTGTTTTTTTATAATCCTGGGAAATATTTTATTTTCGACTAGCGGAAGTCGGTTTCACCGGCGTATTTCCCGTTGCCGTGGGAGTACGGGGATAAAATGTATTACTCATCTCATTCGCCTATGTTAATCGCTGATTATGTAGCTATACATTGCTAATTTTTTTTTTAAATCGAAGAAGTTTTAGAGTTAAATCGTAACAAACACACAAACAAACAAAAAATCGAATCTTTTCTCTTTATGATATTAGTATAGACTAATAGTTTTAAAAGTGAGGAAACTTGAGCTAAAGATGATTGAGGCCGCCAAAGCAAGAGCATTTCTATTATCTTCCTCAAACTCTTAGTCCTCAATGTGAAGCGTTGAAATTATAGAATAACCTTGTCTAATAACATGTCCGTATGTTAAGTTCCATTCAGGATGACACTCTTTCTAAAAGTAAAAAGAGTAAGTAGTTTTAAAGTATTTTCTAATGCTTATTATCTAGCCTACCTAGCTAAATACAGGTAACATTTAAGAATAGCTCACGAAATACGTCACAATAAACTTCGTGTAACACATCTTAGTAGTCTAAAGTGAAAACATTACGACATTTAGTTCTAAAACGTTAAGTTTAAACACTACCTTACAATGTAATACCTAGACACTTTAGGAACGGGTCTTACCACCGGTGATAAGCGATTTGCGAATAGAGGCTGCAACTGAAAACGAGTTATTCGTTTGACAGAGTTCTCACCGGGCGGTTTACAGTCACTGATCATAATCATCATTTGGCATTTTTCCAACTGTGTTGGGGTCGGATGCAGCTGAATATCAGCATTTTACATGTAATAATAATGGAGCGCATCTGATCTTCACAACAAAGTTATTGGGTAGCACGATAACCATACGTAAGTAACACTTTCAGACTCCTGACCTACCGGTAACTACTGTCAAAGATCTACAAATGACAGCCGGGACCAACGGCTTAGCGTTCTTTCCGAGGCACGGAGGTAACTCGGTACGTAATGCTGACCTTAGCAAGAATAGCTTAACCTTGGATCGACTTACGTACCAAATGTATCTCTTTTACTAATAAGGGACCTACAATATTTTGAACGTTTCAGTTTCTTGAGCTTGAAAGTGAAAGTAAAGCTACTAAAGTAAAAATAGTCGATACCTACTCGCTTCCCCGCTGGCAGTGTGACCAGGCTTTACCTACCTGTCTCAAGAACGGGGCGACAACTTTAATTACTACAAACAAGACATTACGTTAGCGTTTGAAACTGTTAGTGAAATTCTAATGTTGCTTTTTGTTTGTGGCAATGAGTTTAATATCTTAATGGATTATTTTTGTGTGTTTTGGTAATAAGTTTTCCTTTTAGGCAACAATTAATTTAAAAAAAAAATGATTTATGTGTCATGCACTAGTGGTATTAAAAGAGTGCTTACGAGTGAAGAAATTGACATGAATAGGCGCGAACCATCCGGAACTGGTCAGCCAAACGTGAATGCCAAACTTGACACCATGAATTTATGGCCCTTAATTCAACTGATCCCGCTCATTTGGATCCCACGGGATCAGTTTACCAAATTAATATTTTTATGGCATTTTATTTAATAGATTGGTCCTCTTAAAAAAAAAATGCCATCGAATTTCAAATTTGAGTAACATCATCGTCATCACCTGCCTAGCATTTTCCCTCTGCTGATATTGGCAGCCAAAAATGCTGTTCAATGTTACCTTTGGACATGTTACATTTGTACATTTGTATTTGCAAATAAGTGCTACAAACTGTTTTCCTTAGATTTATTTACATGTGTGACCCTAATTATTATTTGTTGTTCGTATCATATAATAGCGTTTAAGTACATTAGGTATATCATAATATATTAACCCACACTAACTTATTTCACTATTATGTTTTATATTGTTAAGAAATCCATTGTCCAAATAGTATTTATTAGAAACATGCCGCCTGTGATACAGGTTTAACCTAGTACAGGAATCGAACTCTGTTATACCAACATTATTTTTAAGATTTAACTTATATTTTTCGTGCGAATTCTAAATTTGAATAAATATATTATTATTATTATTATTACTGACTCAGCACTCGACCTGGCTCACGCGCGGCCTAGTCAAAAAAATGATTTGGTTGCATTTTACACGCATAGGACACATAGAATTTGTTAAGAAAAAGTAGTATATAAGCAGAACATTTTGTAAATAAATCAGATTTGAATTTTATATTCTTGTCTCATTACCCCTCACTGTGGCCAAGACACCTTTAGCCACCTCTGATCAGTCTCGGAGAGTCTGCGGGACTGGCAGTGAGTGTACCCTTCCTGAACCTGGTATTCCTGTCTACTATCCGTCTGTAACCCTAGGTCGCATGGTGCAGACATCCTGAAATTATTTATATATTTATTTATCACACACTAGGTACATGGTAGGTTAGAACTGTAGGGCTTATAGGGCTTAGGGTCGTAGGGACGGTAAGGCTTGTAGGTCTTTGTAAGTTCCTTTAACTTTTCATATATTTTCATGTACCGTCACACCCTTGACAGTATTGCGGCCTTACGTGACGTTTGTTAAAAGTGGATGTACAAATGCAATAACATTGAATTGTTGTAGGATAAAATAAGACCCTTCACAAAATTAGTTATTTTCAGTAAAACAATAATATTTGAAAGTTCTATCCAAGCACCCACTCAATGTTAACAAATAGTGTTTGAAAATAACGCTAAAGACTTCAAAAGAAAAATACAAGAAATATAATTTCAACAACTCCACTCCATTTAGTATTCCAAGTCAGGTAGCGGTGGCAGGTGGGCAGTGACTGCGAAAATTTTGTTCCTCAGCTATTTGAAATTACAACAAAAGATATATAGCTTGAGATAGTATAGCGTAGCAGTAGCAGTGGCGGTGTGGTGCCGACTTGTGGGCTATTCTTTGTATTTACAGTATAAAAACGATGGACCTTATTTTATTTGCTTGATAAAGGAAATATGGTGGAGTTCGTGGCTAAATGATAACACCCGCTCGGGTCGATCGTTCGGTTAAGCCGTGCTTGCCTAGGTTGGTCTGTGGATGGGTGACCACCCATTACATACCGAGTTTCCTCCGTGCCTCGGAAAGCACGTTAAGCCGTTGGTCCCCGCTGTCATTTGTAGATCTTTGACAGTTGTTTGGTAGTCAGAGGCCCAAAAAGTCTGACAACCAGTCTTACCAAGGGGTATCGTATTACTCGGTACTAAATGGGTTGTGGAGGTCAGATAGGCAGTCGCTCCATGTAAAATATTGGTATTCAGGTGCATCTGGTAAAACTGGAAGCCGACCCCAACATAGTTGGGAAAAGGTTAGGCAGATGATAAAGGAAATATGGTCCATACAAATAACTGACTTACTGGTAGACTGGTAGAGACCGCCTTGTGGCAGTACTGTACCACTGTACATGGAGTTTAAATAAATCAGTGAATAAGACATGATAATCGATCGCTAGGCTTGCTCAAGACGGGTTAGCGATTTCAGATTTTGTTTTGCGTCTGGCTTTAATCCAGATTTCAGGCCACTACTTAGAAAGCCGTAATCCTTTCAAAAAACCTTATTATATGAATTTTTGTTTGATTGACGACTCAGCTTTTAAAATCACGCTGCTATATTCTATATGTATACATTTTTAATCGAAGAAAGAAAGATAACATATTTATTTGACTCACACAGGAAAAACAATAAAATAAAACAAAATAATCAAAACTAAAATTAAAAAACCAGAGCGACAAAAAATTAAAAAATAATTTTAAACTAAAACATAAAATTAAACTCATTATGGGTCCTGTACGAGGCCAAAAAGGCCCGTAGCTCAGCATGGTGCTGCAACATCCTCAAATCTCCCTAAACTTTTTAATCCCAGATCAATCCAATATTCCAACTCAGATCGTATCTTTTCACCCTCGAACATAAAAAACAACAAAATAACTCCATCCATCTATCTGTTGCAAGATCAGCATCGAATTAGGCTGACGAGCCTCTTTTAAGGAAGATCTCGCCAAAAACAGCTTCATTAACGGAATTGAGTACCATTTCCGTTTCCTGATCAAACAACTGCTACTCAGGTTTCGTTGTTGAGTATGAATTAGGTAAGGTATTATGAAATAATTCGTTTCAAAGCTTTGCAACAGCGAAGTATCGGTCAATTTCTTTACATGGTTAAGTGTATTTTTCCTTTTTGGCTTGAGATTTTAATATTACTTGCTCCATGGCATGTTATTAAATTTACAGTGTTTCTTACTTTTTGTCAGAGAAATATGCCAACCTCCGTACTTCAAGATATCTAAATCAAATAAATTCTAATTTGAAAAAACAAATGAATGAAACTTCCACAAAAATACTACCGTATCATTTAATATCTTCTACTGTCAACTGCACTCTAATTATCACAAATATATTTTTAACAACGCTCTACACTCAATACATATTCCAACACCCGCCCAAAATATTTGCACAAGCAGGAAAATTAATTAGGCCTTCCCAATGTTTGTTTTTCTTTATATGTAAAAAAAAAACTTTCATAGTACCGCCCGCACATTGAATACAGGTACCGATAAGTTTCGGAATTTTCAGGATTTGCTGAAACGAATTCAATTCAGTTTTCAGTTACTGAAAGTTTTTCGGAAAAAGGGAAAATAGGGGATTTTGTGAAGTACTTTCTCGTAGTGTTTTGGAATAGAATCGTAGGGTTGATGTAGTGGGGTGGGTGGAGTTTAGTTAAATTGAGTAAAGGGTGGTATCATTCAGATCAAGGCAATAAGGTAAAATGTAAATATATGTTTTAGTAATAATGACTTTTTCTTTTCAGTTATCTACCCTAACACTTTACTACCCTAAATTGAATAAAATAATCGCTCTTAATAAGAATTGCATTAATTTTGCTATTTTAAACCTCGGCCTTGAGGATTTCTTAATTTCATATTTCATTGTTCTGGTTTTTAAAATTTATTTAATTTAATAAATAACTAATAATAAATAAATTCATTTAATTCAGATGTCACAAGATCCATATAGGTAGCTACATTCATAATAATCCACGTTCACAAAATTCATTCACAATTGTTAGTAGAAATACAGAACTTACTTATCTATGTCAGTATTTAAACTTAAATGTAAGTTGCTCCAAAACTTATGTAACCGACTGTCTAGTCGGTTACTAAACATCGCCAGAATGCTGTTAGGGCTGGCGCGGACTCTGCAGCGCAAGGCGGCGCACCGCTTGCGCAAGATGGCATGGAAGTCATCCACCTGTGCATCCGCAAACATCCCTGATGCGCTGCATGCTCGCGGCAACCGCAACAACACCCTAAACGCGTTATTGTATTGGACGCGTAAAGCATTGAACGATCTTTGAGTATAGTTACTCTAGAGATTGCAGGTGTACAGCGAAGTACAGTAGGCTCGAAAAAGTGTAACTTTGACTTGAGCTGTACACCGATTGAATCTACTGGAGATCATATTCGCTCTTATCGGCAATGCTCTACGCTCCCGTTCAATATCCGGATCATCACGTAAATCGTCTGTTATCAAGTGGCCAAGGTATTTAAACATTTTAACCCTTTTGAGAGGTGTACCATTAAGTGACACTGTGGGTACATACGATGGACACTTGGTACCAGACTTAAAAACCATCAGCTCACTCTTACCGGCATTATATTTCAGACAGTGATCTGCAGCATACCGTTCACACACAGTCATGTAGGTCCCTCAGTCCACTGATTTACGGACTCAGCAGCACCATGTCGTCTGGGTAACTTAAATTATTGACGCTGACACCGTCTATTCAACATCCAACACGCATGCTGCTCAGCTCACCAATCAGGGTGTACATGTACAAATTAAAAAGCTTCGGTGAGGTCAAACCGCCCTGTCTAACCCCACATTGTAGTCCATACACGTCTGACCTGGCATTGCCCCATCTTACTGTATTAAGCTGACCCAAGTACCAACTTCTAAATATACGTATAAGATCCCTAGGTACATACATAATTTACCAAATCGAAAGCCCGTGAAAGATCCAGGAAACATATATTGGAGTCTTTCTTGATGTGGAATACTGGACGGTATGCTTTAGGCTTAGAATAGCACTCTCGGTCAACAGCCCAGGCCTGAAACCAAACTGTGCATCGTGCAATTGTAGGTATTGATCCAATTGCATGCTAAGCAAACCATCAAGCACTTTGGAGATCACCGTTGCTAAAGAAATGGGCCTGTAATTGGACAACGCAGATACACACATCAACAGAATCTAGGGATACCTTAATCCTAAATCATTTACGAATTTTTAGTTTAAAATCTTTTTAGTTTTATAAAAAGTTTGTATACAGATTGAAACCTCATTTATTCTATTTTCAAAATTTAAAAAAGAAATATAAAAAAAAAGAAAAAACAAAATACGGCGGCAAAATTGTTAGTAATTCGTTACGTTAAGGAAAATTAAAATTGTTTTATTAATACTAATTAATGAAAAGGGATTAGATTGTTATTCTTTTTTAATTTAACGTGCCGTGCGAGCTTTAGGAGTCATGTCACGTCGTCATTTGAGTCGAGATGAAATGTTACGAGCCGTGGGCATGCTAGAAAATGGTGCTATTCAACGCGTCGTTGCTGAGGCCCTACACACCAGCCAAAACGTGATATCAAGGTTGTGGTCACATTTTCGCAGTATTGGGGATGTAGCTGAACGGGTACGCTCACGGGTAGATATCGCGTTACTACGCAGAGACAGGATCGATTTCTCCAAATGACCGCTAGAAGACAACCCAATATCACAGCGATGCAACTAGTGCAAAGGCTCCAGGAGGACCACCAGCTGCTGGTAAGCGACCAAACCGTGCGAAGGAGGTTGCATGGAGTTGGTCTTCATGTTCGAAGACCGCTACGTGTTCCAGCATTGCGACGTGGCAATCGCGGTCGGCGGCTTTCGTGGGCTCGGGAGCATTTACCATGGAGTGAGGAACAATAGTCTTTGGTGCTGTTCACCGACGAGTCCCGGTTTGGGTTTCATCCGGATTCACGAAGAACACGCGTTTGGAGAACTCCAGGGAGAGTTAGCCGTCTACGGCACCCTCAGGAGGTCCACTCATACTAAGACGGGACAATCATGGTGTGGGCAGGAATTCGTCTTGGCGGACGAACCCAGCTCATTTGATCCAAGGTAGCATGACTGCACAAAAATACCACGAGGATGTAGTAGAGCCTGTTATTGTCCCACACAGAATCCAAATGGGCCAGGAATTCCTACTCATGCACGATAATGCTCCTTCCCATACGGCGCGGCTGGTGTCGGCCGTTCTCCAAGACCACAATATTCAAGTTTTGGATTGGCCTGCACAGTCGCCCGACTTAAATCCTATCGAGCATGCCTGGGACATGTTACAACGAAAAGCTTTGAGAGATTTCCCGCTAAATTTGACGACAGAACAACAACTTTACGAACACTTGCAAAGAACATGGGACCTCATACCGCAGCAAGACATTGACAATCTAATTTTAAGCATGAACAATCGATGTCGATGTGAAATTAATCTATGAGGTGGCAACACTGATTATTAATAATTAGATATTATAAGATTTTTTCAATGTTCATTAAAATTAATAGCTTTATAAGAAATTAAGTTTTTTACCATATTAACTTGCTACGGCGATTATTTATTTAAAACAAAAAAAACCCCAATTTTTTTTTATTTTTTACTATAGACCTTAAAATAACATATCATTCTTCCATTTACTATATCAGAAAATTCTTCATAGATTTTTAGATCTTTGATGAAATATAAAATATCCCTAGATTCTGTTGATGTGTGTATGTCTCCAGTTTTCGCCTTTAGTATGGGAATGATCTCGGTCTTTGTCATTTGAGGCGGCAAGTAAGAGTGTGACATACAGAGAGTAAAAAACATTGCCAGCACTCGCGACAGATGAGGCCCAGCATGTTGAAGATGCTCACTTAGAAAAATAATTTTATTTAAAACAAAAAAATAGTAAGTACACGTTTTATAGCAAAAAAGAACATGGTACTTATGAAAACAAGTCGTTTAAGACTCCTACAAGACATGAACAAAAACACATACATTCACGATCCCCGAAAAGAAAATAAATCTTATTACGCACGCACCTCCGAAATAACACAATATTGCTATGAGTAGGTACTTAGAAGTACTCATTCCATAAACAAATAATGTTTCATTTCCTCACTCAGTATCATGGACCGCCCAAAGACTTGGGCGATGCGATCTACGACAAGCTAAACACGCTTGTCATTTGTTTCCTTCGCGTGAGTACCGTCACTTTGCAAGTCGGTAGCTTGTAGCATGAACGCAGAATTTCACCATTGCAACTGATAGCGATCAGTGTATCTAAATTGTTGTCAAACGTGTCATCATTGCTTTAGAATATTGACACTAATT
The DNA here is from genome assembly GCA_941918905.2 of Xestia sexstrigata. NCBI lineage: Eukaryota > Metazoa > Arthropoda > Insecta > Lepidoptera > Noctuidae > Xestia > Xestia sexstrigata. The sequence goes on from OW799226.2 coordinate 13,349,129, forward strand.
GCTTATTGCATGAGCTGATAGACGCTTCAGAAAGTGCCAAACTCGTCGCCAAATGTTGGGCTAACTGTATTTAGATTGTCATCGACACGCTAAGACGAAGAAGAATGGCTCTTTATCGCAGTTTAGATATGCTGATCCCCAGCTCCTTACGTCTGGCTTCCCCGCCGTTGTTGTCGCAAAACGCGTGTCGTACAAGCGTGTAGGTCGTGGCTCAGCAGTGAGGGTTGTCACTTTGGCACGAATTTGTCTTCATTACCGAATTTAAACTAACTCACGTCTGCTATTGCAATATGGCACGGCTTGGGCATATTGTGAGCGAGTTTAGGGTTGTCAAATTACGGAGCTGGCAATTATTATTTATGAGGTGGTTCTAGGTTTTTGTTTGCTTAAGATAAATGTTGGCAGACTAATGAGTTATTTATAGAGTTATGTTGGCACGTGTATACCATCTTGTATAATTTTTATGAAGGTTATCATACTATCGTTTTTCCTTATCCTACTCAAATATTTATTCGACGTTTTCAGCGAGTTTGGCGATATTTATTTCGCAATCATTTTTTTTACAGACTTTTGGCTATGTCACAACGTTAAGTAACATTTACCGCTGTTGGTCTGTGGATGGGTGACCATCCATAACACACCAAGACTCTTACGTGCTTCGGAAAGCACGTTTAACCGTGGTCTCGGTTGTAGATCTTCGACAGTTGCTACAGTTGGTCAGATGTTCGAAATGTAAAGTAGTAGTATTCAACAGTATCCAGTTAGCTGATCCCAACACATTAGCCCTTTGATTAACAGTGGCTGCTGCGGTGGATGCCGCTGCCTTTGCACCTCGATCTAGACCTGCTGAACGAAGATTTGCTAATGCTATTCCACTCAGACAAGACATGGTGTGTCCGGCCAAGATGCTTACTCGACTCTCTCGATATTTGTCACTTCCGTGCCGTTTTGTGGGAATAAATTACTATAAGAAGCGAAGCAGTGATAGTGTAACCGTCCGACTGCCAAGTCATAAGTCTCGACTTCGAACCCAAGACACGCACCTCTGATTTTTCGGATTAATTTGCCTATTGTATAGTTATCACTTGCTTCGGTGAAGGGAAACATCGTGAGGAAACCGGTATGCCTGAAGATATTTCTTGACGGCATGTAAAGCCAAGTCAGAGCCCATGGGCGGTATAAAACCTCTGACACTAGGTTAGGCACTAACCACACGATAAAGAAGAAGAAGCGTAAGCGTAAGTTACTTATTTCATTCGACAGCCTTGCATTTGACCTCTACCTTAAATAAACCACTCCACCAAAAACAGAAACCTAAATGACTTCCTAACAACATAAAACAACTTCCGTTCATTCTCAACTTGTCTTGAAAAGCGTCAAACAAATTGAATGTATTTGCATTTTCTCTTAATTGTGACAACCCTCAGCCCCTCCCCTTTTCCTGGTTATTACCGGAATTTTGACATCAACCGTGTTTCCTGATCTTGGAGTGTATCCTTATCTACATTTTCCTGTAAACAATCTTGAGTTTTGTTACTTTCTTTTATTTTTTTACGCAAGTAAATAAAGTTTTAATTTTATTGGAGTCATACCTTTATTGGAAAATTGAGTGTGACCATTACTATTCTGAGTTTCTGAGTGTCGAGGAATGGTTTTTGTTACTTTGGTTCACTTTAATTAACACGAGGACATTAACTTCATAAAACCGACATTTCCTTAAGAACACCATTTGAAGGCACTTGCGCCTTTAAAGATCTTGTTATAGCTGTTCCACAGTACATAAAAACCCTGGTGTCTAAAGTCAGGTAAAACAATAATGCCTCATTGTTCCAAGTATGCATTGCTGAACAATTAGGGTATGATGTAAATTGTGAACCGCTTGTACCCAAGGATCGTCTTGTACTTAATTCAATCGTTCTTCATTATTTTAGTGTAGTCTATGCTTAGTTTGCTATCGATACTTCCTGTAACCATGTTTAAATGTATAATAAGTATGTTTTTGTAAAAGTATCTATGTAGTATATCAACTATCTGGTGTCCACGACACAAGCCTCGTTGCTTAGTGTGGCACTAGATGGCGCTGTTTGTTAATGTCCAGCGATATTTATTTATTTATTTTATTTTCATGCTTAAATTGCCGACGCAACCGTTATGAAAACGAAAAAATAAACAAAAACGAAATTCAACTAGATTTCTTGCATATCGTATCGTACCTATAAATTAAAATTACTCACATGAATATTCTGGGTCTTCTCGCTCAGTTTCTGCGTCCCATTGTACCACTCGATGGTGGCTTCCGGCTTCGCTCCTGATGCCGTGCAGGTTAGGGTGAGCAGCGAGCCTTGTATCGCGTAGTCCTTTACTCCGGAGATCACTGTCTTGTTTGGCGGTACTGGAAGTAAATACGTTTACATTAACATAATTTGAAAGTAAATGGATTGGTTGGGAGGAAACCATCTTTAAAAAAAAAAAAAAATTGTAGGTACGAATGTTTTTCTCCTACTTCGTTGGTCTAGTGATCGCAAGAACCATATCTGAGTTTGAGGTCCTGGGTTCAATTCGAATGTCCGGCAAAGTTATATTTGTATTTCATATCATAACAGAGTAGTGTCCGTTTCACTATTTGTACGGAGGTGTTTAACTCCGCAGTTTTTGTAACTTTTTGTCTATTGAATGGGATCCTAATTTGAAACGTGAGAACAAAAAGTTAGAAAAAAAGTCTTTGAATGTGTAATAAACCTTAAAGCTTTTCATTTTTTTTCAAAGACTTTTTTTTCTAACTTTTATACCAATCTAGCAATTGAAATCGACTTGTACTCTTGAATTATCTAAGTAAGCAATATTAACAAATAGTTATTGGATTCATGTATGCATTGGCAATTTAAAGAAACGACAGCTCAGCGAAAAACAACCAGAAAAAAAAAACACTTTAAACAAATTGATTTTAGATCCCACGAAAATTCAATTTCAATTTAAAAAATAAATCCTGTATTTTCGCAGCATTTGCTCTGACAAATTGAAATTATTTTTTCAAGCTAGCATTTTACTGCAAACTGTTTTTACGCCCAGTTCACGACCTCAGGCGATGAGACTTGCGTCAAGGGAAATGCGAGTGTCTCTTATTTTTAGTGTTCGACCTAAGCTTTGGTTTCGACCACCTTTTGCTCCGGCCAAAATGGGCCGCAGTTTAGGCCGACCTTTCGGTCAGACATCACTAATTGTTCGCGTGATTACCGTCGCGTTGCGTCGCGTCAATAGGCAACTTTTCTCATTGATTTTCTCCGCAGACGCAGTCGACACGTGAGACGCAGGTGCGTGTATGTCGTGGCCGAGCGCTTAGACGCACTACCTAACATAGCAAATAATTCTGAGATCACATTGTGACACCGATCTATCCAATTTTTGGCAGTAGTAAAAAATATGCTAGATCAGTGTCTTGGTTTATGGTTTAGGCTGTGTTTATAAGATAGCGGAGCGTTTAGCGTGGTGTTGAAAGTGATTACTTAATGATTTTTCTTAGAAAAGTGATTTTCCTGTCGTCAGTTCTGACGAGCGATTGGAGAGCCCTATGTTCAGCAGTAGAGTGCTAGTAGATAATTTTGCGGTCGTTTTTGTCACTAACAAAGAAACGTTCGGCTTTATATCAAATTGAAAGGGCGTAATTTATTTTTGCAGCGACTTTACGTCTACTAATAATATAGTGATGTAATCGCTAGCTTGTCAGGGAGGTCTGGTGCTAGTGCTAGGTGCTAGCTGCCAATTTATTCTCAGAAGTAGGCTCTTGTTATTAACAATTGACGTGTATATAACATACTTACAAAACTGGCGAAATTTAAGTGTTCTAAAGATTTACCTTTATTTGTTTCTGACGTCATTGTTATGTTATGCTTGAGTTATAATAATGACAATTCTATGATTATGAGAATAGCGACGTCGCCATAGCTCAAAAAACAAAATAAAAACGCTTGTTCCATACGCAAACCCCTAAACTATGAAAGTAAAGTATTACATTGGTCCATCGTTCGGTCCTCAGATGGGATTGGTCCTTCGGGAGTAAAAGGACCAACTTTCGTAGTACCCTAAGTTTTTTACGTAGTTTTATTAAGTTTAATTTTCTTTTCTATAAGTGAATGTTTTAGTTATTCAGCTGTGTTTTTTCATTGAATAATAAATGCATCTGAATTGATTTTTCTTTGAAATTACTTAGTAATACAGTCTTGGATATTGAAGTATCTAAAATAAACCATATCGTAGCTACATGGAATTACATTTACATGGCTGTTTGTTTTAATTACATTAGTCAAAAGTGGTGATTATCGGATTCATTTTGAACAAAAGACTTTTATGCCCACTTTTAGAACATTGAACATTGAATTTCGGCCGCCATGACATTGGCTTCGCAACCAGTTGTCATAGAGGATTTTTTATTCTTTGTTGACAACTAGTTGCGATAGCTTCGATTCCCGGATCGGTGTTATTGGGCTGTTTCTTCAAGAATTTCACAGTAGTAGCCACGGAAACTGGATTTATGCCTGGTTGACGAAACGATGAACAAACTGGCGAAATGTGGATGTTCTATTAGGTACTTTTGCCAAACTGTTCGGGGATTACAGGCGTGATGTTTTGTTTTTTAGACTAACACTAAGAAATTCCAAAGTTAATGCCGCACAGTTGGAATTTCAACTCTAGTCGCTTTAAAAATACAATAATGCATTTTTATTTAGGGATTCATTTAGGTACCATTTCATGTTAGTGAAAATAGGCAATAAATTATGATACGAATCCACTACAAGACTACAAGAGATCGTGTAATCTTTCAGCCACAACCTGACATTAATGTAACAGCTGAAACTTTATCTATCTTTGACGTAACTAATAAAAGTAAAAGATACTTTTATTTCGTTTCTACTATCTTTTATTACTTTGACAAAACTAGCACGCTTCCAATATCAGTAATAGATACCAAACTAATAGGGTAGCAGCGCTATTATCGTCCCTCTGATTGACTGAGATCACCAATCAACGACGAGACATAATATAGTGTAATTGATAGGAAATGAAAGAAAGAAATACCTTTCGGTACCTAAAAGGTTAATTAATGCCTGATTATGTTCTGTGAGAAGAATATTGGACGAGAAATTGGATGAATAACAAAGTTTTGTGTTTATGGTACTGTGTGTGAACTGTATTTGTACGAATAAATTTTAGATAGATATCCGTGTTTTTCCTACAGCAGCAAGCAGAAGATACGGAACGCTATCTGCATTACGTACAACTTTTTTTTTTTTGGTGATGGATTTTTGAGGATGGGAAATTATCGAATGACTTCTCCCGCTCTGGGCGGAGCAGGAGGGAGTGTCAGACTTTTGAAGAAACAAAACGAACCAGGTATCGTTTTTCATTAGAAAAAATGTTGAAGATCACGATAGATGACGATTCAAGACTTGAACAGGCTTATTTTTCAATTTCGGCTTTTTTTTTTTTGGAAATGTAGGTGGGTCAATGACCGCTATTGCGATCTTAACTGGCACCAACTATGTATACACAAACCATTGACCCCAGAAATTCATGACATCATAATTATATCCTAATCAAAAACCAAAGATCAACAGCTAAGAACATATTCTTTCTCGCTTCAATCAGTTACTTATTAAGAGAGGACGATAATAACTAGGCGGAATCTATTAGTCTGCCGACAAATTGGTATGTGTTAGGACCCTAATTCATTTATCCTTACTGCTTCCTATACTCGTATCATGTTGCGGGGTGAGTGGGAAATTTGACGTTTCGTAATGCTTCTAATTATGGCAACTGTGGGAGAGTTTGTAATAGTCCATGGTCTGTGATATAATTGTGACTTGAAATTGCTCAAGACAAGAGCTCAGAATTTCCATATAGAATAATATTTTCGTGGCTGATACTTATTTTTCTACTTAAAGAAGGTCGTTATGAGTATGATGTAGTCTGACAAGCGGTTTGTCAGTCACCAAATACCACAATATCGTATTACCCAGTTCCTGTAAGTTGTGGAGGTCAGACAGGCAGTTGCTCCATGTAAAGTACTGGTATTAAGCTTCATACAGTTAGACTGGAAATCGACTCCAACGTAGTTGGGGAAAGGCTAGGCAGATGATGATAATGATTGTGTCGAATTAGTTTCATAAAAGAGTCCAATAACATTGTCTTTATTGGATGTGTATCAATGTTTTGCACACAAAGAACAAACATTGAAATATGCAAATGAGATTAGTGAGGAAAACGATACATTTACGAAGTAAATATAATCACACAATACACAGCAAGAGACAATTACAACACTAAAACAAAGATTTCCCAAATAGGGTTGCCAGCACCGATATTTCTCCTCTAACGTGCCATTTTTAAAGCCAGCACCTACAGAGTAACAGGTAGCCGTTCCATCGTGTGCACTGTTACCCTATTTCTCGCGGAAGGGTAATTTACGTAGCATAATTAGCGCGGATACTGCTAATAAGTATTCTAGACGCGGGATAACTTTGTAAAGAATGTGCTAGAATGTTCCAGAGAGTTTGTTGGAGGAAATGTTTTAAGTTTTTAGTTGGAACTGTAGTGTGTGGGAGGTTTTTATTGATAAATCGCTCGTTTTAAGTTAAAGGAGTTATAAGGTTCGGTTTCCTGTTTATACCGAATATTATAAATGTGAAAGTAAGTTTGTTTGTTACTTTTTCACGCCTAAACCACTGAACCGATCATCTGGAATTTGAATTTGAATTGCAAATACGTGGTCAGGTGTACAGAAACTGACTTATGCTACGAGTACCTTTCATCCCGCGGAAAACAACAATAACGTTCTCTAGATAACAGATGGCGCCACGTGTATTGAATCATATTATCTTAGAAACTTTAGGTAGTGTGTTAAGAGTTTAATCTATTGTCAAATTCTAAATTAACGCAAACGAAGCCGCTAGCAAAAGCTAGTTAGAACATAAACTCAACCAATTCCAACACCATCTAGTAACTTCTCAACAATCCTTAAACCTATTAATTACGGGCTACAACTCAAATATTCGTACATACATATTCGTGTAGTGTCCAACATTGGCCCACCCCGAGATCCTATCGGCCCCCAATATTGCAAGGTGGTAAAATTTCCGACCCCATTACTTGTAGTGGTGTGGGGATATCGATATCGATAAAGATAGGAAGACGACAAAAAGTAAGCAATCATATTACAAAGTCGGCCAGGTCTAGTTTAATCATTATGTATAAAAGCTGTCCGTAATGCTGCAAGGACTTTCAGTGCTCGAGTGTCCAGGGGTCGCCATTTGTAAAAAAAGCAAAAATGTTTATTAAAAAGCAGCTTTAAAGGTACAAAATAAGATTCAGATTCTAACCTACATAAACCAAAAGTATCACAATCCCAATCTATCCTATACATTGGCCGCCAAAAACACTACCATTCTACAGCTAATAAATTTCTTAGAAGCCCATAATCTGACCACTTAGAGGCACCGCTAGATGTGGGGATGACAGCACAGATCCTAAATGTCAGGTTGCGGGGACCGACGACGCCCTAGAAACGGTTTACTTAACCTAATTATTGTGGATAGCTACGTCCAGGGATCTAGGGAGTAAAGCACCTGTCCCTGTGCTGGCGAAGCGACTAGTTGTGGAGTATTTTCTCGCTCAAGAAACGTACGCACTACGACCAATCAAGCCATGCATAGCCAAATTATGCTGATCTCTCATTGCACAGGAAGCTTTTACAAAGCGAGGTCAGGTTATACTGGATATGTATAGCTTGTTGTATCGCCGTGTGTACAACAGTAAATTCTGCGTCAATTAACATATTCAGCCAATGTTTCCACTTCAGGGATACACGCCTCCTCTTTATGAGAGGGAGTGGGCTGTCGTCAACTACGCGTCCAGTGCGGGTTGGTCGTTGACACATCTGTCCTGTCATGTCTTAGAATTTTTAGTGTGTGGATAAGTAAAAGAGTTATATAAATAGACAGTTGATGGCTAACTGCTCGCATTGCCTGAATAAATTGAATAACTAAAAAATGTGGTCTATTTTACCACATTTTTGACAAGAGCTACTCGTATTAAATTTATTACTCAAAACGCAAAAAAATCAACCGTCTACGGTTAATTGGTGGCCAGAACACTCGCTGAGTAGCTCACAATATACAAGAGACGCGGCGCAAGTAATCACAAGTCACACTCGCTTATCGCCTAGCGACAAAACTATCAGAACTACACAATCGATGCTCGCTTCTAGTTGCTAGCTCAACTCGCTTGTCGCTAAGCTTCTGCTGTGAAACAGGTGCCTGAGATTTAGACCTTTTTTGTGAGATTTTGGCCTTTGTTTTATCCCAATTTTTTATTGTGATAAGTAAAAGTGATTAGGGAAATTAAGTCTAGAATATAATCTGCCTTTTGTGAATTGACACGTAGACAGCCTACGGGTCAAATCACTAAACTGATTTTATGTTTTTGCTTTATTATAGTTTTGGTTTTATCAAAGGGATTACGTCGTGAAGTTTTTCCGAAGAATACTGTTGATTAAATTGGTGTCAAGTTTCAGTTTGCAATACCATATATACCTGTAATCTCCAAAGAGTTCAGCAGAGGTATTCTTGTAGTATACACAATTCGCTAGTTATGTTTAAGTTCCATGAAATAGGGAGCAAGCCAAATGACATTAACCGGGCACAAACCTAGACTTCCTGATACAAAAACATTAAGATTTTCCCCGATCTGGGAATTGAACTCAAAACGCCATTCCCAGCAGTATCACCTGCGATTACTGGACCGACGAGGCAGTCATGGCTTATCTATATTATATTACACAACACTAATCTTCTTCTTTATCGTGTGATGGGCCTCTGACTTAGCTTTACATGGTGTTAAGAAATATCTCTCAGGTAAGCTGGTTTCCTCACGGAGTAACACCACTAGTTATTTCATTGTTTTAAACAATCTATCGACATCACTCAGCCCAACACTACGGTACACTATCTTGCCACTTATTAGCTATATGGTCTCGCAATTTATCGGCTGGGCTCCGAAAATTGCTCGCCAGTGTAGCGCCGAAGTTAGTTAAGCGATGGTTCAATATGCCTCACATGTAAAGTGTAGGGTGTTGTGTTTAGTGGGTGTGGGTGAGGAGGGCTAATTGGTTTAGACTAATTTGAGGGAGGTACCTAGTTTTAGTTTTTTCAAGAAAAAACGCCTTTGAAACTAGTAGTTAGTCGTTGTAAAGATAATTATTACATTTTTTTAAACTGACACGGTGAGTAACAATATCACTAACATAAACCCCACGGATCCCTAATCCCCACGGATTTAGGGCGTGTGAGCTTGGCTTGAGTTGAGTCAGCGACTAAGAATGTCACTGTATGTGCCATATTTGTGTGTCTGTGAATCAGATTACGATGGTCTGACCAGATCCGCACCGCCCTTGGCTCTAAAGTTCACAGCCGTCAACTAAGCATTAGGTACATCAAACTAAGTAACCCTACGCAAAAAATATTGCTAGGAAACAACTTTTTTTTAAGGTGAAAAATCACGTTTTACGGTAGAAACTCAATGTAATGCACTCAGAACATTGTGCTGATGGATGCTTTGAATAGTAAACAGGTCATTGAAGTAATTAAAGTAAATTTATAACGTTAAAAACTAAGAAAAAAAACATGTGCAAAAATTGGAACTTTGACCTCAAATATTCAGAACAAAAATTCAGTACGTAGTTTTATCACGAGGAAAACAAGTGCCTTTCGGCTTCATTACGAGTGTTTTTACACCCTTTATAAATTATTTGTCAGAGAAGTAATTTTTAGTTCGCGTTGCTACATAACATCTTAGTGTGCCACAATCCCAGAACTTTATCAAACTTGCGAATCACCCCAACATCCCTACATCCCTTCAACCACCCTTTCCAATAACAGTGTATTGGCCAATAAATTGACAATTAATAAACAACTTATCTCAACAACCATTGGACAACTGGATTGGGTTTGTACCCAAACTGTCCCTTTGGTTCTAGAGGTGCGTGAGTAGATGCAGGTTTTCAGGTACCGATTTGTTGGTATCAAATATCCTGTCACTTGTTTTTTGTTGTCCGACGCTCGTGGCTAAATAATACCAGCCGCAAAGGTCTATTTTCAAGGTTAAGCTGTGCTTGCCGAGGTCGGTCCGTGGATGGGTGATCATCTTTACATGCCGTGTTCCCCTCTGTACCCCCCCTCCCGCGTCATGTCATTTGTAGATTTTTGACAGTCGTTACCACTAGTCAGAAGCCCGAAGTTGTGGCAACCAGTCTTACTAAGGCATATCGTATTACCCAGTACTAACTGGGTTCTGGAGGTCGACTGCCATCTACTTGTAATCAGCTGCATCCGGTTAGACTGAAAGTCGACTCTAACACAGTTAGGAAGACGCTAGACATATGATAATGTTTTTATGCACCTTAGTTTTGTCCCATAAGTTATTTCATATTTCCAGTATCGATATGTGCAAGCGCATACAGAAAGTATGGGACGATTTTACCCGCCCAGATCGATACCAATCAGTTCCGACTTATCCGTACTGGGAATCCATAACCTTATACAAGCGCCCTTATGGGTATAAAGTACTGAAGTAGTTGGTAACGAGTTACATGTATTGCGTTCTATAGACTTGTTCGAGATTGGGTTGGTCCTAATTGAACATGTGAGAATTAGCGATTTACAGCCGTCTCGTATTGACGTTAATTTGGTAAGTAATGATTGCTTAGTGGCGGTTGAAAGTGGATATTCAACATATTTAACATAATTATCAATGTCTTTCATTCACTTTTTGTAAATTACTGGTATTCAGCTGCATACGGTTAGACTGGAAGCTGACCTCAACATATTTGGGAAAAGGCTAGGCAGATGATTAATGACAGTGTTGCTAGTTCATTCTCCTACTCTTTGTCCCAAATTATTTGAGGTCAAGACAGCATGTCTTCTTCTTCCAAACGTCTCTATTGTTCGTCATGTCAGTAGTCACCACCTTTCTAGCCATATAATCTTTCACACAGTCCATCCATCGTTTCTTAAGATTTCCCCAACTGTCCCCATCCCCATTCATACTTAAAACTTTTATCATGGCAGTAAAAAAATCTACAATACATAATAGGTTTATAGTCACCAGTTAAGTGATTACTAAACATTGGGTCTTGGGTCCGATTTCTCAGTCGGGCAGTGTTATTGCATTTTGCAACACAGAGTCCAGATTTGTTTCGCCACTTCTTCTGATTCTTGACGACCCGAATGGCGCAGCGGTAGTGAGGCTGCTGTTCGAATCCCGGTAGGAGCAAATGTTTGTGGATGTTTATATTTATAATAAATATGTATTTACAAACAAAAAGTATCTATGTAGTATATCAACTATCTGTTGTCCACGACACAAGCCTCGTTGCTTAGTGTGGCACTAGATGGCGCTGTGTGTAATGTCCAGCGATATTATATTATTCTTCCCAGCTAAACACTAGAAAGTGGCTAAGGGTGGGCTTTTTGGAGGACCGTCTCGTGTAATTGATGTTCAAAAAGTGCTGATTTTCAGCCTAGTTTGATTTTGAGCCCGGTAAATGACAATAAACTTACCTACAAGTTCACAATTACGTGGGACTTATATACAAATACATAACTTAGCTTAAATTTTTGGAAAATACTGGCATGATTTAAATTTACGTTTCAATATTTCATGATTATTGCACTTCCAAAACTCAGTATTACAGCATTAAAAAAAAAAAACCCTCTCAGCTTCTTAGTTTTATAACGATTAAACTGCTAAAGCTCCACTAAATTTCATTCAAAACATTTAAATCGTATAAGCCCTTGACTGTAATTCGTTAACTTTTTCGTGTTTAATTTCGTGAAGGAATAAATTTTCATTTAGTCTGCTGATACCGTTTTATTAATGTGCTCAATTATACAGACAACGCTGTAAGATGGCGGTTGTTGGAAAAATTGGAGCCAATTTTAAGGTTTAATGGCTATCGAGGTTTTGGGAAAGAATTATTACTATTTTTGGGAAGGACCAGGAGTAGTGGGTACTTGATAGTAATTTGTATGATCCTGAGTAATATGCTTTGAAAGTTATAGAACTTTTTCAGGTGTTTTTTTGATAAACATAAACGTCACACACCAATTATTCCGGCAGGGTTAGGCAAAGGCGTGCCTAATAGAACACCCACATTCTGCCAGTTATGTTTAAGTCCCATGTAATAGGGGGCGAGCCTATTGACATCTACCGGTCCCAAATCTGACTCGGGTTGCGGGAATCGAACCCAAGACTTTTTATTAAATGTGATAATCGCAAATTGGTGAGAAGAAGCATACCATCGTGGGAAGTGGAAGGAATGGGGAGGCATTTGCTCAGGCGTGGGACAATACGGACTAACCCAAAAAAAATGAAAAGCTTTTCGTTACTGGCAACAAGTACTTTTACTTTTCAACATGTACTTTCTACTTTGTTAGGGTATACCTCTGCCTAACCCTTGGGGATTACAAGCATCATGATACCTATATTCTAATTACCCGCAGCCACTCGGGAGCAAGTTGCCATATAATTGTAATATGATTCACCGCAGTTCCAACTTAGAGCTAACTTTGACACAACTTTCTTTGGATTTGAATAAAAGTCCGTCTCTCGGGCTGGTTGGAATGGCATTTCAAGTTGAAACTTTGATGGGTAATGGCAGTTTTTAATAAGACTAGGCGGCACCTAGGTGACTGCCTAAATACTTGCACTTGTAATGTCAACTTAGCCGCACTTGCCTAAGTTGGTTCGTGGATGGTTGACCGCCCATTACTTTTCTCCGTGTCTCGGAAAGCACTTTAAACCGTTGGTCCCGGCTGTAATTTATAGATCTTTGACATTGTCCAAAAAGTTCGCCAACCATTCTTACCAAGGGGTATCGTATCACCCAGTGCTGACTGGGTTGTGGGGGTCACATAGGCAGTCGCTTCATGTAAAATACTGGTATTCAACTGCATCCAGTTAGACTGGAAACCGACCTCAATATAGTTGGAAAAAGGCTAGGCCGATGGTGATGTAATGTCAACTTACTGCCCTGATACAAACGTTCAAAATTCAACCGTGCGTATTTTTCTTGGCGTTATCTTTAGGCACGTCTTTTATATTGTTAGTGACTGGCTTTCGTCATCATCTACCTAGCCTTTTCCCAAGTTTTTATTGGGGTCGGCTTCCAGTCCCCCCCAACGCCCAGGGTTCAGGGTTCAGGGTTTCATACACCTCCGGGGTTGCGGGACTATTCGAAAGAGATACCGTGGCCCCGGAACACAAAGGGCGATGAAGGAACATGGATGGGTTTAGTCAGTAAAAGTCTGACACTCCCTCCTGCTCCGCCCAGAGCGGGAGAAGTCATTTGTTTCATACACCTAAGTAAGACTGGTTGTCAGAGTTTTTGGGCCACTGACTACCTGTAACGACTGTCAAAGATAACAAATGACAGCCAGGACCAACTGCTTAACGTGCTTTCCGAGGCACGAAGGAAATTCGGTATGTAATGGGTGGTCACCCATACACAGACCAACCTAGGCAAGCCCGGCTTAACCTAAAGATCGACCCGAGCGGCTGTTATTATTTAGGCACGAGCTTTACTGGCTGGCTGGCTTGACTGGCTTTAGTATTGGGTATAAATAAGACTAAGGTCAGATGAAGTGGTCTTTGATTGACATGCATTTGAAATGTGTGTTTGAAATCTGTGCATGTCTGTCTCGAGTAAAAAAAACCGTGGTACTACTGGATTACTTAGCAGTTCTACGGGATTTTTTTTACGGGCAATTATGTATAATCATGTTTTTTTTTATGATTCTTAGTTAAAACTATAAGTTTATTTCATTTATTGCTACGTAAAGTTTTATTTCATAGTTCTAAGAAATATTTTTACGACAGCAGTTTATTTTTATTAAATTTTTTAATATTTACGATAACAGGTATAAGAAATTATAAGCTTTTCTAATAATTTGAGCCGCCTTCTAAAATCTGATATTACTCGAGTTTTTTTTTTAATCTTCAATATTATACTATATAATATTAGCAGTATTCTTCAATTATTCTTTTTAGAAATGGCTTAGATCACATTTTGTAAACAAACTTGAACAAAGAGTTTCTCTATTCTTCAAAATCTTTTTAAATAACAATAAATTCGCCACCAAATTCACAGAATACTCCGAACGGTCAATATAAAGGTAGCTACATACAAGACGCGATGAAGCGACTATCTTTTAGAAATTCCAATAAAATTCACGCGCGTTAAACGTTAAGTATTGGATTCACTCACTGCGATGTGTTTGCACTCGTGCGAAACGCGCCGTCTGGGTACGATCTTATGCAATTTGTGAAAAAGATTTAAAAAGTGGAAACTGCCTTTTAAAGATGTGTTCATGATAATTTTGCGGTGGGTTGGTCTCGAAAAAAGATATATATCTGAAAAAGAAGTTTCGAGAGTAAATGGATGATCGGTATCAGCCCCGGTTGTGCAGCAACTTAGTTTACTGTTAGTGATAGTATAGATTTTAATTCCCAAGTAATAGAGATTCGGGCTACTGATAAATTGCTAAGGAAAAACTCAATAACACATTGCTCGACCTGGGAAATCGAACCCAGGACCTCGTATACAGCAGTATCGCTTACAACCACTACACCAACGACGTGGCAGTCAGACTTAATAGAATGTAGCAAATTATGCGTGACTTATTTCAGGTAATCTACCAGAAGCCTACTATTGTCCCGTTGTCGCGCTTGCCGATTTCAATTTTTTTTTTGGACAAGCCCACCACACTTGTCCAATTTGACTACTGACAATTTCCAAACAGAAAAAAAACAATAATCGATTTCCCAATGACAACCAAACTCACTAGCCTTCCCTAATCATCTATATTATCCACTTACCTCGAACATCAAGCTTGATCTTCTTCACGATATCAGCGTCCAGTGCTGCGGAGCTGACCACGCAAGTCAGCTCACCGCCCAACTCCTCACGCGTAACCGTGAGCAGCAGCAGCCGGGTGATGGTGGAGTTGTCTGGGGTTACTGTTTCTCCTGTGAACAAGGGATAGAAAACTATGATTACCCGGTTTATGTTGCAAGGTTTTTATAAAATGTGGGTAGAAAGTGTAACATAATAAACGCTTCTTCTTCTTCAGAGAAATAGGAAGAGTAAGCACTGCACCGCTTAGGTGGTGATTCAGACCGTCAAACTGGAAAACTGTCACCGAGGAAAACAGGTCGAATCAAAAATAAATTGGACTCTACATACGAATTGCGTCAGCCGGTAGGATATTTTGTATGCAAAGCCCTGTTTTTGTGAAACTTTCTGCTGGAGTCTATGTCTACGGTAACATGGGAGTCTTCAAGTCCTGACTGAATACATTGCTTCAGGCAAGCGTGTATCATCAGGTAAGATAGTGGCCCAGCGACGCCTATCCAAAGATGTTGGTAAACATCAATATTTTACACTAGCTTAAGCCCGCGTATTCGCCCGCGTGGAGTTCGGTAATTGTCCCACAGGATCGAACTACCGAGATAAAAAGTATCCTATATGTTAAACCAGGTTATAAGCTATCTGTGTGCAAAGTTAAATCCAAATCCGTCCAGTAGTTTTTCCGTGAAAGAGTAACAACATGCATCCTGACAAACTTTGGCATTTATAAAAGTACTAAGATTACCTACATAAACTACCTATGTTTACAAATAAAAGTTTCTTATTCTTAAGGTTAATTTCCACTACAGTCGAAGGTAGCACTGCAGAAAGTAGTACTGCAGAAAGTAGCACTGCAGAAGCCCAATATCTCAGGTAGTCTGAAATTTGGGATTCTGACTAGAGCGGCAGAATTATCTGTGGTGGTAGCAAAGTTTGCCGGCGAGCAAAGCTTGTAACCTTAGTAAAATCTGTCGCCATATAATCACAATGTTATTCAACATCCTGCTTGTATTCTTATCCAAGCTAACCGCACTACAATCCCTCCTTAGTATGCGTGCCTTATCCAATCTTGCTCAGCTCTTAATTTACCAGCTGAGCGAGGGAATCTCAAGATGGACACTTCGCTACTAACCCGTTTATTGATGAGTGTATTGCTATTGGTTTTGAGCTAGCGTACGAATAATGTTGTTGGGTTTAGTTGGAAATAGATCGCATTTTAAACAATGTAGGAAATTATGCGTTAACTGATTTTAGGTAGACTACCAGAAATCTATTGTCTCGTTGCCGCGCTTGCCGTTTTAATTTTTTTGGACAAGCCCGTCGCACTAGGTCCAATCATTATAACTCATAAAAAACAAAGTCAAAAGTGGCACCAGAAAAAGCGCCGATGCCATGTAGCTCGACGAGCTCGGAGTAAAAATTTAACAGTTTTGAATCCCGCAACGAAATTAATCAGAAAAGAACAGCGGAGGAGTAAGAAAAACATTATTTCCACTTTCCAAGCACGGCAACATTTTTTTCATTTTTTCATTTTCGCCGTGGGAATCCTCATGGATGCCCTCTGCTTTGGGGAAAACGGAGTGGTCATTCAGAATCGTATGTTTACTAAAACCACCCCGGTGTGGGACTCACAGACTTGCGTCGGCTAAGCCAAGTTGCGCACCACGGATAGAAATTAATATTAATGGGTAAATGGTAACGCAAAAATGGTCTACCTGGCCAAAAATAAACACTCGATACTTTGGATTCAATTATCCTTTAAAAAAAACAGAAACACACGAACCCCGCCTACAATTGTCCGCATAAAGGACGAAAATCGTCGAAAATTCTCACTCAGTGATTAAAAGCCAGTACTTCCCATGGCATACAAAACAAAATAAATGTCGACCGCAGTACGGGACGCTCTGAAGATTTATAGCACCTGCCCATTCCGATCAAACAGGCCGCTTGGATACGATATATATACAGTTTTCGGTTAAAAAATTGTCCTGGGTATTCTGGGTTTTTTTAAAGGACATGTTTAGTGCAGTTCTGGTTTTGCAATGGGTGGATTAAAGGAAACATTTGGGGAAAATATTGCTGTCTCCGTCTTGCAGGTGTAGAAAGAATGATATGGAAGAAATTAAAAAACAATTGGTTTTCGGATTATTCTTCAACTTCAGCTGGAATACATTCGTCAGAAGTTCCGAACCTCGTGTCATTACTTGAATCACTGGACCACAAATGGAGAACAAATGGGACTTATTCTTATGTGTCTTTATTTCTATTATCAAACCCATTATGTCAAAAGTAAAAAAAGTATGAAGAAGACTGTCTCGTTGGTATAGAGGTCACAAGAGTGACTACTGATCATGGGGTCCTGGGTTCGATTCTTGGATCGGGCAAATTGTTATTGAGTTTTTCCATCAGGAATTTCTCAGCCACGGAGTCTCGACTTGTGTCCGATTGATGGCAATAGGCTCGCCCCCTATTACATGGGACTTAAAAAATATAACTGGCGAAATGTGGGTGTACTTTTAGGTACACCTCTGCCTGTCCCTTTGGGGATTACAAGCGTGATCTTATGTTTGTAAAAAGCTTTATCTAGCTTCTAAGCTTCATAACGATCTGTAAACTGAAATTCAGCGATGTTTCAAACCGCCTAGTTTTCAGCCTGAAAAGTGCTGAAACAATGAAACAAGGCTAAGATTTCAACAGTTTGCTTTTTGTGCGGCATTGTTTGAGTTTCAGTCTGGATTTATTATAACTAGCCTCTATTTTGTACGGTTTCTAAAACTTGACAAAAGGATATTAATTTATTACAAACATATAAGTTTAATATTAGTGAGGAAAGTTTTGAGTATATGAATGTGGACGGGTATACGAGTAGAGGAAGAGACCAAAGAAACGATGGATGGACTGTGTAGGATGAAATGTCAAGAAAGGAGGTGTCTGATGAGATAATGATTAATAGGAAAATATGGAGGAAAAACACATGCTGGGCCGACCCCACATGATTTGGGATAAGGCGAAAGAAAGATGAGTAGTATAATTAAGTGTATACCGCACTGTTTCACATAGAGAACCCTCCCCGTGGGTGTATAGGGGTATAAAGAACAGGGTGTTCCTCGTCCCTTATAGAAAAAGGAGGATTCTCCGACCAGACGGGTGTTCTGTCTGGTGGGTTTACTGCCCTACAGTTATTGTCGGGTTCTCCTACATATTCTTAAGTCGCGATTCAGAGTTAGATTTTAGTTCTTCTTTTGTGGCATAGATGGCGCTGTAGTACTTTATTTATAAGGCTGATTATGCAAATCACATAAGCTTTTTCTAAATTAAATGCTCTAATTAATAGTGGAAATCACATCAAAGTTTCTGGCGTAGTTACGGAGAACAATGTATCACACAGACTTACAAGAAAATTTGCGATTTTATTTATTTACATGCCGTCTAGATTTTCCATTATTGAAGAGGAATCTGTCTGAAAGAAGATGTTTGTTATAACTATCTCGGGAACCGTAATGAGGAGCAATAAGTTAACTTGGGTAGCTATCTTAGTTGAAAGGCACTGAAATATTATGTTTGTACTCGATCTCTCGACCTAGATGGCCTCGTTAATCTAGTGGTAGCAGCACTATTGCTGGGAAAGTGATATTAGGTTTTTCTATCAGGGTTATCTCAGTAACACAACTGAGTATGGTTAATGGAAATATGCAGGCTCATCCCTTATTACATGGGACTATAACACAACTGGCAATATGTGCGTGGCTCTAGGTACACCTAAATCGTTATATTCCAGGTATTGAACCCGCAACCTTTGTTAGCTAGAAGCCCTAAAACCATCCTCTATTTCCCAACCTACTCAAGGCTATCAATAATTGCATAATAAAAAAAAACCCTCTACCATCCATACATCATTTTGATAGATACCAGTCGTATTTTAACCCTGTATTGATACGGGTACAAAAGACCCGTTTATTACACCAAATGGGAAGGTATTTGGACAACAGCGGGGGGGTTGGATTCCGAAAATATGAATTGTGCTCCACGGTTGGCCGGTTTGAGGTAACCGGGTACTTTAGACACAATCTATTCGAGATGAATGTTTTGTTACCGTTGTCGAATTGTTTTGGGGTAATATTATAAGAAAAACAGATGGTTTTCGTTCGAGTAGGGAGTAATGTATGGGTTTGGTATTATAGGCTTTATGGGTTTAGACCATGATTTAGTAGTGTGTATATGAGAATGATTTAACATCTTTATGAGGATGAGTTTTTAGAAAAATCATCGTGAGGAAACCGGCATGTCCTAGAACCAAAAAATCGAAGACAAGTGACATCTGAAAATCCGCACTGGGCCTGTGTGGTGGATTATAGCCCATTCCCTCTCATAGAGAGAAGGCCGTGTCCCAGCAGTGGGAACATTATAGGCTGATGCCTACAATGTTCCCACTGCTGGGACACGGCCTTCTCTCAAATTCAAATCATCATCATCATCGACACTAGTTAGTGACCAACAAAGATAACATAACATGATGCCTGTAATCCCCGAAGGGTTAAGCAGAGGTGTACCTAACAGTTCGCTAGTTATGTTTAAGTCCCATGTAATAGGAAGCGAACGTATTGCCATCAATTAGGCACAAATCCAGACTCCGTGGCTGCTACTGCGATATTCCGGATGGAAAAACCCAATATCACTTTGCCCGACCTGGGAATCGAACCCAGGACCTCATGCTCAGCAGTCGCGCTTACGATCACTAGACCAACGAGGCAAGTCAAACCGAAGATTTTGGTGAGAATTTAAAAATCACACAATACTTATTCCTGGATTCCTTTCTTACTCCTAAAAATATCTCTTTACACAACGTTATCCAAACTCCTAATTCGACGCTCACAATTCCCACAATTCAGGAAACTAAAAATAAATCGTCTCAATTGAACCGTACACCCATCCTACCAGGTGAAACGAAATCCAAAGCAATGAAGTGAAAACGCGCCATCTGGCGGAAGGATCGCTCTCATGAAATATGTATCAAAAACCTTTACTAAAAGTACCTGGTGCTTAAAGGTAGTTACAGCTACAGGTACATTTGTGTTAAACTTCCCAGCGAGATTTTTGAAGGATTACTTTAGGTTTAATTAACATAACATCACGTTTGTAATCCTTGAAGGGTTTGGGGCAAGCAGAAGCGTATGTATAGTATACACACATTTTGCCAGTTATGTTTAAATTACTTGTAATATAGGGCGAGACTAATTTGCGATCAACTGAGCATAAATTCAGGCTCCTGGCAGCTTCTGAGAAATTCCTGATGAAAATTCGCAATAAGGGTATCTATGCTTGACCTAAGATTCGAACGTAAGACCTCATTTTCATCAGTAGAGCTTGTGACCACTAGACTAACGAACCAAATGAAATTAAAAGCATGTTTACTGGCAAAGCCTTAGCCATTTGTTTATTTACAAGCATTCAATCCACTTTTTATTTAAAGCTTAAAACAGAATACAGTCCGAAAATACACTTCAAATTACTCATCAACACAATCAAAACAACCAGCTTAAAAAAACTTTTTCAAAACAGAGAACAGGCCAAAAATAACACTTCAATTACTCCATTAAATAAACCTACTGAAAAAAGTAACTGAAAACACGCACCTTTCTTTACCAAACTATAAAATACCCATTCCCATTCTACCCGCAACGGAAATCAACTACCATTTAAAAAAAAAAAAACAGGAAAAGGCCAAACTACGGCAGTGTGTGAGTTAACTAGAATTTATAGCTGGCAACACAAATTAATAGCGTTTTCGGAAGCGGGGCCTAATTGTGAATTGTGCGCGATGCGTGCCTCAATACTGGCTATCGCTAATTTATTTATTTCGGTACTTGAAAAAGGGCCTTGGAAAATAAAATAAAATAAATAAAGAGTGGCTGTAGTTTTTTGGTGAAGAAAAGGTCATGAGTTTTCATTCTAGGGTGTTATATAGCAAATCGTGAGGAAACGGGAATGTCCATGAACCAACAATTTGAAGACTTGTAACATCAATCAACCTGCACTATCCCCTAGTGGATAAAATCTAATTCTCACTTACAGAAGTGAGAACTAATGAGCTTTGTCTTTGTGCGTGAGAGAAAGGCATCTTATTCTTGTGGCACAGTATTTGCTTGTATTTGACCCACTTCAGGGCCAGAGCACCTTTGATAGGAAAAATAGGAACAAATAGGTTCGTTTCCTTAAAGACTTTCAATAAAAAAAAAACCATTAAACTAGAGTTACATATATGTGGGAACTTATTAAGTTTATAATCACCTTAAAACTTCATGGCTTCGCGATGCAATACGTCTTATAAAAATTAAAACCACAGAGAAAAAGTAGACAGATGTCAAACAATCTTCTATTCCCAATGTGAGTACCTGCAGCTGTCCAATATAAATAACCCCGTACCGCCGAGGAACCTAGGAGTCGATATAAAAACCGTGCCTCCACCCGGAGACACAGAAATCCTTTCCCCTGGTCGTATAAGTGTGGCGCTCCGGACCAATGGAGCGCGCACCAGTTCAAGTAGGGACCGTGTTATGTAGGAAGGAGCTATTGACTTTTTGGGTGAAATTAATTTGGAAGTTTCAAGGTGAGTTCTAGGTTCATAAAAAGAGGATTTGTGTCCTAGGTTAGATGAAATATGAGTGGTTTCTCATTGTGTTCTTTATGACTATTAATAAATAATGCGTGCCATGGAAAGCACACGTTGATCCCGGCTGTCGTTAGCATATCTTTGATTGTCGGTACGAGTATTAAGAAGCCTGTCTCAAAAGCAGTATTTTCGAGGAGTACCTCATGTGACCCAGTAACTAGGTTCTGGGGGTCTGACAGGCAGTCGACCATAAGAAGTACTATATTCAGCTCCGAGTGGTTAGACTGGAAGGCGACCCCAAAGAAAGATATCGAATAGACGTAGATCCTAAAATTTTTCACTTCTACTTTTCATTCGCACATTAATCCGAGCATCAATCATTACACTGACTTAACGCGTATGCCAATTTCAAACCATTGTATCTTTATTTATTTACTGCTTAAAATAAGGCTATAAAGTCATGGTTTCCTCATTAAATTTCCTTCAACCTTAAAGCCAACGATACAATAATCCTCCCAAAAATTTAAGATGAATAAGCGGATTTAAGAATCATTTTGCTCTCCTCGAGTCATAAATAAAATTGCTGTAATATATCAAATTGCTCATCGCGAAGATAATCTCTTGGTACATAGCTCCTCAGTTTAATTTAATTTTGTCCGCGAAATTACCATTTTTATTGGTCAATATATTATACGAGTCTAATAAACATAATACAGTATTTTGAGGAAACTGTTTGGAGAGAATTTTTGTTTTATTACGCTCTGGGTTCAATGGAGAAGAATGTGTTTTTGAAAAGTTTTTCAAAGAAAGATAACCTAAGTTCTTTCAGGTTCTTCTCTAACGTGCACCTATCTTCTGACGTTTCATAAGTATAATTATGAATGTTGAGGTTGTTTAAAAAGGTTTATGTGAAATTAGAATGTTTTGAATTTGAATTGCTTACAAATGTAATGAAAAATGGTTATATTTCATTTCATCATTTCATTTCATGGAGTAGTTTAAAAGATTAGAGAAAAGAAGTTGTAAATAAAAGCTATAAAGAAAAAAGTTTTTAGCTATTTTTTTTTCCGAACCATTGAAGACTGCTGTTAGAACTACTTCTCCGAATTAGATGAATCGATACAATGAAAAATAATTGTTCCATTGAATTTGCATTTTTTTGCATTGTTATCCTGAACTTGTATAAAACTCAAACTTTTTTGTACTTAAACTGACAACCCGACTGCAACCTCCTTCAAAACGCAATAGTCCAAAAATAAAAGAGTCACGAAAAAATCGAACACCCAAAACGAGGAAAGAAAAAAACCACTTCAAACTTTAACTTGCCAGCTCTCGCATAGAACCATTCAACAAAACTCAAGCCAGTCCTTTTCCAACGTTTAAACTGAGTCAGGCCCTTAAGTACCAAGTTCTACCAACTTATTCTGATTGATTTTTCTCTTATTTTCTGGGGGCTTGAGTTCCCTCCGAAGTTTCCAGAATTTTCGGAAACAAATGAACGTTAAATTGGTGGAAAGTACTTACGATTTAAAACGGTTTGAAGAGAAATTGGTAGGAAGGGTGATTATTCTTTTGGAGTTATTAGTGATATTGGGGAGGTGGGAAATGTAAAAGGTCGTGAGATTGTGAAAACTATTTTGATAGTACTATTTGTATGTTTAGAAATTCTACTTAATCGTGTGGTTAGTGCCTAACCCGATGTCAGAGTTTTCATGGCCCATGGGCCCCTGCCTTGGCTTTACATGCCGTCGAGAAATATCTTTCAGGCATGCTGGTTTCCTCACAATGTTTTTCTTCACCGAAGCAAGTGATAATTATACAATTCGCACATGAATCCAAAAAATCAGAGGTGCGTGTCTTGGGTTCGAATTTCAGATCAATGCAACAGTGCAATGATTATCTTATCACTGCTTGTTTAGAAATGTGTCTGATTTACTTAGGTAGGAACGGGTGTAGCTACTTAATTGCTTGCATGGACGATATAGATTGGTTAACAGGAGCAACCCATAAGCAATTTGTTGTATCTATTGTAAAATCTTACAGCGGAATTTTCAAAATTATAATTTTGTATTTCTTTAAATAAGTATGCTTCAAAATGGATGGCAAATATTTGTGTGATGAGCATGGACATTTGTTTCCGAGTCATGGATGTTTATATGTATGATAAGTATGTATTTACAGTAAAAGTATTTATGTAGTATACCAACTATCTGGTGTCCACGACACTTGCCTCGTTGCTTAGTGTGGCACTAGTTAGCGTGTGTGTAATGTCCAGCGATATTAATATATTTTATTTTATTAAAGGAATTTGACTGATTGCAGTAGCTTGACGTGCTGGCATCTGTACATCCATATTATTTTCGCTTGTTACGTTATATCCTATTTAACAAGGATCAAGCCTACTGCTATAAATCCAGACTCCGGGCTGTTACTAAGATATCATAAAAAGAATTAACCATTACCACATTACCACCTTGCGAAGGTTGCAAGCGTGGAGATACTATTGACTGCCTCAGGAAGGAAAGAATCAGAATCAGATCTTTATTTGCTTTGAATGTAGGTACAGGTATAAGATGTTGTACATAAATTAATGAGATCGGCTACAGTCTACCTTACGGCATGCAAATTATTACGTAAATTAAAATATTAATAAAATCAAAACAATGGTGTGGATTCTGTTGTGCACAAACTAAACTTAATTTAGGCTATTGCTATATTTTACTAAAAGGCAGTGCGAGAGAAGGGCGGCTATAGCTATGAACTAACTTAGAGATGTCAAACTAGTTTATGCATGCGCTTCGCCGTGTTTTTAGTCGACATGTTTTTACGTCCACCCTTCATTTGTATGGAAAGATTAGTTCCAATTAAATTTGACAGTTCTAAATTACGTCCGTCTCTTTCTCGTTTTATTAGACAGAAAAAGATAGCAATAGCATAATTTAAGTTTAGTTTGTGCACAACAGAATCGACACCAATGTCATCAAAACAAAACAGAAATTAAAGTGAAGTCAATTAATAATATTATAGTCAGGTACATGTCTTACATGGTCAAATTTGCAATTAAAAACAATCATTATCTGGATAAATTCATATAATTTAAAAAGTTTTTCACTGAGTAGTAACATTTGTCTAAAAGTAGTGCAGTTACCTTAGATTTAAAAACGTTTACAGAACGGTCCTTAAAACCATGAGGTAGTTTAATATAAATGACAGGACTCATTGTCATAATACTTTTCCTTAACAGTGCTGTTTTGTAATTACCCGAATGTAGCAAGCTCTTGTATTGGGATCTCAAGGGGCCATTTCGTGTTCTTATATTGGCCAGTGACTGAAATAAGTTTAAATTTGTTTTTACAAAAATTGCCACCTCCAATATGTACAAACATGGAAAAGTCAGTATCCTCAGAGACCAAAACACAGGTTTACAGCTGTCTGTGCTTAGATCTAATACACCGTTTCTGGGCATTAAAAATCTCCTCTATCTCACTACAGTTACCCCAAAATATGATTCCAAATCTAGAAAGGAAGACAAGAGGGAGGGAAACCTTCTGTTACTCGGAAATAAATTAATCATCATCACACACTGGAATAAGCATACAGGATGTAAGCGGACCTATTACGAAGTCGTCAACCAAGCATTCTGTACGTCAAACTAAGTAACACTCCGCAAAAATGATTGCTGGGAAACGACTCTTTTTACACGACTGCCCAAATAAAGGAGTGTTATGTTTTCAGGGTTCATGTATGTATGTATGTATGTAGGTATGTATGTGTGGTATGTGTGTATGGGTCCCGACTGTTTTTTTTTTCTTTTCAGTTTTGTTTTAAAGTTATTAGTTACGCAGTCGGGTTTTTTAGTTTTTCTAATTATTTAGTATTACGGTTACGCACTCGAAACATTATGCTGGTATTTAAAGTAAAACAAGTATTTAAATAAACACGTGTCAAACAGTTGAGACTTTGACTTTCAATAAGTATCTCCGCAACTAGAAGGTTCCCATGGTCCAGAACAAATAAAATATCTCAATGACGAGGAAAACAAATGCCTCTCGGCTTTGTTAAGGGTGTTTTTATACTCGTTATATACGCAGTATGTCGGTGGTATATAAGTAGTATGTTGTTGTTGTATAAATAGTGTGTTAGTGGAAGCGCACTTAGTATATAATCGAGTTAGTGTAGAACGGCTTTGTCACTAGATTCCTGTGGTCATACAAGTTAGGGAGTCGCGGGGGTGAGGCGGTAGCGGGGCGGGCTAATAAAATATGGTTAATCTGCGGGCTAAATTAAGATAGTTGAAACTAAAAAATGCAATGTTCCTACCTCTAATTGATTAATTTAGTGTATTTTAGATGAAAAACGCATCCACACAACTTAATTTTGAAACAATTTTATTTATTTCTTAGTCCTCATTACTGTTTGCAATGACTGACGATATTTTTGGTTTCAATTTATTGTTGATGTCTAATTTTGGCGTATAACCTCCCAAACAGTGATGGACTTATCGTTTTGACACATATTTGTTTATTACTTACAGAGCAATATCTCATAAAGCACATGATACTTACAGTAAAGTGTTCAGTCACATAGCAAAATAGAGCAAGCAGATTGTCCAGACCTTTAAAACTATGAACTATTTTACTTTGTCTTAATGGCAAGCCCAGCTCTTCGCACACATCAATTTTCAATCCCGCTTCCTCCTATGCCTTCCACCAGCCCACACTTGACGACTTGCCTAGATTTTAGCCTAGCTCGTAAACTTAGCCTGGTTTGTTCAGTCCCCAGTTATTATTGGACCAACACTTATGCCCTGAGTCCTGTGACCAACTTACTGCTTGCTCGTCCACTGTGCCATGTTTTGTTGTACCCATGTTTGGGTACTTGCTAGTTTACTTGCTGCATGTATTATTAATGTTGCTACAATGTTGGACTAAGATTCCATGTTACTATTTAAAAATAGCTTTTACTGTGACATTAAAATTGGATACGTAGCTAGTAAAGTTGGTACTAGGTTGGTCTGACCTTAGCATCACTTGAACCTTATCAAAAAGTTACGTCAAAAAAAAAATGTCACAGCACTGATGCTCAGCGGTGCTGTGACATTTTTTTTAAATGTGCAGCATTATGCTGAGATAGGAGCCTTTTGGCTTCGTACAAGACCAATTTAGTTTAATAATACCAAGTGTGTACGAGTTAATATGTCTTATTTTATTAGTTTTTTTTCTTTTTTTTTTCAATTCTGTTTTATTGTTTGGTCCTATGCAAGTCAAATAAATACTTTTTTAATTGACTTTCTATTAAGTGCCAAATGTATCTTATTAGACTGCTTCGTTTGTCTAATGGTCAGTATCGGTACTACAGAGGATGAGGTCTTGGGAGCCCAGGCTCAGCAGTCAACCTTGCAACCACTCAACCAACCTGACCGTCCTCACGTATTATAAAACTCATAATATGTTATAATACCGAGTACATTGACGATCTACTTGACCTTATTACTATAAAGGGCATTAGGGTGAAAAGTGGCGGACCGTCAGTGAACTCGGAATAGGCTAGTTTCCACCACCAATAAATTGCGAATCTGTTTAGTCCGTCAGTTAGAGCATTGGAAAATAATGGACACGTATTTTTTGTTTTTGTAATTCAACGAATATTGACAAAGATAAAACGCATCAAAAGTCGGGAGTGGGGGCTTGTGACGTCAGAACGCATTAAAAATTATACCACGGCGTGACGTAATGAGAATTTAAAAGCGTCGTATCATCGTCAATTTTGGTTTACGTAACAAAATAAAAATATGGGTCAAATATCTTTTGATAATCTAACTGACGGACTAAATAGATTTTTTCAGTACACCAGCCTAAAAAAAACAATATTATCCATTCTGAATACCAGTTTTACAAAGATGTATCGTATTACTTGGTAACTGGGTCATGGAGGACAGATAGTCAGTCGCTCCACCCAAAATACTCAACTACATCCGTTAACACTGGAAACCGACTGCAACATAGCTAGGAAAAGCAAAAAACAAAAAAAAATGTTTTACAATACTAATTCATCATCTACCTAGCCTTTTCCCAACTACGTTTAGGTCGGCTTTCAGTCTAACCGTATGCAGCTGAATACCAGTATTATACATAAAGCGACTGCCTATCTGACCTCCACAACCCAGTTAGTACTGGGTTATACGATACCCCTTGGTGAGACTGCTTGTCAGACTTTTTGGGCCACTAACTACCTGTAACGACTGTCAAAGATCTACAAATGACAGTTTTACAATACTAATTATGTCACAACAATACAAATTTTATAACAAAACCAAATCAATAACTATTCATTCCTCAAAAAATATGTCAAAAAAATACCCAGTGACCCAAATACAGGCTTATTTCGCGACTGTTCCCGTTTCTTCGGCCCATGAGACGGCCATTGTAATTAGTTTCAACTGTATATAATGGAATAAAGTTTTCAAACATTCCGTTTGTTTCAGTTTTTTGGGCACTGTAGCTATATCTACAAGCTGTGTTCTTATTTGTGTGGAGGGTAGGCAGGGCTTTTTAGGAATTTGTTGAGTGGCAAAAACGAGGTTAGATCCTTTTGACAAATTATTGTCTGCCTGTCACGGGTCACAGTGAGGTCGAATCGGAGAAGCTTTAAACGTAAGTTTTTATTACATTTTTTAGGGTTCCGTACCCAAAGGGTAAAAACGGGACCCTATTACTAAGACTCCGGCGCTGTCCGTCTGTCTGTCGGTCTGTCTGTCACTAGGCTGCTGGCATCCACCGTGAGGACTCAGTAGGGATTGGTAGATGACTCATCTCTTCGAATATATAGTTCTAGGACGAACCGGTTTCATCACGATGTCACCGTTTTGAGAGCGATGGAGATGAAATAAGATACACATAGGAAAGAGCCTTTTTGGGTTTGAACCCACAACCAACGGCCGGGTTAGTCGAGGTCGTTGCCACTATGCACTGCTCTCTATTTTTAATTAATATTTAATTTAATATTTTTTGCTTTTAATACGACAACTTTGGTATCAATAAAGTTACCCCTATACAGGGTGTAAACGGACCCTTCACGAACCCATCAACCAAGCATTCTGTACATCAAACTAATAACTCTACGCAAAAATTGTTGCTGGGAAAAGACTTTTTTTGGGGTGAAAAATCACGTTTTGGGACGCAATGTTAAGTATTTAAAAAATTGTGCCGATGGATGCATTGAATAGTACAGGGGTCGATTAAGATGCGTCCGGCCCTGGTGCAAGCCATGGTCCAGAGCGAGACGGAATGGGACGCCGTCACCTCCTTCTGCGAAGCAGTAATGCTAGAGAAAAAGGTGGCGGAACGTGAGAGGGAGAGAACCTCACAGCGTCCCGGAACACAAAGGGCGATGAAGGAACATGGATGGGTTTTAGTCAGTAAAAGTCTGACACTTCCTCCTGCTCCGCCCAGAGCGGGAGAAGTCATTTGATGATTTCCCATCCGAAAAAAAAAAAGGGGTCTATTAAGATAAAGTAAAGATAAACATTAAAAAAAAATGTATATAAGAACTTTGACTGCCAATGTCTCCGTAACTAAAAGGTTCCAAGGTATGGTCAAGAACAAATAAATGATCACAATGACGGAGAGAACAAGTGATCTTCGACTTTTTTAAGGGTACTTTTACATCTTGTATACCTTCTCCTCATAACTTCTATACACATCATTCTCTATAAATATCCTCCAGAATTTCAGCTCGTGTGTACATACCCTGTATAACACAGGCTACCTAGAATTGAAGTCGAACAACAGCGCCGCATGGCCCAGCCACAGCGACAGGGGAAATCTCTTGCCGTATGTTTAATTAAAACTATGTGTTATACATATTTGTATGATAATTTTAATATTGTACGGTTTTATTTTAATAAGCGTGTCATTTTTATTATGGTACTGCTGTTTGTTGAAGTTTTGGAATGTATTTGCAAGTTGCATAATTTTGAAGCAAACATAGTCTAAGCTAACATAACCTAAGCATGTAATGCAGAAGAATTAGAAAAAGATTGAGAGACAGAGACGTCATGGCCTCTGTCTCTCAATCTTCTTCTTATATAGAAAAGGCATAAGTAATAATCACCATTGCTGCTTGTGACGAGGTTTATCATCATTTATCATTCTCCTGGCCTTATCCCAATTTATTTGTGGTCGTCGCAGCATTTGTTCTTCTTCCATACTTCTCTATTACTCGTCATCTCATCAGACACCTCCTGTCTAGCCATATCATCCTTCACAAAGTCCATCCATCGTTTCGTTGGTCTTCCTCTACTCATATGTTTCTCTTCTATGTTACGTATGAATGTATACTTCTCCATAACATAACCAAGTATGGACGAAGAGGCATACATTGTCAAACAACCGCCTTTTTGCAACAAATACCTTGGCTAAAACGCATTCAAATCACTTACCCTACTAAAGTGCCCCTACACCCATTCCCTCACGAATATCACACCAAGAGCGTTTGATTCAGAAACAAAACAGGGCGACAAGGGAAATCACGCCAACAACTTTAATTAAAATGAATTAAAATGCTTAATTAAATCGCACAATGTGCTCACTCCTGCAACTATTTCATTATCCTTGTCTCTTTCTTGCACGATTGTTTTGTGTCGCGTTCTCTCTGTTCAACGTTTCTCTGCATCGTAATTTAATTGGAGAAGTTTTTAAAATTGGAATGAGAAACTATGAAATGTGTTTTGTCTTTGATTTGTTAAGATATGGGTCAGACCTCCTTCCTATAAATGGTTTCCATAATTTCACCCACTTTTCGACTTTGAAATGGTTTGTATGTTTCAATACAGTTTTAGGATGATCTAATCTACCTACCGCTATACCTAGAGCTGTACTCAGAATTTACAGATAACTGCATTTAATCTAAACGCCTATTATAAATCCGAATAATTTGGAACAGCGGTAGGTATGTAGGAGCTCTACAAAAAGTACTACAGCGCCATCTATGACACAAATGAAGAACTCATAATATAACATCACCCCTGTAATTCCCAAAGGGTTAAGCAGATGTGTACTTAATTGTACAATCACATTTTGCCAGTAAAGCTGCTACTGGGAATTTCTGATGAAAAAGCCCAATAACACTTTGCCCGACATGGAAATCGAACCCAGGAGAAGCAGTTGGTATTGTTTAACTCGCATAAACATAAACAAACTATCTTGCCACTCTCACACAAGTTCTCCAACAACTCCTAACTCAGGGGTGACAAACTATTGGCGTTTTAATTTAGAAATTTTAATGAAACTCAACCCCTGGAGTGGAACTTTTAGTTTTATCGTTACGCAGGCACGTTACGGTCAAATGCCAATTAAATTTAATAATTAACTAGTTTATAATTAATTTGTTTGCCCGAGTTTGTTTATGGGAGTTTTACGGGTTTCGTAGTTCAAGGATATTTTTTACCGTGTTGTGTTAGATTATAATTTATGGTCTCGAGATTTGAAGCTCACGGAAAAGTAGTAATTGTATAACAATATTAATGACGCGACGTCCTGCTGAGCGTGAAGTCCTGGGTTCGATTCCCGTTGATCTAATGGTCGCAAACGTACTGCTGAGAATTAGGTCCTAGGTTCGATTCCCGGGTCGGGAAAATAGTTATCTTGTTTTTCCATCAGGAATTTCTCAGTAGCAGCCACGGAGACTGGATTTGTGCCCGGTTGATGGCAATAGGCTCGCCCCTATTACATGGGTCTTAAACATAAATGACGAAATGTGGGTGTATTTTTAAGTACACCTCAGCCTAACCCTTCGCAAATTACAGGCGTGATGTTGTCATAGGCAAAAAATAAAAATCCCGCAGATTAGAAACTCAGAACTGGCCTGAAACCAAAACCGTTATCAATATTTCATCCGAATGAAATATTCACTGTACCGCCATCATTCTAACTACCAGCTTCCAAAAATTGCAATCTAAAAATACCTCACAGTACGTCAAAGGATTTTATCAAAGCATAGACTAAAAAGAGTTAAAAAAACAAATGTTTGTGATCTGATCACACGTTTGTGATTGCCATGTAAAAAAATAAGAAAAAAAAATGTTTCAAATCGGCTGTCACCTGTCACGTGATTGGTTAACGATAGGATACTGGTCCATATCGCGTGTTTGACGGACCGTTGATTGGCTGGGACAGTGGTGCTCAAACTATTGTGTGTATGACGTTTGGATACAACGTTATACCTTCACATTTTAACACGTTACGTCCACTTTTATTTAAAATTAACAGTAAAAGTGATTTGCATAAAAACTAAAGCAAAAATACTGATGTGCAAAAAATGATATTTTTCTGTTTTCAATCAAAAATCTTCTTCTCTGTTACGAAATCACTGGGGTAATCACTTAGGTATGCTAGAAATTAATTTTTAATAACACAAACCTTAGAATCGCATTGAGAAACTTCTTTAAAAATACAGAATCATAAACTTATCATAACCTGAACCTCTTGCAAAACTCATCATTTGCCTAGCCTTTTCCCAACTATGTTGGGGTCAGCTTCCAATCTAACCAGATCCAGCTAAATACCAGTATTTTACATGAAATGACTGCCTATCCGACCTCCACAACCTAGTTTATACTGAGTAATACGATAACCCTTGTTAAGACTGGTTTTCATGTCAGTGACAGCCGGGATCAACGGCTTAACGTGCTTTCCGAGGCACGAAGGAAACTCACTAAACACTCATCCAAGGGCCAACCTAGGCAAGCGCAACTTAACTTAAACGTTGACCCGAGCGGCTGTTAATATTTAACCACGAGAATCTCTTGCAAACTGTCTTTCCATAACAGTTTGAGAACGACTGTCACAACACGAGTCTGTATGTCAAGTCCCGCTTTACGCTTCATCGTCGACATCAAATCGGTTTTTTGAAAACCGACATTGAGCTGAACTTGATTTAGAATACAAACTGGATCAGCTATGAGCATTCTGGTCTGAAATTGATATTGTTTTATCTTTACCTGTG
Source organism: Xestia sexstrigata (assembly GCA_941918905.2). NCBI lineage: Eukaryota > Metazoa > Arthropoda > Insecta > Lepidoptera > Noctuidae > Xestia > Xestia sexstrigata. Next base: position 13,381,699 of record OW799226.2, read on the forward strand.
ACTTTAAGGGGCAGACTTTTTTTCTGTTAAAGCTTAATAATAATCCCGCGACCAAAATCAAATATTTTATTTCACATAAGCCTACATAGGAACTTATTAAACGTCGAAAAAAGATGCACGGTTCGGTTGGTCGTTTCCTATGGAGAAGGACCAGCAAGAAACTCCATGGTTACTGTTACTGGAGAAATTTAAAGGGGCAATCTTTTAAAACTGCTAAAAGCTACTTTAAAACCTAGCCTGCTTCAATATAGCTTGATAATAATTATTTTGCGTTGCGTTGGTGGAAGGCCTCACACTAGGTAGACCGACAGCCTAATGAAGGTTGTGAATCCGCTGCATGCGAGTCGCACGAGACTGGTCAATGTGGCGACACTTGGGGAAGGTCTATGTCCATCAGTGGACGTCTTACGGCTGAAATGATGATGATGACAATTATTTTGATGAAATGGGCACAAATATATTCCAACATTTACGAGTATAAACTTACAATGAAAGAACAATCTTTCTCAAGCTTTAAAAGGATTTCAAAAGCTATGACATTCCCTTCTCCCTTATAAATCAATATCCTCAGTTTAACAATATTCATGCAGGAGAGCAAGAGCATATCAGTAACAAAGTAACCGGAAGCACAATATCACGGTAACAAATTCACAATCTCCCAAATAACTTTGAACAGCGCAGTAAGTTACGACGCAGCCATATTTATCGTCGAATATCAAAACTTTTGTACGGCAAAGCATTAAAATTTCATATTGCCAAGATACTGCAACTGACACTTTTTGCCTGTATATTATTCTGATGTTGTGTTGTTCTCAAATCGGTCGGAAATAAACTACCGATAATTTTGAATTAATAAGGGCTGGTGCAGACCTGGCATCTGGAATCTTAAATTCTTCATCTGACTACGCTTTTCCTAACCATGTTGAGGTCACCTTCCAGTCTAATTGAACGCTGCACTACCAGTATTTTACACGGAGCAACTGCATATTTAAAAAAAACCGCGGTGATGCATTGGTAGCAGTCACAACTTACGATTTGTAGCTAGTTGGTTAAAACCGAGCAGGCGCATTTCTTTGTGTAATTTCAGCTTCAGCTTTCAGCTTTCAGCTTCTGCTCTTGAACGGTGCAGGAAAATATCGTGAAGAATCCGGCATGTGTTAGAACCAAAACTACAAACACATGACATCTGCAGCCAATGGCCTCTCACAGAGTGGACGCCTGAATCCCAGCAGTGGGAAATTTATAGGCTGATTATCCTATGCTTATGCTAACTGCCTGTTTGACCGCCACAACCTATGTAGTTAATAGGTAGAACGAAACTTGTTTGCAAGACTGGTTGTCAAACTTTCAGGCTGACTTTGAAAATTCAACGACATTCGTTCAGGACCAACTGCTTAATAAGCCTTCGAAGATTTGGAAGGGTAAGTAATGTATGCTCACCCGGTTTCCAGGGACCAACCTCGGCAAACGTTGGTTAATCTTACAGGTTGATCTGTGCGGCCGTTATTATTTAACCTCCCAGTCACTGTAATTTCAACTCAGTATACCTACTTCGAATTAGAAGGTAGATATTTCTTTGTCACTAATATGCGCTGTCCCAGGTCTGTGCCTGCCTTAAAACTTTCCAGCTCGCTGCCTGCTCTTATCGTTTTTCCGTATCAGCCGTGATAGTGTTTGTTTTCTTTCTTTTTTTCCTTTTCATACAAGCGAGCCGATTTGAGGTTTTTTCCTCGATAAAACTTGATTGGTTGGAAAATATTCGAATACGTATTTTTGCCTCGAGTCTGATAGCAGTGGGAATTGCGTTTCTTTTGCATTATTATTTGAAATTTCTTAACAGTTTTCTTTTTGGATCATTCTGGAGACATATGTTTGAACATGGCTTTTATTTAAATCTAGTGAAACTTTAAAAAAAACACCTGTAAAAAATATTATGTAATTGGTTTTCCCGCAGCTTTGCTCATGTGAAGGTTCCACAGGAACGTAATACTAGGATAAAAAAGTATGATATAGACAAACAAAAAAACAACAAAATTCTGTTTAGTCCTCAGGCGTTAAAAAGTGACAGACAGACGAGTTACATTTATAGTTAAGCACAGATTTTCAACAAACATGCAACCATTTTAATCAATATTTTGAAATGAAAAAAAAATAACACTAAAATAACGCTCCAAAATGTCTACTCAAAGTAAAACCATCAATTCTCCCAAGTAATACCTTCCCATTTTCAATAAAGAATTAAAACTAGACCGCTAAGAAACAAAGGAACGCTATCCCCAAAGCCAGATTCCGTAGCAAAGTGCACCGGAAACTTTAAGGAAAGGAATCCGAAAGTTTGGCCGAAGTATTAGCGGTTGTTACTTTTGGTGGCGAAGCCCGGGCACCAAAAGTCTCAGAACCTGGGGCTAGTGATTCTGGAGATAGGTAATTTTGTGTAAACAACTTTGGTGTTAGTTTCTGGTTTGTTAATGAAAGGAGTTTCGACGGTGAAGTGAAAGAGAACATTGTGTGTGAAGTAGGTAAACCCTGTTGCAGTTGTGAAGTTCTAGAGTTTGAATGTGTAGATATGTATATAAGGTAAAGAAAAATAGACAGGCACTTTTGGATTGTCGAAATAGAGATAACAATAAGATGAAGCTACAGTCCCAGTCTCAAGGCAACTGTGAAAGTACTGTAGTTGCCCATTCCCTAGCGTAGACTTTTAAATCAGAATTTTTTACTAAACCTTGGTAACATCATTCATGTTGAGATGGTACATTATGTGAGTACGCTGTAGCAAGATGTGTGATTGAGATGATGAAGGAATGCCAAAAGAAGAATAAACGATATAATTTTGAAGTAGGTAAAGTGAATGTTCAGAGTCTTCTTTCCATATACAGGATGTAAAAGACCTCATCACGAAGCCGTCAACCAAGCATTCTGTACATCAAACTAAGTAACTTTACGCAAAAATTATTGCTGAGAAATGACTTTTTTTGGGGTGAAAAATCATGTTTTGTGGTAGAACTCAATGTAACGCACTCAAAACATTGTGCTGATGGATGGATTGAATAGTACGGGGGTCGTGGAAGTGCTTAAAGTAAAAATCTTTTATTAAAAACTTGTATTTAAAAAAAAACTTGTCAAAAAGTTGGAACATTGACCCCCAATATCTCCGTAACTAGAAGGTTCCCAGGTATGGTGTAGAACAAAAAAATGATCGCAATGACAAGGAGAATAAGTACCTTTCGTTTTCGTTAAGAGGTGTTTTACACCCTTTATTATTATGTACATGTAAACGAATAGGTATCAACTTTTAGCTTGTGTTTTAATACGAAGATTTTAGAATAACTTTGTACTGAAGTCAAATAATTTGAAGTTCGAGTGCAGCAGTGCAAATATTATCTTTATTCTTATTTCTGGAATAACCTCCTTAGATGCAGCTGAATACTAGTATTTTACATGGAGCGACTGCCTATCTGACCTCCACAACCCAGTTAGTACTGGGCAAGACGGTACCCCTTGGTAAGACTGGTTGCCAGACTTTCGGGCGACTGACCACCTGTAACGACTATCAAACTAGCTGGGATCAACGGCTTAACGTGCCTTATGAGATAAGGAGGAAACTCGGTAAGTAATGGATGTTAAACCATCTACGAACCTACCTTGGCAAACGCAGCTTAACTTGAAGATCGACACGTGCCGCTGTTATTATCTAACAAAGTGTAGGAACAATAGAGGAAACTACAAGAAATCATAGACTCAGCTATTACTACAACAGCCCGTAACGTCCACTGCTGGACATAAGCCTCTCTCATGATGGGAGGAATTTGCCGTAATCTCCACGCTTGGCAGGCGGATTGGAGATCGCAGTGATCAAAGACTAACAGAAAACGCTGCTGCCCATTCTCTGGTCTACGGAGGCGCAAGGTGTTCTGCCTCAGACATTAGTCGCCTTATACGACACCCGTGAGTGTAATGGGTTGGTTCTATTCTTCTCTGCCGGATACCACACGGCTAATATAGACTATATAGAATACTATTGTTAGTGCTACATAAGGTAACTAGTATTTACTAGAACTAATCTTTCAATGAACATAGTCATAGTCATTTATTCATAAACAAGTAATTGGTATCTTAATTAGACTCACTAAAATATCAAAGAGATGAGAAATTATTATCTCTATGATAATAAATTAGTTATACCCTTACATATTCATTAAGGAAGATTTTCTAGTATTTCTTTATTTTGTCAATAAACATGTATTTTATCCTTGTACGCGAGTCGCATCTGCTTCGCACAGATTTGACAACTTGACAAAACATCGAAAGTGAATAAAAATAACATCACATAACATCATGCCTGTAACCCCTTTTATGTGAAGATAGGTTAATAAAACGAGTAATGGGTATGAAACATCACGCCTGTTATTGCCAAAGGGTTTCGAAGATGTGTGCCTAATTATAGTACACCCACATTTCGCCAGTCATGTTTTTAAGTCCCATGCAATAGGGGCGAGCCTATTGCCATCAACCGGGCACAAATCCAGATTGCTACTAAGAAATTCTTGATGGAAAAACTCAATAACACTTTTCCTGACCCGGGAATCGATCTCAGGACCTTATGCTTAGTGGTCGCGTTTGTGACCAATACACCAACGAGGGATTATTTATAATTATATTATAGGTTAATAAAATTATTATTAGAGCGAATATAAAACGTTTCAAAAAGAAATAAACAATAGGCCAGATAAACAAGTATTTCTTTATTTTCTAGATCTTTTCTACACTCCATATTATTTGCATTGCTACCAACAAAGAAACAGTTTATGAAATCCTCCAGTCTCGTTCAGATCTCGCTGAACTTTGAAAAATGTTTGTTTAATGTACCGACGTCTTGACCGTCTGGCGGTTCGACAGTGAGATATAGCTCTGCTGATGCCCTTTGACGTCTCACTTAGGCTTCACAATATTTATCTTTAGACAGAACTTTAAATAAAATACCGTTTGCAGCTCAAAGGAGAATGCTGCAGGCATGTACTGAGAAACAGATTTATTTTTCATGAAAAATTGTTGTAGACAGTTTCGTTTTGTTTTCAGACGCTGTGTTATGTTTATTAATTGTTTGATACGTCTGTGCAGTTTTTAAAATGTATTTTTATAAAAAATATTAAAGAAAAAGAAATGGAGCTGGTGGCATAATAATAATAAACACACGACATTCTCAATTAAGTAATTCGCCATAGCGTGCCTTCTGACTCGCGTAAGTCTTACTTTCAAACTTTATGTAAACAGTACATCGGTATTTTTAACTTACACAGTACAGTTACACAGTCGATCTTTGAAGTTAAGCATTGCTTGGCAAGTTCGGACTTGGAAATCAAGCCATAATCGTGCTAAAATAAAACCATTTTCACGAATTAAATTGAATACGATCAGCATTTGAAAGCTGCGTTTAGCCAGAGTCACCATTGCTATGGCATATTGATAGAAACAACTTGCTTTAATTCAAATGACATTTCCTTGTCTGCCTCGTTGGTCTAGTGGTCACAAGCGCGACTGATGCTAAGCTTGCTAAGTGTTTTTAGGTTTTAGGAATTTCTCAGTTGACGCCACGGAGTCTGGATTTATGCCCGGTTGACAAGATACTCGCCCTGTATTGCATGGGACTGAAACATAACTGGTGTTAAAATGTGGGTGTACTATTAGGTATAATTCTGTCTGACCCTTCTGAGATAACAGGCTTGATTTTGATGTCATTTTATTTTAGATCATTATTCAAAGCTCACCTGCACTGTACTTATTAGTATTGTATACTTATTATTCCTACAACCGAATTAAAAAAATCTTTAATTTTTAACATCCTGAGAAAATATCCAAATCATTATTTTATCCTGTTGAGAGTAGGATTTTAACCTGAATACCTGGAATCGTAGCTTTCCCAGCTGGAAGGTTCGCGAGCATTCCGGGCCAAGATTGGAGGCTTTCGGAATAGTCCCAGCTTGGGTGGTCTGAGCGCAAATTATTATAGCAGAGGCTTTGGCGATGAAGGGCTTATTTGAAAATCGTGGATGGTATTTTACGTGAAAAGGATTGCAATTTTTGAGATTCCTTGGATAAGTGAAAGTTTATTTAACCATAATGTGTTACAAGCATCTAATGAATGATTAAAACTGTGACGAGAACAAAGTTAGTCCTTGATGGAACAACACACATATTTTGACCTTTTTGGTGATTAGCTATTGTCCACGGCTTTGTTAGAATAATAGGCTTGGATACTTAAAAAATCGAATTAGTCCGTCAGATTATCAGAAAATATTTAACCCGCATTTTTTTTTGTTACGTGAACCAAAATTGACTAAGATACGAATCTTTTAAAATTCTCAATAAGTCACGCCGTGTTATAATTTTTAGTGCGTTCTGACGTTACGAGCCCGAGTTTTGGTGCGTTTTATCTTGTCAATATTCATTGATTTACAAATACAAAAAATACGTGTCCATTATTTTAGAATGCTCAACTGACGATTGATGGTGGAAACTAGCCTATTGTGGTCGGAAATTATTCGACTGCAACAGCGTTAATACAGTATTTTTATATTGCCCCTCTGCATGATATGCTCCACCTCCTGTCCTGCCCATTCTTCACAACCACTTGCATCTATCAAAATTTAATCGAAGCAAACGTTAGAGCTGTGCACATGCACAGCTCGGCTACATCCTACTAACACAATTTGAGTTCATCGACACGCAAAGATGAAGAATAGTATTTGACACTTAAATTATAGGTGTAGCTTCCAATTATGAAAAAAAAAACGGAATTGGATTAGTAATTCCGAAGATTACCCGTTAAATTCAAGATTTATAACGTTAGTATAGTCTACTACTTGGGCCTTGATTAGTTAATACATAACGTCTAAGCTTCATGTATTACTCTTCCTTTGTAATGTTAATGCACGTACATTAGTGTATCCTCTTCTGCAAATCTCGCTATCAAAATTAGGTTTGCTGTATGAAAACACAATTCTGGGTAAATACTTTTTACATAAGCTATATTATTGCAATTTGTATGTATCTTTGTTATTTTGTGTGCAATCATCATCACTACATATTATAAAACAAAGTCGCCCGCCGCATCTGTCCCTATGTATACTTAGATCTTTAAAAGTACGCAACGGATTTTGATGCGGGTTTTTTAATATACAGTGATTCAATATAAAGGTTTTAGTATATAATTAGCGAGCGGGCGAAGCCGCGTGCATCAGCTAGTAAATAATAAGAAAAACACTACTCCAAACCGAACTTCATCATCGAATTCAAAATACTTTTACCTCGATGACATCATAGTCTCCTCATGTGGGTACTGGAGACCTCATTGTGTATTCCACTCGGCTGTCTATTGAACGGAATTGTCTCTTTAGACTGTCATCGAAGGAATTTTGTACAAGAAATGTATTTTTGTAAGGTATTGAAAGGAGGAAGTTTTATAAATATGGCAATGTTCTTAAGCCTGAATAAACTAGGTTCGTAATATGTCTTCACAACAATACGTCTACAAACGATCCCAGTTTTGCTGAAGTTCGCTTAAAACCATGAATGACGGTCTCCCGTGACAACTGATGGTACAGTTAACGACCCGGAACATGAGAGCACTAAGTTACATACACACAAACATACGATACTAGTTCACAATGAAAATGTTTGAAGAGCAAAGTAAATAGGAACAGATTTAAAACAGTAACTTACATACAGAATATCTTGTCTATGTATCCAAGGATAAACACAGACTGTATCCCTGAATCCTGCAGGACCACATGCCGAGTAGTAACATTTGCGACTAATAGACCAAGGAGACAGTCTAAGATAAAGATAATTAAAACAATATTATTTCTAAGATAATACAAAATGTAGGTAACTTGACTATATATTCTATGTTAAGGGTTTAGGTTTCCGCACTTGGTCCCTAAAGTGGACCATTGTGCGACTATAGTGGCCGATACTAACTTGACTATATTTGGGCATATTATGCCAATCACAATCCGTTCCCACTGCTGTAACATAGGCCTCCTCTCATACTCTGTGCAATATGCAATAGAAAGTGGGATATAATCCACCAAATGAACGGAAAAAAAACTTTAATATCAAACTTATAGTAAAAAATCATTTTTTTAAACAAGCATTTAAGTTTAGGTGTGACGTCAATTTTTTTATTCTTTACAGCACACCCTTTTAATGGATACCCACATCATGGGGGTGCAAAAAAAATACCTAGTGAATTACATTACTTATCTAACCATGCATTGACATCCAAACTAAACGTGTTTGCAAAATTTCAGCACATTCGGTTGGGGATAACCATTTTAAAATTCAGTTGCGAGATTTGACCTAAACAATTTGCAATTTTCAGGCCAGTGCTAGGTTGTATGTTGATTAAAGTATTGTTCGCTTCTGTAATCAAATACAAAATCAAAAATAAAAACCATCAATACAACACTCCAAGTTCATAAAGGTCGAGGAATGACTTTGACCTTGTTATAGTTATAATTTAGTAGAATTTCGCGGGCTACCCTGTAGCATCCACCTTATGAAGTTAGTCAAGTTACAATAGGAGGTATTCGTAATATACAACAAACCGTACCTAACGTGCTTAGAATTGATGTTGTTACCTGCGTTATTGATTGAGCTTACTTTAATGGATTGGTAGATTTTGTTCTATAAAAGTCGTTTGAAAAGAGAAAGATGTTTGTTATCCTCGCATTGGAGATCGCATAGAGACAAAGAGATGAATATAGAATTTGCTTTATTTATTTTATTTTTTATTATTCTTCATTTATTTAGATTAAAAAGGTAACACAAAAACAATGATTGATTTTTAGCAAAAAAAGCTTTAAGCAATTGGCAAGCAGGACTTCTTGTAAAAAGTATTTTTTTAAAGTACTCCAAATCTCTCAATCTTCCTGCTATTGTTCCATGTTACTTGGGGTCGGCGCAACACGTCTTCTTTTCTCCATACTTCCGTTTCAACAGTTTCGCTTTCATGTACTCCTTTTTCTTCCATATCATTCCTTAGACAACCCATTCATCGCTTTTTTGGTCGTTCTCTCTATCTTCATTCATCAACATTTAAATTCATCACTCTTATATTTATATTCATTAGGTACTCCAAATCTCTAAATACATGAAATTGATATGACGTTCGCAGTTTTGACTCGTCTGTTTCCATATCTATGAACATCTGCTAGGTTTACACTATTTTTCAGTCCAGTTCAACGGTGAGTGACGGGTCAATGACGCCAGTTCATCCCGCGACAATTGATACGATGTCTAACGATTCGGAACACGTATGTATGTATACATATACATGAGTATACATGTACAGATTTACTGATATCGCACTGTGGGGACTCATTCCAATGCCTGACTAGATTGGAAACGATTGGGCTAGACTTTTTATTTTAGGATTCAGACCCTTTTTTTTCGTGTGCAGATAAATACTATTTTGTTCTTTTTTTTTGGATTTGAAGGTTTTTTTTTTTATCGGATTTTGATTTAGTTTGTGTGGTGGCAATACTAATAATAGTTCGTGGCTAAATAATAAAAGCCGCACGGGTCGACCTTCATGGTTAAGCTCTGCCGAGTTTCCTCCGTCAAAAGCATGCCATGCACCCAAACCTAGATATATATATTTTGGGTATGCATGCGAACTATTATTGTTTTTCGTGCATGAGCATATTTTTGCGGGCGGTTGCTGCATACAGGCCTGAATCTTTTTCGAGGAATTAAAGCTAAATGTTTTGCTTAACACTTTTAATGTAAAGATTTCCGCAAGGTGACGCCTGCTTCTGTAACTTACTGTCACTTTCGTCTAGGTTCGCTGTTCCAAGAACCAATATAATCTTAATTCAGAACCAATGATCAAGAAGTCTGTATAGACAGCCCTCTTGATTCATTGTTCATTGGCAGGTCTGAAGAAACATTGATGCTTCTTGAATCTATAGAGGTTCAAGAGAGCATCAACGTTTCTCCAGACCCTTCTGATTTTATCTCTTATCTATTAAAGTCCCTCCTACAATAAATGTTTTTCATATTGACAGATGGTTTCGGCACCAAAAGCAATATCTTATCATTCCGTAAATGTATCTCAATTGTTTACCCTTCCTTTATTTATTCAACCAATTGTAGCCAGATAACCAGACCACATCGGGCCAAAATACCTAATATCTCAAAATGATTTTTCTAAACTAGACCCTCACCCATTCAATTTTAAACTTTAGATAATGTTGCGAAGGTTGGAATTCCTTCAGTTTCAGCAGTAGTAGAACTAATATATTCTGTAGATGTAGCGACTATATTCCAAACGGCTTCTATGAATATCTGAGCTTGTCTGTACGAATGGGTTTCGATTTATTTAATTCTGAATACCTATATGTTGGGACGACCCGAGTGGAATATTGACCCCGGTAAGGTAAAGACTGGGTAATGAATTTGGTTCTGTTTACGGTAGTTTTGAAATTGGTGATGGAGATTTTCAATGCGTTGATGGCGAAATCGGAAAGGTCAATTTGGCAATCATTGTGGCAATTGTTGTAACAGTTTTGTCATGGCTGGATGGATAGTCAGGAGTATAACGTGTTAATCCAGGACAATTTCAGTGGGAGTTTCTTCTCCCCAGCTAAACTGGGAACTGGCGAAGAGAGCCCGGGCGTCTTAAGGGGCTGTCTTATGTATTTTTCGCCTTCAAAATGATGTTCTCTGCCTCATTTGAAATAATGACTGTTGGTTTTGATTTATTTTGATTTTGAATTGACATTTTAGGATCCTGTGAGTCAAACACGACTACTATATACGACTATAATACTATTTATGTAATTTGGAAGGAATATTAATGCCTAGAATGAATCAACCTTTCCGTAGATAGTGACTGATTATGATTAAACACGTTAAGCAGTTGGTCCGGGCTGTCATTTCTAGATCTTTGACAGTCGTTATCGGTAGTCAGTGGCCCATAAAGTCTGACAACCAGTCTAACCAAAGTGAATTACCCAGTACTAACTGGGTTGTGGAGGTCAGATAGGCAATCGCTCCATGTAAAATGCTTGCATTCAGCTGCATCCGGTTAGACTGGAAGCCGACCCCAACATAGTTGGGAAAAGGCTAGGCAGATGATGAGAGTTCCAATTAGTTCAGTATATATTTTGCTGTATTGTCTTTTCACATAGTGTCTACGTTTCTCATTTAACTTTCGTGTCGTAATCCGCTGGAAATAAGCATAAATAAGCAGTATCAATGAGCTCAGACAATATTCTTACGTAATTTCTCTATTAAGTGAGTGTGAGTAATAAGTTTATTATTCATCAAAGAAACAACCAGTTGAGCATATACATATCGGTGAGCCACAAACAAATTTAAAATACGGCATATTTATAATATAAGATTAACAGGCATGAAATTAGAACATTAGAGAGCTTCAGTAATGTTATGTGTATACAAAGTCATTAAACAATGTTTGCATTTAATTTAAAATTAAACATAATGCTTGTGTTGTGGTGTGTTTGTTTGTATGTGAATAAATAAATACACTACAGACAAATCGGAACAGTGAGTGAGTCGGGCATGACTCAACTAACCCACTTCAACATTGCCAATACAATACATATCAGTTTGAAAACGCTTTTTTTTTTCGGATTGGAAATCATCAAATGACTTCTCCCGCTCTGGGCGGAGCAGGAGGGAGTGTCAAACTTTTCTGACTAAAACCCATCCATGTTCCTTCATCGCCCTTTGTGTTCCGAGGTCACGGTATCTCTTTCGAACAGTCCCGTAACCCCGGCAGGAGTTTGAAAACCCTCCAAACAAATTCCCATTTATAGAAAACAATAGAAACAAAACATCACTAGTTCACCCAGATAATTCAAATCCCTAGCGGAATATTGAACTGAACAGAATCTAATTTGGAACCTAGATAGGTCCAGACTTTTGGGATAGTTCTAATCTAATCTAGGTTGCTAATGTTCTGCGGTTGTCCTTTGGTCTGTCAGGGCTTATCTTATTACAATAGTACGTAGACATTATTGCGGCTTTGATTCTTAAAGGGCAGTACCAATTGGTATGAGAATTCAAACATAATCTTACTAATATTATAAATGCAATTGTACAGTTTCAGGTGAAATTTGGCACACAGATACTTTACAACCTGGATTAACATAATAGGATATTTTTTATCCCGGTACTACGATCTCTTGGGACAAATACCGAACACGGCGAGGATGAAGTCGCGGGCATAACCTAATGTCTATAAATTCATGCTTTTTTTCTTTGGGATAGGCAGAAACCACAGAACCCGCAACGTTCCTGATACCATGTTCCGCGTGTAGACGCTATAGAGGCTATTGATAGACGCCAGTGATAGACGCCAGTGATAGACGCCAGTGATAGACGCCAGTGATAGACGCCAGTGATAGACGCCAGTGATAGACGCCAGTGATAGACGCCAGTGATAGACGCCAGTGATAGACGCCAGTGATAGACGCCAGTGATAGACGCCAGTGATAGACGCCAGTGATAGACGCCAGTGATAGACGCCAGTGATAGACGCCAGTGATAGACGCCAGTGATAGACGCCAGTGATAGACGCCAGTGATAGACGCCAGTGATAGACGCCAGTGATAGACGCCAGTGATAGACGCCAGTGATAGACGCCAGTGATAGACGCCAGTGATAGACGCCAGTGATAGACGCCAGTGATAGACGCCAGTGATAGACGCCAGTGATAGACGCCAGTGATAACCTAACTCATTGCAATCATCATAAAATCTTTACGGTTCATAGTTTTCAGCATGTTGTTTCAGACATCATAAAAAGCTGTAAACCAATATGTAAATGCAATTCCCGTCTGCAATAATTTACATGAAAGTATCAAATTCTGTGCTAATAACGTAAACGAGTTGGATAAGACACGTATCTATTGAGCAATCAAGCGCGAGCCTTATGCATTGGTTCCGTACATTAAGAAAAATACGTCTGTGTATTACCAGTCGCTGTGGTGACGATTGGGAATGTCTTATTCCAGTAGTGGACGCCTTTTGAGTGGAATGGTGATGAAGATGATGATGATGATGTTTATGTACTTAGATACGTCAAGCATTCTTACGTTGGTAGCTTTAATGCCGACTCAATCTTTTTGAAGCGAATTGCATCGTCATACGAGCTGTACGAAAAAAGAAAAGCGAGAAAAGAATTGAAATAATCAGACTTACTGCTTTTAACGGACCACTGTAAGAACTGAAAACAATAACCATGCTTGGTAAAAAGATTGGTAACAATAGTTTCTTGCAACTGATACTTCAGTTTATCCTAATTCTTTACTTATTAGTGCAATAAAAAAAACATTTCGAGGAACCACAACTGACGTCGAGGGAAACGGTATACATTAATTCTGGTCCCTTCCCTTGTATTAAACCCTTACCACATTTAAAAAACAGTTAACCAAATAACCAAGGAACCCTAAAAACTCGATATGAATGCATCATAGAGCTCACGTGCCAAGCTGTGTAATTTATCACTCTGTGCCGGGTTCCGCATACAAATGGTTTTAGAGATAGCTACGGAATTCTGAAGTGGCGCATATTGTGCTCGGTTCTGATGCTTGATAGTATCATCAAGGTTTAGAGAAAAGAGGCAGTGGTGATATGTGGATAGTTTTAGCTAGGTTCGTTTTACCCAATACTAGCTCGGTTGTGGAGGTCAGATAGGCAGTCGCTCCATGTAAAATACTAGCTGCATCCGGTTAGACTGGAAGCCGACCCCAACATAGTTAAAAAATAAAAGAAATATCGCTGGACATTGCACACAGCGCCATCTAGTGCCACACTAAGCAACGAGGCTTGTGTCGTGGACACCAGATAGTTGATATAGGTACTACATAGATACTTTTTTGTTTGTAAATACATACTTAAAATACATATAAACATCCATGACTCGGAAACAAATGTCCATGCTCATCACACAAACATTTGCTTCTACCGGGACTCGAACCCGGGACCCTAAGAACGTAAGGCAGCAGCTCACTACCGCGGCGCCATTCGGGTCGTCGAGTTGGGAAAAGGCTAGGCAGATAATGATGATAATGATGTTTTGGCCACAGTTTTAGTTCAGAATCTGATGTGTATCTGGCAAATGCGGTGATAGAAAACACCGCAATGAAACTGGCGTTTAGATCTAAAGTGACTGTGTTTTTCTCTTTTTATAATACCTAATAAAGATTTACCACCGTAATTACATTAACATAACAAAATATCACGCCTGTCCTCTCCGAAGGGTTAGGCAGAGATATACTTAATAGGTCACACACATTTTGTCAGTTATGTTTAAGTCCCATGTACTAGGGGGCGAGACTATTGCCATCAACCGAGCACAAATTCAGACCCCGTGGCTGCCCATGAGAAATTCCTGATGTTATATTTCTGATGTTAAACTGCATAAGATTAGACTGAAAACCGATTAATACACTAGAGACAAGTCAGTTAAAAGATGAGCCGTTCAGGAGTACTTCCAGGAAAAGTAAATTATTTTATTGCTGCCACAAAAGGTGTGAAGAAACCAGCTTCCCTGAGATCTATTTCTCGACGGCATGTAAAGCTAAGTCAGAGGCCCATGGGCGGCTTAAAATCTCTGACACCAGGTTAGGCACTAACCACACGATAAAGAAGAAGCAAAAGCCGAAAACAATTTACCGTAACCCTCAAAATAGTCAAGTATACTGAGAAAACCACGTCAAACTTATCTTGTGTACTTAAAAAGGGTACCCATCCATCGAAAACTAGGTCAGAAAAATCAATTCCTATTTCAGTACTTTGATTCCTCACCCTTCTGCTAGCCCCTTCTGTCATTCGCGTCGGTTCCACTCCACGAGTCTAGGCGGAAATATTTAATCCTAGATATATTTTCAGTCCAAGTATTTCATTCCAATCTGCGGGGTGCCGGGAATAAATTGATTTCATTTCAAATGTATAAAGAATCAATTGGATTGTCACATCGGGGTCATGGTTTTGAGTGAAGGAGATAAAAGTGTTAGATGTGGTGAAAAGGTGCAATATGAAAGTACTATAGTTATTTATGCAACTGTTGTATAATGAGGGGTATTAAAATACGAATGATAATAGTATCACATGAGTGTTTTAATACCTAATTATGTACAGTTGCATACAAGACTTTATCTACATCCATGATATGAATCCTCCATAAAAGGTTCTGAAACCATAGGTTGTTGTAGTGTTGTAAGAAGTCTATGTAAATTCATGGAAAGTTGAATTGCTGAGTATTTAATACAAACAAACCATGTATAGGTAATAATATAATTATTTACATTTTGGATTGTACAATTATTAAAATACGCAAAGCTTATATCACTCATTTTTGTAAACAACAAAGTAATGCAATACTAATATCGAACAAAAATGGCGGGATTCGACTTGAATTCGAATTAACCTATAAGTTTTTTTTTTATTACGGCGCTGTGGTAGTGAATCGCACGTGCTAGACAATGTTCTTTTTTTAAAACGAGTTGCATAATGAAATTTAGTACAACATTACATAACACCCGTTTGGGTGTTACTAGATTAAGAAACTATTTGCTTGTGCTTTATCTTATAATACTTTGCCATGTAATCTAGTCCTAGTTCAACAATAAATCTTTATTATTATTTATTATTATAATTGTTTACATTTTGGATTGTACAATTATTAAAATACGCAAAGCTTATATCACTCATTTTTGTAAACAACAAAGTAATGCAATACTAATATCGAACAAAAAGTTAAATTATAATGATTATTATGATACTGGCTGTTTTAATGTTGGCCATAAGCTAACTGTTTCAGATACTTTTATAGAGGATTTATAGCATGGGTGTAGATAAAATACTTTATTGCATTCCACATTTAGGTACTTAGGTGGTAAAAACTTATAATAAGATCAGAGGACCCTGTCGGGCACAGCAATGGAAGTTAGGAGAGAGGAAGCATTTATAAATTCTCAACAAATAACATTATAATTATTTCTTGGGTACTTTCTGGGATAAATTAATTAATAGTATAAAAATATTATTAGTTATGTATGTCTAATGTATATATAATTATAATAGCAGCTTATTTATTAGCATAAAACTTATAATTATTAGCATAAATTATAAATAAATAGTATAAAATTATTATTAGATAGGCGTAATTATTAATTATTCATAATATATTATTAAAAAATATTAATTAATAGTATTAAATAAATAAATCAAAGGCATAAAATATAAACAGGTATTAATTGAGAGGTTTATGAGTTAGTAAATCAAACAAAATTTTAAGTCTCGAAATACTTAAGACTAGTTATGACTTTATAAGTCTATCACTTAGATATTCATTTACCGAGTACTAGCTTTTATTTAGCAAAATTTGTCTAAGTTTTTTAATAATATGTTAATTTTTTCTTCTTTTTTAACTGATGCGGGTATTTTATTATATATTTTAATGGACATTACTTATGGACTTTTACAGTGCATTTTTAATCGAGAACTTGGTAAGTTTGTAAAGTGGTAAAAAGTAGTGCAGTATTCGTTTATCAAGAAAATATTTTCAATTATTATTTTTTTACAAATAGACTGCTGTACAAGTAGTTAAGAATAAGCCATTCCGAGAACATAATCATTGTCCTTTTTTTCGCCGTAAGCCATTTTACGAATAGGTCCTTTATCTACTAAACCCTTCGTTGGTCTAGCGGTCGCAAGTGCGACTACTGAGCATGGGGTCCTGGGTTCGATTCCCAAGTCGGTCTCAGTAGCAACCACACGGTCTGTATTTGTGACACATTAATGATAATAGACTCGCCCCCTATTACATGGGATTTAAACATAGCTGGCAAGATGTGGGTGTACTATTGGGTACACCTCTGCCCAACTCCTGGGAGTACAGGCGTGATATTGTGTTATAACAGCAAAGAAATAGTTCCTGCTTGGAAAGAGGGGGAGGTGTTCCCAACTATGTTTGGGTCGGCTTTCAGTCTTACCAGGTGAAGCTGAATACTAGTATTTTAAATGGAGCGACTGCCTATCGGACCTCCACAACAAACCAACAATACGATACTCCATGGAACGACTGTTTGTCAGATTAAACGGCTTCTGACTACTCGTAACAACTCAAGAATGTACAAATGATAGTCTGTACGTAAAGGTGTTTGTAAATGGTAACCCTTCCACGAATTAACCTAGTCAAGCGTTGCTTAACTTACAGATCGATCCGTACGGCTGTTGTTGCATAGCCACACGCTCCTAAGAATGTCCTAGATCAGATCGAAACCATTTCTAACCTGACCTAGACAAAAAGTCAATAGGTACTCGTACTGCTTTACATTCAGTGTAGCCAGCCAAACAATAAATATAAACGGCTCGAGAATCGAATCCGCTACCGGTGAGCATTTAAAGCGTTTTCTTTGTGGTTATACTTGTACAAGGTTTGAATACAAACTGGGATTCAGATCTGTTGAATTCAGTTTTTGAATCTATGTTTTTTTTGGACTGGCTTCATTGTTTTAAAAACAACATAACGCAACATGTCGCCAGTAATCCTCAAAGGTTTAAGCAGTGACGTAAATAAGCACACACATATTTCGCCAGATATGTTTGAGTTTTATGTAATAGGGAACGAGTCTATTAGCATCAATCAGGCACAAATCCAGACTCCTTCTTGATGGAAAAACCAAATAACAATTTGCGCGACCTGTGAATTGATTTCAAGGTCTCTTTAAAATGCTGCTGCAGCATAGCTACGCACTTGCAACCACTGGACCAAAGAACCAGCAGAACTACAAACAACACATAGATGCGTTAAATGAGAGCATTTTCGATTCGTGTACCTAGTTAAGTTTTAAGACTAATTCTGAAACTAAGACTTTAGCAGGAGCGCGCGGTGTTAACATAACGTAAATACGTCGATTTTAAAATTATTGAAAATACTCCTATCACATTTAATATTTTATTATTATTATATATATATATATTTTTTTTTTTTGAATTTATTCATATTTATGGATGATACCGATTTTGGTTTTTGCTAATAATTTAAATAAAATGCTAAAGGAAACTTGTTTTTCCGATTCAAATATCGTACTCCGCGCGGTCGTGTTAAGAGGGCCTCTGATATGAAGAATTTACTTACATATTTCGTGCCCACTAAGAACATATTACTATCAATTTGTTTACTGAAGGATGGCTTAGTAAATATTTCAGAGTTTCCAGACAAAATTAGTCTTTCTAAGTTAGAAGTTCATCTTAGGAATTTTATTAAAGCCTAGTTCAGTAGAACAAGATTTGAAAAATGTACTATTAATTAGGTACTTCAGCTAAGCTATTTAAGCCGCAAATTCAAACATCTACATTAAAAAACCGATATATCTCTCCTAAACAAAACTCAAAAGTAGGCATTTTTTTCAATTTAAAAAGGTTTAAACATTGCAGAATTATCAAGGATTTCGTCAGAATGTTGAATCTAGTTGCCCGTTTCTAAACATCTATGGATAAGCCAGGCAAGAAACTCCATGGACACATATCGCACTTTCCTTTCCCAAGTAATTCCAAAATTGTCCCCAAAAATCCTACAAGCCTAAAACACCATAAACAAGAAATACCTATATCCTATTTACTTCCCATATTTGAAACCGCAACAAATATACGCGCACAGGACCGGGCAAAACCACCTGAATCGGACCGGACCGGATACGTTTTGATTTAATGCCTACGATTGACCACAAATCTCGGCAAAGGCTTCAATTTTGGCCTAATTTAGCCGATAACTGAGGCCGATTAATTTATGAGTAGGTACGAACGAATTTATAGATTTAGAGGCACGATTTTCTATTTGGAGTGCGGTTTTCATAATTTAGTTTTGGTTGAATTAGATTTAGTGGTCAGTGATGGAGTTGAAGGTTTAAAATAGACAGCTGCTAAAGCACTAAGTTACTACTAAAACAATTAAAAATTTAGTTTTTTTTGTCACCGACACGCTAACATGGGACAACTTCATCCCCTATAGAAAAGGGAGGATCCTCCGAGCAGACGGGTGTTGTGGCTGGTGGACTACTGCACGACACACGTAATTTTTGTCGAATTTTCTGTAATTATAGTCTTAAGTCGCGGATAACTTTAATAGTGAGATTCAGAATTTTGATGTTAGTTCTTCATTTGAGTCATAGATGGCGCTGTAGTACGTTTTTTACTATATTGCTATAGGTAGTACTTTTTGTACTATCCGCTACACAGATGTTAGGCCATACTGATGATGAACCGCTTGATCACTATCTTACTTGACAGTAAGCAATATTACTGATAACTTGGCAAGATTATTTAGAAATAACCAACACACTCGTCACCTGAAGACTCCCGTCCAAAAATCTTTTGAGCAACACTTTTTAGAAATTATAATAAATCTGATAAGCCACTTACCATTCAACTCCCTCATATCATCCACCCTGTTCTTCCTGAAGTACCAGACGACCTTCGGCTGAGGTTTCCCTTCCTTGACGGTGCAGCTGATGTTGACCTTCGCCCTCTCGAGCAAGGGTCCGAAGACTGCCCCATCAGCTAAGGTCTTCCCGTCTCCCGTCACCACTTCCACTGATTTAGGTTTTACTGTAGACAAAGAAAGGGTAAAGGTTAATGGAAGTTTAAAAGTACTTAAATTGTACACACGGCGATACAGATCTATACATATCCAGTATAACCTGACCTGGCTTTGCGTACAATGAGAGATCCGTATGAACTTTTTTTTATAGCTTGATTGTTCGTCGTGCGTACCATGGTATACTATTATAATTGACTTACAATGAAGTAGACTCATATGTCTGTCAATGGCTGGTTCAAATTCATGAAGTGATTTTTAAGTTGGAGACTTATTTACGAGAATTCATCAAATAACAGGCAATATGGATTTAGGCCAAAAAGTAATGCTACCACAGCTACTTGCGATCTTATTACTAAAATTAAACAAAATATAGATTGTAAAAATATAGTCCTGGGTATTTTTATTGACCTAAAAAAGGCATTCGACACAGTCAGTCATAAGCTGCTCCTAAGGAAACTGGAATCCATCAATATCACTGGCAATTCTCTGAAAATGTTCGAGTCGTACTTAAGTAATTGTTCGCAAGTGGTTAAACTTGGCAGTCACCAAAGTGATCCATTAGCTATTAGTTGTGGCGTTCCGCAGGGATCTATTCTAGGTCCCTTGCTCTTTTTAATATATATAAATAACATTCACGAAATTAAACTGCGTGGTCACCTTACCTTATACGCTGATGACACTTGTTTATTCTACTTTGGATCCTCCATCCATCAAATTATCTCACAAGCCCAAGATGATTTAAATACCTTATTTGCATGGTTTCAATACAATCTCCTGACAATAAATATCTCCAAAACATGTTATGTTATATTTAAGGCAAAAAATAAAATTATTCCCCCATATAACCCACTAACAATTAATGATGTGCCTCTACAGCAAAAAACCTGTGAAAAATATCTCGGTCTAAGAATTGACAGCTCACTTACGTGGAATGCTCACATTGAACACATATAAAGCAAACTCTCAGCCCTTACAGGATCCCTGCGTAATATAGTTCGTTGCATCCCACCTAAATTGCGGTACACCATCTACAATTCCCTAGTGAAGCCACACCTGCTTTATTTAATCGAAATTTGGGGCAGTGCTGCAAAAACTAAATTGTCAGAACTACAAATAACTCAAAATAAACTCATAAAAATACTATTTAACTATCCATATTTAACATCAACCAGTAAAATTTATAAAGACACAAAAATAATGAATATCAAACAACTATAAATTTACCACACATGTATTATCATCAAAAAAATTCTTACCAAAACGATTCACACGAACATAACACTTACCCAATATAAACAAATCAGTCAACGTAGTACACGGCGAGCTAGCTTGGTAGTTTTACCCAAAACTAGAACTAACTACGGCAAAAAAATGCTTACTTTTGAAGGAGCACAGCTTTTTAATAGAATACCCTCTAGTATAAGAAATCTGCACTCTTTCAATGCATTCAAAACTCAACTAAGTCAGTATATTATGGCGGATCAAGCACTTCTAGAGAAATGAAGGCATTGAATGCGTGCAGTCTAGTTTGTAACTGATGGCGACGAACCTTATGTAATTTTAAATTCTAGTATTGTTCTCAAGTGAGTGACATTTGTCTTTATTGAGAATAAAGTTTCTTTAAACCTAAATAACACCACGCCTGAAATCCCCGAAGTTAAGTAAAGATTTTTGCGAGCATCTCACACTACGCACTTATTTTCGAAATTAACTTTTCTTAGGGTATTTTTGAATACACACACACATACAGAAACTCACGCCTTTTTTCATGAGGGTAAGCAGAAACAACACAACATTACTTGCTGATCTTAACTTCTGTGTCCTCCCTTTACATCGTCCACGTTCATACAACATCTGGTCTATGCAGTATTTCTTGTGTCATACTAATAAACATAATTATATAAGATAAGGCCCAAATAATGATGAGGATGAGTTATTGCTGATAGGATATTTGGCTATACCTGCCTATTAACGCAACCACAAGAAACAAAACAGAATCACAATCTCTATTCAGATTTTCCGTAAGTTCCCTACAAAAATATACGGTGCATGAAAGTAATAGAGAAACGGGAAAGCCGTTAATTTGAGCCCAAGGGTCCACACTAATGGGCTTTTCAAACATACGTACCCAATTCATCACTTACCACGGAAAATAATCGGGGCAACCGCTACATTGAATAATAAATTGAGGGTAGGATGTGTGGCGCCATCTAGTTGGCTTAGGATGAACTAATTTTGTGAAAACAGCTGTGCTCGTGATTCTCCGTGCCAAGTTTTTTTAATTTTCTGTAAAGATTTAAAGGTAAAACGTTAGATCTATTGCGTCTAAGGATGGTCACGTTTCTGTTTAGGTTACAACGACATTCGAATATTTGTCTCACTCAATCATACTTAAAGGTGTATGATAACTTCCCATTTCTCCAGTTCGGTTAAATAAAGTCATTGAAGTCTACTAAGTCATTTTGTGTTACTTTATGACTCATTAGTAACAAAAACCTCCAATACCGGGTTTCTAAGAATTTACCAGGAAAAAACCTAACAACAGTTTGCCTGAACCGAGGTTCGAAGCTAATACCGCAGCAATCGGGTTTGCAACGCAAAATCAACGCCCATACGCCAAAAAAGTCAGAGTCAATTTATCTCTCCCTGCCCCAAATAAGTAATGTTAAAAGTTTAATGAAGAAGATCGTTAACAAAAAGTGAAGTATTTCCATTTCTCATTAATCCATTTAACACTCTGTCGCATGTCATCAAACAAGGTGAAAATGTTTTACACATGAAATACGATTTCATATTCTTTTCATCAGTAGCCGTACAACACTGTTGGAAAGGACATACAATTGTGAGAATTCAGTCTTTTATGAAATGAATAGTACAGCAAATTAAACAATAAATCCATCGATTTGTTGTTTAAAATATGACATGGCAACTCTACGAAAAATCTAGCCTCTGTAAAAAAAAATTGCCAAACCTTGGGATGACTTTGATTTTCCTGGTGGAAATCTATTTTGCTTTTTTTTCCACAAAAATATTCATAAAAGGTCCACATAGTTTTTTTTTTAGAATTCTATTGTTTTATCTAGATTTTTTGCTGTCAGCTCTAAACTAAATTCAGCTGAAAAAGCATTACACCACTTACAAGGGAGTAGTTTTTAGTTTAAGTTCGCTCAGTCCAATTCAGTCTATCGAAACTGGTCTGGAAGATAATCGCTATCAGCGAAAAGACCATAATAATTTGTACCCATTGAATGACTTATAATGTAAAAGAGCTGTGTAAACCTCTGCTTAACCATTCAGGGCTTACAGGCATGATGTTATGTTATATCTATCTGTCAATGAAATTATCTCTTTTCAAGAAAAAACAAAACACTTGTGTATTAACCTATACAACACACGAATGAAATCGCATAACGTAATAACGTTAGCTGATTGTCTCGCACCGTTGTACTTGCCTGTACCTCTGTCAGTCGGTAAAGCCGCCTGTTCATTAACCTACTTTTGTTTTGAAAACAGGTCAACGTGGTTATTGAATGTTGCATAGCCAGGTGACAATGCCTTTTGGCTTAAAAGTTGAAGTGAACTAAAGTGTTTTTTTAGTTTTTTGTTTTCGGTAGGTATTTCTGGGTTGCTTGACAAAAGTAACCAATTTGGGTAGGGTTGAAAGTAAAAAGTATTAAAAATTAAGAAAATTAAAAGTTTAATTTTACTTAAATTATAAATGCGAAAGTTTGTGAGGATGTAGTCCCGTCAAATTAGACCAAAAAATAGGAGTGAGGGTACAATAATTCGCACCCAGCTGAAAGTTAGTAGGATTGTTCAAAACACCATTATAAAAAAAAAAACTAAAAAGTTCTCATCTATCCGATACCTAAAATAATCAGGGTCAAAAAGGTCACAAAAACGGGTTTTTTTTTTAGAGATTGGTGTCTTGAAATTATTTTTGTTTTATGGTGTCATCTACCCTATTACCAAGCTCCACTCGGGCGATGCGGCGGGCTAAGCATTAGCAAATAAGTACTACAAATTGTTTTTCTTACATTTTATCACCATGTGTGACCTTAATTATTTGTATATTTTTGTCCGTATAATATATAATATCTATCATAATATATTAATTCATACTTACTAACTAATACTTTTATGTTAAATATTGTTAAGAAATCTATTGGCCAAATAGTATTTATTAGAAAAATGCTGCCTGTGATATAGGTTTAACCTAGTACAGGCATCGTAGTTTATTATACCAACATTATTTCTAAGATTTAAATGGTATTTTTTGTGCTAATTCTATTTTCGAATAAATATATTACATATTATTTAGTTCTCAATATTTTTAAACATTTGATATTTATAGGTACTTTTCATCGAAAAATAACAAAGAAGCCAGTTGTTATGTTGAAGTTGTTTAGCAATGGAATACAATAAACGAAAATTTATAAAAGTCGCTTATTCCATCTCTATAAAAACATGTATACAAGTCAACATCTTCAAAAACATTTTGGTGATTTCATTAACAGACTACTAATAGTTGCGTAAATGGGCCAAATACTTATATTGACGCTGAAATGTAATACCTAAACGTAAATTCAATCGTGACTATTGCATTTACATCTGACCGCAAACCAAAAATATCTTCAACGTTTTAGATGAAATTCAATTTTCAATTAATTGGATACTGCAGTATTAATTTATAGTGACTGAATAGTTGTGAAATTTTCGTCCATTGCTAGAAGTGGTAATTAGAGACGTCGAAAGAGAGCTAGTTAATAATAAGTACCTATATCTATATATCGCGTTAAGTCATGGGATTGGGCGGGTCACATTTCCGGGATAGGTCAGGACAGATAGGCCAGAACCCTGACGGACCCTGTGTGTCTGTAGACGCTCGTCGTCACCGAGGCAGGCCCAAGTAACGCAGGAGTGACGATTTGGACATGTTCTTGAGTGATTGGAACAGAGAATGCAATATGCCGGGAGAGTGGAAAAGGAATGGTGAAAACCTTTGCCTAGCAGTGGGAAAAAACTATACACCGCTGTAATTCAGGTAGGTACAGACGCCAGCACGAATATGTTTACACTTAGCAAAATTCTAAAGCCATTCAAATAACATTTCTTCCCAAATATTTCAACGCAAATCTAGTTAAAGAAAATGTCAAGTGGCCAATTACTTATGTAGAACTTCTTCAAGGATCATAAGGAAAATTATACATTTTTAGTTTTGCATTCACCACCCAGAAAATCAAGAATAGCAAGATACGGTAAAAACATTAAACTTCTGTAAACAAATGTGGCTCACTTCAAACATTTCATACGTTCAAGAATTCACATTCTATCTAACCTCCTTGCGAGAAATAATAGATATGGCTAAATGTGCATATAAAATATTACCCGACCTTGCTTCGAAGAAATTGCGACACAAATCCTCACAAATTGTTGAGACATGTGTATAATGTTTCCAACATTATGTCGCTTCGTGAATGTACAGCTTTAGTTTTAATAAAATATAGTCTTCCGTTTCAAGGAATTAATAAATGATTATTGAATATGTTCAGTCTGTCCTGCTTATTCGTGATTGCATATTCTTATTATAGAAAAATATAATAAATGACGTCGATTGCAAATTATCATGAAGTAATTAATTACGGAGAAGACTGTCTCATTGGTCTAGTATGTAGTAGTATGGTCGCAAGTGCTACTGTCGAGCATGAGGTTCTTTCTGGGTTCAATTCACAGGTCAAAGGGTTATAAAAGATTTTTCCGTTATGAATTGCTCTGAAGCTATCTGTTGTGCGGATGTAAACACGGTGGATGGCAATAAGCGCCCCCTATTAGATGGGAATTAAATATAACAAACGAAATGTGGGTGTACTATTGGTTAATACACCTCTGTCTAACTTTTTAGGGATTACAGGCGTGATGTTAACCATTCCTCTGTTTATAAAAAGTTTACATAAAAACCAAGACTGCTCAAACACTGGTTCCGTTTAATGAAATCTCAAAAAACACTTTTAAACTAACAAAACATCTGATTACACTGCACAACAAACTAAAATAAAACTCTGAAATGCACTCACAATGGCTTTCATTCCTAAATGGAAAGAAAATCTTCTTTTGAAACCTTTTGCAACAATACTTTAACAATTGTTAGAACACAGCTAAAAATCCGGTCTTGTATCATTTCTAATTAATTTAAAACAGACTGACTTTAATTAACTTTCTGCAACTGATGCTTATCTGTCGTCTCCTAGTGGTGGGAACTGTCGATACATAGTTATCGATAAAGTTGGCAAATGTTCGCTCCAAGTTGCGGTTATTGATAATTTGTGCTGCACCTCGTTATATCTTTTGGTGGCAAGTGGAGTTTGTTAGTTAAAATGAAATGTTGGAAATGATAAAGTCGTTCGCAGCTTTGCGGTTTGGATATCGGAAATGTCGATAGTGATGTTATGCCTTGTTTTGGCAGGTCGTTGGAGAAAGTTTTTTAGTGCTTGCTCAGTTTGAAAAGTTTTTTTATTAATATATTGTGTAGCAGTAGTCGCTTCAGATGGGTGGTTCTGTTTTTAAATATTTTGGCCCGTTCATTTTTTTTTATTTCTCTACATGCCAACGCGATGATTTTCTATATTCGAATGACTTTTATTTCTAAAAGAAGAAAACTGATTTGGTTATCAAATATTATAGTATTTTGTTTGTTTTTGCAACATTTTCAAACCGTAACTGGTTGTAAATAAATTTATTATAGACGATAGATAAAGCTGTTCATCGATAACTTTTGGACCTACTCAACACTTCACTATTAATTACTATCAGACTTCAAACACTTAAAGGGAAAATTGAGGAAATGTTTCAAAAGTGTTCGTTTTCAACTTATTTTTATTTATTTGCTGTGGTAAACGCTATCTTAGTTTTTATCACTTTCGTCTACCTTTCTCTTTCTCTTATTTTCTAATCTTTTAAGAGATATTTTGTCGAAGTGTTTGGATTTTATTTTGATCGAGTGTTTGTTTGGTGGTTGAGTTTTAAAAGCTGATTGTTTTATAAAAGATTTTAATAAATATTATAGTGCAAAGGTTAAATTATTACTTTACTAAGTTTCTCATAATGTGTTTTGCAATCCAACTAAGTGACTTCTAGCCTAGATATGTATTGGTTTGCATGAAAAATGGAAATATATTTCTTCTCTTATCATTCTTCTTCTTCTTTGATATGTGAGAGTACCTGGTGTTTGAGTTTTATGCCGCCTATGGGCCTCTGACTTGGCTTTACATGCCGTCGAGAAATATCTCCCAGGCATGCTGGTTTTCTCACGATGTTTTATGAAACGCGTTGAACGAAATGGAATATACATTTTTTTCTGCTGTAAGCCAACGGCTTCAAACAATTTAAAATTATTTTTTTCTGATTTAACGTCATAATCTAAATTTTATTACCCAATTTTCCCACCATAAATCTTACCTTATTAAAAAAACCTTAAATTTTCCTTATCCCGAACCAATTTCTTTCTAATAAGCCATGAAAAAGTCATAAGAACCTCCTTATGATTTTCCCGAAATCAAAATAACGGCACCCACGAAGAAAATAGCATTAAAAATAATATCTTTTTACCTTTGCCTGGCCCATGTCTGTCACCTTGTTAATAAAATAAACACGTCACTTTTGACAGGTATTGCGTCGCCATGACAGTTTGGGAATTAGCGCGGGAATTTTGACAGATACGCAATATTAGAAGAGATATTTTTTTGTGACTGTCTTTTTGCTTTTGTTTTGCTGGTGGCATGGTTTGATATTAATGTTTAAGCGTGGGCCAGACTGTTGTAAACAAGCCCTCCACACACCTACACATCGGTCTCTATCGGTTTACAACTGCAGCACGCACTGTTGTCGCTGGTGGAGACCGATGTGGATGTGTGTGGAGGGCTTGTTTACAATTACAGCCTGGCACGGGCATTAAATGGAAATTTCAGGAAGTTTTTAAACTGTCTTTTTAGTTTGTGGTAACTGTTTTTTTCTCGTTTCTATTATCTAATTATGTTTTGTGATAGTCTTCCTTTTAAATTGTGTAGCTTGATATTTTTGTTATTTACAGGCCGTCTTGACTAATCAAAAATGCCTGTAATTAACCTATTTGAAATAAATGTTTTGAGCTTGCAATCATGAAACATGACAATGAAAACAACGATGAAACTAATACTTTTGACATGAACACGTCTCTTATTCCTACCTTATTATAGGAAGAAAACCATCAATGTAGGCGTCGCGTCACTACTAAGTCAGATATTAATAACATTAATTCACTACAACACTATCACGATAAATCCGTCAGGCCTTCGTCACGAGTTGTTGTGTAAACCACAATATTGCTGTTAGCACAGTATCCAATAATGGCGTGCTTAGTTGTATATTATTACTTTGGTTGAGGCTTTGATGGATGTCTTTGTCCTTGCAGAGGTATATTGTTCAATAATTTGAAGCAATAGGTAACAAGTATATATTGCTATGAACTTTAATTAACAGTTTAATTGTGGAATAGTAGTGTTGGAGTGATCAATGAAACCTAAATCAGTGGGGAATATCCTGTATTTTCAAGAACTTCTGTATTCTAATCTCAGCCTCCTGTTAAAAATACCCTCTGCTATATTTTTGACAATTTCTCGTTTAGATGAGTTTGCGACTAGTTTTATAACGTTTCAATTCCATGAATGGGCCATGAGGTATACCTACCAACTTTAAAGTCTGTAATGGAAACATATTCAATTCAATTCAATAAATAATAAAATCACGTTCATTAAAATTATAAAACGAACACATTCATGGTACAATAAGTTATAGAAAATAATACAAAAATAATTCATAAATATACATAATGTACCTTAGAGGCTGTAATTCGCATTGCATGTTGTTTATAGGTTTTACATTAAGAAGCAGTCTGACAAAAATATATGAGAAAAAATACTTGAAAGCAATGATTTAATATTCATCAAATAATAAACAAACCAGAACACAATCGCAAAATACCTAACTAAACTATTCCCGCGTATATAAATCATCACACAATGAAAACACCTCGACGCCATGACAGTGAAATTGGCGGGAAAACTGACAGCGTTGACATCTGTCAGTTAGTGAGCGTTTATGAGGGGAGCTATTACTCGGCGGTATGTTTAATTGTTATTTTGTCCAATTGCGCGTGACGCTTTTCATTAGCGTTTGCGAGGCTAGTTTTGATTTGAGTGATTTAGAGTGGGGCAAATTGAATTGTTTGTTGGAAATAATTGTAGGTTTTGTGGGTTTTAGGTATCAGTTTGATACAAAAATGTTGTCATAGTAAAATGTTTACTAAATACTCGTAATGCCGCCTTTTTCCCGTGGATGTCGGCAGAAATTACAGGTTGACAAGTTTGTACAATCCTTATATACTTGCCTCTTACTCTTACTCTACTCTTTTGCTTTGTCCGCGTTCTAGCTTACATCTAGTCATACACACGCCAGTTGTGAGTATTACGCACCCTGCCCTTCCGAAGACTATCATCAATAAGGTATATTTCATATATGTTTTATTATTTCATATTTCCTTTTTTATACTATTTATTTTTTGAAAATACTTAACCTGGCTTTTATCGGGTTGTATCAATTGAAAAACATTACTTATTTCACCACAAAAAAGTTAACCTGTTCAGAATTTATTAAAAAATGCAGATTGTTGTTGAAAATTTATTTTCACCGATTTATCACAAAAAACTGCTGTAATATTCATTGGAATTGGCAATTCGCAAACTGCGTTGCCGACTGTACACCGGAGCTCTCATTTATATTCTCAAGTTGTACAGTAAATCACTCAAGTTCCGATATTCGTATAAGTTTTGGAAATATTTCGAGTTTACGATAAAATTTCAACTTTTGTCAAGTTCCAAAGTGAGTTATAGTGGTTGGATGCACGTCGAAAACAGGAGCAATATGTTACAATTCAATTCCAGTTTTATTTTATTGTGAATAGAGTTTATTTTTGTCTAGCAAGCAAATGACATTTCAGTATTGCCCGAAGTAAAATAAAATGTTTGTGAAATCGATTCGAAAATGCATGATACAGTTTTTTAGATTACGTATATGTTTCGAAGTGAAATTTTTTCGCTGAGGATAAAATACTGAATACGAATAACAGTTCGAAATGCTCATTCTAGAGGATTGGTGATCGAAAATACTGATACATAGAATTACTTGGTCGCTTTTCACGATTCAAGAGATGCAATATTATAATTGGTTTTGCTTCTCTGTGTTTTGGTTTCATCAGTATCATGATCCCGTTTTGTTATTAACTTTTTATTTTATTGAAAACACATTAAAACTCTCTCGTATGAGTGTGAGTGTTCTATTATGAATAACCAGTACATGTATTTAAAGCGGCAACAAACTAATCTGATTTAGGGTTTTAAAAATGTCTTCTGAGGGTTTTAAAAGAGACCTACGCTAGGGAATGGACAAATACAGTACTTTCTCAAGTTGTTATGCCTTGTAACTCCGACTGTAGCTTTGTTTTTATTTGTAATTTTGACATTCAAGAGCTTTGAGATAAATGCTTTGAGTTTGAGTTTGAAAAAATAATTAAAATGGGCGGCTAAAATAATAGGTTGGCAGCTGAACAGTGACAGTGAAGTAGCATTTTAAGTATAAAGTAGCAGCTTTATTTTGAGTTGTATGTTTTGTTTAAATTTAAATTGGCAGTGATTTTTTTGGTGTGGCAACTGAATGTATTGTTAGACGACAACTTGACGGCGGATAAAAAGTAGAAAATAAGCTTTCATAAATTATACAATGAGGTTGTTTATAAAATTAACTGAGATTTAGAACCTGCTACGACTCCATGACGCGGGCCCGCTTCGCTCGCGTATTAAATAACACTCTTTGACTTCTGTCCCCGAAGTGCCGGGCCTCCACCACGCCGGCCTCCATCGTCGGCCTACGGCCCGGTGCCCAAGCCGCCCATAAATGATTACTTAAATGAACATTTGAAATACTAGCGGCCAGTCATTATTTTGAATACCTAACCTATTATTTCATTGGCCCTGTTTAATATATTTGGTATCTTATAGTAGCAGCCATTATTTAGTTTTTATAGATCCTTGCCTTTTGTAGCTCATACTCAACTATCTGGTGTCCACGACACAAGCCTCGTTGCTTAGTGTGGCACTAGATGGCGCTGTGTGTCCAGCGATATTTATTTATTATTTTATTTATACTATATACGCTACCAAGTTATTTTTTTGTAACCAAGTAGTTGATCGCCTAATAAGTTTTTATTCACCTCAAAAATAATTTGCCTTTTAGGTACACGGAGCGACTGCCTATCTGAACTCCACTACCCAGTTAGTACTGGGTAATACGATACCCTATGAACCAAGAAAGTCTGACAACCTGTCTTCCGGTTGTCAGACTCAGGCCTTATTCACGAAGTCAGCGGCGGAGACGCGGGCGCGGCGCGGGCAGCGGCGCGACGGCGCTGTAGTGTTCACGAAGTCAGCGGGCAGATCACGCGGCGCTAGAGTGGCGTAGTGTTGTGTTACGAGAAATTAATATCTATAATCGCGAACGAAATGTCTAACTAAACAGCGACGACAACATCTTTTTGATTCTAATTCCTTCCTAAAGTTGGATTTATTGTGGGCAAAAGAAGATATAAATTCCAACAACCGGGCGAGGAAGCAAAAAGGTGAGTTTCAACGGAATTATGAAGAACAGAGACAATATCATGATAAATTCTTTGACTAAGTATACTAGAATGAGTACAGAAACATTTCATTATATTCTTAAACCTGTCAAGTGCGATTTAGAATCTGCCATTACATTTTTTTTATAAATCCAAAATCATACAATATATTAATTGCTCCAACACGTCGGCAGGCATTTTTAAATTTTGGTCGATAATTTATTCTGCACAACACTACGTCAATGCAGTCTCGAGGGCACCGCTCGTTTGCCGCTCGCCGCTCGTACGCCACTCGACGCCCGCTCCCCGCGACACCGCCGCGCCGCTGACTTCGTGAACAATTCCATTTAAATGAATGCATTGGAATGCCCCGAATGACTTCGTGAATGAGGCCTCACTGACTGTAATAAAGATTGTCAAAAATCTACATGTCATTTGTAGATCTTTGTTGTTGCCGGGACCAACGGCTTAACGTGCTTTTGAGGCACGGAGGAAACTCGGTATGTAATGGGCGGTCACCCATCCACAGACAAACCTAGGCAAGTGCGGCTTAACTTGAAAATCGACCCGAGCGGTTGTTATTATTTAGCCACGAGCTCCTCTTCCATGTATGTTCCTAAGTAAAACGATCTAATTGAAGAATAATAGCTAATCTCACACTCGCTCAACCTTCTAGCAACCACAACACAACCCATTACCGCTGCAACTTGTTGAGACCCGCGGCCCATATATTAGGGAAGCCCACCATCTTCCTTTAGGGGTCGTCATAAATCCGGCACGCCATGTGTCTGTAACGTCGTTCCTAATTACGGATAAACGCGACGCTGCAAACTTTTGTTCAGAGAATGTACAGTCGCGAGCAGTAATATGTTTACACACAGATTTTATCTACTTTTAGCATAGCATAGCATCGTGCCGTGTGGTATCCGGCAGAGTAGAATAGAACCAACCCATTACACTCACGGGTGTCGTATAAGGCGACTAATGTCTGAGGCAGAACACCTTGCGCCTCCGTAGACCAGAGAATGGGCAGCAGCGTTCTGTTAGTCTTTCATTACTGCGATCTCCAATCCGCCTGCCAAGCGTGGAGATTACGGAAAATTCCTCCCATCATGGGAGAGGCTTATGTCCAGCTGTGGACGTTGTGGGCTGTTGTAGTAGTAGTAGTGTAGTAGCATAGCATTCAGAGTTCAGAAGAGTCTATGAGAGGGCCCTGGATGGGTAGGTAGATCTCCCATGTCTTCAAATTTTAGCTTCAACAACAAAAAAATTGCAACTTGTAAGTTTTTTTTTCTTTCGTTACTGATTGTGATTTTATGAGTATAGTGTACTGGGATCCATACTACAATGAACTGCCGTCAGAAGCCTTAAAGTCTGACCACCATATTTACCAGTATTGGGGGGTATTGTAATCACCAGTACTAACTGGGTTGTAGAGGTGAGATAGGCAGGCGCTCCATGTAATATACTGGTATCCAGTTAGACCGACCCCAATATAGTTGGGAAATCGCTAGGCAGCTGATGAGATGATGACTGCTTTAACTACATTTTATCTCAAAGTTGCAATCGTTATTCCAAAAAATCGGTTTTGAATCTTACTTACTGTATACATATCAATGCTCTTGACTGTATGTCCGACGGGTGATATTCTGGAGATGATTTTGCCGAAATTTTTCGTTGAAAATTTTAATTAGGTTGAAGGAAATTTGGGAGGTTGTAAAGGAATAATTTAATGAAAAGGAACAACATTTTTTATGTTGATTAAGGTTCATAGATAATGCTTGCACTATCAGAATAACTTATTCTGTACAATAACCTTTAGCATACAAAAAGGTACTTTGGGGTTGGATGATGATATTATTACTTGAGCAATAATATCTGAAAATCAAGCTAAAAAGAGCGACTCATTATATACCGAGTTTCCTCCGTGTCTTGGAAAGCACGTTAAAGGACTACTCACACTTATTCAGCTCTATTCAGCTTATGCCCATAGAAAACAACAATTTTGTATGAGACGCGTACGCATCCGTTCAGCGCGCGCGCTCATGCAAAATCGTTGTTTTCTATGGGCTTATGCTGAATAGAGCTGAATAAGTGTGAGTCGTCCCTAAGTCGTCGATCCTGGTTTTCATTTGTAGATCTTTGACAGCCATTACGTCAGGGCCTGAAAGTTGTCTTACCAAGGGGTACCGTATTACCCTATACTAACTGGGTTGTGGAGGTCAGAGAGGCAGTCGCTCTATGTAAAATACTGGTATTCAGCTACATCTGGTTAGACTGAAAGCCGACCACACCACAACAGAGTTGGGAATTGATTAGGCAGATATTGAGTAACATTCTAATCTCTCGTCAAACAACATTCTAATCTGCCGAATGACTTATATAGCGGATTTTAACATATTTTTGTATTTTCATTGTCACTGAGATGTGTTTGTGTCTTGAATTTTGAGAATAAGAATAACAATTCTTTTATTTGCTTTAAATACAGGTGTTACCAGTTGTTAAAGTTGGTGGTTTATTCACAAACCATATTTTGCCTTTTTAGGAAATGCAAATATAATTTTACATTATTGTATAATGCGTGTCTATATGAAATTTAACATGTATTAAGTAAAGTAAAATAAAATAATTATTAAATAAAAAAAATAACACATTGCACACGAAACTAATACCTATATCTTAAAATTAAATTTTGTGTTGCAGAAATTCTTGTAAACTGTAAAAACAATTTTCTGTCAACCATTTACGCAATTTATTTCTAAAATATTTAAAAGGGAGTTCTCTAATATTGGATGGTGGTGGATTTATTAAAGATAGAAATACACGTATGAAACACATTGTTTTTAATCAATGTTGTATTGCAAAATGGTATCATAATTTTTGTTGGATCTCTTGGCTTCTGCTTAGTGTAACTGTTTTAATAACGGGAATCTGATTTAAATATGGCTATCTGTTGTCCATGCAATTGAATATAATATGAATGTTTAATAAAGAATCAAGGTTTAAAATGTATTATTCTGTTGTAATGAGTATGGGCGGTGCTCTAATTGGCCAAAAATCTGAAAATCAGTACATGTGTATTTTATTTTGATCATGCATAAATTATTTAACCATCGCGTTGTTGAATTATTTGTGAAGCTGAAAATTACTATTAATATTTAATCACTGGACCAAATATTAAATGGCTGGATAGTTTCCTCCTATGTTTGAATGATTAATTTCTTTAAGCTTGGAACCTAGTTATTGGTGTCGATTCTGTTGTGCACAAACTTAACTTAATTTGGGCTATTGCTATCTTTTACTAAGCCGAAAGCCGGAAGCCGACCCCAACAAAACTTGGGAAAAGGCTAGGCAGATGGTGATGATTCTACCTTTTACTAACAGGCAGTGAGAGAAAAGGACGGCTATAGCTATGAACTTAGTTAGAGATGTCAAACTAGTTTATGCCTTGCGCTTCACCGTGTTTTTAGTCGACATGTTTTTACGTGCACCCTTCATTTGTATGGAAATGTTAGTTCAAATTAAATTTGACAGCTCTAAATTACGTCCGTCTCTTTCTCGTTTTATTAGAGAGAAAAGGTAGCAATAGCCTAAATTAAGTTTGGTTTGTGCACAACAGAATCGACACCAATGTCATACTGAATGGCTTTAGTTAAAGTTGACCAAAATTTTTTATATTCCTAATTTTTGCTAATTGGCATAATATCACGCCTGCATACTTCAAATGAGCAGGCAGCGGTAGCAACAGATATACATACACGCTGGCACTGATACCGATTTCGGCTTGCTACGGAGAATTACCGCAATTATTCTATTACCACTATCCTCAAGTGCTCTTACCATCTGTATGCTGATGACCTGCAACTTTACGCTCAATCGGACATTGCCAATCTTGATAATTGCATCTCGTCACTTAATGTTGATCTCCGAACTATCGGAGAATGGTCTGGCAAATTTGGGGTTGCTGTCAACGTCGGGAAATGCCAGGCCATCCTCATTGGTAGTTCGTACTACCTGAGAAATTTGGACACTAGCCGGCTAGTGCCGCTTATGTTCGACAATTCTGTCGTACCTCTCTCACCTCACGTAAAGGACTTGGGCCTGTACATTGACGACACTTTCAGTTGGAATAAGCAGGTAGCTCAGGTTAGCCAGAAAGTCACTTACTCACGGTCACGGTCTCTCTATAGATTTAAACATTTTCTCCCATCTAGCACTAAAACAACTTTGGCCCAGTCGCTTGTGCTTCCCATTATTGACTATGTTGATGTTTGTTACTCTGATCTAACTCAAAAACTTCTTAACAAATTGGATCGTCTTCTGAACAATTGCATTCGTTTCATTTTCGGCCTTCGTAAATACGATCACATCTCTTCGTACCGTTCTCAGATTAAATGGCTGCCTATCAGACTCAGGGGGTCCCTCAGATCTCTCTGCATGCTTTTCACCATTATGAACGATCCATGTGCTTCCGAGTACCTAAAAACTTTTTTCATGGTGTTGGGCAGTTCTCACAGTCTCAACCTTCGAGCTTCCAAAAACCTAATCCTTCAAATTCCCTCTCACCGTACTGGTTTTATGTCCTCTTCTTATGCTATCTTCACTATAAAACTCTGGAATGCGCTATCCCTTAGCATTATAAAAGCTGAAAGCAAAATGGCTTCCAAAAGAGCAGTTCGGAAGTTCAATTTAAAGTCTGACTATTTTTTTTTTAGTTTCTAGTCTAGTGTCGTAGTAATTATTTTAAAGTTTCTCGTATTTCGGACCATTTGTATGTATCTTAATATTTTTTCGTTTTTTTTAGCATAAATATTATTTGTATTAGTATGTATAATTAGTACCCATTTATGTGTTTTTAATTGATGCTTACAAATTGGTATTTTTCTTATTTATTTTTATTGTACTCTATCACAATGCCATCCTATTTGACCCAAAGGTTGACTGGTGGAGAATGCCTTGTGGCATTAAGTCCGCCTATGTACCACCCTTGTAAATGAAGTTTAAATAAATAAATTACCTACTATAAACACCAAAAACACTAGATCTGTGAATCAAACCTGGAATCCTAATATCAGCAGGCCTAGCCAAGTTACAAACGTTTTATATCGATTCTCTTTCTACAATCGTAAACGCCTCGGCGTAAGAGATTGTAGAAACCGCTAAATTGCTAGCCAAGTTGACACGGCTGAGTCGATCGCTCGTTCTCTTATGTCTGTAAAAAAAACCTAAACTTTAGTCTATGATGAGCGTTCCTACCAAAGACCATAGCGATCAACATTGTAGAAACGATAACATTCTATTCTATAATTTTGAACGATGTAAACTTATCTACGAATTTTCTATTCGTTTGTATTGATCACGTGATTTAACGTTGAGATGATGTCATTCCCATTCATTTGATTAGTTTTCTACTAGCGTTAACGATTGTAGATTGTCAACTTGGCTAGGGGTGCAGTAGTCGCACATTCCGCTAATAGCGCAACGATGCCAATCAAATCCCATTTAACCAGAACAACAACGTAAATGACATTCCTACTTCCCATTACTGATTAAACAATCATGATGTAGAATCTATAGATTTTTCATAGCAATAAAGGTTAATGACAGAACCTAATGGTAATGCCCCAGTTTTTTAGGAAAGCGAATGGTTATTGGCAGCAGATGGCCTTAAAAGCGTCATTGAGGAAGAGATAAGCTTTTATGAGGCCGCTAAGAATTTTTGTTGAAGTTGGGAGTCAATGAAGGCTGCGTCGTTGCTTATGCACCAATTGGGAACTTTAGTTATGTTAGATGCTGTGAATGAATTAGTAACTGATAGTTAAAATTTATTTTTTTATTACTAGTAAATTTTTTGAGTAGATAGGTCAGAAACATACATATTATATTGCTATACTTACCTTAAAATGTTTCTATGGAGTTGTACTATCGTATTATGATAAAGCAAATTAGGTTTCGAATCGCAAAGTTGCAGTATTTCGCTTCCGAAAAAGTGATGGGTATTTTTACCTATAGTGATTGTGAAGTGTGAAGAAATAAGTGATTATTGTGATTAAAACGTGTGTGAAAACGGAAAAATAGTGATTAATTATTATGGCTATTAGATTGTTAAACTATCTAAACCAAAAAACAAGTGGTTTTGTGTTTTTATGGGGACCATTTCGTCCAACCACTAGTAGTGCTAACCACATCAAAACAAACAGTGAGTATCTAGATTCTAATTAGTTTCTTGTTATGATTCTAATGAGATATTAATAATGAGATTATGGTCTTGTTGGAAAGGAAATATAATTTAGTTTATTTTGGTATATAAAAATACATTAAAAACCTAATAGTTTTTCATTAAATTAATATTTTAATGGCGAAATATCTGTTTTTATCACTGGTTTTCAAGTACATAATTTTTTTTTAGTATCAAATTATAATTATATATCTAGATTTTTAGTTTAATAGTTTCCTTATCTATTCTGCTATTTAATGTAAATAGTTAGTAGCTATAACTCTTGTAATTTGCGATCGTCAAGTGTTTTTATATAACGTGACAAATTACATGCAAATATGTCGCGAACATGCGCGGTCAACGCGTTTCGTGCGTTGACGTAACGTGGTCTACACAGGTGAGAGGTACTAGTTTGGACAAGACGACTGGATAAAACAAGAATTTTCATTGAATTTCAGGGTTTAATTTGAATTTCTAATGCGCGTAATCCTACCTTTGCTGCTCTGTAGTCGGCCAAAATTTTCATTAACGAATGAAATTCACGAATATTCAGTAATACGTAATATAACAAGCAAATGACACAATTTAGCACCTCATACCTCACAAAGTTCTTTATATAACCAAAGACAAAACATTACCCACCCTTTAAATTGCATTTAACAAAACTTTCAAACCAATATGGGTACCAAACAACAGTAAAGAACTGATTAAATTGCCATAGAAACTTGTAACATGTTGTAACAAGCATAAAGCGTTCCTCAAGGTAATATACTTGGACCCTTACCGTTACATACACTAATATTGGAAAGTTATGTGAAGTTCGGTTAACTTTGATTGCGGGTCTGGCTCCTTATATTAATTTAGTGTTAGAATACACAGCTGCTGTTTGGAATGATGATTTGTTTGGTTGTTATTATTAAAGTGTTTATGTTGGTGATAGTTATTAGTGAGTTTAAATAGATCACGCTATGAAAAAAATCACTATTAAGTACTTCTACTATACTGTACTCTACTGTGTAACTTTATGTATACTAGTTTATATATATATATACTAGTATGACAAACAGAAAATCCATTTTAAATTCAAATACATGATAGAACTGCCTCGTCTACATGCGATTTAATGGAGCATGATCATGGTTTCATTCCCAAGTCGGGCAGTGTTATTGGGTTTTTCTATCAGGCATCTCTCAGTAGCATGTTATTGGCAATGGCAATAGGTGTACTATACATAGATGCATCTCTACCTATCCAACTATATATACCTATCATAGAAAATTCTACAATTTAGCTTTTCTTTTTATATAATATTAGGTAATGTGGTATGAAGTATAAATAATACAGAATTATGTTAAGCATTCATGTAAATTTAGTAAGATTTCATTTAGTAGTTGTACCTATTGGATACCCACATTCCGCTAGTAAAAACATAACATCACTGCTGTATATTGGGTGCTGCAGAGGTTTCTCTATGATTGTGTACCCAAATTTGGCCAGTTATGTTTAAGAAGACCAAAGAAACGATGGATTGACTGTGTGAAGGATGATATGGCGCGACATTAGGTGTCTGATGAGATGACGAGTAATAAAGAAGTATGGAAGAAGAAGACATGCTGCGCCGACTTCAAATACATCGAGATAAGGACAAAATAATGATGTAATAGGGAACGAGCCTATTGCCATCAACAGGACACGAATCAAGTCAGGGTGATACTGCGAAATTTCTAATGAAAAAACCTATTAAAGGGGTGGTATCCAATAACGAGAGGTTTTCTCCATGTAACTCCTCTTTGATGACTGAACTTTATTATTACTATATGAAAAATATATTCAAAGTGAAGCATTTTTTCTTTGAAATTTTGTAACTACTCAACGGCATTAAGTTTTAGTAAATTTTTTTCACACAAATATATGTCACTGTTTCTTCACAAAGTGGCATTTTGATCTAATGATTTGTTAGGCTACAATTAAATGAAAACCACTAATTACGCACTC
Source organism: Xestia sexstrigata (assembly GCA_941918905.2). Taxonomy (NCBI): domain Eukaryota; kingdom Metazoa; phylum Arthropoda; class Insecta; order Lepidoptera; family Noctuidae; genus Xestia; species Xestia sexstrigata. Next base: position 13,421,250 of record OW799226.2, read on the forward strand.
TTCGGCCCGCAGTGTCTCACGCAACAACCACTTTGTAGTGCAAGCTGATTAGAACTTTATTGTAACAATATTTCAAACGAAGTTTGAACCACCTCAAATAGAATTGCTAATTTAGCAGATACCCCAGCCTTAACACGTCGAGTGACCTGGGAATCAAACTTAGTATGCCAGTAAACCTATTTGCTTTCACTCGCTCAACGAAGCAGTCTCTATAAATAAGAACACAGAGGCTTTAGCTCTACCAATCCTTTTTTTGGAAGAGGAAAATGTTCCTCGATAATCCTCTGCCTCCCACCTTTTGACAATACGAAACTTTGCCAATATTCCGAGTCGATGCACGTAGAGAGTTTAGTGAGGGTTCGCAGCATAAGCCAACGGCTTTAGTAGCAAATACAGTTTTGCAACAAAAATAGGCTCTTGGTCGGTAAATCTGTTATTGTTTCCATCGTTGGATAACTTTGAATAAGATTAAGACGTAGGGTCAAGAGAAGGCAGATCATTATTGTAAAGCTTATTCTCTTTTTGACAGTCTCGTTGGTTTCGCGCTTCTGATCTTGCGTTCCTGGGTTCGATTTCCAGGTTAGACAAAGTTTTATGGGGTTTTTTCATCAGGAATTTCTCAGTAGCAGAAACGGAGTTTGGATTTGTGCCCAGTGGATGAAAAAAGGCTGGCCCTATACCACAAGAGACTAAAATATAACTGGCGAAATATAGGTGTACCTTGAGTAGGTTCACCTATATTTCACCCTTTTTTTTCGGATGGGAAATCATCAAATGACTCCTCCCGCTCTGGGTGGAGCGGAAGGGAGTGTCAGACTTTTACTGACTGAAACCCATCCCTGTTCCTTCTTAGCCCTTTGTGTACCAGGGCCGCGGTATCTCTTTCGAACAGTCCGTCAGCCCCGGCAGGTATCGGCCCTTCCTTTCTGCTGACATCTCTTTGAGGCGCGCGTAGCCCATAGCCCACCGTCCACAGGCCCGCGCCTACGGTGGCCGGGGGCCACGTGGTAGACCCCGACGCCCGAGGCGTCTCTCGCGGCGGCCTGGACGCTGTGAGGTTCTCTCCCGCTCACGTTCCGCCATTTTGATGTAATTTTTTTTTAAATAGAGGAATGGTTAACATCACGCCTGTAATCCCTAAAAAGTTAGACAGAGGTGTATTAACCAATAGTACACCCACATTTCGTTTGTTATATTTAATTCCCATCTAATAGGGGGCGCTTATTGCCATCCACCGTGTTTACATCCGCACAACAGATAGCTTCAGAGCAATAATTCATAACGGAAAAAACTTTTATAACCCTTTGACCTGTGAATTGAACCCAGAAAGAACCTCATGCTCGACAGTAGCACTTGCGACCTTCTAGACCAATGAGACAGTCTTCTCCGTAATTAATTACTTCATGACATTTTGCATTTGACGTCATTTATTATATTTTTCAATAATAAGAATATGCAATCACGAATAAGCAGGACAGACTCAATAATCAATAATCTAATAAAATCAATAATCAATAATCAATAAATCAATAATAAAAAAAAAAACAAAAAATCAATAAATTATTAATAAATCAATAATCTTTTATTAATTCCTTGAAATACGGACGTCTCCCGCGGCGGCTGGGACGTGAGGTTTTCTCCCTCTCACGTTCCGCCACCTCCTTCGCTAGCATGACTGCTTTGCAGAAGAAGGTGACGGCTTCCCATTCCGTCTCGCTCCGGACCATGGATTGAACCTGGGCCGGACGCGAGAGGTCGCCGCCGACCCATATTTCACCCTAAAGATACGCACCAATCAAGCTAAGAAAAATAAAAATAAAAAAAAAACTACACGCTGATTTCTCTTTGTACGGGAAGCTCATACAAAGCGAGGTCAGGATATACTACGGATGTGTATAGCTTGAATGTGTCGGCGTGTGTACACCTTTACCTTAACCTCTGGGGACAACAGGCGTGAAGACGTGTTGTATGTTTAATCTGTATGTCTGCCAATCATGATTTACTTAGTTTGATGTACAGAATACTTTGTTGACGCCTTTCTGATGTGTCCTTTTACACCCTGTATACTTTAACTCTCTCATCGTCTTAAACATCTATCGTAACTAGTTTATTCTAGTACAACCGTTTATATCTTTACTATAATATCTCCATATTCCTAATTCCCTGGTATAATCCTCTAAGTCAAGACTCCCACTTGACCGTTATTATCGTCGACTCGGTGGGAATTAGCGCCTGCTCAGGATTGTATGGAGGGCTCTACACAAGATGGTAGGTATAGGTAGCAGTATTGTTGATATTATCACGCTGGTATTCGTTGAAAGGGTAGGTAGAGATGTGTGAAACCTATATTTTGCTAGCTACTTTGAAAAGGAAGAACATTTTTTGTTAATAATTGTGCGCAAAACAAAACGCCAGACTGCTATAATTCACATTTTTGTTATCTATATGGAAAAAATCAACAATCATATTTTGGTATTAAACCTTTTAAGAATTAATTTTATATTCGTTAATTAATCTTTTTTTTAAGAGAATTTATATACCATGAGGATCCATACATTTTTTAAACAAACACCCAATCACGATCCAAAAAAAAGCAAAAACACCAACTTAAAAAAAAGACGCCTTAAAAACCAGTCCACCAACATAATAAAAAATCCTCCCAAACATGATTATCCCATATCATGCGAACATTTAATAAGGTGCTAACTTGTCATACCCTTAACACGGGTCTCGGTAATCTGATAATTAAGTTTTTTAAGCATTATTCATTAACGCGTGTCATATTCAGAGGTTTTTAATTAACTTTCGATGGGAAGCCTTTATGGTTTAATTTTGTGAAGACAAACATGGGTGTCGGGGGCATCGCGAGTGGTGAGCGTTGATAAAGGTTTTTTTTTTTATATGTGTTTTTAAACGAGTTTACACGTTTATTTTATGAGTTTTACGCCTCGTTCAGGACCAGTGTGACTTTAACTTGTGATAAGGGATGAGGCGTGTGTCATTTGTTTCTCGTGACAACCGTTGCGTCGCACGCCGCGCGCCGCGCCGCATCGTGATGGTGACTCATGTCATGCTTTAAAGCCGGACATAGACGATAGGTCATGCATGACCGTTTCAAATGTGCATGCAAAACCGACTTCCATACAGGAAACATACGTAACTCCAAGCCTGTCGGTTGGCACATTGGCAAACATGCCATCACCGGCAACACACGTCGATATGGTTGTTGAGGATTGAGAGCTGTGTATGCGACAGGCTCGCTTATGCCTGCGCAATAACCAAGCGGAAAATGTATTATTTATTTAGTACAGTATTTAAAACCATTAACACTAAATGAAATACCTAATCCTTTTACTGGGTCTTCTCGCAGAACCACAAACATTCCAATAATATCGTCTTCCATTCATCAGCAAACAAGTCCAATCCAGGGTTGGTCTCCACGAGAGCGTTGAGGTTCGTAAGCATACGTGGTACAGGCGAAGTGGATCGGGCTACAGTGCGACTAAATGGAACATTAAACAATTTATGTTTCCTAGAGCGAATATAATTATTTGGAACAAATAATTGACACAGCTCAGCATGTAATTCCGAAGCGTTGGTATAACCATGTCTAATTTTATACGCAATTGTTAGTTGGCCAACAGCACGCCTGACTTTAAGGGAATTAAAATTCAAACATCCTAAAAGAAATTTAGTTGGATACATATATGGATAATATATAGCTGACTGTATAGCTCTCCAGCGTGATATCGATGCCTTGAGTGAATGGGCTGCCACTAATAAAATGGAATTTAACACTTCTAAATGTCAACTTATGAGCTTTGGTCGTATGCGGAACCCAATACAGTACGACTACGGTGTGAACAACGAGTTTATAACCAGAGTGTCGACAGTGAAAGACCTTGGTGTACTGTTTGATAGCAAACTGACCTTTCATACACACATTATAAGCTTGGCTAAAAAAACCATTCAGACGCTTAGGTTTTGTTTTACGTAACTGTCAAGGTTTTAATAACCAGGCAGTTATCAAGCTCTTGTTCAACGCCTTAGTTCAGTTCAAGCTCGAAACCAGCGCTTGTATATGGAATCCTCATGAGGTTACCTATACACTCATGCTGGAAAAAGTGCAAAAAGCTTTTCTCAGGTACCTGTACCTGTTATGTATGTTTTGAGATTGTCTAGGTTGCATGTACAGGCCAGGATAAGTGTACAGTTTTCTGTTACACATGTTCATACATGCCTGCACAGTTTGATTGAACAGCCAAACCTGCGTATACCATTTTTTTTTCTTTGCAATCGCTGTGGCTATACGAGTGCCGCTTGTGTGTGCAGGTCGTGGCCATGCCGTTAGGACAAGCAAAATGAAGTTACATTATTTGTTCATCAAAACAGAAACAATTGAAGAAAGATATTCTATTTTTTCTGTTTATCTGTTCAAGTAGTTTTAAAGACACATTAGATTACTCATTGTAAACTTGTGAAAAAAAATCGTATCTTTTACACAAATTGCTTGTACTTGCAACTGCACTGCTTGCATACCTGGATGATTCCGTCGTTTCGTGCAAATTGCGATGATCCGCGGGATAAAAAAAAAATGTTAGATTTTACATATATATTTTTTTTATTCGAGTTAAAATCGTCGTCACTTTCATAAAAGTGGAAGGCACTTTTTTATATTATTTACTAATTGAGATATGGCTAGCTGAAAATCAACAACAGGATGGTGATGAAAACTGTATGGATTATATATATATACCTTCCCGCAAAAAAATGGATGGAACGGATGGTAATGCAGAGGAGATGAATGAAAAATTTCACAATTTATATTGATAACTTCGTTGTAGAACACATTTAAAATTTGATTTTAAAACAGGACGAATATGGCTTTAAGAGAGAGATATATTACGTATTTATAATAATTTACTTAATACGGTACCTTGTGAAATCGAAGGAAGGTGATGAGCTGATTTATGGACGAAACACTGGTTATAATTCGAATATCGTAAATAATTTTATCCACAATACGCGCACGTCCACTCGTCGCTGTTACCAGGGCCGACTGACCAGTATAAACCCGTTTTGACGGGCATAGTATCGGAGACCGTCTCGTATTCTCTTAAATTAAGAAGTTTCTGTGTGCGGATGGTAATGAAGTTTTTTTTGTGACAATTCAAAAAAGAAGCTTTTTATATACATAGATTGCAATAAATTAAAAATTAAAATACATAAATTGTAGTTCAAGCCTTTAGCTTTAATATTGCGTATTAGTTAAAGTCATAATCACGAATGTAGAAAAATTAACATCGAAAGATCTACAGAAGTCCCAAGTTGGAAAAGGACAGGAATGATTTTTCAGACAGTTTCACATTTTTTTTTAATATTTAATAAAAAAAGAAAATATTAGCGATACTACTTGTAAAGTGAACTGATTTTTGCTTAGAGAATAAAGACATAATATCTTTATTCTCTAAGCAAAAATCAGTTCACTTTTCTAATAAATTCATGGGTAAATTCGTCTGGAATTGCTTTTTGCACAAAACCACGGAATGACCCACCTAATAAAATAGTGGCTTCAATAAAAACTACATTCAGAACATCCATTTTGCATATCCTTTGCCTTTCTTTTTTGAATCTACAAGAGCTTACAACTGTTTAAAAATGCAAGTTTTTTTAAGAAGTAAAAGACTTTTTTAGTTAATTTTAGCACGTGGTGTTTGTCTTGGTGGTCGGAGGAACTTCCCTCTACAACGGAGTGTGAGGAACTTTACGCCCTGTTCTTGTGAAAGTGTGTTCAAACTGACGCGGGACGCATTTATGCGTCTTTTGTTTTATGATTAGGAATTATTCGCGCAAGTTTGAACACCTCGATTCAACGGCTCAGGCGCAAGCAAGCTAGCAAACATCTCGCTAACCGTGCGCGACTTTCTTCAGTTTAACCAGAGCTTAAAGAGTTTGAAAATAACGCTATATTTAAAAATCACAAAAATTTCGTAATATTTTATTAATCAATTTGCAAAATTTTACCCTTTTTTATTGAGTAAAATAACAACAACAAATATAATAACTAAATTAGACGTTAATAATGAAACCATTATTTAAAAAATGTTAAAATAAAGCCACAAAGAAAACTAAGTAAAAGATTTCTACGAAATCTTCCTTATCCGGATTCAACAAACAAAATCATAAGGAAGCAAGATTTGTATACAAGATAGGAAGGATACTTAATTAAATCGAGCAATATTGGGCGGGGCAACTGGGCTACCGGGCTACCGGGCAACATGGTTGCACAAGTTAGGGCAATAACGAACGGAGAACCGAGCTGTGTCTTCGAAACGGGAGGCTTATGGTAGGGCTAGGAGGGGAGCGATTTTGTAGTACAGGATACAAGAAAGTTATAAATAAGATATGAAGTAAAGTTATCAATTTGGATCCCTGGACAAGATTGACACTACTTGATGACGAATCAATTTCGATTAAGCAATCTGTCCAGGAATCTTATTAACTGCACTACCACAGTACTGCACAGCTGTAACAGTATAGCATAGTTAGCAAGTGGTTCACGAGGCCTTTTTGTTGTAGAGGTGACTGTGTTGCCAGTTAACATTCCATTCTATCATCGGTCGAGCAGAGATACGGCAAAGCGTCACCATTATTATGGACTGGTGACACCATTATTATGGTGGTGATATTACGGACTGGAGGTTCGCACAATAATGTGTGAACCTCCAGTCCGTGGAATTCACTGCCAGCTTCTCTGTTTCCCGATTATAATTATCTGTATCTGTTCAAAGTTCGAGTTATCGTCGCTTCACATCAGACGAGTTGCGGCCAAACGCAAGACTTTTTAGAGTTAAAAACAACTTGACATAACTAGTAAAGCAAAATGTGGATGTTCTACAGGCTAATGTGCTCTAATTAATACACCTACATTTTGCTTCACTGCTTCAATGCTTCAATGCTTCAATGCTTGCTCTGACTGGACAGGTCCACTGAAATCTGTGTGGTTCTTTCTTCTAAGTACCATCTCGGACCCAAGTCTGCATGGTCCTCATAATCGTAAGTCGACGACCCGAATGGCGCAACTGTAGTGAAGCTGCCTTACGTTCTCAGGGTCCCGGGTTCGAATCCCGGTAGGAGCAAATGTTTGTGTAATGAGTATGGACATTTTGTTTCCGAGTCATGGATGTTTATACTCGTATGTATTTACAAACAAAAAGTATCTATGTAGTGTATTATATCACCTATCTGGTGCACGACACAAGCCTCGTTGCTGAGTGTGGCACTAGATGGCGCTGTGTGTAATGTCCAGCGATATTTATTTATTTATTATTATTATTAATGATTAGACCAATGTCTGGACTTTAAAAGAAAAAAGGACCTCTGAGTTTGTTTCGGCTGTTTCTTCTAGTCAGGTACGAAACACTGACCACATCCAGTTTAAAAAACATAACACGCTTGACGTGTAACAGTGTTTTGAAAAACCAATTTACAAAAATACATATGATTTATCTACCTTACTGATTGCAGACATGCAGTAACGTCTAGTTCCGCTACCTCCGACTTACTGGCCCCAACAACAACTTCTGTTTTCATTAAGTGGACTTCGGTCTCTTGAATTATTGTGTGTGAGTTAGCAACTGAAAACTATTATCTAAATTATTGGGAGATCGTGTTTGCGTGGGTTACGCTTTGTGATACTACCCTTGTATTGCCTGGCTAAGTTTTGGAGCTTGATTTAATCTGCGTACTGGTAACGGGGTGTTGAAGAACGTTTAAATTTAATACCACCTCGCGTTCTTGAAAGAAATGTTTTAATGTTAGATTTTTACTTTAAACACCTCCACGACCCCCGTACTATTCAATGCATCAATCAGCACAATGTTTTGCGTTTTGCGTTACATTGAGTTCTACCAAAAAACATGATTTTTCACCCCAAAAAAAAAAGTCGTTTCCCAGCAATAATTTTTGCGTAAAGTAACTTAGTTTGATGTACAGAATGCTTGGTTGACGACTTCGTGATGAGGTCTTTTGCACCCTGTATGTTACTGAAAGCGAGACGCTTCCGATTTATGATGGAAATTTTCCTGTCATTGGTCAAGTGGTTGCATCTGTGACTGCTGAGCATGAGGTCCTGGGTTCGATTCCCAGGTCGGGCAAAATGTTATTGGGTTTTTCCATCAGGAATTTTCAGTAGCAGGCACGGAGTCTGGATTTGTGTCCGGTTGATCACAATAGGCTCGCCCCCTATTATAAGAGACTAAATATAATTTGCGAAATGTGAGTGTACTCTTAGGTACACCTCTGTCTAACCCTTCGAGGATTACAGGCGTGATGTTGTGTTATGTTATCTTTTTAACCCATCCCAATTAAGAGAAAAACTATTCAAAGTACACGCAGAAACAAGCTTAAATAAATCCTCAAACAGATTTAAAGTCAGATTTAAAACAAGTAAACTGTAGCGATTTCATGTGCAATTAATGCGACCATTATGTATCTTCTTACAGCGATAGTCGTGTCTGTGGGTATAGCGTGGTTGGAAGTAGGGTAGGGGGGCGAGGTCACAGTGTGAGCGGCGAGCGGGTATAAAAGCGGGATCTATAAGCGACTAGGTCTCGAGGGTCTTCGTATTACAGAGCTTCTTCACTTAAATCTAGTCGTCGTTCAGATTCGAGGTTAAAACACGGAATGGGTTGAGGTTTAACTATACGCAGCTGTGATAATGCGTAGATGACAACTAGCATATAATATTGAACAACCTAAACGTGTCTTTTGTCCCAAAATCTCTATTGAATATTTTTATTACAAATCTGTAACATTAATTGGTGTGAAACAATATTCGATAAAGCTGGTTTAGCTAGAAGCTACCTACGGTTTACCCTGTCACAATATTTGCCATCCAGAAAACTAAAAGATCTTTTGACCGCATTCATCTTAATTTCCTTCAAATCAATTGTAAAATGCAACACTGACTAACGATTGTACTGTCTTTCGATGTCTTATTTGTAGGCCTTTCTTACTTTTACGAACGTTCTACATAAACATAACATTACGCCTGTAATTCTCAAAAGGTTGGGCACACCTGTACTTTATATGGTATGGTATTAGATTATGTAGCAAGAAAAAAAGAGATTTGTTATGGAAATACAGGTTATCACCGACTGAACATAATAAAACAAACTTCAAAACGTTGTCTAACCGGCTTAAAAGAATTGTCAATCTCACGCAGAGAGCCCACAATAACCGTTACATTCACTCGGCTAAGAATCGATGTAAGGCAACGTGGAAAGTCATAAAAAAAAAAAAAAAAAAAAACAAACATAATTTACCAAATCAAGCCATAATGAGAATTAAATCAAATGATAAAATACTTACCAACCCTCTTGATATAGCAGAGGCTTTTAACAATTATTTTGCGGATCAAGTTAAATCAATTAATAGTTCAAATAATAATAATAATAAATTACCAATAAATACTTCAAATTCGTCCATGTTTATGAAACCTACAATACCACAAGATATTCATAAAATTATTATGTCTTTAAAGAATACTCCCAGCACTGGATATGATGGTAGCACAAAAATTATTAAAACAGTATCTACAATAATTGCACCCGTCCTTAGTCACCTGATCAATATGTGCATCTCGCATGGAGTTTTTCCAAAGGAATTAAAAATTAGTATCATAAAACCGCTTTTCAAAAAAGATAATAAAGACAACATGTCTTCCTATAGACCTATAGCACTGATACCTATTTTGTCAAAAATATTTGAAAGAGTAATATACAATCAAATCAATTCATATTTCGAGAAAAATGAATTATTTGTCGATAGCCAAAAGGGCTTCCGGAAAAATAAGTCCATTGACATGGCAATCTATGATTTTTTAAAACTCGTTAGCAACAGAGTAGATAAAAGAAAACAGGCTCTGGCTCTATATATGGACATGTCGAAAGCCTTTGACCGCGTAGACCATAGAATATTAATTAATAAACTTGACGCATACGGGATTAGAGGTAACATATCAAATTTAATTAAATCATACCTACAAGATAGACAGCAAATAACAGTTATTAATAGAATATGTAAAAAACATGAAACAACATTTAAATCTAGCCCGAGAACAGTGTTGTATGGAGTTCCACAGGGTAGCATACTTGGACCTCTCCTATTTATTATATATATAAATGACTTCCCAAAAGCATCGACCTATCCCATGACAATGTTTGCAGATGACAGCACTCTACTTTTCAACAGTGACCAATTAGATACATTAGAATCAGACATTAACTCTAACATAAAATCAGTTATAAATTGGCTAGAGAATAATAATTTGGTAATAAATTTAGACAAGACAGTAATAATGAAATTTCAACAAACAGTAAATCAGAATTTAAATTTAGATATAAGATATAATGATAAAAGGATTGATGAGACGAATGTGACAAAATTTCTGGGATTAAATATTGAAAGCACATTAAAATGGAATACCCAGATTGACAAAGTATGTAGTAAAGTAAACCAATTTTCTCATGCGCTGCGTATGTTAAGTAAAACGGCCAATCGAAACACCGTACTAACTGCATATCATGGTCTAGTAGCCTCGACATTAAGATATGGCATTATGTTTTGGGGAAACGCCTCGGGGAAAGATATGGTGTTTAAGTGTCAGAAAAGGTGTATTAGAGCGATCTGTAACCTGCAAACCACTGACAGCTGTAAACAATATTTTAAAAGTATGAACATATTAACAGTGCCCTCATTGTACATATACCAGACATCTATGTTCGTCAAAAATAATATGGATAAATTTGACCGAGTAGGTAGTCAGCGTCGAGCTGACCGGCTACAAACTGTTGGATCTAAAACTGCTTTATACAAGAACAGTATTTTCGTAATGGCTCCAAAATTATACAATAAATTGCCAAAGTGTATCAGAAGTGAGGAAAATGTCAGCCATTTTAAAAAAAAGTTGTTCCTGTTTCTAGTTGAAAAGACGTATTACTCGATTAAAGACTTTTTAAATGACAAATTGTGACTAAATTTAATTTTCTTTGACATTCTTAATAATTAATAATATAATTCAATTAGTTTATTTTATGCGGCTCATGACATTTTTCAATTGCTTCATTTCTTTTATCCTAGACTTTAATAATTATGATAGTAAAAATAACCTGCTTACTAATATTATATTTGTATGCCGATTATTGGCCGAACATACAGATCAGCTAAAATGTATAAATAACACCTTTTTGTACTTATGTTCACAAATAAAGATTGATTTGATTTGATTTGATTTGATATTGTACACCCATATTTCGCCAGTTATGTTTATGTCCCAAATAATAGAGGACGCATCTTTTTACACATTATAGCTATAATAAATATAAAGATCCGTCATTTAATCGCTACTCGCTACCACTATGACCCACAACCAAATGGGCACATCGCAATGAGCTAGCGGCTTAGTGCCAAACACATGGTTTGTGTACGAATAAATTAGTGTTCTACTGCCTTGTTTCTAGCTTCGCTAAGTTATAGTTTGTTCTTCACGTGTATTCTTGCATGAGTCAGTTTGATATGAATGGTATGCATTTTGTTAGTTCTCACTAAAACATCTTGACGTTAATCAGCCAGTCAAGTTAAGAAATTGTTTGTTTAATAGTCATCTTTTATGTATCATAATTATTTTGATTTCAGACAAAAATAAGTCAGTTCAGAGCATATTTAAGTTGAACCTGACATACTTGATCGATGCTATTTCACGAGTTTTTCAGGTCACTATTAACTGACCTCGACATTCCCGAAATGATGCTTGTTCCTTTTACTTATTCAATACTTTTTATGTTTATATGTTGTAAGTGATAAATGTATGTTTATTAATAAATAAATTGGGGCACAGCAGCCCACGGCTACACACGTGTACCAACTTAGCTTCGCTTTGCCAATACACGTGGGCGAGATCGGTCACTGCCACCCACGGCCACAAATGTGTGGCTGGCAAACAAGTGAACGGGGCTTGCGTATTGGGTCATTTTTCGGATTGGACATTTTACGAATTAGTCATTTTGCGAATTGGACATTTTGCGAATTGGACATTTTGCGAATTAGACATTCTGCGCCTAAACGCAACTAACGTGTGTAGCCTGCCCGTGCACATCCTGCGTAGTAGACGGTGGACAGTTTTAATAATTATAAATAGGTAATCTTGAAGAATGTAAATAGTCGTTAAGTTGCAAATATGAAAACATTGGTTTGTCCATTGTAATTGGCCCCGACTTAATAGTTCTAGGTTGCACCAACACTCAAAGCATCATCTGCCTAGCCTTTTCCCAACTATGTTGGGGTCGATTTCCAGTCTAACCGGATGCCGTTGAATACCAGTATTTTACATAGAGTGATTGCCTATCCGATCTCCACAACTCAGTACTGGGTAATACGCTACCTCCGGTAGCGATTGTCAAAGTTCTAAATGACAGCCGAGACCAACGGCTTAACGTGCTTTCCGAAGCACGGAGGGAACTCGGTATGTAATTGATCTGATCGGACCCATCTACGGACGACCTTAGGTTACCTGAAGTTCGAAGGAAAACATCATGACGAAACCTGCATGTGGTATAACCAAGAAATCATTTACAAACTGGCACTGCGCCCATGTGGTGCATTATGGTTCACATACAGGCGGCCTGTCTCCTAGTTCTTCTTCTTTATCGTGTGGTTAGTGCCTAACCTGATGTCAGAGGTTTTATGATCTCTAACATGGCTTTACATGCCGTCAAGACATATGTCTCAGGCATCTTAATAATTATAATGTTTTAGTCCAATTTTAACTTGCAGAAAATGAAACCACCCATGTCGAAATAAGCAATAGTGCCTTTTTACCCGACTGCCTCTAAAGTGCAGTAATGTTTTCACACTCTTTTTACTTTTAAGCAAGCCGCACTTATCTTAAGCACCCAGACGTAATAATACCGAATTTATTTTAAAACATTAAGAGCTAAAACTTAAATGCTTAAACAGAATAAATTATTCGGTTTAAATGCTTTAATTAATCCTAAGTAAAGTTGTAAGGGTAGTTGTATGGTAATGTATTCGCTGATGTTTAGGTAACCTGTGTTCTAGGTAATTTGTGCTATTGTTAGGGCGCGGGCGTTAGAGAGCATTGTTCGTTTTTGTGAGTTAATTGGTTCACTTTTCGAAGAATTAGATATTTCGTTTGCTTATAACGCTGGAATTGCGATTTGTTCCCGTACTTACAACTCTGCCTTAATAATATCTGTGTTGGTAAAATAATGTTTCAATAAATGACCCAAAGAGAAAAAATATCATTGCTTGTCAGAGTTTGTTGTTTTGTCATCAGTAGAAATCACAGGTGCATTGTTTGTTTGTGTTCAATTACCGTATCAAACAATAATCATGTTTCTGTTTTCTTGGCAATTAGGTACATCTGCATAGTTTTGTCTCTTTTACTCCTTGTACTATCCTTCTATGATAATATGTGGGATGTACGAGCTCACTTTTCTCAGCGTAAATACTTTTTGCGTAACCTAAGTACGGTAAGGGCGATAGTCGGGCGGGCACATTGATGATTTAAATGTTTGGCCCACACTTTATCATACACGGAAAAGTATAAAGTACCTATCTACATAGTATTTTACGCCTAACAAAATCTAAACGTACAATATTAGTTTTGAAATCAGATTACAAATTAATTAAACTCAATTCTGACATCGCCTGTCAACAACAATCAATCAAAGTAATACATATATAGAGCTCTACTCTACAACGCTACTTAACACCAGAATCACCTACAAAACATAGCCCCTCACACTAAAATAAACCAACTAGTTTAAAATCAGTGCCCACCACAAACAGATACGTTCTCACATCCGTGGACATGCAAATTGTCTATGTCGCCGTATAAATAGCCCCCGTCAGCGGTGGTAAAGCTGTGCTTACATGGGCAATTATTGCTCAACCGCAGTTAACAGTGGAGCAATCCATCTAGAACATTAATTTTTTAAAATTGCTTCAATTGCTTTAGCAAGAAATAAGTTTGAATTGCTAAATTATTTTAACACTAGCACTTCGCTCGCGACTTCGTCCGCAAAAAATGTGATAGCTCGGATAATTTGCATGATATAAATATAAATATAATTCATAGCCTCTAGCTGTTACTTCCTGATAAATTAGCTTTCTATTCGTGAAAAAATGGTTAAAATCTGTTCAGTAGTTTCTGACCTTATTCGGTATAAACAAACAAAAAAATATTACCTCTTTATAATAGTAGTAATAACATAACATAATAAATCACTCCAGTAGTGGTGCCTCAATAGTTATACTTACCCATATTTTACCAGTTAAGTTTAGGTCCCATGTATTAAGGGGCAAGCGTATTACCATCAACCGGACACAAATCCAGACTCCGTGGCTGCTACTGCAAATTCCTGATGGAAAAACCCAATAACATTTTGCCCGGCCTGAGAATCGAACCCAGGACCTTATGCTCAGCACTCGCGCCTGCGACCACTAGACCAACGAGGCAGTCAGTTGGTCAGATCAATACTTTTGTTTGCATGACTTCACATTAGAGGAATCCAAGATGCGTTGCCCATCCCACAGACAAATCCTCAGTTCCCTGTGTGACCGCACCCCACTAAACTATACGACGCCAGTAAAATGCACACACGGTCCGTATTAAAGCGATATAAGTGAACATAATCAGTGCTTGATGCTGTTGTACTGTTGAATTAACATTTTGGAGTATGTCATTGCTAGATATGTCATAGATCGTCATCACCACCTGCCTGCCTTTCTTAACCATGTTGGGATCGGCTTCCAGTCTAACCAGATACAGCTGAATACAAGTATTTTACATGTAGCGACTACCTATCTGATTTCCACAACCCAGTTAGAACTGGATAATACGCAACCCCTTGTAAGACTGGTCGTCAAACTTTCGGGCCACTGACTACCTGTAACGATTGTCAATGGTCTACAAATGACAGCCGGGACCAAACGGCTTAAAGTGTTCACTGAAGCACGGAACGGTATTTATGCGTACCTAATGGATGGTCAGTCATCCACAGACCGACCTCTGTTAGCGTTGCTTTACCTTCGATTGACTCATACTACCGCCGCCGCAGAGAAGTGGCTGGACGACCCTGCCGCAGCGCTACCGGACCCTGGACCATCTAACTCCAGTACCCGTTACCTACGTCTGGAAGACCTGCAGGACAGTAGTGTTCTATGGGCGGTTCTTACCTCCCGCGCGCTCGATACCCCACACCCGGCTCAACCGGCTTTGTAATTTAATCAACTTAATAAAAAACTCATCTTTGTAACATATAGATTTTTTTATTTACTTCTACCTACCACTAAGCCCTACCGAAAACCAAACGTTACAGTGGCTAGTGGTGTGCTATTATTTAACAATATACCCCTTACGACTATTACAATAAAACAGAATACAAAGTCACATCTAGACACAAAACAATGCAGGTTGTACTCGTATTCAAATGCAATAGTATCGCGATGGGGCAGCCCAGCCTGCTTTGTATGGCTAATAAATACGTGCTATTTGTGAACACACTGTACCCATATGATTTGTATGAAGTCATATACAGTGCAGTTTTAAACTTTGATCTAAAAAAAAACTTGTCAAAAATTTGGAATTTTGACCCCTAATATCTCCGTAACTTTCTAGTTACGACGCCGACGAGTGTAAACAACGTACCTATTTTTTTTGTTCTACACCATACCTGGGAACCTTCTGTTCTCAGGTATAGTGTAGAACAAAAAAAAATATCAATGACGGGGAGAACAAGTGTCTTTCGACTTCGTTAAGAGGTTTTCTACACCCTTTATGAGGGCTAGATGAATTGAGTACCAATCAGTATTTGGAAGATGCCAACAAGTGAATGCAAATAAAATCCGGGAAATCTCGGGTTTTAATTAGAACCGAACCCGGGTTCCGCATGCCCTAGACTTAGTGCCAACAAACAGAATGCCAGTGTGCAGCCACTTTGCAGGATATTCCCCACCTACTGTACTGCTGATCCTGAACAACCACCTGCACCTGTCAGGATTTCATTGAAGCTAATTTTAGAGCTGTGCAGGAGGCTACATACTGGTCTAACACTATTTGAGTTTCATCGACACGAAAAGAAGTAGAAGGTAAGATGAACCTTTGATAAGACCTTTTGTCAGTCTATCTGGATTCTAAATACCCAAAACAACTACAGAGCGACAATAATAGATTGGAATAGTAAACCATGTCCTCACACAAGCCTTCAACAACACTCACCCAAAAATACACACAAAATTCTCATACGAAAACTGTTTTGAAATTCAATAATGTGAAGCGCGACTCGTGACGTCATACGCTAGCGACATCACAACCTGTTTAGGAAGAGCACAAAAATTCCCAGACTATGGGCACCGTCCCACAGTCCAGGAGCTCGTACCTAGCTAAATAATACTACTACAATAAATACAATGAGTGTATAGAAAGGATACAACGTAAATTTTTGAAGTCTATGCATTATCGCTGCTTAAAGAGTTGTTATCTCTCTAATAGTGAGTTATTTAAAAAATGTATCTTCTTTCTTTGAGTTCAAGGCGTGAAATTACATTTTTATATGACTTATGCAATAACTCGTATGATTGTTTAGACATTAGTAACAAGTTGTGTTATATAGTTTCCAGAACATGCCAGGGACGCGAGGTGCGTGCACGACCTGTATTCGCCACTACTACCAGTCGTACAAATTGCTTGCACCTCTTCGTCGCCTTATGAGCAATTTTAATAAGAATTTCTGTAATTTGGATCTGTTTGCTTTACCGCAAGGAAAGTTTAGAGTCATGTTACTTAAAATATTGGAAAATTAGTATGACACTGTTGTTGTTCCACTTTTGCGGCACTATTGGCAGCTTTATGTTATGTATTGTTGTTACTTTACTATTAATCTCGTTTTTATTGTTTACAACGCTAATCTTAAAATTTACCAAATTGTCTCATTGTGTATCTGTGGAGAACGTGGTTGATTTCACATTTGTATAATTTTTGTATCTTATCTTTTTGTAATTCTTAATGTGTAATTGTTTGTTTTCCCGAATTAATAAAATCAAATAAAAAATATGAAATAACAGTCGAACTGGTTGATCTTCATGATTAAGCCGCGTTTGTCTAGGTCGGTCGGTGGATGGGTGACCATTAATTACATACCGAGGATTCACCGTGTTTTGGAAAGACTATTAAGCTGTTGTTCCCGGCTGTTATTTGTAGTTATGGCAGTCGTTAAAGGTCGTTAGTGGCCCGAAAGTCTGACAAACCAGTCGTAGCAGGAGGTATCGTATCAACCAGTACTAATTGGGTCGTGGTCAGATAGGCAGTGGCTTCATGTTAAATACTAGTATTTGCCATCGATTATATTTTCGCTGATACTTATTTTGTCGCTAAAAGAGGTACACAGTCATGTTAATAGTTGATCGCTGCCTATTCACATCATACCACTGACAAGAATCCTGTCAAACAAACAGCTCGTTTTTAGTTGCTAGCTCTACTCGCGTCTCGCTAATCGCGCGCTGGAGGACCAATACCTTACGAAGAGCACAAATATTCCCAGGGTATATTATTATGAAGGAAAATATGTTTGTAGTGGAGCGAAGGAATTTCATAGAATGTAGGACACTTTATTTTACATCAGGCAAAGGGATACGTTATATGTTTGGAGAGTGTATTTGACACAATATCACGCATGTATTTTCCGTAGGGTTAGGCAGAAGTGAACGTTGAGTTCGCTAATGTCCCACGGGATCGTAAAACCGAGTTAAAAATTATCCTATGTGTTAATCCAGGTTATTAACTATCTGTGTGTCAAATGTCATCCAAATCCGGTCAGTAGTTTTTGCGTGAAAGATCAAACATCCATCCATCATCCACCCATCCATCCATTCATCCTCATAAACTTTTGCATTTATAAGGCCCCTAACACACGGCGTATTTTACGTGCGTTTCCTGCGCCGTAGATGCCGATTTTTGCGTTTTTATAGATTCAAACGCGCGCAATACACGATACAAACGCGCGTGTGAAGCGCGTTCGAAATTCGTTTGAGGGTCAAAGCCAGCGTAAGCAGTGTTGTCTCAACCGACGCTATTGTATAACTGACGATGAGTCTCTGACCAAAACGCGAAAGCTACAAGCGACTACAGCGCGTCTGTATCGGTGTATCTGCGCGTATACGCGCAGTAGACGCGCGTTTCACTATCGCCCCGTGTGTTTAGGTTAAAGTACGAATTTCGTTTGAAGCGCGAATACGCACGTCATCTGCGCGTCGTCTGCGCGTTTAAAATATGTCATGTGCTAGGGGCCTAATATAAGTAGGATAGTACGCCCATATTTTACCAGTCATTTTAGAAGCCTACGTAAAAATTTCGCTTGTCTAATGCCACCAACAGTGCACTCTGGGTGGTTACTCTGAAATTCTTGTTGGAAAAAATTTGAAACGCTTTGCTTGATCTAGGAATCGAACTCAGTACCTCATGCTCAGTTGTAATGCTTGGGACCACTAGACTAACCAGGTAGTAGTTTTGAATAAATAAGAAATAAAATTTATTCGAAAATATAAAGTAAACGTTTACAAGTGTGTGCGTGTGTGTTATGTGTGCGATAAGGCGGATAATACGTAAGACAAGTTTAGTGGCAACTGGTTTCAAAGTGTTTTGTATTTTTATAGGTGCAGTCAAAAAGACCGAATTAGACTCCGGACATAATAAACATAAAAATAAAAATTATGTTACATGACCAATCGGTGAACCGATCTTGGCCAGCGTTACCTAACCTTGAAGATCAACTCGTGCGGCCATTATTGTTCATCCACAAAGCCCACCAAAAAACAATTAAAGCAACATTTAAAAACAAAGTAACCCAAACAACAACCAAAATACAAACATACTTCATTCACAAAATAA
Organism: Xestia sexstrigata; assembly: GCA_941918905.2. Lineage (NCBI taxonomy): Eukaryota > Metazoa > Arthropoda > Insecta > Lepidoptera > Noctuidae > Xestia > Xestia sexstrigata. The sequence goes on from OW799226.2 coordinate 13,440,220, forward strand.
CTTTGTACCCCAGGATCGCAAACACATTAGTGCTGTGGCGTTTGTATCGATAACTCAGGGTATCGCGTTGGCCTATCGCCACGTCTTGCACTCTACTAATGCGGTGGGCGGGACTGGTTATCGATATTCTGTTATTTATCGATGCTTGCCAAGGATTTGTGTTGTGATGCTCAGGATTTATTTGGGTGTTTTTAAAATAGTGAAAAGTAGTGAAGTGTGGATCAAAGTTATCTATCCTACTAGTAGAAGTGAACACATCTAATTCTACTAGTATTAATTTTATAATATCCTTGCACTTCTTAAATAATATTAATTTACCGCAGAACATACATTAGAATACCATAAAATAAAATCAAGTAAATAATAATACGATCTTTTCTTATTTTCTTTCATACTTTCTTAAAGTAAAGTGTACATTACTTAAAACAAATAACATTAAATAACTATTCGTCCACCGTAAATACCGAACGCAATATTAATCACAAAACAAAAATATAAAGCTAAGATAAAATATCGACAATGTGTGTCCCACCCGTACTCCAGTTTGGCACGGTACAGCTATGGCTGTCAGTGGCAAGCCGACAATGCATCGTATTTTGCCATTGGCAAATCTAAACAGTAATATATATCTTGAATTTTTACCAAGAAAACAGTTCTAAGGAAGCTATAATTTACTTCAAGCTGTGAATTTAAAGGGTAAATAATTTAAAGCTTGAAATGTTCTAGTATTTTAATACTATAGAGTCTGTATTCAAAGAAAGTAACAAAGATTTATGAAATATCTCTTACGTAATTGAACTGAAGTCTGCATGTTTTTCAGTGTAATGTTGTGATCATGGAAAAATGAAACAAAGAGATACCAGAGGGCCTACACAAAGTCAAAAATATATTGAACTGACATACTACTAAGCTTTCGAATAAGTTATTAATGATTGACGTCCGTGAGTAAAAGAGACAAAAATTCTAGACGATCTGCTAAGTGCTGTTTAGCTGCCTTTTGTAAACATAAAAACTAATTTTAATGTAAAAAGGTGAACAACGTTGTTTAAAATGATTAAAACGATATTTTTATTTCACAAGATTCAATCAGTGTCACCAAAAATCTCTAGAACTACTTCAAAAGATTTTTAAAATATAAAAAATAAATCTACATTCACAAAGCTTCAACTGTCTGAAAACTTTTGCTAGATTTTGTTGGTTTTTCAAGTAAAATTCTCCAATTCCAATAAACGTTATAAGTATTACAGACTGGGCGTTTGAAATAATTTCATAATGTTTCAGAACAATTTCTCTTACAAAGATTTTAATAAAAAAACTTTTCAGAGTTTTTAATGGCTTTTTACATTTGATTTTGTTAAGTCTTCGATAAAAATTGATGGGATTTGCGTACTTTACTTTTATTTTCACGGCATTTTCTCTTTGAGTACTGAGCAGAGTTCTAATTTGTTTTAAATTCTGTGTTTTTAAAATGGAACTGGTATTTTTTTAAATGTAATTTAATTAATAAAGTCAGTCACATGTACAAGCAAGCAATTTGGTAAAGAAAACTAAATTGCTTGCTTATTACGAGGATTGAGAGCAGAGCAGGATCGAGAGCAGCGGTGGCCCAGTGAGAGCAGTGGTGGCCCAGTGGTGGCGGCCCCGACTTACGAACAGTAAGTCGTGGGTTCGAACCCAGACAGGCGCATTACTTTGTGTAATTTATTTCATCACCACTGCTCTCAAAACAGTGAAGGAAAACATCGTGAGGAAACCGGCATGTCCTAGAACCAAAAATTCAAAGACATGTGACATCTACCAATCCGCACTGGGCCCGCGTGGTGGATTATAGCCCATTCCCTCTCATTTAGAGGAGGCCGTGTCCCAGCAGTGGGAACATTAAATGCTGATGATGATGATTACGAGGATTCGATTCCCACGTCGAGCAAAGTCTTGTTGGATTTTCCGTAACGAATTTCTCAATAGCAGACTGGAGCCTGGTTCTGTACCCGGTTGATGGCAATAGGCGCCTCCTATTACGTGGTATATTTGCGAGTGTACACCTCTTCTTAACTTTACGGGAATTGCAGGCGTGAGCTATGTCAGGTATATGTCCAAAATATGTATGTCGGGTTTGTCAGGATTTATTTCGCTAGGGTCGAGCATTTTGTGGGCAGAAGACGGGTTTCGTGCTATGAAAACACACTGGATGCGAAACACTATTTTATTTCACATTGCACGGTTCGGGTTGGTTGTTTCCATGGAGAAGAACCGGCAAGAAACTCCATGGTTACTCTTTTCAAACAGATACACTGAGTAAACTAACCAGTTACTTGACATTACACTTTCACACAATAACACTGGGCACAATGAATCGGGTGCAGTTTCAAGACGTCTCAACTCCGCTGCGATCAGACCCAGAATGTCCGCCTCGCCGCGAGGTGTTATCATCAGGACTCTGTAAAAGCCGCCATGGTGGGGTAGACTGGTAAGTAGGTGGCGTGATGTCACCACTGGCGGCTTTCGATCCATTCGCCCGTCCGTACTCATTACCGGATCCGACATGTATAAGAAAGTCATCATCACCATGTTCCTGCCTTGGTCCCATGTTATTGAGGATTTTGACTTCCATTCTCCCCTGTCAACCGTCACGCAATCATTGAATCCTTTTTCTTTCATATCATTTCTCATACAGTCCAGCCATCGTTTCCTTGGTGTTCCTCTCTTTCGCCATCCATAAACATTTATATTCATTAATCTTTTAGTCACATGTGATTCATAAAAACAGAAAACCATAAAACTACGACTAACATCAAACGTGCACTTTTCTGAATCTTCTTCAGTAGAAACATCCAGATCACTTATACGAGTAAAAGCTTGCGGTCTATTAATTCATTTTAATGACGTCAAACTAGTATCGTTTGTGCTTCGGAGGCTTCTCGTTATTTATGTAATACTTTCGAACTGAGATCGTTATTACGGATAGTCGGGTTAGATGTGACGGGACGGGGCCAATACGATGTTTGCAACTTATAAAATAGGTTTTACGAGCAGTAATGAAGATATCCTCGGACGATTTCATAATTGAAATTGATTGATTGATTGATGTTTGTCTATAAAACAAAATGACTGATTTCGTTATGTGCCACTTGAAATACTTAATGTATTTTTAGGGTTCCGTACCTCAAAAAGACAAAAACGGAACCCTTATAGGATCACCTTTTTGTCCGTCTGTCTGTCAAGACCCTTTATCTCGGGAACTCGTGGAGGTATCGAGTTGAAAATAAAACCACATACTCAAGTTTAAAGTCAACCTTCTAAGTTAACGTAAAAAACAGATACGGCCGTTTATGTCGCAAAAAACGTATATTTTGACAGTCTCAAGGGAATCATAATTACTTTCCGTTGGAATAGAACTATGAAATTTGGCAAGTGATATCGTCTTAAACTACAAATACAGGGAAAAATCTGAAAACCGTAAATATGTAGTGTAATAACCAAATACCAACAAGTTTATACGAAACACTCGGTGCACGAGTCCAACTCGCACATGACCGGTTTTTTCCAAATTATTATGATTCTTTTTTATTACCTGATTTAAATTGTGATGACTTTGCGATTTTTTCTGACTAAAGTGTAACAATGCCAAAGTTTACTAACTACGAAATTAGAAAAGGTCGTTAGCTACACTAAAGCAGTCGATCGTAAACCCTAAACATCTCCAACCCTATAATGAGATGACTCCAACCCTCAAAGCGCCTAGGACATAATTATGTATCAGCATTTCCATTCGTTCCGTACTCGCAGCGCATCACTCCACCCACTACTTGCGGGGTGCAAGTAAAGCATTTACGAAATGAAAAATTTCCCTCAAAAGAAAATATTGAGGTTTGGATTTGGTAAAATTATGAAAAGGTTTTCAAGTAAAATTAATAGCTACGGTATGTTGGGGACATTTTTTTCGCGCTTTTGTGGCTTTCTGTCTTGAAAGGAGGCCATGATGATGGAAAATGTAATATGTTTCGTAATTGCTTCGGTCGCATTTTGTAAATTGGATTTTTACTTTTTTAGCGATGACAGGTAAGTACTGCATTGAAAATTAGGGGGTGAATCTTCTTGTGATTTAAAAGGCCTTTTGGCCCAGTACAGGACCAATTTCGTTTCTTTTTTTACGTTTACTTTTATATAAATTAGTTGTACTGATAATTTAACCTTTTTTTCGTGTGTTTTGTCCTGTGCGGGCTAATAAATGGTTTTTCTTTGGCAATTGAAAAGCAACTTTTGTTTTAAGTTTTGTTAAAAAAAAACATTTTAAATTACAGCCTTAAACGTAACTGTGTTTAGGAAATATTTTGAATGGCTGATTCAATGATTCCGTGGTTTCTTTAAAACAGTAATGTTAATGAAACTTTTGGTAGTTTGGCGTATCAATGGCAAACTTGCTAAAGAAAACGGTGGAACGCAAAAGTTAGTAAGATTTTCCAATTCAGTAGTCTAGTGCAACGCAAAAGTTATGCTATAAATTATTCCCTTGCAACATTGCAATATCCTTGCAATGTTGTGTTGGAAAAATTCTGCTACTCTGAAGTGTCACATGACAAAGCAAAACACCACGTTTAGATTTTTCATAAGGGTGGACAGAGGTGCAACATTCTCATTCCGCAGGATAAATTGTAAATTCCAACTAACAGGGAGTGAGACATAGATCTTTTAATGTTGCCTCGTGGAAAAACTGACATTTGCGTGGTTTTATTTCCCCCCCCCCCATAATTTATTGAGTTTTGTCTATAATCATTATCTGCCTAGCATTTTCCCAAATATGTTAGGGTTGCCTTTCAATCCAACTGGTGACCGCCAATCTGACCTCCACAGCCCAGTTATTGCGTAACAGGATGGCGCTTGGAAATAAACACTTTTGGACTTCTGACAACCCGTTACAATGTCTTTGTCCACATTTCACAAAATAATTTCACCGAATAAATCTTCAAGTCCGTACACAATTAATACTGAGAGTGTCCATGTCCATATTTTTGGCTTTAATCCAGAAAGTTTTGTGCAAAGCAGCGGCTTCAGCGCTTCAAGCCAACAGATAATCACTGCGAACCGACTTCTTGGCAGAAGTCGTGACTTTATCTTTGCGACTTTCAGTTTTGCTGTGATACGACTTAAAATATTGTCTTTTGCTAACTGATTTTTGAATTCACTTTGAGAGAAACTGCATAATTTACACTGATTTGAAAACTTTTGTTTTCGAAGTGGTGTAAAAATATGTTGTTGTTGTTACGTGGTTGGTTGGATAACTAATTGAGAACGCTTTCAGAACTCGGAGTTAAACCGTTTCCAGTCATTTCAATGTACGCAGGGTACATATTCAATGTACCCAGCAATGTACCCCTCTTATTACTTGGGACTTAATCATAGCTGGTAAAATGTGAGTGTACTATAAGATACATTTCTGCCTAACTCTTCAAAGATGCGATGTTCTGCTTCGTTAGTCGCGAATGACATCAACCTGCCACATATAGGTACAGACACACAAAACTCATAAAGAACCATAGCGTCACCAAAAATACCAAAAAAGAGCAGCAAAACACGCAATTGTATCTCTTAATTAGCCCCAAATCCTAAATATTCGTTCAAAGAGCACAACAGAGCGGCTCTTTCAAAGAACATGTCTACAAAAGGCTGCAACATACGAACACAAACTTTATAATAAGCAAGCACTAGTAAAACATGCCCAAACTGTAATTACGAATGCTACAGTTATGCGTGGGATACATGAGCCCAGTTTTTAAGGCTGGGATAACAAGCAAGTAATGTACGAGTATCGGTGTCACTTTGAGGGTATACAAAGTTATACCATGGATTCAGTAAATGATTATTACCGGGTCGGAAATACATTTAGTGCTCCTAACAAAAAAATAACAACTTATTGAAAAATATGCGTCACATGCATATAGACACACAGACATGTAAATCTCTCGCCAATTTCCTATGAGAGTAGGCAGAAACACAACCGCCATCTGCTACTATTCTTACATAGTCCTTTTGCCTTGTTCACGTTCATACATCTGGTCATACACGCACGCCGGTAGCGAGTACTACGCACCTGACCTTTCTGAAGAACATCACCCGACGTTGCCACTCGCATGACATCCAGAGCAATGTTATTACGAGTATTTGTAGACCTTTCAGCGTTTACTTTTTAAATGAACAAAAAAAATGCAACACTGGGGCCCTAACCTCTTTAACTGACTCTGGGTCATTTTATATAACGTGGGATATTTTTTATCCCACATATAAAAAATATCATATATTATATATGTATCATATGTTATACATATGTTTTTTTTTTTCAAGTTTTTATATTATAGTAGATTCCGACTTCCACACGGGAAAATATTAGTACCACGGGTCAAGTCTAGTTCTGTATGCACCAGTCCAGAGCTACTAGTTAGTTAGCTTACTAGCACTATCGGCTATTTAAGCTTAAAAACTACCCTCGTGTACCCCAGGCATTAAAACTAAAGTTGTATCTTTACAGTTTTTAATTATGAACGAACAGTTAATTCAAGTTGTACTGACTGACTGCAAATTAAACTCTAAAATATTTTGGAACTTAATTAAAAGACTAGTGACGTACTTTGATAGATTCATCTGATTAATTCATCTGGTATTTTTTGCATAGTAAAGGGTTAAAAGACAGCTGCGAATTTATAAATATATGTGGTTAAGCAGGCGTGTGCTGGAAATCAAACCCAGGAGTTCGGCAGTGCCGTTTTCCTCAATCCCATCAATTTCATATTAATTTCAGACTCATCATCTGCCTAGCCTTTTCCCAACTACGTCGTTTGCTTCCAGTGTAAAAGGGTGCAGCTGAATACCAGGACTTTTTTTTTTTTTTTTTTACATGGAGCGACTGCCTATCTGACCTCCACAACTCAGTTATTACTGGGTAATACGATACTCCTTGGTAAGACTGGTTGTCGGATTTCGGGCCATTGATTTCCTGTAACGACTGTCAAAGATCTACAAATGACAGCCGGGACCCACGACTTAACGTGCTTTCCGAGACACGGAGGAAACCTCGGTATATAATGGGTGGTCTCCTATCCACAGACAAACCTAGGCAAACCAAGGCGTCTTAACTTGAAAATCGACCCGAGTGGCTATTATTATTTTACCAGGAGCACTGCAACGTCGAAATTAAACTGCTAAAAATAGACAAAAAACATCTCCATAGCCTAATGAAAGCCATTCTCACACTAAGCACGAGCTATTGAAGTGAAGCTAAAAGTAAATAATTTAAGCAACACGCGTTCTTAGTTTCCTGATAGAAAACTCCGGACGAAGAATTTAGAAAGTTTGCCTTTAATTAAATCCGGGGGAAAAAGAAAATGTCGAGAACAATATATTAGTTAGGTAAGAGTGATGCTGTTTGCTGATCATTGGGGGCGAGAACAAACGAAATTGTTAGAAGATGTGTTTTATTTAATTGAATGTTTGTTTTTTCAGTAATTTTTAATATTGACTGCTTCGTTTGTCTAGTCATCGCTGAGCACGAGGTTCTGGGTTCGATAAAATTTCTCAGTAGCAGCCACGGAGTCTGGATTTGTGCACGGTTGATGGCAATAGGCTTTTTCATTACACGGGAATCAAACAAAACTGCCGAAATGTAGGTTTTTTTTGTATGTAATACTTTGCATAATACTTCGGGGATTACAGACGTGATGTTATATGTTATGTTTTTTTTTTTTTACCAAGCTAAGTGGTTCTTTGTTGGATTACTGCGACGATAAGCTTAGTATAAGCTGAGCTGAGGCTATTTAAAACTAATGTTGTCACCCTAAATTTGTAGACCCTAGATACAGGTTCCAAGCGCGACTATGGAATCTATATTTGTTGACTACAATTGACTGGCCTACACGGGACTTAAACATGGAGAAATAAGCCACCACCATTGCCCACCTCTGCCCTGAACCTTTCCGTAGAACAAGCGTGGTTTTATGTTTAGTAACTACATTTTTTTAAAGAACCATATTTATTTTTGATTCAGCCTATGGCAAGTCACTTAACATTGCATACATCATTTAAAAATAATAGTCTTTCAATGAAACAGTGAAAAAATAAAGTAAATTCTATGTATTTTAAAACAAAATTCACCTCAGTACCAAAGTTCAATAGTGACAGCGCGTAGCAAATCGATTACGTGCTACGCCACCGTAGCATGCGTAGCGGTGACAGCTACGAGTGCTACGGCGTAGCCACAATGCAATCTTTGAGTTATTGTTTACCAAGAAACATTTTGCGTGTGCAATTCTAACGGCGCGGCGGTGTTTATTGCTTTTAAACAGGATACGGCTATGATGTTTGCTCATCATTTTGATAAATCTAGTTCTTAATAGAACAAAAAAAAAACGACTTAAGAACGAAGTCTGACTTCCAAAAAAATATAAAAAAGCGGAAAACAACTTTAAAAAAACGTTTTATTTTTACCATTTATAATTGTGGTATCTCAAACAAATCCTTGTCAAGTGTTAATTTTATTTGTAACTAGAAGTTATTCACACATCATCCACATAGACGCATAGCAAAGTAAGTTAATAAAATTCTTGCTGACTCTAAGTGAAAAAATAATCACTTAAATCAAACCAGGAATCACGAAGAAATCGGTAATACATAAATACATTAAAAAAAGATGCTTTTTATAAGTCCGTTAAAAACTAAAGTTATTTCCAAGACTGAGCGGAAAGTGGTGAATGAGTGGAAACAAAAACCTTGAATTCACTTTTCAACACAACATTGCGCCTATATATACCATTCTACATTTATGTAATTTTAATATTATAACAGTTTACATTTACAATATCATGCTTCTCGATAATGCGATCTCCAACCAATTTCCCAACCACGGTGATTAGATACAATCAATGCACATACAACTTCGGCAAACACCGTGCACATTCGGGCACAGTCGTAATTTCTCGGCGACTGTCACAACTTTTGGAAAGATAAAGTAAAGTTAGAGTTTCTCATTCGGAACTCATTAGCTGCACATGTTTATAGTTTACGAACATGTTTTTGCTAACATGTTGGTAGTAGTATGTTGGTACGAATGTCTGGGAACACAACATGTTGGTATAAATATGTGGACTTTGAGCTTAATTTTTGTGCTGATGAACGAATTCATTGGAAATAAAAACTAGAAACTGTCGAGTGGTCGCAAGCGTGACTGCTGAGCACGAGTTCCTGGGGTCGATTCCCAAGTCGGGCAAAGTGTTAATGGAGTTTTTCAACAGAAATTTCTCAGTAGAGAAAAACATTAAAAAAATATATAACTGGCCAAATGTGGGTGTACTATCAGGTACGGGGTGTACCTGATAGTACACCCACATTTGGCCAGTTATGTGTCTAACCTTTTACGGATTACAGGCGTGATTTTATGTTATATTTGTTAAAAACTAGGACATTGACAATATTGTTTTAGTCTTCCTTGGGGAAGTCCGATTTCAAGCGTGGAACAGAATAGAAATTGATGATTTTGTGACTTAAACTTTAAAACAAGCATAGGTTTTACATTTTGCCAAGATTACTGTGTGGTCTGCTAAAGGCATTGATCGAAAGACCCTCATACCTAATAAATTGAGATTTAAATAAAAGCATTATGATTTGAGTCGTCTCTCAATAAAATAGGTCCAACTACTGCAGGTAACATCAATCTTTAACTCAGTATCTACTTTCCAACAAATCCTTCAAAAACTAAAACTACCCGATTTATCAAACTAAATCGAATTTTAATACACGAGACGATCACGTGACGTCATTGAGTAACTGTGTGTAAATAAAGCTTTCGTTTCTATGTCGCCTTTGTTTCGACACTTTTGACGACCCGAATGGCGCAGCGGTAGTGAGGCTGCCTTACGTTCGTAGGGTCCCGGGTTCGAATCCCGGTAGGAGCAAATGTTTGTGTGATGAGCATGGACATTTGTTTCCGAGTCATGGATATTTCATCATCATCATCAGCCTATAATGTTCCCACTGCTGGGACACGGCCCCCTCTCAATGAGGGGGAATGGGGGATGTTTATGTTATATATAATAAGTACACAAAAAGTATCTAAGTAGTATATCAACTATCTGGTGTCCACGACACAAGCTTCGTTGCTTACTGTGGCACTAGATGGCGCTGTGTGTTAATAAAATACACTTAGGCCTACATGGGCACTTATAAAACGCCGAGAAATGGTGCACGGTTCGTGTTGGTCGTTTGTTATGGAGAAGAACCGGCAAGAAACGCCATGGTTACGGTTTTAAAATTATTTGTTTTTATTTTTACAATTTTTATATAACACATTGCCAAGCGACATTGATTGACATTGCGTAAGCTCTGAATTAAGATTATAATGTAACACAATCAGTATCATTGATTAGCTCTTGCAAGAAGGCGCATGTTGCAACAAAGATTATCAATACCTTCTTTAATTATATTTTGGCTAATGCCGAATTATGAACACTGTTTTAAATTCCGTTATTATGGTTTTAATATCAAATAAACAAACCCGCTGACGCAATAATGACAGACCCAAAATACAAAATCAAAATGCATAACACGCAATAAACGGGAAACCGTCATTTAAATTTGCATTAACCCAGAACTAAACAAAACGGAACAAACAAACCGAAACAAAATCCCGCTGAATCTGAACCTAACAAAATTCCCTTTAAAATAAATATCGTTTTGGAAACTATACCGTTTTGGACTTCGTCTGCTCGACAGTTTTGTAGAGCCAACACCAGAGCGAAATATAAAACAGTTTGGGACCAACGCCTTTGCTGGAAACCAGCCAGGGCGAAATAAATATGTATCAACCACAATATAGAATTAGGGATACTGCACACAATTTATGTCCGGGTCGGCATGATCCGGCTGAGCCGAACTGTAAATATGCATTATGTCGACTGTCATACTGAACTTACTGAACGATTTGTTATATTATGTTCTGGAAAAAGTCGCTCGAATTGTGGCAACATGATCCAAAAATGATAGATGCAGCCAAACGGAGTCACTCGGAATATATGCTTTGTTATTTAGTAAAAAAATACCGTACGGTATATACCGACCCGAACAAGCATGCAGTAACTCTTATGTCTTTTGGTAAAAAAGGCTTGAATGCTTTCTTTTTATTCCAAGTGAAAATTTGGAGGGGACCGAATTTTTTGCTGATTTTGAAAAGAGAATGTTTTATTTAATCAGCCGGTTTTGGTTTTTTCTTGTAAAGTTAACAAAAGGAAAAGAGTATAATATTTCGTGGTAAAAGGAAAAGGTTTGTTAGGTTACCCTTTCTTTGTAATACAAAAAGTTTTGCACTGCTAGCAAATATAGTTTGGCTTAAAAAATAGAGAAAATAAATGATTGCATTTTTTTTTTCAATTGTTTTGCATTTTTTATGGTTACGTAGCCAAACGGCAAAAAACGGAACCCTTATGGATTCTTCATGTCTGTCTGTCTGTATGTCCGTCCGTAAGTCACAGTCACTTTTTTCCGAAAATCTACGAACTATGCTGTTGAAACTTGGTAAGTAGATGTATTCTGTAAACCGCATTAAGATTTTCCCACAAAAATGGAAAAAAATAAACAATAAATTTTGGAGATTCCTCATACTTAGTACTGAAACTCAATTTTTTTTTTTCATGTAACCCTTACCTGTGGGGTATCTATGAATAGGTCTTCAAAAATGATATTGAGGTTTCTAATACCATTTTTTTCTAAACTGAATAGTTTGCACGAAAGTGGTAAAATGTGCACCCCCCCCCCTGTTACTTCTAAAATAAGAGAATGATAAAACAAAAAAAAATCTGATGTACATTACCATGTAAACTTCCACAGAAAATTGGTTTGAACGAGATCTAGTAAGTAGTTTTTTTTTGAATACGTCATAAATCGTAATCCGCAATTTACCTTTAATTCAATAAAGTTTGTGCGGAACCCTCGGTGTGCGAGTCCGACTTGCTCTTGGCCGGTTTTTTTTTCTGTTCGGTACCTATTCGACTGAGCCTTTAAACCATAAACGCAGCTTTTAAAACCGAACACTTTTCACATCAAACAATACTAGATCATTGTTAGAGAAATTCTCTCTCAAACGTAAACGTTCAATAAGAATTTACCGACAAATAATATCATAAGCCTTCCATACATCGCGATCGTCCGACAAATGGTTTCAGAATGAGCGCTTTATTCCACAAAATAACTCTTTCTAGACATAGTGCGCTTATCTTTGCGGCCAAGTAATCTTGACTAATGGCCGCTGAATTCCTTCTATGTTACTTTAATTTAGATTGATTTTTGCAGTTAAATTTCGTGAATTTATGTGGTTTTGGAGATTTTAAGTGGTTAAGTTAATGGTTTGTTGATTTTGTGTTGGTTTTGTTTTATTTCATTTAATTCGATGACGTGACGTATATTTTGATGGCATTTTAAAAAACATAAAGCCTACGCTATAGTTTAGAGGTATATGATAGGTATTATAAATAAATAAATATCGCTGGACATTAGGACATACCCTTTGGAGCAGGCACATAACGTTTTGTTTGAAAGACTTCCTTTTGCTCATTCCAAATCTGTTAACATATTTCAATGTTTTTTACCTCTGGACCTCTTACATTACATTACATTACAGAAATTTTGATCCATCGACTATATTTGAAGGTATTTCCACAAATAAATGGCAATGAAAAACATTTAAAGATAGAAATAAAATAAAATTTTTTTACAGATAGAATCAAGTTTGCGAGTCTAACCAGGTCTTTAAGCACCGGCAGCGCCAATAGAATCTCTGATATTTTCAGTAAAACAATAAAAACATGGACTAAACTCCCGTTCACACTAAAACAGCAATGGCCCATCATATCCATGGGTATTATCGCCCACATCATACCGGGCTTACACTGGACCCAACATTACGGGTGAAACGACAATGAAAAGTGGCCCATTTTTATCCCCTGGGCAAAATCCGGGACATTTGTAAAAAATGCCCGCGCTTCGGACCAATGATTGTCGAATATTCGTGTAATGATGGGACTTTAGTTATAAGCGACAGCGAGGAAAATGGGTGACTTTTTTTTAGGACTTACAAAGTTTACGGTTGGAGACACCATTTGTCAATTCATAGAGTTGTTTTATGGGTTATTTTTTGAGATTTCTTGTATTATTTTCAAAGATTAACTAATATTGTTCTTTACTTGACCTGCTTCAAGACTGTATTACGGAACTCCGAAGTTTAAAACTCCGATGTACGTTATTCAGAATGTTCGTTATCGCGAAGTAGGTACGTTACTCCGAAAGTACGCTATGACGAATTACGTTAAATATAAATAACCTTAAATAAATCTAACATGAAAATCTTCTGCCTACCATTATATATTATAGTTGTCGGGCAACCATATTAACCGGCCTGACTACCCAGTGTATACCGGACTTACTTATGACTTACTCATAAAGGATCTTAATGCCCTAGTATAAGTCTAATCTTAACTGTTAAAACCCTACACCTAAATTAACTTTGATGGCCCACAATTAAAACTTCGTCCACCCTTTACAACGCCGTTGCCGCTACCGCCTATAACTTGGGGCAACGAACATTCTACAACGGCCATAGACGGGTCAACTCGAGTAATGTCACGTGAAATGAGTGTAGTAGGACCCTTCCGATTATGTAGGGATGGGACACGGATGAGTATCAATGTATCGATAGTTGTGTTCCCTTGTGTCGAATTTCATCAATTATTTTTAGGGTTCCGTAGTCCTGACCAGGAACCCTTATAGTTTCGTCAAGTCTGTCTGTCTGTCTGTCCGAGGTTTTGCTAAGAGACCGTTAGTACTAGAAAGCTGTAATTTTTTAGGGGTTTGTATATTAATAACGCCGACAAAGTGGCGTCTCTACATGTGAAGTGGGGATGTTTTTTTTTTTCATCTTCCCCATTGTGTGGGATATCGTTGAATAGGTCTTTTAAAATGACTTAGGGGTTGCTAATACTACTTTTCGATTTAATGCTCCATTTACAAAATAAGCTTTAATTAAACTTTAAAGTGCAAATTTTTGTTCCAGTAGGGCGTCCCCCCTCCTAAAACTAAACTGCTGGATTAAAAAATCTGTAAAAATTCATAATGATAGTGTATTTCATGAACTTTAAACGAAAACTATAGCGGTTAAGATAACTTTATTAGTTTAGCAGTAACAGTCGTTGAACTTGGGTGTTGGATAATTTTGTACCAATAAAATCCTTAGAATAAATCCTTTAAAGTGACTAAGATGCTGTAGTTGCTGATTTATAACGTGTGAAGACTTACATTGAAAAACAAAATCTAAAATAGAACGGGCTACTACGGAACCCTACACTGCGCTTGGCCCGACACGTACTTGGCCAGTTTTTTTTTTTACAAATTTTATTCTTCTGTCCATTAAAAGATAAATTTTCTAATGTATTTCCTTAGTGCTCACTATTCTAAGGAACTTTTGTAAACAATTTCTTAATTACAGACATCATCGGTTCACGCTGATCGTTCTCTGACTGTCATCGTCATCTGTCTAGCCTTTTCCCAACTATGTCGGAGTCGGCTTCCAATCCAATCGAATGCAGCTGAATACCAGTATTTTACATGAAGCGACTGCCTATCTGACCTTATTAAAATTATAAAAAATTGCGTTTAGTGGACAAGTATGTTGATTCGTGATGATTTGATGTGTGTAAACAACGAAAATTGTTTTATTTTAAAATACTAATTATAATGTTAACATGCTTTCAGCGTAATACAATTTCACATTCAATGAAATTGGCTAATCAGCTTACTGACTACCATTGGAAACAAAATAAAAATTAACATAAACCAATGATTCGGTTACCGCAAAACGGATAAATATATACTATAAAATCATTCGGAATACCTCATAATAGCATGTTATTTGAACAATGTGAGCTTAATTTTGTTTATTTTCTAAACATGTCCCGGACATGTGTTATCTCGCCGCGAGGGACTGAAATGTTTTTCTTTGTTTGGTTTGGTATTTGCTTTCGCTGATAATATTTATAACAAATTATATTTTAGGTTTGCCCCGTTGGTCTAGTGGTCGCAAGCGCGACTGCTGAGTATAAGGTCCTGGGTTCGACTTTTTCAACAGGAATTTCCCAGTAGCTGCCACAGAGTCTGGATTTGTGCTTGGTTGATGGCAATTAAATGGCTTACACTCTATTACATATGAATTAATCATAACTGGCAAAATGTGGATGTAATATTAGGTACGTTTCTACCTAACCCTTCGGAGTATTTTAATGAATGTCGTGTTTTCTATCGAATAATGTTTCATAATTTTGTTTTGCTATTTTCGGATTAACCCCGTGGAGTAGACAAGCATATGATTTAATTAATTCAACACGTGTACCCTTATAATATCGTTAATGATGTAATTTGATGGTTAATAACGGTAGGAAAATAGTAAGTAAAGGACTGACATGCTCTTGTGTTAGAATACAAATGTTAATCTGCCACGGGAGTTATTTTTGGATCAAGAAGTCAAAATACTTACGATAAATGGGACGAACCGAACGTCATTGTAATCAACTTACATTAAGTACCCACTGGTCGGTGATAGTACAGGTGTAGGCTTCACTCATTTTTTTTTTGTGTGGTTAGTGCCTAACCTGGTGTTCGAGGTTTTATGCCGCCCATGGGCCTCTGACTTGGCTCAGTGAGACATAGGATTAGTTTTTCTATGATATTGTTTCGATAGTTTATTTACAGTAAAGTTGGTTCTTAAACTCTTATTTTTAATGCACAGCTTCTCTTGAGGAGTTATCCTAATGGTGACTTAGATATCCAATGTTAAATTGATTTGTTAATTTGAAATTATTCGATAAAGTCAATTTAAAAAAAATCCAATAATTTATCAGTTTATCACCGCATCGACAGCATAGGCCTTAGAATTACACAAACAAATTCTTACACAAACTCATTATTTCATATTCTCACCCCAAAACTATCGATATCGACAACCCTACACGTCCCATCACTACTCGTCCACGTAGTAACCGCGTCTGATGACGCTCATAACGCCACCTCGCGTGTAATGACGGTACCTCCATTACTGGCCCGTGACGTCACCGGCATGAATACTTCAGTCCGAAGCCTATCGGCACGGCTATTTGGTCAAGTTTTTGGACTTGAATGCGGGGAGGACAGGTTAATTTTCTTTGGCTATTTTCGTTGGATGCCTCGGGATATGTTCTTTAGAAAGGTCAGGCGAGTAGTACTCTAACTGGCGTGCGTGTATGACCAGATGTATGAATGTGTACGAGGCGATCTGTAGGTTGTCTAAACTAGCTGTTGCCCGCGACCTTCGTTCATCATCATCATCATTAATATCATCAGCCTATTAATGTTCCCACTGCTGGGACACAGGCCTCCTCTCCAAGAGAGGGAACCTTCGTTCAGGTGAAATTAAATATTATAAAAATATTACTTCCCCATTTGAATCGGGTTTGTTAACAATTTTAATTTGTTGCCAGTAAAAGTCCCTTCAAAATTGGTCCAGCCGTTTGATCGACTGAATTTTGTCTACATTACAAACAGACAATTCAATTTTATTAATTTGGATAGATTAACACACATAAGCAAATGCACCCTGAAACCACAATTTTAATTTTTTGAGAAGTCTTGTAAAATGATGGTGCATTTTACAAGACTTCCAAAAAGTAAAATTCTATCAGTCATTTACTGGGCTGATATCTCGGGAAATACTTTTTAGGTGTACTACGTGTGTTTACTGTTTAGTTAGGTTATATAACTATTTCTAAAAAGCTTTTTGTCGACAAAGGTGAATAAGCGGTCTCGGCAGAAAAGTACAAGGAATGTTGAGAATTGCAATAAGTCCTTCTATGTAGCTTTCGTGTTCTTAAGTTTAAAAAAAAACGTATTAGTAGTTTTAGTCAAAGCAAGTTTTTCTTTTTCTGTAAAAAGGATTTGAACGCAGCTAGTGTGCGAATATTTATTTGAAAAAAATAAATTGATGGTCAGTAACGACAAAAAATCGTCGCATTTCATGACATTAATCAGACTTTTCTATACTTCTTTTTCTACACTACCATCGTAATTATTACCTCTACGAATCTTTCATTAACGAACAGAAGTTTTACACCTACCCATCTGCCCACCCAATAATGTCTGTCCTTTATATTCAAACCGTTGTGAAACAGGGTCGTGAAGGTGTAATGGGGTCCCGTTGTTACAAGAGCCTCTGTTGTAGCACCCATTGCGTTGTGGTTTCAGACCTCTGGCCTAGGGATGGGACACCGTTTGATCGTTGTCGATAGTTTTGTAGCTACAACACTAGGAGTGTTTATGCTAAGGAGATACTGAGAGTGAATAGTAAATGTCAAATTGATTTAATACTAGTTTATGAAAATTTGATTTTGATGTGTAAATCTGATGGCAAATGTAAACTTGGTTTGTTTTAGACTTTCAGTTTTTCACTACACTTAAAGTACTTACGGGATAATATCCGTGATTTTCTTTTTCTTTGAGCTCCCGATATTTCGACGCTGTTGCAAGCATCATGAGAGCTCAAAGAAAAAGAAAATCACGGATATTATCCCGTAAGTACTTTAAGTGTAAACTTGGTTTACCAATTTAGGCTGTCAAAATTCGAAGAAATCGAAGAAGTGGACTTGTGGTCAGGACCAACTTCTAAATTTCAGTGCTTGCGACCACAAAGCCAAGAAATCCAAAACAAAATATTTTATTTCACACATAGAGACCTTACATCGGCATTTATAAAACGTCGAAAAATGTGCACGGTTCGGGTTGATCTTTTACTATGGCGAAGAACCGGCAAGACACTCCATGGTTTCTCTTTTCAAATCATTTGGTATTACAATATTATCGAGTTCGACTTTAGTACGACAGTTTAAGCCCGACAATAGGTCGTTGCTTACTACGCAAAGAAAAGTATTATTATAGCTTTATTATTATAATAATCTAGCCTGTATTGTCCCACTGCTGGGCAAAGGCCTCTCTCCATTCCTTCCAACGGTCACGATTCTGTGCTATTTCTTTCCAATTCTCAAGGAAGACATCCAGTTCGTCCCGCCATCTCCTTCGTCATCGTTTCAGGGCACCATTCTTGAGCCTTACGGGCCCACAGTTTGTTCGGCATGCGACAGACATGTCCTGCCCAGTCCCATTTAAATTGGGCAGCCTTTTGAGCCACGTCAACGATTTGCGTTTTGGAGCGCAGTGTAGTGTTACGAATACGATCTGTTAATTTGACACCTATGATGCTGCGCTCCATAGCACGTTGGCAAACCTTGAGTTTGGACTTTTGGATGTTAGTCAAAAACCAAGTTTGTGCTCCGTAGGTCAAGATGAGGAGAATACACATGTCCATCAGCTTTCGCTTCAAAGACATGGGCAAAGTGCCCTTAAAATATTCCTTCATGGACCAGTAACTCTTCCAGGCATTTGTCGTTCGTCTAGCAATTTCCTTATCTTGGCTTGCCTGGAAAGAGATTTAGCAGGCTCAAGTAGATATATTCCTGGACATATTGTATATTCTCCCCGCCTACGGGTATGCTCCTCTTAGAGCTGTTGGTCATAAGTTTGGTCTTCGACATGTTCATCTTAGTCCAACCTCAAGGCTTGCATCGCTAAGGTCTTGTAGCATTTGCTCCAGACCTGTGCCTGTGGGGGAGAAAAGGACAATGTCATCAGCGAAACGCAGATTATTCAACTTTGTTTCACCGACGACAAGCCCTCTGCCAGCGTCTGAAAACTTCTTCCAGGGTACTGGTGAAGAATTTTGGAGACAGCGGGTCGCCCTGTTTGACTTCCTTGAGAATGTCAAACTTTGGACCTATACTCTCTAACTTGATAGCAGCTGTACTGTGGGTGTATATATTGCGCAAAAGATGTATGTAGGTTGGTTCTATGTCTTGTTTAGTAAGGGCATTAAATATTGCAGAATGTGTGATGCTGTCTGTGTAACAATAAGTAAAACAAGATAAAGAGTTAACAAGGATTTGGGAATCTCCAAATGCAAATGTTCCACCAACCAAAGGGCTGGTCTTTGAATTCCAGAATACAGCCTTCTAAATCTCTATCCAGGTTTAACAGCTGCTACAAAAAGGCCAACAGAAACATTTCAGGACTCAAAACAACGGCCATGACAAGATACCTAGAAAATCCATTTCCCTCTCCACTAACGGGTCCTACGTAATATATAAGAACAGATGTAGAAATTCAAGATGTCTGAATAGTTTCTTGTGAGGACGCGAATATTTTATGAGACAAATGTCTCCTTCGTACGTAGGTGAGAGTTATGTATTTGGTACGTGAGGCAGACTTATATGTATGTGGGGGATGTGTTATGTGGTATTGTGAAATGGAAAGAATCCAAGTGTTTTTTTTTAGTTGAGTTGTTGGTGTTTTTGTAGCAATGGAGGTCACCATTTTCGTTTACGAGTTCGTTTAAAAATGTTTTCAGACCATTTGTAAAGTTTATGGCAGGTTCCCGCGTTGGTTTAGTAGTTGTAATCGCGGACTGCAGAGCATGAGGTCCTGGGTTCGATTCCCGGGTCGGGCAAATTGTTACTGGGTATACTGGGAATTTCTCAGTAGCAGCCATGGAGTCTGGATTTGTGCCCGGTTGATGGCATTAGGGGGCCACCCCCATTACATTGGACTTAAACATAACTGGCGAAACGTTGGTGTGATAAGGTACACCTCTGCCTAATCCTTCGGGGATTACAAGCGTGTTGTTATATTATGTAATATCAGCCAGACGAGTCGATCGTCTACATTAAACAACGCTTGCCGAGGTCGGCCCTTGGATAAGTGACCATTCTAGGGTGTCGTTTGTAGAACTTTGTCAGTCGTGGCTGGTACACAGAAGCCCGAAAGTCTGATCGCCAGTCTTACGATATTTTATGTTAGGCGATCAGATAGGCAGTAGCTCCATTTGAAGCACTGGTATTCAGTTGCATCTGATTACACTGCAAGCTGACCTCAATAAAGTATTACTTCCAGAAATTTCTGCGCAACCTTACTGTTATTACTTCTTATTATAACTTGAACTCTAAAATAAAAAGCTTTCTCAATAAACTAGGGCAACCGTTTTCATTCCCTGTTATATTTCTCTAGAATAACGCTCTGGCGAAATACTCACATACTAAAATTTTATAACCTGCCACTCGAATTATATCAGAACTAAAATAAAATTCAAAAATGATTGCCCTAATATAAAAATATCGTCTAACATAAGCATACACCGAAAAGCAGTGAATATTTCTTTAAATTCCGACGAGAAGTTTCGGAAATTACCTCCTTCTTAAATAATTATATGAGTTTCGGAAATTACCTCTTACATTTAAACTTACAAACTTTACCTCTTTATATCAGTAACTTTAGATGGAAGATATTCGCTCGAGAAGCAGTCTTTTATTTAACGACTTAATACAAAAACCTCCCATAAAACACAACACGAAATTCACCAAAAATAAATAATAAAATAAAAAATAATAACAACTCCCATCCGCTATAAATCCATCCTGTAGCTCCCTGAATCACTAGCGCTATCGTGTGAAACACAATGTATCATAACCATTGTAGGTCGTGTTCCGGCGAGGAGCTTCCTGGACACAGCCAACCGGCAATGTATAGTGTATACAGCGAATAAATCGAGCGGCTAAAAGTGCATTTTTCTCCGAACAGGCGTGATATGTAGGACATTTCCTTCCTCCGCGCAGTCGGGTAAAGTGTTTGCTTTTGCGTATAATATGTCTTGTTTTGGGCGAGATGAGGAATTGGTGCGAGGTTTTCTTGAGTTTTACTCGATATTTGCGGGGCTTTATTCGAGCCAGTGGTTCCAGAAATAGGTGGTCGATTTAAGTAAAATACTGGTATATAACTGCATCCGGTTAAACAGGAAGCCGATTCCACTATATTTGGGAAAATGCTAGTCAGGTGATAATGGTTTTAAAAATAATAGAAAATCAACTAGCTGCGCCCCTCTGTTTCTCCGATGAGGAAATAGGGAATCGAAAAATGAGCAGTGCTTTTCAGACATAAAGAATACCTACACTATGTAACTTACTACTTCATAGTGTTACTTTTTATCGCTCAAACAGATTTTGTAGTCAACACCACGATTGCAAAATGTATCTTAAATCACAATATTCGAAGGATTTTAGTAAAAATATTTAATCTATTGCTTTACATGATTGACCAACGTTAATAACGGAATTAATGATGTAGATTTCAAAATAATTAATACTATTGTCATTGTAAATAGGTTAACAATAACCCTGCTGACCGGTGTTTCCAGAAAATTACTTTAACAAACAACTTTATCTCGTTCTAATATTAGTTTAAACAACATTGTCTCTCTCCACGATATATCCTGTATTGAATTTAGCTCAACTACCTGTAGGCCATGCAAATATTTGTTCCAAACGGGATTACCGACAAACCTGCGATCCGAAGCGTGCAAGCCGATCGCTCAGGCACTGCTCATACGTGCAGTCAATCTAAGTTTTGCATATACATGGATCTAGGATTCTCAGCCACAAACAAAACCTCTCGCGTATGTTCCCCGAACGGGTAGGCAGAGGTGTACAGAACACTCATATATTGCTAGTTTTCCTTTAGATTTCAAGTAAAGGTGTAAACTGCTCCGGTCGTCATATTCTGACAGATAATGTATTGATCGTCAGTATCTGTCTGTGTCTGATGTCCACAGCTGTTCCGTAGTCTGACCGTATGAGTTTGACCAGGCGTTTAATAGGGCCATTAACCAGACTATCTAAACTTAATAGAGGACTGGAGGAGGACTTCCTGACTTGTGGATCGAACCTACGACCCTGATGCTTAGCAAACTATCTTGTGAACACTGGACCAACGAGGTACTCAAACAATATGTCTACCACATAAACATCAGTGAACTAACAACGAGAATTAGATCAACACTTAATGAATTCAGTAACACGGCAATAATAGTTTCAATCAAGTCCTAACATCACTTCAAGCAGCGGTTAACATGGCGGCAAGTCTGTTACCTACTTAATGAGAGTTCATTATAAGGCAATAAGGCGCAATAAGGCCATGTACCAGCCTAGCGACCCACCAACCCGTTTGTCTCCGCAACAAAGCAAGCCGAGCGGTAACATCAAAGGTTTGTAAACCCTTTGATTTCGCCGCGGCTTAATGAAAGTGTTAAATACACTCACTGTAATTTAGACAGTGTTTTGACATGGTGCGCTGTTATCTAGGGATTAATTTGGTTAATTTATTGTTGGTATTTAAGGTTAATTAGATAAGGTATGGTATGGTATATATGCGCGTATAACAGTAACTATGGAGATTCATGCACATTTTCCTCCATATGAAATTACTTTTGGAAATGTAAATTATAAGTATAAATTTTAACCACCAAAAGTGCCTTTTATACAACTAATTGAAATTGTATAGACTTTCTCATCTTTATTTGAAAATTAAATGACAAAATCACAAAATCAATTTTAATTTCGGTTTCAGCACTGAAAACTATGACAATCAATTGACAGCCACGGTTTCAACAGAATATAACAGACAACAGTATTACCAGAGCCGGGTTATTCTGTTAAAACGGTTCTCCCCAATGGCGTGGAATTTTTAGAACCCCTCCGGCGACAGAGTTAGTCTACCGCTCGTACAGGTTAGTGATGAATGTGTACGTCTACTAGTCTACCAGGTATGCAGGCATGCAGTCAGCGACGTTTTAATTCACCGCCCGAATGCCGCGGTGCCTTTCAGCTTGGACCAATATTTTCTGACTAAACTTTTATTTTAGGGGGGACGATCCGATTGGAAGATTTCGATTTTGGTTCGATTATTCTGATTTTTTAAGCTATTTAAATTAGATTTTAAATTATTAAAATTATAAAAGAAGTTAGCAGAGGAATGGTATAAATTAAACACATTTAGCTATATAAGTTTGAAGTTATTAGACACAAAAGGCGACTCTAAACTGTTATTTATTTAGAAAATCCTTAGTATACGCAAAACGCGTGGCCCGAATCTAGAAACACACGCTCTGCATTACCAATTACAACCCAAAAAAATTACGAAGGAAATTCTTCATCCATTGCTTAAAAAAATCCAGATACCTGATCGACAACATACTGAATATTGTGGAATTCTCAAAATGAAAGGCTTTGACATTGTAATTGTGATAGGCAATTCTCTCCTCACTGTAAACCTCAGAGACGAAATTAAAAGATATGACGAACTTCAAATTTACTAATAGTATTCAACTTAATTTAATTGTTAAGGATAGTAACCGTTGGGACCTAGTATAAATCATGATTTGCATCTATATTTTGTTTTCGTTCATAAATCAATGTATCGTATGCTCTAAAACCCTCGTCGAAAGGCAACAGCATCAAAAACTTTCGTTGGAAGTGGATGAGGATTAAAACAGCCATTCCCTTTAAAAATATGTCCTTTTACGGATTACTTGCGGGTAAAAGAAACATGCCTTTGCTCCGTGTTTCTTTAGCTTTTATTCAGGCTCAATCTTTTAGCAAGTGGTAATTTTGTTTCGGAAAAATATTCGTTCGTTTCTTTTTTCTTTCTTTCTTAGATTTTATTTTGGCGGCGGTGAAAATGTGTTTGTGTTCGCGAATTTAGATTTTTGTGTTTCTGTAAATATTATTTGGTTCGAATAAGAAGAAGTTTAAATGTGTTTTATTAATATTTAATTTCACCTGTTTACAACGAGATGATGGGTTTTGGATGAAATACATATACAGGGTTAGTTTTCAATGACCAGCCAAAATTTTAAATTAAGACCTAGATATCAAACCAAAAGTTTATTTTAAATATTATTGTCGAAAATATAAAATAAAACAATAGCATTCATTTGAAAACGTCCTAAAATTTCCTAAATCATAAACCTAGTAGGAATCAATGCACTTGTGTGCGTGCATGCACCGGCTAATGTATGTGTGTGCTAACTAGTTGCGCTTCATAGTTCATAATTACCTTTATTATTATTTTTTTTGTTCATCACCTTATGGCGATCGAGAGGCATTGATTTGTTAGTCTAGGTTTACTACCTAAGTGCCGCATATCGATGTTTCTGGTGATACTCGCGCGGTACCCGCTGCGAGAAGCCTTTGGGGTGAAGACTGGACCCCGGTCGACTGGACACGCGGGCAGTCTCGCGTCGTGCTTTGCAACGTGCGCACCCGCTAATTGCATTTTTCTTCATATTTTCGCTCGGACGTGCATCATCGCGTCTTTGAACCCTGAACTGAACCTACATCGAGTGTTATCTGGATTACCTAGACTAGACTGTGTCTGTGTACCGCTGGCCAGCGTAGTGTCGTGTCTAGATCGCGAGCTTCGAGATCGGATGCAGCATCGCCTAGTTCCCGTGGAGTTCGCTGATCATCAGGTATGTGGCATGGTTTATAAATTTGGACTTTCATTCATTGCCTTCTCTCATTTTGTGTGTCTGTCGCCATAAAGTTAGCATCGCTGAATCAGCACTTATAACCTAAATTGCCCTAATAGTTTAGGTTCCCGCGCGTGTGATTTTCTTTTCTAGGAATTTGCGAACTAATGTTCAGATGATAGAAGTTATACGCACCATTTTGGTCCTTCGAGCCGGATATTCACGGCTATTTTTTGAGTTCTAAAAGCCTAACTTTAAAAGGAAAAAAAATCGAGAAATTTCCATATCGATATCTTAGCATATCATCACACAACTCTCACCTCTATTGCGTTAGAAATAAGGTTCATTCTACTTTGCATTCAAAAGTTCTACCGGCAAATTAATTGTTAATTTAAAGCTTTAGTTTCGCTAATTAAATCACTGTAATATACATTTATTTGAATATCAACGTCGAATCATATCGCTAAATAAGTTTATTCAATAAATCTGTTGATTTAAGCGTAATTACATTTTTTTTTGTTAGACTGTGGAAATTGTGGGTATAATATGACCGTGAGTTGACCTTCGGGACGTGTCGAATATTCCATCTCGTTGTTCTCGTACGGCTCATTATTTACGCAGTAGGAACTTTTATATTTTTTCCAATCGAGATTGCTGACTGAATGATATCGATTGTTATTGTATGATAGATGCATTTTGTACTGTGGGTTCGTTAGGTATATGCCTACAATATTCGTATTGCACGAGTAGGTATTTCTTTTTGTTTTTTTTTTCATTATAATATCGAGACTCCATTTGTTTTAATTATTGCAATTAATCATCTAATATCGCGCCGCTTGTTATTTTATTTTGTAAGGAAGATTTGATCTTTTGATAGGAACCTTCAGGTAAAATAACAGATTTGTATAAACTTTACACGTTCGTGCCTCATAGGATACAGCCGTATATTTATACATAATCACCTCCGCACCTAAATTAGTAAACGTAACACTTACTAGATAAGTTATTTCGAACGGTCGGTTACTCATTTACTAACAGGAATTTCATTGTTTTGTACGAAGGGATTTCGTTATAAATACAATCGCATCGCTTACACAATAAGTGTCGATACCTACTGATTTGTAGTTTCGCAATTGACTTATTAGTGAAAATTAACTTCTGTACTTTAGGTAACTATTGAGAAAATTAATCTCATAGCAATAGCCGTAGTGCAGATTCGTTATCGCATCGCATCGCATTAAACATAAATGCTCATTACTTAACATCTTGAGTTGAAAAGTTGTAGGTATATCTGAGCAGAAATAGACAGAGCTACGTTCATGAAATATTGTTACTTGCAATCTGTTTAACTTTGTTCGCTTCAAGGTTTTAAACCTTACAATTTATTATTGTTAGGGTTCGCGCGTACGGAGTAGTGGTCCCGTACTATTATTTACTTACTTAATTTATAAAATCGTTTTCCGAGTTATTGGTTTGATTTGTCCCCCTCATTTCACTCACGCAGTCTCGGGTTCCGCAGAAATAATTTAGGGTTCAGTTGATTAACTGTAAATTTTGTTGGATTTATCAGGTTTAACTTCTGTTCACAATGAGTGACAAGCTGAAACTCAAATTATTGGAAATTAAACGAGACTCGTACTTCACACGGATTCAAAGTATTTTTGATTCAACAAAGTCTTTAACAACCGACCGATTACGGAAGACTTTTATTGCTCAGGCTAAACAAATTGGTGAATTACGTAGCGGATTCAATGAAATTATGGACGAGTTAAATATGTTAACTTTGACATTAGATCCAACGTGTGAAGTAAGCTACAGTGCCTTAAATTCATTTGATGACTTGGTCTGTGAGATAAAAAATACTTTGGCTTCATTAACGGAATCACATAACTCCAAGGATCCCGCTGCTGATGCGTCGCTCAGCACGAGATCGAGCCCTAATGCTTTTTACATCAAGGTACCTAAAATCGAGTTGCCTACCTTTGACGGTGATATTCAGAGCTTTCCGTTCTTCTACGAAACGTTCAAACGTATTATACATGATAACGCCGATTTATCAGACACTGATCGCATCCATTATCTGCTGAGTTGTTTAAAAGGAAAAGCTGGGAATGTGGCAGCGGGTATTGTACCTTCTGGCGATAATTACCGCCTGGTCTGGGATGCGCTTATCGCAAAGTACCTGGATACTCGAGCGCTCGCCACTAATTATCTAAATCAGCTGTTCTCATTGAAACCGTTTGGTTCGACGCCCGCTAACATTGAAAAGGGTTTCGATAAATTAACTGCTACGGTTGCGGGACTCAAACAATTGAAAGTAGATAACTTGGAGGATTTTATATTTATTCATTTGGGTCTTAAGCTAATAGACTCAGATATTGCAAAACATTTTGAAATGTCGCTGCGTAATCAAAAGGAGTTAGATTATGATAATTTCGTAAAGTTTGTTCGTGAACAAATCAAAATTTTGTTTCGCACCTCTTCTGCGGCAACTAAGGCCGCCCCCGCAGGTAGCTCCAGCACCTCATCTAAGGTATCGCAGGTGTTTGTAGCTACCGACTCTAAATGTTCGCTTTGTCATTCCACGCATAAAAACTTGTTTACGTGCAATGCGTTTCAAAGGCTGAGCGCGAATGATAGATTTAAGTTTGTAAAAGACAATAAAAGATGTGGTAACTGCCTAAGTAGTCAACACACTGTATCGAAGTGTCTCTCGAAGTCCACATGTAAGAAATGCAACGGTAAGCACCATTCCTTATTGCATTTTGAGCAATCGACGCTAGCCCCTGCGCTTGCCCCTACGCTCGCCCCCGCCTCAATGTCTGCGGCCGACCCTGCTACTCCTGATCGTGTGGCGTTGTGTACGCATTCGTCTGCCCAAGCCCAGTACACACGTAGTACTGAAGTGCTGGCTACGGCGAAGGTTTTAGTGGCAGGAAGGAAGGGTAATGACGTAGTGGTGAGATGTCTTTTGGACCCTGGTTCTCAAAAGAATTATATCACGTCGCGTTGCTGCCGTATGCTCGGTCTAACTATACATACGGACGCCATAAATACCGTTCGTGGTATTGGTGGCACGTCGCAGCCCGTTCGCGGTTCGGTGAGCCTTACGTTCAGCTCACGGCTTCGCTCGCAGCCTAGGTATGAAATTGACGCTTTAGTTTTGGATCAAATAACCGGCCAACTTCCTCTGTGTGCTATAAATATTGCCGAATTGAATCACATTGATCCTAAACTACTTGCGGACGACACCTGGGGTGTGCCGGGTAATATTGACATGTTACTCGGGGTCAAGTTGTTCGCCAAGTTATTGCGACCAGGTCACGTGACCAGCATACCCGACTGCCCCGACGCATTGGAGACTGTGCTCGGCTACATACTCCTAGGAGAAGCACCTATTGTCGAACCTCCTACTGACACGCTGTCTTTCTTTACGAGTTCGTTCGATAACTTCGATCTTCGTAAGTTTTGGGAGATTGAAGATGTTACGGCTTCGTCCATTGCGAGTGTGGATGATAAACACTGTGAACAATTTTATTGCTCCACAACCACCCGCGCTCCAAATGGCAAGTATGTTGCAGCTTTACCACTGAAAACAGACGCGTCAGCGTTAGGAAAGTCTTTTGATATAACTCGCAAGAGATTTTTTAGCCTAGAACGTAAACTTAAATCACTTCCTAACATCAAGCTTCTTTACGATGACGTCATACGGGAATATTTACATAACAATTACATTGCTTTGGTGCAGAATATCATACCTGAATGTGTGTTGCCCAAACGAAATTGTAAGGAGCTAGAAATGGAATACTATATTCCTCACCATGCTGTTATTCGAGAGGATAAAGTGACCACTAAGTTGCGCGTGGTCCTAGATGCCAGTGCATGTACAGACAATGGTACCTCGCTCAATGACATCCTCTACGCAGGTCCAGTCCTTCAGGCGGACCTTTTTAACATCGTGTTAAATTTTCGGCTTTTCAGTGTCGCTATTTCCGCAGATGTCAAATCTATGTACCTACGTATAGGTATTCGCCCGCAAGATCGTTCGCTTCAACGTATATTATATCGGTTTAATGAAGAAGAAGAACTTCAAATCTATCAGTTTTCCGTGCTTCCATTTGGATTGAAGTGTAGTCCTTTTATAGCTATCCGCACTATCCAACAGCTATGTCAGGATGAAGGAACGCAGTTACCTCTCGCCAGGGACATTTTGCAGCGAGATATTTACATGGACGACATAGTCAGTTCTATACCTAGCACTGCGCTGGCTATAGATTCGGCTCGTGAACTAATAAAAATATTCGCTCTCGGTGATTTTAAGCTGGCGAAGTGGTCTAGCAACAGTGTCGAGGTTCTTCAGACTATTCCAGAGTCATTACGACTTTCACAGAGCGTGGACCTAAGTAAAGATCCAACACAGAAAATCCTGGGACTTCGTTGGCTTCCTGATGAAGATTGCTTTGCTTTCCAGGTCAACCCTAATGATCGCCCTTGCACGAAACGGAATATGCTTTCTTCCATCGCACGTCTTTTCGACGTTCTAGGCCTTGTGGCACCGATAATTTTATACGCCAAGCTTCTTATCAAAGAGCTTTGGCTTGTCAAACTTGGATGGGATGACGTCCCACCACCTCGCATTGTTCGTCTGTGGGAACAATTTCAAACTGAACTGCCACTTATCTCGGAACTGAGGTTTTTTCGACATGTCGGCGTCGTAGAACGCTGTAGGCTCTCACTCGTCGGTTTCGCCGACGCTAGTGAGAAAGCTTACGGTGGTTCGGTGTACGCCCACGTTATTCAACCCGACGGTAGTATCGTCGTGTCGCTGGTGTGTGCGAAATCTAAAGTCGCACCACTGAAAGTCGTTTCTCTCGCTCGTCTCGAGCTATGCGCCGCACTCCTCTTATCAACTGTGATAAAACGAGTATATAATCTTTTTGCAGCTCGGCACGCCATCGAGGTAGTCGTAGCTTTTTCGGATTCAACGGTAGCCTTGAGTTGGATCCATTCCGCACCGCATCGATGGCACACGTTCGTAGCCAATCGTATTGCTAAGATTCATGAGAATCTATCGGCTGATCACTTCTTCCATGTGAAAGGGTCTGAAAACCCCAGTGATTGCCTCTCTCGCGGCTTAACGCCAGCCCAATTAGTCCATCATCCGCTATGGCTAGATGGACCGCCGTGGCTTAAGCTTCCTCGCTCTGAATGGCCGATAAAACCATTTGTTTCAGGTGAGTCGCAAGAGCTCCCCGAAATGAAGCCCGTGGCTCTTCCTGTGCTTTCGCACGAATGCTCGGACGGAAGTCCTCCTTCCGACGACATTTTATACGCTCGTTCTACCAGGTTCTCTTCCTGGATGAAATATTTAAAAACGATTTGCTTCGTTTATAAGACCATCAAACGGCTCCCTAGAGGGCCCATTACAGCGTCTGACTTAGATTTCGCTGAATTCGTCGTGTTGCGATCGGTGCAGAGGATGCATTTTGAAACTGATCTCAATCACCTAGCGCGCAACGAATTATGCTCTAAGCCACTACAACGGCTAAGTCCCTTTCTTCACGAAGGACTTATCCACGTTGGAGGTCGTCTAGCAAACTCGGAGCTAGATTTTGACGCACGGCATCAGATTCTCCTTCCGCGTCAAGATCATATAGTGGAACTCCTAGTCACCCATTACCATGTGACGAATTTCCATACCGGACCAAACTTGCTCGTATCTCTTTTACGACAGAAGTATTGGATCCTGTCTGCGCGACGTATTGCACGTCACATTACGTTTAGGTGTAATATTTGCTTTCGAGCAAAGCCGCGACCTACTTTTCCTATAATGGCGGATTTACCACGTTGTCGCGTTGAGTCCGCTCCTAAGGCTTTCTCTGAAACAGGATGTGACTACGCGGGACCTCTCTTGATCACGTCGGTACGTGCTCGAGGCCAAAAAACGAGGAAAGCGTACATTTGTTTTTTTACATGCCTGACAACTCGTGCTTTGCATCTTGAGATTGCCTCAGATCTTAGCACTGCGAGCTTTCTGTCAGCTTTTAAACGCTTCCTGGCGCGTAGAGGTCCGGTTCAGTCTCTTTACACAGATAATGCGACCAATTTCATTGGAGCCAAGTCCTATCTCAAAGATCTCTACCAGTTTTTGACTAAAGAATATCACCACTTATGGACAAAGGAACTTGCAGAGCACCGAATTACACTTAAAAACATCCCCTGTAGAGCTCCCCATTTTGGCGGTTGTTGGGAAAGTGAAGTTAAAAGTGTCAAAACGCACCTCTACAAGGTCATCGGTCAGCAAATTCTTAGTTTTGATGAGCTGAACACTATGCTCACTCAAGTAGAAGCTTTATTAAATTCGAGGCCTCTGTATGCGATCAGCTCAGATCCGTCAGAGCCTGCTTCATTATCGCCGGCGCACTTCTTGCATACGAAACCTCTTCTATTTCTTCCCGCTCGCGAAGTCAACGAAACGCGGTTACATCTTATTTCGCGATATGAATTGACTGACAAACTGGTCCAATCGTTCTGGAAGCGGTGGCGCCAAGAGTACTTGCACACCCTACAATCCAAACAAAAATGGAACACCCCTGCCAATCCAGTACGGGTCGGTATGGTTGTCGTCTCCATGCAGGACAACGTGATGCCTCTGCATTGGCCGCTAGGAGTAATTACCGAAATATTTCCAGATAAACATGGAGTTTGTAGAGTAGCATCGGTGAAGACTAAAAGTGGGGTCTTACAAAGTCGCCCGGTAGTAAAGTTGTGCCCTTTGCCAACTCAGTAAATTTGTAACATTCAGATTAAGTCCTTCGTGCATCAATGTGCACTATTAGATTTAGTTACCGTATAGGCTATTTATTTAAGTATTCTTATTTGTAATAGAGTCGCAACGTTAGAGTTCTTATACTTTTTGGCGGAGGTGTGATGATATGCCGTCTTATTTACCTTTCCTTTGTGTTTCGAAAGTAGGAACTTTCAAGCCGGGGAAAATAGTTGCGCTTCATAGTTCATAATTACCTTTATTATTATTTTTTTTGTTCATCACCTTATGGCGATCGAGAGGCATTGATTTGTTAGTCTAGGTTTACTACCTAAGTGCCGCATATCGATGTTTCTGGTGATACTCGCGCGGTACCCGCTGCGAGAAGCCTTTGGGGTGAAGACTGGACCCCGGTCGACTGGACACGCGGGCAGTCTCGCGTCGTGCTTTGCAACGTGCGCACCCGCTAATTGCATTTTTCTTCATATTTTCGCTCGGACGTGCATCATCGCGTCTTTGAACCCTGAACTGAACCTACATCGAGTGTTATCTGGATTACCTAGACTAGACTGTGTCTGTGTACCGCTGGCCAGCGTAGTGTCGTGTCTAGATCGCGAGCTTCGAGATCGGATGCAGCATCGCCTAGTTCCCGTGGAGTTCGCTGATCATCAGGTATGTGGCATGGTTTATAAATTTGGACTTTCATTCATTGCCTTCTCTCATTTTGTGTGTCTGTCGCCATAAAGTTAGCATCGCTGAATCAGCACTTATAACCTAAATTGCCCTAATAGTTTAGGTTCCCGCGCGTGTGATTTTCTTTTCTAGGAATTTGCGAACTAATGTTCAGATGATAGAAGTTATACGCACCACTAACTGCTACCTATCTATGTTGTTGAACTGAATTGTGCTGTTGCAATATCCACACGTTCGCTTTTTAGTGGTGGGCTGGAATTAAATTTTACTTAAACAAAGGTTGTTTTTTATTCATTATATCGATTCTAAACCATCTCTGAAAATTTGGCCGGTCATTGTTGTCAAAACTAACCCTGTATAGCTGATTACCAGTAATTTACATGGAGCGACCTATCTGACCTCCAAAACCAAGTTACAAAGAAAGACTCGACTAGACTTTCGGGCTTCTGACTATCCGTAACGGCTGTCAAAAACCTGCGAATGACAGTCGGGAACTACTGCTTAACGTAAGCATGGAGGGGCCGCAGAATGGATAGTCACCCATCCAGTTACTGAGCTTAGCAAGCGTTGCTTAACCCTGAAAATCATCCCGTTCTACTGTTAATACTTAGCCACGAGCTCGTAAAATGGCATGTGTGTTGAATTATTTTAATAACAGGTAGTCTAAAAGAGCCTTCGACGAGACTTAATAATACCCATCCTACACACTCTGTGTTGTCAACCCCAGAACTTGCTAACCCTTCAATATTTAAATCGTAAGTGCTTATAAAAATGCTTCTGTCGTGTAAAATGTGTACATTGACAGGCTCATTATACTTTAAAATGGCCGCCAGCACTTCACACAATATTTTACGACGATATAACCCGTAGTTTACTAATTTTTACACGAAAATATCAACCCTTATTCACGGTATACAAAATTGATATCCACCAGACACAACCATAGACTAAGAAAAATCCATAGAAGTGACACTTATACAATATAAAATCCCGCCCGTCCTCGAAGGGCTTGGTAGAAGTGTACCTAATAGGATACCCACATTTCGACAGTTATGTTTAAGTCTCATGTAAGAGGGGACAAGTCTATCTAACGTTCACAAATCTTGACTCCGTGACTGTTGCCGCCCAACCCAAGACTTATCTACAGGTCACAATTTATAGAAATGTTTTTAGAGGCTAAACAAATGAATCACTTTCAAATCATTTTGTATTACCATAAAAAAATCCAATAGTGTTGACATAACCATGTTTTTTTCGGTATAGCAACCAATAGGAGTGTCACCTGCTTGATTGCCATCTAGAAATATTCAATATTAAAAAGGATAGTCAATGATTGAGGGTGGAGATCAACGTGCAACGACGATCAAATGAGGAAATGTCGTGAGGAAAATTTTTAGTAGGAAAAAGTAGATGTCGGCTGTAAGAGTAGACAAAGACAGATTAAGAAACGACTGACGGACTGTGTGGAAAATCGTAAATCTAGAAAAGGGGTATCTACTGAGACGACAGCTTATTGAGAAGTAAGGAAGAAGAAGAAGAAGACGAACGTCTTCTTCGTCGAGTTGTGCTGCGCCTGCCACTATACATTGGGATATGGGCAAGTTATTAGAATGATGAACGTGTAACGATAGAATCGTGACTTTTAAACGTTGGTTACGACCTGAAATTGTAAGCATTTAGTTTCCATTCGCCTTGTGAGGAAACCAAACCAGCACGCCTAAAAGATATTTCTCGACGGCATGTTAAGCCAAGTCAGAGGCTCATGGGCGGCATAAAAACTCTGACACCAGGTTAGGTACTAACCACGAGAAAGAAAGAAAGATCTGTTCGCCTAGAGTCAGTTCTACACATTCTCATGTCATTCATCAATGACACAACCTAAGCTGAATTTTATTATAACCCTTTACTGTCCATATCACACTTCAAACTACTAGGGGTCGATTCGACCCGTCGTAATCCTTTTCACAATAAAAGCGAGACCATTTTAGGCCATTCTCTGCAGGTTGATATTTATACCTATTATAAACCCTTTTGTCGAAATTTTACGAAATTGCCTTGTAATATAAATTGGTGATTTATCTTAAAGGTTTTTGGGCTTGCCATGTGTTTGTAATGTGCCCGACGTGTTAATTGAAAATGGTTTAAGAAAATATTTTGGTGAAATTTTAAAATATCTAATGCGTTGTTTTAAATGAAATTGAAATTTTCATGTTGTTTGTTTTATTATCACAATAAAAATGGAATAGTCCATGTGTATTCCAGTAAATAACTGGAATATTCAAAAAAAATACTTTACATTGAATAACAATGTCAAAAATTCCTTTTATTTCTCAGTTGAGTGACATGTGAACTGGTGTGTAAATATGACTCACGTCATGCATGATTTTGTCAATGATTCGTAGAACTGAAAACTGTGTAAAAAACAGTCGGAAAGACTGAGTGGGAGTTTTATTAAAATTTTCCTCAAAAAACGAACAAAGATTTTTTTACAACACAAATTTAAAAAAAAAATGTAAAGCTTTTCGAAACCCACAAAATTCTTGGAAAATCTTTTGAATAGGTAATAATTTGTTAAGCGTAATTAAAATGTTCTGCCAATCTTACTCGACAATTCCAAGACACGAGACGAATCAAACAATTTTAATTATTAACGAAATGATTCTTCAAAGCACAAAACATTAATAAAAAAATAAAAACGCCTTTAAAATTAAAACATTTAGACTTAAAAAAGAAACAAAAGGAAAATCTTTTTCACTTCATTAGATGAAACCAATATTAGTTCAGGATCTTTACAATTAATTAGATTTCACGTTTCGGTTGCTATTCTAGGGGTTTGAAGGACCTTTCTATTACATGTTCAAGTGTTTTATTGCGAAAGCAAATACATACATACATTAGTTATGCTACATACATACATTAGTAAAATAGGACATTAGTACTATTTTACTAATGTATGTAGCATAACCATAATTGGTTACGATAGTTATTTGTAAAAATGTGAACACCATGTATATGCATTTTTATGTCATTTCTAAAATACTAGTGGAAATATTTCTTATACAAATCATAACATCACGCCTGTAATCCTCGAAGGATTAGGCAGAGGAGTACCCGATAGTGCCAACCACATTTTGCCAGTTATGTTTAAGTCCTATGTAAAAGAAGGCAAGCCTATTGCCAACAACCGGGCACAAATTCATACTCTGTAGCGGCTACTAAGAAATTCCTGATTTTAAAACCTAAAAAGACTTTACCCGACCTGTCAAAGCACATACTCGTACACATGTGAATATGTGTACACAAAATTACACATTCAGTAAAATAGTGAATGATTTAATAAAATATATTTGTGAATACGTGAGCATCGTGTTAGATACACGATGCTCACGTATTCACAACGTATTTTCAACATTCGTCACGTATTTTCAACATTTAATTAATTTATTTGTTATTGCTTAATTTTAAAAATCATTTTATACAGGGTGTAAAAGACCTCATCACGAAGCCGTCAACCAAGCATTCTGTATATCAAACTAAGTAACTTTACGCAAAAATTATTGCTGGGAAACGATTTTTTTGTTTGGGGTGAAAAATCATGTTTTGTGGTAGAATTCAATGTAACGCACTCAAAACATTGTGGTGATGGATGAATTGAGTAGTACGGGGGTTGTGGAGGTGTTTAAAAATCTTACATTAAAACTTGTATTAAAAAAAAAAAAACTTGTCAAAAAGTTGGAACTTTGACCCCCAATATCTCCGTAACTAGAAGGTTCCCAGATATGGTGTAGAACAAAAAAATGATCGCAATGACGAGGAGAACAAGTACCTTTCGGCTTCGTTAAGAGGTGTTTTACACCCTTTAGGTAAGATGACTACGGCATAAAAATTCATGCTTCAATTTAGTCATAAAAAAACTACAACTCTAAAATAGTAATAAAAATATGTACATGTATCCAAACGGTACAGGGTGTCAAAAAATTCGTCCACATCGCTGTCAACGGGAAAAGTGCCAGCAGGCTGGCAGCATTGCCACGTTGGATGCCAATGCTGATTCTTTGGCCAAAAAATAGGCCCGCCCTCTGGTCACGTGAAGAGTCGACCAACCACTTGGCGATTTTCCGAAATACTAGGTGGGCACTCGGACCCCATGGCCCTAGTGTTCCAACCCCAAAAGGCTCAAACACATAAAAACCTTTTGATAGTAGAAACAAGTATTCCAAAGGCATATTGTACATTATTACCATGACACAAAATTTACCCTATAAGATTTCAAAGATTTAGCAAAATGGCCGGCGGGTCTTTTCGACCCATCTCTCTCTTAGTAACCCTACTATGGCCAGCGGCGTTTGAGTGTTACACTCGAAATTAAAAAGGAGACAGCAAGTGTAGGGTTAAGTCTGGTTCTAATGTATCTCCACTACTACTTGAGGGTATATCAGAAAATATGATATATATACTTATTTAGTAGAATATTTTATAGTAGTAGAATTTAAAATTGAAAGTAGGCACAAAGAAAAAGGTTTTATGCTGTCAAGTCAGGCTAGACTTGAAAAAAAAAAACTTTTCTTTATACCTTTTGAATCCTTCTAGCTATTCATGGAAAATACTTATACTTAATGAAAAGAAAATTACTTAACACAAAACAGTTTTTGACTGATCGACTGTCACGTGGCATGATTTTCTTAAAAATAACTATCAAAGATTTTAACAGTTATACTCAAACTTTGAGCATTTATTTCAATTAGTACGACACCATTACAGGCACATTTGGATTCTTAAAAACAAAAAGATGAAGCTACAGTCCAAGTCACAAGGAATAATCAAGACTATGTACTTCAAAAACATATTATACATATAGCCTTTATACTATCAGCAATATAATCACGATAAGAAAGTTGTACATAATACAAACCGTCTTGAAAAATTTTAAAATCCTAGCATTTGATTCAGAAAAAGGAAAAGCTTATTAGCACCAGTTCCCCAGACTAAAACCGTATTTGCATGCAGACAATTCAATAAACGCTCAGCGGAACTATACAATAAGGTAAACAAAAAAATATTCATACACACCAAAAGCACATATGACTGTAAGAAAACCGTGACAAATTGGATTAAAAAAACTCACGTATGAAGAGATTGAGGCACTTCTACAGTGCATTAAATAGCAAGATACAAAACAGCGATATGTTACTCAATTGTCACACACACATACATACAATCTCTCAAAAACTGGCACTTAGAAATCAAATAGAAACATACACACACACACGCACACTCACACTCACACTCTTACACGCACACACTACGCACACTTACACTCATCACGCTCACAATTTTACACAGTTTTTCTTGTTTTTGCTTAAAATAAGCTTTTATTTTTATTCTTTTTTGTAAAAAAAAAAAATAAGTAAGTGAAATAAAAAAGTGTTTACGTTTAATTACCCACATAATTGTTACTGTTGTAATTATTTTGCTTTGGGAGAGCGGGGTCTCCTAACACAGGCAAAAACTGCTTAAAAGGAGTCCCCAAACACAACCACCCATTGTTGTAACAAATTTCTCGAATAAACATTTTGTATTTGTATAATAACTATGAATGTACTGTAGTTGCCCATTTCAAAGCGAAGACCCCTAGTCTAGAGAGTATAATGGACAAGAAACTTTTTCACGCAAACACTACTGAACAGATCTGGATGAAATTTGGTAAACAGATAGTTTATAACCTAGACTAATACTAGGATACTTTATATCCCGGTAATCATCATCTGCCTAGCCTTTTCCCAAGTTTTATTGGGGTCGGCTTCCAGTCTAACCGGATGCAGCTGAATACCAGTATTTTACATGGAGCGACTGCCTATCTGACCTCCACAACCCAGTTAGTACTGGGTAATACGATACCCCTTGGTAAGACTGGTTGTCAGACTTTTTGGGCCACTAACTACCTGCAACGACTGTCAAAGATCACAAATGACAGCCGGGACCAACTGCTTAACGTGCTTTCTGAGGCACGGAGGAAACTCGGTATGTAATGGGTGGTCACCCATCCACAGACCAACCTAGGCAAGCACGGCTTAACCTAAAGATCGACCCGAGCGGCTGTTATTATTTAGCCACGAGCTCTTCACTCCTCACTTTATATCCCGGTAATCATACCCGGTAATTGTAACAGGGATCACCCTGTAACAATTACCGAAACCGAAGTCACGAGCATGCTAGTCATAAATAAATCAAAACTTAATCATAGATTCGCCTCATCAGCTCTTACAGACACAACAGAAGAATTTGAATTAAAATTATATCAAACCT
The DNA here is from genome assembly GCA_941918905.2 of Xestia sexstrigata. NCBI lineage: Eukaryota > Metazoa > Arthropoda > Insecta > Lepidoptera > Noctuidae > Xestia > Xestia sexstrigata. Next base: position 13,478,445 of record OW799226.2, read on the forward strand.
TTGACCTTTAGTGCAGACAGAAAAGTAACTAACTACGCCATTCACTGTCGGGTCGCCAAACATAAGGCTTCGTTGGTCATTAACTTTTTAATTAAAATAAACAACAATAGTTATCAGAATCTAAAATCGCAATTCCATGTTGTGGTTTTAACTTCATAATATTTATTAAATTTTGATGAGCTTCTGAAGTTGAATGTGGTTTATAATTTTATCGCACGTTGTAAAAGTTTATTTCAAATTCATTTGTTTATTAGACTGCCTCGTTGGTCTTGTGGTCAAAAGCGCGACTGCTGAGCACGAGGTCCTGGGTTCGATTCCCAGGTCAAGCAAAGTGCTTTTGGGTTTTTCCTTCAGGAATTTCTCGGGTGCACCTTCGGAGTTTGGATTTTTACCTGGTTGATGTCAATAGGTTCAGCCCATAACTGGCGAAATGTGGGTTTAGGCCTAATCCTTCAAGGATTATAGGCGTGATGTTATATGGCTGATGAGGCGTGATGTTGTAGATTTTCAATATTTATCATATGAAGTCAAGTTTTTAAAAGCAAGAAAAGTATTTCGTGTCAACTATAAACTTCATCTTTTGTTTCCAAATACAGAGTCCACCGAAAAATCAACAGAAACTATCCTATTTGTTAGCAAATACGCCGGTTTCATATTTACATAGTCGGCGAAGAATGGACGGTATTTTGTTTTCTTTTAGTCAACACTAACTGTTTCCTGTGCTATTTGCATACTAGCTACAAGTAACAGTGTTGTTCTTAGCTTGTCTTAAGCTTATTGATCCACAAGCTTGGATAGTAAAAGCATAATTAGCCTTTTATGGCTAGAAAGAGTCTTTGTGTTTGAGTCTAATAAGATAAGACTTATATCGACAAGCATAAGCGTAAGCATAATCAGCCTATAATGTTCCCACGGCTGGGACACGGGTCTCCTCTCCATGAGAGGGAATGTGCATAATCCACCACGAGGGTCCAGTGCAGGTTGGTAGATGTCACATGTCTTCAAATGTTTGATTCTAAGACATGCCAGGTTCCTCGCGATGTTTTCCTTCACCGTTTTGAGAGCAGTGGTGATGAAATAAATTATACAAAACAATGCACCTGCCTGGGTTCGAACCCACGACTTGTCGTTCGTAAGTTGGGGACGTCACTATTGAGCTATCGCTGCTCTCCAACAACGTGAAGGCTCCAAAAGTAAATAACTTAGTTTTTTACTTCTAACTGCTCAAATATTTCATTCGCCACAATTTTCTTAGTTCCCTGCAAACTGTAACTAACTACTAATAGCAAGTGTTCGGTAGAACCCTGTGTTGTAAGTAAGTGGACGACATATCACGCTCATAAGTTGTGTCAACATGACAGCCAATCAGACGGGCGGATGGTGGGCTAGTGAGGGGACAGTGTCGGTGTTTGTTGGTCGAGGTAACGGGTAAATATCGATATTTACAACGATCTAAAATGTCATATCAATCATTTCTTTGATATTGATTAAACCAATCATGGGTGTTTTTTTAGATTCACAGATTTGAATAGACAAATTGCAGTTAAAAAACAGTATTTTTTATTAAATTTAGGTTTGAAAACAAAAAAGGCTCTTTTATTTCTTCAAATTTTAGATTCTTACTGGACTTACAAAGAAAAGGCTAATATGGAACCAAATTCACATAATATATGCCTTTTTTATTGTCTTAATACTAGCTACCAAGGTTAAAACATGAAAACTTTTTGAACCAGGAAAGAATAACACCTTATTAACTTGATAAATATCAAAAGGGTTGCATTCAGACCCCTCGTTGATCTATGTCGGAAGTCTATTTGTCAGGATGTCAGATAAAAACCCCGAAACTTATTTCACTCCAATCCGTTTTCATTACAAATAAGTTTTTTTAGTTTCTTATTATACGACATATAATTAATAGCATGTTCAGCAGTCGCTCTTGTGACCACTAGATCACAAGAGCGACTGCTGAACATGAGGTCCTGGGTTCGATTCCCAGATCGGTGGTTTTTCCTTCAGGCATTTCTCAGTAGCAGCATGTTTAGGGAGTGGTGTACTTAATGGTTCGCCCACATTTCGCCAGTTATGTGTTAAGTCCCATGTAATAGGGGGCGAGCCTATTGCCATCAATCGTCATCAATCTGTGGCTGCTACTGAGAAATTTCTGATGAAAAAACCCTTGTATCAACATTAGAGCTCAAAAAAAGTCAAGCCACAATTGATTTTTTTGGCCACGTGATCGAACTTCTCATTTTATAACTAAGCAACGGGAAAATGACATAGCCATAAACTAATTTGTCATTTTTACAACGCCAACTAAATATTCTATAGAAAGCGTCAAATATAGATCAACAATTATCTTAACTTGTCCTTTTTATTTATACATTCCCACCTAATTTACTAATTCAGCCACGGAATTTATATCTTATCACCACTTTATGTTTTACAGCTACAACCCAAGGTCTTCAAAAATATATAATTCAAGCTTCAATAGACATCATATATTATATATAACTTAGCATGTAAAATAATATATCATATTCTTTTATCGTGAAAATAGCAACTAAAATTGTCCTAAAAGTCTTGCTAGCTGGCATGAGGAGCGTAGTGACGATGACATTTGTGACAGAAAGTGGGTGTGTAATGTAAAATGCGAACGAAGCGAGGGCGCGTTATGGAGTCGTAGCAGGATCTAAATTTGTTTATATCTCGAAAACGGTGCGTCCTATCGCCAACATAATGAAAAATTTGCCCCCTTAATTTCCCCCCTGCCGCGTAATTCTCAACAAGATAGGTAAAAACTACTTACTATTGGATGATAATTTTAGCTAAATTTTGACAATCAATAAATGTGGGTCAAGTTACATTTTAAACGCACTGAGTAAAATAATTAGAAGTTATTATAATATCTTTTTTTAAAGTCATATATTAATATTTTAGAAGTTTACTGCTTGAATGCATGTTACAAATTTAGATGCTAAGAAATTACCACTATGCTGAGTTATATTTAGAGTGGCTTATTTAGAAGATAACTAGTGGCTGAGATAGTATCATTCAGACGCTCGTTAATTGTAGATGACTTAGTAATTTAGAAGGCAATGTTGATTTTTAGAGCGAACTGCGGCGACTGCTATTAAAAAGAAGTCTGTTTTTATTAGCACCCAAAAAAAAGTTTATTCTATGTATCTAAGGTCAGTGTATCTTCTCTTTTATTGAATTTTATTATTTTCACAAAAGCAAACATTACTAAATAAAATATCAGAGAATATTGGTGCAATAAACGTAAATTAAGATAATGAACGTTGCCAAAGTTTGATAATGGTGTCCATTTCGGCAATCGAAAAGTTTGTTTAATTGTTATTAATTGATAAATGTGGCCGCAATCAATTTTTATTATGGTCTGTAAACAAAACAATTTATTAACTTGGAAAATGAATTGATTAATTGAGTTAGAACCTCTCCCTCTGATCATTTGCAGATAAAAAAATATATTCTTCATTGAATAAATCAATCACAATTATAATCACGCTTATAATTTCCAAAGGGCTTTCATTCTCTAGTAAGAATAAAAAACTTTTATTTGTATCATCAGTAAGTGTTCCATGCAACCATTATCTTAAGAAGTTATTATATATAATAACTTCTTCGTAGTTCTTATAAGAAGAACTGGAATTTTCGATTGCTATAACGTTATTTTTATAATAATCATGTGCCTGTCGTCACTAGCATTATCAGTATATTATAACGTTATCAGTGATGGGACACAAGCCTTCTCTCTGTGAGAGGGATTAATAAATAATCTATCCTGAGCATTCTGATTCTGATTTCACGCGCTTTTGATTTTTTAGTTTTATAACGTGTCGGTTTTCTCACGTTGTTTTATTTTAACTTAATTGAATACCATCCAAATCAGACACTAAACATTAAATCAACAAGCAATGAACTATATTTTGTATTTTTTTTTTTAATTTTAGGCTCAGTTTCGGAGATGAGGGGGGGAATGGTCAATTTTTGTCTTCTTTCATGAATAAAATCAAAACTATTGATTTAACAATAATAACAAAAATATATTAGAAAATATATTATTATATTATTCTATAACAAACCCTTTCATTTGATAGAAGACACAGTGAGGTTTGCAAAACTTTTGTTTTTATTTTCCTAGGTATAGTGAAAAACCGTGAAAGTCTTAAACAGTGCATTTATACACATTTGTGCATTTGTACATATATTTATTTACTTTGCACATCTGTGTTTGGCTCATAGGATTACACCATCCTACCAAATTTCACCTGATTTGTTCCAGTAGATTCGGAGCAAATTGGCTGTGACAGACAGACGTACAGACAGACAGACGCACGAGTGATCCTATAAGGGTTCCATTTTTTTATATTTTTGTACGGAACCCTAAAAAACCAGAAAAAAACTATCGACACATCCCATCCCTACTAGCGTTAGGTTCTCTAGGATATTGCGTTTGTCCCGCCTCGGGCCACTCGATTCACTGAGGTGCCACATACTCCATCTCTCTCTAACACAGCCCACAAATGTCCTGCATCCGTCTCCCCCGTAACAACATACGTCTTTTCTATGAAACAAATGGCTATACGATATTTTATTTGATACTTCGCTGTTGACGATAGGTTTTCCGAAGATTACTGGATATTTTCTCTTTTGTTATTTATGGAAAGGTATTGTTTCCTGCGAAGTCGGTAAATAGAGGGTATGCCGGAAATTAGGTAAGTGGATACACTCGCCATGTGTAACCGGACGAAGGGTGATTTTGTGAATGTTTTATGGGATGAAAATAACCTTTACTTGAGACGGTAAATAATGTAGATTCTCCGCAGGGCTCTCCAGGGCTGTCAATCCAGTTTTCTTCTTGCTTGTACATTTTGTGAATTTATTTTGTCATTAGGTACTAGTTCTTCCCAGTGGAGAGGAGAAAAAGTGTGTTTTAAATAATAAAACAGACATGTTTATTTCCACATCTCGTCTTCGTATTTGTAAAAACATCGCTATACCGCTCGTCTCCGTTTATCTCCTTCCATCTCCACTTTGATAGAAATCAGCTCTATGTTGTATTGTTCACAGTTATTTTATATGTGACAGCAACAACCTTACAGCAACTTTACCGAGAATATAGATCACCTCTGATTTTGGCAATTTAGAATTTTTGGCCGGATTAATTAATCAAGATTAATTAATCCGGCCAAAAATTCTAAATTCTCAATTCTAGTGAAAACACTAGAATTTTATGTCTCAAAGAAAACTTGTTTGTATTGATGCTAGCTATCGTTTGATACACGTTTTATATGCGTGTCTGATCTAATCAAAGGTGTGCTGAAGGTGCCATCAGAGAATGGACTTAAAATTTGATAGCTCATATCTCGGAAAAGTGACACTTTAGAACATTTTGTCTTAAACAAAACTTGTTTGTATTGATACCAGCTATCGATTAATATACGTCTTGTGCGTGGCAGGTACTTAAAAACAAAAACAAAATGGCGGAAGTTAATCCGGCCACGCTTCATACAAAAATCTTCTGAGCCCTTTGTCACTGGCAATAACCCAAATTTCATTGTAAGTCTAATTAAAGTTCTCTCGTAATTCGTTTTTTTACCTACATAATTAGGTCACTTGTTCACTGTTAATTTAATCTGCAAAAAAGGTTTTTATTGTAACTTATAAACATTGCGGATTGAAAAATTAGCCCTAAGTACTTACTGTAAGTATGAAAATCCGTGATCTGCACAGTGTTGCAGTCCTCCCCCACTTGCAGGTAGGTGATCTCGCAGCGGTAGACCCCCTCGTCTTCTGGCTTCACGTCGTTGATCACCAGCTCTGCGTACGTCGTGTTCTTTGAATAGGATATTGTTACTCTGTAGGCAAAGAGAAGTGTGAAGTTAGAAACCTTATTTTAAAGACAGTTTGTAAATTATAAAAATCTTGTCAAAATAAAGATGAAGAAGATCGAGGAATTTATATAAATACTAGCGGATGCCACGCGGTTTTACCCGCGTAGTTCCCGTTTCCGTGGGAGTACGGGGATAAAATATAGCCTATGTTACTCAATAAAGACTTGGCTTTCTAATGGTGAAAAATTTTTTAAAATCGGTTGAGTAGTTTTACAGTTAAATAGTAACAAACACACAAACAAACAAAAAATCAAATCTTTCCTCTTTATAATATAGGTACAGATGATTGTCACTGCATGTTAACCATTTCCTAAAGTCGTACTGTGTACGTTCACTCATGTTTTTACAAAATAAATATATCTCTATCGCTAATAATCTAAAACTACCTTAAGATCCTCTGACCAATAATGATAAACGTAGGTACATATATATATATATATATATATAATTTTTTTAACAAATAGAGATTGTGATGTTAAAATATGGGTATTGCCCCTCAGGTATTTTATAATTTGCTTCTCTACAATTCACTTCATAGATTTTTTTTTACTTAGCGTCATTTATTATCCCACTAGAGGCCTCCCCCAAAGCCTAACATAGTATTAAAAAAAATACAAATATATTTTGGATGAAACTACAAACAGACACTTCAATTTTATTTATTTGTATATATATTTAGATACATATTGATGCATGTATATCTTTTATTAACGAGTTTGACCGGTTACGCGGAATAAAAATCAAAGTAAAGATTGCGTACAGGCAGCATTATGCTACTACAATCTGTCAAATTTCTTTAAGGCGACTACAAGAGCTAAATTAGCAAATCCATTTATGGTGGTTGAAACTTCGTTTGAAATACTGTTAGAATAAAGTTCTAATCAGCTTGCACTACAAAGTGGTTGTTACGTCAGTCACCGCTGGCCGAATAGTGCAAAATGAGTGGCTTTTTGTGATTTACAAAAAATCTATTGATTGGACAAAAAAAAATAAAAACACTATCATTCTAAATGTTGCTTGTAGAATTATATGCCAAAAAATGAGAGTGATCGCATGTATTTTAGTCTGGGTTTTACTCGTTAAAAGAAATTTTTAGAGATAAGTTCGTGTTCAAAACACTGAGTGTCATCCTGAACTTCGACAGTTAATTGTTTCGATATGGTCTCAATTTCGAATAACAATAGTCCGACTACTCATTGCTTCGACAGAACATATATTCTACTACCATTAGTCCGACAGAACATACTTCGACAACACACACCTTCGAAACGCACTACTTCGACAGAACTCTTCTTCGATGGACACACTTGTTCGGTGGATCTCTATTTCGAAGGACTATCGTACTAGCATATATCCTGAAGAATATCATATGTTTTTCTGGTTATGTTTATTGCAGTGAATCATATGCTTTTTTGCTTTATAAAACTCGCGTTTAGCTCCTGTAGTTAAACAGATTTTCCACTTCATCGCTAAAGCACTAGGTTCAAGGTTGATTGATGGAAAATTTGACAGATTCGGTTAGCTTGATGTGCTGTACAATCTTTTTCCAAAGCTAATGATCAAGTAACGTAAATTAAGCACAAAAATCTCCCACACAACCCTTTCCCCGAAACGAGCGAGTCACGTACCAAAAACAGGCGAATCTGGAAACTTCATTGCGCATCGAAACCGAACTAACTAACCTAACTAAGTATTTACGTTTTTTCGTCGAAAATCCTTCGGTTAATGGCAGTCGGGTGATACTGCAAGTTCTTAGTACGAGTCTTTAATTAAGTGGTCTGTCTGGTAGATTGATAGGTCTGAGCTGAGGGACTGCGACCGAATTGGTTTTTAGTTGCGATGAAATTTGGGTTTCGGGACTTTTTTTTTGGGAAATTTATCGTGGATGTTGTTGTGTTTTTTTTTTACAGTTACATACAAGATAAATTATAAATGCTGTTTATTTTGCAAGGGTTTGACGCATTTGGTGCACATCTCAACTTGTACACCATGCTCAAATGGTGAACTTAGCAACTGGTGCACTTCTCATATGACACACTACGCAACTGGTGCGCTTCTCAACTGGTGCACTTCGCAAAAGGAGCACTTTTTAAGATGAGTGGAGATTTGGAATTTTTTTCTAAAAATGAAAGAATCTTTGGTTTTGCTTAGGTAACTTTCTTAAAAATACAATCAACAAAATAATTTTAAATGAACTCTACATAATCACTATAACATTTTAACGTTAATTAAGTAAATAACTATAAATTAATTTTGCAAGTAGGTTTTTACAAACCAACAAAAACCGGCCACATTTAGGGCCGGTGTTTCGAACCTGACTACTCTGAGAAGAAATTAGAGTGACTCAGAGGTACATAATTTACTGGGTTTTGCCTATAGGTCAGAAATTATCCTACGGAACGTTTCGGTGGGAGCTCTTTTTAGATTTAAACGTCGTACGTCCTACGTCTTACCTGACTTGAATGTGACCTGGATGGTCATGGTCTATCTTTGTGCTTAGTTAAAAATCAAGGCCCCGTTAGCCCGGTTAAGCGGTTAGGCGTCCATAGGTAACACGTTGATATACAGTTTTGTATTCCCATGTAATGCATGGACCTTAGGTACTGCTTTAAACTAACATACAATACAAGCCTGTTGAAATTAACCGGGAAATCAATTCAGACTCGCCTGCTACGGAGATATTCCTAAAAGAAAAACCAAATAACACTTTACCTAATTTGGAATCTAAACCAAGATCCCAGGACCTCAGCAGGCTTACCATGATCTAATTAAAAACGATTCAAAAGCAAGACATTTCAGTTAAGGTTCCTAAACTGCATCGCTCAAACTCGTACCATGACGTCCAATACGCTCAGCAGCATTTCGATCGTTAAAAGTGAATGAAAGATCAGAAAGCCTGAAGTCAGAATAAATAACTCTCAATTTGAAGTCTAGTCATAATAATAATTATTAGGTTTCTTGTTATTTTATTTTTTATTTTTGGTATTTGTTTAAATATCTATTAGTTTATTTTATCTGTATATGTGTATTAGTATCAATCTAAATCTAAACTCTCGTTAGCACAATTTTTTTTTTTTGATATTATTTTGTACCCTATCACTATGTTTTCCTATTTAACCCAAAGGTTGACTGGTAGAGAATGCCTTGTGGCGTTAAGTCCGCCTATGTACCAGTATTGTACATGAAGTTTAAATAAATAAATAAAGATCGCAATTGTGGCTGAACCGCGTTTAAAACGTTTTTGGTGAAAAAGAGACAACGCTATTAGTATCAAATAACTTTGTTTTGCGCACATTTTAGTGTCAGACACGCTCAGAAGCAAGTAAAGTTTTATTTGTTTTTAACTTAATTGTTACTTAAAGTAAAAAAGACAATCAACAGTTGTTTTTAAGATTCCACGTTAATATGGCAACTATTGTTAAAATAATTCTTAGTCAAAGTAGATATTTATTTACTTTTTGCTATTTATTATACGATTTTTTTTTTGACTTATTTATACAAATTATGTTTCTGTTCCGAAAAAAATCAAAATCAGAACGTACCAGAGTAAAAAAAGTTGTGCGAGTTGTCATGTAACTGTCAGTGTCAGTAGTAGTAGTCGGTAGTAGTGTCGTAGGTAGTCTGTGGAGTTGTGATTACGGTAGCAAAATTAAAGTGAAGTGTAGTTTTGAATTCGTTTAAAAAAACATTGTTTCAATCGGCATTCTCAAAGTTAATGAAGGGGTCCAACTGGCCTCGTAACCGGAGTTTTTGTGCATAGTGTGAGGCAGAATTTTCCTTTAAAAAAACTCAAATGTTAAGAGAAAAACAAATGCGGTTAAAGAAGGCATATAAAATAGGTATTTTAGACTTTAAAAGAAAGATAAAAGTACACTTACATTGGTTTTTGTAAAATTCCACTAAAATAGAACTAAACAACTTTATTTTCGTCAGTAATTCACCAAACGTTGCAGTTTATGTTAGACAAATAAAAACTTTTATTGAATCGCTTATTTTGACAGTTGAGCGTTTCAGTTGAGCTGCTCTATGGACGTCATGGTACCAAACAAGTACGAATGAATGAAACCAAAACTTGCGACTCAGTTTGGGGACAATCGCTGTCAGATAGCATGGCCTAAATTGAATCGTTAAACTGACGTCATGGTATGAATTAGAACAGTTCAGTTTAGGTCCTAAAATGGATCGCGTTAACAGCTCGTGGTAGGCCTCCAGTAATAATTTTATCTAGAATTACGACCATAAAAGTTACGAGGTAGGCAGAAACTATGGTGAAATTAATTTGTCTAGTACCGTTTTACAATTTCAGTTTGTTTAATACAAATTCTAACATAAATTCAAATGTTTTTGATATGAAGACGACTACAGTGCCAAAAATATCAAAATAGTTTCTAGAATATTATTTTATCATTCCATTTTAGAAGCGGTTGAAATGTCAAGAAAATTATATTACTGCGAAATATTTGTGAAATTAGTTTTAGGATCCGTTTAAATTTCGGTATTTTGGAATTCTTTATAAAAGATTTATGCTAACTACAACTACTACCAACTAAAATAACTGGATGGCGCTTAAACGATTATTTTATAAGGAGCGTCTGAGCGTCTACAAAATTAAAATATTTTATTTCACATAGGTCTACATGGGGACTTATAAAACGTCGAAAAGGTGCACAGTTCGGGTTGGTCGTTTCCATGGAGAAGAACCGGCAAGAAACTCCATGGTTACTCTTTTCAAATCATTTGGTATTACAATTTTAATGTGTTACAGCAATTAAGAATCGGGAGACAGCGTAGGCCCGACAATAGGTAGTTGCTTACTACAAGATAAATTAAACAAAAGTTAACAAGCATCTGGGAATCTCCAAAGCCTACAATGGATAATTATACAACCGGAGTGTCATTTTACCCGGTTTTTTTGTAATACGTTAAGTCTGGTTGTCATATTTTGACTACTCTTTACGATTGGTAAAGATCTACAAATGACGCTCTTTTTGAGATATTATTTTCGATAAGGGGTCTCGTTAAAACATTTATTAACACCCACCCATCCACGGACCGGCCTTAGCAAGCGACTTAAAAGCACATCTCTTCCCTTTTGGGTTTTGCCGCATACAAAACGTTGTAGGATCTTTTATAATTATTGGCTTTTGGGCAGCAGGTACATACGGCGAAACATCAAGCTATACTTTCTCCAGTATAACATGGCCTCGTTTTGTACAGATTTTCCGTACAATGAATGATCCACAAGAACTGGTTATGTGTGGTTTAATTGGTCGTCGTGCGTATGTATGTTTATTTTCTGTGCGTGTGTTTGAAAATACTCAGGTGCTTGCTGAAAGGCAGCTAGCTAATAGACTAATGACATTATAGAGCCGCCACTAATTAACCAAACACGTTGGAACAGTACTGATCACTCGAACAGTGCCTGCACTGTGAGGGTAATGAAGCAGGATTGACTGGAAATTTAGACGAAACTACTGCATTGATAAATTGGCAGAGATTTCCCCGGGTCAAAAATTCTATTTTAAAAGAAGAGAACAAGAATTGGCGCAACAGAGTCATCAGTATCACATTTTTGTCTAATTAGTTGTCAAAAGCTGGACCGACTACCTGGTGAAGGTTGCGGGGATCCGCTGGATGCGAGGCGCACGGGACCGGTCAATGTGGCGACACTTGGGGGAGGCCTATGTCCAGCAGTGGACGTGTTTCGGCTGAAAAGATGATCATAATGATGAGATGTCAAAAGAAAATCATTTAAAGCCGAAACTTATTAATGAACCCATATGCAGCAGGAGCGTATTATTTCTTTTATGATTTTGACACCTGCGGCAATTGTAAAATAATAAATGGTAAAGTAATTATTAGTGAAGTTCATCCAGCAGTTTTATTAAACTGATAATTTAAAACGCCCTATAAACAACCATCCCAAACAAAACAGACTGTCACCCCAAACACAACTGACGAAGATTTACTTCCACCACGATTGCCCACCGTCCACGTCCAGATAACGCAGTTTAATCCCATTTTTCAATCTTGGATAATAAATTACACAAATAAATTGTGTCCTGTACCTGTAGAAAACAAAGTGGAACTAAAAAAAAATGGCTTCCTTTGCCGACGGCTGGTTAATTTGTCGACGCCAGCACCACGCCGCCGCGCGCCGCCGCCGGGTCGTTTAGGGCCTTTTATAATTGTTGGATGGCTCGGATTTTCTGTATTGTCTGTCCGTTTATAAGTTTGTGGAGGAATTTGGTGTTTATGATAAGATAGTTTAAGTAGTTTAGTAGTAGCTTTTGTTTTTGACTGATTTCAGTTTTTTTAGTCCAATCAATTTTATCAATTTTCTCAGCATGATCGGACCAACTACTACTGGGGCACAAGCCTCTTCTTTCGGTGAGAGAGTTTTCAGAGAAGTGGTGCAGATAAAATAAATTGCACGCTGATGTCTGGGTTTGAACACACGAAATACAATCATTCATTACTCGGGGTGTCAAATTCCGAGAATTTCGGAGTTGATAGCCTGCTGACCGCAACTATAAAAACCGTAGCCTACTTTTGGGCTACGCTGAATTCAGGTAAAATCTGGACATCCATCTTACAGCTGACCGCAGCATACGCATCTTAACCTCCACGTGGGCATTTTTAACTAAACCACGACCCCTTTCCAAACTGACTCCCCAACAAATTGCATTATAAACAATTTCGATAATCCCAGTTATTACGTCACAATAGTACAGTGCGCCACACAATGCCAGCAACATTAACAGCAGCAAACTTTCCATTGTGCGAGCAACAATGCGCGAAACTAATGCTACACCTGTGTCGCTGACTGTACTATGAATAATTTATGCTGTTACATTTGAATTCGTTGGTGTTGACATTAACTTGGTCGTAATTTTATTGTGGAGTTGGGTTTTGGATTGAAATCGAGCTGGTTTTAGGACATTTTATCGATGCGATAAAAGTAATAAAAAAGTCAAAAATGTATAACGAGTGTAAAAACACCATTAACGAAGCAGTTCGGCACTTGTTCTTCTCGTCATTGGGATTAGTTTTTTGTTCAGTGCCATACCTGGAAACCTTTTAGTCACGGCAATATTGAAGGTCATAGTTACAATATTTTCAAACTTTTTTTTATAGTAATTACACGTTTTTAATTATATGTCTTTACTTCCAATACCTCTATGACCTTTTTACTATTCAAAGTTACTACACAATGTTTTGAGTGCGTTATGTTGAAAACTACAGTAAACAGTAATTTTTCAAGTTGTTTCCTATCAATCATTTTTGGGCAGTGTTACTTCGTTTGATAGTTTGATGTACAGAATGCTTGGCTTCTTAAATCTTATCTTCTTAAGTCTTTTTGAAGTCGCCGTAGAAATACTAAAAGTGATAAATCTTTTAAAGTATGGAAAATTTGAGGATTTCTCATCAGCAGTTAGGAGTTTTGGCTGGTTGATGGTAATATGGTTGTCCTCTATTACATTAGACTAATACATAACTGACGAAATGTAGGTGTACTACTCGTTTACCTGTGCTTAACCCTTCGTGAATTACATTATAATGAAGTTATATTCTAAAAACTATTAATATAAATATCGCTGGACATTACACACAGCGCCATCTAGTGCCACACTAAGCAACGAGGCTTGTGTCGTGGACACCAGATAGTTGATATACTACATAGATACTTTTTGTTTGTAAATACATACTTATTATACATATAAACATCCATGACTCGGAAACAAATGTCCATGCTCATCACACAAACATTTGCTTCTACCGGGATTAGAACCCGGGACCCTAAGAACGTAAGGCAGCCTCAGTACCGCTGCGCCATTCGGGTCGTCAAATTATTCGTATTCTATCTCTTTTCATTACTTTGTGCCGGCTAGGTAAACTCGTAAAAAATACACGGAGCTTGAAAATATGGACACTAGACATTGGGTGGTGAGCTAATATATAAAATACTTTTAAACTTTATTAAAAACCTGAACTCGTAAACTTGAAACTTTCTTTGAAATCGGTATATTTTTAAAGTTAAAGATAGTTAGTTTACGGTGCTTTTAAGGGGATGAGCTGATAGTTTGTGGTAATAGACTAGGATAGCCAATATTCATTAGAGGGAGGGCTAATGTCTAGACATGAGGTATTTTCTAGACTTTTATGGCCTAGTCAAGTTTATAACCTAACCAAGGTTAGTTAGCTAGTTGATTTGATGTCAATATCCTAATTGATTCACCACTTTTGGTAAGAAGTTATAAAAAAAACTGAAAGTTTAAACCTTCAAAACTTTCACATAGAAAAATAGACCTAATGGCCTAAACAAGTGGCAATTATTTTTAAAGCGTTTTCTAAAACGGTTTTCAACAGCATCAAAATAAACTTTTCGGTACCACTACTGTAACAACTCATGTGTGTACCTACATTCAATGCAAATAAACTATTTCTGTTTCTATTTCCTATTTTCGACATTACCGTCATCGTTATTACTTATTTCTATAAGTGCGTCGACTGCTTGGTATCGGGGTGTATTTAGCTTTGATATTGCCCAATGGGGTATCATGGACGGCTCCGTGATACCCCATTATTTTGGCAATATAGGGGGCTCCACACTGGCATTGTATTTGGGACCCGTCCCAGTCTCTCTATGGAGATAGATATAGTCTCTCTCTCTGTCTACCTCCTTTCTAGCTCATTCTGTACAGCCTCCTGCACCTGCCCGGATTTAAACGAAATAAAAGAAAGAGCTGTTCAGATGGCTATATTTTATTTATACCGAAATACATTATAAGCATACAGTAAGTTAACAATAATCATTTTATAGTGTCAAATAACGTCTTAAAATCACAATAATTTAGAAAGCAAAATAAAATAGGAAGTGGTTTTATACACAACTTGACGCATTAATCCTCAATCTATGTTGATTCTATATCGTATATATTATTCTGTAAGCACATACAACAGGCCACACCGGTAACTCATTTACCTAACATAAAACTAATCCCTTTACCTAGTCCTCAATAAAAAACTTTCCATAACAACGCACTAACCCACTGTTAGTTTTAACCACAGCTTATTGTTTATCCAACATTTACGAGCAACCAGTAATGGTAACCGTTAACTACTTTAAATGTACTCTTGATATACTTTTAACGAGTTTTTATATTGTGGCCTTTTAGTTTAGCAGGTTTATGAGGCTGTGTTTTTTCTTTAATATGTGGTAGTGGACATTTTAGAGCAGAGCTTAGATAAAATAACATTTTATC
Organism: Xestia sexstrigata; assembly: GCA_941918905.2. Taxonomy (NCBI): domain Eukaryota; kingdom Metazoa; phylum Arthropoda; class Insecta; order Lepidoptera; family Noctuidae; genus Xestia; species Xestia sexstrigata. Next base: position 13,493,626 of record OW799226.2, read on the forward strand.
AGCAATAATTATAATGGTTAAATCAAGATTTATTTGATTGGCTGGAAATAGACAGGCAAATGTCGGTATATGTACTTGACAGACATTTGTAGTAGTAAATAACATATATAACATTACACCGATAATGCCAGATGGGCTAGGCAGAGGTGTATTTGATATTACACCCATATTTCACCAGTAATAATTAAGTCCTATGTAATAAGGGCGAACTTATAGCCAGCAACCGGACACAAATCCATACTCCAAGACTGATACTAAGAAATTCCTAATGGAAAAACCCGATAACACCTTGCCCGACCCGGGAATCGAACCCAGGACCTCATGCTCAGCAGTCGGGCTTGCGACCACTGAGGCTGTCTGTTCCTTAAAATTATCGAAACCACATTACCAACAGAACTACCACTATTATTCTATTTTATCACATTAATACTCAAGCGCTGTCTGTACCTAATTCTCTCATCTATAACCAACCAATTACAGCCCTCCAAACCAGAACCTAAAATGGCGTCCCGCACGTAATCCAAGATGGCGCCACTTTATCCAGGATGGGCAGGTGTTCCGCGCGCTAGCTAGACCGCACGATCGCTCTCACTGACATCATAGTTTGTTAGCGGGCACAGACAAACACGCTTCTTATGGTTTAGGAGGTAAGCAGGGCTTACAATAGGCTTAATTTTTTTAAAGTGATTTTTCTGAGTATGAAAAATTTATTTGGGCTTTAGTTTATGTTTCCATAGTCTAATTCCTTGTGATGTATGTCCAATTAATACTGCAACTTTGTTTTGTCGGTACACTAATATGACAAAACCGCCTGTGTCAGAACACCGTGTCGTAATTTTTAAGGATTTGCCAGCGGGCACTTATCACGCGCTGTCTGTTGAGATTAGACTCGAGCGGAGGGCCCTAAATTGGCGGGAATATTTTTGGAAGGAGTTTTTTATATTTAGAAAGATTAGAAATTGTACTGTGGAGTATGGCTGTATGGAGGTCGTGTTATTAGGGGGTATAACATTTTTTTGCGATTATTGAATTATTTGGCAAGTGTAGTGATGGTTGCATCACTTAGATCTTCACTTTAGAGTGTGTTTTGTTCCATAAATGCCAATGCTAAACACAAAGTTAGTGCTACGCGAGCTATGCCGTAGCAAGGTGACGAGCTACACCGTAGCATGGTGAAGAGTTACGCCGTAGCAAGGTGTCGAGCTACACCGTAGCAAGGTGACAAGCTACGCCGTAGCAAGATGACGAGCTACGCCGTAGCAAGGTGACTAGCTACGCCGTACCAAGGTGACGAGCTACGTCGTAGCAAGTTGACGAGCTACGCCGTAGTAACGTGACGAGTTATGTCGCAGTCGTAGTCGTACAATGAAATTAATAAAACTTTAGTGTGCTGTTTTTGCTTATAATTGTGTGCTAACGTAGTGATAAATATCACTTGCCTCGGTAAAGGCAAACATCGTGAGGAAACCAGCATGCCTGAGAGATATTTCTTAACGGCGTATAAAGCCAAGTCAGAGGCCCATGGGCAGCATAAAATCTCTGACACCAGGTTAGGCACTTATAAACACACGATAAAGAAGAAGATAACACTTAATGATAACTTTTATAATCAGAAACAAAATTAACTGTATAATTTTGGTAATATGACGTTATCAACAAGATACTTCGATTTTAACTCTTAAAAACTGAACCCTAAATCCAAAATCCCAAAATCCTAATCCCAAAATCCTACCTACCCTCCACCCAAACCATACATACTACATAAATCCTGCAGCTCTGGCCATCATTCAGGTCAGCACACAGTTTGTTACATCGCCGCAGACACACGCTTACATCACCCGCCTTGCGGCTTTGTTTATGTTTGTGACGTTTTCACTGGCCGTTTAAATTGTTAGGCTAGGAATAAGGCGGGAAAGATATAAAAAAAAAAACATTTAAAAAGTTTTAATTCATATATAAAAAAACTTAGCTCTGAAGCTCGCTTTGATGTGATTTTGTATGATACAGTCTGTTCTCTTTTGTAAGAAGGTCTTTAAGTTGTTTTTTAATAAAGGACGAGGTCGGTATTCCTAAAAAAACACTTTGGGTGGGGTTTTTCTGTCAGGAATGTATCAGTAGCAGCCACACATTTTTATTACATCCTGTATATACCACATTTTATGCAAATAAAAAACTTACTTTTATATTAGAATGAATAAGAATACATTTTTGAAGTTTATTCGTAACGGATTGGAAAAAAATGTACAGTTATTTTTATTGAAATTGAATTCATTGAACGAAGCCTGAGGCAGAACAAATATGTTTCAACATCTCATAATTTACTACATAGTATTATTGTCCCTTTATTAATATATTTATTTAGACGAGTCAACATTGTTTAACTTGGTATTTCAATTCGACAGATTTCAACTGTTACAGATTATTCGCTAAAATAATTTCCTCGAAATGGAATAATCTTTTTAACTTTGCCTACCCACATAGTATTACGCATGTATAAAAAATGTGGTTCGCTGTAACTTAATTCTGATTTTTAAATTCTGATCTTAAACTATCTTCATTAGACCTTTTATCAACCGCGGTGATTTATGTCAAATTTCTGTATGACCATTTAATTAGTTGTTAACTAGGGGGTAATGGGATCATTAGTTGCAATGATGCTTCTGGGCAGTTTGATGAGGTTGAGCTGGGACTAGGAGAAGGAAACCACGATTTCTGAAATTAAAAAAATTAACGACATTATTGTGAAATATGCGCTTAGGTTAAGCCGTTTGTCCTGGCTGTCATTTAATACATCTTTGACAGTTGTTACAGGTAGTCAGTGGCCCGAAAGTCTGACAACAAGTCTTCCCAAGGCAGAGGACAGACTGATAGGCAGTCGCTCCATGTTAAATACTGGTATTCAGTTGCATCCGGTTTGACTGGAAGCCGCCCCATTAGTGTTGGTAAAGGGCTAGGTTAATCATAACATAGAAACCGTGAAAACAGTTGTTGCATATAATTACAACTTTACCCAAACATATCAAAATATCTCACTTTGCTACAATGTAAACAAAACAACTTTATAATAATACAACCAGTATGACAATTGTCGGAGACAATCGGGTGTCTCCGTGAGCCTTCGAGTGTTTTCGTAAGCCTTCGTGCGCCCATCGGAATGGAACGGCGCCGTTCAAGGAAACTATTGGTTTTATGTTGAGATGGGGTTACCAGCTTACGAGTTTTGGTGGATGACTGAGTATTATTTTAAGGTGAACTATTTGTGATCCTGTATAATCAGCCTGTAACGATCCAACTCAGGCTTCTTCTATTTGAGAGGGAGTAGCCTGGGCTATATCCCCCACGCGGGTCCTGTGCTAGTTAGTGGATGTCATATTACATCTTCGATTTTCTAATTTCAATCATTTATTTAATGCACAATTAACACAACCAATTTTACACGTTAAGCTTAAAAACTAGTGAGTGAAGATAACTTAAAACTAATATTGCAGAGTATCTATTATTTATCTAATGTCACCTAAATAGATCATTATGAACTTTCACATATTCATATACATATTAATTAAACTTATATCATGTATTCAGACTTTATGCATTTTAAATCATTTTCGTTTGGACTTGTAGCGGCACTACAAAAAGTACTACAGCTACATAGAATTATATTGATTGTTATAGATACAAAGTTTTTTTATTATCCTCAATACATTGTTAAATAAAATAAAATATGTTACCTCGAAGCTGCAACTTTACCACTAAATAAAAAAAAACGAAATTCTCACAATTCCATAAGAACCAAAGTAAAGAACAATTACAAGCCATCCTTTCCGGGGTAATTTTAAATTCGCAGTTGGCAACAATGCTCTTTTTTAACAAAAGGTGAATGTCGGGGAGTCCATTTGTGGGCCGCGATGAACTTTATAATGTCTTTAGGAGTTGTAATATGAGGGTAGGAATCATTCTTTAATGTCAGTTATGGTTTTCACAGCATTAAAAGATTTTTCTTTCAAGGTTAGGCAAAGTTTGAATGGGTCATACAATCTTTGTTGAGGAGTCAGAATTTTTCTTTTTAAGTAATGTCCGCTTATGTTGACTTTTGGGTAATTTCTTGGTTATTTGACAACGTTGGCTTATAAGAAGATGTATATGAAAAAAATTAAAGCTTAGATGTTTTTTTTTGGCCAGTTGGGAGAATGAGTAAGTGGATAATAAGTATTCAGTGGTCTGAAAGTCTGATAACCAGTCTTACCAAGGGGTATCGTATTATCCAGTACTAACTGGGTTGTGGAAGTCAAATAGGCAATCGATCCATGTGAAATACTGGTATTCAGCTGCATCCGGTTAGACTGGAAGCCGACCCTAACTATGAGTGGACGATAACTTATAGCCTTGTATGGTCTCTGAAATGTTTTCAGTCGGTTTAGACGTCATGTGGTGTTGAGTAAAATGGACACAAACCTATTTCGGGATGGGAAGCAATATGCATAGAAACCACATTAAACAGAACGGGCTGATGACCGCAAGCCAATCCGCTCGGCGCGATTACTGTTGTACGTCATTGAAAACTGGTTAGTACAGCCAGACCGAAATACCAAAGCTTTGTCAGGCACACCTGTTACCCCTGAATGCTTCGACAGAAGTGTATTTAAGTTTAATAGTATGGCCATGTTTCGCCAGTTACGATTAAGTGTTGACATAAACCGGACACATATCCAGACTCTGTGTCTTCTACTGAGAAATTACTGATTGAAAAATCCAATAACACTTTGCCCGACCTGGGAATCAGACCGAGGACCTGAAGCTCAGCAGTAGCGCTTAAAAAAAGAGACCATAGGTTTCTCAGAAATTATTTTGGTATTTCGTTACAAAGATTACTTGAATCCCACCAATCCAATCCTATTTGCTTACTAATATTATAAATATGAAAGTAACTCTGCCCGTCTCTACGTTATCTTTTCGTGCCTAATTTTCTCGTCCCAGGTATATTATTTTATTATTATTATATCATTTATTTCGAGCAACAAGACTCATAGTGTTAGTAACAATATACTTACAAACTATGTTAGTAATACACTTACAAACAAAACAAAACAAAAAACAGATTGTGACACCATTGCTGCAAGGTGACAGGCCCAGCTGAAACCTTGCAGCAGTGGCTCACAACCGTACAATCATGCCTACTCGCAATCATAGACATATAATATAATATAATATACAATCGTATACTTTGGACCTGAGTTAGGTAATATATTTATCTCGGAAGTACGTTCCGGTAGGATAGTTTTGCAAAAAAAAAAACCAAATTAAGCCACCAAATTGTTACGAGCTGGGTATGGGATAAATTAATTACTACCGAAGGACGACACAGACGGTATCCGTACCAGGAGTCAGCGACAGCAGAACATGGACCAAAGGCCGTTTGGAGATTCTCCGACACAGACACCGGGTGGTGTCTAGCCTAAGTCAGTGCGAGTCGTTGGATACTGGAGCTAATCACACAGTCGTCAATTCTCACCTAGCAAGTCAATTTTGTAAGCTAGAATGTAACGTTATCTTCGAAACTATTGATCCGATTCCGAAAATTCTTTTACTAATGGAAAGCTACATTATCTCCGAGTATCAAATGGTATTGAAACGTTCCCGTAGGATAATTTAAGAAAAAAACGCGAGCGAAGCCGCGGGCAAAAGCTTCTAATGAATAGATAACAAAAGTGCACCTCCACCTTTATCGCTACCTCCCCCGAAACAAATAAAAGTGCGTAAAGACAGATTAATAGCGACTCACATATTGGCTAACCACAGTTTTATGGAAAACACTAAAATAGTATTACGAGCTGAAATAATTTCCGTGATCCATAGGATTTTTATACCATGGCGGTTTATGGCATTTTTCTCGTTAAAACTAAATCTTAATGTCCGCAAAACGTGGGATGTGTGGTAAAACTACTGTTATTTTCTTTTTATGTCCTTATGGGATATGGCCACAGTAGTGTTTCGTGGTTGCGTGGGGATATGAGGGTTTTGAAAAAAGGTTTTATGGTCAAATGTGTGTACTATTACCCTATAATTCCTTATTTTAGGACGCATAAGATACATAGTACTGAATTCCATACATACACGATGTAAACGGACTCTTCAGGCATCCGTCTGCTTTCAAATGTTTTATCACCGTAGCGTTAAGCAGAGGTGTACCTATAGTACACCAACATTTCGCCAGTTATGTTCAAGTTCCATGTAATAAGGGGCAAGCCTTTTTATATTAACCGAGCACAAATTCAGACTCCGCTGCTGCTGAGAAATTCTTAATAGAAAAACCAACAAACTTTGCCCGACCCGGAAATCAACCCGAGTACCTCATGCTCGGCAGACCCATTTAGCAAACACCTGACAAACGATGCAGTTGTTTCGTATCTTCAAAATATCCTAAGTTCATCCACATTCCCAGCTATAATTGTCAATTTAAGACGTGAATACACAACTAGTCCCACACATTAATAAGTCAGAACACAAAGACATGGCTCCTCAGTTTATGACGTCCTAAATTGAGCTAAAGCTTGAAATATTTAAGCTATATAAACGTTGAGCTGCTCATAAACGGTTAACCTGATCGACCTGGCTTAAGGGAGGGGTTGTTTGAAGCTGTCTATTGTCGTAATGTTACTATTTTTATTTATGAAAAAATTATTGTTTCATCTTAAAGGAATGGAATTTTTAGAACTGAACCCAGTTTAGTGCAAAGGATATGCAATATGTGAACTATTTGTCAGTTAGTAACAGAAAATAGTCATCATTCTCCTGTCGTTATCCTAATATATGCAGTATGTCTTCTTGTTGCAGTGAACTCTGGGTTAATATACGAGTGTCACCAACGCCTGAACCAGGTTGGTAATCTCAATAATATAACTATCCAATGGATCAAAGGACAAGTGGTAATGATGCGGCGGACGAACTCGCTAGAAGGGGATCGAGCACGGCAGCGGTGGGACCCGAACCTATCGTACCGCTCCCTTTCGGATACCTACGCACACTGGTAAGGAAACGAACTAGCGAACAACACCACAAGCTGTAGCTGGACCACAGCGAGTGTAGGCAGGCCAAGGAAGCGCTTCCTGCTATCGATGGCCGCTTCACCAAACGCGCGCTGCGGTTGACTAAACCACAGATGCGCACAGTTACAGCCGCCATTACCGGACACGGCTCTTTTAATAAACACCTCTTTGTCTTAGGAGTCACAGACAGCCCCCTGTGCCGTGCCTGCATGGAGGAAGACGAGATAGCAGCCCACGTGCTTCTGCACTGCCCAGTGGTTGCAACATACAGGGCAAAGTACTTTGGTAACCCAGGTACTCTCCCCGAGATAGTCAGCAACATTGGGGCGTTACTGGCCTTTCTCGGGGAATTGGGATGGATAGAATAGTTTCCCACCCGCACGCAAAATACGCGCTTTGACGTGGAGTTGCGGACACCAGCCCGTTATACAATACAATACAATGTCTTCTTGTTCAAAACTTCTCTATTACCCGTCATCTCATCAGACACCTCCTTTCTTGCCGTATCGTCCTTCACACAGTCTATCTATCATTTCTTTGGTTTTCTTTTACTCCTATAGCCATCAATATTCATACTCAACATTTTGCTCACTACATTCTCCTCAGCTGGTGAAAGAAAATTTCAGGCAAATTGAGCTTGGTCCAAAATAAAAAGTTTTGCATTTAAAGAGCCGATACGCTTAGCACAATAATCAAGCTTTGTAAATTAATGAAACAACAAGCAACATGCAAGCATTACGGTATTTTTTCCCGGAATTGTGATTTATTTTTCCACGTAAAGCTGTCTCATCCATTGAATCATCTTTTGAAATCTTCATCTTCTCCATCCTATTTCGTTTCTTTTTATTTACTTATTTTTCTCTTTGTTTAATTTTTATTAGTTGTAAGTAAGTATTGTTAATTTCACAATTTTAATTTGTGTGTTTTGTCCTGTGCGGGCTAATAAATGCTTTTTCTTTCTTCTTTCTTTCATCATGAGTGTAGGATGATGTTATTACTAATTCTAATTTATTCGCAGTTGGCGCACCATTATGTTCATCTTCCATACATCTTTACAAGCCGGTCTTCATCAGATCTTAATATATCATCATCATGTCATCATGTGTTGCGTTCATCATGTCTTTCCTATTCTATTCTTCATCATAACTTCCTCAAATACAACTCAAGTCACTTATCTCAACAATCCTGCCACCTGCTACAAGATATAAGCTTATTTGACAAATTTCTTCCCAATAACACTTCCCCTTAAACAGTGCTATCGTCATGCCCCGTAAAGGGAAGCTATCATCCCTTATGGAAATATAAAATCAAGTAGTTTTGAGCCAAGGGCGATACTCTTTATGACTCCATAACCTGAAGACTGGCTTTACCCATCAAGGAAATCTCTACTCTGTATCTGAGAATTGTAGGTTTAATTTTGAATGGGATGTTTTCATGTAAGATGATAGGCTTTATTAATTCAAACTCTGTTATTAGAGTGATAAAGTTGATAATTGAGTGTGAGGTTAGGGAAACTGAAATCGTATGCGGTTACGTAATATTATGTAGGGTACTTTTGATTTGTGGTGACTTGTCAGTATGTTTCGTTATTTATTATATTTTCATGATATTTCTTTACGTGCTCGTATATTATAATAATGTTACATTCAGGGACCCAAGATGCATTATGAATAAATTAACAAAAATATTTTCGAAATTCCGGAAAAATACTCAAAGCTCCTGATAGATGAAAGACGGAGCGTGCGTTTTATTGCATTATTACTAAGTCATTACAAGGCAGCAGAAGAAATTACTACCATTTTTTCTGTTGCCAAGAAAAAAATGTTTTGTGTTTGAATCGGTGCCTAAGGTTTACATCTTTTTGATGAACGTTGGTTCTAAAGGGAATCTTTGTTAATCGTGTTAGTGGGACGAGAATAAAACTGAACGCACAGCACTGCATCTGCGCGGGCTCAGCCAGCGCCTCAACGCAAGCTGTTCACCACTGTTTCGTCTATACACGCAGCAACTTTGAAAAGTGATTTTATCTTTCTGTATTGATTAAAGTTTTCCCCTTTACGAACATTTGGTTATACGTATTTTGGAAGCCACAAAAACCACAAAACATTACCGAAGACACATACCGATAAAAAACAGTCTTGCTGCTACATACAATTATAAATAAATAAATAAATATATCGCTGGACATTAACACATAGCGCCATCTTGTGCCACACTAAGCAACGAGGCTTGTGTCGTGAACACCAGATAGTTGATATACTACATAGATACTTTTTGTTTGTAAGTACATACTTATTATACATATAAACATCCATGACTCGGAAACAAATGTCCATGCTCATCAAACATTTGATCCAACCGGGATTCGAACCCTGGACCTTTAGAACGTAAGGCAGCCTCACTACCACTACGCCATTCGGGTCGTCAAAAATTTGAGTGTGTTTAACATTTGATCGCAATAGACTGATTACCATTGCACCACCGTAGCCAAAAAACCACAAATGTCATCATAAAAATGTCAGTCACCATAACATTTCCCATAAGTACCCCAACACCGGGGTGATACCTCAGCCACCTCCCAGACAGGGGTTATTTATGGGGCCCATAAAACCAGCCGTAAAGCATGGTAATGAGATAGTGCAAGTTTTCACCCCTATCTTTGAACATGGTTTACGATATTAGCTGGTGCATTTTAGAGGTGCTATTTATGTATGGTTTTGACGTGTAACATAGGGTCTAGTAAAACGTCACAATACATCAACTATCCCTTGGTGAGCCCGTTGTCAAGCTAGCGGGCCAAGCTCTGACCACCTGTATCAGTAAACTCTAAAGTGACTAGTGTGAATGAACTTTTGACCTTGTCTATAATTCAGAACTCACTTTGGCAACGCATCCACATACTTTATGTTGTTACATAACATAACATCGCCTGTCTCCGAGGGTTAAGCAGATGTGTATCTATTAGTACACATTTCGCCAGTTATGTTTCAGTCCCGTGTGATAGGGAGACGAGCCAATTGCCATCAACCGGGCACAAATCCATACTCCGTGACTGATACTGAGAAATTCCTGATAACATTTTGCCCGACCCGGGAATCGAACTACGGACCTCATGCTCAGCAGTCGCGCTTGCGACTACTAGACCAATGAGGCAGACGACTTTATGTTGCTGTATTTACCTAAATATGCTTGAAGCTACCGTGACTTGTAGTAAAGTAGTTGGAGTCCATATGAGAACCCTGCCTTTACTCCTCCCTACATATAAATAAAAAAACATAACTACGTACATAATCAAATATTCCACAAACTCATTTCAGTTTCCCGTTTCATTACCGCACATACGGATTCCTAAAATGAGTGTGAGCTCGTAAACATTTTAGTGCTGGCGTTGAACGTGACATTCTGCACGTTACTGACCAAAGGAGCTGAGTCAGTCGGTGTGTGTGATTGAAAATGTACCAAATGTTGGTCAGCCAAGGTTATAGAATGACGTAATAAGCCTATAAAGTGCCCACTGCTGGGACACAGACTGGGCTGGGCTACAATCTACCACACGGGCCCAATGCGGGTTTTTAGATGCCACTTATAAAAAAATAATAGAACGTTTCCTCACGATATTTTCCTCAACCGTTTTTAGAGCAGTGGTGATGAAATAATTTACACAAAGAGTAACGTGCCTACCTGGGTGAAACCGCTTAAGAAGTCTTGGACTAGGGAAATCTTAATGGAAAAACTAAATAACTTTAACCAACTTGGGAATCAGCCCCAGAACCCCTCGTTAAGAACACCAATGAGGCAGTAAAAGGAATTCCTTTTTTGGAACAAAAAACGTCCTTTGATTTGACTCTTGGCAAATGAAGATTAAAAAGTCTAAGGTCACTTATTTAACAGACATCTTGCCTCTTAAACTATGGTAATCTTATAAATAGAACCAAATCTTGAAAATTATTTCATTCACCCAAACAGATATTAAACTCCAATTCAAATCGCCTCAAATTCAAATTAACGGTTCCCAATCTTCGGTTGTGGACATTATCTAAATTGCCGGCTCATATCCGGCCAGAATTATGATTGATGACGTCACATCCTTCCAATCCTTCGCCCGGGGAGGCTGTGGTCCTTTGCGATGATTGGATGGACGTAAAATGCCCTTGTGGGTTTGGGAAATAAAAATATTATGGGCCATTTTTATAAGCGTGTCAAAATGTCTCTAACTACATATTTAGAAATTGTCATATTTCGGAAGACCGTTATTCTTTGTCTATGTTTTTTGGCTCCGGCCCATCTCGTTTTTTTGCTAACCGTTTCAATAACTTGTTTTCTTGGGAAAAAATCGAGGCATATTAATTCTAATTAAACTTTAAATAGACTTTAAAACTGGAGATCGGTGTTTTACCGATGTAAAAACAGTACTTGTAATGTTGACGAAAAGACGTTTTTCGCCTCGTTTCAGTTCGGACGCGACTCAATACCGTGTCAGACTGTTCGCTTCTATTACATTGACATAAAGCACTTTCTGACTCAGCTTAAGCTGAGTCCGCGTAGAAAAATGTGGTCACATGTCCATACCCAATAAGATACAGAAATCATTCCACAAGAACAAGCAGGTTACTCCCAATCTAAATCCATTGCAAACATCCTTAAGTGTGAGAGGCAGAAAAATACAAAAGTGATACAAAACGCGATTGTTGGCCCGAAGCCCAGATAAAAATAGGAATAAAGGATAATCCCGGCTGAGCCAGGGAAACTTCGCCAGTAAACGGTATTAGCTTAAAATTTTATTTTCTTAAAACATTACTGGGAATGACGATAAATATCATTCTTTGCTTGTTTTTGCTTAGGGCTACATTGGGGGTTTACGGCTTTGTTAAACATGAGCTTGCAGTTTTAAAAAAAGATCATTATTGATAAAACAATTATAAAATTCCAAATACTTTCTCAATATCTGTAAAACCATTTGTATTTAATCGTCGTTTGCGGGTAGTCAGAAAGTTTGAAAATCTGACAACTAGTCTAAGGAAATGGTATTGTCAAGCAACTGCAGAGTTGTGAAGATTAATATTAGACAGTCGACTACGTAAAATATAGGTATTCAGCTGCATCCTCTGAGACAAGAAGCTGACCCAAAGATTGATAGAGAAAACGTAATAATGATGAATAAAAATAATCTAACGCAGTTCCAACTTTGACTTTGGATAATTTGAAACCCATTGTGAGAAGACCTGGGTTTTTCGGCCGATATTATCTCTATCTATCTATATTCTATCTCACTTATTATAATTTAGATTTCTAGGATTAATAGTCTGAGATCGAATACACGAGATGAGATTTTTAATTCGTTTCTGATTAAAAAGATAGAGGCAGTAGGGTAGCAATCGATTTACTTTTAAAAAGTAACTCTCAAAGTAAACTATCACAGCGACCTAGCCTTTTAAAAACGTGTAAGTACCTAAAGACCAATAAAAATAAATACCTTCATAGAGCCCTAATTACTTCCATGAAGATCTTAATTGTCAATTTAAATGCTTAATAAAAGGAACGCACCAATTACATTTTGTTCCGATAGGTTCGACTCCTAACACGTAAACCTAATAAATTGTTATGTACCTATTATTATACCCGTCAGTGCCTGGGTCACAAGTACGAGTACCTTTAGGTAGATAATATTTTTCCCTAGTCGTTTCTCTTAGCTTTCAGGCACAAAAAAAAATCGTGCTGAAAATATTAGGTTAGTAAAGTATTTGTAAGGCAGATGTGAGTGGAAAGACCGGGAGAAAACCCTATAGAAGGACATTACACTGACCTTATTGGTGTTCTTCAGAAAAGTCAGGTGCGTAGTACTCGCAACCGGCGAGAGTATGACCAGATTTGTGAACGTGGACGAAGAAATAAGAGTGTTCAAGGATAGTAATACGCTCTATAGTATCAGCCTACGCCCATAGGAAAAAGGTGTGAACTTATATGTGTATGTATGTAGTTGTAAGTAATAAATGAAACTCGGAAATACACTTTGAAAGCACTCTTAACTACTTTAACAAACCTCAAGCATACTAAAACAGTAACAGACAACAAAAATATGTAGTAAACGAGCCTTCGCATGCCCTGAAAAAAATACATCACTTCACAATTTTTTTCGCGAACAATCTCTCCAAAAAATCTCCCTAATGAACACAGGGTTTTCCAACAAAACTCTGTGTAAGCCGGAATATATTGGCGTGGCGGTACACTAATATGACAAAACCGCCTGTGTCAGAACACCGTGTCGTAATTTTTAAGGATTTGCCAGCGGGCACTTATCACGCGCTGTCTGTTGAGATTAGACTCGAGTGGAGGGCCCTAAATTGGCGGGAATCTTTTTGGAAGGAGTTTTTTATATTTAGAATGATTAGAAATTGTGTTGTGGAGTATGGCTGTATGGAGGTCGTGTTATTAGGGGGTATACATTTTTTTTTTGCGATTATTGAATTATTTGGCAAGTGTAGTGATGGTTGCATCACTTAGATCGTCACTTCAGAGTGTGTTTTGTTCCATAAATGCCAACGCTGAAATCAAAGGACAATGGGCGTATTTGGAAAGAACATTTTCAGCGTAAGGCTGTGCTAGGGTAAAACTTACCTACACTATACTTAAGTTACAGAAATATAAAATGTACAAATTGTGCATAGGATGACACAATGGGCGGTCAGATGTAGTATAATAGGCATGTCTCCAGGGCATGGTATGTACGCACGACGAACAATCAAGTTATACAAAACCTGTTTATGCGGATCTCTCATTGTAAGAGAAATCTATACAAAGCGAGGACATGTTGTACTGGTAATGTATAGCCTTATGTGTCGCCGTGTGTACCACTAGTGTATTGGTAAAGGTAGGTCACAGAACTTTAAAAACAATCAAACTAAGATAGTCAATTTGTTTGCCAAGTTGATACAACAAATGATGTGCAATTAATAGGCCAAAAAAAATGATATCAAGTTGTGATCAGATTCATATGAAAAAATAATTCAACAATTGACTTCCCGCCTTCAAAACCAAATCTTAATTAACATTTTCAACCCGCCACAAAACTACAAACTTGAAACTTCCACCCCCTAACAACCCCTCCGCTTGTTTCCAAGCCCACCAATATAAATAAGAGGCTTTATCCAAGGATTATCTCTTTAAGAATTGCGCTTCCCCGGTACGAACAGGTCTGAACAAATATGACAATGAGGTCGCTCTGTCTTCGCGACTTAGGGGGCAAAAACTTTGGGGTAGTTGTGTTTTTGTTGGAATTTCGGCGTTTTGGAGTTGAAAGTAGATACCTACATCTACTTTTAACTCTAACATCTTTGAAATGTTAATAACCTTTTAGGGGACAGATGGACGGATGGATACAGTTGCCCAAGGACAGGTAAGTGATGCCGTGACGTCTGACAGGGGAGAACGAAAGAAGAAAACTTTGCACCGAACCCAAGTAGAATGGGGCAAGGGCAGAAATATGATCCAGATGGTAAAAATTGACTAAAATACGTAAGGAGTTCAAACTCAATATTGCACACATTTTTTTTCCTATATTCATTTAATTTACACATTTTTAATATTTCATAAATTACACAATTTCTTTTATTCATTTTGTTACATAATATCATTTACATTTTTAAATATTCCTATAATAAAAACAATAAAAAAAAAAATCTTTTAAAAATATAAAAAAAATTGTAGCGAACTTAGTCCGAACTACCGGTTACACAATTTATTATTACGGTTATATAATAAAAGAATACCAGCGCTGTGACGTTTTTTTTTAATGTTACAGCACCTTTTGGCCTAGTACAGGACAAATTTAATTTCATTTTTTTTTTATTATTTTTCTCTTTGTCTATTTTTTATTAGTTATAGTGTTTGTTTATCCATTTTTATTTGTGTGTTTTGTCCCGTGCGGGCTAATAAATGCTTTTTCTTTTCTTCTTTCATTCTTTTCTTTTCTTTTAAAAAAATTGCCACAGGCCACATAACTGTGAATAGACTGTAGTTTACTCTAGATGTTGTCTTTTGGTAGCCTTTAACCCACGAGTAAATCATACATATAACATAACGCCTGTAATTCCCGAATGGTTAGGCAGACGTGAAAAAATTGTACACAGACCTACATTTTGCCAGATATGTTTAAGTCCCATGTAATAGAGGCTAGTTAAAATCACGTGACAGCCTGCACTCCTAAATCCAAAGGCCAATATAATTCCCTCACACACAATGCATAGATTTCCCTCTAAAACCTTACAGGCCGAACTATCCAAACTCGAACTACTTAAACCTATTATATCATACGAGACAGTTATAATTTATGCAAGGCTCACGGCGTTTAGTCGTAGGAGCGAAAATGTGAGTTATTGCACACCCCTTGCGTAAAGGCTGGTGTACGTATATAGGTATGTGAGTCCTGGTCAAATTTACCAGACGGTTGTCACGTTGAGTTATTGCCCGTTTTAGGATAATGATGTTTGGTTAGTGACAGAAAGGGGTGACTTATGTAGAAAAAGTTTGAAAACATTGTTTTTCTTTTTAGTCCAAAAGCTAACGATTAATGAAAGATGTAAATTATAAACTCTTGAACCATAAACCTATGTGGTTTTTAAGTTAAAATTTTGGGGGTATAAGGAACAGGTTGTAAATTGCCTCATCCCTCATTAAAAAGAGAGGATCCTCAGACCAGACGGGTGTTGTGTCTGGTGGGCTACTGTCGAACGCGTATAGTTGGGATATTGTATCGATATCTTGCGGATAACTCTGATAGCGCAATGCAGGATTTTAGTTCTTCCTTTGATTCATAGATGTCACTAGCGCTCTTTTTGTCAATTTGATTAACATATTGTATATTGTATAACGGGCTGGTGTTCGCAACTCCACGTCAAAGTGCGTATTTTGCGTAAGGGCTATAATCCACCACGCGGGCCCAGTGCGGATTGGTAGATGTCACATGTCTTCGATTTTTTTGGTTCTAGGACATGCCGGTTTCCTCACGATGTTTTCCTTCACCGTTTTGAGAGCAGTGGTGATGAAATAAATTACACAAAGTAATGCGCCTGCCTGGGTTTGAACCTACTACTTACTGTTCGTAAGTCGGGGCCGCCACCACTGGGCCACCGCTGCTCTCATTTGATTTGATTAACATAATCGCTACGAAATCACTAGACATTTTATGCGAAGTTTTCGTAATATCTTGAACAAATCCATATTTCCCTCATAACAAATACCGTGTTTAAACTTGGCAAGCATGACGTGAGAATATTTAAATTGCCCAGTAACAGCGATAACACCTCGGATATGTATTAATGAGCGTTTCATTAATTATAATTTAAATACGAAAGGTTTCCCCTTTGCGTTGCCACGCCAGGTAATGTATACGAGTTTTTTTGATGATTTATTATTCACTAAGTTATGTTTTAAGGTCGGGAATTTATCCCAAAAGAACGTACAGCCGGGATACAAAGTATCCTATGTCCTTACCCAGGACTTAGCCTTTCATGTGCCTAGTCACGACCTCTTAAAGCACGTCATTTGTAGATCTTTGACAGAAGTTACAGGTGACCTGAAGTTTGACAATCAGTCAATTACCAAAGGGTATCGTATTACCAATACTAACTGGGTTCTAGAGGGCGGATAGGCAGTCGCTTCATGTAAAACTACTGGTATTCATCCGGTCAGACATGAATTCAACCCCAATATAGTTGGGAAAAGGCTGGGCAGATGGTGATGGATGTTGATATAACTATTCATTATATACCCGCCTTTTTCTCATGAGGGATGGCAGAAACTAAAGAACTGCTACGATGATTATTTGTTGTTGTAGCGGCAACCGAAATACACATTCTATAAAAATTTCAACGTGATAGCTAGACTATCACGGTTCATGAGATACAGCCTGGCGACAGACAGACAGACGGATAGTGGAGTCTTAGGGTCCCGTTATTACCCTTTGGGTACAGAACCCTAAAAAGCAACCCAAAATGGTCCTCCCAAACACAAAATTCCACGCCTTGTAAGTCACCTCTTTCACAAAAAAGAAGGTAAATACGAGCGCATCGTCCAATTACAAATCCATCTGATATGACATAAATCAGAGCACAATCGAACGGGGCGTCGCGCGGTGAGAAAAAATAAAATTTATTCGACGGTCCACCGCAAATGTTGGGAGTCATGCGTGGCGGGAGTTGTAAGCGGGAGCGGCTGGAATGACTAAATTTTCAGAAAGTAGTTTGAACTTTTAGCATATATGTCCCCACTGATGGGACACAGATCTCTCTATGGGAGGGAGTAGGCTTTATTAGCTAAAGCCATTGTTTAAAAAAAAAAAAAGAATGTTTAAGCATACCATGTTTCGTTAGTAATCTTTGATTTCGCAAAATACGTACTATTAAGTCCTGCACCCCAATTGCGCACACACTTATTATCACAATATACGAGTAACGTAGGTCCCAAGAACTAACCTTATTAGGTACCAAGTAAGCTTCATTATCGCCTGCTACCACAAACTTAGACCACTCACCTCAAGACCAGGGGAGACGCGGCATAAATCAACCATCCGATGGGTAGGCCGAATGAAATGTGGTATGTAAATCCTATCCCCCTAATATCGGGAGGGGATGAATTATAGTCAGGTTATCCCCCGTCCATTGTGAATTTTACTCCGTTTCTAAGATAAGTACCGAATGTGTGTCAGAGAGGTGATTTATTCTCGTCCAAATGTAAGTGGTCTGTTTTTTGGCAGCCATTTTGAATATTAGCGCAATTGTGATTGGTTGTGCTTACAGTTTGGCCGCTGAGAGATTGCGTTCCTGACGTCTGACAGCTGGTAAATAAATTTGGCGCGAAATTATAACATTTATTGTTACTGGATTTAATGATATCGTGTTTAATAATATTATTTGCTAATAAGGCAAAAAGGGCAAAAAAGTTAATAATAGGTAAGTTATCTAAGCTCTAAGTCATTTATCATCACCAAGAATACTAATACTCGCGACCTGTCAGGAACGTTCTCTCTGCGGCCAAACTGTAGGTACGGATGTTATGGTGCGTGGTGAAGGATTGTTTTGGGGATTGCAGAATTTGTTTTAAAGGGAACTAAGGGAAGTGAAGTTTTAAAAGGGATGGCGATATTGAAAGTCAAAAATATATCAGTTCATTGACATAAACTACTGAAAATTTCGTTAGTCCTGTTGAAAGCCGTTGTAGAAATTTGACACATTTTTAAAGCGATGGCCACTTGTACAGGCTGTCTAGACTAAGGTTCTGGGTTTTTGGAAACTTATTCAATTTAATTTGTTGTCATATTTTAAAAATATTTTATAAACCTGTCAATATTTTATCCTGTATGCCATGGATACTCCATAAACTTCAACGCATTAAAAGCTATTAATTGAAACGTACGAATTGTGAAACATACGAAATGTTTGCATTTTCAGTCAATATCAGTATATATCTCTCACCTAAAACCTAAACTGAAATTCAAAATAGTACGAGGAAACTGGTATCTCCTACAACAAAAAAAAATCGAAGGCTATCTCTGCTATCCACCGCCCAGCATTGCAGCACGGTCCTGGGTGGTCGCTCATCTCTCTTACAGAGAGGAGGCATGTGTTCCAGCAGTGAGAACATCATGGGCTTTTCGTGTGGTTACTGCCTAATCTGGTATCAGAGTTTTAATGCCGCCCATGGGCTTGGCTTTACATGACGCCGTGTGTTTTTCAAATCTAGCTATATGGCAATTATCGACTGCTAATAATATGTATGGGAGTCTACGAATTAAAGAGTAACTAAATTGTGAAATAGAACTGAAACCTTATTATGAAAGAAAATTCTCAATCCATTATTTTACTGTCTATCTAAAAAAACCGGCAATAAAACTTCGTACCCGTATGCATGTTAACAAAACGATAAAAAAAGGCTTTTATAACCAATTTCATATCAAATAAAACTATCTGGAAACATCAATATGAACCTCCATATATTTTATTTCACCCGTTTTTCTCCAACAACGGGTTTTTCCATCGCTGTACCTAATAAAAGAAAAATAAACTATGACAGTAAACGGAACATAGTTCACAGTAAAACAAACCAAATATTTATTGAGATCGAAACGAGTAAAACCGCGGGATAAAACAGTATAACAATAAAAGTCAAGTTTTATTATGATTTAGTACATTCGTAGCTATATGACCCGCATTCACTCGACCAATAAAACTTGACCCGTTAACCCATAAACAACGTTTAAGTCTAAAGCTCAAGATAATATTGGTACTGCATGTCATGTCCTGGAAAAACAATCTTAAGTTAAACACCTTGGCTCAACCTTAACTCTTGAACATAAAGGTGGTTATACTTTGTCTCTTGTTGAAGGATAAGGTTGTTGCCATCGTCACGTATGCTATTATGTTCATGATTACAGTTCGCATAATGAGGGTAGGTATAATTTGGTGACGTCATCGGCATATTGATGCGGATAACTTTTTAAGGGCGCATTTGCATGCTGATCCAGGTATTAAGGCAATGGATTAGGGCTTATCTCCTTAAGGAGCGCTTAACGTACACTAGGCATACTAATATGTCTATTACCTAGCCAAGACTAGGTTTTTTGCTTCGAAGACCAGTATAAGTAAATGTGTAATTGAATTTCTCTGTTACAGTCCACAAGAAACTATGCTAGGTTAGAAGTTGGCTTATTATAAGTCCCCAATCCTATGGGATATAATCAGTCTATACTTTTCCCAGTGCTAGGACACAGGCCTCCTTTGCATAAAGAGTGGGTCATAATACACCACACAATTAAGGCAATAGGGTAGAAGACACCATAAAACAATAATTGCAAGATAGTAATCTTTAAAAAGAAAACGTTATTTTGGACCTGAAAACCCGATTTATTTTTAATTAATTGCCAAATTAGATTTTTAGTTGCTTTGAAATCAATAAATAGTTGAGTCATTGAGTTGACCAAACAGTGACGTCACAGCATGCTATTACCATACGAAATCTATGAGAGAACCGGGTTTTGACAGCTCTTAAAAGTATGTTAATTCATTGGTGTGTCATCTACCCTATTGTATTGTATTTGACGACCCGAATAGCGCAGCGGTAGTGAGGCTGCCTTACGTTCTTAGGGTCCCGGGTTCGAATCCCGGTTGGAGAAAATGTTTGTGTGATGAGCATGGACATTTGTTTCCGAGTCATGGATCTTTATATGTATAATAAGTATATATTTACAAACAAAAAGTATCTATGTCAGGTCATGTTTACTAACAATTTATATGGATGTAAAATAATTTATCTGAAATAAAATGATTATTATTATTATTATGTAGTATATCAACTATCTGGTGTCCACGACACAAGCCTCGTTGCTTAGTGTGGCACTGGATGGCGCTGTGTGTTAATGTCCAGTGATATATATAATTATATTTATATATTTGTAGTAAGATTAATGTCACATATCTTCGAATTTTAAGCATATGATACCCCTTGGTAAGACTGTTTGTCAGACTTTCGAGCCACTGACTACCTGAACGGATGTCAAAGATCTACAATTGACAGCCGGGACCAACAGCGTAACGTACTTGCAAAGCAATGTATATATAATACTCGTACAGCATAGAGAAAACGCGCTATGTAAGCAGAACCTGAAGATCGACCCGAAAGGCTGTTATTATTTAGCCACGAGCTCCTCGTTTCTACTTGTATTCCAACCAAATGAACCCACAGATAGATGGTTTTTGATTTCAACTCCTGTCCAACTCCTGATTTTGCGGAGTGGTAACTTGAGCCTAAGAACTGGCAAATGGAACTAACCAATTTTGTAGAGTATCAGCTTTTACAAGCTTAATAAGTATAGCTGGACATTACACACAGCGCCATCTAGTGCCACACTAAGCAACGAGGCTTGTGGACACCATATAGTTGATATACTACATAGATACTTTTTTTTTGTTTGTATACATATTAAACATCCATGACTCGGCAACAAAATGTCCATGCTCATCACATAAACATTTGCTCCTACCGCTATTCAAACCCGGGGCCCTAAGAACGTAAGGCAGCCTTACTACCGCTGCGCCATTCGGGTTGTCTAGTCTAATAATAAAAGTCTCGCTGGAAGTCGGAAATAATCCCACAAGAACGTACATACCTGGATAAAAAATATCTTTTGTCCTAACCCAGGTTAAGGTCTACTTTTGCACTTAAATTTCGTCGTAACCCGTTATGGCGTTAAAAGGGTAAAAATCGTACAGACAGCGTTACATCATAATATTACTATGGAAACGGAAGCCTTTTTAGATAGCTTCCAGTAATTGCTCTGGGTTTCATGTTTAACGATTTCCAGGAAATTGTATCACTAAAAATATATTCAACTAAACAGTTGGCAAGAAATTAATCTCCGATTCCGAGTACTCATAAACCGTTTAAAAACAGTTTTGTCCAAGTACGAGTATTTCTTTGCTTTAGACAAAGGGTTTATTTTAATCATGGCTACCAGGGCAACAGAAATATAAAAGACGATACTATACAAAAAACTGTCCACCGCGTTGTAAGAGACACAAAAAATCAAAAAGTTTTTAATTCTTCGTTGCTAAGTTCCTTCTTTCAACTGTATTGTTCAGACCGCTACTTACACCGAAGCGTAACAAGTATTTTATAGAGCTCAGGTAATTTTTGTAAAAATAATGTTGTCTGCTGTAATCGCTGAGAAACTGGCCAAAGTGACTTTGACGGAAATTGGATTTCTTTTGAACGGAATGAAGATAGCAAAATTACACTTTGTACGGTGTTCTTAGATATTTTTAGTTTAAATCAAATCAAAACATTTATTTGCGTCAATATGGGTAGGTACATGAGGTGAAACATACAACAGAAGTTATTTAAGCCATATCCTATCTTATCAGGTGTGTCTATTACAATAAAAAATAATAAATTTTACATTAATCGTTAAAGACGTTGTTAATTCTGTTCATGCAAGAAATAGCAGAAACAGAGATATATTTGTTTTTTCCTTAAATCTTTTGTTTTGAGTATGATTAATACTTTGATGTAAAATTATTTATTTAACATTAATTATTGTCCTTAACATTTTACTATGGTGTCTTTATCTATTTTTATGTTGTGTTTCGTTTACTCTGGCAAGCAAGACGATATTGATGACATTCAGGGCCTTACTGGCGTTAAATGGCATCAATGTTAAGACTTTAAGTTGAAATACTGAAAGTATTACAGCACGAACCAAATAAGAGCCAAATATGTGTAGTAACGGCTTACAGTCAGCTTTATTGTTTGACAGTGCCGACCCGGTCAAGTGTAAAGTACGCCTTACACTCCGGTGTAACAGACAGCCAAGTGCGTCAGCTAAATAACCGAGATTACTCATAATTCGAGCCGGAGTTAGTTCCGAACGAATCCTGTAGAATATTCTTTTACCACCCCCCTATCCCCCGGGGTAATTGGGGGAAGTTGGGGAAATTAATGGGATTATTAGAGAAAAGTCTTGAGGAATTATTCAATTAAGTATATTATCACGATTTCTGTTCGATTGAATGTGAAATGTGGAAGTTATTATTAAAATTTTATAGGTAGAGAGTTTAAGTTGAAATCGGGGGTTTGAAATTGGATGGAATTGATGAATAATTGTTAAATTTACTTACCTACTGTATTATTTGTACCAGTTTCTGTTTTATTAATTTACACATGTTCTGTTACGTCGTGACCGAGGTAGACCCAAAAAACGCTGGCGTGACGATCTGGACTAATTCTTAACGGTTTGGTCGGATAGAGCAAATTGTAAACAAGATTGGAAAGCCATGGGGAGACCTTTGCCCAGCTGTGGGTCAGAGTAGGCTGATACAAAAAAATGTTACATTATCATCATCTGCCTAGCCTTTTCTCAACTATGTTGGGGTCGGCTTCCAGTTTTACCGGATGCCGCTGAATACCAATATTTTACATGGAGCGACTGCCTTTCTGACCTCCACAACCCAGTTAGTACCAGGTAATACGGTACCCCTTGGTAAGACTGGTTGTCAGGCTTATTTCGTCTCTGACTACCTAACGACTGTCAAAGATCTACAAATGACAGCCGGGACCAACGGCTTAACGTGCTTTCCGAGGCACAGAGGAAACTCGGTATGTAATGGGTGGTCACCCATCCACAGACCAACCTAGGCAAGCACGGCTTAACCTAACGATCGACCCGAGCGGCTGTTATTATTTGGCTACGAGCTCCAGTATACTAAATACTAAGCATAATTATTCGTTTGTGTTAAAATCCACTTAAATCGAATTAGACAATTTTTTACAAAACGTTGGTTTGTTACCAACGTTTGAGTTGAATTTTCGCATCTTTGAATACAATTCGATTTGTATGAAGAGATCGAATGTTAACAAAACAAAAGCCATTCTTTCAAATGAAGCTGAAAATAAGTTTTTGAGTCTCAAAAGTATATGACAAAGTTCCTTAGAACGCCCCTCAAAATTGCATCTGCTAAACATACCTACGATTAAAAATGTCTTCCAAAAAATTTCAAATTAATCAAAGATAAAGAAAGATTCATTCCTCCAGCTCCCTCAACCGAGGGACTGTAATTTAATTTCAACTTTCCCTCTTATCTCGATACAGTTGATAAGGGATTTAATTAAGTTTACAAACTAAGTAATTTTTTATTAAGATTTTTGAGATTTGTTGTCCTCGGACCAGTGGTTTTGTAATTTAAGATTTGGATTTTCGCTTAAAATTTTTAAGTGGTTGCAATTTTTTTTTTTTTGCTTGAATTTTTCGACATTTTCATAAGGATTTATGTCAGATTGTCAAACAGTTGAAAAATTACTTTTTTTGTGGTCCAGTCCTGACGGAAAATGTTTACTCTTGTTTAAAGGTATGTATAATAAATTTTTTCACTACGACATGTACGAGTATGTCAAGCATTGAAAATGTATGAAAGTGATACACAAGTAAGGGGACAATTGTTATCTAATGACAGTCTGAGTTCCGAATAGAACAGTCACCGATATTAAAGTTTATTAGTGAAATAGCATAAAAATTAGAGGCAACTTGAAGATTCGAAAAATGGATGAAGGTGAGGTGCGCTCTGAGGAGTATCTCGCATTAACGCCTTTACTAGGTTTGTTTTAGCATTTTGAGCTCGAAAGTTAAAGATACAGGCTAACCTGGGCCTTGAAATTTCGAGCTCAAAACTCCGAAGTGAAGTGAAGTTCTAAAACTCCGAAGTCTGGTTTTGTAACCGGCTGATGGTAATAATAGGGTCTTCCCTATTACGTGGGGTTAATTATAACTGGCTTTGGCATAAGATAATGAGGGTGTACTATGGGTACACCTCTGTCAAATCCTTCGGGGTATACAGGCGTGATGCTATATCGACAAACATAAGTGAAAGCAGAAAGAACGTATTAAATGTTTTCGAGCTCAAAGTCTCAATTATGTCGAGTCGTGTTTAATAATTAGAACTTTTGATTAACAGCTCACGTTCACATGAATTTGTGGAACCAAATCAATGTAATGGGTCTGATAGATTTAAGTACTTGATTTGTGACTATTACCGTATAAATAATAGTACAGCTTAGTTCTTTTCATACACGTAAACAGTATCATAACATGCAGGTTAACTTGGCCGCTATGCCCCGTATATAAAACCCTCGACCCTTTTTCTTCCCATGAAGCCCAAGGTCGGTAGTATTTTTTTTTAATTTGTAGCACTGCAGACAGGTCATGCAGGTTCGAGTTCAAGCAAGGAGTTTACATCAGATCGAAATAAAAAAATTGTCTTAGGCTGTGGTATCTGCTAAATTAGCAACTCTATTTGTGGTGGTTCAAATTTCGTTTGGAACACTGTTAGAATAAAGTTCTAATCAGCTTGCACTACAAAGTGGTTGTTACGTCAGTCACTGCGGGCCGAATAGTGCGAGATGAGTGGTTTTTATTTAATTGTTGCCTCATAAATCGTTAGATCAAAATGCTAATTGTACACTTTGTGAAGAAAAAAGTGACAAATATTTATGTGAAAAAAAAAATACTAAAACTTAATATGCTGTTTAGGAGTAGTTACGAAATTTCAAAGAAAAAATGCTTGATTTTGATTATTTTTTTCATGTAGTAATAATAAAGTTAGAATTATTTTAATTGTACCAACTAAAGTTTAGAGTCTAATAAGCAACATATTTTTTTTTGCACATTTACATTCACTCATCAAAGAGGAGTTACATGGAGAAAACCTCTCGTTACCAGATACCACCCCCTTAAAATGTTATCTAAACATGATTTTTATTGCAATCTCGCCACACATTACTTTTCTGTCCTATAATTTTATTTATTTACTCGCAAGTGTAATGAAAAACATTGTATGTATCACGGGCGGTACGGGAATTACGAACCTCGACTCAGAAAGCCCTCGGTCTCCTTCCCCTACTGCTGCCTTACAAGTAATGCTGGGGCTACCACCACTACACCTCGTCGTAAGAGAGGAGGCGGCCATAGCGACTTTCAGACTCGGAGTATCTGGCACCCTAAGTAACGATTCCAGAATTAAACACACACGCATCAGAGAAGATGCAATCAAGCAACAGCCTATGATGGCATCACCCAGCGACAGAATCCTGAAGACCCACTGCTTCCAAAAACACTACAACATAGAGCTCACGGCGGAGTTGTGTGACTACTCAGGTACAAAAGAGCTAAGAATCTACACTGATGGATCAAAAACCAACGACGGGACAGGTGTCGGGGTGTTCTCCGACGACCTAAACATCAAAATATCCAAACCCCTTGGAATACTCAACTCTGTTTACCAAGCAGAGTGTGTAGGTATTATCCAAGCAGCACACGCCATAGAGGCCAGGAAGGTTACGGATACTAATATCCGAATACTCTCCGACAGTGCCTCAGTCCTTCAATCCTTAAAGAGTAATCAGATAACGTCGAGACTGATACTAGAATGCCATAATGCCCTAGAACGAATCACGGCACTAAACCATAACACGGTAACACTACAATGGATCAAAGGTCACAGTGGATCACTTGGGAACGATGCGGCTGATGAACTTGCCAGAAGAGGATCCAACACAAAACCCTGCGGTCCCGAGCCCATTGTGCCCATTCCTTTCAAGCAGCTAAGAAGTTGGTTAAAGGAACACACTCGAATACAAGCGGAGAAATGGTGGACCTCGGCACCAGGATGTAGGCAATCCAAGGAAGCCATGCCATCCCTGGACACAAAGCTGACCAGGCGCCTTCTGCGCCTGGACAGGGATAGCCTACGACTGGTGGCGGGGACCATCACTGGACACTGTTCACTGAATAAACACTTCCATACCCTAGGAATCACTGACAGTCCCCTGTGCAGAGCATGCATGGGGGCGGAGGAAACGGTGGCGCATGTGCTCCTTGAGTGCACCGGCGTTATCAAGATTCGCGAGGAGACCCTGGGAACACCTAGATCCCTTGCGGATGCCCTGAGAAGACCGGGAAGTTTGATCTGCTTCTGGAGGGAGGTGGGCTGGTTGGAGTAAACGGCCACCATGGCTCACGCACAATGGTCCATTTTAAGGATTAAGTGCGGAAACCAAAACCCCATGATAGATAGATAGCCCTCGGTCTTCAACTTTGTGCTTCTACTAGAGCTTCGATCGTAATTCCTTACTTACCGTCCTTAAAATACAATGTACGATTACTACCTTGTGCCAGCGTGTTTGTCTGTGTGGCAGTTTGAAGTCATTCCATTACCCATTGCCATAATTTTACTATCTTACTTAAACTATTGTAAACGCGAAAGTTTGTATGGATGGATAGATGTTTGTTACTCAATCACGCCAGAACGGCTAAATGATTTTTGGTGAAATTTGGTACAGAGATAGATTAAGATAAGATAAGATAAGATTTCTTTATTTGTTTAAACATTGTATACATACAAGAGCATGCAAGATGTTACATTGTTTTAATCCAGAATGTTTAGCTGTAAGTAACGGCGTACAAATATTTCCATAACATTGAGAGAAAAAAATAAATTAACAATAATAAGAAACGATTTCAAAATTACTTAGAATAGGCACATGCAAAGTTTATAATTTATCAACTTTATAAATAAAAAAAATATTCTGATGTGATAATGTCAAAATAAGAAGAAGAAGGAAGAGGAAGAATAATTTATTTAAAAAGTAAATACTACAAAAGTGTACATTTAGGTGCAGCAGTGTTTTTTCTTAAAGTATTGTATAATTAGTGCATAAAAGTAAACTATAACTACAATATATAATATATCAGTAACGACGTAAACGTCGAATTCAAATGTTAGGTAGCGACCTGCCTGATCTAGGTTTATTTAAACCTGTGTTTCAGGCCATCACTTTACATTGCATAATTTAATTAGGTCAGTAAAAGTACAAAAACATTAAATTAAACATTAAAACTAACTTAAGTAACAATAATCAAACTAGGACTTCTAGAAGTTTTTCTGTGTCCGTGTAATTATGTATCGCTAAATAATCTTATATTACAAAACTACATTTCCTATAACTTAGACTATAGAAGTTTAGTTTCTGGTTGAGTCTATTATACAGAAATGGTCCTAAAAACACATAAAATCGACTAGCAAAAGCATGTCTAGTTTGAGGTTTTGTGCAAACCAGGTCCTTCCTTCTCCTATCGGAAGGAACTGGGTCATAGGGAAGGGTAGAGTGCTGCGGTAGTATAATGTGAAGAATAAATAATTGCCGTACTGTGAGCACATTACATGCTTTGTAGAGCAGCTGTGTCGGAAACCTAAACAGACGAAAGGTAGCAACCTTTAGAATTGCTCTTTGAGCACGTTCTAGAGGGAGAAGAATCGAATTTCCCGCGCCACCCCAGGACGTTATGCAATAGGTTAGAATGGACTGACACAACGCTAAATAAACCTGTTTTATTAATTTATAATTGGCTACATTACGTAAATACTTAAAAAAATATATGAGTTTGTGCACTCTAGTACATAGTAATTCGATATGTTTACGGAAATTTAGATTGGAGTCAATTGTGACACCAAGATATTTCATATGGTCAGCTTTTTCTAATGTAGGGAAAGAACATGCAGTGTCAGCGTACGTGCTACAGGTATGCGCGTAAATGATTGGGTTAGTTAGCGGTGTGTTAGTATTTCTCATTTGAAATGAAATGTATTTTTTTAAATCAGCATTTAGTGTTAGAAAATTATTCTGGAGCCAATTAGATACAACGTTGAAACCATTCTGAGCATGTTCGTAGGCCTCAGCTCTTGATTTAGCTGCAAACAACAGAGCAGTATCATCTTCATAAGACATTACAACTCCATTTTCGAGTGGCAGGCTGCACAGGTCATTAATATAGATTAAAAATAATGTAGGACCTATTATACTGCCTTGTGGAATTCCAAAATAAGTATTAGAAAGATCAGAACTTGTGTTCGGACCAATTTTTACACATTGCTGTCGATCGCTAAGATAATCAGATAGTAGTAGCAGCTGCGCTCCTCTTATCCCAAGTGTTTCAAGCTTCTGCAAAAGACGAGTGCAAGAAATATTGTCAAAGGCCTTGGCAAGGTCTAGAAAGATACCAACTGTATGCATTCCACTATCTAGATTTGTAGAAATGTAATTAATCAATTTGTTTACTGCTTGGCTAGTTGATTTTTTAGGCCTAAACCCAATTGATTATCTGAAAGAAGTTTGTTATCTTCTAGATATTTTATCAGTCTACTGTCAGATTATAATCTGTTATAGGATATAGGTAACTTTTTACGTTTTCTTCCTTCATGTTTATATCAAAATTTTCATGTGATTAAATACGCGGGGAACAGCTAGCTAAAATTAAAACAAAATTGGGTTTACGTAAACCCCAAAATTCCACAATATAAACTTCGGTGGTAAACTCTTAACTTATTTGTTTGATTTTGCAATTGTGTCAGCCCAGAACAGCTGAGCTACTAGATTGGCACTTTGACTTCAAAACAGGCATAAGTCAATAACTTATAAATTGTAACACGAAAATTGAGAACAGATTAATTAGAGTCTTTGTCAAGCTTTTAAAATTCGACAAAATCTGACATAATACTATTTATTACTCACGCAGTTAATTTGATAAAATCTATTCTAACAATAAAATAACCGAGTTTAACGCTACGTAAAATATTCGCTAATTAACATACCAACAACGAAATGAACATTATAAATTATTGTTTTGCATGTATGTAACAATCGAAAAGGCTTTCATTTGTTTATTTCCGCGATACATTAGGACCATTGTTTATGAGCATTGAATGAATCGCACGTGTCGATCGTCTAGGTTAAGCAGCACTTGCCAAGGTTGGTCCATAGATGGGTGACCACCCATAGAGAGTTTTCTCCGTGCCTGAGGAATCACTTTAAGCCGTTGTCAGTAGTAGTCAGTTCTCCGAAAGTCAGACAACCAGTCTTAACAAGGGGTGTTGTATTACCTAGTACTAACTGGGTTGTGGAGGTCTGATATGCAGTCACTCCATTCAAAATACTTTATTATGTCAAAATACTGTATAATGTATTCAGTTGCATCCAGTTACACCGGAAGCCGACCCCATCATAGTTGAGAAAAGGCTAGGCATATAATGATAGCATGCGATCCAAGCGTGGAGATTACGGCAAATTCCTCCCATCATGGGAGAGGCTTATGTCCAGCAGTGGACGTTATGGGCTGTTGTTGTTGTTGTATATAATGATAGAATGTACCTATTAGTGACATGACGTGAGTGTTCCACGTGCTAATAGGTATAAGTATATCTACTCCAAAGTTAAATCCTCACGTCTGACTTACCTAGATTCAAGTGAATTTACGTCAGACGCACCGTAGCGGTCTTGTCACTCACAGTTTCTGACTGGGTTTTATAAGCTAGATTAAAATCTTAAGAGGTTCTCTTAACACCGCGTTTAAAGCTAGGTATAAAATATACACACATCAACACGGTCTAGGGATATTTTTAAAAAAGCGAATTACTATCAATGTGTTAATTATTTATATGACATGTATATATTTAAAAGATACGTTATTTAATATTCTACCATTTTTTAATAATGGTTAAGGTATAGATTAAAATTTCAGGATTTTATGGAAAAAAAATGAAGCATAGACGGAAACCGTATATGAATGAACTTTTAATTTGTGAGTAAAAACTGAAAAAAATAGAAAAATCATTTAATTTGTGTTTATAAACTTGAAGTTAGTAGTCTGAGAAAGCGCCCATGATGTTCATAACACATCGGCAACGATTCGGCATGCTTAGAACAAGGTTGTCAATGTCTTGCTGCGGAATATTGTCCCATGTCCTTCTGAGGTGCGCAAAAAGTTGATCTTCTGTAGCCAGATTTTCAGGAACTTCCTTCAGAGCTCTTCTTTGCAGCATATCCCACGCATGCTCAATGGGATTTAGATCTGGCGATCGAGCAGGCCAGTCTAAGGCCCTAACATTATGTGTATGTAACCAAGCTGCTACCGTTCTCGCCGTGTGTGCCCGGGCATTGTCGTGCATGAGCAGGAAATCTTGCCCCATTTGTGTTCTGTGGGGCAAGATTACGGGCCCCAGCACCTGTTGGACGTATCGTTCTGCCGTCATATTGCCCCGCACCCAAACGAGATCCGTCCGTCCTCCAAGACGAATTCCTGCCCAAACCATAATTGTTCCTCCTTGGTATGGGTGAACTTCCTGAGGGTTCTGGAGACGGCTCCATCGTCCAGGAACTCGCCAAACACGCGCCCTTCGTGAATCTGGATGGAAGCCGAACCTGGATTCATCCGTGAACAGCACATTGGACCATTGGTCACGGCCCCAGTCCACGTGGTTCCGAACCCATTCTAATCGTCGTCCACGATTGCCTCTCCGTAAAGGTGGGACCCGGAGTGGTCTACGAGAGCGTAGATTGCTTTCATGCAGTCGCCTTCTTACAGTTTGGTCACTCACAAGCACTTGGTGTTCCACTCGCAGCCTTTGGACCAATTGAGTCGCCGTTGCATTTGGTTGTGCTCGCGCAGTAATTTGCAAAAATCGGTCTTGTCTGGGGGTAGTGATGCGACTTGGCCCCCGGTGCCTCTCCGCTACTTCACCTGTGGCACGATAGCGTGTCCACAATCTTGAAATTACATTTTGATGGGTCCCTATGGCCTCAGCAACATTACGCTGAACAGATCCAGCTTCCAGCATTCCCACAGCTCGTAAAATCACCGCCCTCGTCAAATGTCGGCGTTGCATGGCTACAATACCTCAATTTTAACTTTATCTTTCGTTTAAAAATGAAAAAAAACTGTAACTAAACGTAATTCGTATTGTTTTCTAAATTTCGCACAAATGAAAATTCCCTCTCCTATACATCAAGACATTTTTATGCCACCGAAACAAAAGAATTTTCAAAAATTTGAATTTGGAATTAGTCTGAGATAAATTACAAACAAATCGGTGTATAAAAGATTCCAATGCGGCCAGTACTTTTCGAGTTATTTAATTGAGTATGAAATATCCCTAGACCGTGTTGATGTGTGTATTATGTATTCTACTTTGTGGTGTTTACTGTTTTTGTTTGTCATTTACGGTATAAGTGGTTAAAAGTAGCTATATATTTAAAAAACTTGTCAAAAAGGTGAGCAAAATCTGCAAACATGGCTGAAATAATTTCAATACATGTCACGTGTTTTTAAACCCGACAGTCACGTTTCATAAGTACATATTTTGCAAGACTAGTTGAATAAAAGTATAATTACCTACTTGTATGTGTGCAAAACTGCCGAGAAAAGCTTCTTGGAGATACCCATACTACAAACTCAAACTCAAAACTCAAAGCATTTATTCCTTTTAGACCGTTACAGTCACTTTTAAATGACAAAAAAACAAAAAAACTACAGTCAGAGTCACAAGGCATTATAACTTTTGAAAGTACTGTGTAGTTGGCCATTCCAAAGCGTAGATCTCTATGAAGAAAAATGGACAAGAATTCCATGGGCACTCTTTTAAATCAAAACATTTTCACAAGATCTTAGTTACATTATTCATGTTGAGATTATTCATATATTTGAGAACGATGTAGAAAGGCGTAGACATAGACATTGTTGATAAGCCATTTTGAGGAGATAAACATGAATTAAACCGATCAACCGACTCAGCCCATCGCAGTCCACTGGACGAAAGGTCTATCACTAGCTGCGCCACCATACCTTACACCTTGTCCTCCAAACCCCTACCCTAACCCACCTTCAAATAACATGACAAACGCATCTATTCCAAATTAAGTTATCAAAAATCTACAATTCCCACAAAACAAAAACTACAAAAATAGGGTAATTTACACCTGCCGTCACGAGCACGCGACGACAGCGCCGCGACCGAGTCACGTATTGCCTTAGCCCAGGCTTCGAGTTGCGAACTACGATCCCGAACTCCATAGAGCTAGGATTAAAGGATTTGCTATTGTCGACGTGTTACCAACTTGGAAAAAGTGGTAAGCTGGGCGGGGACACGACTACACGAGTTTTTCGTGTTATGGTCGGAATATGGGTTTATTTTCTCATGGAAGGGAATATTACGGTGTGGTTTATTTTAATGTCAATATGAAGCAGGGTTTTATGTGTTTCTTTCGAAATTCGATGGTGAGAGATTTCCACTTGAGAGTATCCATCACATGGAGTACTGCCTATCTGACCTCCACAAACCAGTTATTACTGGGTTATATGATACCCATTGGCAAGAATGTTTGTCAGACTTTCAGGCCACTGACTACCTGTAACGTCTGTCAAAGATTCACAAATGACCTACAAATTATTATTTACCGAGGCTGATATTATTTACTCGGTACTAAATACTCGAAACTTGTAATAATCACTATTTTCACGATCTTCTACGGTTTCCGTTACCCAAATCATCTATGTACTACGTACAAGTACAACACACGAACACAACAATAAACAAACTTGTCTGTTTGTTTAATATTGTGTTCGTGCTTTTATCCCTCCTTACAAAAACTGACCACGATTATGCGTTTCACGAGGTTTCCTGTCAAAGCTGGACGGATCTAGCTACGCTTATCGCAGTGATTATGACGCAGCTAACATTTTGAGAGGATTTTGGGAATGGCATTGGATTTTGCGAAGAAACAACAGGCATAGGCACGTGGCAATAGGCTATAGTTTCCACCAATAATAAATTGCAAATCTATTTAGTCCGTCAGTTAGAGTATTGGAAAATAATGGACACGTATTTTTAGTTTTTGTAAATCAACGAATATTGACAAAGATAAAACGCATCAAAACTCGGGAGTGGCGGCTCGTGACGTCAGAACGCACTAAAAATTATACCACGGCATGACGTATTGAGAATTTTTAAAGTGTCGTCTTCTAAGAATTTTAAATCTTCGTCAATTTAAAAGAAAAAATACAGTTCAATTTTTTTTTCTAGTTGTCAAGCCTATTGCATTCAAAACTAAAATTTCTTCTAAATAATAATATCAGGGTTATGTTAGAGTAAAATTACCGAAGAAGACTACAAAATACTCCTGTGTCGACGTGTTACTGTTTTTCAGGACTTATTGTCTACAAAAAAACCTATGCAATGAATGCGTGCTACCATATTATTTCACCTAATTATACAGCCTGTTTTTTTATATCCCATAACTCTAGTGTTATATTCTGTAGGTAAAAATAATACTAAAACTCCTAGAATAGGTGGTCCAAAAATGCATAGTTTCGGAGATATCATTTATTTATTTATAACAATCTTACCTACACTATCATTACAGATCTATGATCCAATGCGACAGATTGGCCTTACTAACTAAATCCTAAGTCTACACCTTATACCTAGTTAAAAATCAATCATAATAATAAAATATGTTTCTAAGTTTCATTGATAAATACGAGTAATTCATTTTAATTCAATCTAATCATTCATATTTAAAGCAAAGAAAATGCGACGTTGTCATATTTCACGTAAGGGTGTTTTATGTTAATAATCGTGACTTTGCCGAATTATTTTGTATGAAAAATAAAAATAAAGGATGATTGAAACATAATTCATATGCCAATTGATTCTTTGATATGATCTCAATCATACCCTAGAGTTATGGGATATCAAAAAAAAACATGTTGTATAATGTTAATTAATTGTCATTTCATGTAATTTTAAATTGATCTTGCATACCGTTAAAACGGTGAGACATGTAGCACTATGCAATATTATGAACATCTTTGTAAACATACCATGTTTCTGGCAAATAAATAAAGGTTTCCACAACTTTAAGCATTAGGTAGGTATTTCCGTGTAAATTGTTCGTGTAATTACCAATGGGCGATAAATATTAATTTATTAATGTTTGTTTTGCGTGTTGTTAGCTGAACAACTCGCTCACTTACGTGTTAAACGAGGGAACGTTAATAAGCTGTCATTATTTGTTATAGACTTGCATTTTGACGTGAAAAGTTGCACTACTGTTTTTTTTTTGCTTTTCAAAAACGTTGCCACATACTTAGAATTTCTCCTGTATCGTGGGTGCCTTTACAAACATTTAAACTCACATACTCAAACAGCCAGACCCAGAACAACTACCCGTAATTTGTTCCGTGCGGGAATAGAACGCGCGACACGCAGCGCAGAACGCAACCACGTCGTCAAATCACCGCGCGATTAATATGATATTAATAAAATGGTTTGTTTTGTTGCAACTGCGATAACATATTAGTCCAAAAAAACTTATAGAAAAACGTTGCTTACCATAATCAGTCTTTAATGTTGCTCCATTGCTGGATACGTGCCAAGAGGCTTATGTCCAGGAATGGAGCAAAATTTGAGAAGACTGCAAGAGATGGAATGCTCAGTAAGTGGTTAAGAACCTTTATCTAATGCTAATTATATGGCACACGAAAAAATACTCAATGCTTTGATTCTAGACTGGTTAACTATATTAACTCTCATTAATTTATTATAATAATGTAGGTATTGGAATGATGTAGAGGTCAAGACATTTTATGGCACAATGTTACCATATAGCTATACCCAAACATGTTACTCCCAGCTTCAATTCCATTAGAAACTAGCTGAAAATCAACCCGCACCCGTCAAAAACTGCACACAACACAATGCGAAACAACAAAAGCATCCAAACATCAAGCCTTCACTTCACCCCCACCTCAATAGACCTCAAATATGGCGGCTACGTTCGAAATTCGAAACCGACATAGAGCCATAATCGAATGACTTTCAACTAGCCAGTATTAACACACCCAGAAGTCCGTCTAAAGGGGTCTAAATTACCCCCAAATGGGCGATGTAATCGATTTTTCTTTGCCTACCCTCAATTAGCCGTCTGGATGTATCAGTTGCAGGTACCGTTCGCAGAATAGATGGAGATAAACTTTTGTAATTAAGAAAGTAATAATTTCATTTGGTGCAGAGATATTGAACGAGTTTTTCTATTTCTGTTCTCCAAGTAGTTAGAAGCTGTCTTGGACTGGTTGAGCAGTTAGATAATGGTGCCGATTCCCTTGTTTACAAACTAAACCAAATTTAAGTTCAGTGCATCTTTTTCTTTCTATTTCATTAAGAAAAGGACAGACGATAAATTTTAGTTACGTTCTGTCAAATTAATCAGCGCCATACAACTTTTAGACGCGATTAAAAAGTTGACTACTAAAATTACATCAAATTACGTCAGGTGCTGACTAATTTGACAGGATTAAACTAATTTTATCATCTGTCCTTTTCATAATGAAATAGAAAGAAAAAGATGCATTCAACTTAAATTTAGTTTAGTTTGTGAACAAGGGAATCGGCACCAATA
Organism: Xestia sexstrigata; assembly: GCA_941918905.2. NCBI lineage: Eukaryota > Metazoa > Arthropoda > Insecta > Lepidoptera > Noctuidae > Xestia > Xestia sexstrigata. Next base: position 13,529,496 of record OW799226.2, read on the forward strand.
TCATCATCTGCCTTGCCTTTTCCCAACTATGTTGAGTAAACGTTGGAGTATAATTAGATGCAACCGAATACCTGTATTTTACATGGAGCGACTGCATATCTAATCTTCACAAGCTAGTTACTGGATAACTCGAAACTCTTTAGTGGTTGGTTGTCAGATTTTCGAGCCACTGACGGCCTGTAACAACTGTCAGAGATCTATAAATGACAGCCGAGACCAACGGCATATCATGCTTTCGATTGAGCAGTTTTTAGATAATGATTTATTAAAAAAAATATCTAAAATGTATTTGGCCCATTTATTTTGCTGTCGCTACATACCGGGGCATCTAATTGCACTTCGATTGTCCGAACAAGGTAGCAGTTAATTTAGCTCCTACGTGATGGATACGATACGACCACGCCATCAGGGATCCTAGTGTTTTGTCTAACACTAGGATGCTAATTTACATTTCCAACAGGGCACGTAATTATTCAAAGACAGACTCGTAACTGTTTCTAAGAAATTCTTGATGGAAAACCCAATAACAGTACCCTACCTGGGAATTTAATCCAAGACCTCATGCAGCAGTCGCGTTTGCAGTCAGTGGACCAACGAGTGCTTTTTATTAGTGCAGAATAAATATTTTTCATTTTAATGCAAGATATTCTAATTTTTATCATTCTGTACGCATGTCTGATGACAACAAAAAAACATTCCGTGTAAAAAATGGTCGTATAAACTAAATATCTCTAATAATAGCTACCTGTATACTGTACAGTTATCGACACAACCGTCGTTGAATCTCGTGAGATTGCCACTTTGTTGGACACAGTACTCTTAACGCTTAACGTGTTGTTGACTGTACCGGCTGATTGGATTGGTACGTGTGGGTAGTTTTGAAATTGAAATGGTCAAGTATGATTCTCTTTTAAAACGTTAATAAAACTATGCGCATTTTGCTAAAAAAATAACTAATGAGGGCCTGAATAAAGTGATATTCTATTAGCAATGCCAGTCTTTAGAATTCACTGCCGGCTTCTCTGTTTCTCTATCATTATAATCTGGATCTCTTCAAAGTTTGAGTGAATCAATTCTACTAGGCAAGCGTGCTCCACCCTAGGCTGCGTCATCGCTTCACATCAGGCGAGTTGCCGCCAAACGTAAGCCTACTTAGTATATATAAAAAATCATATAAAGAGGCTCAATGGAGTTATTTTTAGCAGTTTGGCTTTTGAATGCTTCTTCTTATGTCCTGTTCCTAAAGAGCAAAACTCTTGGCTGCCAATCTTAACTTTCTAAATTACAATCCGGTCCTTTGAAAGGAATCTGAAGGTTATTTTACCTTCTAAAATATGGTGCCAGATGAAAATACGAAAGAAATGCTTCATTATTGACTTATATTACTTGTCTACTGAGGAGCTCGTGGATAAATAATAACAGTTAAGTCGCGCTTACATAGGTCGGGCCGTGGATGGGTGACCATACATTACCTACCGAAGTTGTGTCAGCCTCGGAAAGCACGTTAAGCCGTTGGTCTCGGCTGTTATTTCTAGATCTTTGACAGTCGTTACAGGTAGTCAGTGGACCGAAAGTCTGACAACCAGTTTTACCAAGGGGAATATTACCTACCCGGTATATTTCCCAGTATGAATTAAATTGTCGAGGTCGAATAGGCATTTCGCCGTGTTAAATGTTAGTATTCAACTGCATCTGGTCAGATTGAAAAGCGACCCGTAGCTGAGAGAAGGCTAGGTAGATGATATTTGTTTTTTGTTGTGTGTTTTTAAAAACTTTCAAAGTCTAATCTGTTAAAAAAACAAGAGCAGCGGTGGCCCAGTGGTGGCGGTCCCGACTTACGAACAGTAAGTCGTGGGTTCGAACCCAGACAGGCGCATTTCTTTGTGTAATTTATTTCATCACCGCTGCTCTCAAAACGGTGAAGAAAAACATCGTGAGGAAACCGGCATGTCCTAGAACCAAAAAATTCTAAGACCTGTGACATCTACCAATCCGCACTGGGCCCGCGTGGTGGATTATACCCCATTCCCTCGCATAGAGAGGAGGCCTTTGTTCCAGCAGTGGGAACATTAATAGGCTGATGATGATGATGATGATGAAAAAAACAAGTTGTCAAGTGTCAAGCGTGTCAAGTTTTTGATATTGGTTGTCGTTTTGACTAGATTAAAAAGGTTTCCAACCTTATGAAGTTACGAATAACACAGTGACCAAACTAATCACTTGAAAAGACATTAGGCAATTGATCAAATCATCCACCACTAACTGATAGTTACTGGTAACTATAACCAATAACGATTAGTCAGATATAGGAGCAGACATAACTCCTGACTAAAACAAGATGTTATCACGTGTTTATTGCCTCGTAGCTACCTGTGATGTATCTAGGTACGTTTGTACAACGATCTCATTAAGATTATCAGCCTGAATTATTACCTGTTTATATTACTAGGCTGAGTTTGAGCTAGATTTTGATCTAGGTGATGTTGTATGGGTGGATAAAGTACATTAGTTTTACACGAATTTACCTATTATTATTAGCTAGCGTGACGATGTCATAATAACACCATACCACCACGCCTGTTTATCCGCGGGATTAGACAGAGTTGTACGATGTACGTAAGTAATAGTGGCGAGCCTATAATCGTCAACCGGGCACAAATCTAGAATCCGTGGCTGATACTAGAGATTCCTAGAAGAAAACCCCAATAACACTTCACCCGACCTGGAAATCGAACCCAGGTCCGCAGTTCAGCAGTCAGCAGCTCAGCAGTCGCGCTTGATCACTAGACCAACGAGACAGTAACAATACAACAATTATAAATGTGGTCTAGAGCAAAATAATGATCGTAATGACAGGAAAAACAAGACAAGTACCTTTTGGCTTCATTATGGGTGTTTTTACACACATTTTAAGTGGTTTCTAATATTAATACCCCAGTCCTAGCTAAGACATATAAGAGGAAATGATCACTAACTATAGCTATACATAAGTTTAGGGATAGGTACCTAATTGTGCCTCTAAACAGCGATGTTGTGTTCCGGTCTGGAAGGTATGGGAGCCAGTGAAAATTAGACCTTTTATGTGGTCACCGGCAATTTAAGGCAAGCCGGCTTCCTATACGGTTTTCGTAAAGGTGGATTGAAATTGTGTCAAGTATTATGTATAATTATGTGTATTGTTTACTTCCTAACATAACATAAAATTACTCGCACAATGCTCCTCACCCACCATGTCAGTTCTCCACCACCCTTGGGTGAATGGTAGAGAATGTCAAAAGCAGTCAGTGTTAGTATTTTTTTAAACTATTTGAAAAGTCTTTACAGAGGAAAGAGGCTTGCTTTCTAATAAATAAATAATAAATAAATCACTACATATTATAAAACAAAGTCCCCCGCCGCGTCTCTGTCCCTATGTATGCTTAGATCTTTAAAACTACGCAACAGATTTTGACGCGAGATTAATTCCTTTCTTGTATACACTCTGACATTGAATGATTTGACATGAATACTTAGTTCATTATTTTATTATTTTTACTTTATTTTGTATTATTATTTAATGTTGTGACATTTACTCATTTGTCATGAATGCTTATTCTATTAAGTATTTTACTATTTTTATTGTCATTTGACATTTAATAATATTTGTGATTTTTATTTACATTCATTTTGAAAAGTACTTGTTATTAATTTTATTTGATTACTAACGGACGTCACGCGGTTACACCCGCGTAGTCCCCGTTCCCGTGGGAGTACGGGGATATAATATATTACTTAAATATATTACTTAATACATTACTTTCTAATGGTGTAGGAATTTTTTAAATCAGCGCAGTTGTTTTTGAGTTTATTCATTACAAACATACACACACACACACACAAAAATACAAATCTTCCCTCTATATAATATAAGTGTAGATTGTGAATGTGGGGGACCATGTGGGTCACATTTTTATTTTTTGTTTGTTTTTCCCACAATTGTCTGGCAGTTTGAGTACTTTATGCGACCTACCCAAATGTCCTTTCTTTGGTATTGTTTGTAGTTTCGTTGAGCTCCTTGAGTTATAAGTTGAGCTACACGATAACTGATAAATGCTTGCATTGACTGGACAGGCCCACTCAAATCTGTGTGGTTCTTTCTTCAAAAGACCATCTCAGACACTAATTCAAAAAAATATATATGCATAGTCTGCATAGTCCTCATGTGAGTTGAGCAAGATTATGTCTGGACTTCAAAAGAGACTATGACCTTTGAGTTTGTTTTGGCTGTTTATTCTCAGAGTAGTCAGGTGCGAAACACCGGCCCCATCTAGTTCTAAAAAATTACGTCTAAATGTTTTTGTAAAAACCTACTTGCAAAATAAACATCATTTATCATATAACATCTATCATGAGGTTCTGGGTTCGATTCCTAGCTCGGGCAAAATGTTATTGGGTTTTTCCATCAGGAATTTCTCAGTTGCAGCCACGGAGTCTGGTTTTGTGCCCGGTTGATGGCAATAAAATCGCCCCCTAATATTATATGGGACTTAAATATAACTGGAAAAATGTGGATTTACTATTAGGTACGCCTCTGCCTAAAACTACGGAGTTTACAGGCGTTATGTTATGTTTACAGAGGTCATTGTTTTGCAACAACTTTTTCTAAGCCACAAAGTTGACTCCTAAAAAGAGAATAAAGCCTTAAAATTAGGAATCCCCTCGTCACAACCGCGGGTCTTTCTGTCCGAATTCGGACAATAGCCACATACAATATAATACACAATTCAAGGCCTCACATGTTCGGTAGGAAATAGAAATACATAAAAGTAGAACGTGACTCAAAGCTCAGGTTTTATAAAGGGTGACTTGAAAGCGTTCATATTGTTGCAGATAAACATTATAAAGTCCTAATAATGATTTTAAAAAAGCTATGCTAATAGCATGCAAGCTTGACTTATTTAATTAACTGTATCCCAACTGAACCGATGAACTGACTAGCTATATCATTAGGCTCTTTTGCATTGTTGGAAAACAGTCATGGTGTGTCTTGTAGCGACACTGGGGGAGCCCTATGTCCTGCAGTGGACGTCTTTCGGCTGAAATGATGATGATGAGTCATGTAAATAGGGAAGTCTTTAGTAGCCCATAAATGTTAAAGGGTTACGCCCCAGCAAGGTATTTACTAAACTTAGCATGATATTATTGTAATGTACTATACAAACATTTAAATAGTTACCGTTGCTTGTACCTTATTTTAAAAGTGACCATACCGAAAAAAGTAAATTTAATAATTATAGTGGAATCAAGCATCATTTGTCAGAAACAGAAACGACAATCTTTTGACGTGGAAGAACGATTGTAACGGTTTAAATGTTTGTATTACTGCAGTATCTTTAACACCAAATAGGCTGATAACTTGAGACTCGTTAACAATGGTCCTAAGATCTTCACAAATATTCGTATCTGTACCAGTCCCAAAGGACCAAAAACATACCCTAACCGTGTTCAGTACACACACATCACGCCATATAACAAGATAATATCACCCCGACGGCTATAACTGGGCATTAGGATTTATGGAATCCCTTTTCGACCTTCTTGGACCATGTTTAAATAAATGTCCGCTTGTAAAATTACTGAGCGTGTTTATTTTCTGTTTTGTGTTGTTTTTGACCTATTAGGTCAAAATATAGTACTACAAAGTAACATTTCTTCTTGTGTAATTCTGGATGATAGGTCTAGGTTTGGGAGTAATAGGTACAACAAATTCAGTTGAATTTATTAATATTACTTTAAATTAGCAGTGGTGGCTCAGTAACGGACACTTGTGAATTGGTCGCGGGTTCGAACCTTTCTGTGTGTTATTAATTCAATCACCACTGCTCTCAAATTGACGAAAGAAAACATTGTGAGGAAACCGACATGGCCTAGAATCGAAAATTTGAAAACTTGTGACATTTATCCACCTGCACTGAGCCTGTGTGATTAATTACAGTATATTCTCTATCAAAGAAAGTAAGCTTGTATCAATAGTAAGTTATAGATCGATAATTATGCGTACTTCATACTAAAATTTGTTGACTTGGCTAAATATCTACAGGTATTAAATCAATTTTAAGGTATGTTCTCTATCAAAGAAAGTAAGCTTTTATAAATAAATATCGCTGGACATTACACACAGCGCCATCTAGTGCCACACTAAGCAAGTAAGTCTCTAGTAAGTTATAGATCGCTTATGCGTACTTTGAAAATTTGTTGACTTGGCTATACTAAAGTCCTGAAGTCACCTAAAGGTATTATATACCTTTTAGTCAATTTTAAGGCATAAATAGTTTTTTTTTTCAGTTTCAGAGCGTAGAGAAATATATTTTATAGTTCATTTTACAATACTTAGGAGGTGGCTTCAAAAATATTAAGTAGCCAACACCAAAACTGCTAAGCGTGATTCCATGTCCTAAAAAGAGAACTATAGAAAAATAATACAAAAAAAGTTTTGGACAATATATTCGTAGGCTTTCAATATCGGTTGACCCAAACATCGTTTATATATATAGCCGTTAATGCGATACTGTTGTATGTTGGTCCTGTGACCCATTCTGGTCCTTTGGGTCGCACGTGCCGATTGTGTACTACGCTCTAATGGGTTTCTTATGAGAATGGCTTATGAGGAGTTGTGGAAAGATTTCCGTAGGTATTGTGATGGCTATTTTGGTTTCGGAAGTCAATAGGGATTGGTGATTTTTGAGGGTGTTACGATTATTTACAGTAAAAAATAGAGTTTAATATTCGAGTCAAATATTCACTCTTCTTATTGGAAAAAAATACTAGGTGCATTAAATTAAGGATGTTTGTAACACTGTTATGAGGTACTCCAAATGTACGAAGTTGTAAGTCAGTCATTTCATAATTTTATTACACTTAATTTAGACCGAAACAGTGCGAAAGATCCCGACTTACATGGATGTCTGTAATTAAGAGAGACTTAGTAAATAGCGATATTAACCCAATAACGACCCTAACCATTTTCATAATGATTAAGCTAGGAAAAGAAGAAAAAGAGAAGAAATAATCGAATAACGTGTCTATGCAATTCTAAATATTCTCACAAAAAGGAGGCCAGTGGCCCAGCAATGGGAACGTTAAAAGGTGATTATGCTATATTTCATCATTAAAAACATTGCAATCTATGAACTGAACTATGACAAAACAGAAAAATCATATTACACTCCTTCCCCACAAAATCAATACAATTCCTAAATACACGAACAAAAAAAAGAAGGCATTAAAAAACTTAAATAATTTAAAGTTGCGACAGAACTACGTTCCTTAGACGCTCCGAAGTTTTCCCATTGAATATATTAGAACTTTTTATATCAACTTGGTTAATATTTCAATAATGGATTTGCATATTTGATGTGAAACTATCCGGTGGTTTTTCTAAGATTATTATATTTTTGTATCAGTGAGATCGGGGGTGATAATGTATGCATTGGTTGGGTTTTGTGCTGTTAAAGTTTGATTTTGGCGTCAAGTTTGCCGTCTTGGTAGATGATATTGTTCGCCTTTTTTGTGACTAGCAATAAAATTATCGGCAAGTTGCAATTGAGTTATGCAATGTTTCTGTTAGTTAATTTATTTTGTCTGAAATTTAGAGAAAAAGTATCAATTTTGTTAGGAAATTAATAGTCTATGTCGATGATATGCTAATAATACCTCAAAATTGTATTAAATCTGTTTTATCTTTGTTTCTAGGCAGATTTTTATTTTCCTTTTTTATGTTTTTAAATACCTACTCGTACGTTTTCTTATGTGCTACAAAATCCTACCTTTTTACTGCTTATTGACGTGTTAACCTCTAAAACTAAAAACACAGATAATTGAGTTAAAAGCCAGTTCCAAAGATTCTTTTGATTTAAATTCTTGTATAAAAATAGAATGTAGGAAAGAGGATTGTTATTGAAATATAACATAAAATCACGCCTGTAATCCCCATAGGATTAGGCAGAGGTGTATGTAATAGTACACTCACGTTTTGCCAGTAATGTTTAAGTTCCTTGGAATAGGGGACAGGACTATCGCCATCAACCGGGCACAAATCCAGACTTCGTGACTTTCCTGAGAAACTTTAGATGGAAGAACTCGATAGCACGACGCCCGACCTGGGAATCGAACCCAGATCCTCATGCTCAGAGTCTACTAGACCAGAATATCCAAGTAATGAAAGCCTCTTAACATAAACATCTCACAACATTGCAGTATCAATATGCCAGGGACAAAAAACTGTCGAGGTGACACTCGATGGCAATTATGCTTCGGTATTCCGGTGGCGATGGACTATTTACTTAGGCTCAGTTATTGGGGCTCGCCTAATGAATAGACTTCATTATTTTGGATGTAGCCGCCGGCTGTTGATTGTGATTGTCTGACTACGACGTTTAGAGGGTGGTGGAAGGATATTTTGGGTATATTTTTACGGTTCTTTCAGTTTTTTTCATTTGGTGTTTTGATTGAATGTTCATTTCAATTTCTTGATGACATGATTTGTAATAATCTGCTACTGCAAGATACGCGTCATTTTAACTAATTCACAGTTACTTATTTGGAGAGGTCAGAAAGGCAATCATTCCATTAAGAATACTGGTATTAACCCCTGTCTAATTAGACTGGAAGCCGACCCCAATATAGTTGGGAAACAGCAATAGGCTGATGATCAAGCTACATAAACTAGACTATTTATTTAACTAAAACTAAGGAGTTTATAGTCAAATAACATTATGATAATTACAAATGACCACTTATTTCAACCCGTTCAATTTGGCAAACGATGCACCAAACACCCTGTTTATTAGCAATCAACACAAATATCATTTATTTAGAAAGCAGTTTCACAACTATCCGTGTAAATATCGATGAAGCCCCTATGTGTACTAAACTGAAATGCACATACAAAACATTTTGCAACATAAATGGTATTCTATCGGCTAAATCCCACACACATTGCATTCACTCAACATTTCGGAATTTCCTATTACATTCGTCGATTCGCAGCTATCTGCCATCGTCAATTTGGTTTATTTGAAAGCTATCGTGTTCCCTGAAATTTTACTAACATAGCATAACGCCCCGCGCGTATTCACTAAAGGATTAGTCACGCATTTAGTTATGACACTTTGGCCAATCCCTAAACAAAACCTAGAGAGCCTGGACCAAGTGCATTCTGTCAGTAACAGTGCAGCGTTGTCATACAACGTGGCAACGCCGCCAGTCACTTGGGCACACTACCAGTTGACAGTGTTGAGGAGGAGATTTTTGACAGCATTTTTAGTTTATTGTTTGGTTAGTTTCCATAGGTTGTAATATACATAGATGTGAAATAAAAGATTTGTATTGCAATAACACAAGTTACCGACAATTTTTTGTCAATACTGTTCTTGTCAAAGTCGTTGTACAATATACAGTAAGAAAATGTGTTGAAAGCGATTAATTCTTCTGAAGCCCATAATGGCATCTAAAGCCTCTATGTGGCAGTGTTTGCTATGACAAGACTAACAAGAAACACGAAATAAAATGAACATGCAAAACAAATAAACAGAAACCGCAAATTTTCGTCGTAACATTCCTTTAATTATATTCGTAGAAAAAACATTGACGAAAAAACCATTGAAACATGAAACTACAAAGCTCTGGAATGAACATAAAAAAGTACATGGCAAATATACAATACCTGGTTCCTGTGTTAAGCTCAGAACTGTAAAATAAAAATTATTGTGTTAAATACAAGAGCACACAATATGATTGCATTATTATATTTAGTACTTATACGCAATGCATTTCATTTTATAACCTACTTAATAATTGTAAAAGGGTTTAGTGGAATGGAAAATACTGGTGTTTTTTGTTTATAAAATAAACGAACTGTGGCAATTATTAGTAGACAGTTATAATTAAATAAAAATCTAAAAAGAAGTACTTTTACAATGGAATTAATTATCTGTAAGCATATTAATTGCATTTGTTAGGATATTATTAAGTTACGGGGTTATGTGTTTCTTTTTCTATTGTTCTTATATAGAGTGTCGCTTTCACTAACAATTGGCGTTACTTAAATAAGTGCTTAAGTAGAAGTGCGCAGTTGGATTTACAACACAGACACGGCAATAATACTCTCAAAAAATTACTAAATAATTAATTATCTGTCATTTTGTCGATTCTATGACAGATGAACAAAATATTTGTCGATTCTCTTTCGTTTCTACAGCGTTCATGCTTAGCGGGCAGGAGCATATTTTGTACTGCTACCTCTCAACGTTTGTACCAAAGAACCTCTCGCCCTGTACATGTTCTCTCCGCCAAAACTTAACATAAAATACCAAAAATATTTTTGACTACCCACTCAAAATTCATGCCTGCATCATCTTATAACTGGCACCCCTCTCAAATTTATTTAGCCTCACCCTTAGCTCGACAATAAACACTTCTTGTCGACCAAACAGCTTGGACGCGGCCGGAATAACCGATAATATTTGTTTGGAACGATTTAAACCGACCCTTTTAGCGTTTTTATTGATGTCCAGAATATCTTGGAGGGAGGGGTGGAATTTTTTGATCGGGAAATCTGATGCAAGGGATATGAGGATAAAGTCGGCTTGTAAAAATTCAGCATTATTTTGGTCAAAAACTAGGTTTAAGGAGAACATATTTGTTGTCATTTGTAGATCTTTAACAGTCGTTACAGGTAGTCAGTGGCCGGTAAGTCTTACAACCAGTATTACCGAGTGGTATGGTATTACCCAGTATTAATTGGGTGTGGAGGTCAGATAGCTAGTCGTTCCATGTAAAATATTTGTTTTTCAGCTGCATCCAGTTAGACTGAAAGCCGACCCCAACAGTTGGGAAAAGGTTATGCAGCAGATGATTTTTTGTTACGTTACAAGTGAAAGATATAAGTGTTTTGTTACTAAACAGATTTTATGATGTTCTTATTGTCAATCGGCCACACATCCCCATAATGGACTGCTACTGAGAAATTGTTATTAGAAGAACCGAATAAAACTTTGCTGGACCTGGGAACCAAATCATGCAGCAGCAACACTTGCACCCACTAAATCAACTCCGCAAGAAAGATAAACAAAAATAGTTGTTGGAGGACCTGGAGTCGATTCCTGGTCCGGGCAAATTGTTTTTGGGGTTTTCCATCAGGATTTTCTCAATAGCGGCCACAAAGTTTGGATTTCTGCCCGGTTGATGGCAATAGACATGGGATTTAAACATAACTGGCGAAAAGTGGGTTTACTAGTATGCACACCGTCCTTTGCCTAATCACACATCAACAGATTTCCCAAAATAAACTTTCTGTTTTAATCACCAATCCTCTGTACTAACCTCGCAATTCCACGAAACTTCTCCAGTTAACCCTTTAACCTTAATGGACGATTTATAATTGACAAGACGACAAATTAGTGCCACAAGCTCCACTTGAAAACACGTTTGGCATAAATAGTGGGTAGAGATTTATTCCCTTGCACTGTACTGGCAACATTCCAGGGCATTGCTTATCGCTTTCCAAGAGTTACCTATTCGCGCAATTTTGGGATGAAAATCAGCTAAAATGAACGATCTTTACGGCTCCACGTTGAGGTTGGAAATTATCCTACAGGAATTTACTACCGGGATAAAATATATCCTATGTCAATATATATCCTAGACATTAATGAGCCCAGGCCGATCAGGGGATGGATTACTTTTCATTACATTACGAGACCCCTCAGGAAATTTAAAGGTTTTATTGAGCCGAGGATCTCGGCTGTCTTTTGTAGATCTTTGATATCAGTTATGGCTAGTCAGAAGCCCGAAATTCGGCCTACCAGTCTTACCAAGTGGTATCCTGTTAATTCTGTAGATATGTCTCAGGAAGAGCTCCTTAACAAAAATAAAAACGCGTTGCTGTGGTTGCGCCACTACAATATTTTTGACAGAAATTCGGTTCAGTCCCAACATTTCCTTACATTTTTCAATCTGAAACATAATAGAGGACAGAACAACTTCATATCTCTCTCCGACTACAAAATATACTGCAATGGAAATTGCATTCCTTGTAGCCCAACATTCTTTAGTCAGTATTTCATATTTGAGACAGAACCGGGACGGACAAACAGTAATGGAGGAAGTATTGCATTTTTGTTGTTATTGATATTGTGAGCGATATATGTATTTACGCAAAATTGGCTTGCGTTTGGTCGCAACTCGCCTGTTGTGAAGCGATGATGTGACCTAAGGTGGAGCCGTGGAGCCACGCATGCTTAGATAAAACCGATTCACTCGAGCTTTGATGATCATCATGAAAATAAAGTAGCCGGCAGTGGATTCCACAGACCGGCGCCGGCGCGGCAGTTCGCAAAATCAATGTGGGTTTAATAGTGCTTTGTTCGAGTTCGTGGAGCTTCAAAACAATGATGACGCTTCGTCGTATCTCTGCTCATCTAATAGGGAATATGCATAAAATACAAAAAACTCTTTTAATTTATGAAACATATAAAACTCTTTTTATTTATGAAAAATGCCTTGTATTGGCGCATAAAAACATTGTGGTACACTTGTTTAAGTTTCTAATGCATCACTTATTTTACAATTTACTGTTTTATGTAGCATGTTTTTGGTAAAACGGAACGCACTCTCAAAACGCGTCGTCCTCGAAAACGCCGGTAGTGACGTCAAGGTTCATTGTGTCAAAAAAACACTTTTATTTGAAAAGTGCTTAAAGTTTCAATAAAATCAAATTCTAATATTGTTATTTCAATTTTTACTTGAATAAAGCACATACAATTAGTAAAAATATCTTATTAAGGCCAAAAAAATTAGATGTAAACATGGCAGATTGTGGATAATGTTGTCACATCATGGCCGTGACAGCTACGGACGTTTGAACTGTCGTAGAAAATTGCAGGAGTTTAATATTATTTTTGTGCGACAAGCAGTAGTTGAACTTAACTTTTAATACTTTTCTTGGGTTGTTAATACAGTATTTTGTTGATATAAGTGAAGAAAAATTTATTTAATATTTTTTGGCTGGAGGAGTTAGATTATGTAATTCCAGAGCACACTCCGAAATGTAACCGATAGGCTGGTAAGTTTGCGACGATGTTCATGGCTGAGGAGTTTAGCCTCGACAAAGGGAGTCGTTGTTAATGAGGCTCTTCGCATAGCCTCCAATAGCCTCCAAAGCTGGAATATGGCTGAACCATCCCAACGGTGGAGGTACGGCAGAATTGCAGGAGACATGTCAATCCCACACGAGCGGAAAGAGGTCAGGCGCAGGACCAACGACTTAACACAATCATGCTTTCTGAGGCGCGAAGGTCGCCCACCAACCAATTTCTAAACGAGACTGCTGCTATGAAGTTCCTGATGGAAAAACCTTATACGATTTTGCCCGACTTGGGAATTGAAACCAGGATATCTGGCTCAGCAGCAGCGCTTGCGATCGCTTAGTCAACGGCTGATGACTAGGTAGCCTACCATGACGTCTTAAAGCAGGATCGTTTTAATCTTGTTCCAGTGTGGGAAAGAGATGGCGCTAGACGTCCTCTATAGCTCCGTCTCTTACCCACACTGGAACAAGATTAAAACGATCCTGCTTTAAGACGTCATGGTAGGCCACTAGGTCTATTAAAATCATCTTAGTATTCGTTTATGTGGATTTCTTTTTCGCTGTTCTTGAAATTATGTCTCTGTCCACCCTCCGTTATTTGTATACAGATTTTATGTGACAAAGTAAACGATGACTATTAATCACTAAAAAAAAAAACGTGTTATTCAATCTTCAAAAAAGTAACATAAACAGACTAAAGTGTTGTAAAAACGTATTCCCAAGAAAAAAGGACTAAAATAATTTAGATACTTTTTGCCGTCATAAGTTAATAATAATATTAACCCTTTGACCACGATGTTCGGGGCGGCCGGCCGGAAAATACTGGTTTTAACCAGCGCATTCCGGTTTGAGGTGGTTTGAAACCGGAACGGCCGTACTTGGGAGCTGTATGAACGCAACTTTTTAACAAAATGTTCGTTTATTTTTGTTGCTATTTTTTAAATTTGTATTTTTTGTCGTCTGTTTTATATGCACTTCAAAAAATTACGAACTTGGTGTAAACTATCAACCGCTTTATTTGATGAATTTCTAAAAATCCGTCATTAATGCTAACACTGTTACGAAATTTAATTCTTCAAAACTCTGCTTAGTTTCTGTATCAGCAAAATAAAGAATTTAAGATTTTTTCACGTAGCTCTTAAAAAAAACGACGGTTCACATAACCACGTCATAAAAAATACTTATCCATATTTCCATTCCATTCCATTTAATAACAAAAATATCAGAAACTGATTACAAACTACATCTATTTTGCAAAACCCATCCAATTTTAAATACGTATTAAAGGTTCCCGATATTACAGAGCCAGTATTTCATTCGCATTAGGAATGTTTCCCGTTAACATTCGCGTTCAATCAAAACATTTGAAATTCAAAAGCTACGAAATTCAAATGAATTTCAATCATAGTTGTGTAGTCTGTCTGTGTATTTCAGCTTAGACTCATTGAAATAACATACATACTGAACATCAGTCATGTAATTCCCGAAAGTTTAGTTTAGTTTTTTTGAGGGTTCGGAGCGAGACAAAGACCTCGTCAGATTTTAATTTGTATTAAATGTTGATTTTGTTTAGCCTGCAGTCTTTGTTATAGTACCTTTTATATATATATTTTTATTGTTTTTGTAATGTTTATGTTTCTTATGCTGTGTTTTGTTATAATCTAAGTACTGGCTGTTTTATTTTAGTTACTCATATACATAATTAGTACCACTGTATTGGCTTCCGTACGTTTTTTCAAGGGTGACCACTGAAAACCAGCGCTGTGCTGTGGGCTCCCCATTGCACAGCATCATGCTGAGTAGTTTAACCTGTTTGTCGCACTCACGACGTGCTAGCTGTCAACTTCTTTCTTTTTTTCTTGTTTCTGTTCCGTTCTGTTATATGTTAAACGTCTTATAAGCTTTGTACCCATGTTTTGCACGTCATGTGCTTGCGGCAAATACATATTTTTTCTTTCTTTCTTAAATAACAAATCCACATTTCGCCATTTATTTTTTCCATGTAATATGGAGCGAACCTTTTGTCATCTACCGAGCACAAATCTATACTCCTTGACTGCTACTGAGAAACTACTAATGGAAAAACCAAACCACATTTTGCCCGACCTGGGAATCGAATCCGGGAGGTCAAGCTCAGAAGTTGCGTTTACGACCACTAAACCATCGAGGCAGAGCAAAAGTATTATTTTGCAAGGCATTGAGTGGAAACACAAGTGTGACAACCAGTCTTAGTAAGGGATACCGTTTTATCTAGTACTGACTGGTTTGTGAAAGTCAAATAGGCAGTCGCTCCATGCAGGTGTTCAGCTGCGTTTGGTTAGACTGGAACCCGACCCCAATATAGTTGGATAAAGACAGGCACATGATGACGAAATCACATCTCAGCGTTCCCACTCAGTGGGAACGCTGAGCCTTAGAAAGGTATACACTGACCATATCGGTGATATTCTTTAGAATGGTCAGGTGAGTAATACTCGCAACCGGCGTGCGTGTATGACCAGCAGATGTACAAACGTGGACGAAGCAAAAATGCAAAAGGGTTTGTAAGGATCGTAGGTGGCGTTCTTTAGTTTCTGCCTACCCCCATGTGAAAAGGCGTGTATTTAAACATATTATCTAAATATTACTGCGCTATTGAATTTTTAACTCTTGATGTTGAGATGAAAGTTAAAAATCAAACAATGCAATCAATTATAATAGTTGTCACCTCAAGTTAATTAAGTTTCATAAACAAGTATTTTCTAACTACAATTATTATACAAATTCTACTCCATGGATTCTACTTCAGTTAACTCGATATCTACGAATCATTATCTTGTGTTTATCGTATTCACTGCAGTATGTGGTACCTACGTACCCAGAAATTGTATTCCTGTTTGCAGAAATAGAACATAAACGGGTGTAATTATGCTTTAAACCAGGATTTCTGTGGAATATTGAGATATAATGAATCGTACGTACGTACGTATGTGTATTTTAGTAATTATGCTGGTATTTCAGCTGTTATGTAATAAGTACATGTACACGGGTTTAAGCTATTTCTTTGAACTGTATGTTAATGCTGACTTCCGAATATTGAGAAATTGTTAATCAACATAACAAACATAACATCACGCCTGTAATCCCCGAAGGTTGGGCAGAGGTGTACCTAATAGTACACCCATATTTCGCCAGTTATGTTTAAGTCACAAGTAATGGAGGGCGAGCTTATTGCCATCAATCGTGCACAAATCCTAACTTCGTGGCTAGTACTGAGAAATTCCTGATGGAAACACCCAATAACAATTAGCCAAACCCAGGAATCGAACCCAGGTTCAAAGTAAGCTCACGTCACGCGCTTGAATTAAAAAAAACAATATCTTGAACTTTTTCTTTTTTTATTTTCTCCGTCAACCAACAATAATTTTACTCTTTTTTCTGATACAACGACAATTGCCGTTTTAAAAATATGATATATCGGTTCGTATGTAGTTAGTACCGGACCAACATATAGTCCAACGATATATTGGTTAAAATATAAACCAAAATTAATGCATAATTAGTACATTTTGCTAAATCAACGCTTATGACGTACACTGACTCATTAGCAAACTGTGTTGGCGATGTTAAACAAATATAGGTGTTGTACAGAGATTCCCAAACTATCCGCCATTTTGAATGATCGGGCAATTTTGACGAGATACAAAGAAAAGAAAGAAAACGTGTTTATTTGGCTTTAGCCGTAAGTGCTCGTAACAAAATAATAATACAATAAAAAATGAGAAACTTAAAACTACATAATAAAAAATAAAACTAAACAGAAAAAAATAAGAGAAATAATATTGTGTGTCCACCATACCACCATTGATTACATTGATTTCATTTTTTTTATTGATACTATTGATTTAAGCAATGAATATGTCGATGAGGAGTTTGTACTGACACTTTTTCTTCCTAACTAAAACACTAGGACACACAATATTATTTCTCTTCTTTTTTTCCGTTTAGTTTTAAGTTTCTTTATTTTATTCTTATTTTGTTGTGTGCACTTGCGGCTAAAGTCAATTAAATACGTTTTCTTTGTTTCTTTCTTTCTAGGAAATGTTGAAGGGCAGACGTTTTTGATGACTGTGTTGTGTAATGGCTTTTGATTTTGAGGCATTCTGAAGAGGAAAAGAGTTTCCGCTTGTTACTGTCTAGTACCCAATTTGCCTAAATTTAGTTTGATTTAGATTGTAATAACAATTTGACTGGAAGATGATTAATAAGTCGCCAACATAAACCGACCAAATGCGAGTCGGACTCGCGCATGAAGGGTTCTGTACCGTGAAAATTTCAACGGTCTACCTATCGTGATCGTGAGATACAGCCCGCTGACTGAAGACGGACGGACGGACTGACGGACAGCGGAGGTTTATTAATAGGGTCCCTTTGGTTACCCTTCGGGTACGGAACTCTAAAAACAGTCTGATACAAGTCTCAAAACTGAACAATGTCTTAGAAACAGTTTGGCTTCCATACAACATAATAACAAGTACTACAATACGTTCAAGAGGTTGGTACTGCTTCAAAACAATATTCACAATAACACAATGAAAGCTGCTCATTAAAACAAAACAGTTGAGCATCGCAGGCTTGCATCGAAAATTCGCCGTCGCAAATACCGGCAGTGTTGCACCTAATTGAGCGTTGTCCTACACTGTGCCGGAATAACGGACGAGCCAGTACTGTATGATGCTGTAATTGGGGCAATAGGCGAGGCCCATAGAGGCACGATGAGATTTTAATGGTACTATGCTTTATACGTTATGTTATGGCCTGGAGATTTAAGGAGTAAGTTGTGGGTTTGGACACTGGCAAGAACTGTGGTTGCGTATCAAAATGGATATTGTGTAAGTGTTTACATGCCTTTATGTGTCTTCTAAGGTGGATTATAAATACTTAAAACATATTAGAAGACACCTCGAGTTCACGAAAATGTCACCAATGTGTTATTTCTTGCTACTATTATTAATGCGAAAGTTTGTGAGAATGAATGGATCGATGGATCGATGTTTGTTACTCTTTCACGCAAAAACTACAGTGAACGGCATAGCCTATAACCTGGATTAACACATGGGATACTTTTTATGACGATCCCGTGGGACAATTACCGAACTCAACGCGGGCGAAGCCGCGGGAATAAGCTTGTAACACTATATTAGAAAGAACCTATCCTCGTCATCTGCCTAGCCTTTTCCCAACTATGTTGGGGTTGGCTTCCAGTCTAACCGGATGCAGCTGAATACCAGTATTTTACATGGAGCGACTGCTTAACTGACCTCCACATCCAAGTTAGTATCGAGTAATACGATACCACTTGGTAAGACTGGTTGTCAGACTTTTTGGGCCACTGACTACCTAAAATAAAGAAAACAACCCGCAATAGTTACCTAAACATTATGCAGGGGCGAATTAGTGTCGTTTAATCTAGATCTAGTTTAGATCATTAGTCTTGCCAAGTGGTTGCGAAAATGTTTCTCACTGGAGCTGCTTAATGCATAGGTTGTACAATCAGTTGTCACTCGTAGTAGTGTTTAAGAAAACGGGAATAAAGCTCAGAAAAGCTTAAATGTCAGTGTTAATAGAGACGTAACCAAAGAGTCGCATTGCTTAAGGGTTTTGTTAATAGGTGAGCTATCCCTCATTTCCACAGCTTCATCATTAAAAAAACAATAAAGATAGCCAGTTTGACCCATGTGGGCATGAGCCAATGAGTTAATTTAAACATGGCATAGTTTTCAAACTACCCATTAAAGTGAATGAACGAAATATTGTGCATGGAATATGTAAATTAGTCCCAATTTCGGCCCTCTGGTGTTGCCAAATTGTGATTGTATTATTAACTTAATTTATAATATGGGAACACTGTTGTGGGTTAAAAATGGGATGTTGTATTTAAAACTGTGGGTTTGTTATCTTTAATTATCAGATGGCATAAATCTCGTTAACCTATAAGACGAGAAACAGTAGCTTTAGTATTTTACCCCATTTTAGTATTAATGATCAGTTACCGGTTAATTTCACATTCATTTCATTCCTCAGGTTGTTTAATTTCAAATCTTTGGACTAGCTTCAAGTTCAGTCACCAAATTCTTTGCACTAGTAAGATTTGGTTTTTACTTTGATTGGTTGGTTGATTGTGGTAGTTGGTAGTAGGTAAATGGATTTTTTTTCTTATTATTTTTACAATGCTGTCCTATTTGACCGAAAGGTTGACTGGTAGAGAACGCTTTGTGGCACTAAGTCCACCCATGTACCACTCTTGTACATGAAGTTTAAATAAATAAAGACATAATCTGAACTGGGCCTGGGTGGTACAAAATGGACCACTCCCTCTTACAGTGATGGCCGGAATCCCAGAAGTTGGAACGGGGCTGACTGTGCTAATGCTACGGGTTATTGCATTCCAGAACTTTATCATTGTCATATCGAAACTACAAAACATACCTCTATAAACATTCCCACAGCCAACTGTCACAGATACTTTACATATGATGCTTAATTGCTACCTCAAAATCGCGATATTGAATCTGCAGGCGCTCCGGCCATGACCGGGTGTATCCGGTCCGAACTACTTTGAACCGACCCGAACCAGTTCATATTTATGTGGCCGTAAAACCCGGGGTAATAAAAACGGTGGCTTATGCAGTTTTTATACATAACTGAAGCTATGTTAGTTAAGATTTATGTTTATTTAATATTTAATATTTAATACTCTTGACGTTTATGGAGTTAGTAATGTAATTACTGCTGGTTCGGTGTGTTTATGTAGAACGGTATGTTCTTGTTAAATTCGTTGAGAAATTACCCAACATATAAAACTGCTGGTATAAAACTGATGCTAGTAGGTAAAAGAAGGCTGTTATTTCATATTATACAAAAGCACCTGGAACGTCTTACGAATTGAACTTTCTTGATAATTATTACTAAAACTTCCTACTACCAAGTATTTTACTTATTTACATGGTAAAACCTGCCGTTATAAATTCTATAAATACATCTACCTATAAATAACACATAAATACCACTTAAGCCCATCCCATCCAATACCCGAAATCAGTATGACCTACATGCAAGTGCCATTACGCTCCAAAAACGCTTAACGACCGGTACAAATCAACGTACATCGTACAAGGGGGTGGAAGTAGTGGGCAGACTAAGAGAGCTGCAAAACGGATTTACAGCAGATTTATACACCGGTGCTTAAGCTTCGTTCAGTTTCGAACTAATCAAGTTAGGAGAATCGTTTTGGATTAAAAGTGACAGTGGAGTTATGTATGGGGTTTGTTGTTTTGGAGTTGAAAGAAGATTTGAAATGTTTTTATGTGAAGATTTCGAGAAATGTATAGAGGTATTTAAAATGTGGGTAAGCCGAAGACACAAATACCAGGGTCTTATGAAGGATGAGCTAGGAAGGCAAGCTCATGCCAATTTGGCACAGTTGTGAAACACAATTTATATTTTTTTTTTGTTATATGTGGAAGACCATTCTTTTGCCCAGGCCTTTGCCCAGGACTTGAAACAGCAGAGTACAGTAGTTTTTTTTATTATACTGTGTGCACTTCTGGCATGTGCCAAATGTACGCTTTACATTATTTCGTGCAGACTGTCAATCAAAATAAAAAATGATTTCTTTCGATTTTTTTTCGGAACGATAGGAGACTGCAAGGAATAATAAAATTGAACCTGGGCCTAAAATTACACATTATAAGTAAGAAACCTATTTGATGAATAATAAAAGGAACTATTCCTTTTCAACACGTTTATCAAATGCAGATTAAATTACCTATCTCATTGCACTGACGAAGTAAATAAACAACACATTGAAAAGTCTAACTGTTTGGGTATAAAAATTTTCAAGCCACGTTAACGTTAACTACAAAAGCATTTTCTTAACAAAATTCCGTGACTACCCTCCAAAATTAGAGACAACGAAAATGCACCAAACACTCTAAGCGAGCATACCCGTCTTAATATCATAATAACTGTTTCTCCTCCTCTTATAATCCTCTAAAAACGGTAATAAAATTATCAGTAAGCACGATATCCGTAACCGGTGCAAGTTTTAAGGTTTTAACTGTAATTATTTCGAGCCAAACAGCCTCAACTTTACGGCAGAATGTGCTAAACTGCTAATTAGCCACCGCGAACTATGCCCAATTAGAGTGGCTGTTATTGTTGGGTGTGCCGATGGCTTCATTGGGGTGTGTTACTTTCATATTTGCTATTTTGTTTGGGGAGATGGACCGGGGTGCTGAGTCTATGGTTTGAAAGCTAGTTTAATTTGTTGAACTTAGCTAGTCTGGAAGCAACTTGCGCCGTGAAAACAGTCATGTCTAGTAACGTATTGATTGTGACCGCTTCATTGGTCTGATATACAGAATGACTTTTTTATCACTTTCCTTAAAAAATGGGTATATTAGGTGAACGGAGTAGAAGCTTATGGCATACCTAGTTTTTTTTTCTTTGTTCCACAGCTTAGAAAAATATTGATCTATCATCAAATATTGCTACAAATTTCAAGCAGTTTTCATATTGGAACATAGAAAGAAAATATTTTTAACTTTTCCTCCAATGACTCGGTAAATCTTCCCATAGCCTTCCACTCTTCTCTCCGTGCAGTTTTCACACACAAACGCCTCTGGTGGTCCCGCCATTGCATCCCCAGCGTTCCCTAGGCCTCCCTCGGCGACGACGCCCGTCTTTTGGCACCCACTGCGTTACAACTCTGGCCCATCGATCCTGATGCATTCTACAGACATGGCTCGGTCAATCCCACTTTAACTCATCAATCTGCCACATAGAAATTTAATATAACTAGCGAAATGTAGATATTCATTATCAAACTGAAAATAAGCACCTCTCTTACTTTTACGGTTTTTTTCGTGACCTAAACTAAAACTACAATACATTATCCCCTGTAATTAACCAGCTGACAATCCCACAGTTAATTCTGTAGTAACAACGTTAAGTCGAGTAAGCTTTGTAACTGCCGCCTACAGTTAAAATAAGCTTATTAAACTGTTACCGACGCAGACGACGGTTAACGTAGAACTTGACGGTTCAGCATAGTACCTAGCTAGTTTAGAATTTAGATCGTGTTGGGTGATTTTGATTGTGTCTTTAGGATAAATTTCGTTGAGATGGTAATGATGTTGGTCTTCTGGCTGAGGTGATAGAGGTATGGTAATGCAGGTGTGCTGTGTCTAGAAACTAATAAAGTTACAAACCTGATTACGGTTTTCCAAAGAGTAATGAAACTTCTTGGAGTTTAATTTTAAGTGCTATTATCAATGGCTTTGATTTCTAGGTTGGGCAAAGTGTTATTCGGGTTTTTCCATTAGGTAACATGTTATAAATGAACATAGATTTAAATGAAAAGGACATGACTTTTAACAATATAATAAAAAGTCTCATTTTTGTAGGCGGAAAGTAGTCTGTTATATGCTTGTTGAATGTATTGCTAAACTGTAGAGTAAAATAAAATGTCTTGCTTGTTTCATGTGTACAATAACTCGTTTTAACCGAAAAGCTTATTATGTGATATTCTACCGTCATGGTCAGGTCGAAACTGTAATCTGTCTCATCAAACAAAAATATTGGGTTGTTGTGTGATGGAGGGAAGTGAAAGTCATATTCATTCCTAAGCCAGGTAAGAGTGACTATACCAACGCCAAATACCACCGAGCAATCAGCCTAACCTCCTTTCTCCTTAAAACCATGGAGAAGATGTGTGAGAGAGAGCTGAGGGACGGCGTTTTAAAAACTATCCCACTCCATACTAACCAACACGCATACAGCGCGGGTAAGTCCACGGAATCCGCACTCCATCTAGTGGTCGGCCGGATAGAAGAGGCGATTCATCAGAAGGGCACCTGCCTGGGCACTTTCATAGACATCGAGGGAGCATTCGATAAAACAAACTTCTCCAGCATAAACACCGCGCTCTCTTGTCACGGAGTAGAACAGGTACTGATAGACTGGATTACTAACATGCTAAGTAAACGAGTGGTTCGACTTGAAGTGGAGCAGCAGATGGCCATGATAGCCAGAGGCTGCCCCCAAGGTGGCGTACTATCCCCGCTTCTTTGGAATCTGGTTATAAATGACCTCATCACGAAACTCAACGCGAACCATTTCTACACAATAGGGTATGCCGACGACCTCGCTATCCTCATTTCGGGGAAAGTGACGGGGACAATCTGCGACCTTACTCAACAGGCACTACGCATCGTTGAACGATGGTGCAGAGAGTTCGAGCTCTCAGTGAACCCCACGAAGACTGAACTAGTCATGTTTACCCAAAAACGAACACTAGGCCCTTATCGCCTACCCAAACTCTTCGATACAGAACTCCAGTTAGCCAATGAGGTCAAGTATCTGGGAGTCATCCTGGACAGCAAGTTAAACTGGAGTAGCCACTTAGACAATAAAATAAACAGGGCCTGCATTACCTTCTGGCAGTGCAGGAGGATGATAGGTAAGAAGTGGGGCTTATCCCCTAAAATTATACTTTGGTTATACGGCGCGGTGATCCGACCTATGATCACGTATGGGGCAGTGGTCTGGTGGCCCCGTACCAAACTAACTACAGCCTCCATCAAGCTGCAACGCTTGCAAAGGCATGCCTGCATGGCGATCACAGGCTGCATGAGGACTACTCCGACTGCGGCTCTCGAAGCCATGTTGGGGCTGCCACCGCTACATCTGTTCATACAGCAGGAAGCGACAATGACGGCTATACGCCTTAAAACACTTCAACTCTGGGGTAAGAGAGAAACACAGCACACCGCGGTACTGGAGGGATTCTACAACGAGTTCCCCCTGGCGAAAGCAACAAACGATCGGATACCAAAACAATTCGTATTCGATAAGAAATATAAAATCCAGCTCCATGAGGATCATCGATGCGAGGGATTAAATCCAGCAGAACTGCGGATCTTCATGGATGGATCTAAAACAGGTACTGGCACTGGTGCTGGAGTCTTCTCGGAGGATCTCAACATCCACATAGCCAAACCTCTGGGGGCCCACAACACGGTATTTCAGGCAGAATGCATGGGCATTTCCCTGGCGGCATCTGCCATCTTAGCCAGGAAGGTTGTGGACCACTCAATTCGTATACTCTCAGACAGCATGGCTGTACTGCTAGCACTGGACAACCACACAGTGAACTCTGGGTTAATACACGAGTGTCACCAACGCCTGAACCAGGTTGGTAATCTCAATAATATAACTATCCAATGGATCAAAGGACACAGCGATTCCCGTGGTAATGATGCGGCGGATGAACTTGCTAGAAGGGGATCGAGCACGGCAGCGGTGGGACCCGAACCTATCGTACCGCTCCCTTTCGGATACCTACGCACACTGGTAAGGAAACGAACTAGCGAACAACACCACAAGCTGTGGCGGGACCACGGCGAGTGTAGGCAGGCCAAGGAAGCGCTTCCTGCTATCGATGGCCGCTTCACCAAACGCGCGCTGCGGTTGACTAAACCACAGATGCGCACAGTTACAGCCGCCATTACCGGACATGGCTCTTTTAATAAACACCTCTTTGTCCTAGGAGTCACAGACAGCCCCCTGTGCCGTGCCTGCATGGAGGAAGACGAGACAGCAGCCCACGTGCTTCTGCACTGCCCAGAGGTTGCAACATACAGGGCAAAGTACTTTGGTAACCCAGGTACTCTCCGCGAGATAGTCAGCAACACTGGGGCGTTACTGGCCTTTCTCGGGGAATTGGGATGGATAGAATAGTTTCCCACCCGCACGCAAAATACGCGCTTTGACGTGGAGTTGCGGACACCAGCCCGTTATACAATACAATACAATACAAATTGGGTTGGTGTTCGTAACTCAACATCCAAATCCATAATTTTGCGTACGGACAAATAATTTATATTAGACAAACCATGACTATATAATTATAATTCGACATAAACCAACCATCCTTTCTGCCTCCCCTCTAACACAAAGTCAAGACACAAACCAGTAACGACAAAGATTTATTAATATGACAAAGGCTGTCAGGTCTATGCCGAGCATGTTGCAGGCTATATTAAAATTTCAGGAGTCGTGGATTTTCCCCCATTATGCCACCTGTATTTTACGGTAACTGTCAGTTGTAGAGGTTTACCTTTTTTTCTTTCCACAAAGACATCGGGCGGTTTTATTAGATTTCCTTATTTTTTTGGCAAGGGAGGGTTATATATTTTATTTTTGAGAGTGAGGTGTGTGTTTGGTAATACTTGAAACGGTGTATTTTAAACTGTAATAAAAGGAGGAGCTCGTGGCTAAATAATAACAACCGCTCGGGTCGATCTTTAGGTTAAGCCGCGCTTGCCTAGGTCGGTCCGTGGATGGGTTGCCACTCTGGGTGCCTGTGTACAGACCCCAAACTATCAAAACTTTTCCTTATTTGAATCAATAATGGAAGATGTGATGGCAAAACTTGCAGCCAGTAATAAATCTACAATTATTTGTGGTGATTTTAATATCAATATTTTAGAAGAATGCTCAAATAGCAGTCGCTTATTAAATCTTTTTAAGTCATTTGACTTGACCAACACTTTTAAACAACCTACTAGAGTCACTCCATCTTCTGCTACTTGTATAGATAATATTTTCTGCGATTGTGATTACTTAGATAAAGCAATAGTAAATTGTCTGCCTTCTGACCATAGCGGACAAACTGTAACCTTTAGGTGTAATACACCCCCATTGCAAAAAGTTCAAATTAAATTTAGACCTATAACTTCTAGCAGATTAAATAGGTATAATATTTCGCTACAGAACAAGTTAAGTGTTATGAGCCTTGATGATATTAATATAGATCAATTGTATGATCGTTTCTTTTCAATAGTTCACACGGAATTCAAAAAAACTTTTGAAAAGAAGACAAAAAGTATTTGCCCTACATTCATATTTAGTGATTGGGCAACTAGAGGTATCAGAAAAAGTAGGGAAAGACTATTTGAGCTTTATGGCCTTAAGCCTTTTATAAACACTGAAACTTTTAACAAGTATGTTGCTAAGTATTCAAATTTTTTTAGAAATACGTGCAAGGTTGCTAAAGCACTGCACATTAGCAACAAGATCAAAACAGCAGAAAATAAAATAAAGACAGTTTGGAAAGTTATAAATAACGAGACTAACAGGAAGAAAATACGTAACACTAGCTACACATTAGATACAGCGTGTGGTCCTAAAAGCTCAAATCAGGAAGTAGCTCAAGAATTTGTAAATTTCTTTACCGATATACCACTAAAAACAACGGAGGCTCTTATTTCCTCACCTGAACTCTCAATTGGCTTATTAAAGGCGAATGTGTCTGGCTGCCTGGCTGAATTTAAATTTAAACACATTAACCCTATGCAAGTTATTAAAATTTTCCGGCAAATAAAAATCAAACTAACCGAAGATCTATGGGGAATGTCTGTCAAAGTTTGTACATCCATACTTGAGACTATAGCCCCTTACTTAGCTTTAATTTTTAATTTATGTGTAGACCAAGGAGTTTTCCCTGATTTAATGAAATACAGTAAAGTCATACCTCTTTTCAAATCCGGAGACAGTAAAGATACTAATAATTATAGACCTGTATCCACGGATACAGGTCTATAATTACCAGTTTTTAGCAAGGTTTTCGAAAAAGTAATGCTTAATCAAATGCTCTATCATTTTAACACCAACAGAATCTTACATGATCAACAGTATGGCTTCACCAAGGGACGTTGTACAACTGACGGCGGTGTAACCTTATTAAAGCACATATTTACTGCGTGGGAAGAGTCTCAAGACGCCATAGGAATTTTTTGTGACCTCTCCAAAGCGTTTGATTGCGTAAATCACGACACATTACTTTTGAAACTTGAGCATTACGGACTGGGTAAACTTGCACTTAGTTTGGTAAAATCTTATTTGAATGATAGACAACAACATGTTCAAATAAATGGTGTTAATTCACAGGGTTTAAAAGTAAAAATGGGGGTTCCACAAGGCTCAATATTGGGTCCTTTTCTCTTTCTAGTATATATAAATAATCTACCCTATTTACTGAAAAACCAACCGCAAAATATGGTGTTATTTGCTGATGACACTTCCCTAATTTTTTAGATAAATAGGCGGGCCCAAAATCTAGATGACGTGAATAATGCCCTACTTCAGGTCCAAAATTGGTTCACAGCAACAATTTGGTATTAAATGAAAAAAAAACCAAATGCATAAGATTTGCTTTACCGAATGTTAAAAGTAGTGATTGTGATATAATATTAAATAAAGAGAAACTTGAATTCGTAGATAAAACGGTTTTCCTGGGGATTACGCTTGATTCAAGGCTACAATGGGGTTCTCATTTGACATCTCTTGCTTGGGGCGGCTAAGTTCAGCAGCCTATGCCATTAGAAAAATCCGTCAGTATACTGATGTAGATACCGCTAGACTGGTTTATTTTAGTTACTTTCATAGTATAATGTCTTATGGCATTTTACTGTGGGGACGGGCTGCAGATATTGAGTTTATATTTATTCTGCAGAAAAGAGCCATCAGGGCCATATATAATCTTCGTAAGCGCGATTCTCTAAGGGAACTGTTTAAGGATATTGGCATCATGACGGTACATTGTCAATACATCTACGAAAACATAATGTACGTCAGAAAAAATCTGCACCTTTTTGGTAAAAGGGGTGACAGACATAATTACAGTACTAGAAATAGGGACCAACTAGTTCAGCCAGGTTTCCGACTCGCTAAAGTAGACTCATCTTTCATGGGGTACTGTTTGAGATGCTATAATAAAATTCCACAAAGTATTCTTGAACTGAATGAGACGAAATTTAAAACATGCATTAAACGCACACTATGTAAGCAAGCATATTACAAGTTGAGCGATTATATCGCTGATAAAAATGCTTGGCTCAATGCTGGTCCTGCTCCACAAGGACAGGGGCGCATAAATTGATAGCATTAAAATGTATTGTTGGAGCTGCTGAAGATTGTACAACTATCTTTGCATTGTATAGATTCAATCTCTATAGTATTATATAAATGCATAGCCCATATTGTGTGAGTACTGTGTACTAGAAAGCTATCATTCACTGGAAACCTACGTCTTTTCTTGACTTGAATGTGCCCTGGCGATTTAGAGTATGTCATGCTCACTCAAATGTCTCGCTGATGGTGGCGCATGTGTCGGATCATT
Source organism: Xestia sexstrigata (assembly GCA_941918905.2). Taxonomy (NCBI): domain Eukaryota; kingdom Metazoa; phylum Arthropoda; class Insecta; order Lepidoptera; family Noctuidae; genus Xestia; species Xestia sexstrigata. The sequence continues at coordinate 13,557,845 of OW799226.2, forward strand.
TAGTTCCCTTCAAAATGGTTGAGTTGAATGGTGCTGATCCATGCGTCATGTCCGTGAACGGGCGCTGTCAGTTGTGACTGGTCATCTCTTAGTTGCCATGGCTTATTTGAATGAATTATTTTGAATTGTATTTTTTTTGTTTGTGTGTTTTTGCTGTGGACACTTTTAACGTGCACATCTTGCTACATTGTTCTCACATAATATACCATCTCAATATGAATGATGTAACCAAGATTTTGTAAAAATATTCTGATTTAAAAGAGTGTCCATGGAGTTTCTTGCCCGTTCTTCTCCATATAGATCTACGCTAGGAAATGGGCAACTACAGTACTTTCACAGTTTTTATGTCTTGTGACTGGGACTGTAGCTACATTTAATTTTCATCTTTGTTTCGACAATTCAAAAGTGCCTGTAACTGACTTACTTGAAATAAATGCTTTGATTTTGATTGATTTTGATTTTGATTTCGGAAAGCACGTTAAGCCGTTGGTCCCAGCCATCATTTATAGATCTTTGACAGTCGTTACAAGTAGTCAATGGCCTGAAAGTCTGACAACTAGTCTTTGTTCAAGGGGTATCGTATTACCCAGTACTAACTGGGTTGTGAAGATCAGATAGGCAGTCACTCCATGTAAAATACTGGTATTTAGCTGCATCCAGCTGGCCTGGAAGCCGACCTAAACATAGTTGGGAAAATACTGTGCAGATGATGGTGGAATAAAAAGATAAATTGAGATATTTTACTGTGCATAAGCCTTTAATTGTAGGTGGCGGAAGTCGGAGCCGTTATGTACAGTCCTTCTATAGAGAAAATGGCTTTATCCCAGCCGTTGGAAAATTATAGGCTGATTACGTGTTTGTTAATGCCAGTCTTTTACATCACTCGCTTTATTCTAGTCCTAAAAAAATATTTTTTAAATTATTTTTAACAATTGTGGTGTCACAATAATAATAAGAATCCATTCAAAAACGTATTCATCTTTGTTGAGTCAAAAAACGTCAAAATAAATCATAAATATTAATTTATTTTAAATCTCACAATCAAATATATTTAACAAACCGCGGTCGACAAAATGTCACCCTTATGTTCCTTTTAACCTTAGATCAGTCAAAAATAATGACACCAACAAAATTACATAGATATATCTAGACAAAAGCCTTCAACAAAATTTAATAAAAGTGCGTAATAGTCTTGTCTCTACATATTTATGAGACAGCGTCTACCAAATTATAATTTGATTATAAAAAAATCCTTTTTGTCCTCAAAACCCTTATTAAAAGTCAGTAAGGCAATCGGTGTACTATCGAGAAATCTAAATTGAGTCAAATTGCAAAACTAGAGCTACGGCATAAAGGGGTCTACGGCGTAGAGGGGCCTACGTCGTAGCATGGTCTACGGCGTAGCAGCGTTTGCTTCGACGTAGTAATATGCTACGTGATCTGTGTGACGTCACGTAAGGTTGTGAAAATGCTACGTATGCATGTTTATTACTGTTTTATCACATTGCTAGGGCGGGTAAGTGACTGGTTGAATTATTATGATGTGGCCGCCATCATGAATTAAAAGGTGGGCTGAATAAAGCCTCCTTTTCCAACCTAATAAAAGGTAGGAAATCATTTTATTTTAGAAGATGACGGAAAAATACGCTGGGTGGTTGGTCTATTGATCGTATGGGACTGCTTATTAAGAATTCCATAGTTTGATCCCCAGGTTGGGCGGTATTTTGGAGTTTTTCCATCTGAGTCTGGATTTGTGCCTGGTTGATGACAACAAGCTCGCCCCAAGCTTTGCCGAACCCTTTGGGAAAAAAACAGGCAAAGTGTTATGTACATAAATAAAAATTATTATTGTAAATGAAACAACTTTGCTTAATTGATACTGTTATTACTTTAAAACAAAATGGCAGATGTTTTTGCTTAATTTTGTATGAGTTTCATGTTTTTGTTTTAATTGAAAATGTTAATTCAAAGTTTTAATTATAACGCGATCTAGGTTTTTTGTTCAAACCTTTCAGAATACAAAGTGGGTGTTTGTAATTTCATATTGAATTATTGTATTATAGCGACTGTCAAAGATTTACAAATGACATCCGGAACCAACGGTTTAACTTACTCCAAAAGTAGTGATGAAATAAATTTACTGCAGGCCTACTAAGAATAGTGAAGGTATCTGTTCTGGAATAAAAATCTATGAAACCTTTTGTTTTATTTGTATCTAGACTCCATCAATAAAAAAAATATCCAGTCAAACAAACGTCCAGACACCTGACGTTTTCAAATATTTAATGCATAGTATTTCGTTTGCATTGCCGTAAAAAGGTAACCCATTTGTACCGGCGCATGAGCGTAGCCTGAGCCTGGGCGAAAACCCAGTTAATGCGAGATGACGTCAACATTGAGCACAGATTCCATTATCACTCGTTAATAAATCCTATATAAGGTGAAGTCACACTGCTTGAGATGAGCGAGAGCCGCAAAATTAGCCTATAACGATCCCCTTGCTGGGAAACAGGCCTCCGCTCTGTAAGCGGATTAATGGATGTTCCTTGTCTTTCATTGTTTGGTACTAGTACGATCTCACGATGAGTGAGAGTGTGTGGGCCATAATCCGACACGCTAGCCGCACACTGGTTTGTGAACTGCCTATAAAAACACCATAAATTATTCTGAATTGCCATGAGAGTGGTAAAGGTAACTAGTATCCCCCGACAAGACCTTTTCAAAGACGCTTACGAGTCATACATACTACCAAAAGATGATACATCGCTTCTCGCTAACACTGTGACCTTGCCCTGAAGCTCAGTGTCCCATCTTTTTCGATCAACCGGATTACGTGTCGATATATACCGGCAATTCTTATTGCCTTCTGATTAATCTCCTTCAAGAATCTCTTTCAGTATAAAAGGGAGAATTAATCATTCGTTCGTTCGTTCACTCATTCTGATGAATGAGTATTTTATCTCAAGGAGTTTTTGCTGGAATTAATTTTCCGCGATCGGCTAAGGAAATGGGTGAGAAATTGAAGGTTGGTGAGGTGGAATTTGTCGAAGTTGATTTTATGGTGTCGGATTGTGTAAATGTGTATTACTAACAGCGTGACAGCTGCGCATGAGGCACTATGTTCGACCCCCGTTTCGGGCAAAGTGTTATTGGGTTTTTTTGTCAGGAGTTTGGATTTGTGGCAATAGGCACGCCTTCTATTACATGAGACTGAAGCTTATACTGACTAAGACTTATAACTGGGTGTACTATTGGGTACACCTCTGTTTAACCCTTCGGGGATTACATGCGTAATGTTGTGTTATGTAATAGATTATTCAACTTTGTTTCAAAATTGGTGTTTTCGAAATCCGTACTGGGTTGAAAAATATGCACTATTAACTGCTTTTTTGAGCTTTTCCTGGAAACAAAGTCATCCAAACCAATTTCACGATCTAAAAATTTACTCCAACACGTAATAAGCCTGTCATTTTGAGCTCATTGTGAATTCAATTAGTTTTACAGTGTATACGATCAACCAACTTATTTGCACTCCACTTGTACCTTAACTCTATACAAATAAGGCCCAAACTCAAGTGCCACGGATACAAGAAAAGTGTATCGATGAAACCTTATCAACGCTTTACATGCACCTTACGAGTATCAAAATAAAGACTGAAATTGTGAGTATTGATTTACTATCAGTGCCGAACATAGTAATTAATTTAAACTTTATTGCTGTAGACATAAGATATAAAGTTACAATCAGTCAGTAAAGATAATTACGTACGTCCAGTTGGAAGGTCGATTCCGCAAACTCAACATGGAGTGGGTAAGCACCCTAAGTCGTTGAAATTAAGGGTGACAATCCAATTTTTAGGCTGTATTTTCATGTATGTTTTTGGCTGGACAGCAGAAAGGGTGTCTAGACTAATTTGGTAAAATATAAATGCGATCAGCTGTTACCTATAGTCCGGCCATCTTTAATTTTAAATGACATTTGTGATTTGTTTACAAATGTACGGAATTAAGGGTTTGGTAAGTAATAGGGTTAACGAATAATGTTTTTTTTAGTAGGTATTTGAAATACCTGCAAACATTAAGTAAGTAACTTTTGCTAAGAATTTTCGCAGGGTTTTCAGTTAGTCGTTAAGTTAACCCAGTCGCAGTTGAAATTCTGGGGCCGTGAGGTACAAGTGCTCACATCCTTTTTAAGGAAATGTCGAAACGCCTAGTTGGCTCTTCCCAAAATCCTGGGGCTGGCTTTTACCTTGGCCAGAGGCTGTGTGTTGCCATACAACGTGGCAACTCCGCTTTAAGGAGAAGCTTTTTGATGCCTTTTATTGTTTGTTGTTAGTTTGTTTATTTTATTTTATTTAACCGGTTTGAGTTGCAGTTGTATAGCAATTACTTTTATTGAGTGACTTTTATTTGTGCTTCTTTAAATTATGACTTTACAATACTGATATTCTAAAGTTAGTTTTTAATTTATTTCATATACTTTTTGCTTTATTGTTTTGGCAACCATTTTTTGAAAAATACTGGGACATATTTAATAATAAATACAATGTTTTCAACCCCGACAATGGTGTCCCTTCATCTTTAATTGTGCAAACTATGTACGGTCGAACAAGTTATTTGGTTTACATTTTACAATGTAATTTGTTGGTTAAACTGTAAACCAAATAACTTGTTCGACCGTACAATTGGTTTATGTCATTTGGTCAACCAATCAAGCAAGAGATTTGATTTAGTGATAATTTATATATTCAAGAATCTACCTTCAAATATGAACACAAAATACAGAACTACCCTCCACGACAAATTTCATACAGCTTCACTTCACAGCAAAATAAGACAATACAAGAGAGAATTTTTGTCACAAAACGCGGGTAGACAGAGACGTATCGCTGGTGTCATGTCGTACAATGGTCGGTAAGTGCGCGTTACAACAATGGCCGCCGTGACGTCATGAGCTCAGCAGTTGAGCTGTTTATTTTGGGCTCATTTTACGCTTTGAGTAAACCTTTGGAGTGTCATACTGAACCGGGGTGGACCCTTCACGACCGATCATCAAACTAATCATGGAACGAACTTCGTAACCGCGAAAACACAGCTGTCCCATGTATTTGGAACGAGAACGTTTGAAATGTTTTATGAGACAGCTAATGTTGGTCCCATACAGAAATTCGATCGAATTGATGACCTGTACCACTACCTTTTTATGACAACACATGTCTGATATACATAAACTGTATACTATCAAATATCTACTTGATACTAGAGTCTGGCAAATGAAAGTAGAATTATTTGCGAACTTTTTATATGGCCATGTTTTATTTATGTCAATCTGAATTTGTTGATTTATTGTGACCTTTGTTAGAGCATTTTTTCAACTTAAACATGAATAAAACGATTAAAAGTGGAGTGCGGGAGATGTTGTTTCGCATGATTTCGAAGTTTAAAGAAAAACAACAGGAGAAAGACGTCCAATTCAATCGGAAACAAGATTGTTTACGTGTGGTATTGGATGTCTTATGTTAGTATGACGCTTTAATGTTGATACTTTTTTTGTATTCGTAATTATTATTTATAATTTCACAAAACTATTTCTGTGTTTGGTTCAAATTCTGTTTAAATAACGTCAAACACTATCATAATAATGCTGTTATTTATCATACCATTTATGAATGATAAATAACCTTGATAGATAATATGCATTGTTGTGCATTATTATGCATTGTGTTTTATTGTAATTTTAAGACAAATTGTTTTATTTTACAAAAAATCTGGAGAATGTAGCAGGGGTGGATGATATAGTGAAAACTATTGAAAAACTTACTGATTTAGAGCAGAAAGACAGGATAAGAACCCAGAACCAGTACTTAGATGAAATAGCTACAATCACTGGTAAGTTTTTACTAAATACACACATAAGTTTTACAATGATATAATTTACTACATGATTTGATAATAAAAAGAATAAAAAAGGAAGGTGTGGTAAATGAAGGTGTCTGGAAACCCCAGGAAAAAAACGGCCACATAACCCACAGTGTCTAACCTAGATAGTTTCGATATAGATGGTATTCGTAATATAATTAACGAATTTTACATGGTTAGAAAACAAGTTCCTACGTTGAGAACTCTGCTAGTGAAATTAAGAGAAAGCATTGGATTTAATGGATGCCGGGAAACTCTTCGCCACTTATTATTGTCCAATGGCTATGAATTTAAGAGAAATAAAAATGAGCGTTCATTGTTAATTGAACGTTATGACATATCTGCCTGGAGACATCGGTTTTTAAGAACCATGGCTTCGAAACGTAGATAAGGAAAGTCAATCATTTATTTAAATGAGACCTATATTCATAAAAACTACAGGCCCAAGAAGTCTTGGCAAGGTCCATCTACAAGTGGTGCGATTAAAAATGTTTCAGCAGTAAAAAAGGTATATAATTGTACATGCTGGATCTCCGATCCAGTTAGGTACAGGGCCGTTCTCCGGAACGGCCCTGTCCCTAACTCATTATTAGTATAAAGCAATAAATCTAAAATGGCAGACTACCACCAGGACATGAATGCCGTTAACTTTAATAAATGACTAAGAAAAAAGCTCATAACCAATTTAAATAAACCGAGTGTTTTAGTTATGGATAATGCCAGTTACCATTCAGTCATTGTAAATAAAGCTCCTACATCACAAAGTCGCAAAAATGAGATAAGAGAATGGCTGACTTTGAATGAAATTCCATTTGAACAATATCACACAAAAGCAGAGCTGCTATGTCTTGTGAAACGAAACACACCAGAACCAGTATATGAAGCTGATTAACTTCTGAAGCAGAATGGGCATGAGGTATTGCGACTTCCCCCGTACCACTGCGATCTCAATGCCATTGAGCTGGTATGGAGTTTGGCTAAACGTAAAGTGGCAAGTAAAAATATTGCCCTGCCTGCTGTGGAGTTAGAGAAACTTATTAAAGAGTCTTTTAAAGCATAACTCCACAGGAATGGAAGAAAATGACTGATCATGTAATTCACATTGAAAATAAATATAAAGAAAGGGATAGAATAACAGAATATAATTTAGAAAGTTTTATTATTCATGTTGGCGATAGTGATTCCAGTGAGATAAGATAAGATATATTTATTTGCATAAACATGTGTACACATACAAAAAGAGTCAAATGAATCTTTCCACATGGAAATCCTAGATTCAGATTTTGATTATGGTAGTGAATAAAGCAAAATTATTATTCAATGTTGTTTTTTATTTATTTAGATAATATGACATATTACCTAGTCATATTTTTATTCCAACGAAGTAAACTGATTTTCGGAATTTCACGCACGGAATGTCTCTTTGGTTTGGATCATAATGGGTAGACATGATTTTAAATCTCGAAACTTCAGTTTACTTCGTCTGATTAAAATACGACTTTATATACAACAAGTACCGTAGGTCCCCATTTTTATCCAAAAATGGGGATTCTGTCCAAATGCTGTCAAGCAGTAGTGTACAAATATTGTTTTACACAAAAAACAAATAACTCTAAAGTATCAAGTCAGGGTATTCCAGGTACGTCATACAAATTTAGGGGTTACTAGGCTGAGATTTTTTAAATTTGCGTCGCTTTTTCAGTCTCTTCTTTCGTTTGCCAGACTCTAGTACTATTTTTATGCAAACAAATGAGTTGTGGAATATTTTTGTAAATATTTTTAAGAAAAAATACAGAAAAAACAGCTGAAATGTTACTAGAAAAGTACAAAAGTACGAAACCTTCAAGAAATACAGTTGTTTGCTCAATTATAGTGCATCTTCATCTCGCGATTGTTGTCACTCAAAGAACAAGACAATAAGCAACTTAAATCTAGTGCTGTCGTTCTTACTTTTATTTTAGTTGAAAGCAAAATGACTGCTTTTTAAAATATAATTTCACCAATTTTTACAAAAATACTTTCGAAATTGAAACAGTGTTTCAAACAAAAATATTTTTGCAAGCAGCAGCCTGAAACCCATAGACATAACACAATGCCTGTAACTCTGAAATTTTAGGCAGAGTAAACCTAATAGTACACCCACAATTCACTAGATAAGTTTAAGTCCCATGTAAAAGGGGGTGATCCTATTGCCATTAACCAGGCACAAATCCGAATTCCGTGGCTGCTGCTGAGAAATCCTCATGGAAAAACCTAATAGCGCTTTGCCCGGCCCGGGAATTGAACCCAGGACCTCACTAGACCAACAAAGCAACCATAGAAGTTGATGAAAAGCTTTTGCTTTTCATCAAAGGTAGGTAAACTGCGTTGCAAAGTCTGTCAAGGTTTTTTACAGATCTCGCATCTAGAAATTTCGCATAGTAAAAATGCTAGTGCAGTTCACCTATCTTTTGAAGATACGTAGTATGCTTAACAAAAGCTTTTAAACCTTTCCAGCAGGCATATTATCATAGATACTATACATAGAAATACAGCCTAACGTTGTCTATTTTGTTAGAGATTCAATACGTACCCAAAACTTTTAAGTCGTTACTAACCAAAATTAATAGATACTGCTCGATATTTATCTATTTATATAATGTCCTCTATTTAATGACTATGTTATCAAGTGAAACTGTCAAAATATATCTTGTGGCATTGCATAAAAGAACAATGTATGTAATGAGCTTTATAAAAACAAACTATATCATCAGAAAACATTAGCAAATATTAACAGTCAACTCACCTATCCTTCATGGGTCCTTCCGGCCGATCTATGGCCGTGTTCCCAGCGATGGAGTACACGTACAGCCTGGACTCCGACTTGTACCACTTGATGCTGTGCATGTCCCCGCAGGAGCGGCCATCGATGCGGCACCGGAGACGCGCCGTTGTGCCTACTATTGCTGAGGCGTGATCTGTGAGAGAGAAAAGATTGGTTAGAATGGTGGTTTGAAAATTGAAGACGATTTGGTGGTTTGAAAATAGAAAACGGTTGGACATTATGTTTTAAAGGAGACAAACGATAAAACAAAAGACGGTTTGAAATGGTGATTTGAAAAGAAATATAGAACTTGGGGATATTTTATTGACTCGTTTTGAAAACATCAACACAAACAGACAAAAAGGAGGATTTAGACCAAAACGAGCATAGAATAACCCTTCTTTTGGGCTTCGTCGCAGTCGGGTAAAAAGAGAAAGAAATAGACTAATACATTTTGATACAAGTGGAGAAAGTTTGTTATTGCATCCGAGGCGGAATTAACTCCCGAGCGGTAGGCGAGGGTGTTTTTGAGCCGAGAACTGCAAAAAAAATGTCCACTTGCATCAAACGACGTTTTTCAATACACTTTTGAAGAAATAAATTAAAGAACGAAAAATATTTTTGTCATGAATTTTATTATGAAACTATGATTTTAATTTTCTATTTTTCCGCGCTTTGCTTTCGCCAGGTTGAAGGAGAAGCTAAGGTATGAAGCAGCTAAACAGCCTAATACAAAAAAGTAGTTGATTTTTTATATTTTTGAATTTAGAACACAGATAAATATTAATTTTTTTATAAAAGTAAATATTAGCTTTAAATAATCATGTTTATAAATGATATTCTATTTATAAACACAATTTAAATATTCAAAAAATATTTACGCCGTAAAGACGCATTAATGCATTGCCGAAATGAAAAAAAAAAAACATTCACCTCCGGCTATAAGCATTGAACCAATTTGGACTAAGTAAAGGTATATTTATCTGTGGCAATTTTCATTCCCGCACACGTGTTGGAAAATGAAAAAAATCGCACACGTGTGAAATACATTGCATGTTGAACCTAACCGTAGTGCGATAAGAAGCAGTTTTCGAGGAAGTGTATTGAAAAAGTATTTACAAGAGGGGCCTAGACATAGTGTCATTCTATTAGTAATAATGAAGATAGAAACATCATAACATAATGTACTTGATTGTTATAACATTCCCAAAGTTTTGAGTATAAATGTTGATGGCTTAAAGAGTAGAGGAAAACCAAAAAACGATGACGATGACGTGTGTGCAAGAGAGGAGCCTGCCTGACCTCTTCCACCCACTTACTGGGTAATACGATACCCATTGGTAAGACTGCTATAGTTACCCAACAAAATCATATTTCAAAATAATGCACGAACATACGAGCCTATGAAGAATTTACGAATGTGTAAAGCGTTCATGGACAACCCAAACAACATAAAAATTCATTTTAAAATCCAGAGTGAATACTCTGGATTTTAAAATGAATGTTTATTATTTTTAATGTAAAGCCGTCAGAACTGTAAGTTTGCAAATAATGATGTTTAATCCTTTATTGTTAATTGGCTTAATTAGCAGGACGTTGGATCTCGTTTGATTGGTGCATCGAGATTCTGAATAAATTTATTATTTTTGAGCTTCAGACTTTTGTTGAGTAGACTTTATTAATTTGTAATTGTGTAAATGCATCCATTCAATTCCGTAACTTTGTTATTATGTACCGAAGAGATCAGGGTGGACTGCCTCGTTAGTCTACTGGTCACAAGCGCGACTGCTAATCATGAGGTCCTGGGCTCGATTCCCAGGTCGTGCAAAGTGTTATTGGGTTTTTCTATCAGGAATTTCTGAGTACCAAACACGGAGTGTTGATTTGTGCCCGGTTGATGGCAATAGGCTCGCCCCCTATTACTTGGAAATTAAAACAAATCTGGCGAAATGTGGGTGTAGTACGTCTCTGATGACATTTATCATGTGTCATCATTGTTATTTTAAAAAACAACATTAATTGTTTACAAAGATCTCACTCCATACGTCTACATTTTCCATTAGCCAAGTGTCATAGCTGCCCCGACCTGACCCACACCGACCCGCACTGACCCACACCGACCCACACCGACCCGCACTGATCCGAACCCTTTCAGTTGCCATGAGAAGACAAGCAGCTGTACTGTAACACCGATTTAAAACTTTTATTCGGAACGAGTTTACTTAAAACTTTTTGTATCGGCTTAGGAGTCAATGTCAAAATCATGATTCAAAAAAGAAAGTAAAAAGGCACCCCTTATCATAATCTGCTTAGTCTATTCCGAACTATGTTGGAGTTGTCCAGCCTAACTGTATGCAACTGAATACCAGTATTTTAAATGGCGCGACTGCCTATCTGACCTTCACAACACAATTAGCATTGGGTAATACGGAAGACATTGGTAAGACTGGTGGACAGGATGCCTATGTAATGTATGGCAGCCAACTGGGCCCTTTATTAACATCAGAAATTGCAAAGTAAAACTATTTGTTTAATATCTATAAAAATACTAAGTTACAAGCATTTGAAACTGCTGATAAGACAGAGAGATCCGTGTGAATGACGTCATTCGCTGGATCGACGTACAAAATTCATACTAAATTCCATTTATCTAGAAAGAGATAAAAACAAAAGTTTCAATGGTTATAACTTTTGTGTTGTTTGGCCGATTTATGTCTTGTTTTCGCTTTTTGTCATTATTTTTATAGTACTTTTAACATTCCGTATCGAAATAAAAAAAAAGAGAATTTATGCATATTCCCTATTATCACTTGCTCTAGTGAAGTATAACATCATGAAGAACCAGCATGCCTTTTTTTTTTTTTCGGATGGGAAATCATCAAATCACTTCTCCCGCTCTGGGCGGAGCAGGGAGTGTCAGACTTTTACTGACTAAAACCCTGAAATGTTCCTTCATCGCCCTTTGTGTTCCGGGGCCACGGTATCTCTTTCGAACAGTCCCGAAACCCCGGAAAAACCAGCATGCCTGAGAGATATTTCTCGACAGCATGTAAAGCCAACTCAGAGGCCCATGGACGGAATAAAAACTGACTCCAGGTCAAAAAAAAAACCTGAAGATCAACCCCTGCCGTTGTTATTATTTAGCCACAAGCTCCTCCTCCACCCCTTGTCTACCCTCTAGATACTGAATAACACGATACTCTTTGATAAGCCTGGTTTCAGACACTAGGACTTCTGACGACCCGTAACTATCATTAAAGATCTACAAATGACAGGCACCGTCTCTAAAGTAATTGTTTATTTAGACTAGCAAGAGTATTTAACTGTCTATAGTCTAGACCTAGACTTAAATAATTAATTACCATGTAAATTAAATTCAGGCGCTTTAAATGTTAACGTATATAGACTGGTGAACTGAAGCCTAATTATAATATACTCAGTGGTTAAATACCAAGGTTACGGGTAATATTCCTATAGGTACAAAGCGAGCCTATTACAACAAATTCAATGCTACAGAAAACCCTGATTTAAAAATCTCGGAATCGGACCCAGGTCCTCATGTTCTACAGTCGCACCAACGCCCACTAGACCAACGAAACTAAAGTTACATTTTCAAGATATAAGTAACTTGACTAGAGGTTGTGTTATATTTGGAACGAGTTCTGAAACCATTTCACCAGAAAATAGCATGCAAAGAATTGAATGGACACCGCTGGTAATTCCAATTTTCAAGAACACCAAATGGATGTTAATATTGGCAAAGATAGCAAAGTTTCAGTTTCAACCGATAACGATTACGACCCGTAATAAAAACCGGCCAAGTGCGAGTCGGACTCGCGCATAAAGGGTTCCGTACCATCGTAGTAGGGGTGCCCCCTTTAATTTTCAACTTAGAAATACACATTCTGTGATAATATTGGTAATTTACATAGTAAAATTGGTAGTTAGTTTACGTTTTATGAAGATAGTTGGTTTTCTAAAAACAGAACCATTTTATTAGTACCCAAAACAACAACAAAAAACGCTTCATATTTTAAACCGTTGTACAGTATTCCGAATAATCGTGGTATCAACGGTTATCCGCGTTGAGATCCGGCTCGAACCGGTTCAATCTGGTTCAATTAAATAGTGCGCTTTATTTAACACTCGTTTATTTGTATCACGAACTATTCGTTGAACTTTTAGACGATATATTGTAAAAGGTTTGTTATTTTTTGTTTTGCTTGGTTAAAAGGTTTTTTTTTAAGTTGTTTGTCCTTTTTGGTAAGTATTTAATTTGAGCCAATAACTTTAAATATCTCCACAACAACAACAACAACAGCCCATAACGTCCACTGCTGGACATAAGCCTCTCCCATGATGGGAGGAATTTGCCGTAATCTCCACGCTTGGCAGGCGGATTGGAGATCGCAGTGATGAAAGACTAACCGAAAACGCTGCTGCCCATTCTCTGGTTTACGGAGGCGCAAGGTGTTCTGCCTCAGACATTAGTCACCAATATCTCCACTACAAGCAATCAATGCTTGCATATTATGGATTTATGGAGAAGTCGGTCTTCGTTCACGATATTTTTATCTATTAGGTTCTGAAAGTACGATAGACATTCAAAATCGGCGGGTGGGTTTTAACCCTCAACGGTTCCTCCTAGTCCTTTGATCTTTGACATTACGGAACGGTAATTGTTTCGGAATCCTGAAAGTCTGATAATAACCAAGAGGTGTCATTTTAACCAGTAATCGGGCTATATACGTCACATAGGCAGTAGCTCCGTGTATTATAATTCTGGTAGCTGCTCACTGCTGGGCTCCAGCCCATCTCGTAACTTTCCCGTTTCGACAACTAAACAAAAGACGTGCGAAACAAGTGAAAAAGTGTGACAACTCGTAACTATTTTTCTTCATACATTGAATCCCATTTCGTCAACCATATACTACACTACTACTACTACTATATTTCAACTGTTTTTTGTACAGTAGGTACAGTCAGCTCCGAAAGTTACAAGAAAACCATTTGTTAATGTTGCTATTTTTTGTCTCTCTCTGGCACACTAAGGTTTGTTACGAGAGAACTCAATTTTGAATTTGAACAGAAAGTACTAGGAGAACAGAATCAAGAAGGAGATGTATACTGGAAGTCGATCCATTATTTATAGAAAAAAATATGTGTTTTACCTAGACTTATTAAAATTACACTTTCGTTCTTTTAATATTACAAGTTGTTGATGGCCATTTTTTATTCAAACACCGTGAAAAGGTAAGCAATTTCATTTTTTTCTTATAAAAAAATCACATAGTAGCATAACGGAGTAATGCATTTCTCTAATTAAAATGCTGCACAAGTATTTTAAAAACGATAAAAACGCCCTCAGGGAAAGTACCAGGAAAATATGAATAAAAAAGAGTTCTTTTTTTCATTTTCTCCGTTAACAAAACACGCCTCTATAGGAGTGCGACTTATGAAAAATACTCGCCATAGTTTTGCTTTTTAAAATATTTCGCTTCAAGTTATTTGTTATTTTTCTAGGAAGCTGTTTATTAGTTGCATAATCCTAATATTGCGCGCTTGAACATGTGTGCTGGGTAATACCAACTAGGGTAACAGATGGTGTGATAGAAGGCGGGTTCCAACGAACCTAGTTTTTGAAGGTGTAATTATAAATTTATTTGTAATCCGTTCTGGCGTGATTAAGGATTCGCCTCCATGAGCGAGTTGCAAATAGCGGCGATTCAACGTATTTAAATACGAAAATATCGCTGCGATTCTCTCGCTCGTGGAGGCGGCCACTAAGTAACAAACATCCATCAATCCAAACTTTTGCATTTATAACAGTAAGATTAGAAATGTCATCAGACATTTGCTGGATATTATTGTGATCACATTTTAATTAGTTGTAATATTATCATCTTCACGTTATATACGTTGTCGCATAACCTCCATCGATTATAACAAAAACAAGCTTTTCAAACGAAATTACATCTGAATGAATGTAGAACCTAATATCTTGAAATTCTCGTACAAATGGGAACGCTCCGAGATAATTTACAACGACATCCTTTTCTCTTACTTTGTCCAGCGAGAAACGGAATGTACAATAATCTAGAGTTCTAGACGACTTCGTTTTAAAGAATAGTGTCATATACACTTGATAAAATTTCTAGTGGTTGCCTGAGCATGAGGTCCAGAGTTCGATTCCCAGGTCGGGTAAAGTGTTATTGGGGTTTTCCATCCGGATTTTTTTAGTAGCAGTCATGGAGTCTGCTTTTGTACCCGGTTAATGGCAATAGCCTCGCAGTTTATAACATGGGATAAGTCTCATGATACAAAACTAGCGCAATGTGGGTGTTTTATTAGGTACACCTCTGCCTACCCTATGGGGATTACAAGCGTAATGTCTGTATGTCTTTATAGGGATTATAAGTGTTATGTAATATTTATTAGTTTCTAGAATCACTATCTCGTTTCTTATTGGTGTTGGTGCGAAATTGATTAAATGTATACGTAGTTAGATTTTGTTTGCAAGTTTAGCATCAGCAACTTTCTCCAGAAAGTTGAGAACTATTAATTAAGAGCATGTTGTGAGTTCACGTAGATCATAATTATTATAGGAATTATAAAACTGCTCTCCATGATATCCCCATATATGGTACATAGCAATAGTGCATTATACTGATACTAAAAATATTATTTGTTAATCTGGAATATTCTAATTTTTTAAATATAGGCACATTTCTCCAGACAAAAGCTCACACAAATATTTACTTTACACACTATTACTTTATTTTACAAACAACTTAATCATTTCAAAAACCATATTTCGCTCCCGCCTCCGCCCCTACCAAGCCCACAACCTAAAGCTTAAGTCTCTAGCGGAACAACTGCTAATTTTGTTCTGAGAAAAATGCGCCATAATCCAGCAGCTCTACCCACCCCCCGCCCAACGGTTTAGCGTCATAAAAACTCTTGTTCAAGCTTCAACGTTTTATACTTTGTAAACTGTGGAACATGCAAACCGTTTTGAAGTAATCTTGGATGTTCTGCAGATTTTCGTGTGGGTGGCTGCGAAGATTTAGCCCGTTAGTTGTACTTTGCTTATGTCATGCTAACCAGTCTCAGTATAGTACTGGGAAGAGTGAGCTCACTTTATAACCGACTTCCAAAAGGAGGAGGTTATCAATAGGCGAGACGACAAAAAAAAACTAATTAGTCCGTCAGTTAGATTATCAGAAAATATTTGACCCGTGTTTTTTCTTTTGTTACGTAAATCAAAATTGACGAAGATATGACGCTTTTAAAATTGTCTGCCTAGGTATAATTTTTAGCTAGTTCTGACGTCAGGAGCCCCCACTCCCGAGATTTGATGCGTTTTATCTTTGTCAATATTCATTGATACAAAAACAAAAAATACGTGTCCATTAATTTCTAATACTCTAACTGACGGACTAAATAGATTTACAATTTTTTGAAACTATCGTCATGCCTATTCGTCTGATTTTTATTTTTTTATTTTTGTGTGTATGTTCAGCGATATCTCCGCCAATTGTGAACCGATTTTGATGGTTCTATTTTTGTTTGGAAGAATATTATTTCGCAGTGATTCCGTTTATGTTTAGTGAAGATCCTATGCTGATTTTCGGAGATATACAAGGGAACTCTTCAATAATGGACGGCAAATTGGTCGTGATTGCTGCAATCGCTTGTATTTTTATTGTTTACACAACATCATAACGTAACATCACGCTTGTATGCTCTGAGGGGGTACGCAGATGTGTACAGTACAACCAGATTTAGATCATAACTCTGATACTGATACTGTTAGCCTGCTTCATCCCACTGCTGGGCAAAGGCCTCTCCCCATGACTTCCAGTTTTTTCTATCCAGGCCAATGTGGACCACTGGTCGTTGGTTTTATCCAGCGCATCCCGCCATCTTCTACGAGGTCTGCCGCGACGCCTTCCGGCTGTGTCAGGGCTCCAGAAAGTGGTTATTTTGGCCCACAGCTCATTCGCATGCGGCAGACGTGGCCAGTCCAGTCCCACTTCAGCTTAGCGGCTTTTTGAGCAACGTCAGTAATTTGTGTTTTGGAGCGCAGTGTGGTGTTGCGTACACGGTCGGTTAGTTTAACGCCTAGAATGCTGCGCTCCATTGCACGCTGGCAGACCTTGAGTTTGGACTTTTGATTTTTGTCAAAGACCAAGTTTGGGATCCATAGGTCAAAATGGGAAGAACGCACATGTCCATGATTTTTCGCTTTAGTGACAACGGAAGGTTTCCCTTCATAAGCTCCTTCATGGACCAGTAGCTCTTCCAGGCATTTTCAGTCCGTCTTGTGATTTCCTTGATCATAACTCACAATTCTGAAACGATGTATATGGTTATAATGGTGATATGATTTGAATGTAGATGGCTATAAGAGTAGAGGAAGACCAGAGAAACAATGGATGGACTGTGTGAAGGGTGATATG
Source organism: Xestia sexstrigata (assembly GCA_941918905.2). NCBI lineage: Eukaryota > Metazoa > Arthropoda > Insecta > Lepidoptera > Noctuidae > Xestia > Xestia sexstrigata. The sequence goes on from OW799226.2 coordinate 13,575,029, forward strand.
GCTAGAAAGGAGGGGAGTAGAGAGGGAGGGAGGGAGGGAGGGGAGAGAGAAGTATAGAAGAAGAAGACATGCTGTGCCGACCACAAGTGAATTGAGATAAGGGTAGGAGAGTGATGATTATGTAAATGATATTCAAATCAACTTCACCAGTGAATTAAAAGGAAACGTAACAAGTTTTTGACTTAACAGGGCGAATCTCATAATTTTATGTTTCGGTGGATCGAAGAGATACTTTTCCTTAGATACATTTTTTTAAATGAAAACCTAATTGAAACTAAATTTCTGTATTAGAGCATTTAATTGTGTACTTATTAATTACGCTGTAAACTTACAATTAATGACAATATACATTCACGTCTCAGCTTAACATAAATGTAAAGATTATTAGCTGTATCTAGTTTCTTTGAATATACTGTACTTCGAGTAATTAAAGAGCGACTTTAAAACCCTCTGGACACAAACCTCCCGCAGAAGTTGCCACATTGCGCGGCCCTTAGCTTCTCGCAGCCACCGGATTCAAAATATAATAGAACAGAATCACTTCCCAACTTTTTCCATAACCGTTCCTAATTCAGACCAATCAAAACACTTTGAACTAATACAATAACTGGCATTACACGTTAACTGGCGAAAACTTACCAATTCCCAGAAAATACGGTCCCATAATGAATTCAAAATGGAATCTACAAGTTCAGTTAATTTCATTCCACCAAATTGAAATTGTTACCGAAGATGACATTTTAAATTGTTTCGTAACGAGAGTTCTAATTATATCTGGCGTTCTTAATGTCTCAATTTATTGTCAGTTCATAGTATTATGGAAAAGAGGGAAGCTAAATGGATTTAATGAGTTTTCCGGAAATGTGACGATTTTGTGTATATGTAGAATTGATGTTATGATTGTTTTTCGGTTGAGCTGTCTTGTGTATTTGTTTTGAATTGAAGATAGAAATTATGTTCTATAGGAATTTATTTAATCTGCTTAAAATCGTGTGCGTGTATAATAATACAGAGTGTACCAGAAAAGTGTCGTCAATTTTCAGGGTGTGGTTCAGAACATCAAACTGAACAACTTTCTCCACAACCGAAATCGCGAAAAAAGTATGAATCGCGAAATTAAATATGAGCACAGCTTTTTTGATACATGTTTTATAAGTGTGCTCGATAAGATTTCCCATCGCCGTGTTTAAACCGTTTAGTGAATGCATTTCCTTAGTACTGACTTTCGTTACAAAAGGAATTCTTGTGCATAATGTCATGCTAGTACACCTAGTGCTTTGGACAGAATGTCTGTTGTTGAGTGAATTAAAGGTTTGTATTTGATTTCAAGGCTTGTACAAAGAATATTTTGAAATAAGTCATTTTTATAAATAAGCAGGTCCTTATCCCTTATCGCTATAAGCACCACTGAAAGTTGGCATGCTAACAACGCTATTTATTAGTTCACAAAAGGACACGATATACGGAACTAAGCGGAAAGGGCCTATGCTTTTAAGGAACAGATGACACTTTTCACACGAACTATCTCGCTTAACAGAAAAAGAAATACAAATTCACCACCAAAAAAAAACAGTTTTCAGTAAAATTCTAAATCAGTTTAATAAAACTGCCAAGTTTGTCCAAGGGACCCCATCGATAATAGGAACAGTGAACCTTTTAAAAACTATGACAATAAAAAAGATATATTTCTGCAAAAGTTCGGCGATAAACGTGTAGCATGTAATTGGCCGACAATTTATGTGGCATTCGTACCACTTCGGGATTCTTCGGGCGGAATCGGGAAGTTACGAATCGGGTCCTTTTTCCATGATAGAAGTTTGTTACAGTTAAATTGACTGTTTTTATACGTTTTTTGGCAATAATAACATTGTTTTGGCGACATTAAGCTTTCATATTTTCGTTTAATGTTGCATGAAAAACATTTTCCGTTCGTTTACGACCAGTCCACCTAAAAATAAAATAATGACCAAGGAATCGAATCCAAAACCTGACTTAGCTCAGTTTTGCTCGTTCTTAAATGAAGTTAACTAATCTTGGCTTTAAAATAAAATAGAAATCATTACCTGCTTAATCTTTCTCCCAACTAAGTAAGAAATCGACTACCAGACCAACCCCATGCAGCTGAATATAAGTATTTAACACAGAGCGTCATCCTATCTGGTGTCCAGAATGCAGTTACTGCGTAACACGGTCATCATCAGCCTACAACAGTTCACTGCTGGCCTCTTAACCGCATGCCACTCAACTCGATTCTCAGCAACTCTATTCCATTTGCTACCAGCCACTCTGCGCAGGTTGTCGCCCCACCGAGCTTGAGGGCGGTTCACCTAACACCTAACCTTACCCTCCCGCATACCTCTTGGTAAACCTGGTTATCAGAATTTTAGAATTCTGAGTACCCGTAACGACAATCAAAGACCTAAAAAATAAATCAGAAAAACTTGTACATTAAGCATTATCTTTACAAGAGAGTCTTAGTACAATTATTATTAGATTTTCTTAGTCGGCTCATATAAAAATTAGGTTCATTACAATCTTAAGAGGGTTCCAAATCTTTCAACCACGTTTATCAGAATTATTAAGCTCTTAACTTAAATGAATATTACTTAGCATTTCTAGGCTTTCTTTTTTAGATGAAAGTAAGTTTTTTTACTCAATTAAGTTTCATTAGATCATATCTTGTATCAAGGGAGGATGGTCACGGAGGATGAAAGTCTAAGTTCATGATGCTTCACAGACCGAGATTTGGTAGATATTAGTAGACATTACACAATACTAACATCACGCCTGTTCACCTATAAGGCCTGAATTCCTCCTACGTTGACGTCGGCCGCGTACGCCGGTCGCGCGTACGCATACGCGTTTGTGCATAATGCACCTGATCTATCGTTGAATGTTTTTCTCTGAATCCAAATTGATAGTCTGGTATAATGTTACTATTTTCTATAATAGGTTTCAGTCGTTTTAGAAGTAGTTTCTCGAAAAGCTTTGACATCACTGGCAGCAAGGAGATAGGCCTGTATAATGATGCATCTTGAGGTGATTTCCCTGATTTGGGGATCATGATCACTTCTGCAACCTTCCATAGGTCTGAAACATGCTTTAGTCTGAAAGAAATATTGAGTATATTAGTAAGTTTTACCAAGGATTTTCTTGGTAGATTCTTTAGGATTTCCCCTGTGATAAGGTCATAAACAGGGGATTGTTTTGGGCTGATGTGATCTCTGATTTCTTTAGATATTTCTTTTGGTGTTACAAGTTTTATCTCTTGGTCTATTTGTTGTAGTTGTTCCCAGTGGAGATCTTGATCAGCGCTATCGGTTTGTGTAAAAGTGTCCTCTATGTGTTGGGCAAACCTTGATGCTTTTTGTTCGTTACTTATTGCCCATTGTCCATTTAGTTCTTTTATTGGCGGTATGTGAGCAATAGGTTGTTTTTGGTTCCTTGTGGCTTTCCATAGTGAATAATCAGTCGATCGATCATTAATCAGTTGAAGAAGATGCCTAGGGTGATGTTAGTATTGTGTAATGTCTACTAATGTCTACCAAATCCCGGTCTATGAAGCGTCATGCCCTTAGACTTTCATCCTCCGTGTCCCTCCTCCTATATAGGAGGAGGGACACGGAGGATGAAAGTCTAAGGGCATAGTGGTGGAGGGTTCAGCGTCGCAGTATGGTGCTATATATATATATATATAGCACCATACTGCGACACTGAACCCTCGGTAAGCAAGTCCGATTCGCTCTTGGCCGGTTTTATCCTATATAGTAAGTACTACACAAATTGTTGAGGGGTAGTATGGGTTATTAGGAAAAACACTTAAAAAACAATAATTACAACTATAATACAGATCTAAAAATCCAAAAGCGCTTAGATACATACAGAATAACTAACGTCAGCGGCGCGTACGTTGTTTCTGTATTTCTAGGTGACGTACCTACGCGACCGACCGAACGCAATCGACATAAGCGTCACAGGAATGCGGGCCTTAAGGTTAGGCAGAGGTTTACCTAACAGTACTGCACCCACATTTTGCCAGTTATGTTTGGATCCTAGTGCCATCAACCGGGTAGAAATCCATACTCTGTGGTTGCTACTGAGAAATTTTAGATGCAAAAACCTAGTTACACTTTGGCCAACCTGTGAATCGAACACAGGACCTGATTGCGGCCACTCGACCAACGAGGCAGACAAAAGACCTAAACATGTGAGTAACATATCTTAAATTCTAAACCAACGTCAATGCCAATATCCTCTCCCTCCCAAGACCTCTAAACTCACCTTAAAATTTCACAGCGAATTTGAATCTCATCTTCGTATTCATCAATTCTATTATTTCCATTGACAAACATCAGAACCGTGCCCATTAAAATCAAAATAAGAAAAACATCTTTTAAAAGCATTCAAAAGATCTTAACTCAATTTTTATCTTAAAAAAAAATATTTTGCTAAGACCGCAAATTATTCTTTTCAAGGACCGAAATAATAAGCTTTTGTTAAACAGTCAACAATGCTTACAAAGGTGTTAATTTAAGAATACGGCCATTTGTTAAAACGAAATTACAATTCTAAATCTGTCGCCTTATAAAGGTATTACGGTTGTAATCTGTAATTCAAAGACCTTTATGAATGTTATAATTTAACTGTGGGATCGGAGGTTGCCGTTTTAATTTGTAATTAGGTGAAGATTTTAGTGGAACGTATATATAATGGGGTGGGAGGAGCTCGTGGCTAAATAGCTGCTTCGGTAGCTAGTCTATATTGGCCCGTGGACGGGTGACAGTCCATTATTTACCGAGTTTCCTCCGTGATCGGAAAGCACGTTAGACCATTGGTCTCAGCTGTTATTTGAAGATCTTTGACAGTCATTACAGGTAGTCAGTGGCCCGAAAGTCGGACAGCACAGTCTTACTAAGGGGTAACGTATTAACTAGTACTAGCTGGGTTGTGGAGGTCAGATAGGCGCTCGCTCCATGTAAAATATTGGTATTCAGCTGTAACCAGTTAACTGGTACATTTGTAACCGGATAAGAAAGGAAGTAGTCAGTTGCTTCATTACTTTAGTTTGTCAATGTAACTTTCTCTTTTGAAAACATACTAAATCGTCAGCATTTAAGCAACATAACAATACTTTAATTCACATTCAAAATTAATCGATCATGAAACAAAAAAATAAGGCCATCTTGAGAAACAATAAAATCATTCCCCAAACAATCTTGAGCGCCAAAAACAGCAACTACCAACTAAGTAACGGAACAACAATGAATTCATACACGCAGCAAAACGTCTGACAAGCGTACATTACACGCAACATTAAAAGTTTTACCGCTACATAAATATGCGGGTAATTTGCAAAGTTCCCGGCGATTTGGCACTCTACCCGCTTGTTGAGATATTATTTACAGCGACGAACTGAAAGTATTGCAGTTATCTTTTACCCTTCTTTTGGGGTAAGGGGTAGCTCGTTTACTAAAGTACCTTTTACTGACAATAAAAGAAAAGTTTTGAATCTGATATTTAAAGATAAGTTAACGTGAAAACTTAAAGTATAAAAAGAAAAAAAGATAAGCACATCATGAAGACTCTTAAAATGATCTCCAAAAAGTTATTTTCAATAAATAATTAACAATCTCAAGAGACTTTCTACCGTATTGACAATGAAAAGTTTCGTAAAACGCCCTCCCCAATAATAATTAGATCCCAACTCTTTTACCCAAAGTTTACCCTAACAATATGCCCAAGGGTAAACCCAAAGGTAACGGGGCAATCATGAGATGAACTCATGATAATACAGTTAGACAGAAAAAAGTTTAAATCGTATGTTCACGCGGTGTGAGGGTTTTTTATTAGAAAACTTTGCTCATTTGTCCTCATGTATGTTTAGATGGGGCTATACAATAAGCGGGTGTTAAACGCAGAAGCGGGAGCGGGATATTTGTGTGGTCCTGTACTGGGACGTTTCATTGGCACAAAGAAACACATAAAGGAGACAATTTATTTGTTTGGAGAACAGGTCACCCACATAAATTGTAGCAGATATTAATGAAACGTATATAGATTTCTTCCTTATAATCTCTAGATTACAGTGGTAATATTAGCTAAGCCATGTCTAATCGGAATGATGAGAAATTGAAAATGAATCCACACACATACAAGTTGCTGCACGTCTGTAGCAGTCTCTGAGAGTAACAATAATTGTATTCGCACATTGCGTTGAAATCTGACACAACAACCAGCAGATGCCATTTTCATAAAATAGTTTTTATTTTATGCGATAAAATCGCAGAAACACTTTCACATAAATCGAAATAAATGAAAAGAGTAAATGTCAAATGAAGTTGTCTGTCGACCACCAAAAACACGGATTTACAACGTTCCGTGCCTTGACGATTTTCTATACCATCTCAAAGATTTTAGCGGAAACCTTTAAAAATAGCATTTAAAAGCTCACAGTATAATATTATTTCTTTTTATATTATGTTCTATTTCTAGAATAATTAAAGCAGATATTATTTCCAATGCATACCGTACTTTTTTTTTGTAAACGGAAAAAAACGCCCCTATTTACGTAAGTATTTTCTGTCAAATGACATTGACCACAACAGGAAAATTTGACTCGCAAAAAAATATCTTAGATAACTTATTTATTATGATTTTAAGATTCCGGTTTCGTTTCTATGTAATATTTCGTTTATTACTATAATAAAATGGTTACTTTTTTTGTGTAATATGAATAATATTTAAGCAACATCGAAGAGGGCCTAAAAAAAACTGTCTCCTTTGAGTGGCTAAGACAATGCTGTACAAGACCGAATATTTTCTAGACCGTTCGTTTAATAGGAGAGCTGAATGGATATCACTTACGAAGTTTTATTAATTGTCTTTTTTTTTTAAATGCCTCTTTGGTCGAGTGGTCACAAACGCAATAGCTGTTAAACCTGAGGTCCTGGGTGGGATTTCCGGGTCGGGCAAAGTGTTATTGACTTTTTCTCATTACCAGCCACGGAGTTTGGATTTGTGGTCCATTAATGACAGTAGGCTCACCCCCTATAACATGGGACTTAAAACATAACTGGTGACATGTGTGTGAAGGTAGTATATTATTGGGTTCACTTCTGTCCAACCCTTCAGGCGGTTGTACCTATTCTTAAATTCAAAATCGGTTTGTATAGAAGCTTGAAGATTTGAGTGGAGTTCCTGATGGTGAGCACTAAGTAAGGTTTTTTTAAATTCGTCCTTCTTTTCTAAAAGCATCGATGGCCAGCTAAATTTATTTTATTCTCTAAGATATACCAGCAAAAGGGCAAAATAGAACACGTGGCTTGTTATTTGTTAAAATATAATATTGTAGTTTTATTAAATCTGACTTGTCAATTATACACAAGGAAAGGTCAACTTTGAGTAAAAGATTGAAAATAAACTGTCCGCTTCACAATAAAATTTGATTATTAGTTTAAAGACGATCGAAGACTTTCAAATCTAAACTCGACAAATTAAGTAAAGTACCCTAAAGTTGTGACAAAAACGGGTTATTTTATCTTGTAATTTGTCCTACAAGGGTAACTTTGAGTAATATAATAATAACTTCTGAAAGGCACTAAGGATGACAGTAAAAGTTTGACGACTTTGATTTCCTGTAAAAAGTCGATTTGACCGCTGTCAAAGTTTTATCTGTAGGTCCAAAGTTTAACAATAAAAGCTGAGACTACACAATAGAGTGTTAGTACTCTTTAAGTAAGTTGCTATTAAGTATGTTTGGGTCTGAAAATAATTTTGAAAGGTGAGAATTCAGCCCGTTGGCGTTGGCAGAATCTGTTCACGAAATTTAAAAATTATTAAAAGCGATGGTAAATCATTGATTTAAATTTTTTGAAATAAAATCGTTTTTAGAGTTCCTTACCCGAAAGTTAACCATCGCGGAAACTAACCGTCCATCCATCAGTCCGTCTTTCTGTCAGCGGGCTGTATGTCATGATCCGTAATAGGTAGACAGTTCAAATTTACACAGAATGTGTATTTCTGTTGCTGCTTATCAACCAATAAAAATGAATTTAAAATTAAAGGTGCTCCCCTTTAATTTTAGCCCTAGCCTTTTCACAACTATGTTAGGCATCCAGTGTTACCGGATGCAGCTGTAAACCAAGAACACAGCATATTTGTATCTCCACAATCCAGTTAGTACTGGGTAACACGATACCCCTTGGCAAGACCGGTTGTCAGTTCGGGCCACTGACTACCTGAAACGACTGTCAAAGATCTACATTAATGTCAGCCAGGACCAACTGATAAACGTGCTTTCCGGGGCACCCATCCACAGACCAACCTAGGCAAGCGCGGCTTAACCTGAAAGTTGACCCAAGTGACTGTTAATTAGCCTCGAGCAACACGAGCAATGGAAACAAAAATGTTAAAGGTCCCTAATCGCTTATTTCCTGCCCCCACGGTATCATGTAACAGTCTCGCATGTGTACCCCGCTCAACAACACAAGCTGCACCGTGAACACTCACAGTTAGTTAACACACGCGTCTACCTCAGCTGTCTGATACTAATTAGTAGCGCGCACTAATTGTTGTAGTTTTCATAGAGGCGGGCCTTTGTGTTTAAGCGTTTGCGGTGTTATAGTTTTGGAGTTGAGATATTATAATTTTGAGTGACTATCAGGTCTGTGCAGACTGAGTAAATGCGGATGCAGACAGACTTCATTTGAAAACAATTAGCACAATATTAATAAGGTCAACCAGCATGCTGTTTTTTTTTTTTTTTTGGATGGGAAATCATCAAATGACTTCTCCCGCTCTGGGCGGCGCAGGAGGGAGTGTCAGACTTTTACTGACTAAAACCCATCCATGTTCCTTCATCGCCCTTTGTGTTCCGGGACCACGGTATCTCTTTCGAACAGTCCCGCAACCCCGGCAGTCAACCAGCATGCCTGAGAGATATTTCTCGACGGCATGTTAAGAGGCCCATGGGCGGTTTAAAACTCTGACAAGGGGTTAGACACTAACCACACGATAAAGAAACAAAGAATAAGGTCACGCATGTTTAGACAGATATGTACAAATAGTTCACCTACATTTCGCCGGTAACGTTTAAGTCGAGTCGACATTATTGACATCAAACAGCCACATAGAGTTTCAAAGCTCCTACTGAGAAATACCAGATGGATAAACCCCATCACACTTAGCCCGACCTGGTTATCAAGCTGGTAATGACCTCATTCTCAGTAGCTGCTATTTTTAAGAATAACTTATAACTCGTAAAAAAAAAAAGAATTCAATTACTAAAAGCGTTTTACTTTTTGTTTTAAGTGTACTTGAACACATGACACTTGACATGTGACATCTACCAATCCGCACTGGGCCCGCGTGGTGGATTATAGCCTATTCCCTCTCATTAAGAGGAGGCCGTGTCCCAGCAGTGGGAACATTATAGGCTGATGATGATGATGTACTTGAACAACCTAGCGGTCAAGCGTAAACTTTTTTAAACAGATGTCGTTTGTTTCGCGAATCGACATAACGGGAATCGACATAGATAGAAATGATTCCTACAGAAACGTACGTATCTAAAGGAAAGTTAAAAATAAAGAAAATAAAACCAGTAGCATTTTATATATTTCAACATTTATCTTTTACTTCAAAACAAATAAAATAGCGAACCGATAGAGAAACATTTCAGTTCAGTCTTCAGCAAAATAGGTTAATATTTCGTGTGGTTCCTACGAATGAACGAAATGAACGAGATCGAACTGCTCAGCGGAATGCATCTCGTATGCTTCAAAATTTACAACGTATTGCGTTTCAATGTGTGTTTGGGTAAAATATACTATGCTATGTCGAGTTCGTCATGCATTCCGTTTACTGAATTGTTATCTTTTCTTTTTAAAACTTCTATGACTAAAAGAGTGATGAATTCATTTAAATGTTAATGGTTGGGAATTTGATGACAAGATGACGAGTGTATGGCAGAAGAAGACATGCTGCGCCGACCCCAAATAAATTGGGATGAGGACAGGAGAGTGATGATGGTTGGGCATTGTGAGGTATACCATATAAAAGATCGTGTGAGGAATACCATATGAAAGATCGTGAGAAATTATACGATTTGGGAATTAATTATAGCGTGATGGTTGTTAGGAGATAATGGAAGAAGAAAATGTGTTGCGCAAACCCCAAATAACATTTTTTTTTCCTTTCAACCTTGTTAAAGAAGAAAGCTATTTACCAACCTACACTGAGCCGGCGGCATGTTCCGCTCTCTCTTACAGAGCGGAGGCCTTCCAACAGTGGGAAGGTACACTGATTATGCTTTACTTTTGCTTACAAACGAAAATGCAACAAAACCAGTTCAAAACGTTTTATTTTACGTTTTGTCGCCCATGGTCTGGATCATTACCTACAACCGCTCCACTAACTGTAAGGACTCAAACGTCTGTTCTATCGCTTTTTATGTCAACTTCTTACTTTTATTCGGAAACGTTGGTGTTGTGATCTTTGAATTCTGTTAGCTTTTAAGTGCTCTAAGATCAAGATCTAACCGAAATCTCGTATGGTTTTGGAAATCACAGATTTTGAAAAATAGCCTTGAGGCACACAGCACAAGCGATGTATTTTCACTTTTCTTTTTTCATTCGTCATTAGTTTTTATTTTGTATCTTTTCCGTGTTCCGTCAAAACATGATTCTTTCTTTTACTTAGGTTTTTTTAAGTCTGATCAGTTTTTCAGAATAAGATTCATGGCCAAAATTACCTTTGTTTTTATTGGGTATACCTATCAAGTTTTTTAAACATTTTCTCTCTGAACAATAACATTTTCAAAACCATTTTTCATTCGGTTTAGTATTCTAACCGAAAATGTCCCATTGACCTCCAAAATAAAATGTTTTTGTATCTATTTTTATTGAGGCCGCTTTCGGTCAAAGGACATGGCTTATCACTTATAGAACAATAAGGGTGAAATAAGCAATGGCGGATGAGGAAGTGAGACAAAGTGCCTGTTTGTGCAGAAAAAATAAGTTGGAAAAAACTTAATGAAAACATTTTAGGACAGGCATCGAAATTAAAAGATTTGCTTGGTTATAATTGCGATAAACTTATATGTCAGTTACGGGATATTTTCCGTGATTTTTCATTGTTTTGAGCACTCGTTTTAAACCGTGAAAGCTTAAAACAGTGTTTGTATGAGCGCTGTTGCAAATAAAATAATTTTTGTGCAAGATCTATAAACTGTACTTAGCACAGACGTCGGCTAGGTAATTGTTATTCAAGTCACTGACGCAACGTATAGAGGTAGGAACATGTATAAGTCAAAGACAAGAAAGAAACTAACTAAGAAATCATGTCAAACAAGACTACTGTTTTCCCAAATTACATCGTGAGTAAAAAATTATATCTCTTTGATATCTCCTCTATGTCAGTCCTGTTTAAATAGTTTGCCACTTGTCTTAGCCTTCTTAAGACTTTATCCGAAATAATAACAATCGAAAACAAAGCCAAACTATCGACAAACTGCATTTACCACGACACGTGTCAAATTCTATGACAACAAATAATTTCCCGTCCCTACCTATCGATATCCGCACGTCACTAGATTACGATATCACGGCAGTTTGACATGAACTTGTTATCTACAACCATATTTCAAATGTGAACTCACAATGATCTATTACCAAACTAATGTTTTGTGTAAACAGTTGAAATAATAGTATTGTGAAAACGAATTTTGGGCGTTTTGATTTTCTGCTTTTCGTAATTAATTTAATATTGCTTAAATTCAGTCTAGTCTTAGTTACAATAAAAAAATACCTACAGACATCACAAAATGAATGAATGAAATGAAATTAATTATGTCTTTGGGTTTGTCAACCAAAAATTTCTAAGCAGTCATCGGTAGTTTAGATTTGTGCCTATTTGATGGCAATAAGCTTTCCCTCTATTACTTGAAACTGGAAAATAAACGGAAAAACCTGTCTGCTTAACCCTTTTAGGTATAGGGGGCGTGAAGTTATGGTAGAATCTAGAATTAATCACAGACATAATATTATGGCATTGCTGATTAAATCTTTTTAATTCTATAATTAATTAACGAAACATATTAACCGTCAAAATGTCGACAGTTCCCATCCCTACAGGCGACAGAACCGATGACGTCACTGATGACGTGACGCACATTTTTCTTCCATTATCGTTCTTAACGATAATGTTCGAGGGAATGGTCCAATTTTGGTTTATGAAAAAATCTCCCATAGCATGGTGATAATGCACGATGAAAGAACAATATCCATGGAGATTTGGATCAAGGGTATATTATCGTGTCAACAGTAATGGGAGTTTGTGGCCGGAATAATGAGGTCAATGACCTAATTTTTGTAAATAAAGTCCGTATGTATGTATGAAGTGCGCACTAGTCAGTATGTATGAATTTGGGCGAAGTAATTGGAGATGTATTTATGTCAGAGTAGTACGTGGCTTTGTTTATATTCTGTCTGAGCATAATCAGCCTCTAATGTTCCCACTGCTGGGACCATAGAAATATAAATATTTGTAGCTGGCACACAGGCCTCCACTCTGCGAGATCTAGTGTAAAGTGATCCACCACACGGGTCTGTTGCGGGTTGATAAATTAATAGATGTTTTCAAGATTAATTTAATTCAATTTTACTGTAGTTTCCTTCATTGTTTCGAGAGCAGTGGTGATAAACACGTCTCTTGGGTTCAAACCCACAATTTGCAATTCCTATTTTGAGGTCATTCCTATTGGGCCAGTCTGTCTCATAAAGCCTGTTTCACCACCTGTGATTAAGTTCCCGTTAACTAACTTGGCAAATAATTTCATACAAATTCTGTTACATTTTTTTATTTATTCGGTAAGTAGTGGCTATTCGGACATCGTGAAATAGGCCCTTAGAGGCGTAAAGATCAGACCAAAATTCCAGAAGTTAATGGAAATTCCTATCTCCTCTTTACATTTCCTCAAGAGCAGTAACTCCCACAATTCCTAACAACATAAATTTATTAAAAAAGGGCCACCCATTCGTTTCCTACCCATAAATAAACAGAGAAATACTTTTATCAAACGTTTCCAAACTTTTTCACTTCCGAGTGCGGAGTTCTGGGAACTTTTTAATTTGCTGTTAATCTCGGAACATAAATCTGTTCTTTGCATCTTTAGGGAGGAGGCTGCGAAGTCAGCGGGTAGAGGCGGGCTTACAAAGTGGAGCTGATTATGTATGGAAGAGATATTGCGAGTTTCTTCTTTCCTGTTGTACAAGAGGTAAATTAGCGCGTCGGATTTCACATGGAGCGACTGCCTATCTGAACTCTACAACCTATAGTTAGTAGTGGGTTATACGATTCCTAACGATAAGGTTTTTTGACAGACTTTCGGGCCAAAGTTCTGTATTTTTGATGATCAACAACATCCCAAAAAAAATCGTAAAAATCAAACGTAAAGTTTGCCTGTTAAGCAACACCAATACTTTATATTTATTTATTTGCGTTCCACAACAATTCTTAACAAATCTACGCCTCCCTACGCATTCAAAGCATGCTCCTATTCCAGCTCAGTAAACCTCAGGTCTCATTAGAAAGCGGTAGGAGTTGAAAAAACACACTTGAATAAAAACTACTCTACGTGGCAACGTAGGTGTGGTCTAGATCCATTATGCTCAAAACCACGTTAGACTTTTTAACTTTGTTTGCGAGTTCCTGGACAATGCACCCAATGTTGTAAGTGTTATAACCCTTAGAGCTCATCCGGATACTTACCCGGATAATGTAAGCCTGTTAGTCTAGTATACAAGAGTTATTTCTATCTGGTATGAAGTGTGCCAGCACTTTTCTAATAATAAAGTCCTTAATGAAAATAGATTAAGGCTGAGTTAAGTCTAAACAAATCCAACTATGTTGGGGTCGGTTACTGGCCTAACCGGATGCATTTTTTTTTTTTTTTTTTTTTTTTTCGGATGGGAAATCATCAAATGACTTCTCCCGCTCTGGGCGGAGCAGGAGGGAGTGTCAGACTTTTACTGACTAAAACCCATCCATGTTCCTTCATCGCCCTTTGTGTTCCGGGGCCACGGTATCTCTTTCGAATAGTCCCGCAACCCCGGCAGGCATCGGTCCTTTCGGACCCCTTCCTTTTTGCTGACTCTCTTTGAGGCGCGTGTGGAACACGAACGCGCCGTCGACACGGCCTGTCGTCATGAGACGGACGGACGGCGAGCTAGCCCATAGCCCACCGTCCACAGGCCCGCGCCTACGGTGGCCGGGGGCCACGTGGTGGCCCCCGACGCCCGGGGCGTCTCCCGCGGCGGCCGGGACGCCGTGAGGTTCTCTCCCTCTCACGTTCCGCCACCTCCTTCTCTAGCATTACTGCTTCGCAGAAGGAGGTGACGGCGTCCCATTCTGTCTCGCTCCGGACCATGGCTTGCACCAGGGCCGGACGCGAGAGGTCGCCGCCGCCAATCGCCGCTTCGAGGACACGGCGGTGCTCCGCCCACGCGGGGCACACCTCCACCGTGTGCTCCACCGTGTCCTCCGGTAACCGGATGCATCAGAACATCAAAATGTTACATGGCGTGTCTGCCCATCTGACCTGATAACAATATTTCCATACGACCTTGACAATTTTCTCACCCGCTGTTTTCGTGTCCTCAACAATTGTTAAGGCCACGCTAAACAGGAAGAGTGTTATGATTAATACGAGTTGTTAGCAAGTGGGGCGCCGAAACGCGCGTGGACTTAGCCGTGATGCCCACTGTCTGGCTAAGTGATTGATTGCATCAAGTCTAGCGATTCATTTTAATTTTGATTAAGGGTAGTATTTTCTTTAAATGCTGTTGTGAATTATCTTATGATTTCTGGAAGGTAGATAGGATACCCACCCATATTGTACTAACTACGTCGGTAACATAAAGCCATGAGTCTTAAATTATAGCGTACTTTTCCTCATTGTCTCCTCATGTACCGAAGATTTGAAGGGTGCGGGGTTCTGGCTAGTGAAAAAAAAAGTCTACACAGTATTTATGAGTTATAAAAAGACATTTCACGTTGATCTTCAAGGTTGAGCCGCGCTTGCCTAGGTCGGTCTGTGGATGGGTGACCATCATAACATACCGAATTTTCTCCATGCCTCGGATTGCACGTTATGCCGTTGGTCTCGGCTTTCATTTGTATATCATTGATAGTCGTTACCGGTAGTCAGTAGCCCGAAAGTCGGACAACCACTCTTACCAAGGGGTACCATGTTACCCAGTACTAACTGGGTGGTGGAGGTCTGATAGACAGTCGCTCCATGTAAAATACTAGTAAACAGCTGCATCTGGTAAGATTGGAAGCTGAACCCAATAAAGTTGGGAAAAGGATAGGCGATGCTGAATCGCGTTGGCGTTTTTAAATCTAAGGTAACTGCACTACTTTTAGACAAATATTACTACTCAGTGAAAGACTTTTTAAATGACATGAATTTATCCAGATTATACATTGTTTTTAATTGCAAAGTACCTGACTTTAATAATATTAATTGACTTCACATTAATTTCTTTTTTGTTTTGTTGACATTGTTTTGATTTTATTAATATTTTAATTTACTTAGTAATTTGCATGCCGTAAGGAAGACTGTAGCCGATCTCATTAATTTATGACAACGTCTTATACCTGTACCTAAAATCATAGCAAATAAAGATCTAATTCTAAGATATTTCAGCTTCTTTTTTTTTCATTTCTTCGTTCTCTTGCTCTAATCCCAATTCATTTATGGTTGGCGCAGCGCTCTCTTCTTCTGATATTGCGGATAAATAAGAGACCTCTCATTTACCATCAAGTGGCCTAGATCAAGTTTCATTCTCTACAGGCTTAGGTTGACGGCCTGTAAGGTATCAAAAAACATTACAATCTTTGATAATCGCAACCGATGAGGAAACCAACAGATACAGGTTTTAGTCGTCACAAGACAAATGAATCCAGCATCCGCAGACAGAAATATAAAGTCATCACTCAAAAGTAACGATAGAGTCTATTTGTCATGGAAGTAATTTTTTGGATGTATCATTACGCTCATTAGTTTGACATCCGGCAGGGAAGGTGATTTATAGTTTTCCCAGTCAGGAGACAGTTTGTGGTGTTTTCCTTTGAGACTTCAAGAAAAATGATTTGGAAAATGATATTATTTAATCGGCGCCATAATTATTTGCAGGTTTTTACAGTCGAGAGAGCGACTGTCGCAACCCCGTGCAGGGCACGCCACGATAGTGGCCATAAGTCCCCTCTTTGAGGAGTGGCTGGAGAGACGCCACGGCGTCCTCACCTTCCGCCTGACGCAGGTCCTCACCGGACACGGTGTTTTCGGGAGGTTCCTGCACCGAATCGGGCGGGAGGAAACGCCCGGGTGTTTCCACTGCGAGGATCGACCGGAGGACACGGTGGAGCACACGGTGGAGGTGTGCCCCGCGTGGGCGGAGCACCGCCGTGTCCTCGAAGCGGCGATTGGCGGCGGCGACCTCTCGCGTCCGGCCCTGGTGCAAGCCATGGTCCGGAGCGAGACGGAATGGGACGCCGTCACCTTCTTCTGCGAAGCAGTAATGCTAGAGAAGGAGGTGGCGGAACGTGAGAGGGAGAGAACCTCACAGCGTCCCGGCCGCCGCGGGAGACGCCCGGGGCGTCGCCGGCCACCACGTGGCCCCCGGCCACCGTAGGCGCGGGCCTGTGGACGGTGGGCTATGGGCTAGCTCGCCGTCCGTCCGTCTCATGACGACAGGCCGTGTCGACGGCGCGTTCGTGTTCCACGCGCGCCTCAAAGAGAGTCAGCAAAAAGGAAGGGGTCCGCAAGGACCGATGCCTGCCGGGGTTGCGGGACTGTTCGAAAGAGATACCGTGGCCCCGGAACACAAAGGGCGATGAAGGAACATGGAATTTCCCATCCGAAAAAAAAAAAAAAACACTATACCTTTATATCCTATACACCACTAATTTTTAATTAGTACGAAAAAAATGGGGCTCTATCCGTACCCTACACTGATCATATTTATGTAGTCAAAAGTCGAAAAAAACAATATTCCAAAATTTTCTACGAAAATTTATCACAATTGGTAAACTCATGACTGAATCAATAATTCACAACAATTGCTACTAGAAAATGGCCACGCGAACGTGAGAGCGATAGAAAACGATTAATGAATACTATCCTGAATGGCCTGTACAATATTTTCATAAATTTAGTGACATTTTGGGATAAACACAAACTTTGCTGGTTTTCAATATTATGTATTGAGAATGAGAAGACTTTACATAATATAATAAAAAAGTGGTGTATAGGAGTACTGCACAAAATATCTAGGGGTATTAAGGGTACTATTAACAAAACCACTTATAAAACAATGTACAGCTTGAGATAATTTTAAACATTATCTCAGATTCCAAAAGAGCTTAGGCTTAAGCATTAGCTTATGCCGTCGGCTTTGCCCACGTGAAGTGCAATAATAATTGTCCCACGGAATCACATAATCACATAATACCGGGATTCTCAATACGTCACGCCTAGGTATAATTTTTAGCTAGTTGTGACGTCACGAGCCCCCACTCCCGAGTTTTGATGCGTTTTATCTTTGTCAATATTCATTGATTTACAAAAACAAAAAATACGTGTCCATTAATTTCTAATACTCTAACTGACGGACTAAATAGATTTGCAAATTTATTGATAATATTAGGATAGATGGATGTTTGTTAAAACATATCCATCCATCCTCACAAACTTTCGTATTTATAACATTACTATACTATACTAGCATTACTTTGTATAATTTATTTCATCACCACTGCTCTCAAAACGATGAAGGAAAACATCGTGAAGAAACCGGAATGTCCTAGAACCAAAAATTCGAAGACATATGACATCTACCAATCCGCACTGGGCCCGCCCATTTGCAAAATACGCGCTTTGACGTGGAGTTGCGGACACCAGCCCGTTATACAATACAATACAATACAATACAACATTACTATTCATTCGCTATCGTGCAATACAAATATTTGAATGTTATTGCCCTCGATGTTCGATTACAAGTTAAGGTCCACCATCCTACCTCTTACATCCTTAAAAAACATCAGCAAAATCCATATCTCCTGCAATCTTAGACACCAGCTCACCTCAATCCCAACCATTTAATCCACACAAGCATAAATAACAGTTTGCATCATCATGCAAATGTGGGGGTAAGCTTGTAGGAGCACTCTGCCAAGTTTGTGCCCCTAGTGTTAAGTTATGGGGACAAGTTATGGACGACTTAAATGCTGTCATATGTTTTACTTAATGCTTGTGCTTAAGCAAACGGGCTTGTTGTAAGTTTGAGACGGTACGTGCATGTGCTGGGTAAGGGTTGTGTGCAGTTTTCAGTAAGTAAAAGGATATTGTAGCCGTCACGGAGGCTGGGATTTGTTCCCAGTTGGTGGCATAGGCTCGGCCCTTATTACATGGGACTTAGGCATAACCGAAATGTGGGTGTACTATAAGATATACGTCTGTGTAACCCTTCAGGGATTACAGGCGCGATGATATGTTTTGTTATATTATAGCCAGTCAGAGTTAAGTCATCCAGACTTAACTCTGACTCTATGCACCTCCTTTTGAAATTATGGAATTTATTTATTTTCAGTGTCACTATTCAAAACTGTGAAGGAAACACTGAGAAAATGGGTAAGATACAAGTTTTATATTGTCATAGTCACTAAAAAAGGGTGCTAATAAAAACAGACTTCTTTTTAATAGTATATAGTATTCGCCTCTAAAAATCTACATTGTCTTCTAAATTACTAAGTCAGCCACAATTAACGAGCGTCTGAATGATACTATCTTAGCCACTAGTTATCTTCTATGTAAGCCACTCTAAATACAACTCAGCATGGTATTTCTTAGCATATAAATTTGTAACATGCATTCAAGCAGTAAACTTCTAAAATATGAATATATGACATCAAAAAATATACTATAATAACTTCTAATTTTTTTACTGAGTGCGTTTAAAATGTAACTTGACCCACAATAATTGATCGTCAAAATTTAGCAAAATTATCATCAAATAGTATATTATGTCCACTAATTGTACGTTGAAACGATTGAGGGGAATACTACAAAACATTAAAAATACGAACCCATTTTTTTTACCTATCTTGTTGAAAATTACGCGGCAAGGGAGAAATTAAGGGGGAAAATTTTTCATTATTTTTGCGATAGGACGCACCGTTTTCGAGATATAAGCAAATTTAGATCCTGCTACGACTGATGCGCTCTCGCTACGTTCGCATTTTACATTACACACCCACTTTCTGTCACAAATGTCATCGTCACTACGCTCCTCATGCCAGCTAGCAAGACTTTTAGGACAATTTTAGTTGCTATTTTCACGATAAAAAATATGATATATTATTTTACATGCTAAGTTATAATAAATGATGTTGTCCATCAAAGCTTGAATTATATCTTTTTGAAGACCTGTTGAAGCTGTAAAACGTAAAATATGTGATGAGATATAAATTCCGTGACTGAATTAGTAAATTAAGTGGCACTGTATAAATAAGAAGGACAAGTTGAGATAATTGTTTATCAGTATTTGATGCTTTTTATAGTTTTTTTTTTTTTTTCCTGTTGGCGTTGTAAAAAAAACGAATTTGTATATTACAGGCTATCTCATTTTCCCGTTGCTTAGTTATAAAATGAGAAGGTTGATCGCGTGGCCAATAAAAAAAATGTGGCTTGACTCATAATTTCTCAAAAAAAAAAAACGGGTAAGACCTCATCATCTCCCGAAACAAAAAAATCGAAGATATCTCATGGGACTTCTACCAGCCAACATTGGGCCCACGTTATCGTTGTCGTAACGGCCTATTTCTCCTGAGGAACAATGATATCCTAGCAGTGAGAACGTTAGACGGATATCGGCTTGGAGGAAGGAAAAAAAATACAGCATAAGAGAAACATCATAAAATATGACTAGCCATGGGATAATTTACTGATGAGTCATAGAAGACATGATGTGCTGAAAAACTATAATGAACACAGGACGAGGATGAAGATAGTCAGTTTTAAGATGCATCAAAATAATCTCCAGAACTTACAATTCTTCCTGGAAGGACTTTTCCCAAAATGAGCTATTCCAAATTATTCCTAGGAAGAAGTTAATTAAATCAGATTTAATTAGAACTTCCAGGACAGTAGTATTAATATTTCACAAAGTAAGTCAACAAAATTAAATTCCTCAAAATATCCTTCATAAACATCCCTGCTAATATTATTACAAGAACGAACTAAACTATTCTACCTTTCCAAACTATTAATAAAAACACATTCACAGCGACCGAACTAAAGGATTAAACATAATACTATGTCTATGAAATCTATTCTGAGTGCTATCAAATTAATATCCCATTTGGGATTAGTACTGGGCCAGTAGACCAAGATATATTAGTGTTCGCACACAGTATTTCAACTAGGAACAGATGGCCGGAATTGGCTGAGACAAATGCAAAGCATTTTGATATTACGCTTGTGATCCCCGAACGGTTAAGCAGAGGTGTACCTCATAGTACACCCATATTTCGCCAGTTATGTTTAAGTCATAGATATGTAATCAGAGATGACGAGCCTATTGCCATCAACCGGGTACGAAACCAGACTCTGCGGCTGCTACTGAGAAATTTTTGATGGAAAAACCCAATAAAACTTTGCCCGACCTGGGAAACAAACTCAGGACCTTTTTTTCAATCGGGTAAAAAGGTCTAGTTGGTCTACTGGTCGTCTTTATACTGTGGTACTGGTTCAGTTACAAATTGCTACCTGAGCTGGCTTGTTGTATCTTAGGGGAAATGAAGGTAGATGTACGTAGATTAAAAAATCAAGAGGAATTTTAGGTTTTTTAGTTTTGGTTCTTGTGTAAATTCGATGAATATGGTGGTTTAGTTTTAGTGATTTTAACATGGGTGAGAGAAACTGCAGTCATTATAGTACATTATTACGGATGATATGTGTAGGGAAAGGCTTTGTATTCTATGGCAAATTTAAAAAAGTTCAAATTACAAATTACAGACATACATGTTATAATTTCAGCAAGTGCTCCAGGCTCCTACAAACTGTGATACATTTTATTATGATTCCCAACAGAGGCTAAGCAACACTCTTGTTTCATAAATTGCATATTATGTTACCTTCCCCCACATAATCCCAAACAGCAGAGGTATCTGCCAGACTCCTGTCAATATGTTTACAAAGATACATAAATATCATATTTTGAAACCATTTATTAGACCCTTACACACTGCAGGAAAACCACCTCGCGAATTGGGCCCTCTAATTCAAACTCATATAACCATGGAAATGAAATATGCCCTCACATAAAACAAACCACAATTCCCAATAACACCAGTCCCACACAATAACTCAACGAAAAATAAACTCAAAACTGTACCGAAAAACGCATTACAACGAGCAACATAATTTATATCTCGGTTCCACAACGATGCGACAAAAAACGGCGACAAATCGCCACTCCGCGCGACTATTCCCTTGAGTGGGTGATTTCTCACACAGATTGCCTCCTCCATGATATGTTGTAAGGAAATAGCTACTTCTAATAATGGCCAGTACTCTTGACTTTGCGAATATAATGCGACTAAGAAATATGTTTGTTCTGGATGTAAAGAAGTCTTGAAGAACGTAAAGGAGTGTGATTTAGACGCCTGCAGTGGTGGTGGAAGTCACTGACATTTTTATTTAAGTTTTTGCTTTAAACGTTAGCTTAACTTCAACATCATCATCATCATCATTTCAGCCGCTTGGCGTTTACTGCTGGACATAGGCCTCCCCTAAGTGTCGCCACATTGACCGGTCCCGTGCGACTCGCATCCAGCGGATTCCTGCAACCTTCAACAGGTCATCGGTCCACCACTAGGTGGACTGATGACCGGTTGAAGGTTGCCTTCCAACGCAACGTCTTCCGGTTCGCGGTCGCCACTCCAGAACTTTTCGGCCCCATCGGCCATCCGTTCTGCGAGCAATGTGCCCTGCCCAGTGCCACTTAAGTTTGGCAATTCTTCGGGCCACGTCGGTAACCTTGGTTCTCTTGCGGATGTCTTCATTTCTGATTTGATCGCGCAAGGAAACTCCGAGCATAGCCCTCTCCATTGCCTTTGAACTTTAAGCCTTCTGATGAGGCCCATTGTGAGCGACCACGTTTCGGTCCCGTATGTAATCGCTTAACTTAATAATAAAATATGACTTTTGTAATTCCCGGAGAATCTGTAGTACGCGGACATATGGGGACGAGCCTAGAACTGGGCACAAATCAAAACTCCGCGGCTACTGATGGAATAACTCAATTATTGGCCCGACCTGGAAACGAAGCCAAGACCCCTGCTGCTCAACAATAGTGCTTGCCACTAGGCCGGCTCCTGTCCGCTAATCACAAGAAATTGCGGTTATTAATCCATATGATATGATGTGGCAATTTTCCGACCTGCCTTGATAGCATTGATTGGTCTTTTAATTAGGTAATTTTACTCAAGTTGTTTCTTCAAAACTAGTTCTAAAGTTAATTATTGTGATTGGTGAAAATTATTTTTTACATATTCGAAGTTAAATATCACGGTGTCAATTTGTTCGCAGCATCCAAAAACTTTTCAATCATCAACTAACAACAAACTATTCTGAAACCGAACCTAACTCCTACCTTCCCAGCAAAATTCCTGTTTCCTGCATGTATCCGTTTAAAAATTTCAAAATTGCCAAAAAAGTATTTCCGTGAAACAACCGACCGAGTCCAGTCGCTTCCCCGAATACATGAAAGTTTCACTAACAATTCCTCTGAAGCTGACATGGATGCAGTCAAAAATGGCGGCCGAAGTTTAGGACGTGTCTGACTTGCTCTTAGCTGGTAATCGGTATTGACAGATGAAGGCTATTTTTGTGTTTGTCTATTGGAAGTTGGTCTAGTTGCATTAGTAGCTGGGCTACATCGTCGGATAGACGATTTTATTTTCGTTGTTCAATATTAAACTTTGTATCTTTTTATGTATGGTATAAATTGGATTGACAGCAATTAATTGGTAGCATGACTAGCTTTTTTGGTTCGTTGTGACAAAACTGTTTCGCTTGAATTTGCTGCAATATGATTGGTCATTTTTATCTAATTGAAGTAAGAGGGCAGACAACAACAACAACAACAACAACAGCCCATAACGTCCACTGCTGGACATAAGCCTCTCCCATGATGGGAGGAATATGCCGTAATCCCCACGCTTGGCAGGCGGATTGGAGATCGCAGTGATGAAAGACTAACAGAAAACGCTGCTGCCCATTCTCTGGTCTACGGAAGCGCAAGGTGTTCTGCCTCAGACATTAGTCGCCTTATACGACACCCGTGAGTGTAATGGGTTGGTTCTATTCTACTCTGCCGGATACCACACGGCTAACAGAGGGCAGACAGAGCAATCTAATTAATTAGAAGTTTTATATAGATGAAGTTAAGTTTAAAATAAAAAACATATTATTATTTATATATTATTTTTATTATTTTATACTACAGCTCTAAATAATAATAAAATATGTACAAATATCAAAACGGTTGCAGGGCGTCAAAAAATTCGTCATTCGCTGTTCGTTCACATCGCTGTCAACAGGAAAAGTAGGTACCCAAAAGGTTAGCAGCATTGCCACGTTGGATGGCAATTCTGATTATTTGGCCAAAGAATAGGCCCGCCCTCTAGTCACGTGAAGAGTCGACCAACCGCTTGGCGATTTCTCGAAAAACTATCAACTAACTAAAACTAGGTGGGCACTCGGACCCCATGGCCATAGTGTTTCAACCCCAAACGGCTCAAACACATAATTACCAGTTAAATTAATATTGAAAAGAATGCTTTGTTGGTCTGTATTCGTAAACGCTACTGCTAAATCATGAACTGTTATTGGGATGTTCTTAGCGCGGAGTCTACATTTATACCTGGTAACCCTTTGGTTTTTGGTTTGTTGTTGTGCACAGTGGGTTAAAAAGGATAGGAATGAAAACGATTTCATCCTTCGCGTTCGTTTACATTTTTTTTACAAAAAACGTCCATACGACGCACCCAACTAAAATCGTCATCCATCCATCACAATTTAAAACGCTTTTCAACCGTTTATAGTCTAAAAATCTATCAGATCGACATGAACAAGTTTAATCGCCGATCGGCGCTGCACTAACGAGTCGTGACGTCATGTGACGTCATGCAACGCGCTTTAACGTGAATTTGTTGAAATTGACGGAAAAATGCGACGCGATTTACATGGAACTGAAGTCTATTGGGTGAGTGGTTTAGTGCTTTTCAAAAGAGTGCTAGGTACTGTTGAATTAGCAAAACCCATTAGGTGGAAAAGACAATAACTTAGACAGAGAATTTAGTTTAAAAATGACAGTGTTAGCTAAGTATCTCAGTCGGTAATGTGTTGCAAAATAAACAGATTTTTTGATGTTTCGGTGAAAAGGTAGGTACATATTTTCTTTGGTCTTTGGTGTTACTTAGAAATTAGGCTGGCGCACTTGTTTTCTGGCTAATCTCAACACAGCTTAAACTTTCATCGTTAAGCTCGTACCAGCATGTTTAAGGTAAATGTTACAAAACACCAAGTGAGAATCCTACTAGTTTATCACACAATAACAAGCAGTGACGCACCTCTGATGTTCCGGAATCATGTGTATTGTATAATTTATCATTTGCTTCCGTGAAGGAAAACATTGTGACGAAACCAGCATGCCTGAGAGACATTTCTTGACAGCCATGTTAAGCCAAGTCACAGGCCTATGGGTGGTATAAAAACTCTGATGCTAGGTTATACACATACCACACGATCAAGGAAAGGATCACACAATCACTTTAAACCTTTCCAGAATTTCAGCAGTCCACTTTCAAACATTCAAGTCTTCACAACATAACAGCCTAAACACTCACATCATCTAACCGAATGACACCGTGTCAGAATCAAAGCGATATATATGGTCACGTTTCGTCACGTAGAGGAGACACGTAGTGTGACCAGCACGCGAGGCGTGACCAACATGAGCAAGTGTTGGACACTACAGACGTGATACAACAACTAGTTGGGGCTGAGATTGTGGGCTGGCCGGGAGAGGGAAAAGGTAAGTGATTTTAATCCCGTGAGTGCTCTGGAGGTGATTCAAACGAGATTTCTAGATTTTCCAGGTACCGTATAAAAATAAGTTGTAAATTAGCGATGAATATCTTTACAAATTTCTGAGTCATCGTTTTGTGCTGGGACTGACGCTGCGGCTACGGAGAACCTAAAACGAGGGAAGGAGTGTTTTGACGTCATTATTGTTAAGTTAGTATTTAATTAATATTAATGGCATTTATACATTAAAATAAAATAAACTAACTAGGGTAGTTAGTTTATTTTAATTTATAAATGTATGTAGACAATATTATTGCAACGGTGTTGCGGCAGACCGAGGAGAAGAAGGCGGGACGCTTTAGATGGCGTCCTCGTTAATTGACGAGAAGAGACGCAGCATCGAGAAAAGTGGAAGGATTGGCCTTTGTCCAGGAGTGAGATAAAATGGGCTAGCAAAAAAATATTGTATTAATATAAATTTATGCTTTTAAAGCAATGTTTGATCTACACCACCTACCTAGCAGTTATAAACTAACAAAATCTTCTACACAAACATACAACATGACACTTTCTTACCACAAACATTAATCAGTCATCCTTGGCCTTAATCGGGTAACAAAAAGCCAGACGCACTACAATCCAAGATGGCCGCCGTAACAATAAACATGACTTGTAGCTAGCAGGAGTATAGTAACAATGAAGTTCCTGAGAAACGTACTCGTAGCTAACAATAGAGAGGACGTGATGTAATGAAATCTGAAGATGGGATTGTAGTTGTAGTGAATGAATAAGCTCATCTGGGCAAGTGAGGCTGCGTTTCCACCAAAGATGAACGAGGATGCGTAGCTAGAGATTTGTGTGGAACTATAACCAATCACTTATCTAGAATTGCTCGAGCTGTGAAAAAGAGGCGATATTATTGGTTAGTTTTACACATCCTCGCTCATCTTTGGTGGAAACACGACCTAAAGGTCTTAGCCCACTTACACGACTCTGCTCCAACACCGCTCCCACTCAACACTACCGCCCTAAAGTAAGGCGACTGCTCGCAGTCCACGCGGCGACAGTTAGCAGGCGGGTATCTGTCCACGCGCTGACCGGTTTCGCTTTTCGCGATAGACACAGTGCGTGATCAGTTTCCATTGAAGCAACTCGTATTTTTGGCTATGTCTCGATTCACAACGCGCCAACTAGCGATTATCGCTATTGGACTTGAAGATAGAAACTCAAGAAACAACAGACGATGATTTTGGGTGCATAAAATGCACCGTCCACCGACCAGCGCGGCGCGGCGCGGTGACCGCTAGCAGTCAGCACGCGGACACCGCGCAGACCGCTTGCTTACAACGCGTGGTGAGCGAGGCGTCAATTACCCAGCAGTCTGACGGCAGTAAGCTCGCTGACAGCGAGCTGTCTGCTAATTTATGTTGCTAATGTAAAGAATATATATACATATATAGCATTACTTAAAGCCCATATTTGAATTAAATTCTTTTTGCCTTAATAGTGCTAGATATACCTATATTTGTTACCTAGAAACGTTACTGTGTTCCGGTTAGAATGATACATAAAAGGCTGATGAATTACGAGTACCTGTCCAGAGACTTTTTTAAGTGTATAGAGCGGCCGGGCGCTACAAGCAGAAATAGTCCTAAAATTGGTTAGACGCAAGTTTGGTAGACTGTACCTATTACCCAGTATCAACTGGTTTGATGTCTAATAGGCTGTCGCTTTATCTAAAACACTAGGCGGATGAAAACCTATGTTTAAAATAACTGCAACAGACGCAGCCAAACAATACACGAAAAAGAATATTTCGTACATAAAAACATGACCTAGTTCCCTACATATTCGTATATCGGAAAACCTGTCGCAAGTCGTTGCCGAACAAAAAATACTTAAGTAAATAAATGTCTGCCTACCCCGCAAACACGATGGGTATCGTATCTTTATGGTTGTAAGTAACAATTATTATTAAGTTAAAGTTAAATTATATTGAGTTTGGAGGTTTATGAACATATCATACCTGCTTGCGTTATCCCAACTATGTTGGCATGGCTTCCGGCCTAACCGGATGCTGTTAAATCCCAGTATTTTGCTTGAAGACACTGCTTGTCTGACAGCCAAAACCTAGTCTCTAACCGAGTAACGCAATTCACTTGGTAATACAAGACACTTCACTTTCCGTTCATATTTAGGGTTCCGTACCCGAAGGGGACCCTATTACAACGCCTCCGCTGTCCGTCAGCCTGTCTGTCTGTCAGCGGGCTGTATCTCATGATCCGTAATAAGTAGACAGTTGAAATTTTCACAGAATGTGTAAATTCATAATATTTAAAAATAAACATGAAAGGGCTCCCTACTAATAATAATAGTCCTCCTGACCGTTTTCGGTGGCCAACCTTAACGGAGATTAACCATCGGCGCGGGAGGTATTATAGTGCTCAAGTGTGTGCGCGAGTGTGTGTGTGTGTGTGTGTGTGTGTTCCTTTACTCTCATAGTCCTATGGGACTCAAGAGATCAGGTGAAGGACCAACGGCTTAACGTGCTTTCCGAGGCACAGGGTATCATACCGCCAACCGCCAAACTCCGGGCTACTGAGAAATTTCTAATTGAAAAACCCAATAGTACTTTTTGCCCGACCCGGGAACCGAACCCAGGATACCACGTTCAGCAGCCGCACTTGAGACCACGAGACCAACAGGGCAGTTCATTCCCTACTACGATGGTACGGAACCCTGCATGCGCGAGTCCGACTCGCACTTGGTCGGTTTTTGTTTGGTATAGTCAAGTGAACCATTTACTCAAGTGTAGTAAAATATGTAAGATCAAGATAACATAGTCCTTTTTGTTAGCTTGAACTGTGAACAAAGTCTAATAGCCATAGTGAACAAAAAAGATCTTCCATTTAGTCTTTAAACTTCGCCGTAGCCCAGTAAAAAAGTAGTACCTACAAAATAACTACAACCACAGTGCAATGACGCCAGTGACCGTGCGAGTAACGACGGCACTTAACTGACTACAAAGAGACTACTTGCATATGCATCAGTGTGTATCGATCCTGACAGCGTACGTAAGTGGATATATCGTCATTCTTTAAACTGAAGCCGCTTGGAAATTTTGGCCTGGGGTTTTTTTTCGGTACTTTTTAAAGGGGTGCATTAAGTCCTTTCTTTTTTGGGGACCTTTTGTGGTTTTCTGCAGGTTGCAAGTTCCTTTTTGGGAACTTTTTGTGGTTCTCTGCAGGCTGCAAGTTCCTTTTTGGGAACTTTTTGTGGTTCTCTGCAGGCTGCAAGTTCCTTTTTGTGAACTTTTTGTGGTTCTCTGCAGGCTGCAAGTTCCTTTTTGGGAACTTTTTAAAGGGGTGCATTAAGTCCTTTCTTTTTTGGGAACCTTTTGTGGTTTTCTGCAGGTTGCAAGTTCCTTTTTAGGAACTTTTTGTGGTTCTCTGCAGGCTGCAAGTTCCTTTTTGGGAACTTTTTGTGGTTCTCTGCAGGCTGTAAGTTCCTTTTTGGGAACTTTTTGTGGTTCTCTGCAGGCTGCAAGTTCCTTTTTTTCAGATGCATCTGGTTAGACTGGAAGATGAGCCCAACATAGTTATAAAGGTTAGATGCAGATGATGATATAGTATCAGTTCTACGTGTTACTCATCAGTTACAATGTAGTAGATAGTATATAGACAATCGTTCTATGTAGAATACTGGTATGCTGCTTCATCCAGTTAGACTGGAAGCCTGACCCCAAAACATTTAATTGGGAAAGAATAATGCAGATTATGATAATAATGTTTTTCATTAAGGCAATACAACATAGCTTTAGAAATGTAATATGCTGGATGTAAGATGCCATTTCTCTCCTGAGTCTCAGGAGATAGTAGAGCAATATTGCCTATCCTCAGTCCAATACAATAGCTTATTGTCTAGACGCCATAGTTTGGCAAGTGGCCCGGGTAATGTAAAGTGGTTATCTGGTTATAGCCGTCTATAGACCGGTAATACCAAGGTATTTGACTATGCATTGCCACCCAGACAGATAATTATGGTGAAAATGTCTCATGGATTTGTAAATATTATTGGAATCAGCAACTCTTTTTATTGGAATCACGTAACATCACGCCTGTAATCCCCGAAGGGAAAGGCAGAGGTGCACCTAATAGTACACCCCACACTTCGCCAATTATAACTCCTATGTAATAGGGGGCGAGCCTATTGCGATTAAGCGGGTGCAAAAGCAGACTTCGAGAAATTCCTGATGGAAAAACTCAATAACACAATTGTCCGACCTGGGAATCGGACCTCTTACTCAACAGTTGCGCTTGCAATCTCTAGGTCAACGAGGCAGTCATAATAAGTCTTAAGGCAGTTTATTGAAATAGCAAAATTAATTAATTAATTTTATTTTACAGAAGGCTTACAGACTAACAAGCAAAAAATGATAAACGAGTGTAGTATTTCCAAATCGCTAATTACAAGCCTCCACACGTAGAAAAAATGAGTATAATGTACTGCTGAGAGACAGGCCTCCTCTCTGGGAGACAGAGTGGGCTGCAAACCACCACGCGGACCCAGTGTTGTTCGGGGTGATGTCACATGTCTTGAAATTTTAGTTCTATTGCATTCCAGTTTTCCTACGATGTGTTCTTTTTTCACAAAAAAAAAACAAGAAGTCTATTGTCTCCCTGGGCTCGAACCTACGATCTTGCGACATGTAAGTCAGTGACCGCTGACCCATCAATGTAATAAAGTTCCCTTATTCGTGTTAATTAGCCTCTCAAAGTCAATTTAATTATATCTTATTATTAAACATAATAATTTACTAATAATGAAGAATCCAGAACATTCCAGAAACATGTAAAAATTTCGATACATGCCATGTTCTAAGAACTTAGTTTATTACAAGCACATAATCCTGTGAAAGTTCCAACAATGGCGGGTGAAGAAGTGTCTAAAATTTAATAAAGCCAGCCGTATACATACTTAGGGCTTTTGAGGGTAAGATATAGGCTGTACTGGATGAGGTAGCACGGTTATGTTGGTGGTTGAGAGTTGTTGGGTTTGGGTTTTGGTGAAGTTGAGTGTCGATACTTTCAGGCACTATCTAAATTTAAAATTGTCACGGGTGATGTGAATGCCAATTAATAAATGAAGATGTTCAAAATTTCACCTAAGCGACCATCAGTCACTACTACTATAAGCGACCTACCCAAATGTCCTTTTTTGGTATTATTCGTCGTTTCGTTAAGCTCCTTGAGTCTGTTATAAGTCGAGCTACACGAAAACTGTCAAATGCTTGCATTGACTGGACAGGTCTACTCAAATCTGTGTGGTTCTTTCTTCAAAAGACCATCTCAGACACTAATCTGCATAGTCCTCATGTGAATTGAGCAAGATTATGTCTGGACTTCAAAAGAGACTATGACCTCTGAGTTTGTTTCGGCTGTTTCTTCTCAGAGTAGTCAGGTACGAAACACCGGTCCCATCTAGTTTTTAAAAATATCGTGCAAAGTGTTTGTAAAACCTACTTGCAATAAAATAAACATCATTTCATCACGACAAATACTAGTTAAAAATTAAGGTAAATTCGAGGTATTTATGCCAGATCGAAACTGAAATGACCTGTACCTGTGACCTGTACTGGTATCAATAGACAGAATATATTCTTTTCTATTAAAATAACACAAGTTTTCCTTCTATCTGACATCGCGCCGTAGAAGTTATTCTACAATTTGATAAAATAGCAGATTGTAGTTCTACGCGTAGACCGTGAAGAACGAACGATTAAGTTACACCTTCTATTAACCCTCTACATCTGTGTAACATCCCAGTCTTTCGGCTGTATACACAAAACGTAATCTCGTAAACTGAGGCTGCAAATTCCCCCCCTCCCCTCTTACAGCCTCCCCCCTCTCTTGCGTATAAATAGCATCTTAGTAGTACAACTTCCTTTGGAAGACGTGAACATCTTTTAAATGAACTTGACTTAATAAATGTTACGTACTTTATTAAGGAAACAGCTTTGAAGAATAAAAGTTGGAGTTATTATGATATTATTCATTGAAAGCATATAACAGTAAAACATTCAAAGAGAGGTTTGTTATTACATTTCTAAAACAGTACAAAGTCATCATGTTGTCACCTAACATATCTACTTGCGTTTGGCCGCAACTCGCCTGATGTGAAACAATAATGCGGCCTAGGATGCAGCACGCTTGCCTAGATGAAATCGATTCACTTGAACTATGACTTTGAAATCCAGTTTATAATGATCGGGAAACAGAGAAGCTGGCAGTGAATTCCAGAGACTGGCGGTACGCACAATAAATATGGAAGCATAGTGCTTCGTTCGGGTCCGTGGGACTTCAACCATAGTGGTTACGCTTAGCCGTAGCTCTGCTCGTCTTATGATAGAATGGGTATGAGAATCAATTTCTACAACAATTTAACAGACTAAGCTTTTCGATGGTGTATGTCAACGCTTATGAATGTAATTTTGTCTAAGCGCACTCATTTATTATTCTCTGAAGTAATATCGTGTATTGGGTTGTGAAAATAACAACATCAATCAAATGATTCGATGTGATAACAGAATTGATAATTGCATAGCATTGCAGAAATCGTACATTATTTACTGATCATTTATGTAAATACTGGCACTCAGAACAAATATTTGTTGGTTAGGCATACAAATGCAAGCCAAATGCGCGATAGGATTTCCAATTCACAGAAATGACGAATTTTCAAATAAACTTCACACTTTTGGCTGCTACTTCAAATTCCTGATGAAATTCCCAATAATTTGTAGATCTCTGACTGTCGTGACAGGTAGTTAGCGTTTCGAAAGTCTGACAACCTGTCTACCAAGAGGTATTACTACTCGTATACAGCTTGGTAGATATGTTGTCCAGTACTAACTGGGTTGAGTTCAGATGGGCAGTCTCTCCATGTGAAATACTAATGTTCAGCTGTATTCAGTTTGACTGGAAGCTGACTCCAGCATAGTAGAGAAATGGCTAGGCAGATGGTCCTATGCTCATATACTGCTTGCAAACTTTAGACAGTCAAATACTAGTTTATCCTATTCAGTAATAATAATAAATAATAATAATATCGCTGGACATCACACACAGCGCCATCTAGTGCCACACTAAGCAACAACAGATAGTTGATTTACTACATATATACTTTTTTGTTTGTACACAATTACTTTTCTCTTCACAATTATCTTATTATACATAATTACATATAAACATCCATCGGAACGGACTCGGAAACAAAAGTCCATGCTCATCACACAAACATTCGCTCTTACCGGGAATCGAAACCTGGACCCTAAGAACTTAAGGTAGCCGCACTACCGCTGCGCCATTCGGGTCGTCGAAAAAAGTAAAGAAAACATTTTAGACTTCAACTTAAACACATTGTTTATTTTCTCGAATCGATGACTCAGAATTTGTGCGACCAGTACAAAGCGACCTGGACAGTTCTGTCGGTTGCCTCATTCGATTCTAATGCAAGTGTGGAGCCCTAACATAGGATATGCCACACCTCCTCTCCTGCGTCGAGCAGAATTAATTGCACCCTTCAGAACTTGAATGAGGTAAACTAAAGCACTGTATACTAACATACAGATGTAAACAGACTAAACTACAGCTCATAATTCGTTGAAGCGAAGGCTTATAGTTTGAGATCCGTTAACCGATAGAATAATTTCCGCACTACCAGTTCAATCCGCTTAATAACTGCTTTAGTTTACTTCCTAATAGAATATTCGGAGATATAATATAGATAGACACAGTATCTGAACATTAATATAGAAAAACGGCCGCGTTTGTGGAGTGGTCGTAAGTTCTACTGCTAAGCATGAGTCAGATCATGAGAGAATTTGCCATCAAGAATTTCTCCGTAGCTAAACAGGGTATCGATTTGCTCGTTCATGGCAATAGGGTCGCCCCGTATTAAATGATATTTAAGGATAACCGGTGAAACGTCCTCAGCCCTCGAGTGCGTGAATGACATGAATGAAGCGCTGCGCCCAAATCCCGGGGGGTTTTCTAATAAGATTTTTTAAACGAGATGGTGATTAGACGAGTTTTGATAAGAGTCTGGTTAATAAACCCATTTCAAGAAACTATTACCATAGCTGGTCTTTTCTATATCGTGTGGTTAGTGCCTAATCTGGTGTCAGAAATTTATCCCTACCATAGGCCTCTGACTTGGCTTTACATGCCGTCGAGAAATATCTCTCAGTCATGCTGGTTCCCTAACGATGTTTTCCTTCACCGAAGCATGAGATATTTGTACAATACGCACATGATTCCGAAAAATCAGAGGTCTTGTCTTGCCTGTCTTGGGTTCAATAGACCTATGGACTTAGCGGTCCGACGGTCACACCACTAGACTATCACTGCAGCAACGGCGGTGAAATGTGGGTACACTAAACACCTCTGCTTATCCCGGAATACAACTGCGATATAATCTATGTATATCTATAACATCTAATCCAAAATCCTATTCTCTAATCCCTTAAAGCTACAGATTATGCTAGTAAGCCGGCCGACTAACCAATAAATGTTATTTCTTACCTAACTTTGGGAAACATAACTTTGAAGGATTTGCCTTAATGAGTACTTGTAGTTAAGTCAGGATTAGATTTTAAGTTATGTTGTATGATCTAGGATAAGTTTGGTGAAGCTCGAGAAGCTGGGTACTTACGTAAAGGGCTGAGATTATAACTGTGTGGTACTTTGTTATGTATCTTATGTCGAAGTTATGAGATGATGGCTTTTAATGACAAGAAATGTATAAATCTTAGTTTCTTTTTGACTGCCTCGTTAGTCTAGTGGTCGCAAGCGCGACTGATGAGCATGAGGTCCTGGGTTTAATTCCCGGGTCGGTCAGTGTTATTGGGTTTTTTCATCGGGAATTCTTTAGCAGCAGCTTAGGAGTCTGGATTTGTGCCCCGTTGATGACAATAGAATCGGTCTCTGTAACATGGGACTTAAACATAACTGGCGAAGTGTGGGTGTACTATTGGGTACACCTCTGCCTAACGTTGATGTTATGTTATGTAGTTTATTTTTTAACTGGGAAACGAAGGTAGCCTTTGTTGGACGGGTGCTAATAGAGCTGACTTCTAAGTCGAGGGTTGTGATTAAGGACTATACCGTGTTGCATGTCTATACTGTGTAGTACTTATAACATTTCACCAGTTATGATTTAAAAACCATCATGTGCTTAAAAGAAAGTAGCTCATTAAGTTCGAGGAAATATAAAAAAATCTAGTAAGTTAAAAGGTCACAAAGTTTCCAAGATCCTTACACGTGGACGTTTTTGTGTATTTTTAAAAATAAATGTAAGAAAATGTTGCCTTGTTTTAATAACTGCCAACTCGGGACGAACTATTTTAAGAGTTTTGAACTTTAGCGTGTTGTATGCGGCATATTTTGAGGCCTCGATTTATTATGTATCGAGTTGTCAACTAGACTAGACTGAACTGAACTGAACTTTTGGTACAAGATTTATTATAGGGCATTGTTGAATACTACCGTAATTTATTATACCGGTATTTTTTATAGGGATAGGCTGAGGTGTATGGTAAGTACTTCAATAGATTTCGTCTGTTACGTTCAAGTCCCATGTTATAGGGGGGCAGGTGTTCAACCAGCCACAGATCCAAACTCAGGTCTGTTAATAGAAAACTCCTTCAGGAATAACCTAATAATACGTTGCCTGACATGAGAATTAAATCCAAGAACTCATGTTCAGCAGAAAAGCTTGAGGAAACCACTAAACTAACAAGCGACCGAAGTCAGCGCTATAAACTGACTAAAAACCATCATAAACACGGTTTTAAAAGCCACTTTTACCGTTATTTGGCTTGTATTTTCCAGAAGTCTGGATTTGACAGCGGGACAAGGCTTTATTTGTACACAACTCGAGTACTAAGTGTGCTCTCTAAAGTTAGTGATGTAGATGTCATTGCTGGAAATATCGATAAATTTGAAAAAAAAACACTTCATAGCCTTCAAAATGAGATTTGGCATTTGAATTGCAATTGTATGATGCAAGAAAGGTGGCGCTTTATAGCTTTTCCTACCTTCATGAGAAAATAGGGTGTGCTTATGTATGAGTTGTATGATAGACCGCTTCGGTCGGCATAGCAACTACATGCCAGTTATGCCAGTTTTGACTGGACGAGCAACAAATCATTGTAATGTGCATTTGACAGCCTTTTGACGAATGGTGGTACTTGACTACTGATGCCCGTCGTATTTTTGACTGTCAGAATCCCGTCACTTCAATCCTAGCTGACTGGTTCAACTTTTTAGGTACCATTGTATGAAAGTATATTTTATAAACTTTGTGCCGGTACGTGACCACAAAACCAGTTGTCACCAATACTTGGCGACATTTATAATAATACCAGTCTATTACTGTCCCACTGCATGGGCAAACGCCTATTCTCATACAGAGAAGACACAAATATTAATCGCCTCACTTTTTCAAGACGGGTCGGCAATTTCAAACTCATAATTCCAGGTTTCTTTGCGATGTTTTCCCTCACCGATGTCTGTGATGTCCAAGATAAACTTAGAAAGTACATATGAATTGAAAAAAGTCACATTGGTACTTGCCCGGATTTGAACCCCCAATCTTATGCATGAAAGCTCTGGGCCATCACGACACTTGTTTGAAGATTTTCAAAGCTCGTTTCTGCGCCAAAAGTTCGAAATCCAAGAATGAATTATATCTAGGCATTGCCTATTGTTAAGTTCATTCCAAAACAGTCTCTTTGAGAAAGATAATTAGTAAAGTGCAAGCCACATTCGTTTTGCTAGCAATAATTCATGAATCAACAAAAGAAAAAAAAAAAACATAAAAAACGTACGTGTAAATCAGTGACTCAAAGCAACAATTAATGCAACTAACAAAAATTACGGATTATATTTTATCGACATAATCCAACACTACGCGTCAGCTTATCATAATAGGATGGAATTAAATACTGACTATTATTTTATGGTGTTAAATTATGAATTTCGTGGTGTTTATTATACTACGAAGTACTTACATGGAGCGTTACTATAAGTCTGAAATTGCGAATCGGCATTTAGCAAGCGTGGTGATCAATTCCACTGTGTTCTCTTCTTATAACAGAAGAGGTTTTTATCTTGCCGTGGGACAGTAATAAACTGGTATTATACCCTAAAATTATGCGTCAGTTAATCACAATACGAAGGAATTAAATGCTAATTAAGTAGGTAATCAGAGAATGTGCTGATTATTGGTTATCACTAATTAACAGATAATTATAATTACACGTGTGGTATGAGCTAGTTATTTTGAGATTAATTTGGTTTCGGGGTTGTAACATTCATTAAGGATAGATTACTGTTTAACCTCAAAGTTAAGATTAACAATATTTTGTAGCTACAACAATAATTGCAAAGATTCAAATTTGCAAAGATATGGACCGGTATAAATATGTAGTCTATGTAGATGTATTAATGTCACGCCTATGACCCGTGAAGGGATAGGCAGAGGTGTACCTATCAGCACCACATGTCGCCAGTTATGTTCAAATCCCATGCAATAGGGGCGAGCCTATTGCTATCAAAACCAGTCACAAATCTAGACTTCGTGGCTGCTACTGAAAAATTCCTGTTGGAAAAACCCAATAACACTTTGCCCGACCTGGGAATCGAACCCAGGACCTCATTCTCAGAAGTAGCGCTTGTGACCACCAGACCATCGAGGCAGTCTACTGCCATTACTAAGTTATAGCTCTCTCAAATCAGTTTTGTTCTAACTGTTGCCGCAAATAAATGCTTAAATGCCCTTTTTAAGGGGCTCCCCCATGCACACTAGCGCCACTTTAGTAAAAAAATCAGAACTCGTTAAATACACAATTAATATAAAATCTGATTGACAAAATCAATGCTTTAGAGTTCTAGATTATTGACGTCTATTTAATTCATTAAAATATACTTCACTGTAGTTACAGTTAGAAAAATTGCTAAAAACGTCCGATTTTTCCATTTTGTATCTGTAACGTAACAGCTAGCTAGCTATGTTTCAATGAGTTAAGCAGACGTAAATAATTTAGAAGACCAAAAGATTGATTTTGTCACTCAGATTTTATATTAATTGTGTATTTAACGAGTTCTGATTTTTTTACTAAAGTGGCGCTAGTGTGCATGGGGGAGCGTGCGCATTAACTGAAAATATTCTTACAATGTTAGTGACTACTTACAACAAAAACCAGCTAAAAGCTTACTTCTTCAACTGAAACATTATGAGGCTCTTTCAGGGATGCAAATATGAGAGGTGCATTATACGAGCGCCACTTTGTAGCCATCAAGATAAATGAACGCTAACCTTAGGCTTTATGCTAGCCTGGTCACTTGAGTTTTAAAGTAGGTATTCTATGCAAGGAAGGCGTAGTTTTTTTCTAGAAAGAGTT
Source organism: Xestia sexstrigata (assembly GCA_941918905.2). NCBI lineage: Eukaryota > Metazoa > Arthropoda > Insecta > Lepidoptera > Noctuidae > Xestia > Xestia sexstrigata. Next base: position 13,612,648 of record OW799226.2, read on the forward strand.
GAAAAAAATTTAACACTGAGTGGTTCTTTTACAAAAGGATAGGCAGAAGTGTCCAGTATAGGTACTCACATTTTGCCATTTACCTAACTCAACATAACATCACGCCTGTAATCCCCCAAGGGTTAGGCAGTGGTGTACCTAATAATACACCCTTACATCGCCAGTTAAATAAATAAATAAATAATAAATATCGCTGGACATAACACAAAGCGGCATCTAGTGCCACAGTAAGCAACGAGGCTTGTGTCGTGGACACCAGATAGTTGATATACTACATAGATACTTTTTGTTTGTAAATACATACTTATTATACATATAAACTTCCATGACTCGGACACAAATGTCCATGCTCATCACACAAACATTTGCTTCTACCGGGATTCGAACCCGGGACCCTAAGAACGTAAGGCAGCCTCAGTACCGCTGCGCCATTCGGGTCGTAAAGTCATGTTAAGTTATACTACTATACGTCAAGTTATGTTTAAGTCCCATGTAATAGGGAGCGAGTCTATTACCATCAACCGGGTGCAAATCAAGACTCCGTGGCTGCAACTGAGAAATCGCTGATAGAAAAGCCCAATATTACTTTGCCCGACCTGGAAATCGAACCCAGGACCTCATGCCTAGTAGTCGCACTTGCAACCACTAGACCAACGAGGCGGTAATCAGTCACCGGCCATATTATTATTTTTTTTTGTGAAAAAGCCATAGTTGAATGAAGTTGGAAAAAGGTAAAAGATGTAGTAGCCATCTTGAGTATACCCATGAGATAAAAACTGTATTTGTGTTACCTGTTAACCTGAGTTTAGTTACTTCGTAGTTAATTTTGTCTGGATCCTGCTGATGTTGATTGTAAGATGATTAGTACCTGTAACAATGAAATGTAATTATTAATTGACAGATAATAATAAAAAATAAAAATAAAAAAAAACTGAACTCTCGTTAGCAAAAAGTTTTTTTTAGACATTACTTTGTACCCTATCACTATGTTTTCCTATTTAACCCAAAGGTTGACTGGTAGACAATGCCTTGTGGCATTAAGTCCGCCTATGTACCACTATTGTACACGAAGTTTAAATAAATAAATAAAATAATAATAGTTTAGTTTTTATAATATACTGCATACTATGAAAACTCAGTAACAGGAAAATAAAGAAGTTATAAAATAATTCCAATTATTGCAACCGTAATATCAAAACTGTCGGCTACGTAAGGGTTTTATTTTCAAATTAAACGTTCTCCTTTAGACCTAGAATATAATAATATAGAATAAATTTATTTGTGCATATTCATTAAACATGGTTTATTATGGTCTTTTAAATAGGGTTGTGACCTTAGTCATGTTTCGCCATAGAATGACATACAATTAAAAGAACATGTTAAACATAGAATTTAAATAAGAAAAATCAATTTGTTTAAATATTAACTATTGTATTAATATGTTATGTAATATTTATTATCGTATAAAGGATTTCAAGAAAGAGTCAAAGTGTATTATTTTAGTTAAACCGCCATTAAATCCATTCCATTGCTAAACTTTACACATACAAACAAACAAAAACACATAACCAGAACACTCCCCACAAAATAAACATGACACCAACATAAAAATTTTTGATAACAATCCCTAATGCCGTCTACTTAGCATTTTTGTAAAAATCCTCATCTACATCGCGATAGCCAAAGGGTTGATAAAAGAAAGAAAGGGGATGACAATCAAAAATGTTATTCCGCGAGTAAGTACCGGCCCGGGGCTGCTGGATAACTGTGGAGATAACGGGATACACGGTCGGGGAGGATGGGGAGCTGCGATAGTTTGAGATCCGACATCTAAAGTCATTTATTTAAATTAAGCCGAGAATCAGTTCTTTTACCTTTTGAACGCTATTGTCACAATATACGTGAAAAGCACCGCGTGCCCTGTACGCCAACGACGCAAATATGTGACTTAGTCACATATTTTTGTGTCGTTACTTAATTTGTGTCGTTATTTATTTTTATGTCGTTGCTTAATCTTGAAGACCGATCCGTGTTATTTAGCCACGAGCTGTGGTCTGTGTTGAAACACAAAATAGTTTTAATATTCAGTACATTTCAATTCAAACTGCAACGTTGGTGTAGTGGTCGCAATCGCGACTGCTGAGCATGAGGTCCTGGGTTTGATAACCGAGTCGGCCAAATTGTTATTGGGTTATTGCAACAGGAATTTCTCAGCAGCAATCAAGGAATCTGAGTCTATGCCCTGTTGATGGTAATAGGCTCGCCCCCTATTACATGGGACTTAAACGCAACTGGTGAAATGTGATGTACCTACTATTAGGTTTACCTCTGCCTACACCTTCAGATCAAAAATCATCTCATTTTCCAAGTCCGTATGTCCCCAAGATAACGCGCTTAAGTCCCGCTGGATCTCAAGTCTTCTGCGTATTTTTCACAGCATTATTTATACCATGTTGCAGGGTTTAACCCTTTTTGCACTATTCCGTGAGTATTGCAACATTTTGTACGAATAGGAGTTTTATATGAGGTTTGTCCTATCGTTTTATTGTGGGGAAAAAGATGCATTTCTCGGGATATGTGTGTGTTTGGGAAAATTTGGGGTTTACTGTCTATGGTTTGTTTATGCCTGAAGCTATTTTGTAGATGAATAAGTTGTATCTAGCGTTTCTGAGAGGACGCGGTTCATCTAGATCAGTAAAATAAAATTATGTGGAAATGTTCTTTACCAAATTCTGTACCAATTTATTTTTGGTAGGTACATAGATTACATGGTGTTTTCCCACTTTATTGTGGTGTATTTTTTATGAATTAAATAAAAGTAAAAATAATAGGTCCCCCAAGTTAATTATTGGTATTCAGGGGTCGGCTTTCAGTCTAACCGTACACAATTACCCCAACATAATTATGCAGTTAGAAAAGGGCAAGGCAACAGTAGGTATTTCTTACTCTGTTCAAATTCGCTGTCATTTTAATAGAACCTCATCATACAGTTGGTTTATTAAAATGAAATATGTATTATCATGAGATGTCATTTCAGCTCATCACGCTTACAAAATTGACACCGCTAACCCACTTGTGGCACATTTGGCCGTCCACAGACAAACGCCAAAAATAAAGTTTAGTTAGATGACCTAAAAATTAAACATTTCTTATTTCTAGACTGAAAAGTAGGACGGTTTTAATAAATTCTAGACTAATTCCCCTGTTGGCGACAGCGGACCGTTAATTTGGAAGTCCAATTATATAAATTTAGGGACCTCAAAAATATTTAGGACATGAAAAATTAGCAAAAAGTTGTCAATAACTTTTTGGCCTAATTAGGGCTTCAGGAGAACAATTTGAAATTAATGCTTTGTCTAGGAAAAGTTAGTAAGTTCTTTAGAGTATTTAATGATCTCTCATTATACGTTCCCTAGAATAAAGGCCCGAAAATAGCTACACTTTTAATGAATAATCATCTCTCTTGGCTAGAAAGGCTAGCTTAAACTACTTTGTCACAGTACTGTGACAAAGTAGTTTAAGCTAGCCTTGTAGACGTACGTCCTGATTGGGTTTGTCACACCAATCATCATCATGATCATCAGCCTATAATGTTCCCACTGCTGGGAAACGGCCTCCTCTCAATGAGACGGGCTATAATCCACCACGCGGGCCCAGTGCGGATTGGTAGATGTCACATGTCTTCGAATGTTTGGTTCTAGGACATGCCGGTTTCCTCACGATGTTTTCCTTCACCGTTTTGAGAGCAGTGGTGATGAAATAAATTACACAAAGTAATGTGCCTGTCTGGGTTCGAACCCACGACTTACTGATCGTAAGTCGGGGCCGCCGCCACTGGGCCACCGCTGCTCTCACACCAATAACTAAAACCAAAATGAGGACTGAGTTGGCTATGGAAAAGAAAGGGAAATTAGTTAAACAACTTTAAATGTTTGTATGTCTATGCTAAGGTTCTCGGTTTACCTTTAATGCACTTATAATTACGTACTATTATCCAGATGTTTACCACAGTAAAGGTGTTCAAAGGGGATGGCGGGGTCTAGAGAACGAGCAAACATTTTGACTTCAAAACACTGGTCATGTAGTAGGCTACTTCTGTCCACGGTATGTCCCTGATACCAAAGTTACTTCTCGTTGGAAAACAAAACACCATCAATTGAACCCTTCACTCGAAACAGAACACTATCTTGTAAACTGCATAACCCCCTGTCACCTTTGTACAGCAATTTAAAGGCTGTTTACAACTTACAAGTAATCTTACACCCCCCCACTCACCCCCTCCAGTAGGGGTGAGTCATAAATCGCTAGCTCAGGACTGATTTGCGCGTTACCGTTGATGTATTAGTGGGTGGTGCAGTGTCATAAGCAGAGCGGAGTAGGAGAGTTGAGCTGGGATAAATATTAGGGGTGAGTTGAGCAGACTAGGGGTCAAATATGTTTAATGCTGGGTATAGGCTGGCTAGGCTTTTTTGTGCCCAAAGACCGAAGAGTCCTTGATAATTTAAAAGTGTCATTAGGAGATAAAGAAGACACTTTTCTTTAACCTTTTTTTTTTTTTTTTTTTCGGATGGGAAATCATCAAATGTCGTCTCCCGCTCTGGGCGGAGCAGGAGGGAGTGTCAGACTTTTACTGACTAAAACCCATCCATGTTCCTTCATCGCCCTTTGTGTTCCGGGGTCACGGTATCTCTTTCGAACAGTCCCACAACCCCGGACTTTTCTTTAACCTTGAGTCTGTAATATAAGAATCGATGCTCTATGATAAGTGCACCTTCAATAAAAACTTTTTGCCTATTTAGTGGACACTTTAGAGGTAACATTAAAAAGTCAAAATTACCTCACAAATAAGAAATGAAATACATAGTATTCCTTTCTCGAATGCATACATATTCTGCCTCCTGACTAAAAAAAATAAAATAAAATAGTATTCGATAATCTACTATTTGTTTGGTCAGGACGCAGAATACATTAAAAGTAGTTCCCACTCATAACTTGCACCGTACACTCCCCCCGCCCCAGAGGCTCAGTTAATTGAAGAATTATTGCTACCTACTCACATTTCGAGCAAATTCTATTACGCACATAAAACGATTAAATTTGAACCTTATCACATTAGCAATACGATCGTAATTGACGGCAATTTCAAGTATGTAACGTAGTTATTTGGTACCTTTAATATAGTAAAGTGAAAGCTTATGGAAATACTGGTTTAAGTGGAAATTGTGTTACATAGTGGCACGCTTGTACGGCGATAGGGGACGGGCAGGGATAGTAAGGAAAGCGAACGTTGTTAACAGGGAATACGTTTGTTATTTAATTTGATTAAGTATACGTTACTGACATGCATTATAAGTTGGTTACTGCATGTTTAGATGTTTCGCATAGTAAGTTCCCAGTTAAGTTGACGGCACAGTTGGCGCCATGGCTGAGCGATTGGCTGCTACGCTACGCATCGCGGGTTCGATCCCCGCACAGAACAATTTTATGACCTACAGGTAGTTGTTACTGGTTTGGCTGTTTGTGTTGTGGGTTTAAATGTTTGTATATGCACCCGCGATACAGAAGGAATTCCTAGCTTAGGGCAGGGCAAAGTTTCTAGCTCGCCGTCCGTCCGTCTCATGACGACAGGCCGTGTCGACAGCGCGTTTGTGTTCCACGCGCGCCTCAAAGAGAGTCAGCAAAAGGAAGGGGTCCGCAAGGACCGATGCCTGCCGGGGTTGCGGGACTGTTCGAAAGAGATACCGTGTCCCCGGAACAAAAAGGGCGACGAAGGAACATGGATGGGTTTTAGTCAGTAAAATTCTGAGCGGGAGAAGTCATTTGATGATTTGCCATACGAAAAAAAAAAAAAAAAAGGGCAAAGTTTAAAAAGTACTTCTGTGGAACAACAAAGTAACTAGGTCAAACTTATCGTTCGCAAATAGAATATTATAAACTCAAAAACTCAAACTCAAACTCAAAGCATTTATTTCAATTAGACCACTAAGGCACTTTTGAATGTCAAAAATACAAAAAAGAAAATCAAAGCTACAGTCCCAGTCACAAGGCATATTAACTTGAGAAAGTACTGTTGTTGCCCATTCCCTAGCGTAGATCTCTATGGAGAAGAACGGGCAAGAAACTCCATGGACACTCTTTTAAAATCAAAATATTGTTACAAAATCTTGGTTACATCATTAATTTTGAGATTATACATATTTGTGAGAACGATGTAGAAAGACGTGCACACTAAGAGCGTCCAGAGTAAAAGATTAGATCAACAATTTAAAAATAAAGTAATTAAAATGAACCGTGGCAGCTAAGAGCAGCTAAGAGCTATATTATGCGAACGATAGGTTTGACCTAGTATACCTATATTTTGTCTGTCTATTTTGCAATAAGGTTTATAAGTAATAGTTCCTGTATGATAGACAAACACTTATCACACACAAATAGTTTTATACAAAACTTAAAATCATACCTATTATGCCCCGAAGAGGTGTAATTATATTAAAGACCCATGAAATTGGGATGAGCCTAATGACATCAACTGGGTACAGATTCAGACTCCTGACTGCTATTAAGAAATTACACACACGTCATGTACCTTTTGATTTTACCTTGATTTTAATTTACTACCCAATAAAATATACAGTCTAACAAAACACACTCATACAATAACAAAAATTGTAAAAATCTAAGTTTTTGCATAAGAATGAAAATCTCATAATTTTGTAACTTTTTCGCGAGCTCGCACGCTTGCAGTAAAACTTAGAAGTGTCACTTGAAACTGGTTTCAACCGGTTACAACTTGCATTAGGGTTGCCAACTCAAAAAACTTTTTCAAATATTTTTTTGGTTGAAAAAAAATTTTTCGTGAACATAATTACACTTTTTGTAACTTTTTGCGAAGTTGGACAAAGTTCTAGAACGGGTTGGCAAAGTTGGGAAAGTAATAATGCTTTGATGATTAAAGTTGTGTTATATTCAAGGGTTTTTACGTCTGTTTAGTGAAATTGTCTGTGTGTTTTTCGTTAACGAGAAATGAATGGTTTATCATTTTGACCTATAATATCAGTACATTAATACATTTTTACATGATTTTGTCAACTTTGCCATATGATGGACCGTCTCTTTATATTGTCCTTATGGATTTGGAGTGCATCAAAAATATCCTCATTCAGGGCATTGGTGCTAGTTATCGTAAACAATATTTTTTAAAATTATTTATATAAATGCTAATTTTGAATGCATTTCCCTCTCAAAAAGAGAAGGCCTGTGTCCTAGCAGTGTGCACTGGAAACATTAATAGGCTGATGATGAAAATGCAAATACTTAACTTTAAACTAAATGGCAATGCCTTGATGCCTGACAATTTTTTTTTTTTTTTTTTTGGGCAACCTTTTCTTATTGACGGCGGTGTAGATAAATATTTTGATGCCCTGTGAGGTACACTTTTTAGCTTTTCCATGTTATTTGAAAATCAACAATTATTATCAATTTTTTTATAAATAACTTCAGCCTGGTGATACTTTGCATAATTATGCATTTACTGCTATTTATAGCAGAGAATTTAATGTGTTTTTTTTTTTAAATAATTTAATTTGTATATGTCACCCCTACAAAAAGCTTTCTACAGAACAGAGCAGGTTGCGTCTCGTACAAAGTTTGTCGCTTACCAATCTTATATTTTATACTTTGTTCTAAGAGTTTAGGTGGGAACCGCACACTACTGTAGGGATGGAGTTTTTATTGTTATTCGGCTAATAAACGAGAAGTAATGGTGTTTTAAGACCGGTGAAGGAATCTATGAAAATCTCACAAGGAAAATGAAATTATACGGTAGTGGGGACGAAAATTGCTTGAAGAATGAAACAATAATCAACCGTCTGATATGCATTTTGTGTTAAATAAATTTATATTTTTCTCAAAAAAGCGGATCTCAAAAATAAGGCACCATTTCTACTGATAATTGGACGTTTTGTAAGTAATTAGTAGTAAGTAGTAATTAGACTTACTGGCCATTAGACGTTTCGCGCTGTTGGACATTTAGCTACTTAGACCTACTGATCAGGAGGGATTATAAGGTATTAGGTAAACACGTATTAATATTTTCAATTCCATAGAAATACTTTTAATTACCTAATAAGGTCATCTATTTTAAACGTTAAATAGTATTTGAATTCCAATCCAGAACAAATAATGGAAAAAAATATGTTAGATAGATCATTCATTATTTTAACTAGGTACGTAAAACTTTACTTAATTATTTTAAATTTTAAATAAATCATGCATGTAATTAATTATAAGCCTGATACATAAAGCATTCACGATGTTAAACGACGCGTAGCGAACAATAACAGGGTTTATTAGTTTGCTACGGCGTAGCAGCGTAGAGGTGATGCTTGCTAAGGCGTAGCATCAGAAGTAATATTATCTCTTTTTCTTCAAATTATTTATTTTTCCGCTTTCATTCTTCTTGATTTTCGTTATTGATATGATCATGGTGTACATTTCTTGAAACGTGAGATACCTACTATAATTTAATGTATAAAGAAACATACAAATACGTGTACTGCCCCGTACTCAATGATACAAAACAGACATAAACGAATGCGCTTTTTTTTCCACTGCTAAAATTTAAGCCTCGTTGCACAGACATAAGTACAATGTTGAATTCAACGCTTTTCTTGATATGCATAATACATAAACTGACGCCTTTTTTCCATGGGGGTGGGCAGAATCCACTGAACGCCACCTCACATACTTCGCTTCGTCCACGTTCATACATCTGGTTATACACGCACGCCGTTTGCGAGTAGGTACTACATGCCTGACCTGCCCTTTTTCTCAAGAACCTCAACAATAACGTTAGTGGTATATCCATCAAGGGCGTACCCTCCCGGCGCCTGTCACCGTTTCATCTTAACAAGCGTTTAAAATCCAAAACTGCACTTTTATGGAGGCACCTAGCACCTGTAGCACCTTGTTATAGTAAAAATGGGCATATACATATATTATTTCACTCCAAAACATTAAAACAAACGCCTTATCAAACACATACTTCTAAGAGATAACAAGACTCATGTTGAGGCTCAACACATCATAAATCAGCGTTCTTTTGTTACTAAATCTATCATATCCACTAATACGATTAGACTGAACAACAACTAAAAAAGTATTCAGAATATCCACTCAAACAAAACATAAAAGGCTATAACACAATAACGGGAAAGAAATTCATAAACTATATTTGCTTTAAAAACGCATTGGCGCGTCAATGTAAATAACGCAATGAATATTACAAAACACATAGACGATTGTTTGACCTAGTTATTTCGTCTTCATCAAAATAAAAACCGCTTAGAAGAAAAATAATAAGTTTACCTATAGGTCCTTCGGTTTCCTACCTACTCAGTGGTCCACCCAGATCCAGCCAATAATGACCTGCGTATGATTTATGATAGGCGCGTCATCTATGACGTCATCCGGCGGTAGTTGATGTTTTTTTATACCGAATCACCATTATCATTATGATTGGGTTTTTTGAGTTCGAGGAAAATTGGTTGTGACATTAAGGCATAATTTACTTTCAAATAAATTATAATAAAGATGTCATAATATTAGTTCGAAAGACAACCTCGTTAGTCTATTATGTGTATCGCTACGGCAGAGTATGAGATCATGGGTTTGATTCCCAGTTCAAACTTTGTTAATGGGTTGGTCAGATATTTCCTAGTAGCAGCTGAAAATCTGGGCTTGTGCTCGGTTGATGGGAATAGGCTCACTCCCGACTACAATGAGAATATCCGAAGTACATTAATTACACAACTGAGGAAACAAAATTGTGCTTTACATCTCAGCTTTTCCCAACCCTTCAGAAAATACAGGCGTTATATAAATAAGTACTTTATAACATTGTTGTTTGCTTTGGAACTGGTTTCTGTCTAAATTAGAAAGATTTTTCCTTGAGAGTGAAATGGTTCAATAGGAAAGGATTTTTCGTAATCCCCTGAGCAGGTCAATCGTAAGGTCGAAGTTTGTATGCAAAGCCTTTTGAGCCTTTTAGTTTTTCTGTTTTTCGTATATATGAGAATATCTCTTGTCGAGATAAGGCCAGTATTGAGCTGGATACTCATGACACGTCGTAAGTACATTTAAGTTTGTTTTTTTACTAATTTGAATGGCTTTGGTCGTGTTAAATTAAAGTTAGACAAATGAAAACTAACGTAGAGAAAAATAATGTAAGAAGAAAAATAAATTACGCCGTAACTATTTTTAAACACAGAGGGTGTCAGAGCTATTAAAGTAGTGAACAATTATAATATGTTGCGTGAAAGTATGGAAGGTTTCGGGTATAATATGGATTGGCTATAAGAGCTAGCCGTGTGGTATCCGGCAGAGTAGAATAGAACCAACCCACGGGTGTCGTATAAGGTGACTAATGTCTGAGGCAGAACACCTTGCGCCTCCGTAGACCAGAGAATGGGCAGCAGCGTTTTCTGTTAGTCTTTCATCACTGCGATCTCCAATCCGCCTGCCAAGCGTGGAGATTACGGCAAATTCCTCCCATCATGGGAGAGGCTTATGTCCAGCAGTGGACGTTATGGGCTGTTGTTGTTGTTGTTGTTGTTGTGGCTGTAAGAGTAGAGGAAGACCAAAGACAATGGGTGTACTATGTAAAAGATGGTATGAATAGAAAGGGGGTGACTACTGAAATAACGCAGAGAGATATATGGAAAGACAAGACAATGCTGTGACGCCAAATAAATTGCGAAAAGTAACTATGATGATAATTACGGATAAAATGGCCCGTGTAACCGTAAAGAATAAATGCAGAAAGTAACTTAGAAAATGACAGCAATTAGAGATGTATGGGAGAAGAAGACATACCGTGCCGATCAGATGTATGGGAGAATAAGACATGCCGTGCCGATCAGATGTATGGGAGAAGAAGACATGCCGTGCCGATCAGATGTATGGGAGAAGAAGACATGCCGTGCCGATCAGATGTATGGGAGAAGAAGACATGCCGTGCCGATCAGATGTATGGGAGAAGAAGACATGCCGTGCCGATCAGATGTATGGGAGAAGAAGACATGCCGTGCCGATCAGATGTATGGGAGAAGAAGACATGCCGTGCCGATCAGATGTATGGGAGAAGAAGACATGCCGTGCCGATCCCAAATAAATTAGGATAAGGGCGGAAGGATAGTGGTAATTAAAGAGTAAGGGTAAAGTAAACAAAATAAAGCTTAAAAGAAACACCTAAAACAAACCCACAAATAAGCCTAACGCTACAAAATCCCTTCTAACTGTGAACAATGTTGCACTTTACTGCCGCGATCGTAAAGTAAACTTTTACTTGCCACACTTTGTCGCCGATCGTTACTTTTACGATTGTTGCGTATATTTACAATGTTGACTGTACCTTTGTACTGGGGATGGGCAGGATTTGAAATGGTGATGAGCCAATATGGGCACTGTAATTTCCAACTGCTGCCAACCCAGTAAGGTGGAATCTATGGTGGCGTCCAGTCGAAAAGGCGCTTTTACAATGAAGTTTGTCCAGACACTGATGGCATAGGTTTCAACATCTATCTCTTCTCAATTATGTTGGGATCGACTTCCAGTCTAACTGGATAATTATTTTACATAGAGTAGTCACTCTATGTAAAATAATTACAAATACACAGGCACACAAATAGGCAGTCGCCTATTTGTCCTCCACAGCACAGTTAGTACTGGAAAATACGATGCCCGTTGGTAAGACTGGTTGAGCGGATGTGTCAGGTTATGGTTGCTAATTTGCAGTCTCCACTCAAGCAAGGACACATTTCTCAACATCAAGAAATTCTCAGTAGAGCCATGGAGTTTGGATTTGTGCCCGGTTGACGTCAATAGGCTCACCCCCTATTTCATGGGGCTAAAACTAACTGGCGTAATATGGGTGTACACCTCTGCCTAATCCTTAGGAGATAACGACCGTGACTTTATGTTTTATTTTTAGCTTATATTGTCACCCTACAGGGATTTCAAATTTGTAAGATCTTATTCCGTCTGTAGGCGACAAGGTCGTCTTGCCATCTTTGCATTAAAAATACATTGCTATTTTCGGTTCCCAGACGAAAATAGCAGAACAATTATATTACATTACCATTTCAACTGTTTGTAAACTAGAAGGGATTTTAGTTGTAGGCCTTTACCAACAAATACATAAGGGGTTATAGCATTAACTATAATATTCTATGCATAATTAATGTGTGTGTGTAAACAGAAACGCCGCACAACTTTTAAAGGCACTGTTTTGTACCAGAGGATGAAATTACAACTTAAAACTTAATGATGTATCATATAATGGGATCTTTCCTCGGGTCATGATTATTTATGGTCATGAAACATTGAAGTTGTAATCCGCAGAGGTTAACATTTTACAGGGCTTAGCCGCTAAGGGCTTTGGGGGGAACTGGCTTCTGGGTCTGGTCGGCCGAATGCGTGGGCCAGTTTACCGCTAAGATTCTTCTACAATCGACAAGGTGTTAAGTAAATGGTGTTGGGCCAGGTTGAGTTGAACACACGATAAAAAATCCTGCTGTTCCATTATTTATATGCCCCAAAGGAAATGTTGTTTAAATAGTGATCATTTAAATCACATGCTTTTGTAATTAAAGCCATTCGAAACACATTTCTTTTTTTCATCTATACTGCATAAAAACAATTTCTCTTTACAAAGTCAACTATAGCCCAAGCGTAAACCCGCCACTTTCCGGCACTAGTGTTGCAAAAGTCTATTCCTCCCCAAGGACAGTCACGACCCAACAACTGACACGTAAAAGATCATGAATGTGGGTAGTTACCTACGTGTTTCCAGCCAGGTTTACGAGTTGACTTATATTTACGAGTTTTACGGGTTCATTCCGACGTCTAGTGTTCAGCGTAGGTGCTATTTCGTGTCTGGATTGGTTTTCACATTATCCTTTAAGTGAAAAAATTTGTTTATGGAAAATGTGGTAAATCCAGCAAATTGAAAGGCTCGTCCGTGAGGGTTTGTTACATGGGGCTTTAGAACGTACCTGACGTAATGAAATCTAGGTGTATATCCGAGGTATTCCTCAGAGCGCACATATTTATAAACGCAACCTTCTGAGCGCAAATAAATTATTCCTTGAAGCGCAACAGATAGCTTAACCTTTCAGGGATAACAGGTGCACATTCAGGCAGTCAATATTGGTGTCGATTCTGTTGTGCACAAACTAAACTTAATTTAGGCTATTGCTATCTTTTACTAAAAGGCAGTGCGAGAAAAGGACGGCTATAGCTATCAATTAAGTTAGAGATGTCAAACTAGTTTATGCCTTGCAAGTGCAACCGTGCACCGTGTTTTTAGTCGACATGTTTTTACGTGCACCCTTAATTTGTATGGAAATATTAGTTCCAACTAAACTTAATGTATTGTGGAAGCTGCAGAAGATTGTAAAAATATACTTGCATTATATAGATTCCAGTTCTTAGTATTATATAATTGCATAGCACATGTGTGAGTACTTTGTACTGTTCAGCCACCATTTACATTTATTTATATTTCATTGACTTGAATATGCCTTGGTGGCTGAGAGAATGTCATGCTCACTTAAATGTCTCGCTGATGGTAGCGGGTGTGTCGGGTCATTTAGTTCCCTTCAATATGGTTGAGTTGAATGGCGCCGGTACATGCGTCATGTTTGTGAACGGGCGCTGTCAGTTGGGACTGGTCATCTCTTAGCTGCCAAGGTTCATTTTAATTACTTTATTCGTAAACTGTTGATCTAATCTTTTACTCTGGACGCTCTTAGTGTGCACGTCTTTCTACATCGTTCTCACATATATGTATAATCTCAAAATTAAAGATGTAACCAAGATTTTGTAACAATATTTTGATTTTAAAAGAGTGTCCATGGAGTTTCTTGCCCGTTCTTCTCCATAGAGATCTACGCTAGGGAATGGGCAACTACAGTACTTTCTCAAGTTATTATGCCTTGTGACTGGGACTGTAGCTTTGATTTTCTTTTTTGTATTTTTGACATTCAAAAGTGCCGTAATGGTCTAATTGAAATAAATGCTTTGAGTTTGAGTTTGAGTTTGACTTGACAGCTCTAAATTACGTCCGTCTCTTTCTCGGTTTATTAGAGAGAAAAGATAGCAATAGCCTTAATTAAGTTTAGTTTGTGCACAACAGAATCGACACCATTATCACCAAACATATCAGACGTACCGGTTGCCGCAGTGGCTGAGCGGTTGGCTACTTTGCTGCGAGAAGCGAGTTCGATCCCCGCACTAAACAATTTGTATGACCTATAGGTAGTTGTTGTGTGTTTATTTATTTTATTTATTTATAGGTAGTTGTTGCGGGTCTGGCTGATGGGGGTACGTGAGTTTAAAAGTTTGTATACGCACCCACGATACAGGAGAAAGTCCTAGAGTGGAGCAAAAATATAAAATAAATAAATCAAAATATTCATATAAACCTACATGGGTGGGTACTTATGAAAAGTCAAAAGAGAGGGGCTCGGGTCAGACTAAAGTAACTCTTTTTTTCAGTTTAGTTTCAACAATATGACTGATTATCCAACAACTCTACCTAAGCATATTTCGTCACTACTTTCAGTTTCCACATAACGCGAACACACCTTCAAGCTTCAGATCTAAGTGTGAGCTACGGTGTGAGGGTATGGTAGCTGAATGCAATAGTTTGAAACGATCGGTGATAGCTTTCCCTTGATCTTGTAGATAGGAAGACTTGGAGCAACTCCGTGAGACTCTATTTGATATGGTGACGTTTTAGCAGTAGATTTGTAATTGTATTGATCCTTATTGTTTGTAAAGATAGATAGATAGATACTAAATGTTTATGAACAACGAGTATCTATGAAATAGATAAATGGTTCCTAAACTCAAATAAAAATGGTAATTCTTTGAAATTCATTGTATCGTGTATGGATTGGCTATATATTACATTTAATAAACAATAATTTTGATTGACGACAGTACGTTCGTAAAAATACACAGGATACATATTTCGTCAGATCCTTGTAACGAAAAACAGTATTTTTTTCCCTTAGTCCTTGTTGTCCCACAGCTGGGCAAAGGCCTCCTCCATAGCCTTCCATTCTTCTCTTTGTGCTGTTTTCTCCGGTCAATCGGTTACAAACGCTTTTACGTCGTCACGCCAGCGTTTTTTAGGCCTTCCTCGGCGGCGACGCGGCAGAGGGCCCATCGCTCTTCATGCATTCTACAGAGATGGCCCGCTCAGTCCCACTTCAACCAAGCAGTGCCCACATCAGCGATTCCAGTTCTTGAGCGTATTGTGGTAAAAATAAATTACCTACCAGTAAAAAAATGAAGCTAACACAATATTTTAGGGCAAATAGTTCTTAAATCTACTCTTTATTCTGAAACCTGAGAAATAATGTCTTACCTTTCTAGTTAAACGAATAGAGTAAAAACATATTATTTGTTAAATTGTCACTGTTTTAACCACACCCAAAGCCAAATCGCTGATGTATCCGATCTTCAACCACCAGATACAACAATATTTTTACTAAAGAACCCGTGCAAACAGAACTGTGATGCACGGTGCATTGAGGACATAACTCTTCTGCTGTGTTTACGAGGCGGCGGCAAATCGTAAACTTGCTTGAAATATGCTGTGCTGGCGTGTGCGGGTTTAGAGGTGCTGGATGGAGTGGGTTTGTGCTGCAGATCGATGGTTACAATGTTGGTTTTGATAGCTGTGCGGGGTAGGGTGTCTTCTGCTCATAGTTAGGCAAAGGCATTTAAATATACTTGTGACAGGCGTGATCTCCTTGCAGTAGTCAACTGATTGGAGTCAAAGTACAGTACGACCACTTTAAGAGTGCAGTTCATAGTGACGCTGCTTGCCAAGAAAGAATGCATCGATATGTTCAAACTTGGTAGATTCATTTTAGTGCAGTGTTTTCCCGCCTGAACAGATAAGTTGGTTGAAGAGTACATTGGCTATTAGTTCATTGTCTATGTGATGTCACTTAAAGGGTTCTGTATCTTATGTGGCCAGTAATATTGTGCTTCTTTGAAATTCTCAATGCTGGGGTATTTTTTTAAATAATTGTACTCAATTGTTAACAAAAAAGGGATTAGTTAAAATAAACTAACTAAATAAACAAAAGGACGCTTAGGTGTCAATGTACGCCAAAGTACTCAAGTATTTGTATAGATTAACCTAAAACCAATGTTAAGAGTTTACAATTTAAAGTCACACAAACCCTCAAGAATATTCAGTGCATGTGCGAAATTCTGCACAAAAGAATGACTGCGCTAGAGAAAAGTTCCGACCTTTTTATAACAACACCTGAAAATGTTGTAAAAACTCGACGCTGCCTTTCCCAGCATCTTTATATAAACAAACACGTTGCGGCACTTCCAGCGCCAACAGATCGTGTTGACCTACATCTCAGTTCCGTTGTCAGCTGACTTTCTTTATACTGACTATTAAGAGCAATAGTTGGGAGCTTTTTGTTTGGAGTTGGTGCTGACACCTTATAAATAATGAATTGTTTGAGATGTGTAAAAATATAAAATATTGATGTATAAAAAGCATTTTTTTATGTCATTGGTAAGTTGTCAGACAATCGCTGGGGAACATAAATATCAGAATGGATGCCAAAACTAAGAACTCGACGACGTGGCCAGCCCTAGTGAAGATGGCGAGATGAGTTGACCGAAGGACTGAACTATGGCCGTGGACAGCCGCGAGAAGTGGAAAGAGTGTAGGCAGAGTATGGGACAAAATAACCGAACTAACGTCTAAACGTTTCAATCTTTAACTCCTTGGGATACGAATTTTTTTTTAATCCTAACGCGAATCATTCATACTTCAAGAGCCCAGTGGTTTAAGATGCGAGTTATCTGTTAGTGTGATTATATGTGAATACTATGTAGGTAAGTAATATTTATGTCCATATTAAAGCAAATTGAACCAGGCTTTATCTGATTTTGATCATTCGTTCTAATGAAAAAATATTGTACGGCTCAGTTGGTATATTGTCATCATACCTAAGGAACAGGAAATAAACGTCACAAAATATTGCCAATTTCAGCCATGAAACCATACTACCCACCAAAAAAACACACTTTTTCACCATGAGCTCTCACAAAAGGAAATGACACCGAATAAATGATCACACACGAGGATTGATGTCTGATACATTCCCATACAAAAGATTCCCATATAAATCGTTTCTTTTAGTTAATATGAGAAAGAGACAGCAATAAGGAAAAGGGATGAGTTAGAGCGAGACAGGTATATTTCCTCAGTTCCCACTACAGTTGAGAAGCAGAAATTTATTATTTTGACAAGACCAAGAGTGGTCTATTTATTTGAACGATATCGTAGTGTACTTATATAAATGTAAAGTGGGTTATTAATGGGTGCGTTAAGAAAAGCGGTGAAATGTAGTAAATGCTTGTTTTATTGTGCTTGAGATTACAGTAATTGTTGTTGATGTTTTTTACTTACAATTGTTGTGGTTGTGGTAATCTCCTTTTTTATAACACCTTAGTTTGTAGTTGATGTTTTAAACAACAATAACTTTCTTACATTAGAACATTATTTCACTTTTTCTAGGTAAATAAAATTGTCGAAAATGATAGCTTTTATCATTAGGACTCTATTATATGTTCTTAGTTATATAAAGCTACTACTAACTATTTTATTTGTGCGCTTCACTTTATCAAGCTCCGAACACAATAAATCATCCCGCCTGCACTCTGCAATAATTTGTCGAAACATATTGTTCCTTCACCCTTTAATAGCACCCTCCTATAGAGGCACAGGGGTACAGGGGTAACCCCACACACTAACATATCACATCAGAGCTATAAGGACAGTTTTATCACCGCACAACGATATTATTAAAAGACATCATTCCGAAATGCCTACTATAAACAACACATTTACGACGTGATTTCAAGCGAAACACCTTACATATGTATCTCTCTTTCACGCATAGGAACTTACAATAGTCCCCTCTCGCTCATCCTTAAGTGTTCCGAATTTAATTTGGCTAAAAGCAACAATTTATAATCTTGCGCGGAAACGTCATAACCTACAGTTTTGCAAGTTTATTTTTGCAGTTCCCGGTGGCGCTAGTAGTATTTATAATAGAACAAAATTGTACGGATTTCTTTTAGTTCCAGATTTCGCCGCTGGTTTATTAAAAGTTGCGGAATGTGAGCTCTGTGCCAAAATGTTTTCAGGAGCTCGTTTTAGGTTTTTTTTTTGTTTTGTTTTTTATTATTTGTTTATGTTTATTGTTTTAAATTTTTACAATTTCATGCGGGAGGAGTTATTTTTGCGTGAAACATGCGTAAATGGGGATTGTCGACGTTTTAACACATCGTTTGGGAGAGTATTGTGCCAAATTATTTTTGGAGTTTCAATCGAATGTTTTCGATAAAAAGTAATGTCTACGAAAACAGTACGGTATGGTTTTATCTGAACTGGAAATAGCTTTTTGTTATGGCTATGTAAATGTAGTTATTGCGGTTGTAGTACAGAACAGTACAACCATGCACAGATTCTAGGTTTGTGCTCGGTTGAAGGGAGTTAAAACATAACTGGCGAAATACGGATGTACTGTTAACGTGCACCTCTGCCTAACCCTTCGGAGATTACAAGCGTGATGTTAAGTATTAATTGTATGTAGTACAGAATCAATTAGTTCTAACTTAACAAACGATATTAAAATGTGTAATTACTGGGAAGCTTGATCCGCCACTTCTTCCCCGCTGAAACACAATGAAGTGGGGCAGATTTGTCGGACTATCTTATTTTTTTTAACGTTCAAAATATTCTCATTTTTAGCACCTAATAACTTTTCGATTTTAATTTTGTGTAGCTACAATGCTTCAGGGTTTAATACAAATGCAAATTTTTGTAAACGTTTCCCTATACGGTACAGCAGAAATCTTAATTTCTGATGTACCGTGGGTGCGTTTAAAAACATTTAAACTAACATGCACAAACAACCAGGAGCCGCAACAACTATCTGTTGAAGGTCATACAAATATTTGTTCCGTGCGGAAATCGAAACCGCGACACGTAGCGCAGCAGTCAATTGCTCAGCCACTGCACCAACGCGCAACGTTACGAGTATGAACTTAAGACTTTTTATCGGTTTCTGCTGATAGCATATCTAAGCTCTCTTCACACTCTAGATGCTTCCCGGCCCGTCTATCGTCAAAGCGAGCATGGTAGAAAAGCTAGTTGTTTCATCCAGAGCCATCGCGGCGATATATTTTCAACTCCCCTGTCCCACTTAGCCCCGATCCTGCACTACTCTCCCGCGCACCTCATACCGACTAACGCGAGGACATTGAACGAAAAATACTTTTCGAAAATTTCTTAAACTTGTTCCAGGAAATACGTGTTTTTGAATAAGTCTTACAACTTTGTGAAATAAATATTTGTCATTTAGAATCTCCATTATATGTGCAAGGCTTCTATCGGGATGTTTTCTTTACTTTTACCATTTTTGATTACATTGTGAACGGCCAAAGTTCAGGTAAAATTTGTGCAAAAAAGCAATTTTTGGAGGCTGAATTACTGAATTTGTTTTTACAATTTTTTATTTTTTGCTTTGGTAAAAGCCTAGATATAGTGCACAAGATACCTAATAGTTAAAAAAATCAAAGATATAATATGTGTAACAACGGCCTAATCACGCACGAGCGTTTGTATGAAAAGTATGACGGGGTGGCCGCTCTTAACGCACAATGTCAAATGAAACCTAAACATAAAACCAAGATGGCGAACATCAAACCTGCTTCACAAACCTAACAATGTAACAACAATGTTACATTTTTACCTTCAGTTAACTTTAACGGTGGGGAATTAAACTTATACTCGAAGAAATTACATTTGAATTTATTGTTGCATTAAATGAGTAATGAATATACAATGGTCTCTGGTGATAACTTTGTCTTAATGATCAACACTAAAAATATGAACACTCGAGGATCGAAATTTAAGCAATTTTAAGGGTTCCGTGCCTTAAGGGTAGAAACGGGACCCTATTACTAAGACTCCACTGTCCGTCTGTCTGTCTGTCACCAGGCTGCATCTCATGAACCGTGATAGCTAGACAGTTAAAATTTTCACAGATAATGTATTTTTGCCGCCGATATAACAAATACAAATCAAAATTAATTAAAAATTAAAGGGGGCTACTACCATGGTATGGAACCCTTCATGCGCAAGTCCAACTCGCACTTAGCCGGTTTTATTTGAATAAAATCCTTTTCAAACAGCGGATACACACATAACCATTTAAAAAAAAATATTACCGGGAACTTTGATACCAATTCTTTTGCGTACATAGCGAAACTTTGCAGAACTAAACATTTTACGTCACACATTGTCACAGCGGTTGTTATACAGCACCTTATTGCAATAAAAATATCACTTTCATCTCGCTAGTGCAAGATAATGTATCTGTAAACAATGAGGTAGTAACTAACCTTACGATAACTTAAAAACTTTTCAGTTCATAGTAGGTAATTCTAGTTAAAGTGTAAACTTTTTAAAACAGATGTCATTTGTTTCACGAGTCGACATAGCGGGAATCGGATCGAGGGAATGATTCATGTTGAGAAAAGTACAGTAGAACTTTACCAAATCTTCCAAAACAATTTAATAAAACGTCAAATTAATTGCAAATCGTAATAAACTCTTCGTTCAGAAACTTTTGGAACTAAAATAAGTTACTGTAAAGTCTTATTTTCAGTTATTTTCCAGACTTATCACATCGCAGGGCCCGACTAAGTTTTAATCGAAGAACTAACTATACATCTGAACGGTAATAAGGTTTTGAACTTTCCACCATCGGACTTCCTTTAAATTGCTCGTGTAATTTGACGTTTGAGGATATGTTTTTGAGCAAAATGTTGGGAATTAGGGAGAACTGATTCACCTTCAATGACGTTCACCATGAACGTTGACTTCGATGGTGCTACCTACATTGGAAAGGGTGAGTCTAAAGGTAAGGCTTTATCACCAAAGTATACTAAAAGTGACGGTGTCCCAGGTCGGGTAAACGTTATTGGGTTTTTCCATCAGGAATTTCTTAGTAGCAGCCCGGAATCTGGATTTGTGCCTGTTTGATGGCAATAGGCTTGCTCCATATTACATGTGTCTTAAACATAACTGGCGAAATGTGGGTGTACTATAAATCAACTTCAGATTAGTTCAGATGCTGTTCATCAATTGACGGATTCTATTATTTCTAAGCTAGATACTATGAAAAAGACTCTGGCAATCTACTTGGACTTAGCCAAAGCATTTGACACAGTGTCTATTCCCATTTTGATAAGCAAACTAGAGCACTTCGGTGTTAGGGGTGAAACACTGAATTTGTATGCGAATTATCTTAAGGGGAGGACACAGGTAGGTAAAGTGAATGAATGGGTAAGTGATGAGCTACCTATTGAATATGGCGTCCCACAAGGCAGTATCCTTGGCCCAAAGTTGTTCTTAGTGTACATAAATAACTTATGTAACACAGACCTAACTAATGGGAAAGTGAATACATTCGCCGATGATACTGCATTGCTTTTAAATGGGGACACTTGGAAAGAAGTTTATACGCACGCCCAAAATGGATTTAATAAAGTTTCTAAATGGCATAGTGACAAAATCCTCACACTAAATGTAGATAAAACAAAGTTTATGACCTACACAATCAGGAAACAAGACGTACCAAACCACGCAATTATCTCACACAATTGTAGCCTTCCATTGAACAACAGCTCTTGTAAATGTCCACGTTTATCAAAAACGAACGCTATTAGGTATCTGGGTGTTGTAATTGATAACCGAATAAATTTCCAACAACACATCGAGGCCTTGGTTCCCAGGATTCGTAAACTTATTTATATTTTTAAATCTCTTCGCCACATTGCTGACACCTGTGTAATCAAATCAGTTTATCACGGTTGGTGGTCTTTACTGTACTATTGTATAAATTCCTGGGGTGGGGCCGCTAAAACGCTGCTGTTAAAGTTGGAGAGAGCTCAAGGAGCTGTTCGACAACTTTTTATTTTAGTGACTGTTACAAAGAAGCATGCTGAACTTCCATACGACCCAAAAACATTTTCAGGGAAAAGGAGAATAACAACTTTTTGTGGGACAACGCAATATAGGACCTGTCTGGCACATATTTTTTATGGTTTACTGGGTTCGTATTTATATAATAATATGAACAAAACATTGATCATCTATCCTCTTTCCATGGTAGAGTGTAAAAGGAAAGTGTTCTCGTGACTTAAAGGCATTGATTACAGTGCAACAGAACGTTTGTTGAAACCCCTGAACTAATGCATGGAACGATATACTACACATACACGAGTTGTTCTTCACACTAATTGATTATTATGTGAAGAATAATTTCTCTCACACTCTCACTGACACACACACACACACACACGCTCCACCAAATCAAAGATAACCCATACTTGTCATCTCAAACGTCTACTTTTACTTGTACTTGTACTTTTATTTTATTTTGAAATGTTTACCTTATTGATCTTTGAATTAATAAATTGATTATGTAAAATTGTTAATTTATTTGCTAATTTTAATTTACTTAATTATGTTAAATTCATCTTGTATGAAAATTGAATGCAGGTAGATGTCATAAGATAAATGTCCGACGGAGGGTCAGCCTGGTGATCTGTTATACAGGTTTTACCTAAAACAGACACTAGTCTCTTTGTAGTGAAAATTGACTTTGTACTGTTTATGCTCATCGCAGATGGCGCTGCTTTATAGTAAACATTGGCTCCGTGTTTTAAATTTCACCAAAAATAGTAAAAGTGCTCTTTTTCACCAGTTTTCAGTATATATCTTACCTACAGTGCGTATCGTTTGAGTACAAGTGTTATACAGCCAAACAAGTAAGATAGACACACAACTTCGAAAACAGTCGTGTGATTAACGGAAACTCGTAACAGTGACCCTAAAACTAACACTAAGTGTGAGCAAGCTGGACAGTGTTTCTATAACGCCAATCTAATCACCCAGTAGCAAGAATTAAAGTGAAGTGAAGTGATATCATCTAGTAAAATTGAAAAAAGAAGACATCAATTCGTTTTTTATTCAAATGTCAACAATGATCAGCTGGCCATCAGTTTTAAGTAAAAAGTGACATCTAGTTTGGCAGATAAAGACCAAAAAGTCGGTAAAACAGTTCCGGTCGATACTGGTGTAATATTTCACTTGTCTTTATAAATTGACTGCGGCGCGTAGGCAAGCTCGTCGCTTTACGCGCGTGCGGTCGCAAGTTCAAGACCACCAAACCATCCAGTTCTTTTTGTATGTTTTTCAATATCTATTGTTCTTAAAGACATTGAAGAAATGCAAAACGTTAACACTCAAAGACGTCGCCAGCTAAGTATCGATTTCCAAGACAGCGAGTTCGAACTGGACATTTCTTATCAGAGTCTGCCAAACAGTATGAACAAAGACGAAATAACTACAATCAAGGAACAACTCACAAAATTAAATCTTGAGTTACAAATAGCAAACACCGAAATAGACAATTTAAACATTGAGAATAGCTCCTTAAAGGAAAAATTATCAACATTCCAGCACAAAATTAATATGTATAAATCAGTAGGCGCTTTTGAACTAAATAGGAGTAACAAATCGATTGCTTCCCCACTAAAATTTTATTCTCCTCAGTATCAAAAACGCCATAGGTCGTGTGGTTTGCGAATCGGCTTGACAAGGACTTCTTCTAAAGAACTAGATATAGATGCAGTAAGAAAAAGTCCAAAGCATGACGTTAGCAACAACCTAAGTTATTTTTTCGAGCAACCCATAACAGACGACATGGGCTCACAGGATACAATGATAAACCATCAGCCATTTTACCGACCAATCTTGGAGAAAGGTAGCATCGACATGGGTACAATAGTAAACTCTGAAACAACGGAGACTCTCACCATAAATACAAAGGTGGATTTAGGGAATACAAACATTGGTAACATCCCGAAGGACGGAGACTGTAATGAAAGAAAACACCAAGTAAAAATTTTTGCTGATCAAACCGGACTTGGTATGAGATTGCTAATTCAAGAACTACTAGGAAAGTCTTTCAACGTGACATCAATAGTAAAGCCTGGTGCGCCAATGGCTGAAGTCATAAGTACATGTGTTTTTGAGTGTAAAGATTTTACCAACTCAGACTACATATTGATATTAGGGGGTTCTAACGATTCAAATCCTTTAAATTTCCAGTCAATATTATATTACACTTTGGGTCAAATTAAACAAACAAACGTCTTAGTTGGCAAAATTTATAAAAATAAATGGCTTAGTGTAAGTATGCTTAATAAGTCATTAAAAATGGTATGTAGTAATTTTATGAATTCAACATTTTTGCCACTAGACTTGGATTATTTTAACACAAAATTCAGATCAAAATACATTAATACAATGCAAGCTAGCAGACTTATCCATAAAGAAATACTTCGTTTAAAATACAAAAATGACTATTTATTGTATAATAATCAAATTAAAAGTAGTGACCGGTATGGGCTAAACGGACATGTACAAAACTGTTATAATAATGTATATACACAAACAGATAATGAAACTTCATCAAAGTGTCGCATAGCAGTTACAAATAGCATTAGCACTCAGACTGACAACCTGGAAAATAATGACGATTTTTTTCGTAAGTAAATTGTTCAGTAGCATGTCTCACAGCACGACAACAAATTCTGTAACTCCTGATAATAATTATATCTCCCTCAATATCTACCTACAGAATTTATGTGGTTTATGCAACAAAAGAAATGAATTAGAACTGTACCTCCATGAACTTGAACTAAACAATTTGTATGTGTGTATTACGGAACATTTCTTGACTATGGAATCGGCTTCTCTATTCAATATTAACAATTATAAAATGGTGTCCTTTAATGCTCGAAAAAATAAAAAAAGGGGTGGCAGCCTAATAATGGCGACGAATGATGTTGTTTGTGAAGAGGTGCCCTACTGTCAAAAACTATATAAAATTGAAAGCTTTGAAATATGTGGTGTTAAGGATGCTAATACCAACATATACATTTTCTGTTGTTACAGAAATCCTGTTGAACAGAACTATGAAACATTCATGTCTAAGTTAGAGCAATTACTGGAACACTTCTTTAGTAAAAAGTGCATCATCTGTGGAGATTTCAACATCGACTTACTTAAAAGCGACAAAAAATCTTTAAACTTCTTAACACTACTTTTTTTTTTTTTCAAATGACTTCTCCCGCTCTGGGCGGAGCAGGAGGGAGTGTCAGACTTTTACTGACTAAAACCCATCCATGTTCCTTCATCGCCCTTTGTGTTCCGGGGCCACGGTATCTCTTTCGAATAGTCCCGCAACCCCGGCAGGCATCGGTCCTTTCGGACCCCTTCCTTTTTGCTGACTCTCTTTGAGGCGCGCGTGGAACACGAACGCGCCGTCGACACGGCCTGTCGTCATGAGACGGACGGACGGCGAGCTAGCCCATAGCCCACCGTCCACAGGCCCGCGCCTACGGTGGCCGGGGGCCACGTGGTGGCCCCCGACGCCCGGGGCGTCTCCCGCGGCGGCCGGGACGCTGTGAGGTTCTCTCCCTCTCACGTTCCGCCACCTCCTTCTCTAGCATTACTGCTTCGCAGAAGGAGGTGACGGCGTCCCATTCCGTCTCGCTCCGGACCATGGCTTGCACCAAGGCCGGACGCGAGAGGTCGCCGCCGCCAATCGCCGCTTCGAGGACACGGCGGTGCTCCGCCCACGCGGGGCACACCTCCACCGTGTGCTCCACCGTGTCCTCCGGTCGATCCTCGCAGTGGAAACACCCGGGCGTTTCCTCCCGCCCGATTCGGTGCAGGAACCTCCCGAATTCTTAACACTACTGACATCTTACAATTTTAGACCAATTATTAACGAAGTGACTTATAGACGAAATAGCGCGGAATCATGTTTAGATAACTTTTTGACGAATCTGCCGGATAATTTTTTCAATGAACAGTTTGTTGATCACAATTGCTTGGCTGACGGACATGCAGCGTTAGTATGTCGCTTAAAAACTGAAAAATTAATGTCAAATGGCGATCAAGATTTATTAAATATAGAAATTAGGCAGTTCAGTGACAGAAATACGAATAATTTTAGACAACGTTTAGAAAATAGCAACTGGACTGAAGAAGGTTTAAATGGATTCCTAAAAAAATTTGGCCAAATATTTCGCAGTAGTTTTAAAAAAAAGAAACGAAAAGTTAATCCAAAAAAAACTTGTAAATCACCATGGATAACAAAAGGAATAAGAGTATCAAGCAAAATGAAGCGATTCATACTTCAAAACATAGGTAAGATGACTTGCAATGAGGAAATAGGGATGTATGTAAAAACTTACATTAGAATATATAGAGCAGTCTTAAAAAAAGCCAGACGTATATCGGTTAGGAAAGAACTTGAAAAAGCAAATGATTCTTCAAAAGCTATATGGGGAGTTATAAATAGACATAGGAACACTCAATCGAAACGTGGAAATAGTAAGGACATTCTTTTGAAAATAGATAACAAAATAATATCAAATCCTCAGGAAATAGTTGACATTTTCTCGAACACGTTCGACAAAGCTGACCTTGTTGGGGAGCTCAAAACTTATGAACAAGCCATAAACACTTTAAAAGATAGCGTTAGCAGAGTTAGTGTAGAAATGTCCTGTGAACCAGTGACTGCAGGTGAAATTAAAAAAATTGTCGATGCAATGGCCAACAAGAAATCGGTTGGTCATGATGAAATCCCAATACAAATATTTAAAAATCATATTGACTTATTGGCAAAACCACTGGCACATTTTATTAATAAGTGTATGAACGAGAGTGTGTTCCCGGAACAGCTTAAGATAGCAAGAGTTCTGCCAATTTATAAAAAAGGGTGTAAATACGATCCCAACAACTATCGACCAATTTCTCTCTTACCTATCATTTCAAAAATTTTTGAGAAAATACTAAAAATAAGGCTTCTTAGACATGTAAATCGCAATAAAATTCTTAATTACAAACAATTTGGTTATCAAAGAAATGTGGGAACGAATGACGCAGTTAATACGTTAATGGAGGAAGTAATAAACGGAATTAATGATAAATTAAAAGTCGTAGGGCTGTTCCTTGATCTAAGTTCTGCTTTTGACACAGTAAATCACAAGTTACTACTAGCAAAAATGGAGCATTATGGAGTAAGAGGACCAGTTTTAAACTTGTTTAAGTCTTACTTAGAAAATAGGAAACAATATGTAGAAATTAAAGTAGAACAAGAAAACTGTGAGAAAATTTTCAAATCGGGACTAAAACAAGTAAGGCAAGGTGTTCCACAAGGCTCAATATTAGGGCCAATCTTCTTCATCTTGTTTATCAATGACTTAATTAACTACATTTTAAAACAAACTGATGCTAAACTCGTTCTTTTTGCTGATGACACGAATGCCATTATAACTGCGGAAGATATGGGAACTCTTAGTAGTAAGCTAAATAAAGCTCTGGCGCTCTTTCATTGTTGGTTTACCAACAACAATCTCATCTTAAACACCAATAAAACGAACGCTATGTTATTTAGAACAACGTCGAGAAACAAGGATTCAATTGACATAACCTTGAATGACAATAGAATAATATTAGTAGATAGTGTGAAATTTCTAGGTATTTACATTGATGAAAGCCTGAATTGGAAAAAGGAACTATCAGCTATAGAAAGTTCAATTAGTTCAGCTTGTTATGCTCTTAGAAGCCTTCGAGATGAAATTTCTATCGAACAATTAAAAATTGTATACTACTCGCTTGTTGAGTCAAAACTAAGGTACAGTATTGCTCTATGGGGAGGTAGCTATGAGTACAATGTAAATACTGCTTTTGTTATACAAAAACGAGCTATAAGAACTATGGTGAGAATTCCGCAGTGGGTATCATGTAAGGATTACTTTAAAGAACTACAGATATTAACAGTCCCTTGTTTGTACATTTTAGTTCTACTAACAGACCTTATGAAAAAGCTACGGGATTATGAGACACTTGAGGACAGAAATAAGCGAGAAGCTACAAGACGTAAGGACTTACAATATAAAATACAACCGCATTTAAAAGTAGTGAGTCATGCTGCATGCTATCAATCAATTAAACTATTTAATAAACTACCGGGAGAATTAAAGTCAATCTATAATATAAATCAGTTTAAGCACCAGCTAAAGTCATTTTTGAAAGAAAAATGCTATTATACACTTGATGAGTTTCTCTGTGATGTGAATGTCTAAACTACATAGCATGATAATTAACCACTTGTTGACATGACCTATTTGTTTTTGACCTGATAATTTTTTATTTTTTTGTTGACATGTTAATTTTTTATCGACAATTTTTTTTTTTTTTTTAATTGTGTGACTTTTTTTTTTTTTTTTGATTGACACATTTTTTATTTACATGATTTACCTTTTATTGACATGATTTATTTTTTTCGTTGATTTTTCGTTTTTTTTTAATGATTTATTTGGATTTACTTTTTAATAACTTTTTGTTTTATTTTGCTAATGTACCTGTCGAATTTTTATTATTGAATTGTAAACATTAAAATCCGTGTTGTGTTAGTTTTTAATGAATTTTCGACACAATGTAAACATTGTTTATGAAATAAATAAATGTTGATGAGAGAAAAGTAAAATAAATGAATTACTATTAGGCACATTTCTGCCTAACCCTTTCGTGATTACAGGCGTGATGTTATGTTATGAAAGTAACATCAGTTTCACGCCGCGACTGACATAATCCGTAAACCACTTTACATAATATTTCGCACTTCACAAATAACTCGATTACCATAATTAACCTATAGGTATTTCCTCCAAAATGTACCCACAAGCTAGCTAGCTGACAAAATCTAATTCAACGTATAAATTTTGAACAACACAGCTACTTCAGACGCTTGTGTCAAAGAGCCAAAGTTTTCAACATGGCGTCTGATTTTAAATCAGTTTTATTGTATTAAAACTAAGTTTGGCTTTGAAAAATATATTGGAGGTAGTTTGTTCTTTGTTTATGGTAATTTTGGGGTTTTTAGATCTGATATTTAATGTACCTTACATTAAATATCAGATATAAAAACCTCAAAATTATTTATCTGATATATAATGTAAGGTTGTTTTAGGGGATAGTGAAATTTCAGGAGGGGATTTGATAGACTTTCAACCATGCAGTAGGAGTTGAATGCTAGGTATATTATGCATGGCTATGTTCTAGGCAGCTTGGGCCTAGATCGATATGCAGTATTTTGTGGATATCTGACTGGATTTTGTGAATGTAGGCAAGCGCTGCTTAAACTTGAAGATCGACCCGTGCCGCTGTAATTATTTAGCCACGAGCTCCTAACTATGTATAACAACTAATAATAGTTGTTCAGTGGATAATATTCAAACAAAAACTCTTTTGCAAAAAATATAACCGACTTCGACTTCGTCAGTGACTAAAAAACCAAATCAATAAAACAAAGGTCACCGACTTCTGAAGCTACAGTTATTTTTCAATTTTTGTGTTTTTTGAAGTCGGTTATGTTTTTTTTCAAAAAAGTTTATTGTTTGCCTTTTTTAGTTGTTCCCAAACAAATATTTGCCATGAATTTACCAATAAAATAAAATAAAAACTATTTACCTTTAACAACACATGTCATGGTAATAGGCGTATCCCCAATACATGGAACTTAACATACTCACCTTTTTTTTTCGGATGGGAAATCATCAAATTACCCCTCCCGCTCTTGACGGAGCGGAAGAGAGTGTCAGACATTTACTGACTAAAACCCATCCATGTTCCTTTTTAGCCCTTTGTGTTCCAGGGCCGCAGTATTTCTTTCGAACAGTCCCGCAGCCCCGGCAGGCATCGGTCCTTGCGGACCCTTTCCTTTTGGTAACATCTCTTTGAGGCGCGCGCGGACCACGAAGGCGCTTAACTTAACATACCTAACTGTCGAAATCTGGGTGTATTGTACACATCTATGTACCCCTCAGAGCATACAGGCGTGATGTTACGTTATGATATTGTATAAACAATAAACATCCAAGCGATTGCAGCAATCATGGCAGACTTGCCGTCTATTTTTGAAGAGTTCCATTGTATATCTTCGAAGATCAGCATCAGATGATGAGATGAAAATTAATGGAACCACACGGGAAGGACCAGCTTTCAAATAAAAGAATAATCAAAATCGGTTCACCCAGTCGAAAGTTCTGAGTCGAAAAATACAGTCGAATTGAGAACCTCCTCTTTTTGGAAGTCGGTTGAAAATAGAATATCTTTTAACTGTAAAATCAAACTACAATGTTCTCACAGCTGCAACTCAGACCTCTGTGATACCAAACTTTAAAAAAAATCAAGGTACTCACCATCATCATATAACAAAATTAAAACCCTGCTTTTGGCTTCGCCGTAGTTGGGTAAAAACAGAGCTGAACGGATTTGAATTTAACTAGGATATTTTTAATCCAGACACACATGAGGCCGGTCTCTAGTGTGAGTCGGAAACCAGGGTTGGGGGAGCTATAGCTAGTAAATTTTATTTGTTCCCAGTACCCATGCCTGCAATAAGACACAGGCACAAAAACATAATGTAACAAAACCATACTTTTGCAACAAGATCGGGAATTGTCGGAATTTTCGCTCGATTTAATAAAAGTTACGCAAAAACATATCGTATCGTGTTTTCTGTTTCCCTGTAATATTCGGTCTCTAGTGATGTCAATAAGTGTGTGCGGTTATCGGATTAGCGTTACTTCTCGGATATTTGTGGAGACGTGAGTGCTCTTCCACGAATTGTATTAAGAAATAATTTTTATCGTAATGAAATACATCTGAATTAATTGTTGTTTACTTTTTGGATTCCCGGAAGGGTATCCGAGTTATTCGTGGAATGGACGAATTGAATGAATTCTTTTTGGATATGATAGCTACTTGGGAGCACATGAAAGAGCTGGACACCAAAGCTCTCTACAACCACACTAGAAAGCCATCGAATGCAGTCGCTGTGTCCGAAATCGGCTAGATGGCATTATCATCATCATCACTTTTTACAGTTAGCAACAGTTGGTTTCAGAATTTTCATTAATTGTAAGAAGAAAAAGGTATTTTGAACGAGAAAATACATTTTAATATTAATTGTGTATTTTAAAATAATATTAATGAGTAAGTAAATGCCGCTGAATTTAAACCCAATACGGAACTAACGAAAATAATTGCCTTCCATTTATTGTGTAAAGTTTCTGTATTTTATTTTAATCGGAAATCCTCATACAGGTTTCAACGGAAATTATACCATTTGTATTTAGGGGCAAATCCTTCAATGCAAAGATTCTTATAATATAAATTCACAATAAGCAAAACATAGACATCATCTAAATCTAAAGCGTCCATTCCACGAATAACTCGGATACCCTTCCGGGAATCCAAATTCAAATTTCGATCCAGACCATTTCGGATATCCGAACCCAAAAGCTATACAACCCTATTTGGGTAAACGATACAATCAAAAATGGTCTCAAGGACTATTGTAATAAAGCCAGGATTGGTATAAAGATATTATTTACGGGCGTCACGTAAGTTTACGCGTCATTTCGTAAGCAATAACTTGCAGAGCAGTAATAAACCAACAACCCTATATTAAGTGCTTCATTGACGTTCCGTTACAGTGTGGTGGGCCCTTAACTAAAGTTTTCTATGTTATTCGTTATTTTGTGCGTGTTTTTAACAACTTGTCAAGTGTGTTCACGCGGTTTTGACTTTATTGTTATAAGGGGTGGTTGAAGGCTCTTTTTTACGTTTTCAGCAGTTTTATATTTTTAGACGAAATAAAATTCTATTGTGGTCCAAAACTTGGGTAACTGCATGCTATGGCCAAGATTCACTATAAATTAAGAGATGAAAGTAGTTCTGTTAATGTAAATATCACGATGCCTCCTTAGGTAAAATTACTAACTAGGATATTATACATTATGCTTTTTCTTGCTAGTGATTTACGAACACCAACCACATAAGACTCATGAAATTAACATTGTTGTTATCGATACCTATGGTTTTCCTTAGAAAAAGCTTTTGGTAGCCCACCCTATTTCACATACGCCTACATGGGCACTTATAAATGTTGAGAATGTCACATGGTTCGAGTTGGTCGTTTCCTATGTAGAAGAACAGGTGGCCTACCATGACGTCTTAAAGCAGGATCGTTTTAATCTTGTACCAGTGTGGGAAAGAGATGGCGCTAGACGTCCTCTATAGCTCCGTCTCTTACCCTCACTGGAACAAGATTAAAACGATCCTGCTTTAAGACGTCATGGTAGGCCACCAGGCAAGAAATGCATAATGATTAGGAAGGAGAAACCATGGAGTGGTTACTCCCGCCTAAGCATTAAGCATTGGTTAATCGGTGGCATTAAGGGGATGTCAACACAAAAGTGTGGATTATTTCTGAAATATGACTTGTTAGCCTTATGTATGAATATGTTGACTTTATGTTTTTAATTGCAGATCAGCGACAAACAAATTCGACATAGACATAGAACTGTTTAATGTTGATTTTAAGACCACTCTTTGAAATATTTTTCTATAGAGCCGATTTCGTTCTATTATTTTTCGAGTCCGTCCACGGTCTGATGAATATCAACCTATATTTTTTTTGATGTGCTAGAACAAATAGATTTTCTTAAAAAAACTGCTTAAATAACATCAATAATTAGGATGTGGTCAGCCCCTTAATTTAGTTTCGCCTGGTGGTTGCTGAAATGTTTTTTGCCAGGCATTACACTAATAGATATCGTAAAGGGGTATTGAAAACAGACATAAATATAAAATAAAGTAACTATGTGTCCACCGTTTACTTAAACCGTGAAACACTCAAGCTAAACATATTCGTAACGACACAGATATAAGTACCAATCGATTGGCAAAAGCAGAAACGGTAAAAGCTATTGTATCATAAAAGTACCAGGCGAGCAGGAGTCGTAAAGACATGTTTTATACGTCCGCGTAAAAATTCAGAATGGCCCCTTTATTTGCGATACAACGATCTTCATTTCATCTGCCGTTCGAAAGCTTAAAATTGTACAAATCTCAACCTTGTCGATACTTTAATAAGATCGTTGAGATCTGGATTGTGTGGTAGTTATCATTTGGTTTGGTAAAGCGTTTTTATTGCGTTTAATGTGCGTTTTTATTTCAGTGCGTTTCGGTTTGATGTTCAGGGGTGGGCAGTGAAGGAAATCGTCGAAGTCGAACGTAATGAGAATGGAGGAAGACTGGTGAGTTTTTCTTGACATTCTAATTTAAATGATTAAATTCGAAACTAATTGAAATAGCTTTGGGTTTTACAGTGTAGGGAGATTTCAATGGAAACGCCATTTTTTTTGTTCTTCTGTCCCTATGTAATTGCCGAAATTCATGTCCAAGCTATATTTACATGAAATCTTTCAGGGAAAAACAGGAGCGATTTTTTTCATATATTTGTTTTTGTTTTATTTTTTAAGTTTGAGCCTACATGATTTTATATCTTTTTGAAGAAGTTTATTTCTGCATAAACCATCATGACAAAAAAAAACCTGTTTCAAATCTTGTATCCATTTACAAACACTATCACAATTTATTTTACCAACAAATAACATAATAATAGATTCACGATGGAATAGTCCTTTAGCTTTCAGTACCTAAGCATTCCATGAACTCTTTTCACGGAATACACGGTATATCCGACAATTTACAACTTTACTGCTTGAAAAGACATGTCTTTCGTACCGATGCCGATGATACGATCACGAGACATTTAATTTATGATTCCTGGAAAAGATTGCTTTATTGCCGTGTCAAAGAAATTTCCTGGAATTTTGCAAGCTGAAAGATTTCATATTCATGAATGTTTTCTGCTCTCAATCTTTTTTAATGCACCTTGAATAAATGACGCGGGATAAAAGAAATAAGAGTTTCTTTAAATCAATTTGATATTTATAAATGATCTATACATTTCGGATTATTCAAAAATACGAAAGGTGAAATAACTTCGAAAAGCGAAAAGATCTCTTGTCCTCTACAGATGAGAATCGAAGATTGATCTCACCTCGCTTCTTCACTGTGTGCTAATTACACTAAACATCTAAAAACCTGGTTGTCTAATGAAAAATTCTTTCACGACAAATATGAGGGATTTTCGTTTTATTTTGCTTTGGTAAATAAATCTGTTATTATAATGTAAAGAGGTAAAATGTATGTGGGGGTAATCTTGGGAACTACTCATCGGATTCTGAAAATTCTTTCACTAACGGGAAGCTACATTATCCCCGAGTGCTATAGGCTACATTTAAAACGCTCCCGTCTATTTTTCGTACCTAGTACATATTTCGGGAGCGAAGCCGCGAACAAAGGCAGCCCGGTGGTAATGGGGCTGCCTGAAAATGGTACACAGGACGAATACACCACAAAAACTTGTAATTATTACAATAATCACATCATTACACTTTTTTTCACTTAGCCTACATTGTCCCAGTGCTGGGCTAAGGCCTCCCCCATATAGCCTTCCAGTCTTCTCTCTGTGCGGTTTTCTCCTGCGAATCTCTCACAAACGCCTCTAAGTCGTCACAGCAGAGTCATCTGGTACCCATTGCGTGGAGATTCTGGCCCATCGGAAATGGCCCATCCAAACCCACTTCAACCCAGCAGTCTCATTTGCCCATTGTCATCACACATGCCAAGTTTACCATAAAGCCATCTCAACACAAGGTCACAGCACCTTTAAGCTCCACAATCTCAACTTCGTTCAAACTTAATGCATGTTAACGTAAGTTGAAGTTTTCTCCGAACAATATCAGGCGTTCATGTTGATCCGGTTATCTTGAACGATAATGTCTCTCAGAACGGCAACACTTTGATGAGGTATTACACGTGGATAGTGTTACGTTGTTGATCAGACTGTGATTAGGTGCTACGATGCAGCTTGTAGTAGTAGAGATTTGTATATATGGACGTTGGCATGACAAGGAGACTAGAATGCAAAATTGTTTCACTATCTTAGTTAATCTTGGGCATCACTGACATGGGTGAAGGAAAACATCGTGAGGAAACCTGGACTTTAGTTAAACCTATTCTTAAATCGCCAACCCGTTTGTAGCAAGCGTGATCATGGTGATCAATGCTCTTGCCTTCTCCGTATGAGAACTGGTCTTTGCCCAGCAGTGGGACAGTAATAGGCGAGTATTATTTATTATATCATGACAACTGGGGGAGGCGTCTGAGAGTAAAGCCATCTGCAGGTTTCTGATGTCTAAACCTTTGATGTTAATAATTGTAAGCTTATAAAGGCTTTATGAATTGAATTGAACATCATGCCTGTAATACGCAAATTGAAAGCCAGAGATTGACTTATACACCAGTTATGTTTAAGTCCCTTGTAATAAAGAACAAGCCTATTGCCATCAATCGGGTTCATACAGTGTCCAGGCTGCTACTAAGAAATCCCAAATGGAAAAACACAACCAGAGAATCGAATCTAGGACCTAATGTTCAGCAGAAGTGCTTACAACCAAAACACCAACAAGGAAGTCAAGGTGGATAATTTTATCGTTCACGCAATAAATTAGAACTAGACATTCTCCGCCAGCAGTTATACCAAAACAAAATGGCATTTTATAACGCAATAAAATTACAAAGGTATCCCATTATAATAAAGGTCGTACGTGGAAGCGATTATTTCTAACGGTCGCCTTATACTATGTTCCGATTTCGAAAAACATATTCGAATAAAGAATAGCCGTTTGACACGAAGCTACGTTTTGAATTTAGATCGACTCCCGACAAACGACAGTGTTGCAAATTCAAAAATGTTCTATTAACATGGCGTTGGTATTTTTTTACTAGCAATGACGGTCTGCGTTAAAAAATCCACGGAAATATGCAAGCTTTGTCAGTTTTTTTGTTGCGTTAGCTGTGTAGAGTGTACATTTGCATCTTTTTTATTAAAAAAATATTGGCCAGCACTATTATGGCAGTAGGGAACTGTAATGGACTTCAAATTCCCTCACTTTAAAACTAATCCTTTTAAAAAAGCGGTAAAAGGGTACTCTATTGTATGTTGCATAAATGCCGCGTCTTTTGTAGTGCATTTGCCTATGGGCTTTATTATTCAATCAGTTTTTATTGAAAATAAAGCAGTGCGGGCCCAATTGCCTCAACTTACGAGTTGCAGGGCGTGTATTTTACTTCAAGCAGGCACTTGTACTTCATGACCACTGCCGCAAATCAGCGAAGGAAATCATTGTGAGGAAACCGTGTCCTAGAAACAAAACTATTATTATTTTAATTGTTATCTTATCACTAAACTAACTATTAAATAGACCATAATAACAAAACACAATCTCATTGGCAACCCTAATAACAAAATTTTCCAATAAAATGAATTTTAACAGCAACAGATAACAATTAACGCACAGATAATATATTCCAATGTTGCTATGAAAATAAATTCAAACTCTGGGGTTGCCAGTTAAAATGTTCTCATTAATTCTACTGCCGATGTTGGGTGATGTTAAAAATTAACGTGCAAAGGAATAATTATAAGTCCTTGTTTCATTTTGGTATGTGTTTGCTCAGAGATTGATTTTCATATCTCTCTTTTATGGGGTGTTTGGTATTTCATGAGTTTTTTTTTGTTTTTATATTTCGCTGTGTACAATTTTATTGTGCAGTTCAATCGTTTTCTACTGACTGGATTATATTAAGTGTCTGTTATAGATTTGAATGTGATATAAAAATATTGAAACGATTGATTATTGAGAATTCAGAGAAAAACGTGCCATAAAATGCTAGATGCAATGCCTGAAATGTGAGTAGAACTGAAATAAAATAAATAATCTCTGCCCTTTCTTTCGGGAAAACAGGCGTGATATTATGTGTAACATCACTACATATTATAAAACAAAGTCGCCAGCCGCGTCTGTCCCTATGTATGCTTAGATCTTTGAAAACAGATCGCAAACGCAACAGATTTTGATGCGGGTTTTTTTAATAGATAGAATGGTTCAAAAGGAAGGTTTTAGTATATAATTGTTTAATATTTGTTTATTGTTTGTGTTGTTTATTGTATAGTTGTTTTGTTTCAGAGTCATGGATGTTTATAAATTATGTATAATAAGTATGTATTTACAAACAAAAAGTATCTATGTATTATATCAACTATCTGGTATCCACGACACAAGCCTCGTTGCTTAGTGTGGCGATAGATGGCGCTGTGTGTAATGTCCAGCGATATTAATTATTTATTTTATTTAATTTGCGGGTGGGCGAAGTCGCGGGCATCAGCTAGTAACATAATAAAATACCCGTTTCTGTTTTGTTTGTTTGTGTTTTTGATAAATACTGACTCAGTAGCTGATTCTACGAAATTCCTCATAGAAAACCTAATGATATTATGTCAAACTAGGGATTCAAAACCAAGACCTCATGGCCAGTAGTATCGCGTGCAACTAATAGACAAACGAGACAATCTCTCCTAAAAACTGAAAAATCTTAAAACGCGAAATCCATATTCATTGACCAATCAAAACAAAAGACTACAGCATACCTACACCCGATGAAACTCCATCCAAGCCCCGACTTCCACTAAACTAACTTATTCATGAACTCAATATGCGCTGAAACCGTGAAAAATTTTCACTTCCGTTAGAGAATTCCGAGTGGCGACCGATTCATTGTCAACACATTCAAATCTAGTTACGATTCACAATAGGAGCCGATGAAAAAATTTTGTTAAGCGAAAAAGCTTTTAAGAGTTTCGCAGTTCTGTATGAATTTTTGGCGGAAAGTTAAGTTAAGGATTTTAGGTGACAATTTCAATATTGGATTGTTTTATATTGATTGTGTCTGGTGTTGGTCATGGTGTTTAAAAAAAAAAAACAAAAAAGTGAAATCAAAGAAGAGACAAACTATTTGGAAATACAAGCTATCGTCCGAAAAAGTTGGGAATGTGGTTACTCATTTTTTTTCAACCAGACTAATCATCAGTTTTTTAACATCAATATTACATAAAGCAATCTTCAGAAGGCCTCGCAGTGTCCTAGCGTTACAGCTTGGAGAAGAAATGTCGCGACAAGTTAGAATTTGATTTTATACAATTCGAATAGGTAGAAAATATACAAGCTTTTATTTGACAACAAATTACAACATCTAACATTATAGTGACTTGATCAGGGTTCCAGAGATACCAGAGACTTCATAGTCCCAACACCACAAAAACATCTAATCAACAAACTTACTAAACTCAATATTAGGTACTTTTCTTCCGAAGCAGGTGGGTAAAAATCTCATCAGCTCTACCTCTCGGTTCAAATAGCCCCAGAGCACCTACAGAACCCTACTGCTCCCATAAAAATTACAAATTCGCGGCGCGTTCGGTAACAATGAATGGCGTCCGACTGTTCCTCGGAATCAATCTATTGTTTTTGCGTTATGCTGCGGATCAGCGTTTATTTGGAGACAGGGATGAATACTTTATGTTAGCATCTGCGCGTCTGATGGGGGAAGTCTTTTTGTTCTTTGTTTGTAAGGGAGTCAATAGGGGAGACATGTAGTTCGGTTTTGATATGGCGTTTAGCTAACGATGCGATGGCGTCTTGCAGGGGTGGATTTTCTGTCGTGTTCTGTTTTTTGGGCTACTTCTGAAAATAATTGTCTTATAATGGGTTCAGATTGTAACAGAATCAATTGGTTGAATATTTGAATTTGGAACAGTTTGGATTTGATACGGCGTAGTCTTTTCCCAACAATGTTGGGGTCGAATTCCAGTCTAACCGGCTGCAGATGAATACTAGTATTTTACAAAGAGCGACTGCCTATCTGACCTCCACAAACCAGTTAGTACTGGTTAATACGATGCCCCTTGGTAAGACCGGTTATCAGACTATTAGGCCACTTCCTGTAACCACTGTCAAGGATCTACAAATGACAAAT
This sequence comes from Xestia sexstrigata, assembly GCA_941918905.2. Classification (NCBI taxonomy): domain Eukaryota; kingdom Metazoa; phylum Arthropoda; class Insecta; order Lepidoptera; family Noctuidae; genus Xestia; species Xestia sexstrigata. Next base: position 13,651,703 of record OW799226.2, read on the forward strand.
TACAGCCGGGACCTATATCTTTACGTGCTTTCCGAGGCACGGAGAAAACTAGGTATTTATTGGATGGGCACCGACCCATCGCTGCTTTACCCATATTAGATCGATCTGAGCGACTGTTATTGTTTAGCCACGAGCTCCAAATTTTTCGTGTTCATTGTAACTTTGTACACCATAATACTATAACTACTATCAAGTGTTGCATCAAACAACGCGATTCTCAAATCTCGTCGTCAGTTTACGAGCTTAAAGCACGGCATTACTTAGAATTACTTAACAACACTGCTTGCGGTAACTTGGTAATTGAGGTGGTGGTTTTAAACGTTTATTATAACGTGGAAAAGGACGGAAAATGTTTAATACTTGTCTGGGAAATGAATATTACCTGGATACGATTATCCACTAAATATTGTCTCGTTGGTCTAGTGGTAGCAAATACCTGCTGAGCATGGGTTTGGATCGTCTAGGTCGCACCAGTGTTATTTGGTTTTTCCATCAGAATTTTCTTGGTAGCAGTAGGAGTCTGGATTTGTGTCTGGTTGATGGCAATAGGCTCGTCCCGTATAACATGGGACATAAAACAGAACTGGCGAAATGTATGTGTATTTTTAGGTACACCTCTGCCTACCCTTCGGTGATTACAGGCGTGATGTTATGTTATGTTATTGTCTGCAGTAGCAGCTGCAGCAGTCATGCTTGCGACCACAAAACTAAAGATATTAAACAAATTCTTTAAACGTTATAATTGTAACCAATCGTTTTACCAAAGTAAGTTTACTAGTTACACCACTCGTATCTAATATACTTACACAAACGAAGCCAATTCTCTTTTTCACAGAAATCAGCAAAAACATACCTGAGGAAGAAAAATAATACTTTAGCTCACAGAACATAAGGCAATGACCCATAATAAAATAGGTAAGCGAGACTTCTGAGAAATGTATTCGTAGGTATACCTACAAATGTTTTTTTTCGTAGGCGGTAAATACATATATGTTATTGATACAAACAAAGCGCCCGAATTCTGAAAGTAATAATGGCATATCATGTCATGATGCCTAAAACACAGGTTTAAAAAAATACCTAGATCAGGCAGGTCGCTACCTAACATTTGAATTCGACATTTTCTTTACTTGCAACAGTTATATTATATATTGTAGTTATAGTTTACTTTCATGCACTAATTATACAATACTTTAAGAAACAACACTGCAGCACCTAAATGTACACTTTTGTAATAAATTATTCTTATTCTAATTCTTATAATGGCAGCAGTGATAGCCTTGTGGTGTGATCGTCGGACTGCCAAATCATAGGTCTCGAGTTCGAACCGAAGACACGCTCCTCTGATTTTTCGGGTTCATGTGCGTTTTGTATAATTAATCATTTGCTTCGGTGAAGGAAAACATCGTGAGGAAACCAGCATGCCTGAGAGATATTTCTCGATAGCATGTAAAGCCAAGTTAGAAGCCCATGGGTGGCATAAAAACTCTGACACTGAAGAAGAAGTAAACTAAGACAGTGTTTTTTTTGCAAAAAATATTTTATGACGTATAAGTTCAGGTCGGTTTCCAGTGTAACCAGCTGCAGCTGAACATCAGTATTTTACTTGGAGTGACTGCCTCACTGACTCACAGAGCGGATGGCCGATGGGGCCGAAAAGTTCTGGAGTGGCGACCGCCAACTGGTAGACGTTGCGTTGAAAGACCTCCCACTAGGTGGACCGATGACCTAGTGAAGTTTGCGGGAATCCGCTGAATGCGAGTCGCACGGGACCGGTCAATGTGGCGACACTTGGGGGAGGCCCATGTCCCGCAGTCGACGTCTTTTGGCTGAAATAATGAATGACTTCCTCAGCCCAGTTACTCGGTAATACTGACTCAGTAGTCTGACTACCGGTAATGACTGACAGGGTCTTTCCTGCCTATCTTTTATAATAATAACGGTACGATATTAATAATTGTTTTAATTGTCAGGCTGCGCGTTGACAGTAATAATTCCAGAAAGGCTCATTTGAATGTAAATGTTCGCATTTACATCTGAATGGAAGAGCGGACGATGTTTTTCATTTATATCATTCGTTCATTCACTCGCTAATTTTGAAGCAAAAATTAGGGCTTTTACATTTTTTACTGTTTTTTCGATGCTTGTTTTTATGTAAATATAATTTCGTAGATTTTCTTAACGTTGTCACTAAACCCATGTTTTTTTTTTCTTACCCTTAACGTTTTTTTTTTCAGATGCAAATAAAAAGGAATAATGTTTCATTGGCCTGTAATTTAACCTTCAAACTGGATTACAGCAAATAATACGTTCTCTGTTAATTTATATTCATAACATCACGCTTTATAATCCCCGAAGGATTAGGCAGAGGTGTACCTAACAAGTACACCCGCATTTTGGCAGTTATGTTTAAGTCCAATGTAATAGGGGGCGAACCTACAGCCATCAACACGGCACGAATCCCGACTCCTTTTCTGATACTGAGAAATTCCTGATGGAAACCCCAATAACACTTTGCCCGACCCGGGAATCGAGCCCAGGACCTCACGCTCAGCATTCGCGTTGGTGAGTTGACCTTCTTTATTTTCTCAATAAAAACAACAACACAAATGTCTGTATCAAATTTTTAAGCCGCTTGTATAAAATTACCTCATCGTAAGTAAATTACCAATAAGTAGGGATATATTCCATAAATTATTATAATGTTTCATGAAAAACCTTTTCATACAAACGAGTCAGGTACAAAACTGATTAGATTACCGTAAGCCAATCAATCTTGTTTTATGAAAACTTTACTGAACAATTGTGTTTCACGGTTTTTGTATCCGCTTTCAAGACTAATGATTGATCATTTTCAAAGAAAAAATTACTATTACGGTATCTACATAACATCACGCCTATTTTTTTAAATTTAATAGGCAGAGTTGTTAGTAGCTCGGGTCAACCTTCGAGTTAAGCCGCGCTTGCCTAGGTTTGTCCGTGGGTGGGTGACCACACATTACATACCGAGTTTCTTTCGTGCCTCGGAAAGAACGTTATGCCGTTGATCTTGGCTGTCATTTATAGAACTTTGACCAATGGTTCGGAAGTTTGACAACCAGACTAAAGGGGTATCGTATTACCCAGAACTAACTGGGTTGTGGAGGTCAGATAGGCAGTCGTACATGTAAAATGCTAGTATTCAGCAACATCCGGTTAGACTGGAAGCTGACCTCAGCATAGTTGGGAAAAGGCTAGGCAGATGATGAGTGGAAAGTTTCATCAAAAACCCAACTGAACGGATTATTAGTCCATGGACTAAGAATCCGTTCAGTAGGGTTTACGGGTTTGGGATGCATGCATCCTCACAAACTTTCACATTTATATATAATATATATATGTCCCTGTTTGAAAAACATCGTGTTATGATCATCAAAATCTTTTCACAAAGAAAGTTAGTTTTCATTTGCGTAGTGAAAGGTCGAATAGTTAGAGAAATATAATAATCCATTACCAAAGAAAGAAAGATTCTTGAAATATTAACTTAGCGGTACCTATTGTACCACCTACACACTGAACTCTTTGAGCTTTTGCGGATAAGGAAAACCTAACCCAAAGAAATATTAGAATATGGTAATATTTTATCATGAATGAAGAAAAACTACTTATAATAAACTAGGATTGCCTCGTTGGTGTAGTGGTTGCAAGTACGACTGTTGAGCATTAGGTCCTGGGTTCGATTCCCGAGTCGGGAAAAGTGCTATTGGGTTTTACTATCAGGAATTTCTCAGTAGCGGCAGCAGCTACGGAGTCTGGAGTCGTGTCTAGTTGATGGCAATTGGCTAGCCCCCTATTACATGGGACTTAAACAAACCTAACGAAATGTGGGTGTACTATGAGGTCACCTGCCTACCCTATTTCCAACTATGTTAGGGTCGGCTTCCAGTCTAACCGGATGCAACTACGGTAACCATGTTAAATATTATTTAAGTTCAAAACAAACATTAACTTTCCACTACTCTACTCATAGTTTTTGCATTTTACGAGCACACTTTTGCCATTGTAATTTCAACCTTATGACAATACATAAAAGTCATAATTTCACAATCCACATGCCATGGAGCCTCTTGATAAAACTGCACGCTCTATGCTCTATATAGAGCCCTACACACAAGTGATGACATAGAGATGCTCTACATGGCTCTACGGGTTGGAAATAAATGTTTGCTTAAAAAAAAACGCTCTTTTAATAGTTTTTTATAGGATGCGTGGAATTGTAAGAGCCATTTAAGGTAAGAGTGTACTTATCGTCGACAAGATACACGAGTATAGAGTCAAGAAAACAGATAAAAATTAAATTACAAATAGGCATTTCAAGATTTTTCAGTAAAACATTGAGGCGTTAGCAGTTTAGTCGCTATTAGGTAAATTCCAAACAACAATTATTTGACATTAATTGCCAGTTTTCGTTTATTACTTCTCACCTCAAAACAATTCACTGTTTCTATTTAGAAATGTTACAGAACGTGTCTGTAAACTCACGAAAAACAAAACACAAATACCACCCCTTTTAAATATTTCACCCCCAAAACAACTATATATTTCACCCCCCAACAGACACCAACACAGTCTCACATAATAGGACTCATTAACCCTCTTTCAATGGGTTTTAAAAATAAAAACAGAAAACCCGTCGGACGTCCGAACGAGCGGTTCAATGGTGGCCATAGGACAGCCCTGCCCCATGCGTTGTGCTATAAGATTCATGGCTTTAATTGAAAATTCTATGGGACTGCAATGAATGGCGTTTTTTTGCGACCTTCCTATGTGTTTTTTGAACACAATGGGTTTGATCCCGTTGTGTTATAGTCGTTTTAGAACCTTATTGTTTGGATTTTAATAAATAATTATGTATTTAGAGTTTTCATGACATCTTCTGAAAAGGTGTGGGGTGTGATTATTTCCGATTTGATCCCATACTCCTGGAATTGCGGTAAGCCGCTACTCATTCATAACGAGAAAAACAACAAAAAAATCTACCTAAAATAACATCCTATAATTAGACACCCCTTCACGTGCGCCACATTACGCCACGCCACAGAGTTTTAATGCCGCCTACGGGCCTCTAACTCAGCTTTACATGCCGTCGAGAAATATCAATCAGGTATGCTGGTTTCCTCACGATGTTTTCCTTCACCGAAGCAAGTGATTTTATACAATACTCACATAAACCCGAAAAATCAGAGGTCTTGGGTTCGAACTTGAAACCTATGACTTGGCAGTCCTACGGTTACACCACCAAGCTATCTCTGCTTGCTGCAAAGACCGTAATAATACTAAAAAAACATCTTCTGCGCACTTTAAACCAATTACAAAAATAGCTCCAACGTTACTAAACCTGATTTTCCATCAGAAACAAGCTACGAGTACAGTCGCATACAGCAAAGTTTCAAACTAATGCTAGTACAGTATACAATACAGGAAAAAAAACAAAACAAAAAATCAATGGAAAATCGGAGTATTGTCGAGAATCTAATGAATGCTAACTACCCTCTTCCCAAGGGGGTGAAGTGGCGCACAACCTGAATGCCTCAGTTTTAGCTTCAACCCCTAAGGGGTGAAATGAGCTCATTTTTTAAATCACCCACTCAAAACGATGGCTTTTGCGGGATAATATTTTAATTATCGTATTTCAGTTTGAGGGGTTGTCGGTTTTATGGGAATGTTACTTTTTAATTTATGAGGGATGTGTCAGATTATATTGTCATGCAATTTTGTGGTTGATAAAATTGGTCATTATTTTTGTAGGATTATGGCTTAACATCATTATTAAAGATGATATGCTTGTTACCGTATGGCGTGGAGCCTGTTCAGTGTTATTGCAAAAAAACGAAATGTAGCAGGAAGTCAGTTTTAAATACAATTAATTAATTAACATGACGAATTCATGTTTGTTAATTGTAATTTGACTGCCTCGTTGGTCTAGTGGTCGCAAGCACGACTGAAGGGCATGAGGTCCTGGGTTCGATTCTCGGGTCGGGCAAAGTGTAAAAGTGTCATTGGGTTTTTCCACCAGGAATTTCTTAGTCTTCTTCCTTTATCGTGTGATTAGTGCCTAATAGGCTCGCCCCTATTACATGTGACTTAAACATATCTGGCGAAATGTGGGTGGTGCGTATAGTTTTACGTTAGATTCTAAAAAATATGAAAATGTTGATATAAAAAAAAACCATACGCTGCGGTAACCTCACAAATGGAGGGTCGCTGATTCGAAATAAGTAATATTCTAGAAATTGAACAGCCTGACGGTGAACAGTTAGAAAACACCCCTAGGTAGGTACTTGGGAGGCTTACCTTGCTGGCCACGTCTGCGATCAGCTCCAGAGGGACTGCTCAACTGCACTCAAAGCCGAAGCCCACTTCACACACCGAAGTTCATAGTTTAAAAATGTTATTGCACATGCGATGGGCCGATGGACCCGCGGGTTTTATTTATAGTGAAACCTGGACAATCTCAGCTATAATTTGAGATGATACCAGAGATGGATCCTTTTAGTTTTTGGATGGTCAACGGACAGCACACCGAGCGGCGATTATGCGCAGACGCCATCTTGACTTTTTTTTTATTACGTGAAGATAGTCACGAAATGCAATGCGGCCAGTGGAACTTCACACTGGTTGAGCTCCTTTAGCCGCGGCAGGAACAAAGCCCATGAAGTGACTGCTGGACACTTTCAACTAGGCGAGCCAACCCGTTTTCGTACCTAGTCAGTTCAAATGTCCAACGTCAAGCATTATAGTTATTTATACGTAGGTTACACGCAAACACCATGTTGGCGTAACCAGTGGGTGTACTATTAGGTACAGCTCTGCCTAACCCTTCGGGGATTACAGGCGTGATGTTTATATTAGGTATGTAATGAATTCATGTAAGAACATGTAGGAGCTCGTGGCTAAATAATAACAGCCGCTCGGATCGACCTTTAGATTAAGCTGTACTTGCCTAGGTTGGTCTGTGGATAGGTAACCACCCTTACATACCGAGTTTCCTCCGTGCCTCGGAAAGCACGTTAAGCTGTTGGTACCGGCTGTCATTTGTAGATCTTTGACAGTCGTTACATAGTCAGTGGCCCAAAATGTCTGACAACCAGTCTTACTAAGGGATATCGTATAACCCAGTACTAACTGGGTTGTGGTGGTCTGATAGGCAGTCGCTCCATGTAAAATACTGGTATTTCAGCTGCAACCGGTTAGACTGGAAGTCGACCCTAACATAGTTGGGAAAAGGCTAGGCAGATGATGAATTCATGTTGTTGGATAAAAATGATTTCTTTTATAAATCCGTATCGCAACTATAGAATCCCAATAAAAAACATTATTCAAGTCTCATGTTTTGGTAATGAAATAGCTTTTACAATCACAAAAGGTAGTGATAGATATCCATCCAGTAGCCCATACACAAAGGTATATAAAAGCCATTTTTCCTGAATCTCGGTCTAGAATGAGAGCCGTATATTTTATTGTCAAAGTTTATTGCCTAGGCTATCGATTTGGGAGGGTAAGTAGAACTTTTGGTCGGGTGAATAACCCGAACTCAAATAGTAACTATACTTTAAAGAAATTTAACTTAGTCCTAATAAAAGAAGTAGGTAGCTTTCAATTTTAGACTTTTATTATTAATCTGCTTAATTAGGTTGAGGCATCTGAAATGAGATTGCAAATTATCACAGGTTGAGGTAGTAAAGATCCTAAGTCTAGGAGATAAAGATTTAATCAAAAAAGTTTGCTTTTCTAGCCATCCATCAAATAAAATATACTAGTTACGCGACAAAAATATGTAAAGTATCAAAAACATAAAATAATAAACTATATCATTTATATTCTGACTGACAACAAATATTTACACTCGTGCTTGAAAAATAAAAAATCAGAAAGCATTTATTCTTGAAAAATGTGTTTACAAATAATTAATATTACATCTCGATGCCGTTTTTGCATATTCCTCTCATTTTCTGTTTACATTTTACATTTTTAAATGACTGAATAGTTTGTTTCGTATTAATATTTTGCCTTTGAAATATTAATACATGCCAATGTACCCTTACCTGATTTTTTAAAAAAAGAAAGGCATTATTATGTTGATTAAAAATTCTAACATTTGATTTAACTTGCAAAAGATTTGTTTTCGTAATAAAATAACGACTGTGATAAAAAACCGGTCAAGTGCGAGTTGAACCCGCGTGGAAAGGGTTCCGTACAATGCCAAACGAAATTTTCCGTAAGTGAACCTTTTATATTGAGTTTACCACTTCGTTTTCAATTGATAGAATTCTTATAGGTTTTCCTGTAATCTACAAGCAATGAACTATATTTTGTATTTTTTTTTTGGGAGGGAATGGTCAATTTTCGTCTTCTTTTTTGAATAAAATCAAAACTATTTATTTTACAATAACAACAAAACTATATTTGTGATCCTCATATCAAGCCTTATTGGTAAATGACACAGTAAGGGTTTTTTTTAATTTCCTAATTTATCCCCCGAAAATGACCCTTATTTAAAAAAAGTATTTATTTACTTTGCACATCTGTGTTTGGCTCATGAGATTACACCATCCTACCACATTTCACCTGATTTGGTGCAGTAGATTCGGAGCAAATTGGCTGTGCCCGACAGACGTATAGACAGACAGACGCACGAGTGATCATCTCGAATTTCCCTCCCTATTTAAATCCATATACATAAAAATGTAACAAAATAAATATACAACAAAAAAAACTAAAATTACCTAGTGAATTTAAAGGAGAAAGTGTTGTCATCTACCAATTACGTTGGAAAAAATGCAGTTCCGTCAAATGTCTGCTACCCAAAGGGTCCTTCCCATTCAGTAGCGGTCTCGACATAAGGACCACTTCTGCCTACCCCTCTATTATTCCACGAGAGGCTTTTACAATTTGAAGACTTAAGAAAAATAGGGAAAATGCAAGCAGCATTTTTCACGTCGATTTTTTTCATAGGCCTGTTAATTATGATGGGGGTGAAATATAGTTGTTGGTCTGCGGGGGTGTTGTTGTGAATGGTGAGGGGTGAAGTGGAGAATGAACAGTTTGTTGTTGATAGTTGTCGGGTTGCGTGTGGGGTAGTTAGTGGCTTAGACTAGACAGCAGCATAGTATAAGCATGATCAGCCTATAATATTCTCACTGCTGGATGGAATGGGCTATAATCCACCACGAGGGTCCAGTGCGGACTGGTAGATGTCAAATGTCTTCGAATTTTCACTTTTTTCTACGACATGCTGGTTTCCTCATGATGTTTTCCTTCACCGTTTTTGAGAGCAGCGGTAATGAAATAAGTTACACAAACTAAAGCGCCTGCCTGGGTTCGAACCCCCGACTTACTGTTCGTAAGTCGGGGCCGCCAAGTTGGGTGCTGCCACCACTGGGCCACCGCTGCATACAAGCAGCGTTGCTTTTAAAATTCAACTATATTTTCATGAGCTCTGAGGAAATACCTATAGCCATCTTATAACCTCAAAGGAAGGCGTTTCAATCCTCTTGACACATATCTCACCCCCTTTTACAACCCCCACGTAAAAACCATGACATTAACTACCTGTTAAGCTATTTATTTTACCTTCCCATTTCTTTTCCCACCCAACTATGCATAAACACATTTCTTTATATTATTTATTTTACCGAGAACTGTAAAATTGAATTTAACTCGAACGCAAGTTGTTTTCAATTCGGTAAAAGAAAAGTTGGCGGTAAGGTAAGCAGGGATTCCTAAGTACACTTTGTATTGAGACTTAAGTTGCAATGGGTTTTTACTTAGATGTTTTACTTGGTTCGGATTGGTTGGAGGATGTTGGTTTGTTGTTGTAAGGCAGGGGAAATTATTTGATATGCAAATTGATTTAAGGTACAATGAAAAGTTAGTACTGGGTAATACGATATCCCTTGGTAAGACTGGTTATCAGACTTTCGGGCCACTGACTACTTGTAACGACCATCAAAGATCTACAAAGGTCATGATCGACAATGATCTACATGACCGAACCAACGGCTTTACCTGCCTTCCGAGGCTCGCTATGTTATTAGTGGTTACCCATCCAGGGACTGACCTTGGCAACCGCAGCTTAACCGTGAAGATCGCATCTCAGAATTCAGATGAAATCTCAAATTGATGAGAAGTAATTATTTCAATAGGTAACTAAGTAGAACTAATTAGCAACTAGCCAGCCAGTTAACCAACCACTCAAGCCCCAACGGTGGCGCTAACATACTTTCTAGAAATTCTAGAACATTCTACATTTTCAAATAGAATATTTTAATAATACATCAGTTGAGAATTTAATCTAAGTCCCAAGAGGAGGCTACTTTGAAATTGAGGACAAATTGTAGCGTTTGATAGGGACTGTTTGACAGGTCTTTTGATAAACTTGGCAATCATGTCCGTTTCACTTTTGTTTAAATAATATTGTTGGGTTAGTAAATCGTAAACTTTTATGGAACTTTCTGCATGGGTTTTTGATTATGATATAAGAACATTTTTGATCAAGCTTCTACTTGCTCTACCAAGTCATAGGTCTCGAGTTCGAACAAAAGGCACGTAACTCTGATTTTTGGGATTCTTGCGCGTATTGTATAATTATCACTTGCTTCGGAGAAGGAAAACGTTGTTAGGAAACTAGCATGCCTGAGAGATATTTCTTGACGGCATGTAAAGCCAAGTCAGAAGCCCATGGGCGGCATAAAAACTCCGACACCAGGTTAGACACTACACACGATCCTCGGCAACCCACCGCTATACACACGCTTCGCACGTAGCTTCGCTTTGTTTCAAATCAATTTTGGCTGGAAACTGCTACAAATGTATTGCTGGCAAACAAATGAACCACGTTATGTGGATAAAATCTCCGTGCACATGTGCACATCCTAGGCAACAGTGGACGGATGGTATAAATCTGTTAAATATCAGGCCTCAAGAAATATCTAGGCATAGAACCAGGTCTAGTGTGACCAAGACCGTTGGCTATCTAGCCTACTTTATTGACTTGCAAATTATTCGAACTCAACATGAACTCGTAGTAAACTGAAAAGATAAAGATCAACTTTCGTACATAATTCGAGAAAGGTCTTATTTGATAATTAATAAATTATTATGCTTTTAGTAACAGCGGGTCAGAATCAATCCATTGCGAAACAAAAAAAATATACTCAGCCTAATTTTTTCTCATAAAATCGAAACTAATTATTAATTCCAAAGGTTCCATTTAACCTTTTTAGTGCCCTTTTCTGTAAAAATCAACTAAAATATTCCATTAGTTGACATCGAACATCTTTCCAGAATCGTTCATTCGGAGTAATTGTCAGAGTTTAATAAGAACGAATGAATGAATGATGGAGTTTTAAGCGAGTTGTTCAAAACTTTTCAATCCTTACTTCCGCTTAGTTTTTAATTGCCAACTAAATCTTTTGAATTCGCTCGTTTTAATGTATTATGTCGAAATGTATTGACAACAACTTTTCAATTGAAGAAAATTAAAGAAAATTCTTTTCTTTGGGCATTGAATAGTTAACTTTTATTTCTTTTAAATTTTGGAGTTTTTCCGATACTTTACAGGCTCAATTTTATTCGTAATTAAGCAAAAAGTTTCTTTTGACAAGCAAAATACATTATAATTTGTAATGTCTTTCATTTGTGTTGCTAATTCATTAAACATTTGATTTTTGTGCCCCCATGTTGCCATGTACATGTCCACATTTTACTACATTTTATTTAGTTGATATCCAAGTATATAGATTTACTTGTAAATAACAAGTAAAACTATATACCCCAATAGGAGGACATAAATTTAATCGAATCTCGATAAGTAATATTACCTTCGCGGATCAAGTTTTGTGGAAGACTTACTGGTGATGAGCCATTCTATTTGACAACCCGAATGGCGTAGCGGTAGTGAGGCTGCCTTACGTTCTTAGGGTCCCGGGTTCGAATTCCGGTAGAAGCAAATGTTTGTGTGATGAGTATGGACATTTGTTTTCGAGTCGTGGTTGTTTATAATTATGTATAATAAGTATGTATTTACAAACAAAAAGTATCTATGTAGTATATCAACTATATTCTTGTGTCCACGACACAAGCCTCGTTGCTTAGTGTAGCACTAGATGGCGCTATGTGCAATGTCCAGCGTTATTTATTTATTTATTGCCGGTTACTCCTCACTCTGAAAACTAAAGACCAAGCAGAAAGGTTACGTTAGACTACGGATTTAAAAAAAAAATCTCAATAGAAATACACAAAAACACTGCCCAACTTAGGAATCGAACCCAACACCTCATGTTCTCTAGACCACCAAGAAAGTCCAACCAACCAACCAACAAATTAACTGATAATTTCCTCTAACAAAGCAACTGACAAGTCCCCAAAACGTCTTAAAGACAATACCCCCACGTTTTTTACCTCATCGTTCCACTAGAGTGAACCAACGGTTTCCTGTCATCCTGCTCACCCCTTGCAGGAATCACGCGTGAACGAGCTTGAGGGCACAAGCGTCTGATAAGGATGTAGGTACAGTCATGAGTACAAATGCGTTTACTAAATTCAAAAGCGATTTTCTCGCAAAATAACGATTGCAACTTAGCATGTTCGAAACAAAATGAAAGAATCATTACAATGGAAAAAAAAAACACTTAAAACTTGTTAAGTTACATAAAAATATTTAGTAATGCTCGTGACTGTACTTATGTTGTGAGACGTTATGTTAAGTAGTGGTGTTTTGGCGTGGCTAAATAAAAACAGCCGCTCTGGTCATTCTTCAGGTTAAGCCGTGCTTGCCTAAGTTGATCCGTGGATGGGTGACCACCCATTACATACTAGGTAGATCTTTAACAGCCGTTACAAGTAGTTGGTGACCCATTATCTGTTTGGTGTATAATTCTTATAAAACCGTTTGAGACCTAACTCTGATTAGACAGTATCTCCAGAATAGCCCTGAAACATGTTCTACAAACTCATCATCATCAGCCTATTAACATTCCCACTGCTGGGACACAGGCCTCCTCTCTATGAGAGGGAGGGTTACCAAACTAATTAACCTACTATTATTAATGAGTGTGATTAAGATACAGCATGCTCTATTTCACTCTCAGAGAAATGGAGCTTGACATTGACCTTGGGGTCAAAGTCAAGTTCACCTAACAATAAGAGTGAACAGAAAGCTATCACCGTTGTCTGTATGAGTGTGTGTGCGTGTATGTGTGTATAATAAAAACACAAAGCTTGTGGCCGCTGGGCCGTGGAGCGCGGTTATCCGCCACCGTGGGTACGAAACTTGGAAGATTTTTAAACTGTACGACTCATGTTTTGTCAGGGAGAAAGTTTTTAACATGGTGACGACTTATCGTTAGCAACTGCCAGATCTTTCAATCCATCCCAATTTATTAAGGAAACAACCCAATATTTAATTCCAAGGTTTACACTTTACGTGAAGAGACCTTTGTCCAGATCAGCGGATATAATAAATGAGGTAATACTACCAATCCTGACGACCCTAATGGCGCAGTGGTAGTGAGGCCGCCTTACGTTCTTAGGGTCCCGGGTTCGAATCCCGGTAAGAGATAATGTTTGTGTGATGAGTATGGACATGTGTCTCCGAGTCATGGATGTTTGTATGTATAATAAGTATGTATTTACAAACAAAAAGTATCTATGTATTATATCAACTATCTGGTGTCCACGACACAAGCCTCGTTGCTTAGTGTAGCACTAGATGGCGCTGTGTGTAATGTCCAGCGATTTTTATTTATTTATTCAATCAATTTATTTTTACACCATTTTTTTGTCTGTAATTATTAAACTAGACGCTATAATTATGACTGTTTTCCATTCAGAGATGCATTTAAAATAAAAATAAAAGTGATGAAGAAATAGAATATGAATAAATAGCATAAATAGCAACTACAATCACTCACGTAATCGTATCGGCCCCGTATCGTACGTTCTGAACGCGTCATCAAGGAGTGTGCATCGATGCGTGAATCCTCCTCACAAGGTCACAACACCCTGTGTACACCGACGGCATGTTCACAATATAACAACAGCTTATTTTTTTAATTATAGAATGTTACGGATGACAGAGATCAATTACTGCCCGATGGTAAGTGGTCGACACCATCGCTTATGGACAACTGCAATACCACGGGCATGTGTAAGCTGTCATCTTTTGGAGAGAATTTTTGTTACATTGATAAAAAGGTTATCCTGCTTATGTCACGTGGATCATAGCTTCAAACCCAGGCGGACAATAATTACTGTATTTTTTTTCATCACTACTGGTCTCGTAAAGGACAAGGAAAACAAGACAAAAAACAACAAGGTAAGCAAACCAGAAAGTTCTAGAACAAAATAATCGAATAGATGTGAGCGCGCGTGTTAGATAACGGTCAATTTCGTCTCTTAGAGATAAGACCTGAATGCCACCAGCGCAGTGAGAACTTTGTAGAAATAGATTCTTCTCCGGACAAACATAACATAACATCACGACTTGTCATCCCCGAAGGTGTACCTAGCAATTACACCCACATTTTGATAGTTATGCATAAGTCTCATGTAAAATAGGGCGAGCATATTGCTATAATCTGGGCACGAATCCAGATTCCGTGGCTGCTACTGATAAATTCCTGATGGAAAAACCCAATAACACTTTCCACGACCCGAGAATCGAACCCAGGACCTCATGCTCAGAAGTCGCACTTGCGACCATTAGACCAACAAGGCAGTTTCTTCGGACAAACTCCTTCACAAAAAGTTCATAAAGTTACCAAACTTAATACTAGTTTGCTCTCGTATTTTTCCGTTCAGGATTCGATTGATGATCCAATTAGATTCTATAGAATACTTCTAGATCAACACTCGAGACGGTAACATTACCTCCACGTGAGCCATTACTAATACAAACATTGCTTATATAGAAAAATATATAAATCAATTGGTACTTACCAAAGAAAGGTTACGAAAATAGTGTTCTTATTGTAGTAGGCAATTTTTTGGAGAATAAAGAAGTGTCTTACAATAATATTGGGAAAAGTATAAGGACACGCTCAAGGTGTATCTACCGAGAATTCTGAAACATTTGATAGAAAAACATGGGCTAAGAAATCTCTAGAGAGCCTCGACATTCTGTCGGCGAGTGTCATTGGGTTTTTGATCAGAATTTCTCAGTAGCAACTCGGAGTCGAATCATGGTTGATGGTGAAATTTAAAGGTGTAAACAGACTCTTAGAAAATTATTGCTGCGAAACGACTTTTTTTTTGGGGTTGAAATCACCTTTTGCGGTAGGACTTTAACGCACTCGAATCATTATGCTGATGGATGCATTTAATAGTACGCGGGTCCTGGAGATACTAAAGTAAAGTTATAACATAAATATTGTATTTAGACCCCCAATATCTCGGTTATTAAGAAAGTTCGCAGGTTTGTTCTCAAACAAAAAAATAAACCCAATGAGGGAGAAAACAAAACTAAAAACGTTACTTACTTGTAGTTATGAACAATCTCTACTACCTAGAAGACTATACAATAACTCTGGCCTACAATACACAAGCCTCGTACTGCAGTGATATTTCCATTATAATAGGTACTGCCTAATCCCCGACTGATTCCCATCCCTCCACAGCGAACCTAACAAGCCGGCATTGAACAGAATAAAGCATTTTATTTCAAAGGAGATATTTTACTTTTGCTTTGTCACTGAATCTGTTTGTCGTTTTATCTCAACCTTGGGAAATATTAAGACTTGTATCAGTAACAAATAACAAGGACTGAATTCGTGAAGGTAAAGTAACAGAACTAAGAAATCTTGAAGCAAGACTTCATATTGATATTGTCTTTCTGACAGCGAGCTAAAAGTATTACTTTTCTATGTTATAACTTGATGACGTAGTAGCCCGTTTCTTATCTGATCCGCTTCTTACGCCCCAAGTTGCGAGTTCAAACCCAGCAAGTACCAATGTGATTTTTTCAAGGTTTTACTTACCACTGACTAACGGTGAAATGAAACATCGTAAGCACTTCGATCTCCGGTCTTCGGTCTGGAGCAAGCTAGGTGATCAAGCACATTCCTTTTCCTCTGTATGAGAAGTTGCCTTAACCCGATATTCGGGACATTACAGGCAATGAAACTTGAAACTAAAATCATTCTACATATCAAGGGAGTGATTCTAGGTCACTTGTCTTGGTCTCAATCAGTGAAAATTACTCTTTTGGACGGTTTTGTCATTGATTGTCGCTTAGATAAGACTCCGGTTTTGAACGTTTGTAAGTACTTACGAGAAATTTGGTCTTCTGGTCTTCGAGTTACAAGACAATTTCATGATTGTGTTCTCGGCAAAAATGAATGAACAAGATTTTGAAACAACCTGTAAAAGTATATAGGAAGTGGTTGAAAAATGCACTCCCAAAAACAACCGTTTGAAGTAAGTAAAGGCCAACTACTACCAAACTGTACCTTGGTTGTTCTGGACGCAGAGGGATAAAAAAACAGTAGGGTGGCCATTGCCCAGCTGTGGGATAATTATCATCTGCTAACCTTATCCCAACCACATAATGTAGGGATCGACTTTCAGTCCAACCACATGCAGCTGAATATCAGTATGTAACATTGTAACTGGATACCCAGTTACTAAGTAATACGATACATCAGCATTGGGAAAACACGGGTAGCCAAATAATAGACAATAAGCAAACCTGAAAGAAATAAACAAATGAAAAAACCAACACCTCAATATAACACCGGTAACCTTCCCCTAGCGACAGTCAAAGATATTCGTATTACTTCATAATATAAAACTCGTGGCGTTCTTATTTTACGGAGACTCCGCCATCTTATCGTTTAATCTTCCTGTTGTCGTGTGACCCTGACCTTGGAATGTCAAGGTCGAAGGTTTGGGTACACATATATGTTTTGCTATTTAGTTTATTTTGAGAAAACTTAAAAAGAGTATGTTTTGAGAAGTTCCCTGTTCGAGAAATCTTAATATTGCTTTATTTTATTGTGTCCATTTTAAGGCCAAATGGATAGCGCCTTAGCGCCATCATTCTCTGATAGTAAAAGAGCCCATGACCTGACGCATGAAATGTGTGAAAACAAACTTTTTTTTAAATTAAATGACAAAACCATAAGCATATGTACTTACATTTTTTAAATCAGACAAATTGTTATAAAACCACCTGCCATTTTTTGGCATAGCAGAAACGACGTTTCTGAACGGTAATGTTGTTCCCCACCTTGTCGCGAACAGATTCATATAATCTTACGCTATTATACGGTTTAAAAAAAAAAACAATATGAAATAGCATAAGTCCATCCAATAAAAACCATAAAGACGTCATACGCCTCTTTTGGATTCAAAAACCACGACTCTTAACAGGACCAAACTAAATGCGACAAAATGTGGTACTTAAATCTTGATCGAATCAGGCCGAGTTTGGTCACTCCCCACCATACATTATTAAAGGTTAAGTTTGTCATAATTATACTCCGCGTTTATTACTATTATGGGAGTGAAATTTTAATACCTTTTGCTTTAATGTCCATTGCTCTATTTGGCCGAACCTGCACGTTTACAACCATAATCATTTTAATTGCAAAGGTTTACGAGGCCACTAGTAATTAAAATGTGCAACCTATATTTCTAGTGTTATATTATTTCATGTTGCAGTGAATTACTTAACACCCACATTGGTGAACTCCACTTTTACTATGATACATTCAGTCAAAAAAGTATCGGGAATGGATGATTTGTTTATGGTTCCAAATTCAAATTTTTGTTTTTTTGTAGTTGTTAGATTGGCACAACTGTTTTCCATTTTGGCGCGGAGTTTGAGTTGCATCTGTTATTTATATTAAATACAGTGCTGGTTTTAGTAATATCATATATAGTGTGCATTGCGAATTTCATAATGGACAAAAATATCGAACAAAGAGTTTGTCTTAAATTTTGCATCGCCAATGGAATTTCGTGTTCGGAGTCACTGAAAATATTACAGAAGGCTTACGGTGAATCGACTTTATCAAAAACTCGTGCTTATGAGTGGTTCAAAGCGTTCAAAAGCGGTCGAGATGTGATGGAAGATTTGCCTCGCTCTGGTAGGCCGTCAACGTCTGCAACTGAAGTTAACATCGCAAAAGTGAAGAAAATAGTGACTGAAAATCCCCATTCAACTCTGAGAGAGATAGCCGCCGAACTTTCTGTATCTCACGAGTCGATCCGTACCATTTTAACTAATCATTTGGGTATGAAACATGTTGCTGCTCGGCTAGTCCCAAAAGATCTGAATTTTCTCCAAAAACTCAATCGCATGAAAGTCGCTGAGGACATGCTAGAACGAGTCAGTTCGGACCCAACATTCATGAAACGCATTGTTACTGGTGACGAGACGTGGGTTTACGAGTTTGACATGCAAACTAGTCAACAAGCTTCGGAGTGGCGCCTTCCAACTGAACCGAAACTGAAAAAACCACGCCAAAGTCGATCAAAAGTCAAAGTCATGTTGACTGTTTTCTTTGACTATCGCGGTGTTGTGCACTCTGAATTCTTACCGGAAGGTCTAACGGTAAATAAAGAATATTATTTGAGCGTTATGCGGCGTTTAAGAGAGCAAATTCGACGAAAAAGGCCAGATTTGTGGAA
This sequence comes from Xestia sexstrigata, assembly GCA_941918905.2. Taxonomy (NCBI): domain Eukaryota; kingdom Metazoa; phylum Arthropoda; class Insecta; order Lepidoptera; family Noctuidae; genus Xestia; species Xestia sexstrigata. The sequence goes on from OW799226.2 coordinate 13,670,375, forward strand.
AGAAAATTCTTGGATTTTGCACCACGACAATGCGCCTTCGCACAAGGCTATCATTGTGAACGAATTTTTGACCAAACACTCAACAAATACCATCCAGCAACCACCATATTCACCAGATATGGCTCCTGCTGACTTTTTTCTTTTTCCTAAACTCAAATTACCACTTCGTGGCACCCGTTTTCAATCGATAGAAGACTTATAGGAGAATTAGCGGCGAGAACTGAACTCAATTCCGGAAGCAGCGTTTAAAAAATGTTTTGATGAATGGATTATTCGTTGGCGCAAGTGTATCGTTTCTAAAGGAGCATACTTTGAAGGTTATAAAATAAATTTGGATGAATAACAGACATTTTGTGTATTATTGATCTTTTCCCGGTACTTTCTTGACAGAGTAGTACATTTATTTTTATTAGATATTTTTAGACTAAGTAATAGCAGCCATGACATCATCATACCATGACATCTTTCCAGTGTGGGTAAGAGACGGAGCTATAGAGGACGTCTAGCACCATCTCTTTCCCACACTGGAACAAGATTAAAACGATCCTGCTTTAAGACGTCATGGCAGGCCACCTTATTGTCATAAAACGGGCACATATCCTGATTTTGGGCTGCTACTGAGAAATTCCTGATGGAAAAACCTAATAACTGTTTGTTGTAGCTGGGAATCGAAGCTATGATCTTATGCTCAACAGTAGCCCTTGCGAACACAAGCCAATTATTCACAGTCATTTATTGACTGAGAAATTCGGTCTAAAATCCTACCTACCGCATAGGATTTTACTTGAAAATTGACGTACTCACATACCTATCATAGGTTAAAACAACGTTTAATAACAGTACCCTACATTAATCTTTCAACGAATCAAGACGGAAATTCTTGGAAAATCACGTCATTATAAACTCTCTTGGCTTTCATGTTTCCCTGGTACCAAAGCTAGCTGTATGTTGTTTTAGAAGATAATCCATTCAAGTATTGTTGGGAAACGTTAAAATAAGCCTATTTGAAGTATTATAAAAGTATAAATTATATTGTATTCTTGGATAAGGAGATCGTTTCCTTTGAATAACCTTGTACTATAGGTAATGTGTTTGTCGTGTTCGAATGAGGGTTTCGACACCCGTATCTTGTTTATAGATTTACCAGCAAGTTTGTTGGTGGAGTGACTATAGTTAGATCAAAAATTGTAAAAGTAAACGAAAATTAAGGCATCGCGAGATTATCCAAATCTGGATCATAGGAGGCGAGCCTATAGCCATCAACCGGGCACAAATCCAGACTCCGTAGCTGCTGCTAAAAAAACTTTGATGGAAAAACCCAATAAGCAAGTATTTATAATATATTATGTTTTTCTATCAGGAATTTCTTCTTTTTCCGACCCGGTAATCGAACCTAGGACCTTATGTTCTGCAGCCCCAATTGCGACCACTAGACCAGCATGGCAGTCCATTATATAAGTAACCAGGATTAATACTACTATCCCCAACACCATTAAATCTACTCATACGTAAAAGTTTTACCTTAAACTGACTATTCGTAAAGCTGTCAGTTGAGTGCGTCTCAATGTTCCCACGGGGGCGTTCATATTAATATCTGCCACGCTCCGCTTGCCACCGCCGGGTTCGAACCCACGGCCCGATGGGAAACACTTTTTGTGATGGTTGTAATGATGTGTTTAACTAGAAGTGTGGATTAGAAAAAGTATGGGTGTAGTTTCTTTCCATAATTCTTGAATGGGGATAGTGGGAATAGACCAGAGAATGGGCAGCAGCGTTTTCTGTTAGTCTTTCATCACTGCGATCTCCAATCCGCCTGCCAAGCGTGGAGATTACGGCAAATTCCTCCCATCACGGGAGAGGCTTATGTCCAGCAGTGGACGTTATGGGCTGTTGTTGTTGTTGTTTGTTGTTGATAGTGGGAAACGATTTTAGGACCAAACGACCTATAAACTGTTTTAATACGTTTTCTCTAGTTATTTTTTTACTTGAAACCACCATGTGTAATACTAGTATTCAGGAGCATCCGGTTAGACTGGAAGCCGACCTCAACATTGTTGGGAAAAGGCTAGGCAGATGATGACGATTTTTGTTTACTGTCAACTTTCTGTCTGTATCAATACTGTTTAATGGTCTCTTTTTCACGAAGTTCCTTTGGTTTTGAGTCCAGAACTAAAGAAGTTAAGGTTTTGTTGGTGTGGCAAAGTCGTTTCACCAGCTCCTGACCGATAAGTCCCCTCCATAATAGACCTTACTAGATAAGGCTTGTATGTAACCAATGACAGTCAAAAGTACAATATTTTAATCCTCAATTCAGTGGTCTACTAGCGGTAAGCCATGTTTTTAAACAGATTACCAGCGATGTGCGTTTCACATTACTAATACTCATATTAACCCCTGTACCAGGACTCGTTCATGTCAATTGACAGTGCTTTGGGTGTGGTTTCGAACTTATGTCCTTTAAGTCAAAAGTTCATCGACCATAATATGAATATTTTCAACAAAATACATAATAATAATAAATAAATATGCAGAATTGAAAGAAGAGGTGACCAGAATCTGGAGACAAGAAAAGGTGTACGTAGTACCCATAGTAGTCTCTACCACGGGTGTTATACCTAACCACCTCCACCATAGCCTCAAATTAATAGACATCAAAGACTCAATTTATATCACACTCCAAAAAGCCGCGATTTTAAATACCTGCAGAATAGTAAGGAAGTTCATGCAAATCGACGAAAATGAAATATCACACAACTCGCACACACAACCGCTACGTTGACTTGGTTAAAGCCCGTTAACGTAGCTTAAACTAGCCAAGGAGCTAAGAACAGAACATGTTTTTCCCAAAAATAATAATAATAATAAATTTATTTGTTAGAATATTGTTGTTACACAGATGTTACACATAATTCGAAGTCCATAATATTCTGCTGTTTCCAGCGTACAAATATTTCAAAGAATTAAAATTAATAATAAACAATACAAAGTCGAGAATAAGAAAAACGTTAACTACTATCAAATACAGTGTCAAGGGTTATCAATTAAAATGTTAAGAATTATTAAATACAATGTCAGGGGTTATCAATTAAAATGTTAAGAATGATTAAATACAATGTCAGGGGTTTCTAGTAATAATGTCAAGAATTATTAAATACAATGTCAGGGGTTTCTAATTATAATGTCAAGAATTATTAAATACAATGGAGAAAAAAGAAAAGTTTCAATACTATGTCAAAGAAATGAAATTTCATTCAATTATTAGGAGGTAATTCATCGTCTAATTTAAATTTTGAATCAAATTTTTCATTTAAAAATTCATTCGTTGAGTAGTAACACTTTTGCAATAGAAACTTAAAAAGTTTGTTTTTAAATGTCATGAGATTAAGACTACGACATATGAACTGACACCGAATTATTGATGGCAAGGTTGGCGCAGTGTACGAAGAAATTCCTGACAGAAACACCCTATAATACTTTGTCCGACCCGGGAATCGAACCCAGGACCTCATGGTCAGCTGTCGCGCTTGCGGCCAATCAACCAATGAGGCAGTTGAACGTATATGTATTTTAATCTTCACAATATAACAAGTCATTGGCACCACATGCCACAACCGTCTGCTAAACAACAAAAAATCAAAGGTACTACACACATCCCACACAACTGGATATACCAACCTAAGGCTTCACCTATCATGTTACCTCGCAACACCATTATACCAAGACTCCTCTTTTACTTCACTAAAACTGTTTTTATTAAAGAGAATGGACGTGGTGAGGGAGGCAAGGTAGACCACGGTAAAACGGTTGATAGCCTGGGTACTACCGTATGGTGACTGATATACGATATTGTTGGTTAAGGAAATCAGCCTCTGGCTTGGGCAAAAATAGATTAAATGAAATATCTAGGTAGGTACAACTAGTTTATAAAAACAAAGGTTTATTATGCAACCAAGCCATTTATCTCAAGAACGTCATTAAAATTCACGTCTAAATGACAAACAACAAGGCCCCGAATCTTATGTATTTTAATAGGGGTTAAAGTATGAAATTGCCGTTGTATAATAATAGACTCTTCGAATTGACATAAAATCTTCATGGTGTGAGATTTTTGTGTGAAACTTTTTTCACGTGACACTTATGAGGTTCTTCTTTTAAAAAATGTGCAACATTTGATTTTCGACGTTCAATTGTTTTTTTTATTCAGCTTAGACGTACTTCGAAAATCCGAGTTATTTTTGAATACGAGTTCAGACGCGGAACTAACGCGGTAGAAACGGCTCGCAATATCAACGTTGCGTTTGGAGAGGAGACGGCTAATGATCGCACCGTGCGTTTTTTGTTTAAACGCTTTCGTAATGGAAACTTCGACTTAAAGAACGAACCACGTGGTAGACCGCCCACACAGGTGAATAACTCTGAATTGAAGGAGATGGTAGAAGCCGATCCGAGTCAAACTACCCAGGAATTAGCGGCATGGTTTAAAACGTTAAACCATGCCGCTAATTCCCGGGTAGTTTGTTTTGGGATTTGATGCAAATGAGTCAATATTGTAGATAGGGTAACGACCCTATCTACAATATTGACTCATTTGCATCAAATCAGTAAGATAAAAAAATATGAACACTGGGTGCCCCGTGATTTGACTGATCTGCAAAAAGAAATGCGTGTTGAAACTTATGTGCCTTGTTGAATCAGTACAGAAATGAAGGATATTGGATCGAATTGTGACATGTGACGAAAAGTGGATTGCTTACTATAATCGTTAGCGAAAAATGCAATGGCTGACCGCAGGTCAAACGCCGCAACAGTGCCCTAAAGCAAAGCTTACCAATAAAAAAGTTAAGGTTACCGTTTGGTGGTCTCTTCATGGTGTTATTCACTATAGCTCTCAGGTCTGGTCAGGCAATAACAGCAGATGTTTACTGTGCCGAACTTCGAACAATGATGGTGAAACTGGCAGTGAAACAGCCCCGACTCGTGAATGGATATTCGCCATTATTGCTCCGTGATAACGCAAGACCTCAAACTGCACGAGAAACCGTTGTAACTCTACAGGAGCTGCAGTTAGAAACTATACGTCATCCTCCGTACTCGCCAGACCTTGCTCGAACGGACTACCATTTTTCTCGTGATTTGGACAATTTTCTACGTGATAAAAAAAATTCTTCCCAGGAGGCAGTACAAAATACTTTCACACACGATACAGGAGAAATTCCTAGTGTGGGGCAACGTTTTAAAAAAAAAAAAAACAAAACACAGTTTGTCGGATCTAGGTCCTCAGAGTTCTATCGTAAAGGCATAAATGAACTTCCGTTTAGATGGCAGCAATGTGTAGATAATGAGGGTAAATATTTTGATTAAATAAATATGCTTTATCTTAGAAAAAAATAAATTTCAATTTTTCAGTACCAATCGGCAATTTCATACGACCCCTAATATAATAAAATTAAGTATTTATTTAAACATCATAATAGTAATTTCGTATGTAGAAGAATGGGCAAGAAAATCCATAAATACTCTTTTATACTTAGATTTTGTACTCAAATAGTTTTTTAAGCAAAGAGGACGACAAAGAGATGGTCTGCCATCCAAATACTGACCTTACAGACCGTTGCCTAACTTCGCATATTGATTCTGAAAGTTGATATCAAACGAAAATAACACAGTAATGAAACAATAATATTAAACTTTTCAATGTATTTATTAGACCAAATACTTTAATATGATACATTTTCACACTGAAATCCCTTTAAAAACAATGAAATTAAATAACATTTAGTTAGAGTAAGGTAAGTAAATGCATCCGAATTCCGCTTGCGAAATACAAAATATCTAAATCAGAACAAACAACATTGCACCCTAATGCTCAAACGATACGACTCACAATTGAAAAATCATTACCTTTTCATATCAGAAGTGGAATTGCTTTTATTGAAAATTGAATTTTAAAACTATAGATGTAGAGTCTAATTTTCTATTTTCCATTTCTGGAGTCGTTTGTTTTCAGTTTTCAAGAATTTTAAAGGTTAACATCTAAGAAATAAGGTTGATTTTGGAGTGTTTGAAGGATTCTGATTCGTAATTCGCTCAGCTGCAGTAGGTTATATTGTGTTCTCGGAGATTTTGTTCGTTCCTAGTTTTGAAAGAAGCTCTCGAGGTGTTTTCTTATGAAAAAAAAAAACTTTGTATTTCCGAGGAAATAATATTGTTCAGTATTTTATATTCAATTTAAGGGTGCTTTCTATTGAACAAGCTGTAATTAGGGATGTTGTTGATGTAAAAATAGACGTCGATTCCCATGTTTGTTCCGATGTGGTGTTCCCAATGGGGTTTTCCATCAGAAAGTTGTCAATAGTAGCCACGGTTTTTTTTTTTTTTTTTTCCGATGGGAAATCATCAAATGACTTCTCCCGCTCTGGGCGGAGCAGGAGGGAGTGTCAGACTTTTACTGACTAAAACCCATCCATGTTCCTTCATCGCCCTTCTTGTTCCGGGGCCACGGTATCTCTTTCGAACAGTCCCGCAACCCCGGCAGGCATCGGTCCTTGCGGACCCCTTCCTTTTGCTGACTCTCTTTGAGGCGCGCGTGGAACACGAACGTGCCGTCGACACGGCCTGTCGTCATGAGACGGACGGACGGCGAGCTAGCCCATAGCCCACCGTCCACAGGCCCGCGCCTACGGTGGCCGGGGGCCACGTGGTGGCCCCCGACGCCCGGGGCGTCTCCGCGGCGGCCGGGACGCTGTGAGGTTCTCTCCGTCTCACGTTCCGCCACCTCCTTCTCTAGCATTACTGCTTCGCAGAAGGAGGTGACGGCGTCCCAGCCACGGAGTCTGGATTTGTGCAATAGGCACAAATTGCCCCTATTACAATTTCAGGTTCAATTAGGTACCTACACCTCTGACTAACCCTGCTGAAATGGTAGAGTCGTGATGTTATATCAATAGAATATCTGAATTTCCAAACGACAACAATGATTTTCTGCCAGATAATGGTTCTGCACTTCCAGTTATGCGAGAGATGCAAGTGGGGAGCAACTCAGGTAGTTTCCACCGATCCCACAAATCGATAGTTTATTTAGTTTCCGACTGAATCTAACTAGATTGGGGAGGTTCACCTACAACTCGCTTTAAACTGTAAAAGGGGCTGGTAGAATATTTATTCTATATTCTATTCTAAATCAGACGAATAGGCATGACGACAGTATCAAAAAAATGCAAATATATTTAGTCCGTCAGTTATAGTATTGGAAATTAATGGACACGTATTTTTTGTTTTTTTTTTAATCAATGAATATTGACAAAGATAAAACGCATCAAAACTCGGGAGTGGGGGCTCGTGACGTCAGAACTAGCTAAAAATTATACCTAAGCATGACGTATTGAGAATTTTAAAAGCGTCATATCTTCGTCAATTTTGGTTTACGTAACAAAAGAAAAAGCACGGGTCAAATATTTTTTGATAATCTAACTGACGGACTAATTCGTTTTTTTTTGTCGCCTCGCCTTTGGTTGCAAGTTTTCATGATAATTATGTCAGTGATCCGATAAAAACCGCATCAACCTAGCAGGTCTTCTTCCAGTCTAACCTAGCCTTTTCCCAACTATGTTGGGGTCGGCTTCCATTCTCACCAGATGCAGCTGAATAGGTACCAGTATTTTACATGGAGAGACTGCCTACCTGACCTCGCAAAATATCTAGTACTGAGTAATACGATTTCCCTTGGTAAGAATGGTAGTTAGATTTTGTCAGACTACTCGCAACGACTTAAAGATCTACAAGTGACAGCCGGGAGCAACGACCGAGGCTCAGAGTGAACATGGTATAATGACAGTCACCCATCGACGGACTGACCTGGGCAAGGGCTGCTTAACCTTGGATCTTGATCGACCAGTGTGGTTGTTATTAATTAGCTGCGAGGTCTTTTGTCGATGTAAAACCATAAGTACCTACTCAGAAACAGTGACATCTTGTTTATTTTGCATTGATTTATTTATTTATTTATTTATTTATTTGCTCTCATGCACATCACACATTTTACAATATTATTGTCGGTTTTTGTACATGAACCCTGTCAGGGCACTGCAAAGCACAATGCTGGTTTGCTGTTGAGTTTATGAACATTACAGTCATTAATATAATAAATAAATTAAGTCAAAACTTATCAAAAACACGATAGATTACATTTTATTATTTTAAAAATATGTCTAATAGTCGTTATGATGTCCAGTTAGCAGTAATAAACACTACAATAATACACATAAGGTCATAAATATAAGTCAGATCGAATGGAATACAATAATAACAATAATAAGGAATAGGTAATAATTACTAACATGTCATGTCAATATCGCAACTCGCAACATTTACTGACCTTTTGAATTTATCATGACTATCTAAGATTTTAAATGTAAAGAAACAAGATTTGCCTACGCACTATGTGATAATTATTCATTGACATACAGAAGGCAGAATATTTCTGGGAAACTTATACTAAATTAACACGTTTAATATTGCTAAAACTTCCATCTACCCACTAAAAATAACTTGGACAACAATTTAAAAAAAAAAACTCGTGAAGCATATTTTTCATAGTCAATTGAGTGGAAACTAATGCTTACTGACCCGACATTGATTCGTTGCTAATTTTGAATTCTACCACGAATTCCAATATAACATAATATTGACATTCATTTGTGATAGAGAATAACAAAACATAAACCCACGCCTCGGGGAGTTCGTGGCTAATAATATCTAATCAATCTGTGGATGGGTGACCACCCATTACATACCAAGTTTCCTCTGTGCCTCTGAAAGCACGTTGAGCCGTATTAGTCCCGGCTGTCACTTGTAGATCTTTGACGTCGTTACGGGTAGTCAGTGGCCCGAGAGTCTGACAACCATTCTTACCAAGGGGTATTGTATTACCCTTTACAAACTAGGTCGTAGAGGTAAGATAGGAAGTCGCTCTATGTAAAATGCTCTAATTCAGCTGCATCCGGTTGGACTGGAGGCCGACCTCAACATGGTTGGGAAAAAGCTAGGCAGATGATGATGAAACTCTAGCCACGCAATTTGGGAATAGTGAGGCGGGACTGTACCAAAAAAAAAAATCCTAACGTCTCGTCAACGTTCATACATCAGGTCATACACGCACGCCATTTGCGAGTCCTACGCACCTTGCAAAATATAAGGTCCCTTTGTATATTAACAGATGTACCTATGTATGCTATAGTGTTAATTCATTCAGTCGTTTATGCGTGAATACATGAAACCTCTTTTGTAGTGAAAAACATTATCGCGCCTGTAATATCTGCAGGGTCAAGCAGATATGTACCAACTTAAACACCCCGAGCTAGTTTAATTACCTTATTTTCAGCACTAACTAACATAACTTTGTTTATTCACCACTAAAATTCCTCATGACTGCAAAAACATTATAACGCGAAATATTTCATAATTTTACGCCATTACAACTAAAAGTTTGGATCGATGAAACTGAATTTGCCGACGCAATAGGGCTGGCAAAACTATTTCGATTAAATTTTAGTTGAAACTCAGTGATTGTGTAATGGCTCGCATGATTTCTGGTTCAATGCATGATGGTAATCTGTTGTAATAACGAGTTATGTCAAAATTAACGCTGATGCATTAGCGCACCTTTGTCCAAAAAGGTGCGCTAATGGTGTCGATTCTGTTGTGCGCAAACTAAACTTAATTTAGACTATTGCTATCTTTTTCTATCTAATAAAACGAGAAAGAGACGGACGTAATTTAGAGCTGTCAAATTTAGTTGGAACTAATATTTCTATACAAATGAAGGGTGCACGTAAAAACATGTCGACTAAAAACGCGAAAGGCATAAACTAGTTTGACATCTATAACTTAGTTCATAGCTATAGTCGTCCTTTTCTCGCACTAAAATAAATAAATAAATAAAATGCTTTTTATTCAGACTAAGTCCATTTGGTTAGTACAACACACAACTTAGAAACT